>OX388152.1:7517500-10017500 GCA_947579745.1 Apocheima hispidaria | reverse complement strand
AAGTGTTTTTATAAACAACAACAACAACTCACCAGCACGTATGGCCTGCACAGCAATGGGAGCCAGAATAGTAGAATGCTGTGAGACTACTTTGGAGTTCAGAGATGTAGCTGCAGCCTTCAACAGTGCATCTTCATTTGACAAATCCACTGGAGTTGCCATGCCTTCTACAACCTATTCAAAAATTAAAACTATTAGGTCAAAACTATAAGAGTTCCTTAATTTGCTATGGAACCTTATTTCTGTTCCGGGATTGGCATCATCACTGAATGACAAAACCTCTTATACCTCATATAATAAATTTTTAAATAACCTTAAGAGATGATAATAATATAAACTTTACATAATCTATCACACTAATGATGAATGAAAGGTAGTAAATCTCTATTCCTCGGTCTGTTACTTTTTCACGACTAAATGGATAAGCAAATTTTGATAAAATTTGGCATGAACACTGCATCATGAAGATGGGAGGGTAGGAGGTTCAGTCAGTGCGTTGATTCCTAGAAAAGATCTTGTTCTTTTATATACAGGTTGTTACTGTTAGATTTTGTCGAGTGTCATTGACATTTTTCTATGGAACAGCTGCTTTCTTTTCGTGATATCTGGGTTGGTCCCATAGTAAAAGCTGTTCATAATGATGAGTACCTACATACCTTCCAATATTGTTACACCTTGTATATAGATTGGAATTGATGATGAATGATGAATAGATTGATAAGGTAAACATACCTGTAAGGCCATTTGTAGAGCTTTCTGGAAACCATCTGAGATAACAGTAGGATGTATGCCTTTCTGTAACAGTTTCTCTGCAGCATCAAGCAAAGCTCCCGCAATAACCACGACTGATGTTGTGCCATCACCAGCTTCAATATCTTGGGCCCGAGACAACTCTACCAGCTGTCAAATTATACAAAACGATGTTTCAATTTGAACTTGGATAAGTAGGAAATAGATATCAAAATAAAATAAGTAGACATGTAAAATAAGTAGATGAACATTTTAATACCAATTTTAATTAAATATTTTACATAAAATTTAATCCAATTTGTTAATTAATGTATTAGTAATGTATTACTATACATTTGTAATATGTCTATAAGCATATTTAGCGTAGTTTAGAGTATAATTGTCACATCATATAATCTCCATTATATCACCTCTTGTCATTTACATGGTCCTCTCCATCCCTAGGTAGCCCGGAATAGATCGCTTTCAGTGTTAAGGCAGCCAGTTGTAGCACTAGTTTTAAGTTTTTTTTGTCCTAGTACATGTACAATCTGATTTGAACAATAAAGAGTTTATGTATCTATCTATCCAATAAGAAAAATCAGTTTGCATTCTGTACTTACCATCTTAGCAGCTGGGTGAATGACACTCATTTGTTTTAAGATGGTAGCACCATCATTGGTGATAGTCACTTCCCCATTTGCAGCTTGGATCTGTAATTACACAATTTATACACATTACAATGCCTCTGGTGATGCAGCCCAAGGTGGTGGTGACCAATAACCATCAGGCGGACTGCTTGCTACTTTTTTTTACAAAGAATGTGAAAGTAGTTCTTTTTGTTTGTTTAAGAGGGTAAATGCCTTATGAGCAGGCTAACCCGGATTCTTTCTGTCTCGTTCACACTTTATTAACATCATTTCATATAAAAATAGCAGAGAAGAAAGGAACAAAAAAATAACAGAATAAAATTTTGATAAAATGAGATAGCGAGAACCAGGGCTAGCCCGCTCCTAACTAACTAAAGAAAAACATAAATGCAATAAGTAATTGGACTACTTATAGACCGATGCAGATCCACAGATAATCCCAATGCTTAAGCCCACTAACAGTCAGCACCATAGCCACGCTAAATGGCATTGCTTATTGTTACCTTTCCATGACTGAACAGATAAACTGATTTTAGCGAACAAACAGGATATTATTTGCCCTAAAAATAAATAGGAAAACCCAGTTGAATCCCTGAATCCTTGGTCTTTTATCATATTTGCAAAACTAAGTAAGTTATATCCAAGTGTCCCAAGGGCTCTGCTCGGGAGTGTGTCAAGTAGTCGCTTATTTGATGTTTCGAGGCCCAGGATCGTATACGAGCGTCAAGGGGCGCGCGTCCTGTAGCCAATTGTCGAAAGCAGCCCCAGTGCGTTGATGCTCGTTATAGCTCTTTTTATAAACATTCATACAAATAGAAGCACCCCGGGCTCTTCTTATAAATAATTTCTTATACTATACCATTTTATCCATGCCCCTAGGGCCCAGACTCGTACGGATAGCATCTGATACAGCTGAAATAATAAAAAACATACATATTAACTAGTAGTAAATATACCTACTGTAACATATCAGTAACAAGTATACTTTACGTTATTATTGTTATTTATTTTTTTAATTTCGTGGGTAGTTTTATAGATCATGTGACGAAGAATAGGTGTTTCAGGTAAAAATTATAATGCGAATATTACTGGTTTAACTTCCAGAGACAACTACAAATTTCTGACATTCAGAATTTTATCATTTAGCGAAATCGTAAACATTACTGAAAAAGCTGAAAATTACATACTTTTCTCACAAAATACATTTGAAATTACAGATGGTAAATACCTTTTGCAGCATTGATATTGCTCAGCCGAATATCTGTAGGTTTACTTTTATCTTTGTAAACGGCTGAATTAACTTTTGCAGAATCACCACCAGCTTTTGGAGCCATTATTATTTAACTTAACTGCCGTTTTGGATAGATAAAACTGTGGATTAATTCGGATTAAAACAATCAATCGGTCTTTTCCACAAAAACTAAATAAATTTTGTTTTCTTTTACATTTGACAGCTGATGGACTGACTTGACTTACTTGACGTTGACAATTAATTTGTTAATGACATTTTATTTTTTGTATTTCTCTAGCCGGATGGACTAGCTAGAGCCATTGAGGTCACCATGTCATCCGTATTTTTCTCAGAAAAAATATTATCAAATTTTGGTATTTCAGGTATTTTGAAACTTTATTGCCCCAGAAAAGTGGCAAAGACTTTAGTTAGTTTAGTAGATGCTACTATGGAGTTTCATAAACAACACTAAAAGTCACAATTCATTTATTTCGGGCTTTAGGTATAAGTAAAATAATATACTCTTAGCGACGTCATAAAAAGCTCATATTTCATGACATTATACTATTCTGCAAACTCGTGCAAGTTCACGTGCACGAAACCTACCGTTTTAATTACCGTTTAACACTACACAATAGCACAAGTTTTCGAAAATCGAAAAATAATCGGTTTCTATAAATATAAATAATATAAATATAGAATAGAAGGTGAAACCGCGAGACGCAGCTAGTATTTTATATTTTACTAGCTGCGCCCGCGGTTTCACCCGCTATTTTACAAAAATTGATTATTTTTCCGGGATAAAAAGTAGCCTATGTGTTAATCCAGGGTGCAAGCTACCTCCATACCCAATTTCTTTCAAATCCGTTCAGCCGTTACAGAGTTGAACGGGAACAAATACAGTTACATACTTACTTACACACAAACTTTCGCATTTATAATATAAGTGTGAGGAGCTAGGGAGGGATTTTAATTTTCATTAAATCGTATTGCTCGTTTAACATAATATTATGAACTGTTATATAGTTATCTTTGGCGCAGCTCACCTAAGCTCTGCCATTGGCGCGAACTGTAGATTCTTACTATATTATGCTAAGCCTTAGCTATTTTGGACCAAAATAGCCAGAAATAACTCCTTTGTACTGTACGACCACGGATCACTCTACGACGAATAATAAAAAATAAAAATCATTTTTCTTTCAACATAATTATATTGCACTGTTCGACATGTATGTATTCAAAACCTTAAAATACTTACAACACATATTAACTTATTTACGACATTGCTAGTAATAGTTTTATTTTCGTATGGTATTGATCATAGTATAGCAAATAATACTAGGTATTACTCAATATTACTATAGTAAACAAGCGATACTCCCATCCCCTTGGCAGGCTATCCTCGTCCGCAACGTAGCAGTACGGCTAGCAGTAAGTAGCCGTTATTCGGTTGGCACTGCTCGCTGCGTAATCCGACCGTGCCGTGCGTACTACCCGCCCCGCGCCGCGCCACGGCCTCTCACGCCTGCACTCACGCCCCGCGCAATACGCCCGTGGGAGTAGCTATGGCCTTATGGCGGGAACGCGAAGAAGTCATTAGACGTCATTGTATTATATCGAGTGTAAATGTTTAAGAACGGTTGATTTTTATCCTTGTTGTTTCCAAATTATCAAATCCAAATTTACTAGTAAAGTCTTCACTACTTTACTGGCCCATGACTTGGACTTGACATACTTTGTTTGACAAAGACTATGACTGATTCGTTTCAATAGTGAAATACATATTTTACTTCACTTGAAATATTCCAAAACTTGAAAGACACAAAAAAAAAAAGATTGTGTAAATACACAAGGTGTGAAGCAAAATTTTAAGAGAAAAAAAAAAGAACCGCGCCCGTGCGAACAAGGCCTAAAACTCTCGTACCTGTGACGTCACGAATTTGAAATGAAGAATTTGTATGAACTATCCTCGGCAAAGATTACTGTTTATCCTCGGCACTCGACCCTCGGGACTCAGCTTCATGGAGCCGTAAGCCCATGGGAAACGGCTTAAGATACAGATAAACAAAAGCCTAGAGCCTTTAACTTCATCTAGACCCGAGTATATTAGGGAAAATTGTAAAATAAGTAGATACAATTTAAAATGTTCTATTATAAATGAAATTTCAGCACTATTTGTAGGAGACAACTTGAACGACCTCTTAACGTAAATAACTGAATACAGCAGTAACACCGATTTAAACTATAACTTTCGTCGTATTAATAGGCCACAGGTTTCAATAATAATTTCTGCCAATTTCATATTTTGTGCGTCCTCTGAAGACCGATTGTTTCTTTTGGCCATCTGTTGATTTAGGTTTTCGAGCACTGCCACAGTTGTGGCCAGAGATGGATGAGCTGGAATTGACGAATCTAAAACCTGCATAACAAAATAAGAAATAATTAATCGACAGCTTCACATGCTGTGAGAGCTTTCATCATGGGCCTGATTAAATCTTCACCTAAATCTTCCATTTGGGGATTTTTTGGTTCAAATTTCACGTCTCTACCATAAGCTTGAAAGCAACTTTTTAAGTAGTGCGCAAATTTTTATCACGCAAACAATATCGTAAATAGAGCATACTACAATTTTTTCAGTTACCACCACCACATTCATTGACCACGAAATGTCGGAAAACCTATATTACAATAATTACCTACCTACTTCTCGCTGTAGCGAGCGAGAGGAAGCGATGTAGGTACGTACACGTATCGTAGGTGTTCGTAGTACAATCACGAATAGAGTGACCATGAGTACAGCTCTTGCTGTAGCTACTTTCAGTCGAAGTTGTTTCGAAAATTTTGTACCAAGGTAGGCAAAAGCAAAAAATACGAATCCTTTATTTTTTCAACAATCTTTAAGTACACAAAAGTTGTGCACTACTTAAAAATTTACCATGTATATTATAGACTAGCTGCGCCCCGCGGCTTCACCCGCTATCCTACAGGAACCGTCAAATTTTAGTAGCCTATGTGTTCATCCAGTGTATAAGCTACCTCCATACCAAATTTCGGAGTTGAACGGGAACAAACACACTTACATACTTACACACTAGCTTTCGCATTAATAATATTAGTGTGATGTCAAGAAGAGTCGTGTTGCGGCCAATCACAATTAAACTTACTGTGTTTTGCATCTTTTTGTATATCTGAGGAGGCACCGACACGATCCATTCCGGTTGGTTGCTGGAACCTTCAAGACGTCGCTTTAGCCTTTGGATAGTTATCGCCAAAATCGGTGTCAGGATAAGTTCTGGTTTTTCAACCAAGTGCATTATGTTTTCGGCGAGTGCGTCATATCCTAGATGGTAAAAGGCAACGATCTGAAATATTTATCATTTGAAAATACATAAAAATATGTAAGGATTTGTCGTGAATCAAGGATTTTTGTGGTGGCAGGACTCTTTTGCAGACTCCGCCTGGGGAGTACCACACATTTGCCGTTATTAATATGTAGTATATTGTTTGCCAAGTAGTAATGCGATTGAAGGCCAAATATTTTTAGTAAGATAGCTGAGCTTATAGAGATCATTTCACATCTAAAATATCAGGATGACGAGCGCACTGTATTGCCACGCATAGTTTTAAAGTTCAAATTCTGGGTTTCTCTGAAATGTTATGGGCTAGCGGAAGTTTACCATCAACTTGTTCGTCTCGTCACTCAGTAATATTATTAAAAGAAAAACAAAATACCCAACTGCAAAAAGTAACCTATTTCACTCTGGACTTAAAGACCAACGTCACTTTAAGCTATAGTAGGTAATACACAAACACACATACATACTTACATATACCCCAAAAACATTACCCTACTTCTTGGGCAGTCGCGTAAAAATATGGATGAGTACCTTCTTCATTTGAATCATTAAAAAAATAAACCTACTTGTTGCCGTTTCAGAAAATCACTTTCTGCAGTCCACATCTCAGCCAATACTGTGATATTTTCGATCCACCGCGTGCAGTCTTCACTATTGTAAGTCGGTGGCAGACCCCCGCCATCCGAGACTACACTCACAGTTTCCACGGCAGCTCTAATGAGCTTCGTTAAAAACTTCAGCCTAAAGTTTCGAACTTTATCAGACGTCTTCATATTGATCTCTCTCGGCACGACGTGTCCCGTGAGAGCCTCGATCACGTATTGGTAATCGATATCAAACAACGTGTCCAAAGGTTTAGAAAACTTCAAGTTGAAATGGCACTGATAGTAAACAGTGCAAGATATCTGATAGTTCAGATTCAGTATATCGTTATTCGCACATTTAGTACTCTGAGCGACTTCAACTAACGACGGTGCACTTTCGTCCCAAATTCTCTCAAATTCAATCTTTTGCCTGTCCACGATAACGGGTCGAGCTGCGTATTTAACGAAATTTCCCAAATAGTTCGTTGATATTTCCAAAAACTTCAACAGGCATGCATTATCAGAACCGATGTCTTGTAAGCAGAACGAGTCTTTCGGCAATCTGCCCATTTTGTTCACTAGCCGACAACTGCCTTCAAAACTGTGTTTTATGTAAGTTGACCAAATTATTGAGAAGAGTCCGAGCTGTATGTGATAGTCGGAGATATTCACGAGGCAACGAATGACTGCGTCGAGTAGATCCGTCGCCTGAACTCCTTTCTGCCACGATATCGCATACTCCCAGCACATATTGGCTATTATGTAATCGGAAGACGTGCTCAATGGGAACTGGCGACGTAAAAGCGAGAGCCACTTGAACACTTTTGGGTTCTCATCTACGTACACTCGGTTATTTTCTACGAAAAGATATGAAGAGTCTTCGTCGTTTTCGGGGTCAGAATCGGCTCTACGGGCGTGTATTTCGATGAGTTCATTGGCCACTATAGCTTCAGTCATTACTCCCATACTGCAAAGCCATTTCGCTATAAGTTCAGTCACCGATCCTTTGCCTCTCGTGTAAATATATTTCAGGTTTATGTTATAGTCACTCGTTTGAAGTTTCGGTAACGATTTCCCGATAAATGTTTCTTTAAATGCCAATACGATGCTCAGAATAGATATGTCTTCCAATTTGCCTATCAATATGCCCCATTTGGCGTTCTCTGTTGTAATAGATTCCCAGACATTGATATCGTCCTCCCTTTCTAAAGACGTGCATTCGAATATCCTGGCGACTGCTTTGCAAGCCATCGCCACTATCATACTTCTCAAGGGGCACGACATCTCCACTAAGGTATCTCGAACAGTCTGCCACCAAGGCGATATTTCATTGTAGGCAATTTTGACTGCTTCTTCGGTGACTATACATATATAGTACAACACAGCGATATATTTTTCAATGAGGTCAATGCTGAGCTCATCTATTGACATGTTCATTATCCGCATTATTAAAAGTTTTATAATTTCTTTAGGCTCGACGGAGCATTCTTTTACAAAATAACTGAGCATATTCAAATTGTGCATCTTAAAAATGCATTTAAATATGATCGATGCCAGATTGCTCCATTTTTCCGGTGACGTATCAGGTTTGAGAGTGATGTTTTTAGATGTATCAGTTAGAAGGAAACAGGAGACGAAATCTTTGTAAGAGCTAGTATTGTTTTCGGCAAACTTGACCCTCGCATGCTGTTGCTCTTTGTAATCCTTCTCCTGAGCTAAGGTTAGCAATCTTTCTAGTATACAGTTATCATCTTCGAGTAAGTGAAAATTATCGTTTTTTTCTTCATTCGTCAATTTGTCGTCGACTTGGAAACCTTTCTCCGTTTGAAGAAACTCGTGTATTTTATCAGTTAGCTCTTGCATGTCTTCTGCGGGTTCGTTGTTTATGTGCCTGTAGAACAGTGTCACCAGCGTCAAGTTAGCAAAATAATGTTTTGCGTTAATTGCTTGCGTGTTATTGTCATCGTCACCGAAGCTGTCCCAAAATGTCGCCAAACACGTCATAATAAATTTCGGTGGTACTTCATACTTTTTGACCAACAGTTCAATGCAGTGTTTCTTTATATCTAAGGTCTTTATTTCTGCTGCTATCTTGATTAGCTCTGCGCAATTCTCGTCATTGAAATACATAGTTTTTTTGATCCCATCACGAAACTCTCTCAAAGTTTGCAGATCTTTCGATTTCTGGGAATGTTCACCTTCCAATGCAAAGAAAAACGGTATGTTAAATTTTTTAAGCCTACCGTCCGGGTCGATAAGTACACATTGAAACTCTGGCAGATTCAGCTTTTTAGTCGTATAATTTTTCTCTGCCCCCACTAATCCGCAAGTATTGTACAGGAGCTGACCATTTTTGGTGGCGGTAAAAACGGCCACTCTGTTTCCTCTCTGCATCAATCTAATATCGATTAATCCTTTCTTGGGATTGTAGATTATAAGGAACATGGCGCGTTTTACGTCTTTAATAGTGGAAAGTTGCTGTTTCTTGTCCTCCGCTTCGAAAATCTGAAAATGGTATTGAATAGGTTAAATTATATAATAATATAATAGGTAGAAATAGATGTTCGTTTTATTGAAGTTAATGGGCGAAGTAGGGATATTTAAGTAGGTACTTAATTATAAACTGATTCTATGAAACTCTAAATTTGAAGTTTTATGGAAATTGTAACGCAATTACAAAGAAAATGGTAAACCCTCGGCTTCGGCTCGGTCGTACGTCCGCCGGTATTATAGTGCACCTTTTCGTATCAAGTCGGAGAAAGATCTGCACCTGTACGAAGGCGCACTGAGCGTCCCTGCAGCCCTTGAAGAGGCGGATGAGATGTCCGCGGTGCAGGTCGAGCACGGCCACGCGGCCGTACGAGTCCGAGACGGCGGCGAGGCGGCGGTCCGGGGACACGACGGCGGCCGCGCCGGCGCGCTGCGGGTCCGCCAGCCCGCAGCGCATGGCGAGCGCCTCGCCGCGCACCGCCGGCTCGGCGCCGCCCGCGGGACTGTCGGCGCCGCCGCCGCCGCCCAGCCACCCTCTGTACAATGTCGTGGAGCGTTTCTAGTTAGCGGGATATAACGACATGGTAATCAACAAATTGTAAGGATTTTTGTGCCGTACAAAAGTGTACTTATAATTCGTAAATACAGATTATGTTAGCACTCCAGATTTTTTCTAGTAAAAATCTTCGTATTTTTACATGGACAGATTATTTTTGTCCAAAAAAAAACAAAACAGTAACCCAGTGTCAGACAAAGTTTAGAGAAAAAATGTAACAATGGAATTTAAAGCATCATGCCAAAATAAAGAGAGAGAATCACTTTCGTTTTGGAGAATTTCTTATACTTAGACACAGAACATATAATATTACTACGACTTAGTTTTATTCTTCGATCGTATCGAGTTAGGAATCTATAGGGAATAACCTTTGATGATTTACACAGAGTAGTCATCATCATCATCAGCCAGAAAAGTGCACTACTGAACAAAGACCTTTCCCTAAATTATTACCGTTATCCACACGCTTGGCAGGCGGCCTGGGGATCGCAGAACGCTCACTGTTTACATGAGAGGACACTGCTGCCCGTCCCGGGCCACGCGGGTGGGTGTTTCCTAAAACTGCGATCAGAACCACTGGGGGTTGAGAGAAGTACTAGACTATAAAATAAAATTATTAATTTAAAGTACGTGACTCACGGTAAAGCGGATTTTATTTTGTGCGCGACTGCCCTGGCGACGTCCTGCAGCGGCGGCGCGGTGCCGCCCTCCAGCGCGTAGTGGAAGCCCACGTAGGGTTTGGAGCCCGCGCCGATGATTAGCGTGTTCACCGGCGGCACTGAACGATACCTGCCAGGTGGTTACTGCTGTTAGGCGCCGGTCACACAGCGACAGTTCATTGTAATGTATGAATTTACAGATTAGCAGTCATACAATGACGATCTTTGAGGAAACTTGCGAGAACTCTATATTTGTACCACTTCGGGCTGGCTCCTCGGAATACTTTCAATTTGGAAAAATATATTTAGTAGCTGCGTGGCGCAATTTTTAGTGTTCCGTACCTACCTCAAAAGGAACCCTTATAGGATCACTTCGTTGTCTGTCTCTCTGTCTGTCAAGACTCTTTTTCTCAGCAATACGTGGAGGTATTGATGTTAAATTTAATATCAAATACATAAGTCTCATAAGTTACTGTGTTTTAGAGCTCAAAAAAGCTCAAAAAATCAAGCTTCTTAGTCACAGCAATAAAAAATTACAGTATACAGTACAGTTTATACCGCATATCTTAGGGTACTTCCCATTAACCTATAATCACGAAACTTGGCAAGAAGCACAACAGCACAAGCGCAATTAAATATTGGTGGACGTTTTTCACACACAGCGCCATCTAGCCCAAAACTAAGCAAGCTTGTACTATGGGAACCAGATGACTGATAGAATACATAAATACTTTTTTTTTGTAAATACATACATAGAAAAACCCAGACAAAAAACAAACATCCATGTTCATCACACAAATGTGTGTCCTGGTTGGGAATCGAACCCACAACCCACAGCTCGGAAGGCGGAAATCCTCCCACTGAGCCACTAGGCTAGTCACCTAAATTAAAGGAAAAAAATCCGAAAAACTTCAATGTGTAGTGAAACCAAATAGTAAAAAAAAATTGATGCCTTCGTTTTCTTACATAATGGAATAAAATAACATGAAAATAATTTAGATTAGAGACTGGCATAACAAAATCGCTCTCAATAAATAAAAAATATACAATGTAGATGATGTATCATGGACGAAACATCATACTAAATCCATGTGATGTATGTTGTTGATACAGCAAAAAAATAAAAATACCAAATATCATATCCTCCATATGTCGAAGCAGCCAATAGGTGGTCGAAGGTATTTTTTAGTTCGAGTCCTACTACCGCTGCATCATTGATTACTTCTTGTTCAGTAAAAGTCCATTTCCTTATGCTGATATTGCGACTGTCGACAGAGTAATCATCTTGAAATCCTGCTTGAACTGTAAAGAGTAATTGACTTTGATTGATGTTTCGATTAATAAAAAATACACATATTGATTAAAGGTCCCACGAGATTTATGGACAATCTCTCACAAGTAACAGTCAATCTGTATCCTAACTAATATTATAAATTCGAATGTAACTCTGTCTCTCTGTCTGTCTCTCTCCGTCTGGGTGTTTGTCGCGTTATCACTTCTACACGGATAAGCAGAATTTTTGCATAGATATAGCTTAATGGTCGGAGACGGACATAGGCTACTCTTTTTTAGGTCCACGCGAATGAAGTCGCGTGTAACAGCTAGTATAGAAATAAAAAAACAAGCCTTTTTCTAGCAAATGACGCACAGACCAAACTGCTTATGACAGAGACGTATCATTTGAACCACAGAAGAGGAAAAAATTTTATTTACTTCTCTCTTCTGTGATTTGAACCCAATACTCCTCAAATGCTCTAGCTGAACAATAAGAACGGATTTCGCGAAATTCCACTTCTAAAGGGCTAAAATGAACCTCCAGGATGTACGAAAAAAAAATTTTTTTTCATTATAAGCCAATGAAACTCGGTTTGTGTAATAATCATAAAAAACAAGGAAAGGCATGTCTTAGGATTTTTCGAGAATCAACCCCTAGAGAGGTGAAATTGGTGGTTTCATTTACTGTAGCTTATGCAAGCGAAACCACACAGGCATGCTAGCGGAATCATAGAACTAGTATGACATAGACTAAATATTGCAATTTGTGACATGGACTCTACACCACAATTTGGTTTTGAAAATTAGCATTGCTCATGTCTTGAACCCATGGACAAAAATATTACCTTTTGCTAACTGAGCTTTAGCATTTCTTAGTGTTTGGAACAAGCCCGATCCTGATATAATACATTCACAGGTTTGGAACAGTACATGGATGTCATCAGGCAGTGTTCCGTAGGTCCCCGTGTGGCAAGATAGTTTCATCACAGGTTTGTCTTCCAGCTTCTCAAGCAGAAGTAGATGCCCCGTGTTGGTGTAGAAGCCTACATGACCGTTTTTGAAACCTACTACTATACAGAACCAATCTGGACCATTCTGAAACCACAATAATGACAAGTTAGTTTGCATTTCTGCAGTTAAACAGTAGTTGATACAGTAAAAGGTTGGTGATGGTGCAAACTATTTCGCCCAATTGCTACATTTCTGAATACTTTTCACAGGTTTCATATATTTTCTTTAAATTACCTATGTATTTACTTAGTTAGTGATGCTGCTCAGCTTAAATTTACGAAAATTATTTCACCCAAGGAGCTCCTGTGAAAATTTCATGCTTCCTGTATTAGATTGTATTGTCAGGGCCGTCTTAAGCATACATTCTTAGTTGAGTAGTACTTACATAATAAGAGTACAAATGGTATGACACGTGCCGAAAGCGACATGCGGCGTCTTAAGTAAAACAATACCTATGATATATAATGAGCTAGCTGTGCCCGCAGCTTTGTTCGCGTGGTTAGTGTAGCTCAGTGTAGTAGGTACCTATCGACATTTATGGGGGCGGGTTGACCCTCCTAGGACTCTGTGCCTGGGTGCACTGCACTCCTTGAAGCCCCGGGTCAAGATGGCCCTGTGTATTGTCTATTTATGAATTGTGTATTGTCTTATTCGAGATAAGAATAATCTATCAGTCAGCTGTTAAAATTTGAATTAATATACAGTATGTTATCTAGATTCATTATAAAAAATATTCTATTGTGCCTAGCCTTGCATTACAGCTATTGTACTGTAGATGATAATGTAAATATACACCTGTGATGACTGCTGGGATGGGCAGATAGACAGTGTCAAAATGACAGTGATGTCTGAAGGCAGGCTCCCACTCCAGGAGATGAGGAATGAGTTGGTGTCCGTCGAGCTGATCCACTGGGAGGCTAGTATGCAGAGTCGGTTTCTATACCCCACGGCTAATAGACTCCCGCATGATGATACTGACACACTACATTGAGACAGCCAATTTATGTCTGAAAATTATTAATATGAATACAGGCCGCCTGTTGTTGTACAATTGTTACACTAGTTTTAAGTAGATTTTTGTATTATGCATGTAATTTCTGGTCTATCTATCTATCATAAAGCATAAAAAACAAATAATGTATACAAATTAAAATGTTAATGTTCTGCACATTATTATTATTATTTATTATTTATTTAATAGACACCAACATGATTTGTTCATTGTAACAAAGAAGGAGGCAAGCAATGGAAACAGGCTAAACGTCACCACAATTATAGGTGCAGACTACATGATATTAAGACGCGAGTTTTACAGTCAACGACTTAAAAATAAATCTTTATAAGTATACATAGTAAAGTGTGAATAAGCATATCTTATAGAATATCTTTTTAACTTAAGGTTATTTAATCACTAGCCTATTTAATGTTTGATCACTGCTGGTGTTTCATAAACAACGCCAACAAAAATGCAGATTCAAGTATATACAAAGTAATTTAGTTTCATCTAGAAAACAAAAAAATCGCAGGTATGAGCTCGAGGAGAAGCTAGTCTCTGCTAAGGCATCTAAAACAATGACTGAACTTTTTTTGTTCGGTTAAACAGCTGTGTACTTAGTATCACACAATAGATTCAATCAATTTTTAGGACATTATTGCAATAAGCTTACCCTCTTTCTCAGGGATAAAAAGAGCTCTTGCGAGACTGGAAATATCACCGCAGTCAGCTATTTGCTCCACTTGACAAGACATTATTTGATTTTTATTTCACTAAAGTAAACCACTTTGAGCATTAAGACAATCGGCAGTGTCTCAATTACAACCCTAATAGATATCTGTGATTACAACTCTTCTTTCAACTGAGCAAAGCAGATACTTGTTTGGCTTGACTTCAAATGTACCACTGTAAATATTTATCGTTGATCTTCTGAACAATTATTGCAAAACCAAAACATACGTGGGAAGATATCTCAGCCAAATCTCAGCTGTTTGATTTGATTTGAAGGTGGTTTCATGACTTTGACTTTGAAGTACCATAAAAATATATTTTATTTTATTTTCTATCATTTTTTGGCTCCACACGTTGTGTATTTAGCAAGTGTCAAGTATTGTAATAGTTCAAGTGATATTAAATAATGCACAATTAAAATAAGTCTCAGTCATAGTCTAAATCAAGCAAAGTAAGTCACTGTCAAGCCACGTCATGCCCAGCAAAGCGGTGGAGACCTCACTAGAGTCTTCTATGGAGTTTTGGAAACAACACGAAGAGTCACGTTTCACAACATTATACCATTCACCAACACTCGTGCACTTTCACGAACACTTAATGGATAAAAATCCACCATTTTTATACATTAACACTCGATTTATCACAGGCTTAGAAAAATAATAGAATGACGCGACATGACTTCTTCACGTTCCCGCCAAAAACCCCCATAAAAAATGTATCGTTTTTGACTGGGTACGGTCCGAAATACATCAAGAAAAAAACATGGTAGAAGCTTCCAGTACAGGCATGACTTGGACTTGACCAGGACTTACTTTACTAGGGGTCTGGGACTTGAATAGTTGTGTTATATTACATAACTTGCACAGGAGCCAGCGTGTGGAGCCAAAAATAAAATAATATTTCATTCATTCAAGTGAAGTAAATTAAAAAAAGTCATAAATAAATAGAGATAGAGCAACGGCAAGGCCAAAGACTTTCCTCCAAGAAAGACGTAAATAGCGCGATGAGAAGCGCGCGCGAATATTCGCGGCAACGCGAGGAGCATAGTGTGGCCGCAGGATTACGCTAGCTTGACATTGACATCCATTGGCATTTCAAAATTGCCTCTCTTTCTCTCTCTTCCGTCTCTCTTTAGTTTTTTGTTTGTATTGAAGGTTTTTTCGGTATTTTGTAATTTGTGAATTAATCTACACGTACAAAGTAGTGTTTGGCACTAAAAAATGCGCTCTATGTTATCTTAAAAATATTGGATCATAAAACGGTGAATTTGTTATTCATAGCTGAAAATTCCTCGGTCATGTAATGGGGTGCTTACACAGTAGAAATGAGTCTTCAGATCTTCACCCCAATGTATTTCGTGTTGTAAATATCAATGAGAATGGGTCAGAACTATGCTCCGGACAGTTAGAGATAACAGATTCTACTATTGTGCTATACAGAGAAGGCAGGGAAACTACAGTATGGCCTCTGCATTCTCTTAGAAGATATGGATTTGAAGGCGAAATATTTAGTTTTGAATCAGGTGCTCTAAGTTAACTGTATCTTTAGAAGAATTAACATCAATGAACTAAAAAAAATATATGTGAATAAAATGTGGAATTCTTTTATTTCAGGAAGGAGGTGTGAGACAGGTGAAGGAATTTACGGATTCCGTTGCAGAAGAGCATCTTTATTGTTCCGACAATTGCAGCAACAGATACAGCTAAGAAATGAGATTCATGATTCTGTCCCATATCCTGTTTCAAGACTTACACCATCTCCACAAGGCCGACAAACCCTGCAAGCCAGTGTTGTCCACAGATCCTCAGTAGATAATGGTCAGCCACTAACGGATACTCTCAGGCCAGTCATAACAAACCTTGCTGCTATGGTGAACAATGGAGGAGCCCAAAGACATATGAATCAGTCACCGAGGTCTCCCTCTAGCGCTGATATATTGGAAGTAATGCCTTTGTACCCAAGGAACCAAAATAATTCTAATCATGCCACTAATGTGTACCAACTGAGAGACTTCAAAAGAGAGCACAATAACAACACACATGCAGAAACATCTACTGATCTAAGACATGAATACTCTAATGACTTAAACCGAGACCTGGCTATTCTCAGGAATACATTAAAACATGAAGCTGCTATAAACACAATGAGAGACATTGAGGATGAAACTCGTTTTCTGGAGAGCAGATATGTTAATGAGAGCATTCTCACGAACCAAACAAAGAGTCCATTGTCTCCCACTTTAAGCAATTCCAGTGAACATTATGCACAGCTTAGTTTGGAGCAGCAAGAATCTGCACGACTATACATGAACATAGGGCCTAATGATAAGCGTTCAGAAATGAACAGGAATGACATACCTTCTACCACTCCACAAACACCAAGACAAGTAGAGTATTGTAATTTAACTGTTGCCAAACAAGAGATCAATTCATATGCAAATCTATCTCTTGGTGAACTCGGAGAAAGTGTGAAAAAGGGTAAACAAAACCTAAGCTTCTCTGCACCATCTGATCACAATTATAAGTATTCTGAATCTGACACATTTTCATCCTTGTCCCCAATAGAGGATCTAGAAGTGAATTATGCAATTTTAGATATTGATTCTAAGAAAGAAATTACGAAAATATCCCGAGAGCTTGCTTCCCCTGAAAACAAGTCAGGCAGCTGTAGCTCTAAGACTGAAAGTGTCATATCAGTTATATCCCAGGCTCGCGGGAGACTCTTGTCTCAAAGCAGTGTGGACAGACCACCATCAACAAATGCTAATTCTCCACCTGCAAAATTGGGGTATACCACTATTGACTTCGACAAAACCGTGGCTTTAACATCAGTTGCTGCTGGGAACGACGTTGACAATGTATGCGATGGCTCCCGAAAGACTCGCCACAACTCTTGCAACGTAGTCTGCAACAGCCCAGGCAGTGCTGATAAAAACAAAACATTCTCATAATCCAAGGTAGAATGAAAAGAGAAAGAGACATAATTGAGTGTACCATAGTCATAAGTAGCAGACAGAGGATCTTTTAAATCCCCCTTTTCCTTGCCTCTATGTTTGTTTGTCTGCATAGAACATAGCATTTCACATTAAGGTAGTACATGACATCACCTGCAATATATGCCAAATACATTGAAGCATTGAGACTTGAGACATAGATATTGTTTAGTGGTTACTGCTATTTTTAATATGTAGGATAATTTTGTAGTAAGAATGCCATATTTTGCCTAGTGTATTCAATTTAGAGCATAAGAAACATAAGTACACAGTGCAAGCTCGGTAATCTAACACCCAAATGTTTCCCCTATGCCTTACCAATTTTTTCGTGTACAATAGAATATTGGGTATCTATTTTAGATGTGGTGAGGTAGTAAGAAGTTTCTTATAAGTGTGTATGACACAACATTGAGGTGGGACTTTGTAAAGAGATATAAAAACTGTCTGTAAATACTGAGGAGGATTGTCCATTGTAAGATGGGAGTAGCTAATTCAAAGGCAGGTGAAAATTATTGTTTACTGAGATTATCGAACTTGTGCTATATATTTTAGGCTTCATTGCACTGAAAGCTGGTCAGGAATGGTGCATCTTGAATGTTTTAATACAATTAATAATATGAACTATTATACTCTGCACACGTAATCGAAGTGGGCATGCCGGCAGTCATCATTTGAAGCACACTGCCTAGGGCAAGCTCACCGCTTGCCCTCTGCTTAGACCTCGCCCCCTCTTTAGATCTCATCATCATCATCATCATCAGCCAGAAGACTACTGATGGACAAAGGTCTCCCCCTTAGATAAGGGATGGGTCTTTAGATCTACTTTCAGTATAATGAAGCCTATGTAATCCAAATATGGTTCCTCAACGTTTTCCATAACTTTCAACGGCCAAAGTGGTATCTTACCAAATATGTATATACCAATATAAAACTATTTGTATAATAGAATTGCCAATGATGCTACACTAGTGTGTACTAGTATTACCATCACACTAATATTATAAATGCGAAAGTTTGTGTCTAAGTATGTAATTTTAATTGTGCTTGTTCCCATTTTTTTTTGGTATGGAGGTAGCTTATACACTGGATTAACACATAGACTACTTTTTATCCCGAAAAAATATCGACGTTCCTGTAGGATAGTGGGTGAAACCACAGGGCGCAGCTAGTAAGTAATAAATTGTGCTAAACGAATAGGATAATATAATGTTCAAGATGTTTTATAGTCACTGTGACAAATGATGAAATCAACATAGATATAGTTATGAAAACAGTAACATTTTAGTATTAAACCATGCTATATTTATTTACCAAAGACTTAGGCCAGTTTACATTCAGAGCTATTGCATTATGTATTGTAAAACTGTTTTTCAGAATGTATCTGCATCTCACGCTGTGTGCAGGCTAGTTAGTAATGGTTATTGTAGGTATTGCATTATGGACCAATTTTACTTTTTCTCAATGGTCTTTTTCAAAGGAACCTCGAAAAATCAGAATGTGAAAGGGTATTATACACTTAAGGTTTCCCTCTGCCATAGTGTGCGAGAGTCAGAGTGCTGGGTTCTATCTATGTGCAAATAAACAATTGCAACTGCACAACTTCTGAGTGGTACAGAACTGTTATGGGCCAGCGTGAAGCTTCCCATCAGTCGAACAACTTGCTCGTCTCGATTAGCATTAAAAAAAACGCGTAGCGGTTTTCCCCTATAGGGGCCAAATATTGCGGGACAGAAGGAATAAGCAGTTTCATTCGTATAATAGTTTATTTGCTTTTATTGAAGTGTGCGCTTTTGAATTTGGACCCCGAAAGAACTATTTTTTATGACTGAATTGGGAAATAATTAATGAAAGCCGTAAAATTGAGGATAATAACTCCAAAACACTAGTTTTTAATAGTGGTCATCATAAGCCAAAAGACGCTGAACAAAGACCCCCGTATATAGTTAGGATATAATAGTCAAACGTGAACCCACCCTTGCCTTATTTACGTACCTCGCTTGCCAAAAATGTATAAACGGGCCATTATGGGCTTAATTAATTCGGCGCCTAATTGTTATTTTCCCAAAACTTTATCCCTATTAGGCTTGAAAAGTTTACTTTTTATTTTGTTATGTTATTCCAATAGATTCACATAACCAAAGACCCCTGTAAAGTGTTTTTATGTTTTTGTTTTTTTTTTACTTGAAAAGAAAACAAATAAGAGGGTCAAAGTTGTGTAAACCTTAGACGGCCCGTCGTAGACAACTACAAAATAATATACAAAACGCAGCTAAGATTTAGAAGAATATATGAATTAGTTGCAATTAGTGCAACAATCAGAATACAAAAATGGACTCTTGTAAAATATCCAGTTAGGAATAGTTTAGTATTATTTACTTTACATGTAACAATTTTATAACCCCAAAGAAAGAAAGTTATAGAGGTAGTCTTTATACTTAGTTTTCTGCAAATGGCAGCGATTCTTTTCTAAATGTAGCGGCTCTAAAATTGTTGCCATTAATTATTTTCTGACACAATAAATTGAAAAGAGGCACAGATAGTCATTGTGCTATCCAGGTTAGCTTAGAAAGTGATGAAACAAAATAGACAACTATAATTAACATTTTCTAGTTGGATTGCTGCTAAAATCTATCCCTATGCAAAAAATATGTAAAAAAGTCTGTTAATTTCTCACACGTGAGAAGGGCCATGCCGAGCGAGTTCCATAGATTCTATGGAACGATGCCCTTACCATATGTCCTTATTGCGATGATTGTTAGGTGCAGTGGCCGACGCTGCGCGAAAGTTACATCGTCGCTGTCATTGCCGAAAAAAAAAAACGACACGGTACGGGCCAAGATTAGCTTATTGAGCGTTTGTGCATAGGAGGGTATAAATCATAGATTTTTATTTTTAATTATTTTCGGACTCAAAATGTTTTGTTTTTTTGTGATTATGATTTATGTTTTATAATTTTAGAACCCATTTTTACAAGGGCTCGACAAGAAGTACAGTTTATTTATTTATTACCGTATCGTCTTCGTATGTACATTGTACGTAATATATGGATTGGAAATATACCTACAGAAAAAATACTCTGTATTGTAACGCGACATAATAATTATAAGCAAACCCCTAAAAGATGAACATCAAAACAGCTAGTTCGACCATCTGTAATTTTGATAAGTTAATTAATTTAGCTAATATATTTTTTATTATCCATGACTAGTACCAATTATACAATAATTAATATTTATCATGACTTTTTTATTTATCATTGCAATAGTAGGGCTTGTTTATGAAATTGATAACTTGTGTACCTAGGTATATATTTTAGTTACAAAGCGATAATATCAAATGAGGTATGTTAGCATGTCATCTGCGTCCACGCACTGACTGTCTTTGCCCCAAGATCTTTTTTGGGCATTTTTTTGTTTTTGTGCATTGGGTTTTTTGTGTTGTGCGACTTGCCTCCGTTAAATTCCATTACTTTTAAGGTCCAACATTTGAGTGCGCTAGGTAGGCGACCTCTTACTATTGTCATAAACACATCTCAAAGATTTATTTCAGTGCTATTTTTTGAGATTAGGATAGGTCAAAAACCGAAACAAAAAAAATGCTTCAGCGCATCAATCTCTTGGCAAATACTGCCAAAGTATGGACGAGGCACCAGAGCAAAGCGGGAAATGAGGTAAGTGCAATTTTTTACCGCGCAATAATTAACAAGTATTTATTGAATTTGCAGGGAATGGATGGATTAGTTATATTCTCTTTGTTGCAGGGTTCCAATAACGCAAAAGTATGGCCGTACGTGGTGTGAGGGCGCGTACTTAGGGGCCTCGTCGGCGGCGGCGCTCACCCGCGCGGTGCTGCGGACGCGCGTCGAGCACGCCTGCCGCTTTGCATCTCGATTACACCGCTATCACCAAGAAGTATCTCCATTTCGGTAACTATTTCTTAAATTATTAAGGTTCCTTGGTAGCATTACTCGCTGGCATTCGAATATACACCCTATAGATTTATCAACACCTTCGATACAATGCATAACATTAATTTAAAAAGTGTCCTGAGTTTATTTATAAATAACATTAGACACACTTGTATATATAGGACCTCGTACGCGATGTTGCTCGGCACCCTGCATCGATGATTTAGGCCTAACCACCGAAACTGGGCTTCCAGCCTCGGAAGTACAGAGTAAAAATTACGAATTTCCATTCCTTGTTTAAACCTCTGTATAACAGGTCTCAGACGTTTGACGCGAACTTAAATATTTGATTGGCGTTACAGTATTCGGATGTTAGGGGATGGATTATAAGTATACTGTATAATTATGTTCTACACCCACTGTAGTTTAGGCAATGCGCTGTCGGTAAGGCAGAATTTTATTAAATTCCAGTTGCGTCACGTTTTCAGTGTCAATTTTATTTTCAGACAATCGATTAAATTAATTAATTTCGAGCAAGCATCCTACCCGCGCCAGTATATTTGGTCGATGGTTATTTATCTTTGCCCTACACAAGCTAACTTCACTATTAGAACAATAAAAATATTGATTAAATAAAAAAACATTTATTAAACATCCACAACGTAAAATTAAAACCAACACTTAGATAAAATTCTACTACACAGTACACAGTATTAAATTAGTATCACATTGAAGACTCAAGATAAAGAGTGCAGATGTGCGAGGAGGCTCAAGGCGAACAACAGAGCACAGGAGGCGCGGCTCGCAGTACTGTCTCCACCTGTAATAAATAATAATAAGGAAAGGAAATCTTTCTTCTAGTCTAAACATTATTTCTAACGCCCCGTTTTCGACCTCCGTGGGCGCGGACTGACAGCGATGAGGGAGGCTTCATTTGTGTATGGGATTCACCCTAGTACGGTTTTCTTAAGATAAAAAATAATTAAATAATTAACGTGTTGAATAACTGGCGTTGGCGCCACGCCGCCTTCACTGGCAACCCACTAATGCCGAAAACGCTGTCTAAGGCAGTTTGTCCACTTGCCATGAAACGAACGCCTTCGTAAAATGATCTGACAAATTACTTAAAAGAATTATAAAACGTAGGAAAGTTATAGGCTAATAATATTATCCAAATCAATGTATCAGCTTGAGAACAAATTCAAAATAGTGGCTCAAATTGTCAATGTTCGTAAACCGCGAATATATTATGAGACTAAAAAAATTATATAAATTTATGACTACCTTACTATTAGAGTATTAATCCCTTGAATATACACTACGGGTTCAGGGATTTTATTTGTGGTTTAAGACATTTACTTCTCATGAGACACATTTCACATAGATGAGAATCACTTGTAGTAGGTAATAAATATGGTTGTCGTCGTATATATTTGAAGCATTTTATTTATTATCGAGACTAATAGTCACGAAACTAATACTGTATGTAGTAATCAGTTTTACAAAACATTTTTTTTTTGTTTTTTTTCCGGGTTTTCCACCCGGGTGCCAACTTTAGATAATGAACTCTAGGTTCATTGAACTTTGCTACATTTTAAATATTATACAGGTTGTTATTTCATTGCCAGTGGACACATTTTTGGTGGCGTATCTCAACTATCACTATTTTGACTTTTATTGAAACGTCAGATTCGTATCTACCCGAGCCCCGTCTTATTGGCTGGGCTCAGAATCTCACAAACACCAAACAAAGGACATAGTAATTATTCGTTCCGATCAATGTAGGTATAGGGACATGCCCAAGCCGGAGATTGTGAAACGAATCAAACAAATGTATTGTATAATGCAATATGAATGAATATTTTTAGAGATCTTACACGGAACGATTTTTTCATAATTACTCACTACTTATCAGTTGACAAGTATGTTGGACCAAACTTATTTTACATTTTTCTGCATATTTTAAGGATGAGTAGGTATAGTAGGTATTTTATGTAGTTATAAATGCACAATTTTTTTTTTTGATCAAGTCATTCATGCGCCACGTTAAAAAATGTTCACAATTCTGGATTAGTAAACAAAATAAATACCTTCACAAAATAAGTTAAAGTTGATGAGTTAATTGCAAATTAAGTAATAAATACAATAAAAGTAACAGTTAATATTAAACACACTGTACATAATTGTGTAGTTATGCACCAAGAAATTTTGTGTAGTAGATAAGTAGTTTTTATGTATTTTATTTAATATAGTCATTTCTCGGAGAAACTACTTACTATTAACAAATAAATATTATTGTACTTTGTTTTCAGTATTAGATAATTAATAAAAGATTTCACTAAATTAAAAATAAATAAATATACACTGAAGATTAAAAACGAATGTCAGAACGTACTTAGTCAGAAAAAGTAAGACAATATAACTGACTCTAAAACGTAGACTTGGGATTTTCAAATTAAAATACTATCTAAGGTTTTTATAATTAATTAAATTAGCAAGTAATTTAAGAAAAGTAATTAACGTAGAAAAGTTTGTATTAATTTTGGGATGTGGGTGTCGGTTGTTGAATGTGGACTTACTCTGGTTTTGCAAAGAGTCCGGGGTGACGTGGGGCTCGGTTGACTCCTCGGGCGGCTCGGTGGTCGTCGAGCCTGCGCCACCGGCACGGACGTTAGTACAACACGGCAAACTGTGGCGGATTAACTACTACCCACCACCGCGCTATCACAACGGCTAATAGTCAAATACTGGGCTTATTTAGAATCGTCCAAATAGGTATATTTTAGCCAAAAGGTGCTGTCTCGTTTTCATTTAAGTCACCTAATAACATAAATTAACTTGTCGAACGTTTGTTAAAAAGAAAGAGGGATACAGTGGACTCCGTTTATAACAACCTACTGGTTAACAACGTAGTTGCATAATCCAGAAAAACAAGGTCTGGCATTACGTGCGGTGTCACCAGCTGACGTCACTATCTGCCATTTTGTCATCTTTGTCTAACTTGTCTGAATTAGGTATTCCACTCTCGATTTTGAACGCTTTTGACGGTAGGCTCAGTGGCGAGCGAGTGTACGCCTGCAGCACCTGCAGCCCTCAGGGAGTCATACGAAGGCGCACGAAGACGCTGGTGGCGCGCAGGAAAACTGTTTTCTTAGTCGCAAAACATAGGCTTATACGAAAGGGCCCGACCCAAGCGCTTTTCTTCAAAGAAATTTTAACCATAGGACCCCCTCAATACCTGCGTCACGCGACGAGGAGGTTACCCATACTGAGTATTATTATATGTTCTGTGCCACTGCGGCGGAATCCTAACCCCTGCCGTTTTCCATTTTACCACAAACTATACCGGACCGGACAAAAATAAAACCCAGATTTTAACAGATCCAGGTATGAAGACTTTTGCGCAAAAAAAACAAATACTTCATGCTTCGGGTATAGCAACAGTGAATTATAGATTTTTGTAGCGCAAATTTACCGTCATCTAATGACAAAATCCTTTTCCTAAATTGGCTTTACTGTGGGTATACACGTTAATCCGCCACGGCACGAAAGCTGAAGCTAGTAGATATACACGCACCAGGCCGCAGCTTACTTGAGTTATATTAGCAGCTTCGGCTTGCGAACTCAGTTTGAAACGTGTCACAATATCATGCTGCATACGCACTAATCCAATGAAAACAAGAAATAGTTACCTACTTATTAATAACAGCGAATACACGCCAGGCTGCACTCAGTGTGCCTCTAAACATTGGCCTTTTAATTTAATTTTAATGAAAGGTGTGGCAATATTTTAAAATGTGCTCATCATTATGAAAACTTTTACTATGGGACCAACCTGAATGACCATCCTGTGTGGTTTTGGCACAGGATTATGGCTAAAAAGCTAACTAATTAAGATTTAGTTGGCCTTTTATTGACACAGATCCGGCAAATTAGGTTAGTGCGGTTTCACCTAAACTAAACCGCTTTTCGACCACTCGGTTTAGTGTCTTTATATATAGGCCTTTATAACTAATTAGAAAAACTAAGCCGCGACGTTGTTTCCATAGTCATGGCGGAAGTGAAAAAAAAAACTACACGTGAACCTTATATTGTGTAACGTACAGCTGAAATTCACGACGCAAAAACAAATGATTGTACGAGTTTGTAATTTGAATTTCTTCTGTACGTAATACGATATTAGGCTCACATTTCATTAATAAAAAATAAAAAAAAATACTCATTTTACTCGAGATACGCTTTTAGCGCTCTTAAAATAGCCCCGCAAAATCTGTCTTTTTTGAAGACAGATTTCATTACATCTATCTCTCTTACTTTACGCATCCTCTTTCGCACTCTTTATCGAAACTTGGTTGCTAGGTTACAATGACCTGTAAACAGAATTTAAAGCGCCACTGTGAAGGTAAAACCCTATCTTATGTATAATGTTATTGCCTTTCAATGTTTTTTCTTCGTTCAGCTCGTCTCTTAGTTGAAGGCTACTTACTATCTTCTTACAATCTTCTAAAACACTTGTCACAACCTGAGCTGATTTAAATATTAAAAAAAACTACAATAAGAAATAATAGTGACATACATTACACATCAGGCAAATGCTGTTATTTGAGCATGCTTTGACACAAACTAGATGTATTACAATTTTGTTACAAATTACAGTGAAATGATTACATTTATCATTATAAGCTTACTAGCCGATTTGAATTACTTCTTCAGTGTACTCAATTATTTAATTTTTCACTAAGATTTGTTATCTTTATATAAACACCAGTCATTACTGCACGCGACTTTGCCGAGCTACCGTTGCATCAACCAACGTAAAGAAAATTCATGTACGCCGAGTCGCCAGCCTAACGTCAGAATTTTTTGGCCGCCTCGAGGCCTCTGACATGCCTAAACGGTATTAATTTAAGGTCTTAAATTAGCGCCCAATTTTCACTTAACTTTGAGCCTCACACTCGTAAAGTAAAAATTTTTTTGATTTATTTTAATACACTATATTATGTAATATCACATAATTAAGTAAACCAAAAATCAAATAAATTGTAAAGATATGGGCCTTACTTAGTTTATATCCTTTTTTTTTGTGCGTTTTTTTTTTTTCGTTTTCTGTTGACTATTTGAAACTAGCAGGATAACTTCATAAACAACAAAAATGGTTTACTTTACAAGTGTAAGAGGCTCAAAGTTTAATGAAAGTTAGGCACAAGTTAAAGCCCTAATCACGTTAAATTGAGTCGGTAATTCCGACTATAGTTTCAATTACATTTCGTGATCTTTATCAAGGAGTGCTAAAGCGCGCGAACTCGTCCGCGCAAGGCAAGGCCTCACACTTGTAACTTGATAAGGATCACTGGATGTGAAAACTGTAGTCAAATAACAGTAAAAATTTAACATGAATATTAAAATTAATTTGTAAAAACTAGGTCAGTTTTCATGGCGAAACGATTGTTACTATATTACAAACAACCGCGACCTTTAATTTAATGTATCATTCGAGCCACGCTATCACTCAGTTGTGAAATGGCACTAGCGGTCACCCATCCGAAGACAGACCGGTTCATCCGTTGCTTAATTTCGGTGATCGGTAAGAATCACCTAGTCACGATACACCACGTCCTCCAGTGTCGGGTCAAGACTCACCGGACCGGTACACGTGAGTAGCGATGTAAAGCTCGTGCGGGATGCTGGTGTCAATGTAGGACAGTTCGCAGGTGACCGTGGCGCCGTCCACGGCGGCCTTGCTCAGCGTCGCGGTGCCCTCCGCGTCGTAGAAACCTTCGGCGTTAGGACCTATTACGTCCTCTGTCATGTTGAACTCTTCCCTGGAACAGTGGAGTTAATTTTACGATAGTGCGCTCGGAACCTGTGGGCTTATCCCGTAACTCTGAAAGCGATAGCGAGAGTTGCGCAGGCGGGACCGCGCATAGTGCGACTAAGTTGGTACGAGCGAGATGGCATGATCTCGCAATCAGAATCACGAACGTTTCAAAGTTAGAGGATAAGCCCGCTGGTTCCTGCGTATCGATGGAGTTAACGATATACGAAAGACAGTTGTAAGCGAATGAAAAAGTAAAGCCCAAGATTCGGTCTAAAGTTGGATGTATACAGACACAGAAGAGAGAAGTAAAAAATTTTCCTCTTCTGTGTATACAGACTTCTCCGCGCAGCGTATTATTATAATACGTTCTGTGCCACCGTTCTCGCAGTACGTAGCAGAACCTAATTTTATAGCTCTTATGGTACGGCAGTATAATCCCCCGTTTAATAAACGAATTCGATACATTTCTCTTATTTTCTCTCGGTGGTCTACTACGTCCGCTAGTACTACATTATTAAGGCGAACGCACACTTATCCCCACCGAAAGCGCCGTTCTCGCCCCATTCACCGGAATTTACTCTAACTATTGACCGGCTAAGTAGGTAGTACGAATTCGAGTGAATGCGGCGCGTATATACGGCGCGTGGAAAAGTGATCGTTCACGTTTAGGATTCTTTGTATGAAATTGCAAGCGACCTCGCGATCCTAACCCCGCCGCACGCAAGCCACATTTCTGTAAAACGCTGTTCTGAATCCATCCGTGCGATTAGTGCGATTGACGTCATTGGTTTCGGTGCGTATTGCGCATTCGACGCGAGCGGCTGTGATCCTGAAGACGTCATCTGCACACGGCCGCGTGCTGACTGACTGATCATCAGCCTCAAGTTATAGCACACGTTCGCTCTGAACAGCAATACTGTAATGTTATAATAACTACAAGTTCGGCGCGAAAGATGTGTGGCGACATATTCGCCACCACGCACACACACGCAAGTGCGTCGGCGTGCGCGCGAGAGATCGGGTCAGAGGGCGCCCCAAACGCAAGGGATGAATCCCGCGCCGGGAGCCCATCGCCAAAGTCAGTCAGCCACTCGCTTCCGCTAGGGACGCACGTTTCACGCGTCCTTCGCCTCTCACGCGCACCGCACTCGCCTTTTGATTGTTAATAATTTAAGAAGCACGTACTTGCCTATCCGGACTTGGACAATATTGTGTGGTCAGAAATACAAACTTATACCTACATCGGACTCTGATTTCATTTCTGTGCCGATCACTTCGAACCTACGTCCGGCATCCAAAACAGCTTCAGATGCATAAGATGCGGATATGCACCACGCAATAAGATTCCGCACACAGGACGATCGAAGTGCACCACGTACCTATATCATTCTAAATACGCATAAAAAAATTACTCGCATTGGTTCATTGCCAGGCGCGGGTTAGGTGTAACCTTGAGATAGCCAAAGAGCTTGGTCGCAGTTCCCGCAATCCGCTCTTTTCTCCAAAATTGGAGTCTTTATCGGAACAACGTTCTCGCAATGCGGTATCTAGTGTGATCTGTGGTGCCACGAGACCATCATCAGACTGGATGACTGCGGCGCGTGCGGCTCTTGCGGTGCAAATAAGTGTACGTTCACCTTTAGACCAAACCTTACCTTGGCTAAGTGACATGCAGTAGAGTGATATGGGCTGATGATTTATTACCCGTTGATTTTGAGCAGTATGTCGGGCGCGGGCGCGACGTCGTCGGCGCGGCACGTGATGAGCACGTCCTCCTCAGTGTCCTCATCGGGTCCGTCCTCCACCTCCGATACGTTCAGCTGAGGACCGGTGCCCGGAGCTCAAAAAACAATAATTAATTTGTTTATTTTTGCGTTTTTTTTTTGGTGGAATTTGGTTTGTTTGTTTTTTTCTTTATGCTTTGATCAACCAAAACAAAGTTTCAAGAGCAACGCGACAAAAACGGCAACAAAATGAAGGCAAGAAGCACGCTACTCGTTCGCGTTGCAACTCTTTTCTCATCGTTTATATAAAAAAGAGGTCCAGAACTTTATTACCTACCGAAAATTCTGTTGTAATTTAATGTATCAGGACTTAACCACGCTAAAACTAGTTTATTACTAGTTTACGTCGAGGTATATAAATAAATTAGTTTTAGCGTGGTTAAGTCCTGATACATTAAATTATGTGTTCAAATCGCGAAAGTTTAAAAGTTACAATTCTGTTGTAATCTTAAATCTATAGTTTTAAAGATCTTTGCTAGTTGGTTAATACTGGGTATACCTAAACGCGATAAATAACTTCGAAACGAAAACCAAAACCGCTGCTCCGTCAAAACGAAGCAATGGTATTGACTTCAAGTTTTGCGATAGAATTTATCCATAAAAAATCACTTTTTTATCTATGTTGTTTTATATGACAAATCACAGAATTCTCCTTATAAAATGTCTTTGTGACAAATAATGAAACTCACTAAAAACAGTGAGCTCCTGGTGCTTCCGCAATTCTTCAGTCTGGTCTGCCATCGATGAGACGTCGCACTCGTACGTTCCGGAATCAGCCGGAGCTACTTCCGACAGCACGATGATGTCAGTGTCTTTCACATCTATAAAAAAAAAACAAAAGAACCACTTTTTTAGACTTACGCCTTGGACTTACGCAGTTGTTTGGTACATTTAAATTAGTACGAAATAACTATTTACTATGGATTTGGTTTGTTTGTGGATTCCCGCGATATCGCATCCATATTCACCATATTCACGGGTAGACAATATCCATTCCCGAGAGTCTAATTTAAAATTAAGAACCACTTTTGTCAGCTATTCATCCGCCAAGCAGTCGTTTGCAAGTAATGCTGTGCCCGGATTGATAGGCAGTATTGTCAGTGTATTTACTGTGTATACAGATATCTAACTTCTAATATCTCAGAGAGAGAGAGACGAGCGCAGTGCATAGCAGCGCAAGATTTGAATGGTTGAAGTTCAAAATTCTGGAAGGTACTGAGCTAAGTATGGTAAAATAGTGACGCTTACCAAGTGGTATCTAAGCATCTTTTTCGTCTCATCGGTCAGTTGCATGAAAAAGACAGTTTATTCAAAATCTGTCACCTTGTCGCCGTAAAAAAGCAATCACACTATTTTAAAATATTAGTTAATGATAGCGTCTCGCCGGGAGTAACCAGAAAATACTCGAGGTGTTTCTGTTCTATAGGCTGTTCAATACAATACTGAAATTACCCGCTTCCGCTTTGAGATTAATTCTTTCTTGCTCCAGACGAGCTAATTCAACTCATCAACCGCTACCTGTTTCTCTCTGGCTGTCTGTTTACGGGAACAGCTGTTGCTGTCCAGACACACTGTCCACAGCGCAGTCGCGAAATAAACAATGCCCGCGCTAACAGTAGCGCGGATTTCCACGGGCACAGGCCCGTGGAAATCCGGCTCAATTGACCTGCCTATATTGCCAGGTGAGTGGTGCCTTCATAAAGTAGAGCTGCCAATAACTCGCAAAAGTCATATCCATCGCCCCCTGAAAGCAAATCCGGGATTGCCATCGGCATGAAATAACAATAACTCTCAACCTACGTATGTCATGCAGCATGGCTGCGCCCGGGCTGGTGCCTATCCGCTGGTAGATCTGCTTCTTGTCCGCGGTGCTGTTGAACGGTGTCCACCACCACTTGACGATGAGTTCGTCAGGCGCGGTGTCACCGTCTAGCCGGCACTCCAGGTCCACGCTCTCGCCGGACTGCACTGTGCTTGGCACTACCAACTCTGTTATTGATAGCTGACGGCTCTCTAGGAAAATACAATTCAATCAAATACAGTAGATACGTTCAGAAAGAGCTAAGAAAAAAAAAACCTGATGAGTACTTAGTAATTATTGTCACACTATAAATAAAAAACTCTCGCACTTATTCGATAGTACAATGCATACCCCCAAAAACGTTGCCCTCAATCTTGGGCAGTCGGGTAAATTATATATATAAAATACTGCTTTCACGCCTTAAACCTAAAACACTAGCCATAATTTTTCAAACACGCCGTAATGCAAATCTCAATTAAACCTGCAGAAAGCCATAACAGTTATGACTTCCAAAATACCAAACCCTGCACTTGTTAGAATTTATCGTTGTTTACAATCTGGCCGCGGCCCAAGGACACAAGTAATTAGCGAGCGCAAACAAAGCGTCATTATTAAACTGAGACCGGCGATAATCCCGATTTCCTAAACCTTTATTCCTAATGTTAATATTATGTAAGTACACTAGGTAAAACTAGACGCAATAAATCTAAATATGCCACGGTTTATGAGATGCGACTATAAAGGACGATGTGAATGGTACAAATAGGTTCGCATGGCTTTTATGTTGTAATTCCAGACGACCCACGCCGTCAATTTTCATATTAAAGTACCTATTTATTACCTTTGAAGAGGACTGGGCGCTCTATAAGGAACGATCTTGTTCAAATTTATCTATTTGTGCATCTACTTCATCTACATAACGCAGTGACTAGAGCATCAGTGATAAATTTCTGTTATTAATCAAATCACTGCTCTATATAGGTCGCCTAAAATTATTGTCGGTCAAGTCTTTTTGGGTACCTAACTGCTGATATGTTGCTGCCTTAATATAATTACCATCATCATCAGCAAGACGACCTCCGCTGCTGAATTAAGCCTCGGAGATTTGCCGGAGATAGTCCGCGGCTTAAGGACGCAGAACGGTCACCGTTTACTAAGAAGACGCTGCTGTCGCCCTCCGGTGGTTCTGATCTACAGGATTACACTAGATTCCGCACTCAAGACGGCCGAACCGCACCACGCATCGGTCTAAATACACCTATAACAATTTACTCTCATTGGTACATTGCTAGGCGCGAGTAGGCATCGCTTTGATGCTTATACTTGCTTAGTCAATAAGAACGCTTGGTCGCAGTCCCCGAAACCCGCGACTTCCTCAAACTTTGATGACTTTTTGTCGGAACAACGATCACGCAATGCGTATGATCTGGGTCATAGTTTTAGGACGAAGAATGTGTTGTACTTATCACAAAAGCTAGACCAACATAGAAGCCTAGTCCAGGCTTTTAGGCCTCTAGGCTGCCTAGAGGCGCAAGGCTCGTATGATCAAGGTGTCAAGCGTAACCCCCGCCTACCTATACGAAAACAAATTTTGGAGATACTATATTTTATAAGTTTATAACTGCGATGGGATCTTCTGATGCATAGTTTTTTTCCCACATATCTATAGTTAATATCTAGTCACGGACGTCTCCCTCCTAGTGTTTGCCATTAAAATGTTATGGTTTTCGGGTTTCTGCGAATGTTTATAGAAAATTAGGTCATCTCCCGATGAATAAGCGAGTGTCTTGGTCGGCTAACCTTGTTTCGGTCCGGGAATGTTAAAAATACCTTCGTGGCGAGCGGCATCAGCATCGCCGTGTGGGTCGACTAACAATAATAAAACAATTTGATCGCGCATGCAGAAAAAAACACTGTATAAAACAACCCGGCCGCGGGACTAGGTAATTTATCGCGCTTACGAATGTGCGACTCGCTATTTTGCGCGTAATATTCTCGTAAGCTTGCTTGGATCCGGGTACCTCCTAAACCTATAACCAGAACCACCAGAGGACGGGTAGCAGGGTCCTGTTAGGAAATGGTGAACATTCTGCGATGCCCAAGCCGAGCATGGGGATTATAATAATATATAACTAATAGTTCGCAGCGAACTGAGACCTCGCGATCCCTATATCTTCACAACCCCTGGACCGATTCAGCTCATATTCGAACTTAAAAATTGTATTGAAATGAACTACTTGCCTACAAAATCAACGGTTCGGACAAATATACACACAAACATACGAACATACATACAAAAGCCGATTTATCCCAGAAAACTCTGAGACCTTCGCTTCTCTCGGTCAATAATAAATAAATAAAATTATAGGTGGACGAAGCCTCCCCCAATATGGGGAGGCTTCGCCAATGGCCGTCTAAAAGCTGATAGTAGTAGTAGTATTATTCTCGAAAGGGTAATGGGTACGAGTTGTCAAACCGTTATATGATCTGCGGGGTCGACCATCATGTTCGCTGTTCCAACTATTCGATTAAATGCCTACCGATTCAATAATCGCGCGCGCCCGAGCACTGCTCGCGTTTTGCACGCGGCAGGATGATAGGTCTTAACTCTATTATATCCTGCCATTACTTTGCCCACTCGCATCACGTCTCACATGTGTATGGTTCCTTGATTTGAAAGCAGCGGAGGGTATCACGAAATGTATGTTGAAATGTAACAATATTTAAAAAGTATACAATTGTATAGAATTTTTATAAGCTCATAATTAACTTGCAATGTTTGTATGTATATTCGGGTCAAATCTTGCACCTGCATTTTAGACCAATTCCCCTTGTTCAATTGAGTTTTGATATTGTGCATGCTTGTCAAGTTCCGATGACCGATGACAATACAATATTATGAGAGCGAGCTGATCTGATGGTGGAGACGGAAGGTGGAAAACGGAACTCCTCAGTAACTAACAGTAGATTGACGGAGCTTGGACTCATTTTGATCAGCTTACAGTGTCAGTACCAATAACAGATTTTATAAAAGCTTGTCTGGAAAAATACATATTTACACAAAAACTTAATCTGCTTACAATTACAAAGGAAAACGGCTTTTGACGTCAGCTGTAGCTACATCGTTGGAAGTAGTTTGAAAAGGTGCCAATGATAAATACTGCAAAATAACTTCTGTGATGCAACAGAGGAGTTAGATGCTAATAAGCAGGTATTTAATCTTTCTCTTTTCATATTAACGGGAACCGATAAACGACTTTAATAACTTTATTTTTTTCGGGATGCCTACGATTGATTGGCTTTGGAAAAGGCCAACTCGCCCGCATACAAACAAACATATTTTTATTGGTTTTGTAGGTCATAAGCAAGACAAATTAAAAATGTTATCAACGGATCTAGTTAAGCTCTACTTTTCCAATGAAACGCTGAATGGAAATTTAAAAAAACAACATGCGCGGGCGCTGCTTTTGCATAACACTGATTGGAAACCACACCGTTTCATCGTTAAGCTTGAATTCACTTGCGAGTGCAATATCTAAAAGAAAAATTCACTTCGTTTCGTTTTATATTTTGGGAGCGGACTTTATAGCGAAAACATCAATCGTATGACACAAAAGATATTTTAAAATTTTATAAACGGCACAGCACAACACTGATTTCTGGAATTCAGATACACAAACACGTCACCAGGCTCATTAAAGCTAGATAAGTCGTTTTTTTTTGTACGTTTGGCAAAGAGGTAAGTATTGTGGAGTATCTCACCTATGACGAGACAAAGGAGCAGGCTCGCTCGGGCGAGCATCGCTGCGGGGCACATCGCGCCGGCAATACACGCGACCGACTGCCGCCCGCCCTTCGCGACGCGACCTTGATCCGGCCACCTATCACACCGCGATACCTAAACATTTACCCGCCTTCAGCCGACCAACTACAGGTGACACCTACCTACCTAGGCACTTTATTACAAAATACTAAGGTCACTGAACCCCGAAATATATTTAGCTTTCTTGCGTCTGTTTATGACAGAGACGAGAAAAATACAGAGCGGATTTCTATGCTAAATTAAATATTTAGCTGACACAAAAGTCTCATTTTTTTTAAACAAATTTGTTTCTTCCAAAGGGATATGAGGAACTACTTTATAGGGTTCCGTAGTACTAAAAGGAACCCTTATAAATTCTTCATGACCGTCTGAATCCTTTACAGCCTTATAACTTCCAAAGTTATAAACTTGCATGCATGAAATTTTGCACAACAAAAGTCTAAGTATATACTTACAGGTTAGAAAAATAAAAAAATATTTTTTTTTAAATAAGCGTAGCTCCCATACATGTAAAGCGGAAAAAAAACGCTAATGTGGGGGGTGCTAACGCTAAAAATGTGGGGAATCATGGAATAGGTCTTTTAAAGGTAACAATTTACAAATAATAAAAATATCATAATTTTATTTTTATGGGGTGGCTACATGTACAGATTTTTTTTATCCTGTCCCCATCCTGCCTGCTGAACCCCGTCATGTGGAGTATCATTAAATAGGTCTTTTAAAATAAAGTTAATGTTTCCTACACCATTTTTTTTATCAGATGTACCGCTTGCGAAATATGGACCGACAAAGTTGCTCACAATGTTTCCCCCCCTGCCATTTCTACACTATGCATCTCAGACACTTGTATCCTTCCATATTGATAGATCTTAGTAACTTAGTAATAACTTTCTTTTGAAAATAATTTGGGCATCATTTGTGAGAATTACTTTTTGAAATATGCGGTAAAAACGGATAAATACTTCAAACGTCCTACGCGCCTACGAAACCCTACTAAGCATGGCCCGACATGCTCTTAACAAGTTATTTGTAGATTCAGTGATTCTGCTATATCTATGCTGTGGTTGGAATTGGATCATGTTAGTGTGCGTCAATGAAATATTGTTGTCTATACATATACATAACTTTATTGACGAGTGTAAAAATACTGAGAAATATTTTATCTAGACATGAAAAGCAAAAAAAATAAACATTATATTATATTCAAATATACTTTTTACATGTTTAATTTATATTTTAAGCAAACGTAAATCTTTGTGATCAACGATATTTTTAACCGACTTCCAAAAAAAGAGAGGATGTTCTCAAGTCGACTGTTTTTTTTCATCTAAAACTTTTTACATCTAAACTTATATTATTTGTTTAGTTTGTCTGGGAATGTTTTTCATAACATTTTATTTTCCACTAGCTGTCTCTTTCTCTCCTCAATGTAAGCGTGTAGAAATCCACCGGTCAAATGCCAACAAGCATCGTCTCTCCCCGTCGCGGCGGCGCAGCGCACGCCTACAAGTTGAAGTGCGCCAGCAGCCTGTCGCTGAAGGCGATGTCCTTGAAGAGCGAGGGGCGGTTGGCGGGGCGCGCGGCGGGCGGCGGCCGCGACGCCAGCGCGATGGAGACGGTGTCGCGCAGCCGCGCGCGCGACACGTCCCCGCGCAGCGCCACCAGCCGCGCCAGCTGCTCCTCCGACATGTCGGGGCACTTGGCCACCACGCTGTGCAGGTCCAGCGACAGCATCTCGATGTCCTGGCAACGGATCACCTGCGCATCCGGTGTTACAGAATGAATCACACTAATATAACACTCCGGAAATAAAGAGGGATGCAACTCATCAAAATCTGTCAAGCCGTTTAGACTACAGGAGGTAATATGGGAACAAACATAAATACATACACAAGGCAAGACGAGGTCGCGCGCGTGTCTCGCTTAGCATTCCTGATAAAGGTCACGAATCTATAGTCGCAATAATCGACTCAATTTCACGTGAGTATTCCCGTTTTATTAAACCAAAACATACATACGTACTTACATCATCATCAGCCAGAACAAGTCCACTGCTAAACAAAGGCCTCCCCCTTAGAAAAGAGGTGGGTTGCCACAATCCCCACGCTTGCTGCGGCTTAGGGGTCGCAGAACGCTCACCGTTTACTAAAAGGACGCTGCTGCCCGTCCTCCAGTGACTTTGAGTCGCAGTTTTAGAACATACCCGGATCCAATACTTATTTACATACAAACATTCACCCTAACAAGTTTTTTTTTTTTTTTTTTAAACTATTTAGTTTAAAAAAAACCCGTCTGTAAATTGTAGCCATGACACTCCGGACGTAAAGTGCACCTCACTCGTCAAAATCAGTCCAGCCGTTTAGGCTGCAGGAGGTTATATCGTAACATACTTACATACACCCCAAAAACAATACCCTCATTCTTGTTCAGTCGTGTAAAACTAGTGATTATTCGCTCCGCTTACCTCAGCCAGCATATTGATAACTTCGAACGGCCAGTCCGTATCGACGCTCTCCAGCGGCACTTTCCTGAACGACGAACGGATCTGGTTGGCCTCTTTAACTATCTTAGTCGCAGCCTGTTGCGCCTCCTCTACAGTCTTGAAAACGATCTTCTTAGACAACATCGCCGTTATATACTTTCTATACACCATGTTCTGAGCCTCGTTGATCACGTACTCGAAGTTTCTATCTCTCAAATGATGGTAGTCTCCGAAGTAATCTTCCAGCGTGATGCATATCGTGTCGACGGGCGTGGTCGAGGACAACCACTTGGCCGTGAACAGATCCTCGAAATGTACCTCTAAATCGAGGAAAGCCTCTTCGAGAAGGAATCTCGCCGCTTCGTCTCGTAGGCTCTGGAATAGAGAAACTGAATAAGTCAGAGTAAACAAGTAATATTCCCATACCACTCTTGTCAGCATCCTTGTTTCACTTCTTCCCTGGTCGTCTATTCGGACTTCATCTGTTTGTTTTATCTCCTCTCGTTCATCGTTTTATCTCCATTCTATAATTTTCTTAGACCATTAATCATTAGAGAACTTGAGTAAGCTCCTATGAATTGATCCCACTCGTGGACAGTAAACTATCAACAACAAGATCCTGGGCCCGTACCGTGAGGTGCTTATTGCGATGATTATTAGGCTCAGCCGACAACGCTGCACGACCATACATCTTATCGCGCGGTGATACGGTTAGAGGTCGCGCAACGTCGTCGGCTGAACCTAACAACCATCGCAATAAGCACCTCACGGTACGGGACCTGGACTGGCCTGTAAAGCCAATAAGCGGTTAGACAGGCAAGGACCCATTAGGCTTATCCCGTAACTCTGAAAGCGATAGTGATAGTGCGCGAGCGGGACCGCGCATAGTGCGACTAAGTTGGTACGAGTGGGATGGCATGCTCTCGCAGTCAGAATCACGAACGTTTCAAAGTTAGAGGATAAGCCCGCCGTACTGTGACTAGGGCATGTAATACCGGAGCGATTTTCAATACCGGTATTGAGTCCGGTATTAGGCCTCAATACCGGGATACCGGTATTAGTACCGGTATTGGTGGATTTCGTAAACTTTACTTGATATCAGTTGCCATTTTTATCAAATCTCTTTAAGAACGCTGAAAATTACCAAAATACGAACAAATTGACTTCCATCATTATTATCGTCAACCAGAAGAAGTCCATTGCTTAACAAAAGACGCCTCTTAGAGTGCCACACTCTCAGGCCACAATGAACAACAATTTTCCACTTGCATCCATCGGTTATCCGTGACTTTCAAAATGTCTCGGTTGCATCATTTCAGTAACCAAATCGGCGGGCAGAAACTACTTAGTAAATTTATAATTGCATGATGAAATAATGCAATTTAGTAAAACCAAGCAACCAGGCGTCTGGTCTGGAATGTGCAGTACAAATAGAAGCGACATAAGCGATACTAATCTGGTATACTTTATAAGAAAAGTACTGAGTAGCAAGCACGTCCTAGAGCGTAATGAGGTGATTAACATAAGTTTTAGATTATTGTGCCGCGTACTTTTAACCCAATACCGGGATCCCGGTATTGAAATTCTCAATACCGGTATTGTATTACCAGTTCGTAATACCGGTATTACGCAATACCGGGATCCCGGTATTCATGCCCTAACTGTGACGTCAGTCTGTGATGATTGTTAGGTTGTTGTTGTTGAGTACCGTCGGCAGCTGAACCTTGTAATCATCGCAATAAAGACGATACGGCTAAAAGGTACAAATTGATAAATTAGTATTAGAAAAAAAAAACAGAGCTACCCAACTTACCGAGAAATCCCAACAGTAAGACCCTGTTGAAAAATACTCCCAGAAGTGACCCATCGAAGATGTTATTCTGCAGATCGTTTTTGCTTTATGTCAAAGTTTATCGCAATGGTGTTATTCACGATAGTGATCATGTGGAGGGTGAAGTACTCGTCAATTTTTTTTTTTAGATTTTGACCAGTTGGATTTCTGCACGTGATACCCGGTTTCTTTGGGTTGCAGCCGGGTTTTGTGGGATTTAAATGTCCGGTGGCCTGCCTAGATACTTGACGGTGATCTCCGGGATCTCGATGGGAACGCATCGGAGAGTCGTCAACTGACCTGGAAGGTGTTGATCATCTTGTCGAACTTGGCGACAGCGGGCGGGTCGTGCCGCGCGGGCGGCCAGTGCCGCGCCTGCGTCTGCCGCGCGAGCACCACCATCTGCTCGCTGTTGTTCACGATCGTGATCATGTGGTGGGTGAAGTACGCTACGCGGGAACGGTCCGCGAAGTGAGAATTCTGTGACACACCATAACCACAGAATAAATAATACTTACTAACATTCGCTTCTACATACATAAAATCACATCACTATCATAAATTCGAAAGTAACTTGTCTTGGGCGCCTTTGCGCCGGGTATAGTTAGGTATGGGTATTTATGAATAGATTTGACTAATTTATCATATGACATATACTATAAAATTATATACTAGTTATTTATTGTTTATTATGTTATAATAAAGCGACAAACACCCAGACAGAGAGACATACTTACATTCGCATTTATAATATTAGTTAGGATGAACATGCGTTTCCGAATATCCACCCTAGGGTAGTTGTTTTAAAGTAGACAAACGGAATAACCGTATGGCTGGACTAAGGATACTTTTTATCCCAACTCTCCCGAAAAAAGAGAGTAGGTACTTTGTAGTAGGAAAACCATTGAGCAGATCTCGCCAGATTTTAGAAAACTGAATCACATGAATTTTAAATTTAGAAAATCGTGAAACTATATTTAACTCTGTATACGAATTTCAGCCGTCAGCTTGCATAATATGGCCGTAATTATGTCGTATTTACCTTAAACTGAATTACTCCTTCTCTATACATGTTCCCATAGCGCGTAACTTGTTCGATGCTCAGAAGCAAGGCCTTGAACGTTATCTCCTTGCTTATTGTCTCTGTCACCTGCACGAGAAAACGATATATATACGTGTAAACATCTTGCAATGGTAAAGACTGCAAGCAGTAAGTTATCTCAAAAAATATATTTCGACTTGTTTGTGCCCCCTTTTTTTTTTTTGTAAAAGGGCCTTTTGTTCAGCAGTGGACGTCTTCTGGTGGACCCACCGGTTTATGCGGTAGGTATTTTACCAGTCAGTAACTAGATTTTTTTACAAGTTTTTACTTATTCAAATCATTTAATTCAGACCACAAAGGTCCATATTCCACATAAAAATAAATTCAATTACAATGTGAACACAAAATTAAATTATATTATATTTATTTATTTATTCATTTATTTATTTAATTCATAGCACAAATAACAGAAAGTAACACAGATATGGTTAAAGAGAAAGCACAAATTTGGTTACGTACTAGGCTACTTTCCAAAAGTAGTATGTGCCTAATATGATACTATTAATTTAGCGAAATAGGTAAACATACGCAAGAGGGTATTAAAATATTCACATAAAAAGGTATATAGATCATACAATTTAACAATGATTAAGGACAGTTTTTCCTTAGTTATATAGCGGAATGAAAAATTTAGAACAAAATAGTTTTCAGTTGATTTTTGAACCGATACAACTTATGATCAAAGATATCAATGTCTTTGTATTTGGTCTCTGCTGAATCAAGAATTTCGTTGTATTGACGACACATTCTGGCTATAGGATTGTAATACGATGTGTTGTTTTTGAGGATCTGAGTACCGAACAACTTAGAACTGGGATTACGAGTTCTAAATCTAGTTTTGAAATTTAAGAGAGAAAGAAGATGAGAAGAGTCAATAGCAGAATGGATTATTTTGTAAAGCAGTGTAATTTCGATATACTTTCGCCGCACATCGAGCGAGGTTATACGAAAATGTTTCAATCTCTCAGGATAAGACGAAAGTCTTCGACCCATACCGCATCTATAGCTAAGTATCCTAAGGCATCGCTTTTGAATTTTTTCAATTCGATCGGTGTGGACTTTGTAGAAAGGAGACCATATTACAGAGTTGTACTCAAGCACACTACGAATGAGAGTGTAATATAAGTAAATGAAACTTGAAGGCTTACGAAAGTCTTTTGTTGATCTCGAGATAAATCCCAGTAGCTTTGAGCTTCGGTTTATGATGTAGTCATAATGGTTATGAAAAGTAAGTCTGTCATCGAAAAGCACACCGAGATCCTTAGCAACATGATTGCGCGTTAGAATTTCGTTGTTAAGCGAGTATTCAAAAGTAAGACTGTTAATTTTCCTAGTGCAACTAATGACAAAGCATTTACTGATGTTTATTATATTATATTTTGTCCTACATGTCAATAGTAATACAAAACAGAAACAAACAGAAAACAATTTTTTGCAAACAGCAAATACAATTACATTTAACTTGCAGTGTTTGTATGTAATATATGTATATTCGGATCAAATCTTGCAAGTTTTGTTCAATTGAGTTGAAATTTTAAATGCCTGTCAAGTTCCGATAACAATAGAATATTATGAGAGCGAGCTGATCTGATTATGGCGACGGAAGGTGGAAAATGAAACACCTCAGTAACTAACAGTAGACTGGTGGAGTTTGGACTAATTATGATCAGCTTACCGTACCAATAACGGTTTTTATAAAAGCTTGTCTGGAAAAATATATTTATCCACCGAAACTTATTGACCGAGCGAAGCGAAGGTCTCAGAGTTTACTGGGACAAATCGGCATTAGTATGTATGTTTGTATGTTTGTGTGTATATTTGTCCGATAATAACTTGAGAACCGTTGATCCGATCTTCATGAAATTTTGTAGGCAAGTAATTCATTTCAATACAATTTTTAAGTTCGAATGTGAGCTGAATCGGTCCAGGGGTTGTGAAGTTATAGGGGCCGCGAGCTCTCAGTTCGGCGCGAACTACTAGTTAATATTCAGGATACAAAAATATTTATTCGTAACAGTAAGTGAATTTGTTGATACAGATTTTGTATGTTGTTCCCCTCACCTTTGCCTCTACGCTGTGATTCCGCCTGCGAGGTGTCTCCACCCACTCCGTGATAGTAGTGTCTGTTCTCTGCCCTAGCGTGTGTGACAGTATACCTGCAGGTTCTGGTCGATCATCTGGAAGATGATGACCGGCGCATGCGTGTGGTAGGCGGCGGAGTGCGGCTCCTCGTCGGGCGGCCGGTCGCCCGCCCACTCCGCTTGCTCCGCCTGCAGCGTTTTCTCCATCCACTCCATGTAGTTTGATTGCATTTTCTGGACATTCATATCTAGTTAGTAGCTGCGCCCCGCGGTTTCACCCGCTATCCTAACGGTTACATTTGTCGGGATAAAAAGTAGTGTTAATAGTTCAGTGGTTCAATTAAGTGGTATTAATAAATAGTTGTGTTAATTCAGGGAATAAGTACCTCCATACCAAATTTCATTCAAATCCGTTCAGCCACACATACATACTTACACACAAGCTTTCGCATTTATAATATTATTATGATTTCTTATACAGTATCTGCTACAACTGTTCAATCTTGTTTATTGACCACGACATATAGAGACAAAAAAACAAAACAAAAACGGAAAAAGACAAAAAATAATCGTTAAAATCGGTTACGACAAGACGACGTAAGGAACAATTAAGGTAAAAATTCGCGAGTAAATTCGTACACCTAAATATTAAGAAAGAGATAACTGATTATCTCAACCTCAACTTCTTACTTCTTCTTCTTACTTAGTTCTGTGACTTCTTAGATCGAAGACGGTCCCTTACTCTGAGCTTTATCATGTAACTCTGGGGGCGATAATCGTTGTTTGTTATCCCGATCGCTCGCATTGTGCGAGTAAGATGGCGCGAGTGGAACGGCACGCGATGACCTTCGCCACCAGAGTTACATGATAAGCCGCGTGGTCCGACAAAATAACACTATAGCTTTGCTCGGAACATCACTGTCTCGCTTGCACGAATGTTCAAGCGTATTACACTATTTCTTGTCCGCCATCGTGCCCGAGCCAGCCCGATTCCAACCTGATTCCATGTTTGTGATTGAATTAGATATTTCATTTGTTATATATTGAGTTTGTGATATTAGATTAGAACATCACGTGTCTTCTTATGTTCTAAACATCATCGATGTAGGTATACAATTTGAAAAAAAAACGTAATATTATGTTCTTCTACAAATATGTACATACTTGTAAATACTCGTCTTGGAGTTTCTTCATCATTTCATCACTGAGAAGGGGTGGCAGCGTGGACACATCAATATTAAGTTCTTCGCTGCCCATGAGCTCGTGTCCGGGATATGTGTTTAATATCCACGACAGCAGAGTAACATACTCGTTACCTTCTATACCACTCACAAAGACATCTTGAAGCTGTAAACAAAACAAGCCTATATATAATAATGTAACGTACTTCGAGGAATCAATATCTATGCTGCAATTTTAAAATGTTCTTTTTTAGCTAATTAAAGAAAAATAATAGTTGATTTTGACAGTATAATTATGGCCTATTGCCCTAAGTATGTAGTCGGCACTTAGGTTTTCGACCTATATCTTGTTCTGAACACATCACACCCCATAATAAAAAATAAAAAAACGAGATCCGGCGTTCCCGGCAATGACAAATGCGTACGTCACTATCCGCCATTATCTCATCTTTATCTACATTGTTTGAATTTCGTATTCCACTCTTGGTGCCGCGCTCATGACGTGGGGTGGTGTCACCGGTGTCACCCACGTGACCTTAGTGCCAAAACTGTCAGAGTATTATTACTACACCTTGATTTATCCAATAATACAGAGTTGTACGTAACGGGTATGATAAGCCGAAAATCTAGAAGAAAAAATGAACTGATAAGTTTGGCCTGTTGAACATTGGGCTTATCCCGTAACTCTGAAAGCGATAGCGAGAGATGCGCGAGCGGGACCGCGCATAGTGCGACTAAGTTGGTACGAGCGAGATGGCATGCTCTCGCAATCAGAATCACGAACGTTTCAAAGTTAGAGGATAATCCCGCAGAATACCCCGCAGGGTTACCATAATCCTGGCATTCGAGCCAGCCATATATCGGCAATCCGCCGTCACGAATTGCAGCCTTGCGCCGCTCACATAATATCCACAATAGCGTATTTATTCCTCAAATAGCGTGATTGCTTCAACGAAAGGGGTAGAATTATAACGGTACTGACCCCCAATCGCCGTCTTACTGTGTAGACACGGACTCCCCATGTATGAAACAGTTGATTTTCTTTTATCGATTTCAAGGTTGGTCCCATACTAAAAGTTGTTCATTATGTCAACTTACACTGGTGGACAAGCACGTGTGGTACATATTAACGTATTTATTGACGATGTCGTAGTGAGGTGGGAAGCAAGGAACACACAGCGTCTTGACTACCCTCAAGTCTTCCAGAATGAGTTGTCTAGTGAGCTCCAAGTAGCGGATGAGCCACAACTTGTTGTCTTCTCTCTCGTCTACGCGAGTCCCCTCGACGCGTTGTCCTACCGCCCGTTCTAGAGCCTCGAAAGCTTTCGTCCGCCAGCTCTTAGGCCTTCCTGGAGGCATGAAGCCCGTCTGGCTTTCTTGCTGGAATACAAAGTGTGAAATAAAACAATGGAAGTGATCGATTTTGGCGTTCAGGCCGCTACTTGTGGTAGTAGTTTGTCAGTTTCTCTAGAGATATCTATAATGACAAGGGGTTGCGGTGACTGAAACACGTACTCATTTTTTTAAAATAGCTGCGCCCCGCGTATTTATCCGCGTGGTTTCTTTTTCCTATATCAGACCTATATTGAGGCAAGCAAAAAAAAAAAACGGTCGAGCCAATTTCAAGAGTAACGCATTATAGATTTTTAAGAAGCTAAAAATAAAATGCGTTTTTGTTTTGTGTTCTCTCCATATCCATAAGAATATCAATAAAGCGAATGCATAACCCCACACTATATATGTAGGTAGGTTAGTTGTAAACTTTTACCTGCAAAGCCATTTGGTCCCTTTTCTCCTCCCTTTCAATAATTCTCAAAGCAGTGACTATAACAGTAGGTTCCTTGCGAACAGTATTTAATGTTCTTGCCAATATAAGTTTGATTTGTTTCTCCAGCAAGATAGAAACCATTTCTACATCTTCAAAATATGCTTTCAACATAATTTTGTCATGAGATGACTGGTTAGGGAGCCTGTGTAGTTCATATAGTAGGTCATCTCTGGAGTTTTCCAAATCACTTAAACACTGAAAATAGAAAAACATATTTATGATATCATTTTACTTTAGGAAACTGGTGAATTGCTATAGAGCCGTGATTGTGAAGGTCTATGTAAGTCAATGAATATGGCTATAAGCTATAAGGGACGCATGTGTATTGTCTCGCGCGCTCGCGACATTCTAGATAAGACCAATGATGATGACCAACCATGATCTAGTGTGATTACGTATACTGACTGCTCGCAGGCTCGGCCTGGCTCGTGTCGATTGTGAAGATGGAATTTGAGCGCACCGCATGGCTTCGTCTCGAATAACTGCACGCGAGCATATCTGATAAGCAGTTTTGAGAGCCAGCCTCGCAATGTACCCAGCTTTAGAATTTCACCCATTCGCTAATGTGTTGCCCTCAAACCAAGGGTGCAGCATGGGTTTGTTTTAGCCCAAAAATATCTGAACTAAAGGTAGATTACACTCATAGTAACTACATATTAGGTAATCTACTAAAACGCTAAAAATAGACGAAAGCTGTAGCAAACTAAATTAGGCATTGTTGTGACTATTTAGGGCTATTTAGTTTGTTAGAATTTCCATATATGTATGCAATTATGGATTTCAATTCAATACAATAAAATAAAAAAACTCAAAAGATTCTTTTCCTAAAGTTCTATGAATGACTACTTTTAAAACATGACATGGTAGCAGCCTTTCCTAAGAGTCATGATCCAAAGAAACAAGATCTGCTGTTCAGGCCGGTGACACCACTTTGTCTTTATCCGCCATTTTGACCATTATCCTCGTCTTCGTCTGATGCGTTTGTATCATGTATTCCGCTCTTGCTTATGCACGCGATGGCGTAGTGTTCCCACGTGATCTATCGGATCATGAAATGACATACCTGGCAGTGTATTTTAACTCGTAGTGTTTGAGGCATTTCCTTACCTGATGAGCATGCAGTAGTTTACCCTCTCCTATCCACTGCTTGGTCTTGGCTACACTTTCAGGCACTGTAAAAATGTGTTTCAAGCTGTCCATAGCTGTGACGTACTGCGAATGGCGCGAGTCCTCCTCCCGGACGGCTTGTAGTGATGCCACTAGTGGTGGCACACCTTTCAATTGCTCTTCTAGCTCGTCCATTCTAAAAATGGTTTCTAAACTTTAAGGTACAGTGGGGTCGATTCCACTTAAACTTGCTAAGCGAAACTTAGTGTTATTGCCATCTTTTATTAATAGAAACATAAGAAATAGATAGCATGCATTTTAGTACTGTCAAATAAGTCAGATCTTAGATCTCCATACAAGCTAAGCCGAGACCAGTGCGGGTGCAGTTTTTTTTTTTTTTTTTTTGTTTTTATTAAAAGATATAGCAATAGCGCTAAGTTTCGTTTATCGAATTTACGTAGAATTGACGCTAGTATGAGGCTTTTTCTTTTTTGCTTGGCGCAACACATAAGTATTACCATTCAGCGTGGTATTGTCGCCTGCCTGCATTCTGGGTACGCTGACAACTAGTAGTGGGCTTGAAAATTTGGACTATCCTAAGACCTTCAATTGGCCTCTGGGTAATCTGGACTTGTTCTTTTATGTAGTAGGCTAAATAGTTTAGGTAATTGTAGTTTGTGTGTATTTTGTTTAGTTAATAAAGGCACTTGCCTTTTCAGTTGGAAGAAATAAAACTTCATTTTTCAGAAATGTTAATAATGCGTCAACGAGATAGCCTTCGAGGAGAGTGGCCTCTTATAATGCTGGCAATGGAAAATTACTAACTTTTTGCTGATCTCTTGAACATCGTCGAGACATTCCTGTAGCTGTTTCAAGCCAACACTGACTCCGTCAAGTTTGCCCTGGACTGCAGATTTGAGTTGAGCTTCTAGTGATGCTTTTTTATGGGTTATTCTTTTCTTGTATTGTTCAACCTGAAAACATACACTTATGGTGTATTTTAGAAACATTTCTTTTGCATGCTTCACGTCATATTAGTATGCAAGTTTGTGTATGATAAATGGGTGAATGAATTTGGATGAAATTTGGTATGGAGGTAGCTTATACTTTGGATTAGGCTTCTTATTATCCTGGAAAAATATAAGGTTAACAAGTGAAACCTCGAAAAGTGGCTAGTTAGATCACTAATACATGCTGTGTCTATTTTTCGCATAAATGACACTATTCAATAGTGAGAAGTTTACAGCATACCTAAACTAGGTAATTTTTTTTAAATAATTTTTAAATGTGGTTAATTAATATTGCATTATCTTATTACTATTTCCATCGTTTACCTATTTCATCCCTCAAACTTGGAAAAGGGGCAAATTAATAAATATAATTAGTAAAATTAAGTGTAAGCAACAGATCTGTTTATGCATGTTTTCTATTTCATACTCTGAAACAAAAAAAATCAAGAGACTTTGCCCAGCATACACAAAAACAAAACAAAATAATGGATAAGTGTTTTGCATCTAGGTATACTACCACAGATATATTTTATTAGAATAGAAACTGCGAGTCTACCTACATTGTGTGTCCATTTTCTGTCCTACGAAGGCACATTTCACCAACTAGCACGCCCTAAATTCAGTTCGATCTCAGTCATATTCAAAGCAGAATGTGAAACATAAATAAAAAAATACATAAATGGGAAAACTTTCGAAAGCTGTTGGCCGTGTGAATGGACAACTTGTAAGTGAGTACTTGGATTATAATACCTGGAAAGCTCGAATTATATACAAATCGACGCACTTGTGGTATCTATTCTAATAAATGTCTGTGTATACTACAATGAGAATGTCCGCCCTCTCAGACAGAGATAGCATAAGCTGTAATTGTTTGAGGTCTAGTGGGAGGAGGTGAGGCATTCCTTATCTTACTTAGCATAGCAATAGCATCACACTTTGCTATATAATATAATAATATTATAGTAAATATATATGAAAGAAAGTAGCCATCGAGGTCTGCTTATTGGTAACCTTTTTACAAAAAGACATCTGAACCAAAACAGTATTAGTATATGTTCTGTGCCAAAACATTGTTAGTGATGTAATATGTACTGTGTGATATGATCAGTGCTATCCCGGATAAATAATGAAAAATAATGGAGTACAGTGGATAAAAAAGGGGGACGCAAATATTAATAATTATTACTTTTTCCAATTGACCAGGTCTCTGCATCATATTCATAACCATTTTTTCTGCTGCTGCCTTTGCTTCTTCTTCTATTTCATCCATTCTAGATTATCGTAGCGAGGGATTTACTTCTTCAGTGATATTAAGTTGATTACCTAATAAAACAAATCTTAATGATGTTAAATCACAACAAGGGTCACAAACATGAAAAACTTGTGAAAAAGTATACATTCATCTATGGTGAAAAACACTCAAAAACTAGCCATGTGTCGTTCGCGAAGGAATCCTTCAAACGAAGTACTTCAAGTATGTTCTGTCCTTTTCACTCTAGTTCAGTCAAAATTCAACTACTTCAAAATTTGAAGTACTTCAAAGCCGAGCACAAGCCGATCACTGCCGATCGTCATTCGATGACGCCGAAGCGTCAGAGACGCTCCGAACCTCTCCGAACTTATTCGCTCAAAGTACGCTGTCCTGCTCTGTTGTACTGAAGTAATTTTGTGTTTCACTCAAACTTTGGCTCGGTTACGATGGCTTGAGAACAATTTTATCTAACCCATAAATAATTTTCATAGTACATTGCTCGCTATGCAAAGAGCCATAATGAACTTTCAAGTAACTAAGCAATGTACAATAAAACCACATATGCAATATTAAGAAATATTTTAATTGAATACTTTTGATTCGCGCCAAATGTATTCGAATGCAAAAGTTTCACGATATCAGCTTTATGCCAAGAAAATACGAGCCATTTTGGTTTGATAATTTAGTTTCCATCTCTTTCATTTTAATAACAATAATAGCATACACAAAAATCTCTTCCCGCGCTTCCATTCGATTTGAAAATTATTGCGGCTTTCGTCGCTAGAGTTTTTGTTTGATTTATTTTCATTGCAGTCTGCTAATATTTGACCGAGCGAAGCGAAGGTCTCTGAGTTTACTGGGACAAATCGGCATTTGTATGTATGTATGTTTGTATGTTCGTGTGTATATTTGTCCGATGATAACTTGCGAACCGTTGATCTTATCTTCTTGAAATTTTGTAGGCAAGTAGTTCATTTCAATACAATTTTTAAGTTTGAATATGAGCTGAATCGGTCCAGGAGTTGTGAAGATATAGGGGTCGCGAGGTCTCAGTTCGGCGCGAACTACTAGTATGTATATAAACTGTCTGTGTTAAGTTATGTGTAAATATTGTACCTATATTATTTAATTATTTAAATAGGTATGTAGGTAAATAAAAAACACAATTATTACTGTTAGTAGATTATAACGACATTTTCATAATTTTAAATATTATAATTGCCATAGGTATGTCTTCTCTTTATTGTAAGGAGGAAGTAAAACAAACACAAAAACGTATCTATACAAACAAATTTATAAAAAAAAAACTGCGAGTCGAAGGCGAGACGTTTTGATTTTGTCGCACGCCTCAAATCCATTACATAAGAAATTTGAATGAACTGCAACTTTAACGACCCATTCGATAGTTCGATGAAGTAGCGAAAGAAAACGAACGCCAAACGAAAATTCCTTCATTGAACAACTGAAGTAGATTGAAGTACTGAACTAAAAGATAGAAGTACTTCAAAGTGAAGGAATGAAGTATATGAATCTTTTCACTTCAGTGACACATTCTGCGCATGGCTATCAAAAACACGAAAACAAAATAAAATTCACAATTTTTATTTTTTTCGTTTATTCGCCCATTTTGGGCAGGCTAAAGCCTTTAATCACAATTTTTAAGTTTTCACAAACACTAGAGATATTTTTTTCTCTCTTAAGTTATGGCTACACGCTGTGTATTTAGCCAGTGTCAAGCACAGCCGATAATGTACAGCCTGATATTCCATGTACCGGTAACTGTGTTTTTTTCTTTCCTCCGAGGCCTTTAGTTTACTTTGCTTGACCTAGACCTTGGACGAAACATGATGCTAAATCCATGACTTAGACCTATTTTAATGAGGCGTTTTCCAAAAAAAAAAACCTGGTAATAAAAGTATCCAATAGATGGCGTTAGATGTACCTTGAGGTTTTTCTGTCACTGTCAAGACATGAAAGACAAAATGTACATGTGCCTTTTTTTTTCTCATGTTTTTTGGCTCCACATGTGTATTTAGACAATTTCAAGTAATGTAACTATGTATTTGACTTCATTTGAAATATTACAATAGTTGACACTGGCTAAATACACAACGCGTTAAGCCAAAATTTACGATTTAAAAAATAAATATAAAATATTTCGACAGAAATGACAATGACAGGTAAAACGATAGGACTATAACGCCATCTAGTAAGTATTTTAAAACTTTTTTTTTTTTTTTGGTAAACGCCTCCTTGTGAAATATTTGAGATCACTTGAAATATTACAATATTTGACACTGGCTAAATAAACATCGTGTGAAGCTAAAACAAAGAGGAAAAAAAAAAAAAAAAACGTTATTTCACACAAGTGTCACTGTCAACACACTTCGCTGTCAAATACTGTCAATGTCAAATCAAAATCACAAAACTGCACGTCGAAATGGTTTTTCGCGATTTGTCTTTTATTTTATTTTAATTAATTTAGGATTCAAGAGCTTAGAATGTGGTCCTTCATTATATTGATAATTCTTTCGGTACTTGCTTACATAGTCACTGATGAGCTACTTCCAAAACTAAAGGAACTATTTATTAAAGCCGGTCTCTTCGGTGTCGACCTATGTAAAACAAACCAGAAGAAAATGTAAGAGCAGCAGCTATAATTCAGAAACTTCGGATTCACCCTGCTAGAAAACTAGCTATTCTATATTATTTTATTTTCCAGCCCGGAAGCCTTAGGAGTTGTCTCAGGATGTGTTTTCTTAGTGACCAGCTTCTTATTCATTCCAATCAGCTTTGGAAGTGGTCTTATGGACACTGAACATTTCCCTCATAACGAGGTAATTATAATTTACTGTCCCAGGTAGTTTAACCTATTTACTTGCCTATACAACCAGTCTTCTAGGCTCGGAAAATGATAGCTGTCTAAACATTTATCTACACCATATCTATTTATTTGTTTCCAGTTTGCAGAATTACTTGCAGCATTACTATCAATATGCTGCATGCTGCTACTGGGTTTCGCAGATGATGTTTTGGACTTACGATGGAGGTACAAGCTACTTCTTCCAACTGTAGCCTCTTTGCCACTACTAGTAGTGTACTATGTCAACTTTAACTCTACGACATTCATCATTCCCACACCTTTAAGACATTGGCTTGGAGTCTCTGTTAATATTGGTAAATAAAATTCTTTTTCTAGCCCAATTAATGTGTAGAATATACTCTCTTGTACTCTGTTAAATAATTTAATTTGAGTAATTGTTCTTTCAAGGAAATTATATTTTAAGAGTATGACTAAAAGTGGAAAAACACACATTTAATAGCTCTCAAAGTACTCTGTAAAGGAATACATCATTCAAAGTGATTTAATTTTTTAGAGGATGTTCTATAGTTCTGTTTGCTATTTCAGGATTCCTGTACTACATTTACATGGGAATGCTTGCAGTGTTCTGCACAAATGCTATAAATATATTAGCTGGCATCAATGGGCTTGAAGTTGGTCAGTCAGTGATTATAGCATTGTCTATTATTGTCTTTGATATCGTAGAGCTGACTGGAGACCAACACAAAGCTCACTCTTTCTCATTGACAATTATGCTACCATATTTGGCAACAACATTGGCATTGCTAAAACATAACTGGTAGGTATTTTCTCGACTTTTGTTTGAAATTAAATGATATTTAAAAGTATAGATACAATATTAAGTCTGGGTTGCAGCATATAGGTTAACTTTAAACTACAGTCATAACTTCCATTAAGCAGAAAAATGTGTTGCATCATTATCGTTATCGATTAAATCGTTTATTTGTGATGCCTTTCTAAAATTCGAATTTATTTTCAGGTATCCCTCCAAGGTGTTTGTAGGAGACACATTTTGCTATGTTTCCGGGATGACATTCGCCGTTGTTGCAATCCTAAGTCATTTCAGCAAAACTGTTTTGCTATTCTTCTTGCCGCAAATAATAAACTTCCTGTACTCAGTGCCTCAGCTGTTCCACTTTGTGCCCTGTCCCAGGCATCGCTTGCCAAAGTATACTGAAGAAACTGATCTGCTTCAAGCCAGCCGAACCATAATCATAAAGAAAGAAATGAATATACTAAGTAAGATAATAATGTATGTATTGACACGTTTGCACCTTGTTGATGTGATGGAAGACAATGAAATAATAACTTTGAATAATCTAACTATAATTAATTTATTTTTGATCAAATTAGGACCAGTGTCTGAAGTGCAACTTACAAAGAGCCTTTTGGCATTTCAAGTGTTTTGTACTTGTATAGCTTTTATAATAAGGTATCCCATGGCATCATATTTTTATGACAAATCACTGTACAATTACAGTGCATAGTTTTTGTACGGTAGTCATAATCAACACCTACCTTCCTTCAGACAGATGTAATTGTAAATATTTTTACATTTATTTGTAAAATTGGTGGAGAAAGACGATGTTTTAATCTACGATATTGAAACCAGATAGGGTCATATGCTTGGCCACTGCACTGGATCAAATAGCAGGGCGTAGTTAGTTATTCATAAGTACCAAATTAATCTATGTAAGAGAAGAACTATAAAATAATATGTATGATGGCAACTTAAGTAGTTGTGTCATCACATCAGTAGCAAAATGAAAACTAGCACTTGAATAAAAACACCTGTAACAATGTGGTGCGAGTATGCTTTCTGTCTATAACAAAGTACTCTGTGCTAACACATACGTGTTAGCTTTGTACTTCATCAATTTGATCACAGACTACTTTTGTGTTTAGAAAAAAAGTGAGCATTAGTTATTCTCTAAAATGTGTCTTTCAGTTGTTGCACAAAGAAAAGTCCAAAGATTTACAGTTATAACAATATGGTGCTTTACATAATTATACTGTTGTGTAAATGCAATGGTGTCCAAGATGCGAGGATGTTATTTGTTATCGATAAATTATTTTTATGTTATCTTTTTACTACACACTTAAGGCCTCGCTACATGACCTGACCTGACATTGTTTGAAAGAGTTGGCTATATATAAGTTTCTGGGGGAGCGAAAGGGAGATAACCTTAATAGTTTGTTTCTTTTGCTCCCGTGAAATTCAAATCTGGCTGTCCCTTTCACACGATGCCAGGTCAGGCCATGTATAGACACCCTTACTGGCATGATCTACTCCTGATGTGATATATTATGCGGCAGGGGTAGTTAGACAATATTTAATGGGAGTAACTTGACTGTTCGAAGACAAACTATGGGCTTATTAGTTGTTCATTTTACTCCTGTGAAATTAATATCTAGCTATCCCTTTTGTTTAATACATGATTGTATGCTTTTAGATTTCCTTTTCGAAGACGCATAGACCTATGTCTATATTTATTGGTGTTAAAAAATCTCATAGTAATATGAGAGTTTTTTTAATAATATCTAGGAAAAGCATTTATGGATATATTGAATTAATTGAAATCAATATTTTTGTTCCGATGGACATATGGTGCAAATATATGGTTTTGTTTTATAGTTGGCATTTTTACTTATCTAAGAAATAGAATTCATTTAAGTGGGGTCTTGATATATCAATAAGTTACAAAGCAAACCAAATCATTTATTTAATATACTTTGTAATACTCAAATTCAAAGTTACATATCGTAATGATAGTATAGCAATAAAATTAGGTATTACTTGCTCACAGATAGCGATTGCATTCTAACTAAATCTTTGTAACCATTGACAGAGGAATAAAACAATTTAATACCCAATAGAAAAGCAATTTAGTTAATATCATTTTCATGTATTGTTATTAAATAGTGTGTGCTACAGCTTGGTTACAAGGTTAGAACATCTTTGGCGTTATTTGTGTGTAAATATCATAAATAACATGTAAATAATTAAGCTGTACAACTGTTAACATACATTTTTATTTTTAAATAATGTGCTATAAAATTATTAAGTCAACCAAATATCATACAATATATTATCCTCACTGTCAGCTTCATTTATCACTCTGAGAGTTTTCAGAGTCTGCAAATAAAATGTCAATTCCGATGTGACCACACCATGCTGAGGACTGCCATTTGCTACAATGTTCATTTTCACTAATTGTTCTCTTAGTTTATCTTTAAAGTTATCATGCACTTTTTTATAGATCATTCTTATTTGTTCAGTGGGCAGAATGTCTATTAAGGCTTCGTGTAACTTTACTAAATGTTTGGAAATACTTCGGAATGTTTGTGATGGGACAGGAGGCTTAGCGTCCCATCCTGTCAACTGAGAACTCAACATGTTGCTAACTATCAGGCAAATCTTATTTTCTAATTCCTTCTTATGACTAATTATATCACTTTCAATACTTCCGAACCCGTTTAGTGATATTTCCTTCGAGTGTTGTTTTTCAAGTAGTTGTCTTACCAGAGGCAAAAGCCAAAGGACAACTTGCAATGATCTAGATACTAGTGCTAAATTAGATGTAGAGATGGTTTTTAAGCCTGCACTCTGGATGGCACCGGCACCTAAGACTAGCTGGCAGCAACGTGAATTAAATAATCTAACAAGTTCCAACATGCAGTGCAACAGATACTGAACTATGACTGGAGACTGTTTTGTAGCATCACAATATTCCAATAGAATTTTTGTCAAGAGCTGAACTGTACCGACAACGGCAAAGTTCTCTTTGTTTATGAGTAAAAATTTTCCATCGGGCTTTCCGCTTTCATAAACTATCTTATCTGGTATTTCACCATATTCACATATTTTGTTTATAGCGCTCTGCAGCTCATACGGAACCTCTGCTGCCTTCCACCTCTCCATGTTAAGCGTAGAAGTGAGCTGGGATCTGCGTTCTGAATGCAAGTTTTGTATGTATTTCATAGCAAAGCTCTTTAGAGCTAAGTTCATTGCGTTGCTGTAATGACCTGTTATTTTTTCACACTCCTCACAGAAAATTTCAATTAGTTTCGATAAATTTGAAAGCTGAGACAGATCGGAAAACAAATATTCCCTATCAGATTTTGTCATAATTAGATTGGCACATCGCTCATTGCAGTAGTCAGAAAGAGAAACAATCATCTTTTTCAGCTTTTCTTCAACAGAAGCAACTTCTTCTTGTGTCCAAGCCTCTTCACTCTCGTAGCCTGTTATGTCGTCCATTTGACTGATTTCAATCATCACATTAGTCAATGACAATATCCTTTTGAATAAATTAAGTAAACATGGAGTCACTTTTTGCAAGAATGTTATTCCTTCATTGTGTAATAGGAATGTATTATCTGCATTTGATCCCCTTAACACAATTTCTGTATTGCCATCTCTTTCTGAAATGATTTCTATTACACATTGTTTTATTGTAGCCTGAATTGATGTCATAGCTTCCATTTTGAAGCTATCAATGAAGTCAAATTCTTTTAGGCGAAGAATTCCTGACACAATTGATACAATTTTGTCTTTCTCAGGTGTTTCCATATCATCTTTAAGAGGCCTATTTAAATCTGAAACAATGAACCTGAGGAACTCATTACTCAACATCTTGTGAATAAGCCTTTTCATTTCAGTTAACTGAGGTGATAAGTGTCGAAAGGCCTGAATGCCTGAGAGACGTGTGGAGAGCACCTTCTGTGTGGAACTGATTAAATCTAAAGCAGCCACATAGTCAGAAGTGCTTAGCAATAGCTGTATCATAGGTTGAGTCTGCTGTACTGTACCCATTAACTTCAACAGTTCATGTATGTTGCCCAAATTATAGTTGATTTTAGTTAGACTCACTAACTTTAAAGGGCTATCTGCTAACATGACCTTCACTTCTTTGATGTTCTCTCTGGTTTTCCTCACAGTACTGCCAGCTTTTCCCATTTGTTCCATTATTGTGTCGTGAGATAACATTGCATGGAAGAATGCATCAGATTTCTGAGCAACTTGTTTAGATATTTTCATTTCTATGACATCAAGATAAGTGCTCAATGTTTCTTGCAATGATCTAATTGCAATATGTCGCTCCTCAGCTTCACCGAGGTTAGGGAATACTTTGCTGAAGACACTAGGGTCATTAAGTGGTAATGACTGTTCAAAGAAAATTTCAGGCACCTCACATACATTTTCTACAGAGTGAACTTTAGCTTTAGCAGGTATATTTTCTTTGAGTCTACAATGTCTTCGATATTTTCTTGCGATTCTTTTGCAGTAGGATTCAAAATGTGCAAGAGTGATGTCAGGTAAATATGGACTGGGAAATACTTCCACTTTGTCAATAAAACTATCACCCCATGTTTTAGTGAAAAAATTACTTTGTTTACCTCTATTAGGATCGTTTAATACTGCTGGAAGATTTTGTGATGAAGAATAAAATGTCCAGTCATCTGTTTCATCATTCGAGTATAAATGGTACTGTCTCACATGATATTTAAATCCCGCCTTTCGCAAATCACCGAACTGTAGAGCTGAACACATTCCGTTCTGACCATATTGACAAAGAATAAGAGATCCCTCTTTGATACTGTGTTTGTCTTGAATATGTCTGAAAAATGCAATATCACGTATTATTATATTATGATGTCGTTAAAGGTATTTATGTAGTTTTGCAAGGTTTTCATTTATTATACCTTTCAAATTCTGCAGTAGTAGAAAACAGCAGTCTTGGGCAGTGGACGCAGTTTTGCCATGTAGGCTTCTTCGGAGTTGTTTCGTCCTCCATAACATTTTCGTCAATGTCAATATGAAGATAATGTGAATAGTATCGTTATGGTCGGACGATTTTTATAAAATCAGAGATTAATTTAAATGAAACCTCTGAATATCGTCAAATAATAAAATAAAATGCAATCGCTTGCACCCATGATTCCACATCCACTCCACGTCTTAAATGACAATGACATTAACAATTTGACAACCTACAATGAGGCGTTTTCGAAAAAAAAAAATATATATATTGTCCTAGAACTTTAGCTGTCATTGTCAATGAGGCGTTTTCCAAAAAAAAAAGAAATCCTGGTAATAAAAGTACCCAATAGATGGCGTTAGATGTACCTTGAGGTTTTGCTGTCACTGTCAAGACATGAATGACAAAAAAATGTACGTGTGCCTTTTTTTTCTCGTGTTTTTTGGCTCCACATGTGTATTTAGACAATTTCAAGTAATGTAACTATGTATTTGACTTCATTTGAAATATTACAATAGTTGACACTGGCTAAATACACAACGTGTGGAGCCAATATACAATAGCTTCGGACTTCGGATGAACTTTTGACAAGGAGTACCCTCTATTTATTGATTTCAGATTAATAGGTTCTATTTGAGAGATCGTAGAATCGAATGACTGACTCACAATCATCCCGACCGGCCAAGAAGCGTGAAAACTGAAAAACACAGGAGTTCATTTCCATAATTATACAATTTAGTGAGAATGAGCGCTAAAAGCATTTCGGGTATTATACGGATTAAAACTTTGTGTTTTAACTTTGTATTTGAGAGCACAAAGTCCGAGTCTCAGTTCTGAGCCCTAAGCCCGCATAGGAAGTCGCTGGCATCAGCTAGTTATTACTATAAATGTTGCTTATGACAACTCCGGACATAAAAATGAATCGAAATACACCTCCCTTGTCAAAATTGGTCCAGCCGTTTAGGCTACAGAACGTCACAAATGAACACAGAAACACACAGAATTCTCTCTATTATATTGGGATACAAAGTTATATAGGTACTTACATTATACCCAAAAACATTACCCTAAGCTGCTTCTTGGGCAGTCGTGTAATAATATGAACAAAATAATTGTTTTTTTGGCATTTAATAATTTATTGTTTCGTTGCGAAAAATGTGCTAGGTATCATCATTTTAGTATGTAAGTACTTCGTTGGATTTACCTATACCTATCTTATAATAATACTTGATAATACTAAGAATAGGTAGTTAGATACAAGTACATAAGGTAGTTCTAATCCTATGCGAGGTTGTCAAAGAATGACGCTAAATGGTTACCTATTTTTATAATACGCTTTTGGCGAAGTAAATTGCTATCCAATTTGAAAAAAATCACCGCGACCATGTACCAACACAATTACCGATATTTTTAATTATAAAGGTAACACATATTAGCCATATTCATTCCTTTATCACTGTTTAATGGTGATGACGATGTTACCGAACGCAGTCCAGCAGTAAAGGAACGAATATGGGTAATTTGTTCGTTATAAAATTAAAGATATGGGTAATTTACATAAATTGTATTATTATAGGCCCGTGATATAAGATTTAGTTCAAATTGGTTTGCAATAATTAAGACGTAAAAATTTCTAAAAAAAAAAACACATTAGGTACTCTCTGTAAGAACCTCGCTTTGGACCATCCACCTTAAAGTATAAACTTAGCAAGTTACACTTTTGGTTAAAAAATAAGTAGGTATAAATCTAATTAGACATTTGTGTATGAATCTATCAATCAATCTGAAAAATCTATTTTACTTAGGTATATAACTACATATTATAGGTATAATAGGTATTAAGTACATTATTATTCTTTTTGACAATGATAGCACGCGCATGAGACTGCAGACTTGAAAATTAGATTCCTCTCACCGTCTAAGCATAAAACTTTTACTGGTACCTGTAACAAAAAAAAATAAAGTCACTTGAGCCAAACTTCTGACCCTGCTGTTTTTTTTTGTATCTCCGGTTACGTTTTGGCGTTTGCGATACTCGATGGGAAAAAAATCCCGACGGGTCACAATTGACTCCTTGGGAAATTACTGTTCTACTTACGTCTTCCGACTCCATGATGTTGCAGCATTGGCCAAGGGAAGTGACAGGGTGCCGCTTGAAGCCTAACATGATACTGGGGAGAGACCATGATTCGCAGTATCCACGGCATGCATTTGTCGTTATTTTGAACTCTACACAGTCTGGTATGCTGATATTCCTAGTGTGACCTGAAAAAAAGTATAGTAAGTAGGTAAGTACTTTTGCCTTAATCAGCCCTCTTATTATTTTGGATAATGATCGTGCGAGAGCGGAAGCGCGCATGGTGCGAGTAAGTTAGTACGAGCGGGATAGCATGCTATAATCAAAATCATGCACGAACGTTCATATATGGGTTCCGGACCCACTAACAGTAACCTAGGAGTTTTGGTGGGAAAGTGAAGAATTCATGTCGCGTCATTGTAATATTTTCCAAAACTTGTGTTAAAAAAATATATTTTCTTCTTATTTTCTCTCGTTGGGCCGCTGTGGTTTTGTGGTTTTCAGATGTAAGTTTCGAAGACACATAAGGCTGATCTGAGTTCCAATGATTAGATGATCGAGGCCGGGCTTATTCAGGTGTTCCAGATATTGGCAGCAAAAAGCCTACTTGTAAAAGTAGGCTTTTTGCTGTAGTGTTAGTGCTAGTAGATATTATTTAATGCAAGGTAAGTAGGTACGGTACGTACGTTTTATTGTCGTAAAAAAGAAATGGTAATGAAAAAAATTTCATAATTTATTATTATGGTAATGATGACTTAAGTACTGGGTACGCACCAATTCTGTGACAACCGGGTTTTCTCCATGATTCTGCAGTCAGTATTTGGTTGATAGAAATAAGCAACAAAAGACACCTTAAAAGCATGTTGGTTTGTGTTGGATACAGTTGCGAATGATAATAAATGTACAAAGCTCTGCTTTTTATTTGAATAATGATTGCAGAGATCATAAACTTTCTACTCCGAAGCCGGCCTACCCTGGACGTTGAGCATCGGGCTTTTTGTTTTTGTCTGTCGAGAAAATATTTAACTTACTACTTACCTAAGTACCTAAGTAATTTTGTGTCTTCTGCGAAACAAGAACTAAACAATAAAAATATTGCAGTTTGTTTTACAAGAGGTTTGTTAGTATCATTACCCATGTGTGTGGCCCACTGAGCAACTCGGTAACCTTACTCAAAAATCAGTCCAGACGTCTTCGAGTAATCGGGGAATATTACATTTTTATTTTTTATTTTTATATCGCTAAATCAATTTTGATAAAATTTATATTGACCGCCTCTGAAGTATGACCTAACGAACAAAAAAAAATTTTTAACTTAATTTAAAATTAAAAAAAAAAATAGTACACTGGAATTGAGAACCTCCTCCTTTTTTGAAGTCGGTTAAAAATAGTCGTTGTTAGAAACAGTTGACCGCCTCTGCTAAAACATTTCCGGCGAAGATACGTTTTCAACCCATTGCATTGACGTTCGACGGTAAAATGCTATGGGGCGTGCAGGAGAAGGGTGGCGAACTGGATTCATTTAATATTTTGTTTTGTTGTTATATCTAAGTATTTACACATTATATTAGATATAAACGTTTGCAGTGATACTTACTTACGTACGTATTTTATGTTTTGTGCCTGTAGAAGGAGGGTAAAAACGGTTGCTGAGCAACAAAGCGGTACACATATTGGTAAATTTAAAAACTCTTGGTTACATTTTCCAAAGAATATCTACAGGAGAATATCTTTATGTCTTTGCTAAACAAAATAAAAAACAATGGAAATCGAATATAAAATCATAAACCTATACAAGACCAAACAATATGATGAATGCCTCAAGCTATGCGAGATCGCTCTTCAAGAAAAGGATGATCGGATGGTTGAATTTATTCGGCTGCGCGCGATGACTGTCTTGGCCAAGGTTGCTGGGAATAGTTACGAAGAAGTTGAGTATTTCCCACAACAAGACGCATTAACATCAACTGCTGTTGCTAAAACTCCAAGGCCTGGAACCTCGTTTATGAGAGAAAGCGTTCGTAGGACTTCGCATGGAATTGAATCGTCAACAAAGGTAAGTTACTTGCCAAGCGAAATATGAATATTTACCTGCGTAAATATACGTCTCAAATTCCATTTTTTTAACCGACTGAAACAAAAGAGATTTTTTCAATTACATTTTTTTTTTGTTACCTTCAGAACTCGGTTATTTATAAACCGATTTGGATTATTTTTTTGTATTTGAAAGGAGATACAAGATTGGTCCAATTTTTATCAAAATTCAGTTCTGATAATGGGATCCATGAGGAATTGAGGGAACTCCTTAAATATTATAGGCACACATATAGCGATTTTTGTATTTTCATCCACAATTCAAGCATTTGCATGAATAAAGTATCATTTGGTGAAGTGGAGCTGATGAAGAAGACCACAGATAGCCATCGGAAATCCATAATTATAAGTATAGCACGGGTGGCGCCAAGAACATTAAAAAAAAAAAAAATAATAAAAAAAAGAAAAACAATTAATAGTTGAAAAACTCATTTTTTATTTATTTAAAAGGAGATACTGCCAGATTGGTCCTATTTTTTATCAAAATCCAGTTCTGATAATGGGATCCATGAGGAATTGAGGGAACTCCTTAAATATTATAGGCATATATATAGTGATTTCGGTATTATCATAAACAAGTCAAGCATATGCATTCAGAAATTATCATTTTGTGAAGTGGAACTGATGAATTAGACCACAGATGACGACTGGAACTCCTCAATGATAAGTATTTTACGGGTGGCGCCAAGATATTATGATAGCCGAACGAAGACGAAGATTGATTGAACTATGACGAAGCAAATTTAAATAAATGGTACTGATGAAATCGGCTTTTTTAATTTAAAATTATTGAACTTCGTTTTTTTTTTATTGGTGGACGTTTTTCACACAGCGCCATCTAGTCCCAAACTAAGCAAGCTTGTACTATGGGAACTAGGGAACTAGATAACTGATAGAATACATTTTTTTGTAATTACGTACGCAGAATACATAGTAACACCCAGACAAAGAACAAACATCCATGTTCATCACACAAATGTTTGTCCTGGGTGGGAATTGAACCCAGAACCTACAAATCAAAAGGCGGAAATACTCCCAGTGAGCCACAACTGCCACAAGGCTGTACTATTAAGTATGTAATTTTGTATCAGATTCAATATGTACCTACTTCATCTGCACCATCATCATAGCATAGGCCTAGGACATCTGCTTCTATTAGAAGTTTCTGGAGCAATTGCGCACGTGGCTGAATAGGCCATGGAATATCTTACGGATCTGCATCTGCGACCGCAAGCAAGCCTGCACGCAAGCATATAATATTACACCTAACATCGGAGTGCCACTTAAGAATCCCCAAGAATGGTTTGCCAGCGGTGTTACGCGTTACGCAGGGCAATATTCATTCTTCGCTCGTTTGGTAAAGTTTGATTATAACGTTAAACATCTATATGCTTATTGTAGAAACGATTCACTGCAACAGCTACAGCGCATTCTCGTATAGGGACGGGCACAGCTCGCGTTCAGCGAAGTGCAAGAACAGCACTTCATACTGCATCGCGCGTGTCTCGGGCAGCCACAGCGATAGCAGGCGGAGCTGCCTTCAACCCAAGCGTGCCACTGTCACTGAGGTTCCTCAGTAAGGAGGACAAACTGTTTGCCCCTGCAGCGAAGACGCTCTTTGAGTATGTGTTTTACTGCGAGGGAGATGTCAGAAAGGTATCCTTTAAATGAGTTGATAGATTAATGGCTTTTACCCTTAAAATAAAATGTTTCTATTATTGTTTTATTTTCAGGCGATGGAAATAGCATTTCAAGCACAAAAAATTGATGAAAATCCAGACTGGTGGTGGCAATTCTCACTTGCTCGATGTTATTATGCTTTTGGGCTGTATAGGAAGTCCGAAGATTGTTTGCGGCAGGCTTTAAAGCAAAACAAACACATTTCCATTTATCTTCGATTAGTCGCTATGTATGTGGGGCTGAATCAACCTCTTTCAGCGCTTGATATTTGTAAGCAAGGACTGTCAGTGTTTCATGAGTACACTCCACTTCTACTAGAACAAGCAAGAATTCATGATCAAATGGGTAACTCTGCACTTGCCGTCAAAGAATATCGCACAGTTGCTTTGGAAGACCCGTCAAATATGGAAGCGATCGCGAATATTGCTCTCTACAACTTTTATAACGATCAACCAGAAATAGCACTAAGATATTATAGGTAAGTGCCACGGAATTCTCCATAATAGATAATTATTATGTAAGCACTTACATAATAATCTATAAGTATAAAAATGAATCACTGTTCGCTTCTTTTTGAGTCTTGCTAAAACTCAAAAACGGCTTGACCTATTTTAATGATTTACTTGTTGTTGTGTTCGTAATTATGTCAGGATAGGGTTTATATGGAGAGTTTACCAAGCTTCATCGCGTACGTAGTCGCAAAAAAATAAGCTTTTATTTGTGTGGTAGGATCACAGAAAAGAGATCTAGAAGTAGATTTTTTTTCTCTTCTGTGGTTGTGTTGCTTGGGTTTTGGTTTATTTGAGATCACTAGCTGCACCCCGCGGTTTCACCCGCTATTCTACAAAAACCGAATGAAACGGGAACAAACACACTTGCATACTTAAACACTTACATACAAACTTTCGCATTTATAATATTAGTGTGATTGTTAAAACTTACGATGGTGTTCATGCACCTCATTGTCATACATGTTATTAATTGGTAAGGACCGGGCGACTGAACAGTTTAAATGATAACAAGGACTTACTCTGTGGTGTGTAAGTGCAAGAGTACCTAACTACAAGGTATGAACTTATAGTGTAGAGGCTAGTCGTAATCCATAGAGTAATACTATTCGTAGTCGTAGATAGTCGAAGGCGACCCGGGGCTTCGAGCGGGTGTTACGTCCCTTTGAGTAATATTCTTTTTTAGGCGTACGTCACGTCTACTGCATTTTGCACACGCACATCTAACACGTGATGGATTAAAGGTACACTGCAATGCCACGCATTAGTTAGTTAGTAGAGGCTTCAACGAATAGCACCAATCTACATGTTTCAAACATAACGGAGAAGAAAATGTTTGGATCACCGTCTTTAACCTCCTGGGACCCAGAAGAATTTATAGTTTGGAATCAAAATTTAAACAACTCTATTCGACTAAATAGACCACCAAATGATCCAGAAAAATACAAAAAAAAATCTGAATTGGAAAATGTAGATTTTCTGAATGTCATATATATACGACATAAGTTCTCAGTGCCTACAATGCTTTGTGTCATATATTAATTTAATAATTATATAAAATTAGTAGAATAAAAAAACCGGAATCATAATTATCAATTTTTTATTGCTAACTCTAAGGTATCTCTTATTGGGTTAGAATTACAGCCAGCAGATCAGCTTATTAGTATTTCTTATCATAACATTGCAATTGTCCCATCAGCTCGAGCTAATGTTCCATGTTCCAAAATCTCGAACTTTATGTATTGTATAAAGTAGTCTTCCTCAGTCAAGTGTCTGTATCGATTAAATTATATCTTGGCTGAAAATTTGGCTTCTCTAAAAGTGAGAAAGTTCCAGTCCAACTATTATTTGCTGGGTGGGGCAAATCATCATTTTGTCCTCGCCCACCACGCGGTCTTACACGGTCTCGTGGTCTTCCTCCGCGCGTTCTTGGCCCACCTCTGGTTCTAGCACGACCTCTAGTAGCATTAGTAATCGACGAGCCTAAATATATATATCAAATCCTGGACGACTAACTTCTTCTGTGTCTGAAAAACTTGCAGAGCCTGAATAGGAGTCACTACTGTCATTATTTTAATCTTCATCAGTCAAATCAATTTCTGAGTCATTTAAATAATTTACAATTTCATCTTCTGGTAAACCTAAAAAAAAATTTTGAAAACATTATAATACTAAGCAGTTTTGATGTAAAATAACTCTATGTCATACATATATTACACTGGGCTCAATCAATTCGCGCTTGTAATTAGGACCTCATGTAATACAGGTACGACATTGAATTTTTATCACATGTTTCGTCCTTTGCATGCAGATTTTAACAATAAATGACACATATTTTATGACTAGTTAGCAAAACTAAAAAGAATAACAAACATTACCTAAGAAATGGTCAAAATTTTAGCCAAAAACTTGAAACAACTTACCATGTGATTTTGGTCGTGCCGCCATTGCTCACTCCAATCAACAGAAGAAATTATTAAAAATTATTTTGTCAGCCAATCACTGCTTAGAATTGGTGCCAGATACCTTAGCTATCTGATTAAAGTAATACTTCCAAACAATTTCAAGAGGTGGCGGTGTAATGATTTTTGCCGTTCAATGTATTAAATATATGACGCCAGGCCCCAGGAGGTTAATGATCTACCTGTATCTTCATTTTCAGGAGGTTACTCGCTACCAATTTCCCAGGCCCCGAAATATACAACAACTTGGGTCTTTGCTGTCTTTACTGTAATCAATGGGATCTTATTCTACCCTGCTTTAGGCAAGCTTTATTCTTTTCTACTGATCCAGACACGAAGTCAAATATTTGGTTTAATCTCGCCCATGTTGCCCTTGTAAGTAGTATTACTATCGTTTACAAATTATACGTACGAATCGAGTTTAAATTCAAGAATTATGGCGTGTTATTTTCTCAGTCAACAGGTGACATAACCCTCGCCAAGCGTTGCTTACAAGTTAGTATTGCCATCAGTTCTGAGAACGACGCAGCAAGAAATGCCTTACGTGCTCTAGAAGCAAGATTACGGACTCGTAAATCATAAATTATGTGTTTGTGATTCATGGTATGTTAGTTAAGCCATTTCTTAAATTCAATAAAGATAATTATTATCAAGCCACTTGCTTCATTTATTCAATCCAAACAAGTAATCATCAATGCGAATGTCGAAGGCTTCCATGTTACGCAATTCTTCATACTTTAATTCAGCCAACTTGTCCAGGCTCGGCTCTGGGTGTGCAGTCTTTTGATCGGAGGAATCCAGTGTCACTTCCGCGGTTAAAGGTTCTGGAGGTATCCGAGTCAAGTATTTCATTTTCAGCTGTAACAAACGAAATAAATAAGTAGGTAGTAGGTAGGTTATTATGAATTCATAAGCTACCGGAGCTTATGAGTTCATAATACATGTATGGTTGTTACTGAAAGGTGCATGCAACAATATTGGAAGGTATGTAAGTATGTACCCATCATTATAAACAACTTTTACTATGGGATCGACCACAAATCGCGAAAAAAATCAGCTGTTCCATACATGTTTTCGAGTGTCATTCATATTTTTCTATGGAACAGTCTTTTTCTATGGAACATTTTTCACGGTTGGTTCCATAGTAAAAGTTGTTTAAATGATGAGACATACATACCTTTCAATATTGTTGCACCTTTCAGTAACACCTTGTATAGTTGGGTAACTTATACCTTGAATTGATACATCAACTAGATAAAAATTTAATCAATCGATGTACCTACTAAACTTTCAAAGCGATTAATCGATGCCAGCCAATACGACCTATATCTTACTTGATCTAAAGTTACAGCTGAAGTTCCAATGCTCTCCCAAGAATCTGAACCCCTTGGAATCGCTAAAGGTTTTGCAAAATTCGTATTTTTTTCTTTGAAACTAATTCCATTTCCAAATCCAGCATTCTGCAGGATTTCCCGCGCTCGTCTTGCCAAGGGAGCCTCCTTTAACGAATAGAACAACACATTAGCACTGTACAGCAACGCCAAGGTTCGAATACTCGTGCAAATAAATTTCTTGATTTCACTATCTGCAACAAAAACAAATTTTATCGGGTGTCTGCAACTGTGTCGGTCGATGGAGATTCTCCTGTATGAAGGCTGTGCCTCACCGTAATTCTTGAAGATATCATATTTTCCTCCAATAATTGTAATATCCGGCCTTTTCCCTGATTCTGGATATCCTTCTTTTATAGCTTGGAAACATGTTTCTATAGTGTTCCAAATACGTTTGATTTTGCTTAAATCTACCATTATAATAAAATAAAAGTTTCCAGTGACGGGAATGGACGGCAATACACTCAGAAGTGCATCTAATTTTCCACCATATTCCCAAATGTGGCATATAGTCTTCTCGATTCCTTGCTTTTGATTAGACTTTCTGCCGAAGGAGTACTCCAATACCAACGTCTCTCGAGGAGGATCGGTTTTATCCAAGAACGAATTCAGTAGAGTAGATTTTCCCTGTATACAAAAATATGTTGAGATAAGAAATTAGTTTGGTATTAAGTTGGCAATTGCGGGTTACATTGTGCAGATAGATAAGTATTAAGTTTCTTAGTAAAGTACACATAGGTAGTAAAAAAACGAATTCAAAAACTTATTGGTCATTCGAAGTAAAGTACTACGTAAAACTGATGAAATCGAGTTCTCGTATTCCCATGTTTCCTCCTCCAAATCTGGACCAATTTTAATAAAAAAATATGTTGTAATATAAGAACAAACCTGGCTATGCCTGCTATATTTCTTGCTTTTACTTTTTATGTTCGTCAAATTTCATTAATGGATTTTTGAAAATGACGGTAAAACTGGGGCAATTTTTCTCATCATTGAGGATTTTTTATTTCATTAGTAAGTAATTTTTACATTACATTATCAGCCAGAAGACGTCCACTGCTGAACATAGGCCTCCCCCTTAGACCGCCACACCGACCGACAATGTGCCACTTGCATCCACCGGTTGCCCGCGACTTTCACAATGTTGTCGGTCCACCTAGTGGGAGGCCTGCCTACGCTTCGTCTTCCAGTTCGTGGTCGCCACTCAAGAACCTTTCTTCCCCATCGGTTATCGGTTCTTCGAGTGATGTGGCCTGCCCATTGCCACTTCAGCTTGCAAACTCTGAGAGCTATATCGGTGACTTTGGTTCTTCGGCGAATATCCTCGTTTCGGATCTTATCGCGCAAAGACACTCCGAGCATAGCTCTCTCCATTGCACGCTGTGTAACTCTGAGTTTCTCCAAAAGGCCAGTAGGTTGATGCCGTATCCGTTCCAGTCCAAGAGCTTGAAAACGTCCTGAATAGTTTCGGAGAAATAACGTCTCCCTGTCTCACGCCTTTCTGCAATTGGATTGGTTTCGTGCTCTCGTCCTGCAACCGGATTGACATGGTGGCGTTCCTATACAAACACTTCATCACCTCGATATACCTATAGTCGATATGACATCGCTGAAGGGACTGCAATACCGCCCAGGTCTCGATGGAATCGAAGGCTTTCTCATAGTACACAAACGCCAGGCATAGTGGCCAATTATACTCTTCGGTTTTCTGTATAATCTGGCGGAGTGTGTGTATGTGGTCCATGGTACTAAAGCCTTTACGGAAACCGGCTTGTTCGGGAGGCTGGAAGTCATCAAACCTGCGTTCGAGACGGTTCGTAACAACTCTCGAAAACAGCTTGTAAACATGGCTCAGGAGCGAGATGGGCCTATAATTCTTCAATAAGGTTTTATCACCTTTTTTGAAGAACAGCACCACCACACTCCTTTGCCATGCTTCTGGCGTAGTACCCTCGAGTATGACGGAATTAAATAACTTCTGGAGGACTAAAAGTATCGGTTTTCCACCCGCTCTCAGAAGCTCAGTCGTTATTCCGTCATCACCCGGCGCCTTGTTGTTTTTAAGCTGCTTGAGAGCCATTCTAATCTCGTCTAGACTGATGTCTGGGATGTCCTCGGTGTAGTGTCAGGTCAGTTCGGCTCTGGAGTCCTGAGCTCTACTGACAATGGGTTCTCGTGTCAAGGTGTACAACTGTCCGTAAAACCTCTCGAGCTCTCTCAGAATTTCCGTTTTCGACGAAATGATACTGCCGTTCTCGATCTTAAGCTTCGTCATTTGGCTTTGCCCGATAGACGAATTCTTTGCGAACACTTTGGAGCCCTAGTTCCGCTCAATTGCGTCCTTAATACAACTTGTATTATAGGATCGCAAGTCGTGTCGCATAGACTTCGAGATTCGTCTATTAAGCTTGCCATATTCCGACATGTCAGCTGAAGATTGCAGTCGCATCTCAGTCCGGTCTTCCATTAATTTAATGGTTCTGTCTGAGAGCTTTTGAGGTTTTTTCCGGCGTGGGGTCTTAAAGAACTTGGACCCCACTGCTTGAACAGCTTCCACCAACCCATTGTTTAACTCGTCCACATTCTGGCATTCGGCTAGGCTCTGGAAGTAAGTAATAACTATATTGAAAAAAAAAATAAGAGGGGCAGGATTTGATTTAAATTGTATGGCAAAAAAAAAATTCTGTAGCGTCATTATTCAGGGAGGAAACATGGGAATACGTTTGTATGGAAAAAAACGTCGCCTAGCTGGCTCTTAAAAAGCATAATAATTTTATGATACCACTATATTGTTGTCAATAGTAGTTGGTTGTCAAAGAGTAAAGAATATATACAGGGTGGCCCATCGGCAAGTGACCGCCCGAAGAGGGCTTATAGTACAGTACTCATCATTATGAACAACTTTTACGAGTACTATGGGCCAAACTTGAAATCGAGAAAAAAAAATCTGCTGTTCCATAAATTTTGCCAAGTGTCATTGATATTTTTCTATGGAACAGCAGCTTTTTTTTCTCGATTTCAGTGTTGGTCCCATAGTCATAATGATGAGTACTATAAGCCCTTTTCGGGTCGTCACTTGCCGATGGGCGACATTGTATTATAGGGGATGAGTTAATTTAGTTATGAAGACACGTTATAGGGAAATATCTAAGGTAGGTATTTCCATCATCAAAGTCAATATAATAGGCTAAATTCGTCTAGGCTAGTATATGTACTAGACATAATATATCTACTAGCCTAGACGAAGAGAAGACCTAATAGTCTCTTCTTCGGTGATATCGCCCGTCTAACCAGCTGGTATAGTCTACCCAAACTGTGATGGCCTTTGGTGTGTAGGCGCCTATCTACATATTTAGTTAAGGCATAGACCTGTAGATATTCTTTGGTTATGGTATAGCTATAGGTACCTAAGTATATTAAAAACTTACCGCGCCCTTGCTCCCGGTCAGGAACAACGTGCGAGCATTATCTTCATCCACGTGTGAAAGTGTTTTATCAATAAATTGCGACGCAATTTCTGGTAATGAAAGCATGACACGACTACCTCGCTGACCTGGAAAAATAAATAGAGACATACTGACTATGGAACCTTTGATCAAAGTATGGAACATAAAATGTGTCTCGAAATTAATCGCCACGCATTACTTAGGTATAATACAAAATAAGAAAAATTCTGTGGTATAATAATATAGAGAATTATCTGGGTATAATATGTTAATCGGAATTAGATATATTGTAAAATATTAGAATGATAGATCACAGAATTCTCTGTTTTCTCTATTACCTTGGAGCCACAGAATTCTCCTTATTGCTTGGGAGCATTATGTGCAAAGAGCCATTGAAAAATTCTTTGGAGCCAAAATAATAGGGAGAACTAGAGAGTATTATGTTCCTCGGGGAGAACTCTGTAGTACTTACCTACCTATTTAATAGGGAGAATTCTCGTAAGATGATGTTCCTTGCCGTGGTAATTTGCAAAGAGAATATAAATTGATATAAATACTACGTAATTTGTTTTATTAGTAAATATTATTGCCTAGCAACAGTTTGGGATACAAACATAAAGCCCAATTACAGTACCCTATATTCAGGGACCCTTAAAACGGGGAGGTGCATATTATTAATTATATTTAGGGAGTCAGCTCGTGACCACGGTGGCCGAAACGTCGAGGTATATAAATAAAAAATTGTTTTAGCGTGGTTAAATCCTGTTAAGAAACATTAAACTATCACAGTGAAGCCAAGAGGAACCAGAGGCGGGGCCGCTTCTCTGTGCTTGTTACCGAAGCCCACGTTGAAGCGGCCACAGCAGGTTGTTGCGGGCTGCAGTGTGGTATGGGTGGCAGTTTCGCCAGTTCTAAGAGTCCACTACGAACTATACTTCGCGCCGGCTATTCCTATTCATAGTAACTCTGAAAAAAAAAACCCTACTTACTTAGGTACTTCAATCGGTTCTGAATTTCAATGAATTTTAATCACATTTAAAACTATGAATTTTCATTTCCTAATATCTCGGAATCGCAAACTATTACAAGATTAGCCGTAGAATATTCAGTCGTCGCTTAGATATGCTATTTCGATAGAAAGATATATAATGGGACGTCGCATTGAGTATGGGTTCCGCCGCAACAAAAAAAAAACAATCTCGGTCAAAACTATGATTTTTTATTGACCGAGTAAGCGAAGCGAACAAAGGTCTTAGTTTGAATGGCAAAATTTGCTTTCATCTGTCCGTATGTTGGTACCTACTCGCGTACAGATCGTATTTTTCAATTATTAATCTTGACTTGATTATACAGTTCTATAGAATACTTAGTAGTCGGCATTTTATTATTGGTGGGGTATTTCCCCAAAGAGGGGGAAATTTGCTGCGGCGCCATCTATCTACCGATTTTGATAATGTCCGTACTTAAGGCTCGGACGTTGTGATACATGGCCTGACCTGACATCGTGTGAAAGGGACAGCTAGATTTGAATTTCATGGGAGCAAAAGAAACAAGCTATCAAGGTTACAGCTTTCCCCTTTCGCTCCCCTAAAAATTTATATATAGCCATCTCATTCACACGATGTCAGGTGAGGCCATGTATAGCCCCTCTCACTCGCGTACAGGTCGTATTTTTCAGAAAATCTTGATAAAACTTAGTAAGTATTACATTACATTACATTATCGGCCAGAAGATGTCCACTGCTGAACATAGGCCTCCCCCATAGAGCGCCACACTGACCGACAACGTGCCACTTGCATCCACCGGTTGCCAGCGACTTTCACAATGTCGATCCACCTAGTGGAAGGCCTGCCTACGCGTCGTCTTCCGGTTCGTAGTCGCCACTAAAGAACCTTTCTCCCCCCGTCGGTTATCGGTTCTTCGAGTGATGTGGCCTGCCCATTGCCACTTCAGCTTGCAAACTCTGACTTTTCTTCTTCGGCGAATATCCTTGTTTCGGATTTTATCGCACAAAGAAACTCCGAGCATAGCTCTCTCCATTGAGTTTCTCCAAAAGACTAGTCAAGGATCACTTCAGATCCCCGCGATACAGGCTTAGCCTAGTGCGGGAATCGCATTCTTAAACATAAGCCTACTTGCTATATGCATATTTTTTTAAAATATCAAGCTGTTTGATGTACCTTATGCTTATGTTAATAAACGCATTTTTTTCATTTTCTGTTCCATATGTCATCACTGGCAACATATACATTGGTTGAAGACTTTCGTCTTCAGGCACTGCAGGATTTTCGACGAGAAGATATCATGCACTTATACACGAATGCTGCCCATCCGAGTTGTATTCTTCGAGCTCTTTGTCGAAGTTGGACTTACACAAAGTTTGTCCAAGGTAGTTATAATGGTCATTGGTCAATAACTTCGAGAGTATCGTTCACAACGACTATCGGTACGGGAACAACATGGGCATTTGACATGATTTTCGTCTTGTCCATGTTGATTTTAAGACCCACCTGTTAAGAATCGCTACTGAGGTCGTTGAAACTCAGTATACAGGTAGTATAATTTTATAGAATTTTTTAGTCGTTGGCGATTTTTGATTGGTGGGATATTTCCCCCAAAAAGAAGAAGTTTCCTGCGGCTCCATTTACCGGGTGATTTTAATAATTGTTAATAATATTCGGGTTCGAACCCGCTACCTCACGAATGTGACGCGAGTGGTCTCCGACTGAGCTACCACAACTTACAATTTAATAAGGAAAAAAAATGCGAAACTATTCAGGCACATTAAGCAAAAGAAAACAGTAATGTTCATATTTATTCATTCATAAGTTAGTGCATATTTAGTGTGATAATTAGGTTCCTAAAGTACAATACAACATTTAATAACTTTAATGTTTAGAAAAAACTCAAAGAACAATAATTACCTTCATTACAATAGGTACATAACATAATTATATTATTAATAGCTTGCCCGCGAGGCTTCACTCGCTTAAGCTACAGTGAAAGACCCCAATTCACCTCTTTAGGGGATGATTTTCGAAACATCTCAAATTTCATATCTCTATCATAAGCCGTTTGGGCTGTGCATTGAATCCTAGATAAAAAAGCGGGCTTTTTCTTTCAGATAATATAGATAAGAAAGAAATGCAACAGTGAGACCATAGAAGTATAATGTTTTTAACTTGTTTATAATGGTAAATGTTAGCAGCCTTACTAATAAACACCTCATAAATTGACAAATGTCATTAGGTCACTTTGAGAGGCTTTTTATGGTCATATTCAAAATATTAGGATGACTACTTTTGAGTCAACAACCTTTGGTATTCTTTTTCTTTATACATAATATCCTTATTTATATTCTGGAGTACATCTTGGAACCTTTGCCTGAGTGATATGTTTTCCATTCCAGCAATCTCATGCTGTGTTCTCTGCTTCTTTTGTTTGAGCTCTTCCAGCTCAGCTGTCAGCTGCTGCAGCTTAATGTCAATCTCATTGGGCTGTGAATAATCGCCGAGGGAGAACGGATCATTCCTTGAAGTGGAAGGCATCTCCAGTTCCCTTTTACTCTTATAGGGGTGACTCTCTTGCACCCCTTCATTCAATTCAGGGGGATAGTAAAACATGTCTGAACTAAATTCTGTGGCAAAAGATTTTCTTCCGAAATCGGGTGCTTGAGCTGATGTCTCAGAGTAAGTGTCATAAGCAGACATTCTGCTGTCGTCTATATCCACATTTACATTCTCTTCCTCTAAATCACTGTCACTTAATGTTCCCCCAAATATATCTTCCACTTTGGAAGATGATTGCTTGGCGCTTTCATTTTTGATTTGTTCTTTTTTGGTTTTAGCTTTTTCTGATTTTATGGATGTGGGTGGTTCTGATTTGGCACTGAGTTCTTCATCTTTAGATACCTCTTCTATGACCTCCCATGTGACACTAACAGCCTCATTATCAGCTCGGAGAAGTCTTTTTACTTCCTTCTCTATTTCCGGAGCATCTACACTTTTCTTTTTTAATGTTTTTCTAAAACGTCGCTTTCGAACATTTTTAGTGGGTGGTGTGATTCCATGAGGAAACAAAAACTTTTTGTCTACTTTGAGTGGGTCTTTTTTCTTGTTCTTGGCGGGTGATTCTTCCTCAGTAGAGGATGGATCAAGCTCATCCTTACATATCATCATTTGGCAAACGTCTGCAGTTTTGTAAACACTTTTTCTATCAATCGTTTTCAGTGACTCGACTATGGCGGGCAGGTCCACGATCTTTGCATGCAGTAGCCAATCATCAAATCGAACTTCACCATGTCTCATATCATTTTCCAGCTGAATAGTGAGTCTGTTTTTGAAGTTTTCGCCGGTCTTCAAAACCTCTCTCAGTGCTTTAGCTGGTTCTTCTGGTAATCTCATAATAAACTGAGATTCCAATTCAACCGGATAATCAACTTCTCTTTTATCACGATTCATTTCTGATCGGCCTCTGGCCTCCGTTCTGTCCAAATCCAAAGTATATTTTCGGTAAGTACAATAAGTACGTAACGCAGACTACTTGATTGATGTTTGGGTTAGTCTGATATTGGTCTGATACTCTTTGCTTCGAGCTTCTGAATTTCTGTTCCAGTGTGATCAGAAATCAGATTCAAATTCACGATTTTGCTAATCTGCAGGGGCCCTATTCGGCGGAATGACATTTTTATCTCGAATTCGACTTTTCAATGTCGCATGATAATCTCCCAAAAACAAACCATTTGGTATTCTCAGACAAACGAGAGATGAGATGGACTCTTCTCATTCAAATTACGTTCCATTTTTCTCGACTGTGTTTACGGAAAACCGGTGAAATCGAGAAAATATATGTAGGGACCATTCTGTTGATTAAAGGCTTAGATTCTTCAAGATCCATGCTTGGATTAGTTAGATATCGGTAAATTAAACTAGATTATAATGTTTATGTTAATTATTACAATTGACACTAAGTAGGAAAACTCAAATAAATTATTTTCGTTCCCAAGAGAATTTGTGGGAAACGAAACGTGAATAAAGTTCTTTGTTTACTATTATTAAATTTGTTATTGATCTTAGGTTAGAAGTTAGAAACCTCTGTGTTAGAAACTAAACGTAGTATTTGTATTCTTTTTGAACAAAGCTTGCAAACATGATTGTTTTTTATACATAATGGATCTTCAACAACAAAAAAAAGCGTATCCAACGGTGGCCCAAAAGGCGAGATTAATAGCTCGCTTTACGGCTTCGTTCTAAGTAAAGAAAGCCGAAAAAAGATGGGAAAACCTTATCCAGGAGATCAATAGCGTCCCTGGCGCCGTGAAAACCTGGGTAGAGTGGCGAAAAGTAAGTTCAATCTATCATAAACTCACACATGTCCACAATCAACTTAAAATATCACAATAGTAATCATGACATGCTAATTACCACCATTCAAACCCAATATTTTTTGTTTCTAACTAACTCTCATGAAAAAGACTTTTTTATGACAGTAAATACTTACTTTTGTTAATCATCTATTTCAGACTTGGCATGACATGAAGTCCTTGACAAGACAAAAAAACACCGCTATCCGAAGAGCACATATGATTGTCTGATGAACAATTGCAAATTTTAAGTACCATGAGTATCCAATCTTTATCTGGCCACCACGACAGTCAAGAGTCGGCTGTGGAGTTTCAAGGTAAATATTATGTCCTTTACATACACTGCATTAAGAAGGAGTCTTGTTTCCATCCGACATCACTTCTACTGCTCTTTGGCACTCGAGGGTCCATATTGCATGGTTGATTAATTAAAGTCAGTCATAAATGTTTGTTTCAGACCTACAAAATATTGTACCTAAAACCAGCAGCTGCTACTACGAACATGCCCTTCATAAGATGAAAAAAAAAAGATATTCTAATTAATAAAATGAAAATTACTCCAGTAAATATTCAAGGTATGCCAGTTTTTTTATTTTAAATCGGGTAGCTAAATCACTGAGAGGCTCATGATATGATTATGAGTCAGCAAATGGAGGAAGATAGAAGTTTATTAAGGAGGTTTTGTTCAAACTAGTTCATACTAAACCTTCACATAGTTTTTGTTTGTACAGTATATCTTAGGCCTACAATAGGTAGATCCATGGGTAAGCTCCATGGAATACTTACACACATCATAGTACACAGTACACACATAGTAACATAATTCTCGCTATTTGTGGTGATTGTCTATATAGCCGTTTTAATTATAAAGCCCTGTTGCCATTTGGATAGAATTTATAATGATAAGGAATATTTATTTTGTTTCAGAATCACTGAGTACATAAAGAGGTAGGCATAGAGAGGAATCCAACGACACCTTAATCATCAAAATCGGTCGAGCCATTTAGACTAAAGAAGATAATAATATAGAAACAAACAAATATACATACTTTTTACAATTTTATGTTAATTCTTTTTTTATTTATAAATTTTAGCTTAAATCAAATAATTATGAACTATCTTTACAGATACCCCAAAATCAAAAAAAAAATGTGGCACCAAAGAAGCTGCAACACACTTTTGACGCAGCCGATGCCTTCACACGTGATGTTAAAAAAGAAAAACGAGATAAAAAAGCCAGATGGAGGCTTTAATGAGCATAGCTAACAACTTTGAAAATCATTTACAGTCTGGCGCAAGTGCTTAGTAAAAAAATTAGATTTGATCATGTATGAAACGTGTAATATTTTATAAATATTTATAATTTTTTCTATGGAACTACAGTCTCTTAAAAGTAGTAATCATAGTGATGATATTGTCTTTGATCATTTATAATTTCTTGGCCTTAAAGAGTTAAATGTGCCTTCTACGGTAGAGGTAATGTTTAGTAACAATATATATTTTTGTATTAATACTGTCACATGGCCAAGTAGAATTTATTATTTAGGTACTGTGAGTATATTATTTTCGCTAGTATTATTACCAACTATATAGTTTTAATTGAAAAGACATACTTGTTAATTATACATAATCTATTTCCATTCCAAATTTCAAACAAATCCGTTCAGCCGTGGCATGTGTATTATGTTGCTGTACTACAGAAAAGTACTATACGTAGCCACAGAATTCTTTATTAAAACATTAGTTTGATTTGTTGATTATTTATTTAAAGTAAACATAGGTATTTATTATTATTTATTCTATTGTAAAAAAAGGTTATTAAAATTATTTGTGAAAAAAATCGCCTTTATTTCCTTATTATAATGTTTACCACTATAATAATACCATAAAAAATATGAAATTACAACCAGACATAAGTAATATTATTCAAAAAAAACAAAAACTCAATTGCAAAATGTAGCTTAGGGACATAAAGGGGAATCTAATGACAACTCAGGGTGTGTTTATTCAATGTGAAACCTTTCTTGAGGCTGCCGCGCGGTATCAGCAAGAAATTTAGCGTTGTCTGTCTTAGCCCTTACTCGTCAAAATCGGTCAAGTCTTTCAGGCTACAGAAGATTATATCGCTAGTATACATTCTTATCTATGGGTTCTTCTTCTTGTTCCTCGCCCCTTCCCGTTATACGGGGTCGGCTTTCACAATCATGCGGCGCCACGCTAACCGGTCACGGGCATTCTGCTCCGTGGCTCCTAGAGTCTTTAGATCTCTGTGAATTGTGGCTAGCCAGGTTGTGGCAGGTCTTCCCCTGCCCCTTTTGTCTGTTGCCATGGATAGGCACTTCTTCACGACATGATCGTCCGGTTGTCGCACAACTTGTCCATACCATCTCAATCTCGATTCGGTAACTTTGTCTGAGATAGGTCTAACTTTGAAGGTAGATTACCAGCTAAAATACTCAGCATAAAGAGATTTTTTTAACAATTTGTCAGGCAAGTGAGAGGCATCTTCTTTATCCGGAAATGCCCTACGTGGCGCCGGTGGCTCACTCGCTCGTTCTTCTGCTTCTTCCAAAGCACTTGATAGCATTCTTGCTATATAACTTTCCGTCATCATGCAACAAATTTTCAGAACAAAACAACAACTTTCACCACAGCTATTGTTACTCGTATTAGGTTAGAATTTTATTTTTATTTTAATTTATGATAAAGTTGTCAATGTCACTGTACAAAATGGCAACCTTTTCCTCGAAGATGGCAACAAATGAGTCGCGATATGCCATCTCATTGGCATCTCGACTGCCTCCGACCACTCGATGTATCTCGAGCATAAACCCATCGAGATTATCTCGAAAGACAGCGTTGAGAATAGGAAATCTCGAAGTTCGAGTTTTTTTTCGAGATGAGATTGAATGTCACCTTCCCCGAATAGGGGTCCTGGACACAGTGTTGTTCCAAGTTGATTTTGGGGCTGCCGTATCTAGACCACAAAATTGCCGTATATTAGGACAATATTAAAAAAATTGCCGTATATTCTAATTTTTCATTAATCTGTATACAAAATTATGATTCTTAGTTTTTTTTTTACTGGTATGGTTCATTTTCACTTGGAAATTGTATCTCTTCTTCTCTTATCTTCCTCAGTATCGACATTTTCAGCCTTTGTTTTTCTAATTTTTCTGATTAATGTATCACCGCTCACTCATCGTAACACCTCTCTAAGCTCAGTGAAACGATGCAAACCATGGATTTAGCATCATACTGGATAGAATCATTGCTTTGCATTCTGTTGGTGCGTTTAGTGAGTAGGGAAGTGAAAACTAGTGCAGAATCTATCGATAAAAATGTACACAAGTGTACAAAACTAAGAATTTGTAAATTAAGAACACAATGTTTGCAAAAATATGTACTTTATTGTACATCGAAACTCGTAATTGCCATGTAAATAGTACGAATATATATAGTATATATAGTAACTATGAAAGTTAATAGGTATCTACACCGTCTCCTAGTTTCTTTTATTCTTCCTAGTTTTTTACCTACATTTTTCAAAATGTTTTCAACAAAGTCGAGAGTATTTAGGTGGCTCCCAGTATTCGCGCCTCACAGCCTTTATCCACTGATTTCTGATTTCCGGACATTTTGGAAACCTATAACAAAATATTTTATTTTAATTAATTGGTTAACCATGACACAATATTGGTACAAAATATCATACATTTCAAGGCGCGAAAGCTTCAAAAAGATTAACATTAATTATCGATAGAATACGTATCAAGCCGATTAAACGCGGATAGGAATTTACGGTTCATGTTTCACTTAATTTAGTACATGTAGGATATTACAAGAGTATTATTAGATAAATATCGAGACCAAATATCGACAATGTTTGAAACGTGCAGTGGTACTTCACTAGCAGGAACACGTAAAACAATGCATTTATTTATCTTAAATTAAAGCTTAAATTCATTACTAAATAACACTGCGTGATAGTTGTATGACTTCAAACATGTATATTCTTTAAGTGAAACGAATATTTTGCTTTGATACTGGTTATTTTAGGTAATAAACGCTACAAAAGAATTACGTGTGAAATGATAATTCTGGGTCTTTTACTGCTCCTTTCGTTGTTCTCGACGGACAAAACACAACCCAACACGCCATAATATCACTATGTATGATAATATTAATACTTCACAGCTATATTTTTATCCAATTACACTTTTGAGTAAGACGGGTCGCAATGTTATGACCTACTAATCGGTCAAAAATGGACAAGAATGCGAGATTGCCAATCTTACAATAGCTCTCTCGCTTACTCTATGCGACGATCCGTGTAATAAAAAGAGAAACATGACAATGTGAACGTCGGAGCGGTAACGTCTAATGGCTCTATCCAGTATGATGTTTCGTCCAAGATGTAAACACAAACCACTTATTAGTCTAACATCTCTAGTTTGTTCGTATTCATAGAGAGCGTTTTTCAACGGGGAATTCCGGAAACTCGGTGCGTTACGTTACACGAAAAATTAGTAATGGCAGTTTTTGATAACTGTTTCGTGGATTGCCGTATATTTCATACAAATATTATACGGCTTTGGAAGTGCTGCCGTATGCCGTATATTTGAAGCGCAGGTGGAGAACAACACTGGCAGGACAAAATCCAGGGCTGCCAGATTTTTTCCCTGGTAATCTCGTACTTCACATAATCTCGTACAAGCGTGGTACTTTATTCAGAGGACATTCGCGCAGCCATGATATATATTATATACCTCATTTGAAAGATTTTGTACGGGGCTGCTTGAATATATAATAACATTATACATAGGTGAAAAACATATTTTATGAAGTTGCTGTTTGTTTTTTTAATAAAAGATTTGTTTTCTAAGAAAAAACAAGGCTGAAACAAAATAGAACCTAAAGACGTACTAAACCTGGGCCCGTAAAGAAAAAAAAGAGTATATATATTTTTTTTAATTTGGTATGGCCAGGGGCCCTATTCGGCGGAATGACATTTTTATCTCGAATTCGACTTTTCAATGTCGCATGATAATCTCCCAAAAACAAACCATTTGGTATTCTCAGACAAACGAGAGATGAGATGGACTCTTCTCATTCAAATTACGTTCCATTTTTCTCGACTGTGTTTACAGAAAACCGGTGAAATCGAGAAAATATATGTAGGGACCATTCTGTTGATTAAAGGCTTAGATTCTTCAAGATCCATGCTTGGATTAGTTAGATATCGGTAAATTAAACTAGATTATAATGTTTATGTTAATTATTACAATTGACACTAAGTAGGAAAACTCAAATAAATTATTTTCGTTCCCAAGAGAATTTGTGGGAAACGAAACGTGAATAAAGTTCTTTGTTTACTATTATTAAATTTGTTATTGATCTTAGGTTAGAAGTTAGAAACCTCTGTGTTAGAAACTAAACGTAGTATTTGTATTCTTTTTGAACAAAGCTTGCAAACATGATTGTTTTTTATACATAATGGATCTTCAACAACAAAAAAAAGCGTATCCAACGGTGGCCCAAAAGGCGAGATTAATAGCTCGCTTTACGGCTTCGTTCTAAGTAAAGAAAGCCGAAAAAAGATGGGAAAACCTTATCCAGGAGATCAATAGCGTCCCTGGCGCCGTGAAAACCTGGGTAGAGTGGCGAAAAGTAAGTTCAATCTATCATAAACTCACACATGTCCACAATCAACTTAAAATATCACAATAGTAATCATGACATGCTAATTACCACCATTCAAACCCAATATTTTTTGTTTCTAACTAACTCTCATGAAAAAGACTTTTTTATGACAGTAAATACTTACTTTTGTTAATCATCTATTTCAGACTTGGCATGACATGAAGTCCTTGACAAGACAAAAAAACACCGCTATCCGAAGAGCACATATGATTGTCTGATGAACAATTGCAAATTTTAAGTACCATGAGTATCCAATCTTTATCTGGCCACCACGACAGTCAAGAGTCGGCTGTGGAGTTTCAAGGTAAATATTATGTCCTTTACATACACTGCATTAAGAAGGAGTCTTGTTTCCATCCGACATCACTTCTACTGCTCTTTGGCACTCGAGGGTCCATATTGCATGGTTGATTAATTAAAGTCAGTCATAAATGTTTGTTTCAGACCTACAAAATATTGTACCTAAAACCAGCAGCTGCTACTACGAACATGCCCTTCATAAGATGAAAAAAAAAAGATATTCTAATTAATAAAATGAAAATTACTCCAGTAAATATTCAAGGTATGCCAGTTTTTTTATTTTAAATCGGGTAGCTAAATCACTGAGAGGCTCATGATATGATTATGAGTCAGCAAATGGAGGAAGATAGAAGTTTATTAAGGAGGTTTTGTTCAAACTAGTTCATACTAAACCTTCACATAGTTTTTGTTTGTACAGTATATCTTAGGCCTACAATAGGTAGATCCATGGGTAAGCTCCATGGAATACTTACACACATCATAGTACACAGTACACACATAGTAACATAATTCTCGCTATTTGTGGTGATTGTCTATATAGCCGTTTTAATTATAAAGCCCTGTTGCCATTTGGATAGAATTTATAATGATAAGGAATATTTATTTTGTTTCAGAATCACTGAGTACATAAAGAGGTAGGCATAGAGAGGAATCCAACGACACCTTAATCATCAAAATCGGTCGAGCCATTTAGACTAAAGAAGATAATAATATAGAAACAAACAAATATACATACTTTTTACAATTTTATGTTAATTCTTTTTTTATTTATAAATTTTAGCTTAAATCAAATAATTATGAACTATCTTTACAGATACCCCAAAATCAAAAAAAAAATGTGGCACCAAAGAAGCTGCAACACACTTTTGACGCAGCCGATGCCTTCACACGTGATGTTAAAAAAGAAAAACGAGATAAAAAAGCCAGATGGAGGCTTTAATGAGCATAGCTAACAACTTTGAAAATCATTTACAGTCTGGCGCAAGTGCTTAGTAAAAAAATTAGATTTGATCATGTATGAAACGTGTAATATTTTATAAATATTTATAATTTTTTCTATGGAACTACAGTCTCTTAAAAGTAGTAATCATAGTGATGATATTGTCTTTGATCATTTATAATTTCTTGGCCTTAAAGAGTTAAATGTGCCTTCTACGGTAGAGGTAATGTTTAGTAACAATATATATTTTTGTATTAATACTGTCACATGGCCAAGTAGAATTTATTATTTAGGTACTGTGAGTATATTATTTTCGCTAGTATTATTACCAACTATATAGTTTTAATTGAAAAGACATACTTGTTAATTATACATAATCTATTTCCATTCCAAATTTCAAACAAATCCGTTCAGCCGTGGCATGTGTATTATGTTGCTGTACTACAGAAAAGTACTATACGTAGCCACAGAATTCTTTATTAAAACATTAGTTTGATTTGTTGATTATTTATTTAAAGTAAACATAGGTATTTATTATTATTTATTCTATTGTAAAAAAAGGTTATTAAAATTATTTGTGAAAAAAATCGCCTTTATTTCCTTATTATAATGTTTACCACTATAATAATACCATAAAAAATATGAAATTACAACCAGACATAAGTAATATTATTCAAAAAAAACAAAAACTCAATTGCAAAATGTAGCTTAGGGACATAAAGGGGAATCTAATGACAACTCAGGGTGTGTTTATTCAATGTGAAACCTTTCTTGAGGCTGCCGCGCGGTATCAGCAAGAAATTTAGCGTTGTCTGTCTTAGCCCTTACTCGTCAAAATCGGTCAAGTCTTTCAGGCTACAGAAGATTATATCGCTAGTATACATTCTTATCTATGGGTTCTTCTTCTTGTTCCTCGCCCCTTCCCGTTATACGGGGTCGGCTTTCACAATCATGCGGCGCCACGCTAACCGGTCACGGGCATTCTGCTCCGTGGCTCCTAGAGTCTTTAGATCTCTGTGAATTGTGGCTAGCCAGGTTGTGGCAGGTCTTCCCCTGCCCCTTTTGTCTGTTGCCATGGATAGGCACTTCTTCACGACATGATCGTCCGGTTGTCGCACAACTTGTCCATACCATCTCAATCTCGATTCGGTAACTTTGTCTGAGATAGGTCTAACTTTGAAGGTAGATTACCAGCTAAAATACTCAGCATAAAGAGATTTTTTTAACAATTTGTCAGGCAAGTGAGAGGCATCTTCTTTATCCGGAAATGCCCTACGTGGCGCCGGTGGCTCACTCGCTCGTTCTTCTGCTTCTTCCAAAGCACTTGATAGCATTCTTGCTATATAACTTTCCGTCATCATGCAACAAATTTTCAGAACAAAACAACAACTTTCACCACAGCTATTGTTACTCGTATTAGGTTAGAATTTTATTTTTATTTTAATTTATGATAAAGTTGTCAATGTCACTGTACAAAATGGCAACCTTTTCCTCGAAGATGGCAACAAATGAGTCGCGATATGCCATCTCATTGGCATCTCGACTGCCTCCGACCACTCGATGTATCTCGAGCATAAACCCATCGAGATTATCTCGAAAGACAGCGTTGAGAATAGGAAATCTCGAAGTTCGAGTTTTTTTTCGAGATGAGATTGAATGTCACCTTCCCCGAATAGGGGTCCTGGACACAGTGTTGTTCCAAGTTGATTTTGGGGCTGCCGTATCTAGACCACAAAATTGCCGTATATTAGGACAATATTAAAAAAATTGCCGTATATTCTAATTTTTCATTAATCTGTATACAAAATTATGATTCTTAGTTTTTTTTTTACTGGTATGGTTCATTTTCACTTGGAAATTGTATCTCTTCTTCTCTTATCTTCCTCAGTATCGACATTTTCAGCCTTTGTTTTTCTAATTTTTCTGATTAATGTATCACCGCTCACTCATCGTAACACCTCTCTAAGCTCAGTGAAACGATGCAAACCATGGATTTAGCATCATACTGGATAGAATCATTGCTTTGCATTCTGTTGGTGCGTTTAGTGAGTAGGGAAGTGAAAACTAGTGCAGAATCTATCGATAAAAATGTACACAAGTGTACAAAACTAAGAATTTGTAAATTAAGAACACAATGTTTGCAAAAATATGTACTTTATTGTACATCGAAACTCGTAATTGCCATGTAAATAGTACGAATATATATAGTATATATAGTAACTATGAAAGTTAATAGGTATCTACACCGTCTCCTAGTTTCTTTTATTCTTCCTAGTTTTTTACCTACATTTTTCAAAATGTTTTCAACAAAGTCGAGAGTATTTAGGTGGCTCCCAGTATTCGCGCCTCACAGCCTTTATCCACTGATTTCTGATTTCCGGACATTTTGGAAACCTATAACAAAATATTTTATTTTAATTAATTGGTTAACCATGACACAATATTGGTACAAAATATCATACATTTCAAGGCGCGAAAGCTTCAAAAAGATTAACATTAATTATCGATAGAATACGTATCAAGCCGATTAAACGCGGATAGGAATTTACGGTTCATGTTTCACTTAATTTAGTACATGTAGGATATTACAAGAGTATTATTAGATAAATATCGAGACCAAATATCGACAATGTTTGAAACGTGCAGTGGTACTTCACTAGCAGGAACACGTAAAACAATGCATTTATTTATCTTAAATTAAAGCTTAAATTCATTACTAAATAACACTGCGTGATAGTTGTATGACTTCAAACATGTATATTCTTTAAGTGAAACGAATATTTTGCTTTGATACTGGTTATTTTAGGTAATAAACGCTACAAAAGAATTACGTGTGAAATGATAATTCTGGGTCTTTTACTGCTCCTTTCGTTGTTCTCGACGGACAAAACACAACCCAACACGCCATAATATCACTATGTATGATAATATTAATACTTCACAGCTATATTTTTATCCAATTACACTTTTGAGTAAGACGGGTCGCAATGTTATGACCTACTAATCGGTCAAAAATGGACAAGAATGCGAGATTGCCAATCTTACAATAGCTCTCTCGCTTACTCTATGCGACGATCCGTGTAATAAAAAGAGAAACATGACAATGTGAACGTCGGAGCGGTAACGTCTAATGGCTCTATCCAGTATGATGTTTCGTCCAAGATGTAAACACAAACCACTTATTAGTCTAACATCTCTAGTTTGTTCGTATTCATAGAGAGCGTTTTTCAACGGGGAATTCCGGAAACTCGGTGCGTTACGTTACACGAAAAATTAGTAATGGCAGTTTTTGATAACTGTTTCGTGGATTGCCGTATATTTCATACAAATATTATACGGCTTTGGAAGTGCTGCCGTATGCCGTATATTTGAAGCGCAGGTGGAGAACAACACTGGCAGGACAAAATCCAGGGCTGCCAGATTTTTTCCCTGGTAATCTCGTACTTCACATAATCTCGTACAAGCGTGGTACTTTATTCAGAGGACATTCGCGCAGCCATGATATATATTATATACCTCATTTGAAAGATTTTGTACGGGGCTGCTTGAATATATAATAACATTATACATAGGTGAAAAACATATTTTATGAAGTTGCTGTTTGTTTTTTTAATAAAAGATTTGTTTTCTAAGAAAAAACAAGGCTGAAACAAAATAGAACCTAAAGACGTACTAAACCTGGGCCCGTAAAGAAAAAAAAGAGTATATATATTTTTTTTAATTTGGTATGGCCAGGGGCCCTATTCGGCGGAATGACATTTTTATCTCGAATTCGACTTTTCAATGTCGCATGATAATCTCCCAAAAACAAACCATTTGGTATTCTCAGACAAACGAGAGATGAGATGGACTCTTCTCATTCAAATTACGTTCCATTTTTCTCGACTGTGTTTACAGAAAACCGGTGAAATCGAGAAAATATATGTAGGGACCATTCTGTTGATTAAAGGCTTAGATTCTTCAAGATCCATGCTTGGATTAGTTAGATATCGGTAAATTAAACTAGATTATAATGTTTATGTTAATTATTACAATTGACACTAAGTAGGAAAACTCAAATAAATTATTTTCGTTCCCAAGAGAATTTGTGGGAAACGAAACGTGAATAAAGTTCTTTGTTTACTATTATTAAATTTGTTATTGATCTTAGGTTAGAAGTTAGAAACCTCTGTGTTAGAAACTAAACGTAGTATTTGTATTCTTTTTGAACAAAGCTTGCAAACATGATTGTTTTTTATACATAATGGATCTTCAACAACAAAAAAAAGCGTATCCAACGGTGGCCCAAAAGGCGAGATTAATAGCTCGCTTTACGGCTTCGTTCTAAGTAAAGAAAGCCGAAAAAAGATGGGAAAACCTTATCCAGGAGATCAATAGCGTCCCTGGCGCCGTGAAAACCTGGGTAGAGTGGCGAAAAGTAAGTTCAATCTATCATAAACTCACACATGTCCACAATCAACTTAAAATATCACAATAGTAATCATGACATGCTAATTACCACCATTCAAACCCAATATTTTTTGTTTCTAACTAACTCTCATGAAAAAGACTTTTTTATGACAGTAAATACTTACTTTTGTTAATCATCTATTTCAGACTTGGCATGACATGAAGTCCTTGACAAGACAAAAAAACACCGCTATCCGAAGAGCACATATGATTGTCTGATGAACAATTGCAAATTTTAAGTACCATGAGTATCCAATCTTTATCTGGCCACCACGACAGTCAAGAGTCGGCTGTGGAGTTTCAAGGTAAATATTATGTCCTTTACATACACTGCATTAAGAAGGAGTCTTGTTTCCATCCGACATCACTTCTACTGCTCTTTGGCACTCGAGGGTCCATATTGCATGGTTGATTAATTAAAGTCAGTCATAAATGTTTGTTTCAGACCTACAAAATATTGTACCTAAAACCAGCAGCTGCTACTACGAACATGCCCTTCATAAGATGAAAAAAAAAAGATATTCTAATTAATAAAATGAAAATTACTCCAGTAAATATTCAAGGTATGCCAGTTTTTTTATTTTAAATCGGGTAGCTAAATCACTGAGAGGCTCATGATATGATTATGAGTCAGCAAATGGAGGAAGATAGAAGTTTATTAAGGAGGTTTTGTTCAAACTAGTTCATACTAAACCTTCACATAGTTTTTGTTTGTACAGTATATCTTAGGCCTACAATAGGTAGATCCATGGGTAAGCTCCATGGAATACTTACACACATCATAGTACACAGTACACACATAGTAACATAATTCTCGCTATTTGTGGTGATTGTCTATATAGCCGTTTTAATTATAAAGCCCTGTTGCCATTTGGATAGAATTTATAATGATAAGGAATATTTATTTTGTTTCAGAATCACTGAGTACATAAAGAGGTAGGCATAGAGAGGAATCCAACGACACCTTAATCATCAAAATCGGTCGAGCCATTTAGACTAAAGAAGATAATAATATAGAAACAAACAAATATACATACTTTTTACAATTTTATGTTAATTCTTTTTTTATTTATAAATTTTAGCTTAAATCAAATAATTATGAACTATCTTTACAGATACCCCAAAATCAAAAAAAAAATGTGGCACCAAAGAAGCTGCAACACACTTTTGACGCAGCCGATGCCTTCACACGTGATGTTAAAAAAGAAAAACGAGATAAAAAAGCCAGATGGAGGCTTTAATGAGCATAGCTAACAACTTTGAAAATCATTTACAGTCTGGCGCAAGTGCTTAGTAAAAAAATTAGATTTGATCATGTATGAAACGTGTAATATTTTATAAATATTTATAATTTTTTCTATGGAACTACAGTCTCTTAAAAGTAGTAATCATAGTGATGATATTGTCTTTGATCATTTATAATTTCTTGGCCTTAAAGAGTTAAATGTGCCTTCTACGGTAGAGGTAATGTTTAGTAACAATATATATTTTTGTATTAATACTGTCACATGGCCAAGTAGAATTTATTATTTAGGTACTGTGAGTATATTATTTTCGCTAGTATTATTACCAACTATATAGTTTTAATTGAAAAGACATACTTGTTAATTATACATAATCTATTTCCATTCCAAATTTCAAACAAATCCGTTCAGCCGTGGCATGTGTATTATGTTGCTGTACTACAGAAAAGTACTATACGTAGCCACAGAATTCTTTATTAAAACATTAGTTTGATTTGTTGATTATTTATTTAAAGTAAACATAGGTATTTATTATTATTTATTCTATTGTAAAAAAAGGTTATTAAAATTATTTGTGAAAAAAATCGCCTTTATTTCCTTATTATAATGTTTACCACTATAATAATACCATAAAAAATATGAAATTACAACCAGACATAAGTAATATTATTCAAAAAAAACAAAAACTCAATTGCAAAATGTAGCTTAGGGACATAAAGGGGAATCTAATGACAACTCAGGGTGTGTTTATTCAATGTGAAACCTTTCTTGAGGCTGCCGCGCGGTATCAGCAAGAAATTTAGCGTTGTCTGTCTTAGCCCTTACTCGTCAAAATCGGTCAAGTCTTTCAGGCTACAGAAGATTATATCGCTAGTATACATTCTTATCTATGGGTTCTTCTTCTTGTTCCTCGCCCCTTCCCGTTATACGGGGTCGGCTTTCACAATCATGCGGCGCCACGCTAACCGGTCACGGGCATTCTGCTCCGTGGCTCCTAGAGTCTTTAGATCTCTGTGAATTGTGGCTAGCCAGGTTGTGGCAGGTCTTCCCCTGCCCCTTTTGTCTGTTGCCATGGATAGGCACTTCTTCACGACATGATCGTCCGGTTGTCGCACAACTTGTCCATACCATCTCAATCTCGATTCGGTAACTTTGTCTGAGATAGGTCTAACTTTGAAGGTAGATTACCAGCTAAAATACTCAGCATAAAGAGATTTTTTTAACAATTTGTCAGGCAAGTGAGAGGCATCTTCTTTATCCGGAAATGCCCTACGTGGCGCCGGTGGCTCACTCGCTCGTTCTTCTGCTTCTTCCAAAGCACTTGATAGCATTCTTGCTATATAACTTTCCGTCATCATGCAACAAATTTTCAGAACAAAACAACAACTTTCACCACAGCTATTGTTACTCGTATTAGGTTAGAATTTTATTTTTATTTTAATTTATGATAAAGTTGTCAATGTCACTGTACAAAATGGCAACCTTTTCCTCGAAGATGGCAACAAATGAGTCGCGATATGCCATCTCATTGGCATCTCGACTGCCTCCGACCACTCGATGTATCTCGAGCATAAACCCATCGAGATTATCTCGAAAGACAGCGTTGAGAATAGGAAATCTCGAAGTTCGAGTTTTTTTTCGAGATGAGATTGAATGTCACCTTCCCCGAATAGGGGTCCTGGACACAGTGTTGTTCCAAGTTGATTTTGGGGCTGCCGTATCTAGACCACAAAATTGCCGTATATTAGGACAATATTAAAAAAATTGCCGTATATTCTAATTTTTCATTAATCTGTATACAAAATTATGATTCTTAGTTTTTTTTTTACTGGTATGGTTCATTTTCACTTGGAAATTGTATCTCTTCTTCTCTTATCTTCCTCAGTATCGACATTTTCAGCCTTTGTTTTTCTAATTTTTCTGATTAATGTATCACCGCTCACTCATCGTAACACCTCTCTAAGCTCAGTGAAACGATGCAAACCATGGATTTAGCATCATACTGGATAGAATCATTGCTTTGCATTCTGTTGGTGCGTTTAGTGAGTAGGGAAGTGAAAACTAGTGCAGAATCTATCGATAAAAATGTACACAAGTGTACAAAACTAAGAATTTGTAAATTAAGAACACAATGTTTGCAAAAATATGTACTTTATTGTACATCGAAACTCGTAATTGCCATGTAAATAGTACGAATATATATAGTATATATAGTAACTATGAAAGTTAATAGGTATCTACACCGTCTCCTAGTTTCTTTTATTCTTCCTAGTTTTTTACCTACATTTTTCAAAATGTTTTCAACAAAGTCGAGAGTATTTAGGTGGCTCCCAGTATTCGCGCCTCACAGCCTTTATCCACTGATTTCTGATTTCCGGACATTTTGGAAACCTATAACAAAATATTTTATTTTAATTAATTGGTTAACCATGACACAATATTGGTACAAAATATCATACATTTCAAGGCGCGAAAGCTTCAAAAAGATTAACATTAATTATCGATAGAATACGTATCAAGCCGATTAAACGCGGATAGGAATTTACGGTTCATGTTTCACTTAATTTAGTACATGTAGGATATTACAAGAGTATTATTAGATAAATATCGAGACCAAATATCGACAATGTTTGAAACGTGCAGTGGTACTTCACTAGCAGGAACACGTAAAACAATGCATTTATTTATCTTAAATTAAAGCTTAAATTCATTACTAAATAACACTGCGTGATAGTTGTATGACTTCAAACATGTATATTCTTTAAGTGAAACGAATATTTTGCTTTGATACTGGTTATTTTAGGTAATAAACGCTACAAAAGAATTACGTGTGAAATGATAATTCTGGGTCTTTTACTGCTCCTTTCGTTGTTCTCGACGGACAAAACACAACCCAACACGCCATAATATCACTATGTATGATAATATTAATACTTCACAGCTATATTTTTATCCAATTACACTTTTGAGTAAGACGGGTCGCAATGTTATGACCTACTAATCGGTCAAAAATGGACAAGAATGCGAGATTGCCAATCTTACAATAGCTCTCTCGCTTACTCTATGCGACGATCCGTGTAATAAAAAGAGAAACATGACAATGTGAACGTCGGAGCGGTAACGTCTAATGGCTCTATCCAGTATGATGTTTCGTCCAAGATGTAAACACAAACCACTTATTAGTCTAACATCTCTAGTTTGTTCGTATTCATAGAGAGCGTTTTTCAACGGGGAATTCCGGAAACTCGGTGCGTTACGTTACACGAAAAATTAGTAATGGCAGTTTTTGATAACTGTTTCGTGGATTGCCGTATATTTCATACAAATATTATACGGCTTTGGAAGTGCTGCCGTATGCCGTATATTTGAAGCGCAGGTGGAGAACAACACTGGCAGGACAAAATCCAGGGCTGCCAGATTTTTTCCCTGGTAATCTCGTACTTCACATAATCTCGTACAAGCGTGGTACTTTATTCAGAGGACATTCGCGCAGCCATGATATATATTATATACCTCATTTGAAAGATTTTGTACGGGGCTGCTTGAATATATAATAACATTATACATAGGTGAAAAACATATTTTATGAAGTTGCTGTTTGTTTTTTTAATAAAAGATTTGTTTTCTAAGAAAAAACAAGGCTGAAACAAAATAGAACCTAAAGACGTACTAAACCTGGGCCCGTAAAGAAAAAAAAGAGTATATATATTTTTTTTAATTTGGTATGGCCAGGGGCCCTATTCGGCGGAATGACATTTTTATCTCGAATTCGACTTTTCAATGTCGCATGATAATCTCCCAAAAACAAACCATTTGGTATTCTCAGACAAACGAGAGATGAGATGGACTCTTCTCATTCAAATTACGTTCCATTTTTCTCGACTGTGTTTACAGAAAACCGGTGAAATCGAGAAAATATATGTAGGGACCATTCTGTTGATTAAAGGCTTAGATTCTTCAAGATCCATGCTTGGATTAGTTAGATATCGGTAAATTAAACTAGATTATAATGTTTATGTTAATTATTACAATTGACACTAAGTAGGAAAACTCAAATAAATTATTTTCGTTCCCAAGAGAATTTGTGGGAAACGAAACGTGAATAAAGTTCTTTGTTTACTATTATTAAATTTGTTATTGATCTTAGGTTAGAAGTTAGAAACCTCTGTGTTAGAAACTAAACGTAGTATTTGTATTCATTTTGAACAAAGCTTGCAAACATGATTGTTTTTTATACATAATGGATCTTCAACAACAAAAAAAAGTGTATCCAACGGTGGCCCAAAAGGCGAGATTAATAGCTCGCTTTACGGCTTCGTTCTAAGTAAAGAAAGCCGAAAAAAGATGGGAAAACCTTATCCAGGAGATCAATAGCGTCCCTGGCGCCGTGAAAACCTGGGTAGAGTGGCGAAAAGTAAGTTCAATCTATCATAAACTCACACATGTCCACAATCAACTTAAAATATCACAATAGTAATCATGACATGCTAATTACCACCATTCAAACCCAATATTTTTTGTTTCTAACTAACTCTCATGAAAAAGACTTTTTTATGACGGTAAATACTTACTTTTGTTAATCATCTATTTCAGACTTGGCATGACATGAAGTCCTTGACAAGACAAAAAAACACCGCTATCCGAAGAGCACATATGATTGTCTGATGAACAATTGCAAATTTTAAGTACCATAAGTATCCAATCTTTATCTGGCCACCACAACAGTCAAGAGTCAGCTGTGGAGTTTCAAGGTAAATATTATGTCCTTTACATACACTGCATTAAGAAGGAGTCTTGTTTCCATCCGACATCACTTCTACTGCTCTTTGGGACTCGAGGGTCCATATTGCTTGGTTGATTAATTAAATCAGTCATAAATGTTTGTTTCAGACCTACAAAATATTGTACCTAAAACCAGCAGCTGCTACTACGAACATGTCCTTCATAAGATAAATAAAATAAAAAAATCTAATTAATAAAAGGAAAATTACTCCAGTAAATATTCAAGGTATGCCAGTTTTTTCTTTTAAATCGGGTAGCTAAATCACTGAGAGGCTCATGATATGATGATGAGTCACTCTAAGCAAATGGAGGAAGATAGAAGTTTATTAAGGAGGTTTTGTTCAAACTAAACCTTCACATAGTTTTTGTTTGTACAGTATATCTTAGGCCTACAATAGGTAGATCCATGGGTAAGCCCCATGGAATACTTACACACATCATAGTACACAGTACACACATAGTAACATAATTCTTGCTATTTGTGGTGATTGAGTATATATAGCCGTTTTAATTATAAAGCCCTGTTGCCATTTGGATAGAATTTATAATGATAAGGAATATTAATTTTGTTTCAGAATCACTGAGTACATAAAGAGGTAGGCATAGAGAGGAATCCAACGACACCTTAATCATCAAAATCGGTCAAGCCATTTAGACTAAAGAAGATAATAATATAGAAACAAACAAATATACATACTTTTTACAATTTTATGTTAATTCTTTTTTTATTTTATTAATTTTAGCTTAAATCAAATAATTATGAACTATCTTTACAGATACCCCAAAATCAAAAAAATATGTGGCACCAAAGAAGCTGCAACACACTTTTGACGCAGCCGATGCCTTCACACGTGAAGTTAAAAAACGAGATAAAAAAGCCAGATGGAGGCTTTAATGTGCATAGCCAACAACTTTGAAAATCATTTACAGTCTGGCGCAAGTGCTTAGTAAAAAAATTAGATTTGATCATGTATGAAACGTGTAATATTTTATAAATATTTATAATTTTTTCTATGGAGCTACAGTCTCTTAAAAGTAGTAATCATAGTGATGATATTGTCTTTGATCATTTATAATTTCTTGGCCTTAAAGAGTTAAATGTGCCTTCTACCGTAATGTTTAGTAACAATATATATTTTTGTATTAATACTGTCACATGGCCAAGTAGAATTTATTATTTAGGTACTGTGAGTATATTATTTTCGCTAGTATTATCACCAACTATATAGTTTTAATTGAAAAGACATACTTGATAATTATACATAATCTATTTCCATTCCAAATTTAAAACAAATCCGTTCAGCCGTGGCATGTGTAAAGAATATTAATAAGGATAATTATGTTGCTGTGGTACAGACAAGTACTATACGTAGCCACAGAATTCTTTATTAAAACATTGGTTTGATTTGTTGATTATTTATTTAAAGTAAACATAGGTATTTATTATTATTTATTCTATTGTAAAAAAGGTTATTAAAATAATTTGTGAAAAAAATCGCCTTTATTTCCTTATTATAATGTTTACCACTGTAACAATACCACAAAGAAAAAAATGAAATTACAACCAGACATAAGAAGTAATATTATTCAAAAAAATCAGAAACGCAATTGCAAAATGTAGCTTAGGACAATCTGGACATAAAAGGGAATCTAATGACAACTCAGGGTGTGTTTATTCAATGTGAAACCATTCTTGACGCTACCGCGCGGTATCAGCAAGTAATTTAGCGTTGTCTGTCTTAGCCCTTACTCGTCAAAATCGGTCAAGTCTTTCAGGCTACAGAATGTTATATCGCTAGTATACATTCTTATCTATGGGTTATATTACATAAAAACACAAACATCTATCTTGCGCAATTGAATATTAATGAGTCAATCTAGGGTATAAGCTATCTCCATACTAAAATTATGTTTTGTAGTGGTAGTACTCTTTCCGAGTTCGCCATGGGAAGCCTTTGCCTTTCGCCTTTGCCAGTTTTTCAACCGCCAAGTAATAGTCAGCAAACAAAACTGTGTTCCGGATTGAAGGGCAATGTTTCCAGCTAAATTACTCAGCATAAAGAGATTTTTTAAGCAATTTGTTAGGCAAGTGAGAGGCATCTTCTTTATCCGGAAATACCCTAAGTGGCGCCGGTGGCTCACTCGCTCGTTCTTCTGCTTCTTCCAAAGCACTTGATAGCATTCTTGCAATATAACTTTCCGCCATCATGCAACAAATTTTCAGAACAATACAACAACTTTCACCACAGCTATTGTTACTCAATTCAATTCAATTCTTGTTTTATGGCTTCTGCGAGAGTGTTTTGCAATTTAGCCAATGACATGTGATGAGTTAGACCATCAAACGTAGAGAATTTGTACGGTGTTTAATTGTATTGATCGGTGGTTGTTGAATGGCAGTTTTTGTTTTTGCACTAATATTAGGTTAGAATTTTATTTTAATTTTAATTTATGATAAAGTTGTCAATGTCACTGTACAAAATGGCAACCTTTTCCTCGAAGATGGTAACAAATGAGTCGCGATATGCCATCTCATTGGCATCTCCCGAATAGGGGTCCTGGGACCCCTATTCGGGGAAGGTGACATTCAATCTCATCTCGAAAAAAAACTCGAACTTCGAGATTTCCTATTCTCAACGCTGTCTTTCGAGATAATCTCGATGGGTTTATGCTCGAGATACATCGAGTGGTCGGAGGCAGTCGAGATGCCAATGAGATGGCATATCGCGACTCATTTGTTACCATCTTCGAGGAAAAGGTTGCCATTTTGTACAGTGACATTGACAACTTTATCATAAATTAAAATAAAAATAAAATTCTAACCTAATATGAGTGCAAAAACAAAAACTGCCATTCAACAACCACCGATCAATACAATTAAACACCGTACAAATTCTCTACGTTTGATGGTCTAACTCATCACATGTCATTGGCTAAATTGCAAATCACTCTCGCAGAAGCCATAAAACAAGAATTGAATTGAATTGAGTAACAATAGCTGTGGTGAAAGTTGTTGTTTTGTTCTGAAAATTTGTTGCATGATGGCGGAAAGTTATATTGCAAGAATGCTATCAAGTGCTTTGGAAGAAGCAGAAGAACGAGCGAGTGAGCCACCGGCGCCACGTAGGGTATTTCCGGATAAAGAAGATGCCTCTCACTTGCCTAACAAATTGTTTAAAAAATCTCTTTATGCTGAGTAATTTAGCTGGAAACATTGCCCTTCAATCCGGAACACAGTTTTGTTTGCTGACTATTACTTGGCGGTTGAAAAACTGGCAAAGGCGAAAGGCTTCCCATGGCGAACTCGGAAAGAGTACTACCACTACAAAAATTAATTTTAGTATGGAGATAGCTTATACCCTAGATTGACTCATTAATATTCAATTGCGCAAGATAGATGTTTGTGTTTTTATGTAATATAACCCATAGATAAGAATGTATACTAGCGATATAACATTCTGTAGCCTGAAAGACTTGACCGATTTTGACGAGTAAGGGCTAAGACAGACAACGCTAAATTTCTTGCTGATACCGCGCGGTAGCCTCAAGAAAGGTTTCACATTGAATAAACACACCCTGAGTTGTCATTAGATTCCCCTTTATGTCCAGATTGTCCTAAGCTACATTTTGCAATTGAGTTTCTGTTTTTTTTGAATAATATTACTTATGTCTGGTTGTAATTTCATTTTTTCTTTGTGGTATTGTTACAGTGGTAAACATTATAATAAGGAAATAAAGGCGATTTTTTTCACAAATTATTTTAATAACCTTTTTTACAATAGAATAAATAATAATAAATACCTATGTTTACTTTAAATAAATAATCAACAAATCAAACCAATGTTTTAATAAAGAATTCTGTGGCTACATATAGTACTTTTCTGTACTACAGCAACATAATTATCCTTATTAATATTCTTTACACATGCCACGGCTGAACGGATTTGTTTTAAATTTGGAATGGAAATAGATTATGTATAAATATCAAGTATGTCTTTTCAATTAAAACTATATAGTTGGTGATAATACTAGCGAAAATAATATACTCACAGTACCTAAATAATAAATTCTACTTGGCCATGTGATAGTATTAATACAAAAATATATATTGTTACTAAACATTACCTCTACCGTAGCAGGCACATTTAACTCTTTAAGGTCAAGAAATTATAAATGATCAAAGACAATATCATCACTATGATTACTACTTTTAAGAGACTGTAGCTCCATAGAAAAAATTATAAATATTTATAAAATATTACACGTTTCATACATGATCAAATCAATTTTTTTTACTAAGCACTTGCGCCAGACTGTAAATGATTTTCAAAGTTGTTGGCTATGCATATTAAAGCCTCCATCTGGCTTTTTTATCTCTTTTTTTTTTAACTTCACGTGTGAAGGCATCGGCTGCGTCAAAAGTGTGTTGCAGCTTCTTTGGTGCCACATATTTTTTTGATTTTGGGGTATCTGTAAAGATAGTTCATAATTATTTGATTTAAGCTAAAATTAATAAAATAAAAAAAGAATTAACATAAAATTGTAAAAAGTATGTATATTTGTTTGTTTCTATATTATTATCTTCTTTAGTCTAAATGGCTCGACCGATTTTGATGATTAAGGTGTCGTTGGATTCCTCTTTATGTACTCAGTGATTCTGAAACAAAATTAATATTCCTTATCATTATAAATTCTATCCAAATGGCAACAGGGCTTTATAATTAAAACGGCTATATATACTCAATCACCACAAATAGCAAGAATTATGTTACTATGTGTGTACTGTGTACTATGATGTGTGTAAGTATTCCATGGAGCTTACCCATGGATCTACCTATTGTAGGCCTAAGATATACTGTACAAACAAAAACTATGTGAAGGTTTAGTATGAACTAGTTTGAACAAAACCTCCTTAATAAACTTCTATCTTCCTCCATTTGCTTAGAGTGACTCATCATCATATCATGAGCCTCTCGGTGATTTAGCTACCCGATTTAAAAGAAAAAACTGGCATACCTTGAATATTTACTGGAGTAATTTTCCTTTTATTAATTAGAATAATTTTTTTATTCATCTTATGAAGGGCATGTTCGTAGTAGCAGCTGCTGGTTTTAGGTACAATATTTTGTAGGTCTGAAACAAACATTTATGACTGATTTAATTTAATAAATTAATAAATTTAATCAACCAAGCAATATGGACCCTCGAGTCCCAAAGAGCAGTAGAAGTGATGTCGGATGGAAACAAGACTCCTTCTTAATGCAGTGTATGTAAAGGACATAATATTTACCTTGAAACTCCACAGCTGACTCTTGACTGTTGTGGTGGCCAGATAAAGATTGGATACTCATGGTACTTAAAATTTGCAATTGTTCATCAGACAATCAATGTTGTGCTCTTCGGATAGCGGTGTTTTTTTGTCTTGTCAAGGACTTCATGTCATGCCAAGTCTGAAATAGATGATTAACAAAAGTAAGTATTTACTGTCATAAAAAAGTCTTTTTCATGAGAGTTAGTTAGAAACAAAAAATATTGGGTTTGAATGGTGGTAATTAGCATGTCATGATTACTATTGTGATATTGTAAGTTGATTGTGGACAAGTGTGAGTTTATGATAGATTGAACTTACTTTTCGCCACTCTACCCAGGATTTCACGGCGCCAGGGACGCTATTGATCTCCTGGATAAGGTTTTCCCATCTTTTCCTTTACTTAGAACGAAGCCGTAAAGCGAGCTATTAGTCTCGCCTTTTGGGCCACCGTTGGATACACTTTTTTTTGTTGTTGAAGATCCATTATGTACAAAAAACAATCATGTTTGCAAGCTTAGTTCAAAAAGAATACAAATACTACGTTTAGTTTCTAACACAGAGGTTTCTAACTTCTAACCTAAGATCAATAACAAATTTAATAATAGTAAACAAAGAACTTTATTCACGTTTCGTTTCCCACAAATTCTCTTGGGAACGAAAATAATTTATTTGAGTTTTCCTACTTAGTGTCAATTGTAATAATTAACATAAACATTATAATCTAGTTTAATTTACCGATATCTAACTAATCTAAGCATGGATCTTGAAGAATCTAAGCCTTTAATCAACAGAATGGTCCCTACATATATTTTCTCGATTTCACCGGTTTTCTGTAAACACAGTCGAGAAAAATGGAACGTAATTTGAATGAGAAGAGTCCATCTCATCTCACGTTTGTCTGAGAATACCAAATGGTTTGTTTTTGGGAGATTATCATGCGACATTGAAAAGTCGAATTCGAGATAAAAATGTCATTTCGCCGAATAGGGCCCCAGAGTGGTCGCTATCAAAATCTAGTGATGTACCAAGTCGATCGTTTGTGGCGTGATCTGTTTTGTATAGAACAGTCTATATATTATTTATTTATTGATTTATATGCGAGCATTCACGGCTTGCAATGTATGATATTTTGTACCAATATTGTGTCATGGTTAACCAATGAGGTGTTTTCCAAAAAAAAAAAGTTCTAAAATACTTACTAGATGGCGTAATAGCCCTATCGTTTTATCTGTCATTTATGTCGAAATATTTTATGTTTATTTTTTTAATCGTATGTTTTGGCTCCATACGTTGTGTATTAAGCCAGTGTCAACTATTGTAATATTTCAAATGAAGTCAAATACATAGTTACGTTACTTGAAATGAGGCATTTTCCAAAAAAAAAAAAGTATTTCTAAAATACTTACTAGATGGCGCAACAGACTTATCGTTTTACCTGTCATTGTCATTTCTGTCGAAATATTTTATGTTTATTTTTTAAATCGTAAATTTTGGCTCCACACGTTGTGTATTTAGCCAGTGTCAACTATTGTAATATTTCAAATGAAGTCAAATACATAGTTACGTTACTTGAAATTGTCTAAATACACATGTCGAGCCAAAAAACACGAGAAAAAAAAAGGCACACGTAATTTTTTTTTGTCTTTCATGTCTTGACAGTGACAGAAAAAAAACAAGGTACATCTAACGCCATCTATTGGGTACTTTTATAACCAGGTTTTTTTTTTTGGATAACTCCTCATTGTCTTGACAAAAAAAGGCACACGTACATTTTTTTGTCTCTCATGTCTTGACAGTGACAGGAAAAACTCAAGGTACATCTAACGCCATCTATTGGGTACTTTTATAACCAGGATTTAATTTTTTTTGGAAAACGCCTCATTATGACGTGCTAGAACGAGAGAATCATATTTTTGTCATATTGGTCATAATATGACAATACTATGCATATATTAACAAGCAATATTTACATCATATTTGTATAATAACGAATAATATATCCAAAAAAGGGCCTGTCCTCTCTCTTTCCTTTGTCAAAGCATTCGTTCGACAAGAATAGTCTTCGGCATGAAGCTGTAGCTTCATGATCTTCGCATTTGTCTTCAATCTTCAGATTTTTTTTCCTTGTTAAATGGCAATAAAGTTATAAAAAAATATATTTTCACTGGCAACTGGCAGCATTATAATTGATGATTTTGGTTTGCTGATCGTGAGTTTTTTTGTAAAAAATCATTGTGAAATTGCAAATTATTCTTTGGTTTAGTTTCTCAAAAGATCGTATTATCTTTAAGTTCGACGTGCATATTGTGAAAAGCATCGATGATTAAATTGGATTGACTATAGTGGTAAGTTATATTTTCACCTTCATTCTTGTCCTCAAAAGGTATTTATTTATTTTCCGTCTTCAGTCTTAATAATAAAAAGTCGAAATGATGTTGCGAACTACCCCGTCTCTCAATCGATAAAATAATAATGCACCTATGTATAAGAGGCCATTTAAATGCATTAGTGAATTGCCATTGTAAAGAGAAAGGTGTGTTCTAAAAAATACATTGTTTTCATCAATCATAACCTACTTTTTTTGATTATAAGATTGCAATCATATCTTCGATGTATGCTTTTGTACAAGGAAGAAATGTTGTGCCAATAAGGCGATATCTCCATTGTAGAAAAATGCAGGTAGTAAGGTAAGTCATGCTAGAGCAATGACAAATAATAAAAATTTCTTATTTAGGTCGAAGTATGAGGACACATTAATAATTTGTTTCCAATAAAATAGATAATGAGCTTCTGTACTGAATACAATGAATGCTTATGACACAAAGGCATATATTATAGCAATACATGGGATTAAACTGAAGCAGCTGATTTTAGGCTTCCCTAGTTAACTAATTTGATATGCTTTTAGATAACATTTGTTAAAGTTGTATTGAAGTGTTATGACATATTTTTTTAATACTTTCAGCGCCAGTGTATCATTTAAGATACATCAAAGGGTGTATTGTCCCAGGCTGGTGTATCTCTGATGATACATGCGCATGGGTGTTTTCGCAGGCCTGTGTATCACTGGTTAAACACTGTTTCATACAGTTTAGTCCGTGATTATATAGGGTTGGAGAATATGCCATTTTTTGTGGGTTGAAAAATGGAAAATATATGAAGAAAAATTAAACAATATTATTATTTACTAACAGGTCATTTTAATTTTATAAATAAGCATCATTAAAACAATTTGTGTAGTTGCAAGTGCTAAAATTATTAGATTTTAAACAGGACTAGATTTTTGTGTTTATTTACCTGTTTGTTTTTAGGTGAGCTGAGCCACATCTAAAAAGGTATGTCTAGTTATAGGTTCAAATACTTCAAGTAATTATAATTAATTATCTTTTTATATAATAATTATTATTAATTAATTATCTATGTAACTCCTTTCTGCAATTTTTTTAATGTTTTTTTTTGCATGTAGATGGCAGAGGTGGATCCAGAGACGTTGCTAGAATGGTTGCTGACGGGGCAAGGCGACGAGCGCGACATGCAGCTCATTGCTCTTGAACAACTCTGCATGCTGTTACTCATGTCTGACAATGTTGATAGGTGCTTTGAAAGGTACATGTTTAGAAAAAAACTTTATTACTGGAAAATTTACTTTTATTGAATGGATTTTACAGCATGAGCATGACAATTTATAAATTATTTATCCTGATTGTTTACACAGTTTTTATTTCTTCGTTAGCTAGCATCTGTTTTGCAGAAATGAAAGGAGGGCTCGCCCGGGAATGGTCATTGGACTTTTATCTCTACCCTCATAAGACTAACAAATGCAACAATTCTGCTCACGTCAAGAAAAAATTAACAGCCATTTACGAGCCTGTCTCTCCTGATTCCGCTATCTCGTTCGCATTCTTGAACCATTTCTTAAATATAAAATTACAGAAAAGAGATTTAAAAAAATAATCATGGAATATCTTAAGAATACCATTGCCAATATTTTAAAGCAATTCTCTGTAATGTTACATTCTCTAAAACTCTTTGTGATTTAAAATATGTTGGTAGATTGACCTAGTTAACATGCTTTTGTTGACTATGTTGACTTAAATCCATATGACTCGTATCTGGTGTGTAGTGTATTGTGTGAGAGACCTTGGTTTCTACATAAGTTTTCCATAATACAAATGTAGACTTCATTTTCATGCATGGCAAATGCCATGACCATGGCAAGATATCCTCCATCTCCTTGATATTAAGGATCACTTTTGACTGCTCAAATTATGGGTTAGTATGTACTTAAGTCTAGGTTGGTCTTGGACAATCAGTTCTAGACATTTAATTAAGTAGATATTGCAACATAACATACTGTTATTTGTTAACAGCATAATTATTACCTGCTAAGCTGAAAATATCTATAAAGACAAGATGTCTGATCTTATAGATGTGTAGTTACTGTCTGACTCATTGGTCTTGTTTAGTAGATTTTGAAGTAATGCATGTTCTTTTTTGTTGCAGCTGCCCTCCTAGGACTTTCTTGCCAGCGCTGTGTAAAATATTCCTCGATGAATGTGCACCGGATAATGTGTTGGAAGTCACGGCTCGGGCCATTACTTACTATCTGGATGTGTCTGGTAAATATGTGCAATTTTTTTTATGTATAATTTCATCCATTTAAACAGATAATCAGAATAAATCAAAGATGAAGTTAACGCGCGCAATACAACAAAATCAAATAATTGCTAATCATCATCAGCCAGAAGAATCCACTGCTGAACATAGGCCTCCTCCTTAGAGTGCCACATTATATATATTAAGAGGGTCTTCTTGTGCGAGGTTTTGGCGCAGTAGGTATTTGAAAATTGTATTGCTGTCGCTTTGTTCCCTTTGCGTGCGACAGAGAGAGTGAATTTATAATTTTAGTGAATTAATTTACATTTTTTGATGAAGGTATCGTTTCGGGTGAAAACTGTTACAATCCCCTAATTCTTACCAACATCTTTTGTTTTTGGTGTCAGTGGCTTGGATAAACTAATCTACACTGATAAGTATTGTTTTTCGAAAAACATTTTCGGAATTTTAATAAAAAACTACATTTCGTCATTATTTCAACACAAAAAACTCGTCACTTTGGGTGCCTGTAACTACGAAGATATTGCGAATAATGTTGTAGATACTCAAATAAAAAAAAAAGGAATTGCATAACATTTAGGGGTGCGAAACAGTTGGCGCTTTTTTCAGTATCGGAAAGTAAGTTAGGATTTAAAAAAAAACATCTCCTAGGGGGTCCAACTGTGAGATGAAAGTTTGACATTTTTGCGTGTACGAAGCGAAGGCCTCGACCTTCGGACAGCACCTCGTGTGAATTCGCGGGCATCAGGTAGTAGAAACATGAATTTATTTATTTGACTCCAGAGAGAAATCCCTACTATTATTATAAATGCGAAAGTGTGTTTGTTGTTTTTTTTTTGCTCCTCTTTCACACAGTAACAGAGCAAGGGATAATTTTTGCATTTTTTCATGGGTATAGTTTAAGGGTCGGAGAGTGACATAGGCTAATTTTTATTGTGGGAAAAAGTACGGTCCCTGAGGGATTTTTCACACTGGTGAAACCGGGGCGCGGAGCTAGTGAGTAATAAAACTAATAAAATTTGTTTTTATTGAGTTGTTAATAAATTTTCAGCTGAGTGCACAAGGCGCATAGTGGCCATCGAAGGAGCAGTCAAGGCCATTTGCAGCCGTCTACTGACTGTTGATCCCAACAACCGCACTAGCAAGGACTTGGCCGAGCAATGTATCAAGGTCAGAAGCTAATTACATTGCACTTCTATATCATGTTACTAAGCAAACGTCTAGATTTTTTCTGTAATGTTGTGTACAAAAAATTCTAGCTTTTGGTTCAGCCTTCATGGTTAAATGGCATTAGATAAAATGAATGCAATGTTGGCGTGTCGTGATTTCATGCCGCAATGTTATTTAACTGGTTATAAAAATGTGAGGACTAAGTTTTGACATAGCTTCAGTTGCAAGTACGACCACAGGTTACCGGGATGTTAACTTAACCTACTTATTTTGTATCCGTAACTAATAAAAGTTTAAAAATATTTAATACATATAATGCGTAACTCATTTTAGACCAGCTATCGTTTTCTGAAGCCATTTTCGAAATCTACCATCTACCATCTCTGTCATCCTGACTGTAGATGACGCAGACGGAGAGTAGATCTTGAATCGAAACCTTTATTCCGTATAACATCTGACAATATGGTGGTAGAGTCTGTCAAAAAACTGTGCCTGAAGGTTGCATAAATATGTTTACTAAGAGGACAGCTTGATTCAGTCAACATACCTAGGAGATTTGCGCGAGCGATGAGAGCGCAAAAAACATATTGTTCATTTTTTTTTATTGGTTACCGCCACCTTGAGAAAACTGCAATAGTAACGCATATACCATACATGTATATCAGTTGTGATATTTGGTTTTCTAGGGGGTCATGCCCCTGTCTATCTGCGCCAACTTTGTCGCGCCCATTTTGTCTGGCAGTCAGGGGATATGTTGCCGAGATGTGACGTAATGATGGACGATGTCGTTACGTCACATCTCCGTCCAATCCAACCTATGTACTGCAGGTGTTAGAGCTGGTGTGCACGCGCGAGGCTGGCGCGGTGTGGGAGGGCGGCGGGCTGCCCTCCGTGCTGCACTTCATCACGCATCATGGCACCGCCGTCCACAAGGACACTCTGCACTCCGCGATGGCCGTCGTCTCCAGGTATAAACGACATACTAACGATTCTACTTTATTATGCGACAACACATATTTTTGCATCAAACTTTTTTACTGTCAATTGAATGCAATTACATTGGCTTTGATTGTAATACATTGCAACCCTTTGCTTTTCAATATTCATGTTAATCTCGAATAGCAATGTTTAGATCTATTCAACACAGTTATTTACTTAGAAAAAATTACGTTAAAAAAAAAAACTTTAGTTTGTACAATAATTATCATGGTGTACATTTTTCATACTGCATAATTTTAACTGTTCATATGAATTGGTACTTGTTTAAATAGAATGATGATGATGATGATTATGATATTTTACAACTAGAAAATAATGTACACTAGTTTAGTACAAGCCTTGTATATTTTTTAATAAGTAATAAAAATCTTTTGAAATTGAAAAATATTTTATTTTTAATTGATTGAATTGATTGTTGTTTGCGCAGGGTGTGCGGCAAGATGGAGCCGGGTGACGCGCGAGTCGGCGACGCGGTGTCGTCGCTGTCTGCGCTGCTGCGGCACGGCGACGCGCGCGTTGCGGACGCGGCGCTGCGCTGCTTCGCCTCGCTCGCTGACCGATTCGCGCGTGCGCACGCCGACCCGCAGCCGCTCGCTGAGCACGGTACGTTACGTACCGAACCGAAGCCGGCTCTAACCTTGCGACCGCACACTGCTCGACTTCACACTGCCTCTCCTCGCGTTATGCATCCCTTTTGTTTCTTTAGCCTTGCCATCGCTCTATCCCGCCGGTCTTTTGACTCGCGCTAAAAAAACCGACAATATAATAGAAGCGGCGGGCAAGGCAACGAGCATAACGAGTAACATGGCTTCAATACGTCGTCTCTGTCTCTACCTACTTCCCTCGCCAAATGTCGTATAACTGGCCGTAGGCCGTGTTTGTTCTGCAAACTAAGTGACAGTGATTTTGAAATTGTCAAATATCGACTGACACATTTGGCTGTAGTTCCACTTACTATATGATATTTTTTTGATATTTTTCTGCAGTAATAAAAGAAAAATGCAAGTTCACTTAGCGTGGCCATCTTCCCTACTCCGAAACGTCGTAGGGATCATTTCCAGAATGAGGCGAAAATGTATCGGCTCGTAGCACTGCTATGAATAACTTACTCACCATTTATAGTAATCAGGCATCCGTTCGGAAGCGACGAGCTGAATCGCATGAAACGTTGTGAAATGATCTGTGAAGCGGCAAATGTGTGCATGTTTATTTCAAGTAAAGTTGCGTGATTTGAATCAACCTTGGTAGGAAGTCAATTTGTTGTTGCCATGCATAAGTTTCATCGGTACTTTTTACCCGACCGTCCAAGGAGGATAATGTTTTTGGGATGTATGTTAGTATGTTTTATGTTCCTATAGAACATCACTTTGCGCTACACTTTGCGGTCGGGTATTTTGTTTTTCGTTTATTTAATAATAATTATTTTATTAGTTGTTTTTATCATTACTTGCTCAGACTCGTATGTCCAGCAAATGTCTAGTTTTCCTATATTTTCTTGAAAAAAAGTATCCTATCTCCGTTCTGTTATTTCAAGAATCAGCCACATTGTTATTTGTAGAAATTAAGGTAACAGATTAGATAAGAGTAACAGTTACTTTCGCATTCGTAACGTTAATGTGATTTACGAGTAACATTGCATGATTTGAATAATTTTATAGGAAGTGAATTAGCTGTTAGAAATTTCGTCAGCAGTTTTGTTAAACTTTCTCTTACTACCCAAATGCTCAAGAAGGACGGTAATGTTTTTGGGGTATATGTAATTATGTGAGTATATCTACGTATGTGAGTATTTACGTCCTGAGTGACACAGGCTACATTTTGCAGTTGGGTATTTTTTTTCTTTTATTAATATTATGTGTTTTCAGGTTTGATCGAAGAGCTAGTGCGCCGTTTGGGGAGCACGGAGAGTGGCGACGACAAGTGTTTAGCGCCGTCCGTCTCCACCACGGTCAGCTTGCTCTCCACTCTCTGCCGCGGATCGGCGCAGATCACACACGTAATTATCATTAGTACCTACAGTTTTTCTTAGTTAAGCCATGTATGCTTAAATGTTTCAGTCACATCAGAAACGGCCTCTCACAAACCCAGAAGCACATAAAAATAAATCAAATACATTTAATTACTATTAGTACTCACGTGATATTTACCACGATTTTTATTTCTGTTGAGCTCCCGATATTGAATAGACCCGTGAATACGTTAGTCCCGTGGGTTAGTCTACCCATGAACATGGCGCATGCAACTGTGCCGAAATATCGGGAACTCAACAAAAATAAATATCATGGTAAATATCCCGTGAGTACTAATAGTAATGTAGTATACCACCACGAAAGTCTAAATAGTGTCAAATACATTTCGTTGAGTGAGAATGTAATATTTGTATGGAGCAGCAATTTTTATTTTTTTTTATTTAAGATTGTAGTATAAGTTGTACATAATGATGAGTACAATGAGCTGTTTTAGCAGTTTTTTTTTTCTCTTTCCTCCTAAGAGGATTATGGCGTCGCACGTCTTATGCATTTGCCAGTGTCAAGTAAACTCATATTATTTCAAGTTTTGGTGAATATTGTCAAATAAGTCATAGTCACAGTCAAAGGCGAGCAAAGCAAGTCACGGTCAAGTCCAAGTCATGCCCCAGTAAAGTGGTGAAAACTTTACTAGAGCCTTCTATGGAGTTTTGGAAACAACACGAAAATTCACGTTTCACGACATTATACCATTCACCAACACTCGAGCATGTTCACGAACACTTAACGGGTAAAAATTCACTGTTTTTACACATTAACACTCGAAATAACACAAGTTTTGGAAAATAATAAAATGACGCGACATGATTTCTTCACGTTCCCGCCAAAAAACCGTTTTAGCAGTTCTGTGAGATTATGTATTTTATACAGTGTGTCCGGATATTGGCGTCCGATCCGATAACACAAGTACTCATCATTCTCAAAACTTTTACTACGAGACCAACAATGAAAATGCAAAAAAAAAAAGAAAACAGCTGTTCCATAAAAAAGTATTATTGTATGGAACAGCTGGTATTTTTAACGCGATTCCATGTTTTTCCCCATAGTAAAAATTGTTCAAAATGATGAGTATTTATGTGTTATCGGGTCGGACACCGACGTCCGGCCACACTGTATGCGTGGTGTTGTTTGTCCAGGACCTGGTGCGGCTGGAGCTGTGTTCCGCGGTGGAGGCGGCGGTGCAGGCGGACGAGCGCTGGTGCCTCGAGTGCATGCGTCTCGTAGACTTGCTGCTCGTGTTGCTCTGCGAAGGGCGGCACGCTATACAGACGTAAGAGTTTTTTATATTGTGTACTTAGTAAATTCAAAAACGTTACCACACGTTTTTATTTTTATTAGATTTTGGATTGATAGGTGGTACAGCACTGACGCTTGGAGTATCTAGAGCATTTTCTCTTGTTTTTTTTTTAAATGGCCGACCTGCCAGGCTTTTTGTCACATGATAAGTAACGGTGACGTCGAAGATAGTAAACACTCCCCCTAGTTTCCTGGAATGAGAACTGGCTGTCAAGCGAGGCTGCCGCAACACCGAGGTGACACATTTTAAACTTGAGCTTATAGCTAGGCAGCCGTTTATGTAAATGTAAATGTAACGCCACCATGACATGGTTGTTAGTGTATAAATGACTGTGTCACACAACTTTCAATGAGTCGTCGACGACTGAGTTTTGCTTGCTGGTGTCCTTTCGCACTCAGTTCGTAGCTAAAAAAAACTAAGTACGGGTTTATTAGACAATAGACACCAAAATATAAACTGAGAGAAAAAAAGAAAAGAAAAAGAAGTAAGAACTCGAGAAATCAAGAGCAGGCAAGGACAGTAGTGGCTGCAGAACTTAAGAGAAAGTCATAGCTTCTACCTTCAAGGTAACAGGGTCACCCAAGGTGAAGCGCTGCATTATGGTCTCCAGCTTTAGTGAGTGATGTGTTTCAGTGGAGCGCCTCGCACCGGCACCCCGGCGGCCGGCACCAGCGGCTCCGGCGCCGGCGGCGAGGGCGCCAGCGGCGGCCCGCGCGGGGACAAGTCGCACCGACAGCTAATTGGTACGTACTTGATTATTAAATGATATTGATTTTATTTTGGGAGAAAAAAAAAAAACAATTAGTCACGGAATAAAAGTTGTTATGTATGATGTAGGGAAGCTGCCTAGGTGATGTTTTCGGCTAGTTACCAAAAAATCCTGTGTACTAAGCAAATTAAAAAAAAAAAACGTTATTAATGTAATAATTATAATCGTTATTATCTCATTATGTTAATAAAACGAGTATGATTGTATTTCCTCTGTAGACTGCATTCGCGGCAAGGACACAGACGCGCTGCTGGCGGCGGTGTCGAGCGGCGCTGTGGACGTGAACTTCACGGACGACGTCGGGCAGACGCTGCTCAACTGGGCCGCCGCCTTCGGTACCAAGGAAATGGTCGAGTTTCTCTGCGAGAAGGGTTCGTTTTTCTCATTTTCTCACTGTGAAAGTGTATTAATGCTCACATACAATCATGTTCATCATAGATTCAGGGGCACCCAAACCGAGTTTTATTGGCTTAGCATGAAAATAGATTTTATTTACATATATACTTTGGGTGTCCATTTACCCCCTATACCCCCGAATACTGAAACGTTTGTTAACTTTGACAATAGATTAATTCTAATACTGTCTTTGTCTGGCACTAAGCAAATGACAAAAACAGCAATAGACTTAATCTGTCGTCAATTGTCCATTTACCCCCTATACCCCCGAATACTGAAACGTTTGTTAACTTTGACAATAGATTAATTCTAATACTGTCTTTGTCTGGCACTAAGCAAATGACAAAAACAGCAATAGACTTAATCTGTCGTCAATTGTCCATTTACCCCCTATACCCCCGAATACTGAAACGTTTGTTAACTTTGACAATAGATTAATTCTAATACTGTCTTTGTCTGGCACTAAGCAAATGACAAAAACAGCAATAGACTTAATCTGTCGTCAAAGTTAACAAACGTTTCAGTATTCGGGGGTTAGAGGTGGAATTTCGCGAAATCCGTTTTTATTGTATACCATTTGAAGAGTATCGGGTCCAAATTTCAAGTCACTATCATCACCTCTATCATTTTCTTTAATTGCGTATGTTATAAATTATGCTTTAAAACCACGCTTTTAACGGTGAATGTTCTAAACACCTGTTATTGGTATACATATCAGAACTGTATCCGATTTAAAAAAAGTGTTACTCCATAGTTAATAATTAATATGTATACTTGGTGTTTCTTTAAATAAATAAACAAATAAATGAGCGGTTTGGTCTGTGCGATGATTCCGAGAAAAAGGATTGTTCTTTCAAATAGTTATTATTATTATATAATTTATTTCAGAAAAAAATATGTATTATGGATTCACGAGTGGGAAAATCTGAATTAATTAAAGCAAGTGGAGCATCAGGAAAAGATTAACAGTTTTGAAATATATGTAACCTTTAGAAATTTAATGAAAATAAAAATATCTTTATCTACGGAACCCTCGACGAGCGAGTTTTACTCGCTTTCTTGCGTATTTATTTAACCTAATGACCACCAAAAGGTGCCGACGTGAACCGCGGTCAGCGCAGCTCCTCGTTACACTACGCGGCGTGCTTCGGCCGGCCGGCGATCGCTAAGGTCCTCCTGCGGTACGGCGCCAACGCGGACCTGCGCGACGAGGACGGCAAGACACCTTTAGACAAGGCCAGAGAAAGACACGATCAAGGTAATAAACCTACTATTTCAAACCTGATAGACATTTTAAATAGATCGAGTCTTTTCAGTCAACACATTAGCACAAGAATGCCTGTAAGATTGGTCCATCCACCAATGGCAAGTCGTGACCTTAGGTGACCAATCAACCTCAGTTAGTCGTCCGATTTCATAACACTGCGAATACTTTTGATGTATGTTTGTGGACAATAAAATTGTTCCAACATTATGATAACCGCAAGTAGTCTATCCGTTTGGTCTGAAGCTGAGAAGGTGTACTCCTTGCTTTTTTTGATGCTTTCTCCGGGCTCACGAGCTATGTGGCCGAAGAACTCAAAAATTATAATGCCACAAAAAGCGAAAGTCATCGCTTTTCGATTTTGAGTTGGCGGAGTATTTTGTACGTAGTTCACAGAATCTAAAGAATTTTCCTTCAGTACGATATTTGGAGGTATCTGAGCGTTGACGATCTTTGGATTCAGTGTCATGTCTCTGCCCCGCATAAGTGCCCTACTGTCATCTAACACACTGTCCTTATATTGCTACTGAGTATCAGAAACTATGGTGTACCGAATATTGTTGATTGTAGGACACCGCGAAGTGGCGGCGATACTGCAGTGCCCCGGCGAGTGGCTGGTGGTGGGCGGGCACGAGACGCCGTCTCCGAGCAACGATGACGACTTCCCCGAGACGGGTGACAAAGAAATGGCTGCTATTTACCTGGAGTGAGTATTACAGTGTAACCGCACCATTAGGCGCTGCTTGCAAATTGTGGGTGCGGCTTAAAATACGCTAACGGAACTAATGAAGACCAACAGTTAATGGGAGCTGAGGAAAGTAGTGATGGATCGCAACGAAACGTTTTATAAAATTAATAATGTATGTACCTTTGTAATAAAATATTGTGTATACCTCCCAGGCGACTGATCCCGGTGTTCAGCGCGCGGTACCTAGGCGCGGGCGGCGCGAGCGTGCGGCGAGCGTGCCTCTCACTAGTGCGCAAGATGGTGCACTACGCTCCCGCGCGCCTGCTGCGACGCGTGTCGGCCGAGCCCGCCGCGCGCGCCGCGCACCTGCTCACCATGCTCATCGCCGCCGTGCTCGACAACGCGGTAACTTCAACACTCCACAAACACGCCCTCCCTCCCCTTCCGACCCCTCCCGACACGCGCCTGCTGCGACGCGTGTCGGCCGAGCCCGCCGCGCGCGCCGCGCACCTGCTCACCATGCTCATCGCCGCCGTGCTCGACAACGCGGTAACTTCAACACTCCACAAACACGCCCTCCCTCCCCTTCCGACCCCTCCCGACAAGCGCCTGCTGCGACGCGTGTCGGCCGAGCCCGCCGCGCGCGCCGCGCACCTGCTCACCATGCTCATCGCCGCCGTGCTCGACAACGCGGTAACTTCAACACTCCACACACACGCCCTCCCTCCCCTTCCGACCCCTCCCGACACGCGCCTGCTGCGACGCGTGTCGGCCGAGCCCGCCGCGCGCGCCGCGCACCTGCTCACCATGCTCATCGCCGCCGTGCTCGACAACGCGGTAACTTCAACACTCCACACACACGCCCTCCCTCCCCTTCCGACCCCTCCCGACACGCGCCTGCTGCGACGCGTGTCGGCCGAGCACGCCGCGCGCGCCGCGCACCTGCTCACCATGCTCATCGCCGCCGTGCTCGACAACGCGGTAACTTCAACACTCCACACACACGCCCTCCCTCCCCTTCCGACCCCTCCCGACACGCGCCTGCTGCGACGCGTGTCGGCCGAGCCCGCCGCGCGCGCCGCGCACCTGCTCACCATGCTCATCGCCGCCGTGCTCGACAACGCGGTAACTTCAACACTCCACACACACGCCCTCCCTCCCCTTCCGATCCCTCCCGACACGCGCCTGCTGCGACGCGTGTCGGCCGAGCACGCCGCGCGCGCCGCGCACCTGCTCACCATGCTCATCGCCGCCGTGCTCGACAACGCGGTAACTTCAACACTCCACACACACGCCCTCCCTCCCCTTCCGACCCCTCCCGACACGCGCCTGCTGCGACGCGTGTCGGCCGAGCCCGCCGCGCGCGCCGCGCACCTGCTCACCATGCTCATCGCCGCCGTGCTCGACAACGCGGTAACTTCAACACTCCACACACACGCCCTCCCTCCCCTTCCGACCCCTCCCGACACGCGCCTGCTGCGACGCGTGTCGGCCGAGCCCGCCGCGCGCGCCGCGCACCTGCTCACCATGCTCATCGCCGCCGTGCTCGACAACGCGGTAACTTCAACACTCCACACACACGCCCTCCCTCCCCTTCCGACCCCTCCCGACACGCGCCTGCTGCGACGCGTGTCGGCCGAGCCCGCCGCGCGCGCCGCGCACCTGCTCACCATGCTCATCGCCGCCGTGCTCGACAACGCGGTAACTTCAACACTCCACACACACGCCCTCCCTCCCCTTCCGACCCCTCCCGACACGCGCCTGCTGCGACGCGTGTCGGCCGAGCCCGCCGCGCGCGCCGCGCACCTGCTCACCATGCTCATCGCCGCCGTGCTCGACAACGCGGTAACTTCAACACTCCACACACACGCCCCTCCCCCACTTCACCATTAGATATCCAAGGCGACACATTGACTCTATATCAAATTTGCCACCGTAACCCTTTGAAATCCTTAATTAGGCGACCAGTTGCGAGCTAGCATCCTTGAAGCAATGATTGCTTAGCACCCCCTCTATAATACATCTTTTGTAAGAAGACTTCAAGCAACGACGGCGACGAATAAAAATATTACTCTGTCTAGTATCGGAGACCAAGACTCATTTGAGTCGTCACTTTAACCTAGTCTATTAAGCACATACTCGAGTATAAATATTGTAATAAAATGGTACTGGTGATCAGGGCGAGGTCGGGCGGCGGCCGCAGCCCCGGGCGCTCCGCAGCCGCTACATCCGACCGCCAGCGGTAACGTTCCGATGGTGTGATGATCCCTCGACACTAATATTATGGCTCCCAAATGTTAACTAAGACGTGGCCGAGAGCCTTTTGCGTCTTCAGCAAAATTTGGTTAGAGCTCTTATTTGATACTCTTGCTTAGTAAGATATACCTTTTGGTATTTATTTTAAAATAAAAGTAGTACATACGTATTTCGTCCTAAAGAAATGTGAAAATGTTTTGGAGCTGTAGTCCCATGGTTGCTTGCGGCGACATCGCGTGGATACGTAAGGGCTTGCGCACGTTGAAATAGAGGGAGCGGGCGCGAGTGCGTGCGCGTTGTCGTGCCCACGTTGGCCTGGCGGCGTTTGCGCGGGTTTGACGTGTGACTTACCTGAACTCGCGAGAGAAACAAACGACGATGGAGTTTTTGGCGCGAACGTGAAGAATTCATGTCGCGTCATTTTATTATTTTCCAAAACTTGTGTTGTTTCGAGGGTTAATGTGTAAAAACGGTGAATTTTTATCCGTTAAGTGTTCGTGAACATGCACGAGAGTTGTTGAATGGTATAATGTCGTGAAACGTGAATTTTCTTGACCGTGACTTGCTTTGCCCGCCTTTGACCGCGACTATGACTTGTTTGATAATCTAACAAAACTTGAGAATATATAATGTATACATGACACTGGCAAATGCATAAGACGTGCGACGCCAAAATCCTCTTAGGATGAAAGAGAAAAAAAAGGAGTTTTGGCGGGAACGTGAAGAAATCATGTCGCGTCATTTTATTATTTTCCAAAACTTGTGTTATTTCGAGTGTTAATGTGTAAGAACGGTGAACTTTTACCCGTTAAGTGTTCGTGTACATGCACAAGTGTTGGTGAATGGTATAATGTGAAACGTGAATTTTCGTGTTGTTTCCAAAACTCCATAGATGGCTCTAGTAAAGTTTTCACCACTTTACTGAGGCATGACTTGGACTTGACCGTGACTTGCTTTGCTCGCTTTTGACCGTGACTATAACTTGTTCGATAATATCTATCAAAACTTGAAAATATATATGTATACTTGACACTGGCAAATGCATAAGACGTGCGACGCCAAAATCCTCTTAGGAGGAAAGAAAAAAAAAAAAAAAAGAGAAAAAAAAAACAAAAGACGATATTGCGATATTGCCGCGAGTGACAGTCGCGAGCTTGCCCGCTACTTCCACAGCACCTGCGTTTTGTTCGTGAACACAGGCATAGTACGCCATATGTTTGAAATTTCGAGCCCGCGCCCGCTAGTTAACGTGATTAAGCACTGAGATATGATCCACGCCATGATGCCATCCGCTCGACTTTCAACTGCGGAAAATGTTTGCAGTCACAGAGTCATTCAATTACTAATAAACGATTTACACAAACTATTTATGCATATCACGTTTCTTTAAGCGCATCCACATTGTGTAATAAATATCACACCATCGAAACTTGCATCTTTCCTGTTTTTATTGTATTATATTGTTTGTGTTGTTTTTCTTGTGAATATATATAAATTATTATTTATGACATAACAAAGGGTAACATTCATAATTATGCTATTCATAATCTATATTATTATAATAATATTATTATATCTGTTTTTACGTCTACGTCACAGCCAAGTCGCAGCCCGATAATTCGCCACATTACATAACACCGAGTCGTTAAACATAACAGCCGTTTTGTATTACGGCGAATTACACTTTGTCATTGCGAATCATTTTTTTTTTTAATTTTTTGTTGGGGTTAGTAAGGGTTTTTTTTACCAACTTGTATACTTTTACCTGTATTTACATTAACAGATTAATTAAGAGCCTGAACAGAGTCTTGGAATGACATTCTTAAGGCTAAGTTTCACTGGTATAAAATTGACTTATAAACTTTAAATTTCTAAAACAAAAAATATTACATACTACGTCTATCTATCGTGTCTGGAGGGTTACGACTGATTTACTCAATTCGCGTCATACTTTGCATTCCCCGGAGTCGGATAACTACAATGCAAGTACAATAACGTGTCCTTACATTAACCTTCTCTTTTTGAACAACAAGGTAAAAACATAATTTAACTTTAGCTGATAGGTAGTTAAAATATGATTACCTTAACCACGCTTGGCAGGCGGATTGGAGATCGTAGAAGGTTCACCCTTTATTAAGAGGACGGTTCTACCCTTCATCCGGTCCGGTCTGGTTTCGGTGGTCCGCGGCGCGCTCTGTCTAGCATGAAATTAAAATTCTTATAACTTCTTATGGCAAATTGATAATTTTTCCCTTGATCATTTCGATTTATGGACAGCTTTTTGACGGAACAATAAAAAAAAAAAAAACACAGTCATGCCTATTCAATGATTCGATTAGCCTTATTAAGTTCCGCCTATATGCTAGTCCCCCGCAATACAAGTGTATTGTAGGGGATTCTATAATTTGGCTGCAATATCTATAAGTCACTAGGTGTTCTATCTTTTTATAATAGCTAGGGTATACGAAATAGTTTTTTAACGCGGATTCACAACCGTTCTACCACCGATGACGTTCGCGCAAAACGTCGGCGGTATGGTTAGTGATCGCGGGGTAAACCGTATCGTGCAAATTTTATTCAAGTCATGTCTGCCTATTCACAAAATACATTTCACTTTTGTTTTTCTGATGTTTTCCCTCTTAGTTTCGTTATTTTAGTAACATTAGTTTTTGTAAGTTGTAATTTTTCATTTCGTCATTAGGACGACGACGATGGACATCTGATCGTGCTCGGTATAGCCGAGGAGCTGATGGTGAAGGCGTCAGATATCTACCTGGAGCAATTTGCGCGACTCGGAGTCTTCAGTAAAGTGGAGGCCTTGGCCGCGGCCGGCGCCGGCCAACTGCCGGACGATAGCGAAACCTCTACTGCAGGTAACATAATAAAATCACAGTGCCAACACTTTCAGAAAAATGTATAAATGCTTACATCAATTTCATAAAGTGGTTAATATTTTTAGATAATAACACATAAAAAATTAAAAGTTTGGTAAATCCCCAGAGTTTTTATATTGCTGGTGCATGTTATCAGAGAGTGGCGCTGGGGGCGGTGCGGGGGGCGGATCAGACGCGATGTGCGTAGCGGCGGGCGTGGCGTACGCGTGGCGCGAGTGGTCGCTGTGCCGCGGGCGCGACGCGCTGTACGCGTGGAGCGACGCGGCCGCGCTCGAGCTCAGCACCGGCTCCAACGGCTGGTTCCGCTTCCTGCTCGATGGCAAGCTCGCCACCATGTATTCGAGCGGCAGCCCCGAGCACCAAACCGACAACACAGGTAACACTACACGTGCCGCACGTAGCGTCGAGCGTGCCGCGAGCTATCCCTCTGACGCGGGCGCGAAGCTTCTGTACGTCTAGTCTATTTCATTTTAAGGGGTAACTATGCGACCCTCTATTCCATACAAAATGTATTCTCTTGTTTCCTCCCATAACAGAAAATATTTTTTGCCATAACATTTATATCTCACTATCTGCGCCCCGCGGTTTCACCCGCTATTCTAAAGAAACCAAATATTTTTCCGGGATATAAAGTAGCCTATGTGTTAATCCATGGTGTAAGATACCTCCATACCAAATTTCATATAAATCCGTTCAGCCTTTACGGAGTTGTACGGGACAAACAAACTTACATATTGACATGCTTACCTACTTACACACAAACGTTCGCATTTATGATATTAGTGTGATGTGGGCGCGGCCACACAGTTTTAAGAGGTAACTATGCGACCGAATATCCAAATGATTCACTTGTTTTCACAGAAAACCGCGGAGAATTCATCGACAAATTGCAGAGAGCGAGAGCATCGGTAAAGACCCATGTGCCTCAACCTATACTCTCCAAACCTGGGGCCAGTAAACTTATAATTGGCAACTGGGCTCTGTCGTGCAAAAAGTACGTGAACTTTACAGATATATGATAAAATCTGCATGTTAGGCCAAAGCCGACAAGAATTTACTAATATTGATTACTTCCAGGGAAAAAGAACTACACATTCACAATACTGATGGGCAGCAACAAACTACGATCTTAAGAGAAGATTTACCCGGATTTATTTTCGAATCGAACCGAGGCACCAGACATTCATTTACAGCCGAGACATTCTTGGGTAAGAATAATTTTTTTTTTTTGTATTCCGGTATTAATATGCCTTTTTACAATGTGATTATCGTGACGTGACATTGTTTCGTAGGTCCAGAGCTGGCGAGCGGTTGGGCGGGCCGACGGTCAGAGGCCGCCGCGGCTACTGTGACCAATCAAATTCGAAATCGCCTTTCAGCTAAGACAGAGGCTGTCAAAGCTCAGGTAAGTTTTTACGCTACTTCAAAACTGTGTTATTTTTTACATAGTTTTTTTTTCTATACCATAGGTATTTTTTAAAAATCTTTTTTTTATTTGTTTACCAACAGGATGAGACAACTAATCTAACAATAGGTACTACTTAACTACTTACATAAATTAAGATAGTACTAATAATAAACATGATACTACATTGAGACCTATGTAACACCCCAGTAACAGGTAAACTCTGCATGCTTTTTATTTTGGACAGGTAATACACTACGCTGGGATCACAATACAAACAATATGTGATCCTGTACTTATACTACACACGTCACGTAAGGGCTAGAGTAGCCCTTTTTTTTAAACATAGGGAAGGAATCCCTCAAGAAGTCAATTCCGTGCTCTGTCCAAAGCCAGTTAGCAGATCTCAAGATTCTAGTTGATTATTATCCAATCTGATTCTAATCTAATTAATTATTATCCAACAAAAATTAATGAATCCTTAATGAATGACAAAGACTTTATAGACAAAGGTTACTGATGTCTTCGGTTGCAGGTGTGGAGTCGCGCGCGCGCGCTGTACGCGCGGCACCTGTCGCGCGCGGCGGTGCGCGCGCCGCGTGCGCCCGTGGCGCGGCTGCGCGCGCTGCTGGCGCGGCTGACGCGGCTCGCCTCGCAGCCCACGGCGGAGTGGCGGCGCGAGCTGCCCACTGCGCTCGACCACCTCACGCAGCTGCTCTCCGCCGACGACCAGCTCTCCGCCTACGAGCTGCACTCGGAGGGCCTCGCGCCCGCGCTGCTGCACCTGCTCTCGCCGCAACCCAACGGTCACTTCACCACACTATATCGAAACTCATTGTGTTCATCCTTGTTCTATTTGGAGACGATAGTTATAATCATACTATTATTATAAATGCGAAAGATTGTGTGTAAGTATGTAAGTACGTTTGTTCAACTCTGCCGACGGCTGAACGGATTTGGATGAAATTTTGTATGGAGGTAGCTTATACCCTGGATTAACACATAGGCTACTTTATATCTCGGAAGTATATACATATTAAATTTTTATAGGATAGCCGGTGAAACCGCGGGGCGCTGCTAGTTTCTCTATATTTTGGTTCATTGGATATCGACCGAAAAATAGTTAAAACCATCACAACTTTCGATGTCTTGTCGCTCCCTGAGATGTATAGGATTGTATGTGAAAAAAAAAACTTTTCCTTTCTTAGTTCCGAGCCTGGCAATTTATTAATCCGAGCTTCGGCATCTCGTTCCCTTCGCATGATTGTGGTATAATATGAGCGGCGAGAGTAACGCGTAGTGTGTGTTGTGCCGCGCAGACGGGCCGGGCCTGGCCGGCGCGCGCGCGGAGGCGGTACGCGAGTGGGCGCGCGGGTCGGGCGCGGCCGTGGCGGCGCGGCTCGTGGCCGTGCTGGAGAGCGTGGAGCGGCTGCCCGTGCTGGCGCCCGCCGGGGACGCGCCGCCGCCCGCGCACCACGCCATGCTGCACCACCTCACCAAGCGGATCCGGTATACATTACTTTTAGGAAGCGTTTAATAGTACCTTTAGCTTCCACTTCTTGATTTCATCTTTTTCCATCTCTGTCCTTCCATTGGCAAATGTTGCCTTATTTCCTTCAGTAGCTTCTCGCCACAACACACAGTCCTACACAGTCCTTCCTGGCCTTGAATAGTTTTGATAACTGCAGGCGAGTCAATTCTAGGACATTTCTAGGACAGATTGCAAGCTGTTTTGTCGGTCCATGTTTCGCAAGCGGAACATTTGATAAAAAATGGTGTAGGTAAAAAAATAAATATTTATTTTTTATTTTACACTTAGACTATCGTAAAAATTTAATGCTAAAACTAAAACCCTAAAAACTATGAAAACCATTTAATAATAGCCGCCGATAGTTCTCTCGCAGTTTAATTGCACACGATACAGACTACAATTGCCTTGGCGTGTATATATATATATATATACACTATATATATATACACCTATAACATTACGCGGACAGCTGCGTACTTAGTCATGCTATGTCTGTATGACATTATTATAAGCTTGGCTTATAATAATGTCTTATAATAATAAAAAGCTCCCTCCCGTGGCTTCAGGCTGCGCGTGGAGCGCGCTAGCGACGACGCGGTGGAGGATCCGAACGCGAACGCAGTGGGGAACAACAACGGGCGCAACCTGAAAGTGGAAGCGCTCACGACGGTGCGCCAGCTGGAGAGATTCCTGGCCAAATCCGTAGCGCGACAGTGGTACGACCTCGACCGCGCCGGCTTTAATTACGTGCAGAAGATCAAGAATGAAGCACCTGTCAATTTCAACTACGATGTAAGTATTATTCCTCGAGCATAGAAGTACACAAGTAATATGATTAAAAGAAAAACAAAATACCCGAGCGCAAAATGTAATCACTCAGGATGTAAAGAGGAATCCAACGACACCTCACTCGTCAAAATCGGTCAAGCCGAACAGGAGGTAAAATAGGAACACACAAACATACTTACATACTCGCAACATACTTGCATACTCGCATACTTACATACACCACAAAAACATTACCGGATGAAACGAGAAAGTATCAAGCTAGTTGCCTTTTCATAATATCAAATAGTGTGCATTACAAAATGTATACAATTTGTTTGATGCCAAAAAATTTGCGCGATTTAAAATCAAATAAATTTAATAAACCCTAAAGGAACAGCTGCTCTATTAGCTAATATGGTTCATGACCGAGCGGTCGCAACATCAGCTGGGAACAAGGTGGATGACCGACGTGCGCTTCAGCAGAAGTTGATAAAGACATAGGCTAATTTTTTATTTATTTTTTACATTCTTAAGGAAAACTTACAGCCTTACTTAATAAGTAACATTATCACTGTTTTTCATTTAAATGTTATCTTATATTCTGTTTAATCAGGCACTCGCTTTCATATTGTTTTTTGTAAAGTTAAGTTAGGTAGTTTTGCACTAGCACCATGTTTGTTCTATAAGCGATAGCCTCCGTTGGCCTAGGTGTTCTTATTATCCTAGTGTTTAAATTTATTTGTATGAAGGCTGTTTGGTTGTCCAACTAAAATAAAATAAAATAAAAAATAAAATAAAAATAACTTGAAGAAAACTGGGCCAATTACAAGTTTCCGCCAATAGATATAAATAGAACAGAAAAAAGATGACATACTTATTTTACCTACACGAACGGCGCGGGTTAGATTAATCAGCTATTATGTAGTAACGTCGTCGTTTCCAGCACGATTTCGACGAGAACGGCGTGTTGTATTTCATCGGCAGCAACGGCGGCACTTGCGAGTGGGTGAACCCCGGTGCGCACGGACTTGTCTGCGTCTGGTCCTCTGACGGCCGGCAGCTACCGTACGGGCGTGCCGAGGACGCTCTGTCCCGCTCGCCCGAGCCGCTCAACGTACACACGAATGATGATAGAAGAGCGTTCATAGCGGTCGACCTCGGGCTGCATATCGTGCCGTCCGCGTACACGCTGCGGCACGCGCGCGGCTACGGGCGGTCCGCGCTCAGGAATTGGCTCTTCCAAGTAAGTTTCTTTTTTATCATTATTCTAAATTATTAATAATTATTAGTTAATAATTTTTTTCATTATTTTAATTTTTTTCCTTGAGCTGACTGTAACCGTTTTTTTTGAAATGCCGGAATGAAATTTATAAGTTTCAACCTGTAGAATTGACGGACATATAATTTTGCGGGTGCTTCTTGAGAGCGAATTAAAACCGCTACCACCACCACTACCAGAAAAGTAACCCAAGTAGCTGTTGGTAAGAAAATACTTGTTATATTGTGAAGCGTTTTACTGGCAACTAGCGACTCGCCCGGGTTTGCAGGGTACCAAACTAACTCCCTGAAAATTTCATCAAAATTGTTCCAGCCGTTTTGCTGTCTATAGGGAATATACATACATCCCATTTTATATATTATGATGTAGTAAATGGAGTGTTTATACAGATGTCCATGGACGGCGTGTCATGGTCGACGCTAGTGGCGCACAGCGACGAGCAAGCCCTCCAGGAGCCGGGCAGCACGGCCACGTGGCGGCTGCGCGCCGACGCGCCGTACCGCTACCTGCGCGTGCAGCAGAACGGCAAGAACGCCAGCGGACAGAGCCACTACCTCTCGCTCTCCGGACTCGAGATATACGGGAAGGTACGTTTTCATTTGCAAGTACATATTTTTATCGTGAATACCAATAAGCCAGACGTGTGTGCGTGCGATTGACTGCTAGCGAACACGGGACAAGCAGACCTAAAAGAAATGTGGTTTTTAATTTTATCAGTCACACTTTTTTTTTCAGTGCAAAGTGCAGTGCAGTTCTTTAAAATAGACAGGCAAAAGGCCTTCCTATTTTAAAGATTGCGTAATTTTCTTGGCCGTACGAATAACAAAAAGTTTTGGTGAACTTTTCTTTTTGAAGGTGAAAGGGATCATCTCGTTTTACGATAAAGGTGTTTTAAACGTTGTTGTTGTGTAGGTGGTGAGCGTGGTGGCGGAAGCACCGCGCGCGATGGGCAACGGCGCGGGGAGCGCGGGCGCGGCGTGCGCGGGCGCACGTGCGCGTCGCTGGTCGCGCGGCGCGCGCGGTGTGTGCGCGGGCGCGCGCGTCGTGCGCGGCGCCGACTGGAAGTGGCGCGACCAGGACGGGCCGCACCCTGCTCTCGGCACCGTCACATCCGACCTTCACAACGGATGGGTCGACGTCAGGTACGTTACCGCACGTCGTAAGCGATCTTATTTTTTAGCCACGCGAACTAAACTTTTTTTAGGTGCCCTTTTTTTAGGTCGTGATTATTTCGTTTAAAAATGTAAGCCTGTGCAATTCAATCATGGCTGTAACTAAGGCTGCCTTTAACTATATTCTTCTTCGCAGGTGGGATCACGGAGGACGAAACTCGTACAGAATGGGCGCAGAGGGCAAGTTTGATCTCAAGGTTGTGAGCGGCGGCGCAGAGGGCGGCAAGCAAAGCCGCAAGAGCCACTCCACTCCCAGCTTGCCCGATGCTACGGCTGCTGACCACCAGGTAAATACACTACATAACAATTTTTCCGGACGTTGAATTGGCACCAGACATGTTAAAAACTTCAAAATATCACAAAATTATTATAAATGCGAAAATAACTCCATCCAACAAATAATTGGATTGATTTTGATGAAATATGACAAATAATTACAATGCATAATATGGATTTTATACTCTCTATTTCGGAAAATTCGGCGAAAATTGAAAACTGCTGTTGGAACAGCGGAGCTACCCAGTATTGGATCGGCTGTTTGGGTCATAGACCGGGCGACCGCAACATCAGCCGACATGAACGATCGGCGCTCTAAAATCGCAGTACTATATAGTAAGGCAGTGTAAAATAGTCGTATAGCGGCGTTTTCGTTTCCCTCAGGTGTCAGTCGCGTCGACCGAGCAGGCTTCGTCTGCGGACAACATATCAGGTGAGGAGATGGCGAGCAACATGCCGCGCCCGCGCGCGCAGGCCACCGACCTCTCGGCCATCAACCACTCTACTCACCACATTAATACTGGTGAGTGAGGTAGCCGCACTTGGGCGCACCACTTGAACCGTAATATACAGTTACTTTTCTCGTGTTTTTTGGCTCCACAAGTGTATTTAGACAATTTCAAGTAATGTAACTATGTATTTGACTTCATTTGAAATATTACAATAGTTGAAACTGGCTAAAAACACAACGTGTGGAGCCAAAATTTACGATTTAAAAAATAAAAATAAAATATTTCGACAGAAATGACAATGACAGGTAAAACAATAGGACTATTACGCCATCTAGAAGGTATTTTAGAACTATATTTTTTTTTTGGAAAACGTCTCATTGTTCTCGTATTACCGCCTATTCTAGCGGCGTGACGTAGTAAGTCCCTTTGCCCGCTGAGTGACAGAGACGACGCATAAAGCTAATTTTAAGCACGCACAGCGAAGCGTAACTACCTGCGATAAATACCTACAGGGGCGTCACGCGTGCGAGAAGAAGAAGTGATCGCTCTGTCACTTAGCACTAGTAGGGTTGTATGTAGAAGCGGCCCTGCAGGTATCAAGGGTAAACGCTTTCACGATCGCTGAGAGATAACCAGAACCAATGTTCACCAAAAGATTGTCGTTTCTGTTAACTATAACAAGGTAAGCTATATAGGAGTGGGATCTATATATTTTCATGTATTTCAGATCTCGCTACAATAGTAGAATCACTGACACTGGGCGCCGAAAGCAATAACTGCGTGGATCTGGGCAACACGTCATTCACCAATATGGAGATGGGACCAGCCAGTATCACCGACATCACCAAACCTTATCCCGCTAAGGAACCCTTACCGGAGGCTAATTCTCAAGAGGTACCTTTTTTGCTTCGTTTTGTTGATGATGCCTGGATTGAACATATTTTTTTTTTTTTTTACCCATATTTAAAAATAAAAGCTGCTATTATTTTTCTATACTATTTATATACTATTGCATGCTAGTGAAAGCGTTCCATGTTAAACGAGGAATCGGTTTGAATCTGGTGAAAAGCTCCAACTTTCATAAGTGTCTTTCGTTTACACTGAGGATTTAATCACAGTTTTGAAATAATTCACTAAACGCAAATATACACTTACTCACTTACACATACACTCACCCATACACACTCACACTCTCAATACACACAAACAAATACGCGCGCGCACTCACGCACCCAGAGTCTTTTTAGAATAACTTATAACTTTAATATCTTTCAATTGTAAAAATTTAAGTAATTACTCTCTTCATTTTGGAGCTTCCGTTTAATGGGTGTTTCGGAGGTGGGCGTTGCTACCCGCGACACAGTTATTTAACTACTGCGGGTAGCATCGTTCTATTTGCATTATTCACTAAGTTTTTGTTCCAAAATAAAAAAAAATGTGTTTGTATTTGTATTTTGTATTTACAAAGCTGAATCGATAGAACGATTTGTTCATTGTTGATCAATTAAAGCCGAAGCCGTTAAACACTTTTTGAATTATTTATTTAATAGTGCCTCTTCAAAGCGACACAAAAAGATTACTCAATTAACGTTAGACGTAAGAATGTAATTTGTAGTTGTGTATTCTGTAGTGTAGTATTTGTTTGCTGTTCGTTGTGGTTAGCTTGAATAGTACTGAATAAAACAGTTCGTCGGCTAGAAAACAACACTGCTAGAGTCGAATTTGAAAAGTTCTCAAATTACGCAGTTTGACATTACATCAAATTGACAAATTTGACATATTTTGCGCTTTCACATAATGAAATCAAATTTGACAAGTATCATATTGACAAACTTAGCAAATATCGCAGTTTGAAATAATCAAAAACAGCTATAACCGGACCTCCATACATTTATAACCTTTTTATCATAGGGAGCTGATTTTTTTACGTTCACAGTGGCTCAAAATTTGATAAAAATCGCTTGATTTATCAATACACAAGCATTGCAATACACAGGTATTGAGATATTAAATTAATAATTTTATAAATATCTTTAAAATGACATAAGTCAAGAACTGTCAAACTTGAAAGCTAATACTTGGGAAAAACAATACACAACATTATGCAGCCCAAAAAAAATAATGCTGCATATTATAAAAACGTTGCAAATGTAGGCCCATAGCCTTAGTCAATTTTCGACTTGAGCGTCGTTGTTTCCTAGCCGACGAGTCGCCACTGTCCCTCTGTAGCACTGCCCTGCAATGTTTGTTGTGTGGTAGTGAGAACAATGTAGTACAGTATAGTGGCACCGTTTTGTTGTGTCGTGTCGCGTGACGCCCCCTTTCTGTGTAGGAGGGCGAAGCGCGCAACGAAGGCGACGCGGTGCGCAACAGCGCCAACGCTTTGCTTTCCAGTGAGCTGCTGGGCTTACCCGCCTCGCTCTTACATACGCTAAGGAATAACGCTAACCGCATACAGATACAGGTAACTGAGACACGACGGCTCTCTAAATGTTTCCTACGACAAAACGCTAATCGTAAACAGAAACGGTAACAGAGTCGAAAGTTTTTTTCCATTTTTTGATCTTCTTCCAAGCGTTTTGTTCCAAGTCATTTTGAACAGAAATATTCAGGACAGCTTTTTTAGATTTAAATATATCAAGACACAAGTTTTTTTAAAATCCTGGTAATGACTATTTTCACTGCTGATTCTAAATTTATGCAACGCATAGCGTGATACAGTCTAGTATATTCCGTTAGAACCAAGAAAATGCACGGTGCCCTTTACTTATTCGCTTACTGTGAACTTGTGCTATGTTCTGCACGTGATAAGTGTGGGTGTACGCTAAAGTCCTGAAAGGACGAAAAAAAAAAAAAAAAAAGTATGGGTGTGCCCAAATACATCGTCGCAGCCGGTCTTGTGCAGAAATTTCCAGTAGGTATTTATTTGTTAGTTACAAGTATATATTTGAAGAGTTCCCTCAACTCCTCATGGATCCCATTATCATTTCTGAATTTTTTATTGAGTTCCGTAACTTGACTGGGCTAGTGAGCAAACTTGCTTGTATCGTCTAGCAGTTGCATAAAGAAAAAGCACTTTTTTTTTCACATCCTGACTTAAATTAGTAGAAAAGAAAATTGTAAGGTTAATTGGCAGATTGAACGGACTGTAATTACCATGGATTCAGTGCGAATATAACCAGCATTAAATTCGTATTCGTTGCGCAGTGTTTGGAAAACGAGCGCGCCGAAGGGCAATACGGCGACCACAAAAAGGACAGCCAGTCCAGCGGCGGCTCCGGCAACATGAGTGCCAGTGAACCAGACTTAACGCAACAGGTAACTGATTAACATTTCGGATAGTTCATTTCAGTTTCATTCGACTGTATCCGTCACAACGACGTCAGACAATCCCGGCGTCACAGATTACCCGCTATAGATATCGCATTACGACCGCTTACGACGCTAGTTAACATCTATTACAATATATTTACGAACAAAGCAAGAGTGTCACTATATCCACGTCGGTCGGCTACCTCCGTCACATCAAGACTGCAGCAACCGTCCTATTACACGAGGCAAAGAGAATATCATCGTTTCAGAGACGGGAGTTCCATAGAGAAACATGAAAAAAGGCGATTGTATGATACATGTACTAGAACTGAATACCGATAGAGATAGTGCGATAGAGTGAAGCCATCTATAGTGCAAGACAGCGGTAACCACCATTATTGCTAGTAAACGTTTCATACACGTTGAAGTCTTTTTTTTTACTAGGCACTTGCGCCAGAATGAGGCGGACTATACACCACCGCGTACGTTCGACTTTTTGACTTTCACGCGTCATCAGTCTTTATGGAGTGCTACTAAGAGGGTATCTTCACTTCTACGAAAAGATCTTAATTATAATGGTCCTGCCACTTGTCCAATATAAAGTTTGTGTCGACACAGGGCGCGGCGCGGCTGCTGGAGTCGCTGGGCATGACGCGCGGCGCGGGCGCCGGCCGCGGGAACAACCCGCAGCGCGCCAACCGCACCAACAACTCGTCTAGTCTCTTCCCAAGGTACTCGTTGTTTTACTTTGCCCTTTTAGCATTTTTTTTACTCAAAAGAGTAGGATTTTATTCATGCATGGATATCGCAATTTCTCCGACAATTTGGAAACTGATTTGAATAAAAAATTTATTCCATGGCATATATTTTGAACGATTACATTTTATGAAATTCCGGCCATGGGATTCCTGGCTCATACATACCTGTATATATGAATATGGGAATAAATAATAGTGCAATAGTACAGAAGGGTCACTCCGTGATGACATCTAAATAAATGAAGACTTTCGCTAGGTCGGAATAAAGTTCTTTTTATCAAGCTGGGCAAGCCTAACTAGCGAGGCGACGATGAATAATGGGTTTTACGCTCTGCATTCGTAGTGCGATATGCCTGCTAAACCGAAGCCGATAACAAATAAAGCGGCTTAAATCGGTTCCATTATTTCTCCTAAGGAAATATTAAAAAAAAAAACTTATCTGTTAATACTTAATTTCTCTTATTATATAGCTTAGTACGCTTGGCGTTATCAAGTAACTTCCCAGGCGGGCTTCTCTCGGCCGCGCAGAGCTATCCCTCGCTCGCACCGAACGCACAAAATGCTCTCACGCTATCTCTCACCTCCACCTCCAGTGAGAGCGAACAGGTATGTGTCGTACTCATTTTTATTTTTTTTAAGTTAAGAGGCAGGCCTGTTTTCGCGCTACGCGATCCGCTGATTAGTTTCTTATAAAATACACCGATTTTTTGTTCATACAAAGAGTATCGGTTGATATCGATAGCGACACCTTATCAACCCAATGAAAGGTGTTAAATATTATATTATAATATTTGACATATATCATCATATTATATATAAAATATTAAAAAATATTATCATATTTTATTATATTGTAACGATAGGTATCGCTGGAAGACTTCCTGGAGTCGTGCCGCGCGCCCGCGCTGCTCACCGAGCTGGAGGACGACGACGACGCGGACGACGCGCTCGACAGCGACAAGGAAAACGAACCTACCTACCAGGAAGTTGTAAGATATTACATTTAATTTATTAGAAATCACAATCTAGTCTAGACAAGTATAAGGCTAAGATTTCTTCTATGTCGACGTGATTCATCCTCTGCCTCACCGTCGCTCAGGGAAGTACTATAAGATGCAATTTTTTTTACACCGTGTGCTGGTATTGTCTTCAATCGTGTTATAGTGATGCACGAGTGCCGTCGACCAGTCCTGTGACGAAATATTGTGTGTACCTTCTACCCCGGTGTGGGGGCTAAGGAAACAAAGAAAAGAGTGGTCGACTAAATCGCTATAGTTTGGGCAGGTATCGCGCAACTTGCTGTCGCTGATGGAGGAGGAGGCGCTCGAGGCGGTGCGCGGGGGGCTGGTGGGAGGCGCACGGGGCGGGGGCCGCCGCCCCTGGGACGACGACTTCGTGCTCAAGCGGCAGTTCTCCGCTCTCATACCTGCGTTTGACCCACGACCGGGGCGCACCAACCTTAATCAGACAGTTGGTGAGTCTCACACTTTTATGCTCGGTTTTACGATTAGGATACCGTTATTTGGAGCCCTGGAGCCGAGGGCCTGGCCCTTGCCTTGCCTACCGCGAAAGGTACATTGGGCTCGTGTCTGGACAGAACTGGAGACCTGATAAACCTCCGTCCAAACGAGCAAAGGGACGACATCGGCGCGTTGTGGCATTACGGCGCCCTCCGTCAGGCATAACATGTCCTAACTCGCATGTAGATCCGGATACATCTTTGTTTCAAATCAATGTTTATGTTCGTAGATCTCGAAATACCATTGGAGGAGGGCTCCGACGAAGAGGAAGCCGACGAGGCCACCGCGCTCGAGAACAAAGAAAACGCTACAAACAGCGCGTGTAGTAACGCGAGCGGGCCAGCGAGCACCGCGAGCGGGTCGAGCGGCGCGGGCGCCGCGCGGCTGCCGGCGCTGCGCCTCGTGCTGTCCACGGGCGGCGCCTCCCTGCCGCTCGAGCGTCCGTCCTGGACCGTGTACCGAGCCGTACTGGCGCTCAACCAGCGCCTGGCGCACACAGACACGCACCGCGACACTACATACACGCTCACCTACAAGGAGATCGAGGGCATGGAGACCTTCGCCTCCTCCAGTGATAGTGAAGACGACGAGCCCAGCGATCCCGGTGAGTCTCAAGCTCTGATTATTGTCGCAAAAATACATTTACGAAACTCGATAGATGAGCGATGTACAAAACTTGGGTTAGTAAAGTAACATTAGTAATGTGAAACATGATTTAATTTTTTTCCCGTTTTTTGTCCGATGGTGATGTCGTTATTTCGTATAAATTGCTCGCGTTACGTTTATTGAAGGATACATTTACGACGGAAAGCGCGTGTTCATCTCTAGTAGAAATCTTCGTTGCTAAAATGGTCGCATATTGCATCTGCGCGCTATACTCCATTGCATATCCACGTAGTAGAGGAGAATGCAGTTTTGGCTTATGTATGATTTGTGATATAATAACGTGCGCGATGTGTCCAGAGCGCGGTATCGCGGGCGCGCTGGGCGCGGAGGGCGCGATGGCGACGTGCTGCGTGCGCGTGCTGCGGCGGCTGCGCGCGGCCGTGCCCGCGCTGCCCGCCGACTCCTTCCTCTCCACCAAGCTCACCAACAAGCTGCACCAACAGCTGCAGGAGCCGCTGACGCTCGCCGCCGGCGCGACGCCGCCCTGGTCTGTGCTCTGTTCTATCCTCTTTGGCTCTCACTGTACATTGCTAAACGATCTACTTTACTGCACCTCATTCTCTCTGTGGTCGGTACTTCATGACTGAAGATCGTGATCACTAGGACGTCTCGTTAAGCAAACTTATTAAACACTAGCTTGCGGGCACGGCTTCGCTCGTATAGGCTACATTAAATTAAACACTCCATTTCACTTCTTTAATTTTTACGGGTTGAATTTCGAAAAATTTCACAGTGGGCGTTTTGGTTGTGGTAAAGGGCTTGTTCTTTTATATACATAGTTATTAAAACGTCCGTCTATTATTATCACACTAATAATATAAATGTGAATGTTTGTGTGTAAGTATGTAAGTGTGTTTGTTCCCGTTCAATTCTGTAACGGCTGAACAGATTTGAATGGAATTTAGTATGGGGGTAGCTTACACCCAGCTTACATAGGCTACATTTTATCCCGGAAATTTATTTATATTCGGTTTCTGTAGAATAGCGGGCGAAAACCGCGGGGTGCAACTAGTTATTTTATATAGATTACCTCCACAATTTAAGTACAAAGTGTGTTAGTATAACAGAAGTTTAATCCTGCATCGACCGTAACGTTTCTGAGTGTATCGTACAGGTGTCAGCAACTGAACGACTGGTGTCCGTTCCTGTTCCCGCTGGAGACGCGGCAGATGTTCTTCGCTTGCACGGCGTTTGGCACCTCGCGCACTATCGTGTGGCTGCAGGCGCAGCGGGACCGCGCTCTCGATAGGCAGAGGTGAGCTCCCTGAACTGGCATTCCGATGTTGTCTCGCCTCCACGCGAATGCACTTTACTGAATGTCTTCATCTCACTCCGCCTTTACGCGACCTGGGGCGAGTACTGTGACCCAGGTCACAGGTACAGCCGGCGACTAATAACTTGTAAAATCACGTCTTCTGCGCAATAGTCTTTAGGTCTCTTTGGCGGAGCGAAGCGCGAACATGCGCCCTCTTTTTCCCTGCTATTCCGCGCCATCCTGAAGGTTTTTTCCGCGTATTTTAAGATTGCCACTTCAGCTTGCAAACCCTAAAAGCTATGTCAGTTACTTTGGTTTATCGGCGAATATCCTCGTTCCTGATTTTATCGCGCAAAGAAACTCGGAGCATAGCTCGCTCTAAGTTTCTGATTTTTAAACAGTGTATTTTAAAAGATAATCACGTGCGTTTATTAACATTAGGGCGGGTAACACGGTGTCGCCGCGGCGGCCCGACTTGGAGGCTACAGAGTTCCGCATGGGCCGGCTGCGGCATGAGCGCGTGCGCATCCCCAGGGAGCCCGATCTTCTGCGGTCCGCTCTGCAGGTCAGTCAAGTTATATCCTGACGACGTAGAAACTTCTAGTGTTAACTTGTAACAAGATCTAAACTTGCGAAATATAGCTAAGAACTATGTAATCGCGAGGTCGTTAAGGCCCTTAGCCGCGTTCACAGTTGTTTCGCGTACACATATAAAATCTGTAAAAATGAATTTTAAAAAAGTAAATTAAGTATGTTGCATCTGTTTATGATTGCAAATTTTTTAAAGAAACTTTTGTTTTTGTATCTTATAATTTCGATTATAATTATAATGTATATTTTTCATTTTGATTCAAAAACAAAAGTATAAAGAAGTTTTTATTTCGATCTTTTCAATCAAATTATAAATATATCAAAACTAAAACGATGGACACTGTGATGCTACACATACAGTATTTAGAAATTCACACTATCTACAAAAAATTGTAAATGAGATAGCTTTGACTACGAACCCTTTTGATAAAAAGTTAATAAGCCATTTTTAATGTGTTATGTGTCAGGTGATGCGCGTGCACGCGGGGCGCAAGTCGGTGCTGGAGGTGGAGTTCGCGGGCGAGGAGGGCACGGGGCTCGGGCCCACGCTGGAGTTCTACGCGCTGGTGGCGGCCGAGCTGCAGCGCGCCGACCTCGGCATGTGGCTGCACGACGGCGCGCCGCCGCACCCGGACCACCTCGACCACCTCAACCACCTCGTTACGCCGCACGGTACCTCTCTACTCTATACTCAGACATCAGCTGATTGGGGCAATGACCGATCGTTCGGTACATCAGCCCATCGGGTGAATGACCAACACGCGGACGTTGACTCTGACTTGATCAGATGTTTCAGAAAAGGCCCTCATGCTGTTTTTGTTTCTACCCTAATAAAAAAACAAAATCCAATGCAGAAAGTACTTATTCCTTCCTTAAAACGCACTTATGAATGTTTAATGGTCTATTTTCAACAATATTTTCTTAAATAATGGTCTATCCAAAATGTAAATCGCTTATTGACAGCGCGATGACATAACTTTGTACTAGCGTCTGGGAAATTATGTCACATACAAAACTGCGTTCTATTTGTTATTACCTCATTAAAAAGATACATCAAGTGTTAAAATATTCTTGTAATGAGGTAGACATAAATAGAACGCATTTTTTGGATGCGACATAATTTGCTAGACGCTAGTGCAAAGTTATGTCATCGCGCTGTCAAAAAGCGATTTACATAATGGATAGACTATAAGTTAATTAATTTCGCAGAGAAACCTCCGGGCTACTATGTGACGCGAGCGGGCGGCCTCTTTCCTGCCCCGCTGCCTCAAGACTCACCCATCTGTGATAAAGTTTGCAAATATTTCTGGTTCCTAGGAGTATTTTTAGCTAAGGTACATAATTTTTAATCCTATTTTAATTCGCTTACTTTGGTATCACAAAAACATTATTAACTCGTATTTGATAACTAAATCTTACAGTATAAATTCCCTATTGTGTGGTCGAAATGTAATAGGAAATGTGTGTTCGGTTCAGGTGTTACAAGACGGGCGGTTAGTTGATCTGCCGCTATCGGAGCCTTTCTTGCGAATCATGTGCGGAGAGGAATTGACCAACGACGTTTTGGAGGAAATCGATCCCATCAGACACAGGTATATTATTAAGTACAAACAAAGTTATACAACTAAGGGCTGATTTAATTATGCTCAGGTAATCAGCCAGTTAGTATTTATGCAACCAATAACAAGTTATTGAATTTTTCAATCGTCAGATAAGTTTATTGAACGAATAACCTTTATCTGAGAAATAAATTTATCAGTCGTTGAACTGCCATATAGCAGGTTATTCTACAGAATAAACATTTCAAGCCTTTTATGTTCGAGCAAATACTGAGACCTTTTTCTTCAATATTAAAGTCGGGATTTGAAGGCCTCTTCGGTTCAGTACGTTTCCTGCCTTCGCAAAGATTTCTTTTTCGTTAATTTAAAAAAAAAAAAAATTCCATATTCGGATGCTAGAAGAAATACCACACGAGTTACATGTACATTGAGGTTTTCTTCGCATGGAGAAAAACTCACTGTACATTTAATTCATTTTTTATTTTTCTTTATCTTTGTTGGTCACAGCATCTGTATTATATTTTCAATAATATTTTATATTCCACCGCTAAACTCACTAATACTCAGTAATTGATTTGAATACGAAATATGCGCTAGTCCATCTAATTTTATCATTACTACTAAAAAATTACAATAATAGAGCAGAATGGATAAAAAGTAAATTTATTAAGTGTTGTTATGTCACATGAACATCTTGTTGTTATTACACACATGAACATGTAGACCTGGGGCGCCAGTCTCGACTTTTCGCTACAGCACTTTACGACCGAATTCGGTCGCTATGACGCAAAAATTCGACAACAAACACGAATTGTTAACGAAAAAACGCAAACAGCATTGAATTTTCGCAAAATGCAAATTGTTATCTGAGTGACCGTCGTCCTCAGGTTCCTAGCGAGCGTGCTGACAGCGGCGGCTGAATACGACGAGATCATGAAGGACTCGACACTCGAAGAAGATGAGAAGGCGCGTCGTGCAGCCGCGCTGACGGTAGAGGGCGCCACGTTCGAGGAGCTCGCGCTTACGATGACGCACGTCGCGCCCATGGCAGACTCCGCGGCCGCGCTGCAGCCCCTCTGCGACAGCGGAGAAAACATCGAGGTTATTTACCAATATTGTTTTCATCAGCTGATAAGATCAAAGTACTCAAGTTTTATAGTGCGATCCGTAACGGTAGCGCTCAGTTGTAAATGCCATTTTCGCTTAGTCACCCAAAGGCTGATTCGGGTCCAAGGTTGCGTATATTCCCGATCAGACTAGACTGCCTATTTGGGCTGCATCAAGTATGTTGCTTCAAATTCTTATGAGTAGCGTCAGTCTGTAATGTCTGTCCATTCATATGAAGTCAAAGTCAAAATTATTTATTGGTAAATATTCATCTACAAGTCAAAAATTATAACCTTTTGTATACAATAGTATGCAAATTAAGTAGATGCTATTCATTGCATACAATGATCATTTAAATGCGTTATACAATGTTAATAACATTCAATTTTAATAATTATTACGTCAGAACATGAAATGTCAACAAAAAAAGTTAAAACTATTTTTTTCCTCAAATTACATTTATCTATTCATGAACTCATTAAAGTCATAAAATGAGTTGGTACCTGAGGTATGCACATCACGCAGAAGGCTGACGGCTGGCACGATGCGGGCGTCTGAGGTTTCAATTCACCGACCGATTCAGTTGAGCGGCGCAGCCCTGTAGTAGATGTGTGTGGTGCATTGTTCCGCCCCGGCCGTCAGGTGGGAGCGTGCAACGCGCGCGCGTACGCGGAGAGCAGCGCGCGGTGGATGGTGCGCGAGGGCGTGCGCCGGCAGACGGCGGCGTTCCGGCGCGGGTTCGGCGCCGTGTTCCCGCCGCGCCGGCTGCGCGCCTTCTCGCCCGCCGAGCTGCGGCTGCTGGTGTGCGGCGAGCGCGGCCCCGCCTGGACGCGCGACCACCTGCTGCAGTACACCGAGCCCAAGCTCGGCTACACGAGGGACAGGTACGTGCTTCATTACACTTACTCCCTTACAGATAACTAGTAGTTCGCGCTGAACTGACACCTCGCGACCCCTATATCTTCACACCGATACAGCCCATATTCGAACTTCAAAATTGTATTGAAATGAACTACTTGCCTACAAAATTTCATGAAGATCGGATCAACGGTTCGCAAGTTATCATCGGACAAATATACACACAAACATACAAATGCCGATTTGACCCAGTAAACTCTGAGACCTTCGCTTCGCTCGGTCAACAATCACGGTTCGCCAACTTTGAAAACTCGTGGAAAAACGTTCGAAGAACCTAAGGGCTTTGTATACTATCAGCGCGCCGCGGTTTCACCCGGTATTCTATAAAAACCCACTATTTTCCGCGATAAAAAGTAGCCTATGTGTTAATCCGGGATAAAAGCTACCTTCATACCAAATTTCATCCAAATCCGTTCAGCCGTTACAGAGTTAAACGGGAACAAACACACTTACTTACGCTCAAATTATCGCATTTATAATATTAGTGTGATGTTCCGCGCAGCCCCGGGTTCCTGCGGCTGGTGGAGGTGCTGGTGGAGATGTCGGTGCGCGAGCGCAAGGCGTTCCTGCAGTTCGCGACGGGGTGCAGCAGCCTGCCGCCCGGCGGGCTCGCCAACCTGCACCCGCGGCTCACTGTCGTCAGGAAGGTGGTTATACTATTATCACACTGCACTAAACTCATACTAGACGAATCTTCTCAACAGTTGATGGCTCCTTTATTAACATAATTATAAAAGGTGGTACTGAAATGTTTGGCAATATATATGTAATCATCATTTTTAAATTTTTTATTTTTTTGACTTTAGTAAGCAAACAGCCTTTATACAAATAAATTTAAACACTAGGATAATAAGAACACCTAGGCCAACGGAGGCTATCGCTTATAAAACAAACATGGTGACAAGCATGCTAGTGCGCAAAACTATGCAACATAAGGGTACACAATACATGATTTATAATATATGAACAACTTTTACTATGGGACCAATCCTGAAATCGCGAAAAAATAACAGATGTTCCATAAGTTTTTATGGAGTGTTTTTGACATTTGTCTATGGAACAGCCGTTTTTTTCGCGATTTCAGGATTGGTCCCATAGTAGCAGTTATTCGTAATGATGATTACATACATACCATTTTCAATATTGCCACACCTTTCAGTTAACCTTGTATATTCATACAGTCGAACCTGGACAACGCGGGTCGAACCTGGACAAGATTGGCACAGGACCGGGATAAGTGGCGTACAAGAAGAGAGGTCTATGATCAGCAGTGGGCGATAAAGGGCTAAAAATTATGATGAATGATATTAACACAAATAGGTCACATAATAATCTCCTATTCTTTTAACCCCTGACATCGAACAAACGAGGTGCGTTATAAATTTGTCGCCTATATCTCTTTGTGGTTGTGTCTATATAACTCTACGTTGTACCCGTACCGGTAGTCGTCGGGAACGATACTCTCGAAGTTGTTGACTATTATAACTACCTTGGACAGACCGTCCTGTTAGGTAAGTCTAACTTCGACAAAGAGTCGCACGAAGACTCAAAGTTGAGATAGTTACATATTTGGAATGAGAAAAAAAAGGTGAATCTGACTGTTTATTTTGTAGGAAGCGCCGTAGTTGTATTGCTTACTATGTTATTGTTCCCAGGTGGAGGCCGGCGACGGGTCGTACCCGTCGGTCAACACGTGCGTGCATTACCTGAAGCTGCCGGAGTACTCGTGCAAGGAGGTGCTCCGCGAGCGCCTGCTCGCCGCGACCAACGAGCGCGGCTTCCATCTCAACTAGCGACGTCTACACTGTTCGTTATCGTATATATTCAATCTAGGTAAATGTATAAGCTCGAATCAAGGGGCTACGGAGAGAATCGTTTCTAAACCGCATATCCGCCTACTTTCGTTCGGAACGCACTGCTAATTCTAATACTGTACTGCTGAATCTGTAAACCGTTGGAGCCCTGGCTCTCTATGAAATCGCGTTTAACCGACCTTTGAGAGGATTCGAGATATGTACGTCATTTTTGTCGACTGTTAACACGATGACTGTGTTGTTATTTTTTAACATGGCGCGATGTTTTTAGGTAACCAAAAAGGGTAACTTAGAACAAACGTGACAGAAGGGGTAAGGTCATGATCGTCGCTTACTTCGTCCAGTGGTTTACAGAATCAAAATTTGACCATATTCCGAGATGTGAAACCATGTATCGTTATCAATGCACTCGTGGAACTACTATAACTATATTAGATGAATTACGTAAAATTGCCTGTTAAATTGCAATTTTATACTAGAAAAAATAAAAAAATATAATAGAATTTCAATCGTTATGATATAATCGAATAACAGTTTATTATGTGTGTGTATGTCAGGGTAAATCTGTTCGAATACGGCTAAACGTGAATAGCTGACCCCATTTTTCATGCAATGGTGTTATACGATTTCAATTTAATACCTTGCTTATACACCAATTTATTAATAATGGAGTCACCGTATTTTTGTATAGAAATGATAAACAATCTTTTAATATATTCAAAATTATCCAAATAATCGAAAACAAGTATTTTGTAAAATCTAGTGACTAATTTTATCCCATTTGAAGTGATAATCGTGCGTGTAAAAATAACTAAGAAATCGTGTGGGTTTTTAATAAAGCCCTTACAGAGGACGGGTTTGAGAGGCTAGATTAGTAGAACTATTTCTAATTTAGTTATGTTGTTATCAAAAAACTAATACGGGGTACGTTAAGCTTGGTTCTATGCTTCATATGTATTGCGATTATCGACTGGTTTGTATTTTTTGAATTGAAATATATTTTTGGATGTTGTTCTAGGCATAGGTTGAGCAAGGAGCATTGCTCGGGACTTTGCAATGTCTCGGCATCGTAAGGGCTTCACACCTTGATAGATTATTGAAATCACTATAATTCGTTATATTCGATTTATATTTAAACTGCGTATTATTACAGAGTTCACCAAAGTTTTAATAACATTTATATTTAGTGTCGCCAATAACGTCCATGTAACCGCTCATATTTATACCTACCGTATTTGTAAAGTAACTACACAATTTTTTATACATATAATTTTACGGATAATTTCGAACCTGTTAAAACAAGGCACAAAAGGATTCTAAGAAATTTCGATTTAGAAAATAGCGGATGTAATTGTTCCACTTAAAATACAGCTGAGGTATTTCGCAGAATTATAAGGGTTTTCATGAGAAGTTGTTTTATTAGATGTCGAGGTGTGATTTGCAAAGTATTTGGCTTGATCTTCAGAGGATAACATTAAAAAGTTTGAGTATTTTTATTATATTATGTGCGGTTGTCTCGCTGGTTTGAGTAATTAGGACTGATATTAGTTGTTAGAGAAATTAACTTCGGGGTGTGAAACACTAATTCATGCGTTTCTGATATAAATATTTAGCTATGTTCCTTTATTTGAAAATTTTCGCCAACTTAAAGTTGGTAAGTATAATGTGATTTATTATAAAAAATTAAATTGATTTATGAATTATATTAGTTTAAATTCATTAGACATTAGATTTTAAATAATAATGATAATATCTTGTAGTTCTCTTGTAACTCATTGTTGATGATTATAATATCAATAAATAAGAAAAAATACATAATTGTGCTTTCATTTTACTTTCTATGGTTCCTTTTAGCAGTAGTAGTGTCGTTACAGATCTTGTCACATATTTCAGATCAACAATTCATCGTATCTTCTGAAAAAACCTTAAAGGCTCCAAGGGGAAATATTAATTCCATAATCTAGCCAAATCTACAGATAAGTTGGTCGCAGAGGGTGGACCTTCTCAATTACACATAAATTCACAACCTCACAAAAAAAAGAACCTTGCGATCTAAGTACAGTGCACTTAAGCCAAAAATAACCACTACAATGTGCGAGATTACAAAGGTTTAGCTACGCATTTATAAATTCTTTTTTATGTGCGACAAGCTAGGCGTTTGACCACAAACACGCCTGAAGTAAAGCTGTAGTCAAGGGTAGTGAACACACGTAGCCTGGAATGGGAACTGGCTCTGAAGCGAGGCTTTCGGAACACACCCGTTAGGTGCCTGCCGAAAGATTTTCCACTTGAGCTAGAGTAGCTAGATATCGGAGTACTAGAAAGTTTTTTACCACCATGGTATATGGTTTCTTCCCGATGTTTTTCTTCACCGATAGCTGAAGCTCATTGATGGGATTTGAAACCTGCAGCGTGCGCTTCGAACGCACTAAACACTGTCACTAAAAATTAATTGTGAAGAAAATTCACATGTGTATTTGTAATTCAGGACATGCTGTAACATTCAGGACATTGTCTTATATCTATGTAAACAACATCAAACATTGTTTTAGATTTTTGCTATTGTTTCTACATTTATTAGAACTCACGAGATATTTACCACGACTGTGTTTTGTTTTTGATTTTGTTTTTTCTTATCGGGAACTCAAAAATAAACACAATCTTGTAAATATTCCGCGAGTACTAATTTAAATGTATTAGACAATATCGTTGAATGATCTGCATTGTTCAAAATGTGATTGCAGTACCTACGTCCATTTTTTATTTAAAAGTTGCAGTCAGTGGTACTTATTGAGACACTGGGTGCCGCAACGAACAACTACGACCCGGGTACACGGTGCAACCTTGGGCTTTACACAATTTTCATACAACGCAGGCAATCAATATAAAACTACAATCAGTATAAAAACTTGAGGACCACCGATATCATTATCAGTTAGCTTCGATCTCTGGTGTCTGTCATCCATCCAAAGTATGAGGGCTTTACTCGTGTGCTGCGTGGGGCTCGCAGCGCTGGCGGCCGTCAGCTGCCGCGCCACCCAGGAGAAGAGGGACGCGGACCTGGAGGTTGCGGCCACCGGCCACGGCGGCAAGTGGGACAAGGGCGGCGGCCACGAGCATCACGGGCACCACCACCACGACCACGGAGAAAAGGGACACAAGGGCTACAAGGGACACCACCACCATGAGCACGGCAAGAAGGGACACCATCACCACGAGGGACACAAAGGCCACCACGATGATCATGGCGGTCACAAGAAACATCACCACCATGATGACGGTCACCACCATGAGCATCACCACGGGGAGAAGGGCCACAAGGGACACGGTCACCACGAGGAGGGTCATTACCATAAGGGTCATTCGACTAAGGGTCATCACGGAGTACACAAGCATGACGAGTTCAAAAAAGAGAAGCATTTCCACGACAAACATCATGAGGGCGGCCATCACGAGCACCATGGAGGGCATCACGAGGAGCACGGACATAAGAAGGGCGGAGAATTTCACAAGGGGCACAAGGACGGCGGACATCATGAGCACCACCACGGCAAGAAGGGGCACCACGAGAAGGGAGGACACCACCATGACCATAAAGGACATCACGAGGATGGCGGCCACCATGAACATCACGATCATCATCATGATCACGGAGATAAAGGGGGTCATGAACACCACAAGCACTGGGGCCACAAGAAGGGTCACTAACAAGTCCCACCTAGATAACCCTTTGCCCCAATGCAGCCTTTACCTAGGTTTAAAATATTAAGCTAAGCTAAGGTTCGTATTAAGTTGTTGACTGTGATTTTGTTACCATAAAAATAATGTTTATTATTTGCAACTTTTATTTATTATCAAAGACCTTAAACAGAAACCACTATATACTTATATATTTAGTGTATTATATTATTTTATACTATGTTAATTGACCACAATATTAAAAAAGGCCATACATTTCCAGCCATGTTTGTCACCTACAGAATAATTTAGAACCATTTAAAGTGCCAAAATAATTTGCGGCAATATGAATCCCGGCAAAAACGCTCACTTACTGTTTGCCAACAAATTAAAACTGTTCCAATAAACTGTAACTACTGGCCGACGTTATCTCGAACGGCGCGGCGACGGCTGCAAACGAAAAATGTACCACGATAACAATTAAATCCGAATACAAACAAACTTATCAATTTCACAGCACGTTTCGACAACAAAGTTACATAAAATTGTTGGCGGTGGACAGTTGGCAACGGCTCCCGCTTGATAAGTAACTCGAGTTGAGAAACTAGAGCGCTGCCCGAGATTGGCCCACATAGCGGCCGGCGAATTAGTCGTGGCGGCAACCAACCGTTTCCTATAGAAAATCATAGCCGCTGAAATAGATAACGTTTCCTAATACCATATTTACACGTACTCAGAAAAAGTAATGGAAAGACATGTCACATTTTATGGGCTTTAAATTTTAGCAAATTCAAGTCACTGATGTACTTAGGTACTCATTATGAACTTGTTAGAGCCTAAATCGTTTCGTATCGTAGCAAGTATTATTATTAAATGAGAAACAAAATACCCGACTGCAAAATACCACTGCCACTCAGGACGTAAAGAGGAATCCAGCGACACCTCACTCATCAAAATCGGTGAAGCAGTTTAGGCTACTATAGGGACACACAAACATATGGTATTGTACGGTCACATGGATCACAAAAACATTACATTAAAAACCACATTTTGTTACGCGGTTGTAAAGTAACGGCGTCTGTCTTGACACGGTTTAACAAAAAATTCACTTCTTGATCTGCTTTTTGTTGTAATAGTAAATAAAGAGGCGACCGTCTATTCAGGTCCTAAGTAATAATATAAATGCGAATAGATAGATAGAGTTACCTCTATCTCTCTTTCTGGGTGATTGTCGCGTTATCACGGCTAAACGACTGGACGGATCGATCTCAATTTTTGCAAAGATATAGCTTAATGGTCCGGGACGGACATAGGTATTTTTTTTGTAGGTTCACGCAAACGTAGTTGCGGGAAACAGCTAGTACCTTATAAGATCTACAATTTCATGTGGCCAACCTACCCAATTTTCTATAGGTAGTTACTTATTCTGTTTCATAAAGCAGCAACTTTTTGAATTATAAGTTTGTAAGGATACACATTGCTCGTAACGTAGGTACCTAGGTACTTATATGAGATGTTGGCTACGTAGGGATGGCGTAGAGAGAACTGATATTCTTAGTAGGTCCCAACTACCTGAAGAAGCCCAGTCTCTTATAATAACTAATATATATAGGGGGATGTATCCGACTTCTTACCACGCAACTTAGTGATATCGAGTAAAGTAGGCGCTACCTAGGTGAACTAATGGAAGTTAACCAGGTATATTATTAGTTCTATAAAACAAATGGGCCAGTATTAATTTAATAGTTCTACCATTGAACTACCGGGATAAAAAAGTTTTAACAGTTGCATGAAGTCACCCATAGAACTAATTTTATGGGAGTTACCAGTATTATGCAGTAGGTACCTCTACCATCAGCCTGTTTAAAATCTCTCTATTGGGATATCATCCTACCCTTGTAGAGCCATATCCACCACGCTGGTCCAGTGCGGGTTGGCGGATTTATATACGCCATCGTTTTTCTTCTTCAGAAATATGCAGGACAATGCTGGTTTCCTCACGATGTTTTTCTTGTCGATGTTCTTGTTGATCGAAAAGCCAGTGGTACGTAAGTTCCAAAGAACTCGTTGGTACGGGCCCGCCCGGGTTCCAACCCGCGACCCCAACAATATGAGGCGAGCGTGCCACTGACACTGAGCTACTGCGACTGATTATAGATTATTATTAGAAGAAAAACAAAAAACCCGACCCGAAAAATATGTAGCCAATAATTCTGGACAACAAGAGGAATCCAACGACCTCGCTTCAAAATCGGTCAAGCCGTCTAGGCTTTAATACAGGAGTTAATCTAGGAACACATAAACGTACATACTTACATACACCCCAAAAACATTAGATACATTAACATTAGATTCTTGGGTAGTCTGGTACAAATACACCTACACCCAAATATGATTCGATTATACCGGGCTATAAGGAAAGGGTATGCTAAGCCGAAAGGGGCTCATAGTACTCATGATTATGAATAACTTTTACTATGGGACCAACCCTGAAATCGAGAAAAAAACATCAGCTTTTCCATAAATTTTGTCGACTGTCATTGACATTTTTCTATGGAACAGTTGATATTTTTTTCTCGAGATCAGTGTTGGTCCCATAGAAAAAGTAGTTCATAATGATGAGTACTATGAGCCCTTTTTGTCTTAGCATACCCTCTCCTTATAGCCCTGTATACATGTTTATATTCTGCTTCGAGTTCAGGAAATTTTGGTTTGCTGCCTCTGATTTTGGTTTTAAAGCCATGATTCAAATAGGGTGAGGACCCACAGAAGACACTATGTCCATAATGAGTTTATGTTCGTGGACTACGAACAACAGCGAAAAGCGAAAAACATCACAATTTACATTATAATTTACCTACTTGCAAAGATGTAAATAGAAAATTGGTTACTAGTAGTGTTTTATTCTGCGAACGTTGTCACCAACCGAATACATTTTAGGTAATTAAGTTGTTTTATTGCTGTAGCTACTTGCCAAGACTTTAGCTGCCATAAACCTTGAACTTGCCTGTCTATTTAATAAAGAGAACGAAACGAGCTGAGGAAACGTTTCATATTTTCTTAGAGCTGATAGATGTATGATATCTCATTTTATTTGGAGATGTTGATGTAATTATTTTCTACATTGCTGAGCAGTTTATTAATGGAACTGTGAAATATTGGTCTGGTATATTCTAATTTGCAATAGGTGCCTCTTCATTATTAGAGCACATTCATAAAAAAAAAAACACAAAACGCAAAGAAAGAAAAGTTACGATGAGCAAAAATTACTGTATTCCGGATTGAAGGATAATGTTTTCAGTGAAATTTCTGAGCACAAAAAGATGCACTGCCGCTCATATATTGCATTGCCGCATGAAGTTGTAGTTCAAAATGCTGGGTAGGGCTAAACTGTTAAGAGAATGAAATAAAATATTATTAGAGTGACGTTACCATCAGCGTCGACTTGCTCGTCTCGACAATCAGTATTATAAAAACATGCCTTACTTTGATTAAAGGAACAACTTAGATACTAAGTACCCTCCTATATTATCTACATATTGGTACGCTGCGAGCACGACTAGGTAGTTAAGCACCTTAGCTACGTAATTTATGTCTAAGGCTTTGTGCCATTTGTATTATTAAATTGTTAACGAAAAGTCCAATTTCTCCGTGTACGTACTACGATACACATTAATTTGTCGACGGACTTAGGTGACAAGAAATTGGAGTACCTAGGTACCTAAGCGCTTGGCCTCCTGCCATATGGACATGACCGTAATGATAGGGTATAGTTACAGCCGGGCCAGATTTCGTCGTGGTATAGCGAGCGAGTGAGTGTATAATTGACGCTTCGGATTTATCATTTTAGTCTATGAGCCGTGAGTGCGAAGTGACCCAAATGTGGCTCGCACGCATTCCCGAGCAACAAGTGGTTGAGTCTTGAGGCGGGCGGCGAACCACAGAATCTAATGATAAGGGAGAGCTATGTACTGGAAGCCCTGTTATTACATGCGCATGCTTTTGGAGAAGCGTAGGCAGGTAATTAAATTCAACGCCAGCCAATGTGTCTATCATGTTTACATATGCCACGCACGACTGAAGTTTAATAATGGTGAAAGATACAATTAACTTATGTAGTAGGTAGTAACAGGTACCTGGTAGCGCCGGTTTTGTTGTACAAAAATTGATATATTACTTTAGCTTTACATTGATAGATTTTTATTAGTTTCTGATTTACTCTTTGTAATACATTCTGTTATTGCAGAAGTTAAAAGAAATAAGTAGTTATTCATCAGTTTGGTTGAATAAACAGAATGTTCGAGCGAGGGTTTTCCGCTTGCCGCAACGTGCCACCGCGACCGCTGCCGTCGCGCTCTTTGTCGGATAGACGCGACGATTACCACATCTTACTCGAGTCTTTATATAAAGGTGCTGCGCTATCAATGATGTCGCCAATTTTAGGCCGAGAGTACACTGCAACGCTGCACCGTAATACCGGCGACCTCGTAACATGAGGGCACTCTTCGCTTTAGGAGTTTTGACATTTCTATTAATAGTTGATGCGCGTCGTCTTCCATCAGCTCGTGATAAAATAGAAAAACAAGATGTAGCCGATCAGGCTCCCGCAGCCACGGGACATAAGAAAGCAGAGCATCACAACGAGGAGCACAAAAAAGGAGGGGGCAAGGAACATCATGCCGAACATCACCATGATCACAAAGAAGAGGGGCACAAGGGCTATAAAGGCCACCATCATCACGAAAAGGGCAAGAAGGGCCATCACGACGAAGAAAATCATAAAGGCGAATACGACGACCACGGCGGGCATAAAGAGGACCATCATCATGAAGACGGGCATTACGACGAACATCACAAAGGGGAAAAGGGAGAGAAGGGTCATAAATACGCTGAAAAAGGTAACTATAACAAAGGCCATTCAACGAAAGGACATCACGAAATCCACAAGCTCGATGAGTTCAAGAAAGATAAAACATTCTTCGATGAGGAAGGTGACTCCGGGCACGAAGAGAAACACGGAGGGTTCCACGAGGAGCACGGACACAAGAAAGGAGGAAGCTACCACAAGGGTCATCATGACGGTGGACACCACGAGCACGAGCACGGCGAGAAGGGTCACCATGAAAAGGGTGGTCACCACCACGAGCACAAAGGCCACAAGTCGTCCGGAGGTCACGACTCTCACCACAAACACCACCGGGATCACGGCAAGAAGGGTGAGCACGAACATCACAAGAAATACGGATACAAGAAAGGTCACTGAAAGCGGCTTTGATTGGCTTCGGCTTATCGTATTATACTACGTTGCGGATCGAGTCATCAGTTTATTTGTTAGCAGTTATTTATTTCTTGGTTATTTTAATAGTGGTTGCGGTTATTCGTGACTCGCCTATTGCGGTTTCATTCTATTCAAATGTAGAGGCGATAAAAGTAGACTAGCATTATTTAAATTATTAAATTAAAGTAATTGTTACGTTTTATTTTGTTTTTTTTTGTTTTTCTAACTGAAGATATACCTTATATATACATTACCTACCTTAAACACCTTAAATACCTACATTAAACATAACTTCTATTGAAAAAGCTATACGAAGGCAATCGATAGCAAAATGTATGAAAAATGGAACAGTTTCGGGCGTGAATGAAAACTACGTTTTATGATAATGTTTGTACCAAATATACGTAACGACAGTTTTTTCGATAATAGTTATATGTTAGGGATAAGTGGGCACTGATTCATAAAATCAGAAATTCTAAATCACTTCTTCTTTTTCTTCTAAAACACTAAATTTATATTGTCTTAAAAACCAAATCCTTGTATCTAATCAGTATTATTTCGAGTGGATGTTGCTGACTCTACGATTTTCAGCAACTATAGGTAAGAAATTGAAAAGAAGGCTTGGATTTCGAAGTCGATTTTCGGCAACTACTTCGATGTTTTGCATAAAGAAGGCAATTTACCCATAAACGATTGTGATAAAACGCAGATGCTTTCACAGTTTAGGTTATCGACAATCGATATACCACTTTTGAACTAAGTCGACTTTATATTACTAGCTAGTTTCTAAATCTAATACACTTATTATAGGTAACCCACTTTCTGAATCTTACCACTAAGACCGTATAATAATGTATGGTAACAGTCTTCGTAGACCAACTGAATGCCGGCTCAAAGATTATCTATGTTGCATGAGGCAGTATTTTTTATTGTAGAATAGAAATTTCACAAAGAGGAAGTATCTGTATTCCAATACAGCGTGGTGATAAAGTTTTATTGCGAATCTCTTGTAAAATATGATTTGGTAGTTCTCGGTAGAACGCAGGTTATTGGATCCTTCCATGTGGCACCATTGCGCTTCTGTGTATCGAACACGATGTAACCACTGGCGGTCGGAGGTATCTAGTCATAAATCTAACCGGCCCATATTGATACAGCGTGTCCGCATGGAATACATGACAATAGTCCCGAGACAGCTTACCTACAAAGCACACCGCCGTGCCTTTTATCAGTTCAATGAAAATATATTGCGACAGATCCGAATTGTTCAATTCTTTGTTTCCAGTTCCACTATTAAGAGTGGCGTGGAAATCTCTGTAATCTGGGCCATCAGGTAACCGAGAAGATATTTTATTTCCCCCGGATATGTGACGGCTTTGTTCTTAGCTCAGCTTTGTAGACGCTCAATCAAACGCGCTTCCTTTCAGAACGTTTTCTGAAAATGCGGGCTTTCGTTCACTCGAATTATTTACCAAGAAAATGATGTTTTTGATTAAATCTTGAGCGCTGACGATGTATAAGAAATTAGGTTAGCACAAAATTGTTACAAAATTTACTAAGAAGTTATTCATAGCACATAGGGCTTTTGTTGTGTTTTTTTTTATTTATTACAGTAAAGCCCGATAGGTTACCATAATGGGCATTAGTGTTTCTGGGGTGTATACTGGCATAAGTATTTGTGTAATTATGTGAGTATGTAGTAAGTATGTATGTTTGTATATATTTTCTCTTGTAGCCTATACGGCTTGACTGATTTTGACGAGTGAGTCATGACATTGAATACCACTCTGCATCTGGAGTGTCATCAGGAGTGCAATCGGGTATTTGTTTTTATTTTAAGAATGCGTTGTTTAGATAAATTTTATCTTAGAATATAATCTTGAGAAAACATCTTGTCATTCGCTTAATTATATGAAAACTGGCATGAATCAACATGAGAATTAGAATAAGACATTTTAAATGTTATAATTAATGAAGAAAATGTTGCAAATAGATTATTCAATATCACCCTTAGTAATTATAAACAATAAAATAAAAAATGATTGTGCGCGCAAGGGAGCATGTATTACGAAAAGGCGTCCTTAGTAATAATACTTGTTCAACTAAATGTTGTGTCGTATACGCAAAAAGTTTTTTTTAAAGAAGGTACCATCATATATTTAGAAGGAGAAGGCAACGAGTGTTTTATCTATTGATAGCCCTTTAACACAATTAGCAAGTGAATAGGAAGATTAGTAAAGTCACACCCTCTAGATTTATGGGGCGGGCGGCGGCAGCCCGTAATCCTGACCAAGCGAACGGCTGACGGCCGCAGCCAGCTTCCTTGGTTCGCTTTCTCGTGAGCTCGCTTGTCTTGATACTTATATGTCAACAGAATGAATCATAGTACATGTTCCCATAATTATCAGTATGAATTTATGGGATTTTTGATATTCTCCGAGTATTTTAACCATTTCATGTTTGATTATTTAGGTACATCAACATTAATATCGCCCACTACGGATTCTCTAGAATTCTAATTATACCTAACTCGTAAAGTAAAAAACTGGCTTACAAAAAAATATTGATTCCCTCTTGAATAACTTCGATCGTCCGAGTAGATATCTGAAGAAGTTGTAACTACGTGATGGTATGCGTATAGTCTCGGAAGAATGATATAGCGTTGGCGTGAAGGTATAAAAAAAATGCTGGAGTCACAGGACGAGATTAGCAAACCAAAGCAGGCAAGAGGCGAAAAAGGTAGGATATGATAACAAGGTAGCTTATGCTTTGCGGTGGGCTAACTAAGCTGCCATTGATGACGATAATGATTCATAGTGAACGCCTGACGCGATTTATCGTCAAGCGCCGTGTCAGTGGCGTGACTCCAAAATATTTGTAGGAGAGCATATTTTTGGATTAGGATTGATTTTCATGATTCATATGAATATAAAAAAAAGTATTTCATACAAAAATATGTACCAAAATTAAAGTTGTGATTATTTTTGTAAAGGCTAAAAATTAATTTTAAAAGTGTTTGAGTAACAAAAATTATCTATTCACGGCTCAATAACTATAAAGTATTCACATAATCAATGTATCAAAATAATGAACTACATGGATTTTCAAAACCTTAGGCACTTACGCCTTACCACCGCCGATGAGAGGGTCGGTTATATATATATACACTCGCATCAGCAGTGGTACCTACGGGGTAAATACATAGCGATGGGAAAAGGGGAGAGGGCACTGAGTGTAGGTGAAGTTCTGACAGCTACAAGTGATTCATCATTTTAATTGAATCTCTCATGTTTATAGATTGTACGAATTAATAACCTAATAAGTGCAAAATTAAAAACTGATTGACACCGTTCAGATTATTAGTTTGTCTAACATTGACACTAAAAATTCAAAAGAATTTTGAAATAAACCTGAATCTATTCTTCGGTAATTCGGTGTGTAATTAGTTGCTTGCATTAGGCACTGGGTATACTTGCGCAACGCAATTTGCAATTCCCAAGCTATTAGTAAGATTACAAAAACTTGGCACCGGCAGCGGCAGATCTTGCAGAAGCTCCCCCTTCCAGCAAATTTTATCACTGAAATCTTCCCTATATTTTCCACGAAGATATACCGGATTTTTAGTCCTTGCTTAGAATTTTATACTTAGTATTAATATTAAAAGAAAAACAAAAAACTGATCGCAAGATAAAGCCTATGACATCTAGGCTTTAAGAAGATTCCAACGACACCTCACTCGTCAAAATCGGTAAAGTCGATTCAAGTTGCATAGTTAAACAAACATACGCGCCTACTTACATATACACCAAAACCATTACCCTGTTTCTAGGACAGCCGGGTAAAATTATCTTAAAACGACGACAGGCTTTCTCGCATCTTAAATTGAAAATAAAACTAAAACAAACTAAAAAAAAAAATCCAGCTTCGAGTATTCATTTTATGTAAATGAAAAATAAGGGCCTTAATATGTTCAATGTCGCTTTCTAAGGAGACGCATTATTACGAGTAAGTACTTAGCATAAAAGTTAAAATATTGTTGCTAACAGAATACTTTCAAAATATTTGGGTACGAAAAAAACTAATATCGACTTCAATATTTTAGGATTCTAGTTGAATAATATTACCAATCTTTATACTAAAGTAAAGCGTACTTAATATAGTAAACCAGCGGCTCTCAAACTTTTTTGGCGACAGAACCCTTTTGGAAAACGAAATATTTTACGGGGCCCTAAAATAATCAAAATATGTTTTTATGTGTATTCTTTATAAATAACCATATTACCCGAGATTAACACCATCGCGCTCTCATTTTACGCATTCGACTACTAACTCTTTTAGTTAGATTTTTTTAAACTTTATGATGCAATATTTAGATAAGTAGTTTATTTTACTCTGGTACCTTATAGTACGTTTTTTCCATTTTGACTCGTATTTTGGCGGAGCCCCGACAGACAGCCCCACAGAGGCTTTGCGGAGCCACAGGGCTCCACAAACATAATACTAGTTTTTTTTGACAAATTTCGTATATTTTTCGTAGCTTGACAACCTCTTAACCGATTATGCTCATATTTTAAAATCAGTTTAAAATTGAGTATCGAATGCTTCTGCCAAATATTACCACAATCGGTTGGTAAATGGTATCGTAGCAAACTTTGGGAAGTTTTGGGGCTTTTCAGGGGGGTAATACCCCTCCAATCAGAAATCGCCGACGACAAAAAATCTATAAAATTGTAGAACCTGTACACCATTGAATTTCATCAAAGATTAGTTGAAATATACGAACTGTACGCGAGTACTAAAAAAAAAAAAAAAAACGGATAAATGAAAGCAAATTTTGTCAGTTGAAGCAGAGACTTGGTCCGCTTCGCTCACACGGTCAATTAAATACTCCAAAGAAAACAAAAGCTTTTGATTAAGAGTGAAAAAATTACCGTGTAGTAAGAAAAGGCATAAATACGGTCGGAGCCTACGGTGAAACTACTTAAGTATTTACGTATTGCTGGGGGTTTACGGGTTGATTGATATACTATTGAACCTTAAAAAAGTAGATTTCCACTGAGCTACTTAAAAATTTATTTATAAACACTGTTTTAGACTTTCGCGGTTGTTTACTACATTTGCGGGACATTTAACACAATTTTTGTTATTTTTGATTTCCCGATACTTCGGCACAAGGCGCATGCAACTGCCGAAATATCAGCCGCCGAAATATCGGGAACTCAAAAAAAAAAACAAATAACATGGTAAATATTTTGTAAGTAAATGTAGTATTTATAAATATTTTTTGGTGTTGAAACATAACAAAGAACTCGAGAATTGTTTCGTTACTACCGTTATTATTATAGTTTCGTAAGTATGAAATTTAATCAGTGTTTATTTATCCAACTACTGCGGCGAAGCCTCGGAAGAAGTTTAAATTAAGTTTAAGACGGTGTGCACTTCTGCACTACAATACCTACCAAGCGATGAGGTTGTTCTATAAGATCATTTTCAACACACTTGCTGGTAACGTGGATCTTATTAGGTAAATCGCTTTTACGCTCATAATTCAAGATATTAATAACTCAAAAAGTTGCCCGAAATAGTTTTAAAAGGAAGTTTTTACTAAGATCTATCAACATGGAAGATTACAAGTTTCTGAGATGCATCGTTTAGAGATGGCGGGGGGAGGGGGAGGGGGGGGGGGGGTGGATATTGCAAGCAACTTTGTCGGCCAATGGTATAGGAAACCTTAACATCATTTTAAAAGACCTATTCAATGATACCCCACATGTGGGGTACAACAGAAAAAAAAAATTATCCCCCTTTACATGCCATTATATTATATAAAGTTAATATTAATATAAAATAATGTTTTTATAATTCTGTCAAAATCGCCACCTTACAAAGACCTATTTACCGCACTCGTGCTTTATGATATCCCAATACAAGTTTTATTTATGTAAGCATTCTTAATTTAATAATACTTACATTTTTTTAAACACGAACAAAGAGTTTATATGCGGCTATAAATAGTGCCTTCCCATTTTCTTGAATAAAACCTTATAAAACCTTATTCATTATGAAAAGGAACCTTGAATTTTATCAAATTAGTCACCATTCACAATAAGTTATGTTATAATACAAATATAAAATAGCATTATTATATTTTTAATAATGTGAATTATTTATTAATTATAAATGTATGTTTTAATTTTTGTATCTTTATCTCCCCTAATGAGCCCTTATATTTACAAGATTCATCTAACCCCTATGGAAATATTTCATCATCGCTGACTGTTTTACACCAAAAACTGCAAACCAGGGATAGAAATGCTCAAGAAAAAACAAGTTTGACTAATGATGACCTTATCACTAAAAGCTATTTCTTTCGGGCAACCTTAGGATACGTAAATTTGTAGTTCTCCGAGCCTGCCAATAAATATTATATTTTTATTTTTTAAGATTTTTGTAGATGACTTGAAGTTATTTAGATTTTTAAAACTTGTTGAGACATCTCTCGTAGCCCTCGTAGAGCTACGAAAAGCGTAGCAGTGAAATAAGCGCTCGTAGCCTTGATTGATAATAATTTCGAATTAGTTACTGTTAAAATCTGTAACAGTAACGAACCATGTGTAACTAATGGTATCAGGCAGACATTCTAGGAATCCGAAGGAATTATTAAGTTTTATAATTATTTTAAAATACATACTACGAGTATCATTTACTAACGCCATAAAACTAAGTACATTTTATATAATTTTTATAGGAGTGTTACAAGCGTCGTTTTGCCTTGAATGAGTATTCCCGAATTATATAGACGAAATGTGTCAAAACCACAGCAGTTATCATAGTTTTTTTTTTTTTTTTACTAATGCGTTGTTTAAAAAAGGAATTAGTGTGCATGTTACAATGCAGTTAAAAACTTATTTTTGTTTTGGTAAAAAATATATGAGAGAGCTGGAGAGCCTGGAAGAGATCGCTTTAAGCGATAAAGCCACCAATTGTTACACTAGTTTTAAGTAGATTTTTGTATTATGCATGTAATTTCAGTTGTGAACAATAAAGAGTTAATATCTATCTATCTATGAGTTGAAGTATTGTAATTTACCTCGAATGACGATGTTCTACTGTGAAAGAGAATTACACTGCGTCTACCTACTAATTACCTACTCTTTGACCATTTGAATACCTAATTGGGACCTACAAAGAAACTCTTTAGGAAATAAACATAAATGGTGTTTATTTACACGAGTGTCGATATAACATTAACTAAAACAATAACAACAATACATTATTCGGTAAGGTTTAGTGTCCTTTCTTGAAGCCCCAGTGCTTGTGGTCTTCATGGCCACCCTTCTTGCCGTGCCCACTGTGGTGGTGGTGATGTTCGTGGTGGCCGCCTTCGTCGTGGTGCCCCTTGTGGTCGTGGTGGTGTCCTCCCTTCTCGTGGTGTCCCTTCTTGCCGTGGTGGTGCTCGTGGTGTCCGTCGTGCTTGTGTCCCTTGTGGAAGTGTCCGCCCTTCTTGTGTCCGTGCTCATGGTGGTGGCCTCCGTGACCCTCTTCGTATCCGGACTCTCCGTGTTTGTCGTGGAAGTGCTTGTCTTTCTTGAATTCGTCTACTTTGTGCACGCCGTGGTGACCTTTCGTGGAGTGGCCCTTGTGGTAGTGACCTTTTTCATCGAAGCCGTGTCCCTTCTCGCCCTTTTCACCGTGATGATGCTCGTGATGGTGTCCGTCTTCGTGGTGGTGTCCCTTTTTGTGTCCGCCGTGTTCGTCATGGTGTCCTTTATGTCCCTCGTGGTGGTGGTGACCCTTCTTGCCATGTTCGTGGTGGTGGTGGCCCTTGTATCCCTTATGCCCTTTGCTCCCGTGATCGTGATGGTGGTCGGCGTGGTGCTCATGACCGCCGCCCTTGTCCCACTTGCCGCCGTGTCCGCTGGCGGCGGCTTCCAGATCCGCGTCACGTTTCTCCCGCAAGTTTCGCGCTTGCACCACCACCAGGAGGGCGACCACGCTCAGAAATAGAGCTACCTTCATTATTATTGACCACGAACTGCGTTTGTTGAAAGTGTATTTTGTTATGATAGATATTAATGTCGACCACAAGGTTTTATAGACACTGGGTCTGATTTTCTCGGCAGTCGTGTTAGGCAACAATTGCATTTCTACTTCGGTACATACTGCGGTGGCATTGAATACTGTCAAGGTCAATCGGTCTACTTATAGCGCAGTGTAGCTTCGATAACTACAAAAAAACTACTAAAATATAGTAGTGCCATATTATGTCCCATTCTAGGTATAACCCTATACAAAAAATTTTGAGCGAGTCCAAAAATATGTCTCATTCTAGGTAAAACACTATACAAAAAAGTTAGAGTGAGTCCAAAAATATTAAAAAATAATTCTCTTCTGTGAAAAATATAAATATATATTAGTCTTGGAGGGAACAAAAACATGGAGGCGGAGCAATTATCTGTTGAATGAAACCGATTTATAAACGTTGAGTAACCAAATTGGTTACAAGGTTTTCATTTCCATTTTTTCAAAAAATACAACGGTTTCTTCGAATTTCATAGTAAATTCATAAGTGTGACAAGCGTAGTATTTGCAAGAACAAATGTCGTCCATTCCATTTGGTTTAAAGAGCCATGTTGCGTAGAAAAGTGTGGATAATGAAACCGTGTCTTTTTACAGGTTAGAAGTTTTTAGTAATTTTTCAAAAACTATACAAAACTTGATCAAAATATTAAAGTATGACGAACTTCTTCCCTGCTTTGACTTCACGCTGACAGAATTATTACATTAATGTGTTTTTGGATTCAAAATAAGCGAAAGTATGATTTTTAGTGTCGTGAAAATATGTTATGAAAAATATTTTTTTTTAAATCGATTAGTTTTTCAAGAAACAAGTATGTCAACCTATTATTCTACCAAAACAATTATGAACATTACAAATAGAAGAAAAACTAGATATGTTGAAAGCTTAGTAGCGGCTTGGTCGAGACGATTTAATCGAGGGTGAAGCCATAGGATAAAGTGCTTAGTTTTCTCAACAAAACCAAATTGTTTAAGGGTTAATAAAAACAATAGCTCTTTAGTTATTTTATTTATTTCAAATGAGTCCTTTTAGAAAAGCACCTGCTTTTCTCTCTATAAATGATCGACTTATAAAAAGTATTACGTCACTTAACACTAGATGAGCAGTGGTAAAAAGTAACGTCAGTTCATTATAAAGAAATGGGATTCGCACGGATTATTTAGTTTAAAATCGATTTATTGTTTCGTACTATATCATGGATACATCACTAAATTCTACCATCAAAAACCAGCTACATTTGTGTGTGAAGTTGCACGATATTGAAATAAGTTATCTCTTTTTTGCACGTTGGTGCGCCTATAAAACAGAAGAGCAAAACATACAAAAAAATGCTCATTATATTACATCGGCCGCTTGATATTATTTAGTAGTTTATACACAGAATTTGATGACTATGAGTTTATATTAAATCTAACTCCTGTCTGTCTTTTTAGGGTTCCGTAGTACTACAAGGAACCCTTATAAGTTCGTCATGCCCGTCTGTCTGTCCGTCCGTCTGTCTGTCTGAATACTTTACAGCCTTATAACTTCCAAAGTTATAAGCTTACTTGCATGAAATTTTGCACAACGATAGTCTAAGTAAAGACAAACAGTTTTAAAAAAATAAAAAAAACTATTTTTTGTAAAATAAGGGTAGCTCGGATATATGTAAAGGGAGGGTAAAAAAAAAAATTCGCTCCACCCCATCATGTTGGGTGTCTTTGAATAGGTCTTTGTAAGGTGAAAATTTCGAAAGAATTAAAAAAAAAATTTTTCGTCAGTACCCCACATGTGGGGTATCATTGAATAGGTCTTTTAAAATGATGTTAAGGTTTCCTATACCATTTTTTTATCAAACGTATTACTTCCGAAATATGGGCCGACAAAGTTGCTTGCAATGTGTCCCCCCCGCCATTTCTAAACTATGCATCTCAGAAACTTGTAATCTTCCTTGTTGATAGATCTTAGTAAAAACTTTCATTTAAAATTATTTCAGGCAACATGTGATAACTACTTTTTGAGTTATGCTGTAAAAACGGATAAAAACTTAACTTTCAACATTTTTAAAGTTAAAAATCACCGAAAAATAAATAAAACAGTATTTTATGTTTACAATAACAATAGTTTTCTAGCAATTTCTATGTTAACATTTTCTATTTTGACAAAGAACGAAAAAAGTTGTAGTTAAAGAACTAATACTAATACCAGAATAATACTACTCAGCCAATATCTACAAACTTAATTAATTACTTTAAGTTATTTTAAAAGAAGTTACGACACGTTATTCAAGACAAATCAGTCAGATTCCGGTGCTTGTATAACGGTGTATAACGAACGATGGGAAGTATTGATGTGGCCGTAGTGGATAGCTATTACGGTATATTACTTTTTTAATGCTACGACTGTTGAGTTGCAACGACGATGTGTTTGCTTGCTTATAGGCGTGTGAAATGTCTCTACATCGTCTAACTTATGGCTTCACTATTGTCATAAATATCACATTATTTCAGATTTAAAATAAAGAAACAAACCTACTGACATAGTACGGCGGAGGCGGACCAATGAGAGAAAATAAGAGATTAAGTGTTGGAAAAATAATTATTATATATACGTCGTGGGCTAATCGTTGAACGATCGAGATCTGCCTGCATGGGCAGATCAAGATACGCCGGAATTTCTTGGTTTCAGTGGCTTAGCATGTAAAAAAAATATTTCCATTAAAACTTTGGTCCGTTTTACCCCTTCAGAAATAGGATTTCGCAAAATCCGAAAAATTTGTATTTGGTTCTAATTTCACGCCTCTATCATAAGCGGTTTGGTCTGTGCGTTGATTCATAGAAAAAGGCTCTTTCTTTTATATGATTACTAAAACGAATAGTGCACCAAATGCATATGCCAAATATGCCAGTTATTTGTTATTTGTTTATCTAAATTTTCAGGGTTTTGTCACTTCTACTAGTGGCAGTCCTTCGGACGACCAAGGCAACCGCAGCATGTGTCAAACTATTAACCACTTCGTTAACAGTATTGGGTAGATAGCAGTACTAGTAGCGGAAGGCCGAGACAAAGCGTAAATACATTAAAATAGTTTTCTACAAAATGTAATTCTTTGAAATATAAAACATAACAAAAACACTCATTTCTAACAACGTAACAACTAACAAATGTCGAACATATAGGCACAGATTAATGACCCTTCTTGTGACCCCATGACTTGTGGTCCTCGTGGCCGCCCTTCTTGCCGTGGTCGTCGTGGTGGTGCCAGTGCTCGTGGTGTCCGCCCTCGCCATGGTGCCCCTTGTGGTCGTGGTGGTGCCCACCGCCCTCGTGGTGTCCCTTCTTGCCGTGGTGGTGCTCGTGATGCCCACCGTGCTTGTGTCCTTTGTGGAAGTGTCCACCTTTCTTGTGGCCACCTTCGTGGTGATGTCCGCCGTGATGCTCTTTGAAGCCCTTTTCACCGTGGTGATCGTGGAAGTGCTTGTCCTTCTTGAACTCGTCGTGTTTCTCGATGCCGTGGTGTCCCTTCGTGTCGTGTCCCTTGTGCCAGTGGCCGTGCTCGTCGTGTCCATGTCCGTGTTCGCCCTTCTCGCCGTGGTGATGATGGTGATGGTAGCCGTCGTCGTGGTGGTGGTGTTTCTTATGCCCGCCATGTTCACCGTGGTGTCCCTTGTGTCCCTCGTGGTGGTGGTGTCCGTGCTTTCCATGGTGGTCCTCGTGGTGTCCCTTGTGTCCTTTGTGGTCGTGTCCGCCGTGCTCCCCGTGGTGATGTCCGTGGTGCTCGTGGCCGCCACCCTTGTCCCAGTGGTGTCCCGAGGCTGCGGTCTCCAGGTCGGCGGCGCGCCGCGAGCGCGTGTCGCGCCCGGCCGCCAGCGCCGCGAGGGCCACTAGGCCCGCCAACACAAGCAGGCTTCTTCCCATGGTTGTCGTTGCTTGTTGCAGTTGTGAATGATAACTGCATCGGTGACAATGAATTTATATACCAAGTACAGAAACGGTTAGGTAAGCTTACTATGTCCGATAGTGTCAAGGTTGCATCCGAGACAGATTTCTACTTCCTTCCAGTTCAGCCAATTTTGTTGACGGTGCTCAAGCAAAGTCAAAGACGGTGGCTGACCGCTCAAAGAGTTCACGTAAACTGCTTCTTTGTCAATGTATATCGTAATAATTAGTTAAAGTACATCTTTTTTTAAATGTTTAAGCACAACTCTACTACAGCTAAGTATGCTTTGAGCGGCTCTACAATGAGAGCTGGCTGCAGAAACCATTCCTGACTAATGTGTTTGATAAAACTTGCAAACCTACACATATGGAATTATACACATACACATATTATGGAATATAGTTACTACGAATATATAAACATAATACATACACATATGAATGGTAAGTCTTTATTCATTTATTTTTCCGCTTCATTTAAATTAAATAAAGCGCGTGTGTTGAGGCGTGTGTACCTACGGCATTCACATGTTTGTTTGTAAAACAGGTTGGCACTGTTGTACGAATAGGCATTCTCTCGCGGTTTTACCCTTTTCTGAATTCAGCTGCGTAATGGAAAGCCTTTGTAAATCATGGTCATGTGATTTACAAAGTCTTTCTCTGGCGTCCGCTTGTGTTCGGTATTACTTTGCGTGTTGTTCTTTTAGCTTTGCATGTACCTACAATAACTTTTTTATATGGAAGTGCAAAAATAAGAAATTCGATAAACTAAGTACGATTGCATATTATAAGTATTTTGTACCACATACGATTAATTAACAGAGTTCGCCTGGGGAATCATATCTTTATCACAAAATTGGTAATAGTACAAATCCTTTGTCAGTTATGTAGCCGTTAAGCGGTACTTTGCAAACATTACCGTGTTCCGTATTAAAAAGCAATATTTTCCGAGAGATTATAGATACCATGTGCATACCTAATGAGATAAGTAAATACAGGGCCGGGCGACTAGCGCAGTGTAGTGTTTTGTTTCAAAATTTTCAGTGACATCGATGTCTAAATTATATATATATAATAGATCTAAATATATATATCTATATATGTATATATATAAAAAACTATACTATAGTAAAAAATAATAAAATATCTATATCCCATGTACTTACTGCTCCTGACTTACTGCTGTACTTACTTACTGCTTAAATACAGTAGTCCATATATATATTTATGCATATATGGGGAAACGAGTCGCTTACCAGGTTATCAGGTGATATTCGTTCGGCGATATTCACTCGGTTACATTAAATTAAATATATTTTTAATCAGAGTTTTTATAATATGTTTATAATACAGTAAATGGTCTGGTCCTCGCCTCGGGGGATCCCAGAGCTGGCGCATACTTCTCCCAAAAACTGAGTATAATTATTCAACGGGGAAATGCTGCCAGTATTCTGGGTACCCTGCCGCACGGTGGCGAACTTGACGGCGTGTTTGTTTTGTAGGTTAGATTAGTTTTTATTTATATTTTGTTATTGCTACATTAGATTATAACAAACTTTATCTATTAAATATACAGTAAATGGTATAGGTAATATGTAAGTACATGAGATATAGATATATTATTATTTTATACTATAGTATAGTTTTTCGACAAAGCCTGTAATAAAATAGCATATAACGGAGTTTTAAAGATAAGTAAAAAAATATTAAAATTATTTGTACTCTAATAAATTAGTTCTAGGCTATGACACCCCAGGTGCAATAGCAGGGTAAGAAAACATTATTTTTTCTGTTTATTTTTGTGTATATAAAATGAATAAATTTAAAATAAAATTCAGCTTTCTATGATATAACTAGCTGATTCCCGCAACTTCGTACGTGATGAGGCCTTTGGCCTCCCTAAACTCTACATACAAACCTTGACTTGACAATAACGAACACAACGAAAAAAAAACCATCAAATTCTGTCCAGCCGTTTGAGAGATTTAGCGATACTAACGAACGGCGATTCATATACATACATATAGTTAGATTTAGGCAATAGAAAAATAGGTTCTGACATTATCCAAATTTCAAGCCTGTAAAATAATCCGTTTACAAGCTAGAAACTCGTGACATGTAGGACGGATAGGCAGCAAAGTGATAGCAATAGGATTAGGTACGTTTTAGCCTTTTGGCTTTTGGCACGTATCCCTAAAATTAGCCTGTGTTGATAACGTAGGGTTTGTTACATTATATTTAGTCGGGATTTTTAACACGATTATCATTATTTTTGAGTTCCCGATATTTCGGCACAGTGAATAATAAAAATCGTGGTAACTAAATATCCCGTGAGTAGTGATTTGAATGTAGTAAGTAAACAACCGCGAAAGTGAAATATTTATATATATTTTATATTTATTTATTTAATATTGTTATGAATAAGGATGTATGTGTGCTTGTATATTTGTATTTGTCCAACGATAAGTTACGAACCGTTGCTCCGATCTATAAGAAATTTTAAAGTAAAGGAACAAGGGCCACAGAATTTCACTAGCGTTGAAATTTCTCAAGTTACTGTCAAATAAATATACATACAAACATACATACAACAGCCGATTAGCTCCCGTAGACTCGTAGAGATTCACTGCGCTCTGTCATTTATATATTATAATAATGGTAAAATAAATAATAATCATTCTTTATTTCCAGGCAACATCGCCCATATCATAAATACCTTAAAACTAAAATACATATAATATACAAAGTGATGAGAAAACAAAGTGAACAAAGTGTGTGATTATGATGATGAAATAATGGTGTCGATTCTGTTGTGCATGGACGAAACATAATACCACAACAGCATAGATTTAGTATGATGCTAAATCTATGCTGTTGTGCCATTTTCTAGAATAAACTAGATTTGACAGCTCTAAAATTGTTGCCATCATTTTCTCCCACATTTAAATGAAAAGAAGCGCACATTCGTTTAGTTAAGTGAGTGGTAGAGCATTGCAGAATCGACAACATTGTTTCAAAAAGGCTCTGTCTAGTCACACAGCATTTATGAAACAATACAAGATTAGTCGATTTTGTATGATAGATGTCAGCGTACCGTGTTAGCTATCATGTTTGCATTGTACATTAAATTGTTTGTATTTTATCTTTTAAATCCTTCCTAGCTATTTCCACCGAAGAAGAAGATACGAAAGAAAAATGAAGCTCATTATTATCTCGATTACTCCCTAACACCGACAATATGTTCGTGTCCTTTCTAACCTGCAAGCTTTAAGCGCAGAGTTCTTCGAGGTAAAATAAAAGGTCGCTTTTATTATAAGTACATATAGCTACTTACATTTCTCATAACTTAGGTAGACTTATTGTGCGCGTATCTAGGACGAATGTTACATACAATTGAAAATAATACATGAGCCGCGTTTACGTTGTAGAAATTATTCAAGCTCCAACTCATAGTAAAGAACAATTTTGTTTTTGTGGTGTAAAAGTAAAACTTCTTCCCTATATTTTAGAAATCTAGATCTAATAAAGTAGTACTACAATTTATCTATCGAAGATTTAAAATAACCGACGTCTTAAGCGACTTTGGAACGGAAGTTTCTGTAAATGAACTGAGATGCTCTATTGTTCTTATCTTAACCTATTAGAATTTTAAAGTTGGTGCCAAGTGGCTAAGGCGAGATATCTCCAGTTAAGGAGAGTCTTATTGAACAATCGATTTAAAGTTTCCAATCCTATAGCAGTCTATTTTGATGAATCCAGTTTTTTTACGAGTACTTTTTTAATAGACATTCAAACCTAAAAATGACATGGGCGTAATCGATCCTTTCTAGCCCCAAATAAAATACTCAACGATTACTTAAAAATTGTAAATGTTTTATTTAAATGTATTAGCAAATATCACAAAATTTCAACAATAACAAACAGTGTCATCACCAATTTTAAAAATCAATAAATTAGTTCCTTAGTGTCCTTTCCAGCCCCAGTCCTTATGTTCTTCGTGGCCGCCCTTGCTGCCGTGGCCGGCGTGGTGGTCGTAGTGCTCGTCATGGCCACCCTCGTCGTGGAAGCCCTTTTGGTCGTGATGGTGGCCACCCTTCTCGTGGTGCCCCTTCTTGCCGTGCTCGTGCTCGTTGAAACCACCCTCCTTGTGACCCTTGTCAAAGTGCCCACCCTTCTTGTAACCACCCTCATCGTGGTGACCGCCGTATCCTTCTTCGAATCCAGACTCACCATGTTTGTCATGGAAATGTTTGTCCTTCTTGAACTCGTCTATTTTGTGAATACCGTGATGTCCTTTCGTAGAATGTCCTTTGTGGAAGTGCCCCTTTTCTTCAAAACCGTGACCCTTTTCACCCTTTTCTCCATGGTGGTGCTCATCGAAGTAGCCTTCGTCGTGGTGGTGGCCCTTCTTATGTCCACCCTGTTCGTCGTAGTGTCCTTTGTGTCCCTCGTGATCCGAGTGACCCTTCTTGCCGTGATCGTGCTCGTGGTATCCTTTGTATCCCTTTTCCTCGTGGCCGCCGTGCTCCTGGTGGTGGTCGCCGTGGTGCTCTCCACCGTCTCCCTTCTCCCAGTGAGACGCGGCCGCCAACAAATCTCTCCTCTGGCGCACATCTCTTGCGCAAGCAACCGCTACGACCGCAGTCAAGCAAACCAACACAATTTTTACCATCTTGTTCTGCTCTCCTGGTTCTGTTAGGCAATGATTGCCAAATGATGCCTGTTGCTGTTTTCTCTTTGCTTATATACTATTGCCAATAATACTTGTACCTTTTAATGTCAGGGTGAAGAGTGGCGGTCACAGGTTGGCCTGAATTACATTTGTATTGAATACGCGTGTTGTCTCTACGGTTTTCGTCATAGTGTAAATAAATATATATAAAATATCGAAGACCCGTAATTCTTATTTTATTATGCTGGTTCATTATGGATAAAAGCCAATCAATAATCATTAATGGATTAAATTTCTAACTAACTCTAAATAATGTGGATAGACTGATACATTATTAGCCAAATTATATTTTTTTTGTAAAATCTGCATACATACTCTGTAACACTAACCATGATGAGTACATATGTATTGGTTTAGTTCACAACTAAGTAACTCTGTTTATGTTTATATCTTTTATGAATGTATTTTGTTTTATGTGCGTCAATAAATAAAATAAAATTACCGGTTATGTTCTAATTTTTATAGCTTCGAAAAATATTTCCTCGAAAACGTTTAACGTCTTTTTCCTCTATAATTTTCTGGCTTACTCGAAAATAGAATTCCATATTTTCAAACGTAAGCTTTTTAATTGACATTCTTTCTCAATCCAGACGATTCAAATGTTTGTTACCAAAGAAGCAAACAAAACTGAAATCAATTATTTTTCAGTATATTTCAATTCCACATGTTAATTATTCCATATAATAAATGTAATGTATTCGAAATAATATAAAACAACTGTCATGCCACTGGAAGAGTTTCCGGGATAACATTAAAAAAAAATTACCATAATCTACTGTTGTCCGTTAGCTCGAGCAAAAACATAATGTCGAAAAGTGTGGCGTAGGATTAGTAATAGGGTCTACACCTACAGGAACACTAAAAATGACATTTAAGGTGCAACGTTTCGCTCAGCGCGCGATATTCAAATTTTCTTGCGTTTTTTGTCAATTACAGTTTAATTACTAATCGTAAGTTCATGAAAACTAATTTTGCGATTATAAATAGATTGTTTTAAGAAATTACACCAACAAAAAATTCAAGTTGAAAGCTAGTATAAGTATATTTCTCACTAAACCAAAAACCAAGATTAAAATCAGCTTATTGAGAATTTTAGCTAAGCCAATGTTACCTTGGTTATCATTTTACCCGTAATTTCTTAAAACAACTTATTTATTGGCGCAAAATTGGTTTCCATAAATCCACGATGACTAATTAAGCTGTAATTGATAAAAAACGCAAGAAAATTTGAATTTCGCGCGGTGAGCGAAACGTTGCACCTTAACCTGCCGTTGTCTGATTTGGTTCTGTACTGAAAAAGTTTTCGGATTATTTAAAAACAACCTACTGTTATTGGTACCAGTACCAGTAAAAGCTTAGAGAAATTAAAAAATAATAATAATAATATTATAGGTTATTTTTTTACCATCTAACTAAAAGCTATCATTTCTATATATGTATGGGGAAAAAAATGCATATTCATCCTCAGCCAGAAGACGTCCATTGCTGAACATAGGCCTCCCCCTTAGAGCGCCTCACCGATCGACAACGTGCCACTTGCATCCACCGGTTGCACGCGACTTTCACAATGTCGTCGGTCCACCTAGCAAGTGCAAGTTGCAAATGTGCTTTTGTAAGTATGTGTAATGTACATTGGTAAATGCACTTACAAAAGTTGCAATTTTCTTGCAATTCTAAGTTTTTCAAATCTTTAATTTAATCGACTTCCAAAAAAAGATTGAAAAGCCTAAGTTCAATTGTTTTGACTTGTTATTTCTAAGGAAGTATTGTGGTTAGGGAACGTCCATTCATTTTACTTTGGTCGAAGCGTCATCACATTGTGTTGAAGATCATCACCCGATGGATGCAGTCAGGTGTCTTGCCCGCGATCGTTTTCACCACAGTCAAGGGCGACTGAGGTCAAGGCGCCGTTGCGAAGCCGTCGTCGCCCCGATTTTTTCAATATCATTTGTCTAAATAAGTTACCTCTGATCGGTTTCTTTCGTCACGGTTTCCGGTCGGGTGACCACGCGCTTAGCTCTGTCGGCCAAACGCTGCGACACGCTCGACCCAACAACACTTCGCTTATGTTATAATTGAATTCCAAATTGATTAATTAAGTTACCTACTATTTTATGGACAATTTATCAGCATTGTCATTTTAATTTCATAGCGTAAAAAGATGAGCGTTTTTAATGGATTTTTGCATTGTGATAGTAGATTGGTTTTTACCACGACGTTATTGAATCTACTTGTGAAAAAATAGGTAAAGTCAGTCTTGAAATTTCAATTCTCGTATTTAACGTATGTGAATTGCAGACGACCATTTTCAAAAAAAGAGTAAATTCCATTTTGTTACTTTCCATAGCATATCTTTTATAATAATTATTTATATTTTTGAAGCAACAAGAAACCCTGCGCAATTCATGTAGGTGTTTTATTTTTATTTGTTTTTGCTCCATTATATTGGAGTCTTTTTTTCTCTTTGGGAAAAAATTGAAGGGATTCCATAACTGAATAGTAATTTTTACAATAAAAACCAGTCACAGTCACAGTATGTCGCGACACGAGCTGTGCTTGCTACCTAAAAACGCCAGGTTAACTTGCCATCAGTCAAGAACAGCTCGATCACTAACAAAGAAAGTATCACAGACTAAAAAAACAGAAAGGAACCCTAACAAATGAAATTAAAATTATTACTAACTTCACAATACGTATAATATTGAATAGAAGTTATAGGCTTTGGACGCCTTGGCGGCGGATAGTTGTAATCACTTGTGTTTGTGAGATCTGACAACGAGCAGCTTCTAAGGATATTGGGTTTGATGGTGATCGAGTACTTTTCGACAAACGTCGTCATATGTTAACTTGGATCGACGTTTCGAGATAATATAGGCCGCTGGGACGAAGACGGAACAACCCTATATACTGAAATCGTTTAATTTATGGGTTTCTTTCTTTAGACTCAAGACCCAAAGCATAAAACTTGTAACATCATTATATTTAACTCATATCATTTATTTAGACTGTTTACATCGTTTTGTAACTTCTCGACATCTACGACTGTATTTATTACTTTTAATATTTTGAGATTATCTGCTAACATAAAAGGAGTGCAATAAAGAGAGGACCGAAGTGTGACCCTTGGGTACACCAGAACCTATTCTCAGTAGCGTCGTAGACGCATAACTGGCTGAGACTACAAAAACACTGTTGTGTAAGTATGAACGAACCCATTTTAACATAGAACCAGAGAAACCATAAGCAGAGAACTTAGGAGCACGGGATGTAAGACTTTGCAGAAAGCCTTGCTGAAATCTGTATATACGACGTCAACTTGCTATTATTATCTGTAGCCTCAACAAGATTCGCGACAAAAGTCAATAAGTTCGTGCATGTGGAATGTTGCTCTAAGAAACCATGCTGATGATTAGTGGTGTTTGATACATGTAAGAAAAAAATTAAGATTCTAAAACTTTTGGAAATTTATGTTGAAATAATTGAGTAATGGACTATAATTATCAGCAATTTTATCATGTTCGATCTTAAATAACGTGTTACTTTAGCTGTCTTCTGAATTTCTGGAACTAATCCTGATTTTAGTGACTTGTCATAAATAAGTACCTACATGGAGAGTTAAATACTCGAGGCAAATCTTTAATTAATAAAGGGGTATACTCGTACCGTCGGGTCCAGCTCCTTTGCTAGTATCAACATCTTAAACAGTGTAAGTATGTACGTTCCCTAAAGACTCCATAACGGCTGGACCGATTTTGATGAAATTTGCGGGGAATTTTCGGATTAGCCCAGCGCTCCTGTATTTTATCTATGGCCCAGCGGGTGATCCTGTGCGTGCGTAAGATGGTATCCGCGCGAAGCCGGGGCGGGTCAAGAGTAACACAAATATTCATCAATATAAAAAAAATTGGCTTTTGATATTGTACCTTTCGGTTAGGCTATTTAAGCTGTCGTATCTGAATTATCTACTACCTGTACCTTTTCTGTTCCTTTTTTATTTTTCTGTACTTTTATGTACACAGTTTTAAACAATAAACGTTTATCATCATCATCAACCAGAACTGAACAATGGCTTCCTCCTTAGAGCGCCACTCTGTGCTAAACGAAATTACCATTTTTTAAAGCCAGACTTAGCCAATGATGCGGTCTGATATTGATTTAGCCACTGCCTACGGACGCGAGCACAACGGATATATAGGTAGATATAAATCGTAAGGGGATTGTTTGTGTAGCAACTCGTAACACCAAAACTAATTACATCGTAGGCCCTGTAAGCCTCGCCTCGCTAAACCAAACCAAAGTATTAATCCGCAGTGTCGGAATAGATACGCGCAATCCGCACAATACGCAACAGGCATACCGCCGCTAATTAAACACGTCGATCTATCACAAACACTCACATAGCGGTCAAAGCTCATCATCTTGACAATTTTTTTGTGCCTGGCACTAAAAAAAGGAAAAAAAAACATAGGACAAAACATAACAAAGCTGAAATCATCAATAAAATTAAGCAAAAGCGAAATAGGAAAAATAATAGTCGATTGCGTTCCTGAACGTGCATGAGTGTGAAGAAATCGTATAAAGTGGTGAATTGTGTATTTTCGTTTTGTTTCCAATACTCCGTAGAAGCTTCTAGTAAAGTATCCACCACTTCAATGAGGCGTGACTTGGACTTGACCGTGTCTTACTTAGCTCGACTTATACTGTGATAAGACTTGGGTTTGTTGCGAAATATTGTGCTTTATTTTTAATATTACAAAACTACCACTGCAAAATGTAAGTAGCCTATGTCTCTCGGGACGTAAAGACTGACAGATGGATAGATGGATGGACGAACCAAAGAATATTGGACGAACACACCGATCAACGATTATAATGTTTTTTATTCTCTTATGTTTTGTGTATTTAGCCAGTGTCAAGTATTGTATTATTTCAAACGAAGTCAAATATTTCGCAATTAAAATATGTCTCAATGATAGTCTAAGTCAAGCAAAGGAGGTCAAGTACATGACATGCCTCAGTAAAGTGGTGGAGACTACTAGAGGTTTCTATGGAGATTTGGAAACAACACGAAAATACACGTTTCATTACATTTCACTATTCACCAATACTCGTGCACGTTAATAAACACTTAATTGATAAAAATCCACAACTTTTACACATAAACACTCGAAATAACACAAGTTTTGGAAAATAATACAATGACGCGACATGACTTCTTCATGTTCCCGCCAAAACTCATTGTAATGGTTCCATATCAATTCCATATGGTACAATATTTTGGTTCCGTAAAAACACTTACATATATTTTAAACTCAGTAAAAAATTTAGTAACGCACAAATATAAGTGTATAATAAAACCATTGTAGTATTTTATTGGTCTTGGTGGTTTTTAGCCTAACGTGTACTGAAATGTGACGGAGCAATACCTCTATTTTACTGCACGTGAAGTCCGAAAATAATGTGTGTCACGATTTGAATTAATAAATAATGTATTGGTTAGGGATATAGTACTTTACTGCCTTATCCAAGTTAAGTTGTTTGTTGTTGTTAGTTAAGTTTAAATCAACTCAGTACTCCTCATACAGGTATTTTTATATACTCGTGTCGATAAACTACGAATTACCTGATAAAATTACGATTTAGAGTAATGCTTAGACGCTTTACGCGTTCAAGCAATAAATATTTTAAATAGAGTACAGTTGATATTTAAATTGCAAGATTTCCTTTAAGTAGTTACATTTTTGTTTTAATTTCATAAACTCTTATAACATTCAAATAACTGAGTGTAAGAGAAAACAGGTTTTCTTCGTTTCAATTAACAAAAACTTGTTTGGAGCAACATGAACATCATTAATGTATATAGAAAGAGCTGCGATTTTTTTATTCATTTCACTCATTTTTCACTTCGTACGTACATAAGTTTATTAATTTTTATTTAGTTACTAGATGTTACCCGCGACTTTGTCCGGGTGGACCTTAAAAAAAATTACTATGTCCGTGTCCGGCCCTTAAGCTATATTTATGCAAAAATTCAGCTCGATCGATTCAGCTGTTTAGCCGCGACAACGCGACAAACACCCAGACAGAGACACATAGACACAGAGACATAGTTACTTTGAAATTTATAATATTAGTTAGGATTAGGATAATTTTGTATGCGCGATCGCAAGAGAACCAAAATCGATAAAATATAGTAAATGTAATAAAAATTTAAAACTTGTTTTTTCCAAATCTGTTTATAAATGACGGAGTTCTGAGATACGAATAACAAACATTAAAAAAAAAACAGTCGACTTGAGAACCTCCTCCTTTTTTTTTGGAAGTCGGTTAAACAGTAAAGGGTCACGGTGTTTCAACATAGTGTTTCTGTTTCTAAGAATTATTCAACAATAAAGCTCCGTAGGGTAGATATTCATAACTGACGTAGGGCAACGACTGTTTATTTTAATTATGTGTAAATTTTCTCACCGATAACTTAATTACATAGGCGGATTCGAGCAGGCGTTATTCATACAAATTACTACGTGAGCCATGGGCGTGTGAATACATGATACGATATATTCAAATTCAACCGAACCTCGTATTACTAAATATTATTCGAACATATGAGGTATTTTGTTATTGGTAACAGTTAAGTAGTGCTAAGCTTCGGGCCGTAACGGAATATCAAAGCGATTGTACATTGTCTGAAACTGAAGTCAATCCAAAGTTCGTTGTAGTTGCGCGAGCGGTAATATGCAGAGTTTGTTACGTATTAACCTCGGATACCAGTCCTCGTAAACAAAATCTCGTGTGGAAGTTTCCAAGAGCCAACTTTACTTCCGTTAAATGCTTTTATGTTACGATATTACATAATGTAAACGAATTCTGTCCGTAATTTATTTTATAGATTACTACCTGTACTGACTTCGTTCGCATGGCCCTACAAAAAAAAAAAAAAAAGTTACCTATATCCGTCTCCGACTCTTCAGATGCATGTCTGTAAAAATTCACCTCGATCCGTTCAGCCGCGTAGCCGTGATAACGCGACAAAAACCCATACAGAGTGACTGAGAGACAGAGAGACAGAGAGACAGATTTACTTTCGAATGTATAATGTTAGTTATTTTACTATGAAAACCACCGAATGTGATCGAAACTATAGTCGCAATAACCGACTCAATTTAACGTAAGTATTCCCGTTTTATTAAAACAAAAAATATTAGTTAGTTAGGATTAACTTTTGGCTGCGACTTCACTGCGATGTGAACAACTTATGTAACCCCAGTATACTCTAGTTTCTACCAGTGAAGGATTTTTTCAATATCGGTTCGGTTTACTAGTTTCAGAGATTACCTCCTTCAAACAAATAAACAAAATTATTAAATGTACCTTTCACATCGCTCTTTCTTTCTTTTCTTTTTTTTTTCTTTAGATTCGCGTAGAAGATTCCGCCTCTTCACACGCGTTGTTAATAAAACATAGTTATGTCTCTGCAGGAATAGTGCACTTTTCTATTCTTGTATTTACCTATATGATAAAGAATTTTTAGACTTTAGTTCTGAAGATCATCCCCTATATACAAAAACCCATAAAACTTGTGTTACCTTTATATAATATAGACTAGAAATAGATGTACACTATATATTTGTTTAATAATATTGAGATATCTGTTTCGCGGTCGTCCTCTATCATATCTAGATAAATGGTTATCCACAAACAAATGGGGGATTGAGGCATTTGGAATGCGAGGTGGCGGAGGTTCGAGGCGCGCGGCGCAGCGGCGAGAGGACTCGGCGGAAACCATTAATGAAATTGGAATTGTCGCCGGCCCCGGTGCTCATCGTTCCCTCCAATTGATTTTCATAGACAAGAATTGTCATTCCGCCAGAGAGCCGACTCCTCGGGGTCGGCAATTGTCGTGATATGAAAAGCAGGTGGATCGGGCTCCCGTGACCGGAATACTAAACGCCTTGTTATCATCTCATTCATGTGCACGAAAGTTAAAATATCTCTCCCCTATCTACTGTTGATATTCTTTTTGAACTTTCATTTTACAAATTTAATTTCATCGCTATCCTCCGAGACTTGAGCTTTTACTTTATGTGCGCATCTTAGGTATTTTTAATAAATAATGTTGAATCAAGGTTGCAGTAGATATCATTTCACCAATATATTTTTAGAAAATATCAATTTATTTCTGTTAAGTTTGAATTGTATCTGTGAACACTTTATAATATATACTGGAGGCTATAACCAAAAGGTATGAAATATATTTGAAATATTCGCAGTTGGATTCATGGAATACTTTTTCTTACTTATTCCCACTTGAGCTTAGCTTGTTCAGTAGAAACAAGTAAGATAAAACAAGGGTAATTCGTTGGGGATAAGTGATAAAAACGATTATGAGGTTTTATGTTTTGCATCGTTTTTCGCCTGTTCCGAGTACGGACGATGCTGATCGCAGAAACAATATGTAGGTATAATTAATGGTTGAAATGCTTAAATTTAGCTGTATTCATTGAACGAGTGAGAGGAGCGTACGAAATCTCTGCAACAACTGGCAATATTTTGGCTTTTTTCTGTCCGTATGCTGGTACGTCCGGTATACCACTTGGTTCTACAACTTCATAGTTTTTTTGTCGTCGGTGATTTTTGATTGGGGGATCAGCTGAAGAATAATCTAAGATCGGAGGGTATTTCTCCCAAAAAGGAGGGAAGATTGCCGAAGCGCTATTTTCCAGCCGTTTTTGATTGATTATATTTGGCAGAAACATCTAGTACTCAATTCGAAACAAGAATTTCGTATTAATATTCGAAATATATATTGTACTAATGTACAATCGGTCAATAGGTTATCATGGTCGTGAGGAGAAATTGAGATTGTGCAAAAAAAATTGTGCTCGCGAGGTATGTTACAGTTTACACACTAAATAAGTATTCAATGTAATATTTTGTGTTTTTTTAATAAACTTTTTATTCATCTTTAACAGCGAGCATCACCCTGATTATGAACCTTTGTGATCCTGATTATGATAGCATGCCATCCCGCTCGTTCCAATATAATCGCACTAAGCACGATCGTGCTCGCGCAATGTCACTATCATAATCACGACCATCCATAATAAGGGGGCTGGTAGAAATTGCGAGATTATATTTCCCCTTTTTACCCGATTGTGCTAAAAGAGGGTAAAATTTTCGGGTATTTGTAAATATCTTCGTCCTTATGTGACCTAAGCGGGTTGATTGATTTTGGATTGCGAGGTGTTATATTCCTGCCCGTTACTTTGTTTTCCATAACAGAACCAAATCACGAAGCGTAGGTAGGCCTCTGTGGTGGACTGACGACATTCTGAAAGTCGCGGGCAAGTGGTGGAAATGGCAAATTATCGTTCAGTGTGGCGTTCTATCTGAATAATTCCAGAATAACATAAATATTTAGTCTTCTACATAAAACAGATAACTCACCAAAAGTTAAGGTCCTAGAGGTAATCCAATACATATAGACTCTTGATAATAATAGGTCCGAGCTATAGTCGGGATATTAAGGTAATGAGAACGTATGGCTTAAATTAAGTCTGGACATAAAGACAGCTCGTGTCCACACTGTCTAGTGCATATGTGCACGCCGAACACGAGACAACAGCGCTGCAGCTGCGGCGCGGCGCTTACGGGATGCACGCGCGACCCATGCATTTCTCAGTTCGCTGACCCGGAATGTATATTTAATTGATTTCGGTATTGCGGCTGACACTAACGAAGTTTCATTTTCAGTGATAAATGTAATCTTTTTACTAGAAACAACGGCTTTGCCAACAGGAGCTGATGACGAAGAGCTTTTTTTTATAACATTGACTAAGTTATTTTTAATTAACCAAACACCACTTGCACTCAACGATGTTTGTTCCATGCACAGAATTCTCCTTATTAATGTCTTTGGTTACATGACTTTTCACAAACTCGATATTGATATAATAAAAGTTTTTTGGTGCAAGTTTCAGCTCCTATTCACCTTCCTTCTCATTTGAAAGTGCGTAATGCTATTCAAACATCAATTTAAAATGTGTTATAGTCACGGAATTAAAGGGTTTGGGTATGATGCAAGGAAGCTGCTGGCGAGGGCTTTATTAGTAAATTAAAAATAACACTGTATTTGTAATTAAAACCAGTTTTGTATTTCATGCACAAAACCCGTTTTTGCAATAGCAGGAAAAGCAATATTTGCAAAACATTGGCCGACTTTATCTGTTTCCTGTTCGAGATTCTCGGTATTTTATTTACGCTCATGTATAAGGATAAGGAGAATCATGACGAAATGATATATCACTTTTCCATGATATATTGTGATCCAGCGAACACAAACAAATATATTTTTGTATGATAAGTCTAAACGAACGAGCCCTTTTATGTAAAATAGTAACTGAATAAATATAGCAAAAAAATCTCAGAGCCGTGGCTACGTTTATCGTAGCATTCGTAGTCTACGAGGAACGTAGCGCGCCGTAGCGAACGACGTTCTCATTTGATTTTTTCAAACGCTAGTCATGTCGTAGCGTTGTCTGAATTTGATTTGTTCTCGGGTTCACCCAGCCCCCCTCAGAGCACGTCCTTTTGTTCAAGCCCGCAGGCTGCATCGATTGTAATAAATTAGATAGCTCTCAATCAATAGATTCGCCTAGATAATGCCTGTGTCATAGGCCAACCTTTGTTCAAGAAATTCATTGAAGAATATTGACAATCTCTATGTACAACGTACTCAGAGGAAATTCTGAGATAGCATAGTATTGTTTTAGTGTAGATGTGTTTAGTACGTTTTTTCGTTGTTGAAAATAATGTAACATCTAGTCATCATAATTACTGCAAATGTTTGTTTTGGTAGTACGTTTAGTAGTTTGTTTTAATTTGTATTTAGTTTATTTAGTAAAGGCACTGGCTTCATTTGAAAAACTAACGTCCTAAATTAAGTTAATGCTTGTTTATTTATAGTCTTTTATAAATAATATTTAAAAAAAAACGCTTATATTATTTATATCTATTAAATTTATAACAACATTAAAATATATCTAGGATAACCATGTATACAAAATAAAACTCAACTGAAACTAGAAATGTCCGACAATATTAAGAGGTCGATCGGAGACATTTATTCCAGCAGTCGGGTACATTATTCGAAGGTCCATAAAATGTAAAAAGAGTCACGCGCACCGGTAGGTATTAATGGTGGCTTAAATGGAGGTGAAACTTTAGCCAAGTCCCGTTACCACGGCAATTTGTCAAGCAAAAAATATGAGTGAACTTTCGGTTCCGAGGCGGTGTCTGACATGACTTATATAAATAACCTGCGCCGGCCGCCGGCCGTCGGTTAGTTTCAACTTTATTCCACGGAACTTTTTTATTTGATGTTGGCAAGGTCGGTTCCGACGACATAATAAGTCAATAATATTGTCTGTAATTGGATCACGCTTCACTTGTGATCGTTTCATCGCCAATCGCGGGTTATTGTATTTTAAATCCTGTCAAAATTCCGAGATATCTTTATCACAGTCACAAACCTGAAAGGGTAGCTCCCAAATGGATGTAAGCTAGCTCGATATCTTTAATATGGCAGGGTATGGAAGGGTACCTTTCCTTAATGGATGGAGTAGCGAAGTCGTTCAGCTAATTAAATGTTACGAATCATTGTTATCGAAGCCCACACTCGATGAGAACTACTCGCGAGGGTTGAAATAGGTATCTATCGCACAAACACTTAACGAATTACCCGAGGATTACTAACTTATTTCATTAGGAACTTTGCGTTAGCGAAACGTTTTGGATGAATCCCTTACGTATTATCCAGACGAGTGCAGCCGCAATCTCGTTAAATCACGACCTATGGCCCTTTGTGGATCATTTATTCTTGTAGCACAGTGTATGTGAACATAATGATTAAAGGTTTCGATTCGTAACAGCTGTGTGTCTCTAGATAAGCAGTTTAACTAGAATTTGTATTGCGTAATAAAACCAGATTTTAAAGCCGTACTTACAAAAGCTTTGTCTAAAAGAATTCTGTTGTAACAAGGTTCTTATTCAGATAGATTTAATACAAACACTTATAAAGATGGGGTTATACGAGATTAGGTCCAACACTAAAAATGACAAATTAAGGTTTTTTTAAGTCGGACCAGAGAAGCATAATAATCTACTTATTGGAAATGAAAGGTACAATCTGTCATTTAAGAGATTTTGTTGTAGCGATTTTCGCACCGCGGTTTGACGGAATTTCATTCCTGTCGACCGCGAAATGCTACTCATACCAAACTGTTATTTCGGAAATATCTCGATAAGTTCGTCGTAACAAGGCAAATAAATGTTTGTTTTAAATGTATTTTATGTATGAGGAATTGTAGATGAGCATTAGAATTTCGAGAATTTTGTGGAAAACGCAACTTTAAAATTAATATCCAATCAAGTTATAATTATGTAAAATTTGGTTATTGTAATACTAATTACAATAAAGTAATTATAATAACGTAATTAATATAAATCGAATAGACGTAGACTACTACGTCGATTTTTTACGATTGTCACTAGTGTAAAAATGCTTAATTTTTTTTAGAAGGTCCTGTAGTTACCTACAATTCGCTCCACTATGTCCCTTTGTCCCTTGTCTTTGATCGAAAGCCTCCTCGATTGATGACTCCGATTTGCACAGAATGCTATCAGTCTCTGGAATGAGATGAGCTTCAGTTTGAAGTCCGCTATTGATACGTATTTATTTGGATATTTATATGGCTATATAAACCGCATGGTTAACAATGAAAATTTCTTTTGTTATGTGCATTCGGGTGCTTAATTTATAAAAGACTTATTTTATAGAATACAATCTCATTACAACTTTTTTACTTAGTATTCAAATCCGAACAAAAAGTGGATAATCAATGTTCTCTTATTCGATATTTCATTAAAATCAACTTCTCAAAGAGAAACCGTGAAATAGCATTTGAATTTAAGTCGCATTAAAAGTTTGCGTGAGCTGAGTTCGTAGCACAATGGGGCCGTTGGAAAAATTCTAATTACTTTAGTGAGTTGGTTTGGAATTTAAAAAAGTTACGGTCGCTGTGCGGGGCGCAGTCTTGATATACAAACGAATTTTATTATTATTCAATGTTTTTTTTTTTTTAATACTTTATGCCAATATTAGCTAGTCGCTGTCTGTTGATTAGAGACACACTTGCCCATAGCAGTTGAATTGCACCCAGAATTATGAACTATTGCAGTTCAAAACACTGCGTGGCTTTGTCATGCGGTCGTGACTCTCAGATATTTAGATGTAAGATTTCTTTATTCTCAGTTATTTTGCTGAAAAATTGCCCTCAAATCCGAAACACAGTAATGTTTGCACACTACTGCTTGGCGGTTGCGTAACTGGCAAAGATGTGGTACTTCCCCAGTAAAAACTGTGCAAGAGTCCACAAATACAAAACAACCTACAGCAATCTACAACCTGCCTAAATGCCTGGCCTAGATAAAATAACTTAGTTATATACTTATTCCCTAGTATGTTGATGACTGACATCAAAATAAAATGCGGCGACTACGGTATGAACCATATGCAGTCACACAGACAACATAATAAAAAAAAACATTTCGTGTTGCAGATTTTCCAACTATACGAAAACAGCTCGTAGTTTTAACGCGGCTTTAAACCGTGGCACAATATTACTCAGCAGCTATGTTCCATTTTTCCTGCCGTCATAATAACTATATCGCATTTCCATCCGAGCGGGTTTATTGGCTCTTTTTTATAGGTGGCACCTTTCCTCCATCCCGGATCGATGTAATGTAACAAATAATGAAGTAGAGTGAACTCCAGTAAACGCTCGCAGCTCAGAAGTGTTGGCAATTTGGAACAGCCGGCGCCGCTTGTTGCCGTCGTTTTTCTTGCCGCTTTGTTCAATAAATGTGCGCCACGAGTGCTTTTCTCACAGTGTTAGGCTCATATAACACAATCATAATTGCATATTAAGAACCTTTTATAGTTTGTTCAGGGAGAAATTTGCTTGTTAAGTGATATAATAAGCTTTACGCAGGGTGGCAGGGCAATAACCAGCCACAGCAGCTTGTCGCCCACTCGAGTTCGATGGATCTCGTCTCTAGTCGGTGACGCACGTCATGCACTCGGCGAGGTTAATTGAACCGATGGCCGCTCCCTCTGGGTACTCACGTCACTCTAAGCGCGGAACCGAACCTTGCCTCTACCTAATTCCCACATCCGTGACGTAACTTCGTAACCGAACATAATGTATTACTGTTAAATATTCATACGTTCGCAAGAAGTCCTTCAAAGTTTCGCATCTGCAATACCACGAGACATACCCATTTCAAATAATTACACTTTATCCACCCTAAGCAGAGGTGAGCCCTAAAACACTTAGGTGCGTTCATACGGGCTTAGTCTATTCTTTCGCACATCTCTAGCAATAATGATTAAATTAACATATCGAGTTGATGTTCCTTTTCGTATCTTTCCACGGTAAATTAAAAAAATTTAAAGTTGAAAAAATATTGCAGTTGTTTTCGCCATAATAAAGAGTAGCATTTACATGGTTCGACGCGAATCTGCTCGGGCGGGTGCGAAGCAATTCGTTTGCGGCGCACTGAGAGCGGTTCACAAAGCCGTTCCGTGCCCCGCGCGAATTAAAATGCCGACAATACCTTCGGGCAGGTGTTTAACGTGTGTTGTGTTTCATACCTATTATCCTGTAACATCCGTCCGTACGTACTTTCAGACCGTTTCATCTTACGCCCCAGGCGGGTCAGCGTAATTTATTACCTATTGTGCGGATATTTCATTTATCACGGTGAATTCAATTTACAAAACAATTAATCATTCCACAATACTTACTCGCCGACAGCGGACTGGTTGTCGGCCACTGTAGACGCGCCGCTCGGGAACTCTGAAAACATTTTTATTCTAAAAATATACTATACAGCTTAATAACATGTACTTAGGTAGGAACTTATCTCTAGAGATATATCACGTAGCCGGTGAATTTATTGGACATTATACAGCTTTCAAATTTTATCGCGTAAAAATAACGTATGCGACATGCTCCACATAAGCTGTTAAGTAGGTAGGCATGTAATTAAAACCAAACCGCCGCGCCAACTTGTTTAAGTAGCCACCATGTCATTTGAATCTTAACGAAACATACTCTTTACCGTAAATCATACTCATTTATTTATACAGTCAGTATACGCCCGATGTAAAACCATGCCGATAAAAATAGAATAATCAATTATAGCAAAACGGGATTATAATGATTATCGCTAGACACATCTGATGCTCCTCAGATCGTCATAATCTTTGTCAATGTTGTAGAAAGCTCGATGAATAATCCAGCGTTTTAATAAAATAAAGTAAACCTATTCGGTTGACTAAATTGACTGACCAATTAATATTTAAGCTTCCACCTGATCATTAAAAAATGTAACGAACGGTGGCTCTGTTTGAAGGTTCCTAATCATGGCCCGTTCGTGGATGCGAATAGTAAGTGAAGTGGGCGTGTCTTCACATGTGATTTTCTGTACTTAGACCCTCGTTAGTATTCCGCGACCTGCCTGGAATTGAATTAGACGTCGTAAGCTTTCGACGGGACATTAGACACGGGAAGTTACAAGTTTCCGTTATTGCAATCCGACTGTGAATTAAATATACTGATAAAAATATATGATAATTAATCTTTCTTTATTCTTTATTCAGTATAGACAATTTATGTACATAATATTAAGTTCAAGTGCCATGGGCTAAATAGGCTATAAGTATTGAGTGGCTGCTGCCGAGCTAGGTTTACACCTGTATTTCGGCAGGCAGCATACTTCCCTGTGTAGTTGGATAGCTGTCAGCCGTACGACAAACGAGTGTACTCGTACTAAATTGCAGGTACATGAATATAAATTTAAAAATAGAAAAGCATAGCTGGAAATTTATCTTAATTAAATGTTTGGTGTAGTGTGACCTCTCGGGGTGTGTTGTGTATGTGTGGATATCACCGCTGCGCTGATATAAAGTGATTATTACATTACTATTAGTACTCACGGGATAATTTTGAAGATGCGGGTGGATGATCATTATCATCCACCGGCATCTTCAGTCTACCCGTGAACATGGCGCATGCAACTGTGCCGAAATATCGGGAACTCAACAAAACTAATAATCGTGGTAAATACTGATTGTACTAATAGCAAATTATCTATGTTAATAGTAATGTAGTAAACCACAGAAGAGGAAAATTTTTTATCTCTCTTCTGTGTAGTAAACAACCATGAAAGTCAAAAACAGTGTATAAAGCTTCGCTTATAAAAAAAAAAAATTCATAGACAAAGAAATTGCAAATGACTCTAAAATTTCTCAATAGCATATAAATTCAGAACGAAACAGCCACTTATGTGTGTCACGAGAAATTCCCAAGTATTTCGAAGTTGACGAGAGTTAAATTGAGATGCACAAGAAATATAAAGTTTAACACATATTCTAGCGGCGAAATATTTGTGGCCGCGATATCGTGGAATATCGCGTTTAATATTGCCGAGTCAGATGTATTATATAAATTAACCAAAACTATATCACAGACAGACTATATACACTAGCTTTTGCCCGTAGCTTCACCTACTCTGTGAACAAACATAGTCTACGAGGTAGGCATAGTGTAGCTTTCTGTACCAGTGCAGGTATTTTCAAAATTAATTCAATAATTTCAGACAATACCTATTAAGCTGCGTATGCACTAGAGGCAGCCTCGGACCTAGGCTGCGCAAGTGGAGACCGTTCCGCGAGTCCGCATGCTTGACGCGACTCGAACCAAGCGAGGCGGACGCGCCGCGAACCATTCGGTGTCGGTAAGTGCAGTGATCCCACCTTAGCGATTTTGTGACTAGATCTGGTGACTTTGAAGGAATTTAGCGATTTATTTTTATGTTTTAGCTATATTGAACTTTTAATGTAGGTACTTATAATAAAAATGGTAGCATTCAAAAGTCTCTTTATCGAAATATCAACTTCATACACGAAACGAAAGCTTTTTATTTCAAGATACAAAAAACGTAACGAATGAATGAACGACAGAAATTGAGATTCCCCAATAATAGATTAAAATTACTAAAAATCGCTAGAAAAATTCAAGCGATTTTTAGTAATTTTTGCAGTAAGGAACCTAGCAACACAATTTTATTGTAAACGTGTTGTAAAAAGATACGGACAAAGGAAACGATTGTCCAGGCCGGCTAAAAATATTAAACATGCTCATCATATAATTTTGTAAACTTAATCTATTATTGGGGAATCTCAATTTCTGTCGTTCATTCATTCGTTACGTTTTTTGTATCTTGAAATAAAAAGCTTTCGTTTCGTGTATGAAGTTGATATTTCGATAAAGAGACTTTTGAATGCTACCATTTTTATTATAAGTACCTACATTAAAAGTTCCGAAAAAAATAACTACAATTACGATTTATTTAGCAAAGTAACTGCTGAAATTAGCAGAAACGCCAAATATTATTTTTAAGTCTATCAAACAGTACAATCTGTAGCATCGACCTCTGCAATTGATGAAGACATAGAAGATATAGATAGATAAACTCTTTATTGTTCACACCAAATTGTACATAGTTAGGGCAAAAAAGTGTAACAGCTGTAAACTGTAGCTGAAAGTGATGTCTTCCAGGCATATAATGCTCGGGAATTTAGAATTTTAATTAACCTATTTGTCGTATTGTACATATAATTTTATATGTACCTGCCTGCCATGTAAACTTGTTAAATTGAAAATTAAACAAATATACTATATACTTAATTTATATCAGTAATTTATTTCAGGGAGATTTGAGCGATATCTGGTGTTTTTTTTCCTTGTAAATTTTCGAAATCTGGTGACATTTGAAACTCCATTTAGCTACTTTAAAATCGCTAAGGTTGGGAACACTAGTAAAGTGTGCATGCTCTAAGACGCCTAAGTGCGAGGGGCGTGCTCAATGGTAATGTTTTATGAGTGAGCGAACGTCATGCCTAGGATGAGACAGCTCGACCCGAGGCTGCTGGTGTGGATACGAAGCTGACAAATACACGAACACAATTACAAAGTATTTTATAGTAATATTGGAGTATTGTACATAGATTAAGTTGTCATAATGATATACATACATACTTATACAAAATAATATACAGGGTTATAAGGAAAGGGTATGCTAATCCGAAAAGGGCTCATAGTACTCATCGCTATGAACAACTATTAGTATGGGACCAAACCTTAATAATATAAGCTGTTCCATATAAACATGTCAATGACACTCGATAAGTACTTATGGAATAGCTGATATATTTTTCGCGATTTCAGGGTTGGTCCCATAGTAAAAGTTGTTCATAACATAAGTTCTGGGTTGTTTTTACCTTATGAGTTGTATCGGGTCTACGCCCGTTCAGTATAATTTTTCTCAGAGACTAACTTTTTATCATGAATCGTTACAGATTCTCTATCCACTAACGTCCTAGCAGCTCTTGTCAAAGCTTCGACTGCTCGGTATTAATTTATGTTTCGAAGATCAGAGAGGTATAAAACTGTTTATAATACCAGCGCCTGATATCGTTCGCTTCGCAAATCTGCACCTCAAAAACGATTTTCTACATTTATATCACTCACGTCCACTTTTCTATTTGCGTTCAGGCACAAATTAATTATTTTTCATCCCATCTATTCGAAAAGGACGACTGGGTTAGCCTTTTTTTTTCTTATGTTTTGGCTCCACACGTTGTGTATTTAGTCAGTGTCAAGTATTGTAATATTACAAGTGAAGTCAAATATTTCACAATTAAAATAAGTCACAGTCATAGTCTAAGTCAAACAAAGTAAGTCACGGTAAAGTCTACGTCATGCCCCAGTAAAGTTATGGAGACTTTACTAGAGGTTTCGATGGAGTTTTGGAAACAACACGAAAAGTCACGTTTCACGACATTATACTATTTACCAGCACTCGTGCACGGTCACGAACACTTAATGAATAAAAACCTACCATTTTTACACATTAACACTCGAAATAACACAAGTTTTGGAAAATTATATAATAACGCGACATGACTTCTTCGCGTTCCCGTCAAAACCCCTTGGTTTGCCTTCAAGTGCACCCAAAGGTGGTGTTTTCTTAAAGAAACTTTTAGGGGGCAGTAATGAGTTTTTAATTCTCTTTATAAGTGCGCCGCAATTATCTTTGCCGCGCACTTTTTAAATTTGGAACATCTTAGTGTTCACCGCCAAAGAAATAGAACGCTAATATTGGTTGAATAAAGACTGGCTGGTACGACGGCCCATAGTCGCGCCACCAGCTGAATAAAAAAAAAAGAAATCAAATTAAAAACGCGCGAACTACAGCCCGCGTTTTCGTCAATTTTCACGGATTGTTAGAAATTCATGATTTTGTTTTGAAAAATGAGTTCTTCAAGTGACAGTGAAAGTATAGAATTAACTCCTTAAAGTATTAGAACTGACCATTTTAGTTGTTTTATTATTAGATAGTATTTTGTTGTTACTCTATGTTTTATTAAATAATAATATTACAATATAATATGAAGCGCCTTTTATTTTCTTATAGTTGTTGATCAAAAGTAGAGTGTATCACTCGGGCGTAAAATATTTTTTTGGCTCGGGCTACGTACTTTGAATCCCTCGCTACGTTCAGGATTCTACTAAAGAACTCTACTCTAGTATCCCTGACTTCGCCCTGGATTCAAAAAAGCGCCTTTGCCGTAAAAATATTATTTTGCTCCCTTATTTTACAATCTACTATTTTACACCACCTACTCGAAAAAGGCCAATTATGTATCATGAAAACCTTATCTAAAGTATGTCATTTACGACCTTTAATATTGTACCGAATTTCATTAATGCCCGCTGGGTTTTTTTTAAATGTTTGGTAATTCTTAGCAATATCATTATGTAAGCTAAGCACCACCTAAGTACTTAAGCAAGCTTATGTCTTTATGAGAAAGCACACATACGAATGCCTCCCTTGAAGTTATGGATGCCTCCCGCTTCTAATAAGCATAATTTAAATAAAACTGATATTGAAACTTGAAATATGAGGTTACAGATTAGGGATTAGGGGTTGAGATATAAGATTTGAAATTGAAATAAAATGACTGATTACGAACATTTATTACTACTAGCCTTGCTTTTATTTTCTAGCATGGGGTGTATAAAGTAGAGGATACTCCTCGGGGATAAAGCTGTCTTCGTCTTGGGTGACCTTGAATCCCTCGCTGCACTCAGAATTCCAGTCTTAAATCCCTCGCTGCGAGTCATTTAAATAAAACCAGCTTAATAGGAATTTCATTTCAAATCAAAATCAAAATCGCAAACGAAATCAACATCAAATTCAATTATTACATTTGTAGATTTTCCATTGCGCAAAATTGTCGTAAGTAGGCAAGTTTTTGCACCTGACTGCTTTTGAAACAAAACTCGACAATAATGGATTTTCAAAGGAAATTGCTGGCCGCTAAAACACGACAGTAATGAAATTCCATACAAATTTGAGTAGCGCGGCAAGGCCGACTTTGATCAAAGAAGGTTGTCAAAATAATGACCACATTACGAGCTTTTTTGAGTGAATAAATTAATTTAAATAAACAAAGAGCCATCTTTTCATGGACTCCTTTTTTACAGGGCGAGTGTCTTTTTTAACGAAATAAAATATGTACATACAAACTAAAGAAACTGCCTAAGCTACATACATATTATTATGTAGGTAAAAGGTGCTAGGATATGAAGGTAGCGTCTGTGTGTGTGTAGGGTTTAAGGCCCTGAATATGTATAATATTATACATAATATAGTTGTCTCTTTCGCTTTTTTAAGTTATAACTACTATCACTAACAGTGAAATTAAAGAAAACAATTATATTTTGTCTGTTTGGGATTACAAATAAATTAAACGAATATTTCTTTAAATTATTTTGGATGTTAAATGATATAATGTGAATGATAGAAATGTGGAGTGGAGAGTTATGATACAACCACAGAATTCTCCTTATATTTATGTATTTGGATACATCATACAGTTTTTGGAAATTAACAGTCTATCGACAAAAACTAACAAATATGCGATCGAGATATGACATGACATGACTATATCGACTAATAATAACCTCAACAGTTTTGTAACTCAGTTACGAGTATTGTATCGCGCAGTAAAGCACAGTTTTCGTGTCACCCCCCGGGGGAGAGCCACGCAGCCGGTTGAAACCTTTATAAACAACGTATTGACTTTTCTGAAAACGTGTCCAATCTGTAGAGCGAAAATCGTGAATACCCAAGGTTTTGTGAAAAAGTCAGTTGCAGTCGGTAGATTTACACTTTCTACACCTACCGTTATATTCGCAGCAGCGGTTTTCAAAACACGATAAAATGTTTTTGTTGGCCGTTTTACTGTAAAACCCTTGGAAACGGGCATTTATTTTATTTGACAAAGCCATAGAAATACAAAGGAGAGCAGTAAGGAGTGGCCGCTCCCAGCAGAAGTGTCGTTAAGTTAGGGATGGCATAACTGCTGTCAAGTCCTCGGAGAGTCCTCTTGTCCAGGGTCAACAAATTGGAACGCGGGACTACGAGCTAATTGCTTGTTGTTTAGTAGAATGTTTCACTCGTTAAATATTCAATATAGTTTCAACATTGAGCTACAATTAGCTCAATGAGTTTCAATAAACGGGTGATATTAGGTAAGTTCCTGAAATCTACTATAAAAAAAAAAGTTATTCCCGTGATTTTGTTTTTCATATTTTTTGCCATCAATCATTACATAATCTAATGTACCTTGAACTTAGAACTGAACCTAGCACCTACCTAGAAATGTGTGTAAGGTATTTTCAGGCTTAATGTATATATATAATTATGTCTATCTACCTACCACAGATTAATTTCTATAGATAGCGCATTACGAGATTGCTCAGACAAAAGAGCACCAAAGTTGCTGGTTGCTGTGACTGCCGTTGGCTATCTCATGGTTAGGTACGCCTAATACTCGCGTGCCCTTGCAATAAACCAAGGAGCGTTAATTTTGATATGTGTATTTTAAACGATGCGTGGCGCTACCCATCGCTAGAATCCTCACCCCATTTCGGCTGAAAAGTGTTTTCTACTTTTACAAACTTTGTAATAAATATAATTATGATAGACGGTGTTTCTCCATAAGTCACATTTTTGAAATGAATACGATCGTTATTGTCAGTTAAAAAGTGGGAGTCCGCGGCATGGAGCCAGATGCACGGCTGTCAGGAGGAGCAGCCCTGCGTTAAGTGCTGGGTCCGTTGCCTCTCACAATTACCGCTAGGAGCTGTAATGACCCAGAGAGACCCTTATTAAAACTTGCTTCACCTCACTCCCACTAACTAAAGTTCAAAGTAACGATGCATATTAATTGTAACATCGATAATGTAATTTGTGTTCAAAAGTGTTATAGGAAACTGCCATTAGGACTGGCCGGCAATTTGGATAGTTGCCTCTTCGGTTCAGTGAGGAGGTAAGCTGTAAGATAGTACGAATGAGTAGTGATATTAATATTGTGATTTATGAGATATACATTTTCATTGTTGGACCCACTCTCTGCATCAGCCTTTTAACATCCCTGCTGGAACATTTGCCTATCCTCGAAGGGTGGTTGGGCCATATCCACTACGCTGGCCCAGTGCGGGTTGACAGATTCACATACGCCATCGAATTTTTTCTCCGGACAATATTGCAGGTGTCCTAGCGATGTTTTTCTTCACCGAAAAGTCAGTGGTACATCCGTACGTAAAATCCAAAGAATTCATCGGTACAGGCCCGCCCGGGTTCGAACCCGCGACCCCACGAATATGAGGCGAGCGTGCTCCCACTGAGCTTGTCGTTTTGGTCCCACTACCTAAAGCTAATAAATAGTAGAATACAGCTAGAAGTTTTTATGTAAGTTGACCGAGTGAACAAACTTAGCGAAGTTCTGGCAATATTTGTTTTCATGTGTCCGTATGTTAGTACTCGCGTACATGTCGTATTTTTAAACCAATCTTGACGAAATTTTGTATACAGGTTCTACAATTTCAAAGTTTTTTTCGTCGACGGAGATTTTTGATTGGATTATTATTGATTGATTGATACCGACCGATTTTGATAATATTTGGCAGAAACATTAAGCCCAATTCTAAAGAATTTCGAATATAAGCAAAATCAGTCAAGATGTTGTCAAGATATAAGGTTGTGACACAAATTTAGATAGATAGAACTCTTTATTGTGAACACCAGATAACCAAAATCACATCCAGAAAAAACCTTATAAACTAGTACCACAAGTGCGGCCTTTTAGATTTTTGAAAAAAAAGTTTCTACTCTCGAGGTCTACTGTTCGAAGAACTACAAGAAATGAATCGTCTCGGCAATATACCTACTCGTAAGGAATACAATAATAAAGAAAAAGAAAAGAATTATTAAAATAAAAACGCCTTTATACAATGAGAAATTGACACTTTATTCATTATCAGTTTCTCTATATTTTTGGTAAGTATACTGATTTATATATATTTGAAAAAAAAATACTGCTTCTCCATAGAAAAAAATCATTCACCATCGATGAAATGTATGGAACAGCGGATTTATCCGCGATTTAGGGGTGGCCTTCATCGCAAAAGTTGTCATAATGAGGAGTACATTGATACACTCAAGCATGCCCGTCGTCAATACGAACACCCACTACATTAATCAATTTCTTCTAGCTCTTCTTTCTCTTCTATTTTTTATATCATTTGGATGCTGGTGGTATATCATATCGTAGGATTTTTATTTGGCTAAAATATGAATAGCTTTTCGCTGCCAAAAAGTTTATTCAGTCCATTTAAATTTACAGTATTAAAAAGCAATTCGTTCAATACGGTATATAGTATACGAATATTTTTTTACTTGGAAAGCAATAAAATAAAAAACACTCTTAGGCATATAAATTGTGAATGTCACATAAAATCGCGAATGGGTGATGCAGCCGTTTTATTGATGTCATCGAGTTGTGTGATCGTAAGCGCCATTTTATTGCATCCAGTGCTTAATATAATCCCGGTTTACTGTCTGCTTCATAAGGTTTCAGGCGCAAAAGCCCGATTCACTTTAACTCAAAGCTTCGGCTTTCCCGAATCTAAAAAAAATGTCTGGACGAGAGTGGACGCGCTGAGAACACGAGAAGACTCCTTGGCTCAGTTAAAGCCCTGAAATCCTTTTTTTTTTTTACCGTACAAATAAAATATCGGAAAACTTTCTAAAATTTAAACGAATGATTCATAAATTGCTGAACTTTGTTGAACTTGTTACTAAATAATTTATTATTAAAGGTTATAGTGAGTTCCGTATGCATTATTGTTTTTTTGTCACAAGAACATTTTAACACCGAAAAGATAAAGGCGCTACTCGTGTGTCTTAAAATAAATTATCATGAAGTTTTTAGTTCTTTTAGGTATGTGAATTGAACCACATTTCAATTCATTATTATACTAATTTATTTTCACAGTAAATTGGTATAAATGAATACACGTGTTTAATCTGTTAATTCAATCTGTGTGCACAAAGCATATAAATGATGGAGACGTGTGTTGGTAGTGTCAGTGTTTCCATTGTGTCTAAATAATTTCCTTCTGCGTGGCGTAGCTCCGAGTGGTCGTCCCGTCCGGCCACCATCCGTCCGTCCACTGTCCGCATTGTTAAATGATTAATCGATGCGAAAATTGAATCGCCGTGATAAATGAAATACCAGCACAATATGTAACAAATAGCTACGGTTAACGTCCTTCAATCGAGGGCCGCCCTCGCGACTGTTTGATTACGGATAAAGTAATAACAGCTCGAGGGACAAGCGCCGAGCGGTCTGCGTGACGTACTTTTATAAAGGTACCTATTTTAAGCAATCGAATAAAACATATAGAGGTTATATAATAACATGTTAAGAGGTCAATAACATCTATACTAGGTGGGAGTTATACCGAGGGCGTATTATTTTTTCTAATAATACCAAGTTGACAAAACCTACTCGTAATTTGATTGCTAAATGTTTAAACTGTGCGTTTTTTTAAATGAATTTCTATTCATAACTACAAATACTTTGTTGCATAGCAGAGATTTGTCGGTCCCGTCAGACAACATATATAACATTACGACAAACGATGGTACTGCTGACATAGATAGATAGATAGATAACTCTTTATTGTTCACACCAAAAATTACATGCATAATACAAAAATCTACTTAAAACTAGTGTAACAATTGGCGGCCTTATCGCTTAAAGCGATCTCTTCCAGGCAACCTTAATAACGTATTGGAATGCTGCGTAGGACTTGGAACTGTTGGAGATCAATGTTCTGGCTGGCACGGAAATGTTAGGGGCAAGCGTGACGCTTACCATTAGCCTAGCAGCTTGCTCGTCTCGTCACTCGGTAGAACAAAAACTAAATAGGGTGAAAAAGTATTTTTATTTTCACAACGCTTTCATCTAATTTATTTTCAATTATTTCTTCATAGATAAAAACAATCGCTGGCAGACGAGCTCTCGCTTCGTTGTTAAGTGTACAACAGCCTTTTGCACCGAGAGAAAAGCTGAATATAAAATAATATTCGCCGGACTGTGTTTATAAGGGAAAACAAATTAATTTTTGAAACCCTGGGTATACTTTACATTTTATCGGATGAAGTTGGGTTCTATAAGCTTATTGTGTGTTCTCGCTTTATTTTACACTTGGATCTTTTTTGTTGACGAAAAATTATATAGAGAGGGTCGTCGAAAGAGAGATTCGTACTTTAATAATGAATGGGTCGTGCATTAAAGCCGTGACATTTAGGCGAGTGGCGGGGCCTCGGCGCTGCGCCCATCGGTCTCCTGCCGGACGCCTTGATTATGCTGTAATTGAGTGCTTCCGGTTATGTAAGGAGCCTCCATTAAATAAAGGAGCTCCTGTTAAATAAAGGCGATGTCTATACTGTTTTACCAATAACGTTTTTTACCCTTGATTTTTTCATCTATTAAATGTTTACGTACATTGTTTTACTTACGTTCTAAAATTCGTTAGAATAAAGTTATTTAACCTACATATGTACAACTCACCAAGTTGACGCAATAGTATACTTCTTAGTGTGGCATCGGACAAAGAGGCGGCGTTGTGCAACCGTGGTGATTAGAACCAGTATTTCGTCCAGATTCATCTCCGTGATGTCAGACCAGTAAAGTATAAATACTATTATATATTATATAACTACCCAGTAGTACGTAGTAGCGATGTCTGTCGACTTTTCCGAGTACGATATATTACAGTTAAAAGACAAATAAATTTGTAGGTAATATAAAACGTAAGTCAGTATAGGTACTATTTGACACTAATAAATCTGAGGTATTTTGTATGACTATTGGCTATGTAAAAAATACGAACTAGATCTCAATACTCAATACTCAATACTCAATGATTTATTGCGACATATATGTAGGTCTTAAATAACATGATTTGGGTTTAGTGACACATATGACCCTATTAGGGTATGGCAATTGGTGCGGAGCGGTCCATTTGTATATTGTCAAAATTATCATTAAAAAACTCTTCAATAGTGTAATAGCATTTGGATTCCAGGATGCACTTTAGATTCTTAATAAAACAATCGTAGTTTTCTAAATCTTTTAGTTTGTTCGGCAATTTATTATATATCTTTACAGCCATTGAGTTAGGTCCAGAGCTGTGCATTTCTAGATTTGACTTCGGTTCAACGAGTTTATGCCTATATTGGTATCTAGTTTTACGTGCTTGATCTGTTACTTTATGAAAGAAATGAGGGTACTTTTTAACAAATTTAGCGATTTCAAATATGTAAATACACACTAACGATAAAATTTTAAATTTAATAAAATAAGGTTTGTGGAAATTTGGTATTGAAATGTCAGGGGATTTTATATTGGCTAGGATACGAATACATTTCTTCTGAGCGGTAAAGAGATCTTCTACGTTTACACTGTTTCCCCAGAGTATGATGCCGTATCTGAGCCACGAGAAGGCATATGCATAATAAGCAGTTATAGCTGTGTTCAGGTCGGCAGCTAGTCTTAGTTCTCTTAGTGCATAAGCGAAACTACTCATTTTAGCTTTTATTTTAAGTATATGGGCTTTCCAATTTATGTGCTTATCAAGTTCTAAGCCTAATAGTGTTGCCGCGTCAACGCATTCTACTTTATTATTATTGTAGGAAAAAGCAATGTCAATAGGGGGTTTTTGATAGGGCCTAAATTGAATTATTTTAGTTTTTGCGAAGTTTAATTCAAGGTTATGGTCCGTCATCCAATTAATTATATTATTAAAAATGTCAGTTAAATTATTATTTAGGTTTAAATTATTATTGCAAGATGTCAAAATTGAAATGTCATCGGCGAAGAGAACACAAGAGTCTTTAATAATTTGAGGGAGTTCATTTATATAAAACAAAAATAGGATACACCCAACGACACTTCCTTGAGGGATCGAATTGTTCATTTGAATAGGTGTCGATCTTATTATTTCTATTATATTGGAATCGTAATCAAAGTTTTCAACATCCACATACTGGTTACGGTTACTGAAGTATGATTTGAACCATTCATGTGCATTTCCCCGTATTCCTAAGTCATATAATTTCTCTAAAAGTATATTATATTGAACTTTATCGTAGGCTTTAGTCATGTCTAATAAAATTCCCACTGCGTATTTTTTGCTATCAATTATATTTAAGATTTCTTGGACGTATTTATAGACCGCTAAGACTGTGGAACGGTTCTTACGGAACCCATATTGAGAATTATCAAATAACTGGAATTTTTCGCAGAATGAGTTAAGTCGCTTTTGCATTACCTTCTCAAATATTTTTGAGGAAGTAGGTAAAAGCGCGATTGGTCTATAATTATCAGGGTTGAGTTTAGAAGATTTTTTATGCACTGGTTTGATTATGGAGGTCTTTAATAGGTCTGGAAACGTTCCTTCAATAAATGATTGGTTAATTAGTAGGTAGTAAGGTAAGGTTAATTCATCAGCGCATTTTTTTATTAATATTGGTGGTAGTTCGTCCACACCGTAGCTATATTTACTTTTGAGGTTTTTTATAATAAGGTATATTTCGCGCGGTTCTGCTGGGCTAAGAAACATTGTGTTATCAGAGCGTTTGAGCGGAGGGCGTGCGCGTGCGCGTACCGCCGCCGGCCCCCGGGCCCCAGCCCCCCAACCGCTCGCACTTTGTGCACCTACAGACGCAAAGTGCAGGTTGAAAGCATTTGCTACCTGGCGCGGGTCAGAGATTAAGTTATTATTAATTTTAAGTTTCATACTTGTTTTTGTTTTTATAATGAATTTATTGGTACGCTCTTTTATTATTTTCCACATGCATTTAGTTTTGTTTTCAGAGTTATTCATTTCTCGTATGTATTGGTTTCGTTTAGATTTATTAACCGTTTTCTTTAGTAATTTTGTGTATGATTTATAATATTTTGTTAGATTAGGGTGTTTAAAATGTGTCACAATAGGTTTTAGCAGTCGTTTATTTTTACAGGATGTCCTAATACCGCGCGTAAGCCAATTGTATTTTTTATTTATTCCAAGTTTTATTATTCTTTTGGGTATACATCGATCTAAGATTTCTAGTAGTATATTGTTAAATATTGTGTAATTATCATTCACAGTTTTATTAGAATTCATATGTAATAGTTTAGACCAATCTATATTTTTTAGTTCCTTTTTAAAGTTATCTATATTTTGTTTATTAAATAGTCTTTTTTTGATTTTCCACATTCTTGGCTTATTTCCTGAATTTAATACATCTTTTATTTTTATCTTTGTTCCTAAGTGATCGGAAAAACCAAGATTTTCGACTAAGACATTTAATTTATTTTTATTAAAATTTGCAAACACAAGGTCTAAACAAGTAGCTGTAGTATTTGTGATACGGGTCGGATCCTTTACAAATTGATTAAAATTGTTCTCTAACATTATCTCAAGTAGTGTATTTGATCGTATTGAATTGACTAATGCATCCGCGTTAAAATCACCGCCTATTATTACATCTAGCGAATTATATTTCTTTTTAATTTCTAGTAATAATAAATTCAGTTGTTTATAAAATAAATCGCTCCGTTTGCCATTCCAATAAATTATAATTAGAAGTAAGTTGATTTTATGGATTAATACTGCACAAATTTCAATGGAATATTCAATTGATAGATCGGTTATATCTTTTATCTCTGTAAATTCAAAGTCGTCACGTAGAAATACAATAGTTCCCCCTCCCTTTCGATCTTGCCTACAAAACGCTGCAGCTATGTTATATCCACTGCAAATCATTAGTTCTAGCTTTGCCTTGGACAGCCAAGTTTCTGGCTTTCACAAAATAAAGCAATATTATGACAACAACAAGATTATGTTTCAAGCCAATACTTCTTTTCGTTATATAATTTTAAATAAAGGAGATGAAAAAGTTTAGGAAGTTACAGCTCCCGCTCCTGCTATACCCGTTCTCAGATTCTTTGACTCGCGTCGGATCATATTTTTGCTAAATTTGTGGCAATGAATCTCACCCAAGTTTTGATTGTACACATTCGTTACTTGGCGCCATTCGTCAACGCTTAAGAGATTTATTCCATCTAACTTTGCCATCTAAAGAGTTACGCTGTCGATTGCCCATTTCCGAGATAAATTTAGACTCCGATTATAAGTTTCTAACTTATGTTAACGTAAGATTCGACGTACTAAAAATTTAATTGAGGTGATTAATTTTAACCCTTGTTATGTTTCACGAATATGATGAATTTACTCATACTAATAAATGACAGTTCACAAAATTGATTGTAATATTCGACGTACTAAAAATTAAATTGAGGTGGCTAAATTTAACCCTTGTTATGTTTCACGAATATAATGAATTTACTCATACTAATAAATGACAGTTCAAAAAATTGATTGTAATATTTGACGTACTAAAAATTAAATTGAGGTGACTAAATTTAACCCTTGTTATGTTTCACGAATATAAGGAATTTACTCATACTAATAAATGACAGTTCACAAAATTGATTTAGTTGATTGAAATTGATTGATTTAGTGCCGTCCATAAACCGTTGTCCTAGGTGAGCGACGGAAAGCTACAAGTAGCACAGAAAAGAGTTTTTTTTTCTCTTCTGTGGCTACAACGGATTTCCATACAATTTTGCCTTGACAGCCCTTCTAATCTAGAAGAGAATCTAGAAACATTTGACTTACCTATTATTAGTTTTTACTACACAATGCTATGTCTTCTTCTAGTTGTAGACCACGTTTAGTGATGGTTTAGCTACTGTTTGTTATGTTGGCTACGCGTCATGTCTCATTGCCGCGTATGTATCTACATAATAATATAGATGCATAATATACCTAGATTGTTTTTTTGGCGTGACCAGTTGTAATTGCAGTTCTTGGAAGCATATAACTATACACACATCAAAGGTTGCAGTAGTTTGCTATACAAAACCGTTGTTGCTTCTTGTCATGTGTATGGTTGAGTGCGAGGTGCCTTAAGCATTTCTATTGCTTTTTACGGGTGTTTTTTTATTTACACAATGCAAGCTACGATATACAAATATGTATGTTGTAGCTCATAAGTGAGGTCGTGAATACTATATTTTTGTTCATCTTATATACTAGTATACAAAGAAATATGGTACCAAAAAGCATTTATACAGAAGTTTCAAAAACATATGTGTACCTGTTAAAAATGAAACGCTTGAAGAAATTCTCTCAAGTTTGCAGAAGAAAGGCAATAATAAATAGTCCTAATTATCCAATGTCTGGGCACTTAGCAGCGCATTAATACTTTTGTGATTAACAGTAATCGTCATCATTAAATGGGCACTCGAGAAGATGAGCCTAATGTTCTACAACTTTGCGAAAGTTAAATTCGGTATATAATCATGATTTATATTTCTTTAAAGAGGTTACCTATTAAAACTTTTTTCAGATTGCAACTCCTTTAACACTTTCAATTCCAAGTGCAATAAATCAGAGCTAACCGCGGCAGCTTTCACGTTATGACTTCCTCGTAAAATATACATTTAAAAGTTAATTTTCTCGTTCTCCGGCTTAGGGCAATTGTTAATCTTGGATTCTCTCGAGTTGCCCTCGGTGTAAAAAATATTTACATTATTTTCTAAACTGATTTGCAGGGTTCACTTCGACCGTTTCACACCCTAACACGACACACTAAGCTGTACCGTCTATTAGTTTGACAGGTAGCTTATAATATCTCGACAAAATATAGCAAACCACGAAATAAATATGGACAGTGTAAAGCATTCTCAATGCGGGCAAGATTGATTAACCGAAGTTTAAATATTTTCTGTTACTAGCTTGCTATTAATATAGGTCACTGAAAGAACATTATGAGTAGGTATATATTTTCATTACATTGAATAATGAACCCATCAAGTTTTATGAAGCGCTCGCATTTTCATAGACATCAAAAATTCAGCAGCAAACATTTACTGACACGAAAAAGTGTGTGACCAAACTACATAAATTTGCAGAATCTAGGTCGTTAGCCGAGAAATCCGGTTACACAAAAGACTTGGTCGGGTGCAGAGTATTTCGTAGTCCGCAAACGAATTGCAAATGCGGCAGGAGTTTGCACACTCGGCGGCCAAACACGGCGCGCGTCCGTGCCGCGTCTCCCGCGCTGTATGCCGCCGGAATCACAACCGAACCTACAATAAACACTATGTTTGAGGACTTCGCAGCTTCCATCTGCTGACGCAATAATCGAACCCATAGTTTCGTGTTTCGTAAGACGTTTTGTATGCAATGGAACTACTGCCCCGGTGGCTCAGTTGGTAGTGAACCTACCTACTGTGCTTGGGGGCGTGGGTTCGATTCCCATCTAGGACAAACATTTATGTGATGAATATTTGTGTTTGTTCTATGTCTGGGTGTTAATATCTATATAAGTATGTATTTAAAAAATATCTATGTACGTATATCAGTCTCTGGCAGCCATATTACAAGCTTTGCTTAGTTTGGGGTCAGGTGACGATGTGTGCAAAAATGTCCCAGATATTTATTATTATTATTTATTATTATTATTATCATGTAGCAATACTGCTGGAAACAAATATAAATATACATTCAGAACTATTTGGACAGTGTATATAGATGCCTCTCCTGATATAGTCACCTATATAGTCAAATTTTATTATCATCATCATACAGGAATGATCTACACTAACTAATGTTCCTTTTAAATAAGGGGGGAGATTGCCAAAACCTAATTGCTAATCTAATTACCAGATGGTTCTAGTCGCAGTTATAGGACATACGCGGTTCCTCAATAACATCTTCATGATACATGACCAAGCACAATCTAAGTAGAATAGTCAATATACATAAATAGCTAAGTTTTACTCCATATGACTACTTAAACCAATCGAGTTTTCTCATTATGTATGTATCCTAAGCACAAGTGTGTCCTGAATTAATTTAGCAATAATACTTTATTTAGATCCTTTTAGTCCCAACGCGCGCTCTAGATTCTCTGCATTTAAATGGTAAGATTGCATTATGCCGAACTCTTGAAAAGAAGATTGTTACAAGCTCATGCTGTGAACGGCTGCTACGAATAGATGTAAATACCGACATGTACGATACCTTATGATTAATGAACTGTACTATTTTTAACACAATAATTGAGAACCAAACTGTAACTAACAAATGTAGATTATATAATCTTATGTTATGTAGATTGATGTTAGATTTGATTTGAGACAAAATCACCACGTTACAAGTAAGTGGTTAATATAATAATTGGTACTTGCTTTACGCAAATGTTTTTAATGCAACTGGGTGACGACGTGGCGTATCTTGTAACTTGAAAATGACAGTTAAGAGGCTATTTCGAGAAATAGGTAAGCTACACATACACTTTCACGCGCAGATGAAAAGAGATGGCTTTAGCGGGCGCTAGTAAAAAAAAACAGAAAATTGCTAATTACAACTAAACCAGGAAATCAAAGAGTTCGGAGAGCTAGTCAAAAATATGTGTACACCGGTCTTTTCAAAAAAAATGGAGGAAATGTCATGTAATTTTGTTTTTTCTCTTAACTATACTAGACGATAGAAACAAAAAACAATATATATATATCTCGGTCCACCAAGTGGGAGGCCTGCCTACGATGCGTCTTCCGCTAAGTGGTCGCCACTCAAGAACCACCGATTATCGGTTTCTCGAGTGATGTGGCCTGCCCATTGGCACTTCAGCTTGCAAACTCTGAAAGCTACATCGGTGACTTTGATTCTTCGGAGAATATCGTCGTTTTCGGTTTTTTTCGCGCAAAGAAACTCCGAGCATAGCTCTCTCCATTGCCCGCTGTGTGACTCTGACCGCCGAATACTTAAACGCTTGTTAACTTTGCCGACAGATTAAGTCTATTGCTGTCTTTGTCATTTGCTTAGTGCCAGACAAAGGCAGTATTAGAATTAATCTGTTGTCAAAGTTAACAAGCGTTTCAGTATTCGGGGGTGAGTTTCTCTAAAAGGCCAGTAGTCGAGGACCACGTTTCAGTTCCATATCCCATCACTGGCAACACACATTGGTTGAATGGGTATTCAACCAATGTGTGTCCAAAATCCCGCAGTGCCTGAAGACAGGGTTGTCTTCAGGCACTGCGGGATTTTGGACGAGAAGTTATCACGTAATTTGCCGAACGCTGCCCGAGTTGGATTAATTTTTTTATCTATATAACTAACGATGCAAGTGAAATGTCCGGAGAATGCAAGTGGCAGATTGTCGGTCGGTGTGGCGATTTAAGGGGGAGGCCTAGGTTCAGCAGTGGACGTCTTCTGGCTGATAATGTGATGTATTTAATAAGTAATGAGGTGCACTGAATAGAACATTTTTTTTAAGCTTCTTCACCATTTTAATGTAGGTAAATGAGTATCATTATGTAAGAAACATCGGTTGTTCTTTCTTTACGGCCCTGGAACAATCTGGACACGTCTCACAAGCTTCGTAGTAAGCTGAAGTGATTGCGTGGCTACATATGCACAACAAGTTTAGTGGTTCTGAGGTTGCTCGTCCAACTGTTATTGTATTGTATTGCTATTGTAATTGAACAGGCGTGTTAAACGATAAGTCGTTTATGACATGAGGATTTAGTAAAACTAGATAATTATTCAGTATGCAATATTTGCAGTCGGCTATTTCTGTCGTGCTTCTTCGGAATTAATATTGGATAGTCAGAATCCTTCCGCAAGTTTTTGGTGCATTCGATATTTGAAATTGTATAGTTGTCGCTCTGGTTCTCGTGCGTGCAATAGAGTTAGTGAACTTTCCTAACTTTTTGATGAAATTAGCGTTTCGGGGAAGGTCTGTTTTCAACCCCTAAATTAAATTAAATCCTAACAAAATCTTTCGTTTTTGGTGCTAATGGCTTGCAAAAACCATAGTCTGTGCCGCTATGTTTTGTTTTCACAAAAAATATTTATGGTATGCTAATAAAAACTACTTTCTTCGTCGTATTTTCGATCCAAAAAAAATTTAATTAAATTTTAAGTGCCTATAACAAAGAAGATATTGCGAAATAAAAAATAAAAAAAAACAAACATACAAGGATAGTTTTCCACGGTGTAGATAATATATAAAGAAATCATCGAAATAGGATAACGGTGAGTATCAGAATCGGTTTATAAATGACGGAGTTATAAACTGCCTTTTTTTTGGAAGTCGGTTAAAAAGAAATACACTACAAGAAATATATATATAATAATATAATAAAATAGTCTGGCGCACATCACGAAGAAGAACAAACAATTACTTTAACCTAAAAATATTTTCGTAAAATAAAAAAATATGTAAAAGAATTAACGCGGAAATATGAACCTACTTGTATATGGTGGTACTATGTTAGTATTCAAAATGCTAAACTGTTTTACTAAAACGGGTAATTTACGGTGTGACAGGTACACAGAGCTATTTGCAGATTTTTTTAATTTTGAAAATTTTATTAATACAATTTATGGCATTTTTTCCATACAAAAAAATGATTTCGAAAATTGAAAAAAAATAACTAAACCAGCTTTGCCTTACAGCGTGGCAATGCTGCCACCATTCTAGTCCGTTGCCTTCTACCAAGGGAATACCTAGTAGATTAATTTTATTTGTTAGTTTGTAAATATAGGTATTTGATAGTTATTTTAAGGTATATATCGTTTAGTTTAAATACATTGTACATTATAAACTTATATTTTTTTTCTTGTAAAAACTTGTTGAAATAAAAATGATGAAAAGAACGGAAAAAACAATGCGATAGATTTCTTGATGTTACAAACAACGTTTACGAGTTTTGGGCAGGAACTTGAAGAAGCCATGGCGCGTCATTGTATTATTTTCCAAGTCTTGTGTTTGTTTAAAAGCGGTGGATTTTTATTCTTTAGTGCTCGTACATGAGTGCTGGTGAATAGTACAATGTCAATAAGTATAATGTCGTGAAACGTGATTTTTCGTGTTGTTACCAAAACTCCATAGAAGCTTCTAGTAAAGCTTCCAACAATTTACTGAAGCATGACTTGGACTGAATAGATATTGAGTTATTTACATAGACTTGTTGTTAATGAGAAACACTATGATTTACTTGAAATCAGAAATCAGAAATATTTATTAGCCATAAATAACATTGAATATTACAGCCTATCACTTTTATAACAAAACTTAACAAAACTTGACACTGAGTAAATACATAAAGTGTAGAGCCAAAAAATAAGATTAAACAAAAAAAAAAAAACACATTCCTTTTCGGTAAAAAATAAATAAATAGATCGCGTATATAGCCTGGTAAAAAACGATGTCGATACCTTCCTCCTAAAATATTGCCGAGTAATAAGCTGTAGGCGTAAGTTCAAACAATGAAATTATCTTATGTTAGCTCAACTGTAAGTTTTTGGGGTTCTGTTTGAGTTGAAAATTATAGCAGTTAAAGCTAGGGGAACTTTGTACGTTCATACCTGGGATGAAATACTGATATGGAGTCATCTTCTTCGACATTGAGTATTGATAGTTTGGAGAGATACCTAACACGGTGTTTGTGGTGCAAAATCGTTTTTATTTAACCGACTGTTTGTAAGTTTGTAAGTCAGTATGTATGTATGAATATATGTATATATTTGTGTTTCTATATTACCTTCTGTAGCCTAAACGAGTGGTTTCGTTAGATTCCTCTTTAAGCCCCGAGTGACAAAGGCTACATTTTTGCAGTCGAGTTTTTGTTTTTTATTTAAATAATAATACTTGTTTATTTTGATTCAAGACATTTAAATAATTACTTTGTACAGTCGGTTATACCTGTCGTTTTCTTTTATTCCGGTAGTTTCTTGTTTACTTACATAACTAAGTAAATTAATGGCGCGTTAGTATTTGCTTGTTATATGTTTTAATACGCCGAGTCTCTTTATTAAAAATATTAAAATCCATCCAATCTACTGAAACAAACAGCTATATTACCTACAGACCATTTAATTAAACTAAAAACAATGATAAATAAATTCAGCCGCACTAAAAGAAACCGCATCTCAATTGAGAGCCAGTTCCCATTCCAGGCTAGGTGTGTTTACCATCCTCGTCCATACTGTCACTTAAAATCAGAGGAGTTTGTGGCCATAGCCTGTCAAAGATTTTGTTTGCCAAAATTTAATCATAAGTTTTACCAACTATAGTAAAATAAGCCGTATGCAGGGTTATATGGAAAGGGTATGCTAAGCCAAAAAGGGTTCATAGTACTCGACATTATGAACAACTATTACTATGGGACCAACCCAAATCAAAAACTATAAAAACCAAAAATAAAAAAAACAGCTGTTAAATAGAAAACTTACAATGACAGTCGACAAAATTTATGGAACAGCTGATTATTTTTTTCTCGTTTTCAGGGTTGATCCCACAGTAAAAGTTGTCCCTTTCCTTATAACCCTGTATATACAAAATAAAAACTCTTGAGAAGCTAAAGTGTTTAACGTAACAGAAAAAGTGAGTTACAAACGACCAAAGCCACAGGCTCGGTTCCGCCTGCTATCCAGTTCAATATCACTTTCCACAAGATATGTGTTACCCGTTCGGGCTGTAAAAGGGCCTGTTTCATTATTAATATTGGTTCCAATTAAAGCGCGAGTCGGCGCGGCTGCGGCTGTCACCATAACTGGAAGCCGAGTTAACCGCCTCTCCGAGAGTAATTACACTGAACTTCATTTAACTTCCTCAGCTCAGTCCAAATACCAGTACCACTAAGCACTGTACTTACTTTACTTAGCTCGTAACAAAACGATGCAATTTTAAGTAACCGTCCGGCGAGGCGGGTAAGTCGAAAGCTTGTATAGCTTAATGTACTTACAGAAATAAACTTTCCCGACGCCGAACTGGTGTGGGACTGCTCGTTGGATACAGAGCTGATTGTTAGCCTTTAGTTACTTGCCACCACCCATTGTAAGAACTAATATAAAGCTAACACTTTCGAGGGTATTCTGCAAAAGGTTTGTTTTAAAGAATAACTTGATATTCCTTTCTGTTATATATTTGACTAGCAGCCCGCCCCGGTTTCGCACGTGTATTTAAGAAAATAAAATAAAAATATGGTATATGGTATAGATGTTCTGCAAAGTCGTAGTATATTTTAGGTATTATTTTTACATTTTGGGTTACATTATTGGAGTTTTAGTAAGGATCCCTATTTAAAAAAAAAATATAATATAGCCTATGTCACCCGGGGATAGTGTAGCTTCCCAACAGCGAAAGATTTTTTCAAATCGATCAGTAGTTTCGGAGCCTATTCAATGCAAACAAACAAACAAACAATCAAATCTTTCCTCTTTATAATATTGGTATAGAAAAATAGTGTCTATAAATGTCTTAATATATCTAACAAACACAATCCGCCGAACGACGAGAGAAAATAAGAGGAAAAATTATAATAATATGTATATATGTATAATATATTTCTCTTTCTCTCTCGTTTGTTAGACAGCGGTCGGCGTTATTACGTGTGCTAGCACAGTATTTGATGATGATTTTTTATTTTACGTAACGACTATACATATTTCTGAACATAACAAACCGATTCCATAACGATCTCGAACTGTGGTTATTTGTATAAAATACAATTTTAACTTATCTGCGCAGAGAACACTCAATAAACTTGTGAACTTGTGAAAAGATCTCTTCTGGATAGATTCTAAATTATGCACGCACTTTTCAGAAAGTAAAACCTAAATCTCGAACAGTTTTACTATTGGGCTTAGTAGGCCTTTTCCTTTTTTACAAGCTTATGTTAAGGTCAACTCAATTTTAGACCAGTTCCCCTTTCGACGACAATACAATATTACGACAGCGAGCTGATGTGACGATGGAAACGGAAGGTAGAAAACGGAACTCCTCAGTAACTAACAGTAGATTCAAGGAGTTTGCACTCATTTTGATCAGCTTACAGTACCAATAACGGATTTTATAAAAGCTTGTCTGTTTTTTTTTTTTTTTTTTACTAAAACTTATTAATTCTACGTAAAAAGACTTTATATTGGTTGCTCTTAGAGAAATAGAGTCATAAAAGGACTTCCAATTACTAAATTTAATTTTTGGAGTACATAATTATACTGAAATTTGTGAAGCGAGGCAGGTGATAATAACATAGGTAAGGAGTTATTTCGAGCTATATTTTCATTTTCTCAATTTACTGAGAAAACACCTCAATATGTACATTCTACAAGATTCATTCATTTGTGTCTATAAATATTTATTTACCTTAGGTGTTTGTAACGATATTATTGTAAATACTAACTAATATTGTAAATGCGAATGTAATTCTGACATTCTGTTTGCCTCTCTGTCTGGGTGTTTGTCGCGTTATCACAGCTAAACGGCTGAACGGATCGACCTGAATTTTTGCATAGATATAGCTTAAGAGTAGGAGACGGACATAGGCTACTTTTTTGTATGTCCACGCGAACGAAGTCGCGGGTAACAGCTAGTGTAGTATATATTTCAATTTGCGAAATGGTTGTGTTATTTCTTATACAAGCTGCTTGACGCCGAAAAACGGAAACAAGAGAGCAAGAAAGTCTAAACGAGTAAAAGATTTGAAATATTCACGACGACGCCCATTATAAATAGATCAAGCTGTATTGTTTCGAGATTGTAACACATTCATGAGTTACGTACTGGGACAATATTTACTGAACTGATTATTAGTGATTATATTTATGATAATTTATTATATGATAAATATATGTACGAATCTAACATGTTTGGTATTAATTTGGTTTAAGACACATTGACGGGTATTACGCATCCAGTGGTTGTCCAGTTGTCCACCACTGGATGCAAATGGCCGATTGCTGTGGCGCCAAGGCTTTTGTTCAATAATGGACGTTTTCTGGCTGATGATAATAATCATGATAAAAGGACACACACTACATAATTATGTATGAATTCAATATTTTAAAACAAGCTTCTATTTTCGGGAACATACAAGTATAACCTCGTAATAACTTTTTAACAAACCCGTTTGAAATTCTAACCGTGGATAATCATCGTTTCGTTTTACGCACATATTTAATCAAAAGCTCTTTAATATTATATAATTTCAAAACAAATAAAATTATTAGTTGGTTTACAGGAATTCAAGGTTTTCAAAGAATCTCGCTTAGAGAATATTGCACAGCTGAGGTCAGCGTCTTATCGATACATCCTCTAACATTATGTCAGACCCCTAGTCAGCAGGTATGGAATAAGGCTTTAGGAGCTCTTACAGTCTGATGAATTGCCTCATAAATTGTAGCTTACGGCATCTTTCGAGAGACGGAAGTCCCGTGCTTCGGAGCAGTTGGCATCACTTTGAAGAATGTCTTATTTCTAAGATTTGTAACGAAATACTACTGAGATAGGATGTTGCTAGTGAGAGTTTCAGTCTTTAGCTGTACAACTTTATTATCATAAGCCAGAAGACGTCCATTGCTTGAACAAAGGCTTTTAGGTGGTTGCCATAATGTCCACGCTTGGCAGGAGGCTTGAGGATTGCAGAAGGCTCATCAATTACTAAGCGGACGCGGCTGCCCGTCGCCCCATGGTTCAGTTTTAAGTCAACCCTTTGGTCAAATACAGTAAAAAATAATACAAATAGGTATATTTTGTTTTAATAAAACGGGAATACACACGTTAAATTGAGTCGGTTATTCCGATTATAGTTTCGATCACATTCGGTGATCTTTATCAAGGAATGCTAAGCTAGACGCGCGCGACTTCGTCTTGCCTTGAACCTCGTCTTGTTCGTTTATTAAAACAAAATGTGTCAAAACCACTTCAGTTTTCATAGTCAAACAGGTATTAAGGCCTCGCTACATGGCCTGACTGACAGCGTTTGAAAGAGATGGCTATATATAAGTTTCTGGGGGAGCAAAAGGGAGAAGTTATAACCTTAATAGTTTGTTTCTTTTGCTCCCGTGAAATTAAAATCTAGCTGTCCCTTTCACACGATGTCAGGTCAGGCCATGTGTAGACACTCTAAGTATCTACGTCCAGGAAAGAAGTACAGACTATCGTAAATTAAGAAAATTATTTTTATTTCGGTTTTCCGAATCAGTATCAGTTTGATTTTGAACTATTTAACACGTTTTTGTAAATTGTGTTGTACATTTTTAGAATTATGTCATTTCAAAAGTAAAGTTAATCAATCTTCTTTTTAGAATAGTATTGAGTGTGCAGAAAACGTGTAAGGTCCAAGTACTCGGATTTGGTCTATCAATTACTAAAAATGTTAAGTTTAAAACTTTCTTCAAATATTATTTCGTTTAGTCTGCCGGTCTCATTAAAATTTGCAATTTCCAGTCGGCGGAAATTATACGCAAGCTGAACACATATTGCTAGCGTCAAATGCAACTGAAGGGAAGTGGTAGCAATCCTCTTAACATACTCGTAATTCTAGACAAATACAGGGCTGCAAAATACAACTGGCTGCAAAAAAAAAGTAGCTCCATTTTAATTACTGGAAGCTACACCTTTTCATATGAGAAACGAATAGACGTTAAGTGGCTATGACTAGTAAGATTTTTTCGAAGCTCCTTAAACTCTTTCAGGCGTAATGGTTTGTACTTACCTGCAGCGAGCGAGTCGTAGTTTGGAGAGTGTCTACATACTTACAGATAATGTTGTCGTCGAAAGCTACTTGAGAGTTTATAATAGAAACTGCCGTATACCTATACGTAGCAGTTTGTATTATTGTTCCATTTTGACTAGCCTTGTGGCTCAGCGGGAGGATTTCCACCTTCTGAGCTGTAGGTTGTGGGTTCGATTCCCACCGCAAACATTTGTGTGATGAACATGGATGTTTGGTTTTTGTCTGGGTGTTTCTATGTATGTTATGTATGTATTTACAAACAAAAAAAAAATATTCTTCAGTTTTTTTTTTCTTCTTTTGGCTCCACACGTTGTGTATTAGCCAGTGTCAAGTATTGTAATATTTCAAGTGAAGTCAAATATTTCAGAAAGAAAATAAGTGTCAGCCATAGTCTAAGTCAAGCTAAGTAAGTCACGGTCAAGTCCACGTCATGCCCCAGTAAAGTGGTGGAGACTTAACTAGAGGTTTCAATGGAGTTTTGGAAACAATAAAAAGAGTCACGTTTCACAATATTATAATATTCACCAACACTCGTGCACGTTCACGAACACTTAATGGATAAAATCCAACATTTTTATACATTAATACTCGATATAACACAAGTTTTGGAAAATAATAGAATGATGCGACATGACATCTTCACGTTCCCGCCAAAAACCCCCTTTTTCTATCATTTATCTGGTTCCCATAATGCCAGCATGCTTAGTTTGGGGCTGGATAGCGCTGTGTTTGTAAACGTCCACCAATAATATTTAGGAACCACTCGCCACTCGTATAAGAGACTTTTTAAGGATATCAGTATTAGTAAATTAGTTTCGTCATGTCCGTCTGTCTATCATTATTTATCTATCTATATAAGTCACGGTCCTATTGCTCAGAGACTATTATGAACTAGCCCTGAGATTTGGTACTTTCGAATAGATGACTCTCGAATTAAGATCCGTGACATTGGAAAGACCAATCACGAAACCGGAATTGAGTCGAACAGGCCATTTCAAAGTATAATAATGTATTTGTATTTATTCCAGGTACTTGTTTCGATAAAAAAATTGTATTTGACAGTACCGAGTGTTGTAATAACCCAGAGTCTGAATAAATTAAATTAGTTGCATGTTCGTTTTATATTATATTTTGGCTCGACACATTGTGTATTTAGCCAGTGTCAAGTTTTTTTTTTAGTTAAACATAGTATTGCACAATAAAAACAAGTCGCGGTCATTGTCTAAGTCAACAATTTCAGTCACTGTCTAGTCCAAGTCATGCTCCAGTAAAGTGGTGGAAGCTTTACTGGAAGCTTCTACGAAGTTTTGAAAATGACACGAAAACTCACGTTCCACGACATTATCCTGTTCACCAACACTCATCCACGATCACGAGCTATTAATGGATAAAAATTCACCGTTTTTACACATTACTAACACTCGAAATAATACAAGTTTTGGAAAATGACTACTTCACGTTCCTGCCAAAATTCCAGGAAAGGACATGTTGGTAGGCAGAGTGAGGCATGTGGGCCATAAATAAAAAATTGTGCAACGTAAGGTGGACTAAAACGTTGACAGAATGTTGGCCTCATACCGGTAAATGAAGCATTTGACGAAAACAAGCTCATTGAGACGATTTTATTATTAAAATCGCGTGTCGAACCAGGATGAGATTGGCGCAGGATCGGGGTGAGAGGCGTACAAGAGGCTATAGGCGATTATGGGCTTAAAATGATAATGATAAAATATTACCATGCCAGTTACATATTAGGAAAAGTATTGACATGAAGTAAAAAATACTTTTGGGGGGTTGTGTGTGTGCTTGAGACGTTGGTTTTTATCGCTACAGTATTCATATTAATTTATTTTTTAAAGCCGATTTACAAGTAAAAAAATGATAATAAAAAAGTATAAGGCGCATCTCAGACCAAAACAACAAATTTATCGTATACTTATATTGCGCTAATATACAAAACACCACATTTCTTCACGAAAAGTGTGCCACGTAACACAAATGTTTTACTGCACACAAATATTGGGTCTTTGGTATGTGGTGCGCCTAAGACGAAAATACATTTGCGTCGCTGGCAACGCTCTGTAAAAAACGCGTATATGACAGGAACACAATTTTCCGTTACATTAATTTTATAAACAAAAGAAACATACTCATATAGCTAGATAATTAATGTGGGTGGGCTAATTATCTGTAGACCGACGTCGTCATGGATATTTTCTCTAATAAATTAAGCGAGGACCCTTTATAAGGCGGGCAGTTTTCGGGATTTTGGCAAGAGGAGATAATGGGATACCTGTCATCATACGGCCGAAATTTATACCTTATTACCTGTTGAATGTGCACACATGGGTTCTATTCATGGATCCCCGAAGCTGCAGTACTGCTGCTAGCTTAATGCTGCTCTACGAGCCCAAAGCCGATGCCATTATTTTGTGGCTAATAAATGAGTAGCCAAGTATTATCTCTAAAGGGATAAAATGGACCCCTAAAGTTTGTACGGAAATAAATTATTTTCCATGCCAAGCCAATGAAATTCGGTTTGTGTACTAAACATAAAAAATAAAGTATAAGAATTTTTCGAAAATTAACCTCTAATGAGGTGGAATGGGGTATTTCACTTACTGTAGTATTCTATGCGAGCGAAGGCGTGCGGGCGAGATAATAGTAAATATTAAATAATAATTTAAAATATTAAATAAAATATTTTCACTTCACCTGAAATATTACAAAACTTGACATTGACTACCTACTAAACACAATATTTGTGGAGCCAAAATATTATATGAGAAAAAGAAACACTGTATATGTACCTACTGTGTAATTTGTTGTTTTTGTTGCTTTGTAACACATAATAAGGAAAATATTCAATATTCGTGAATTTTATTTTGAATAAAATGTGTAATAAATAATATTTCTCTTGACCTTCTTACTTTGATTATCTTACTGCTAATTATGTAAAATACAAACCTTGTTACCATGTATATTCTTTACGATGTAGGTCACCATGATCATGGCCATTTTTTTACTCTAAAGACGGAATTGAAAATGTATTTTTATTTTATAATTTGGCTATACACATGTGTGTTTAACCAGTGTCAAGTTTTGTTGATTTCAAATAAAGCAGTATTTGACAATAAAAACAAGCCTTAGTCATAGTCTAAGTTAACAATTGCAGTCACTGTCCAATTCACCCTTCAGTCTTCAGTTTCCAAAACTCCATAGAAAACTCTAGTAAAGTTTACGGGGGGCACTTTGAGACTTATTTTAATTCTGAAATATTTGACTTCACTTGAAATATCTCAATACTTGACACTGGCTAAATACACAATGTGTAGAGCCAAAACATAAGAGAAAAAATAAATATACAAGTCGCATATGCTAAGTGGTTTGTGTCATTTGCAATTAGAAAGCGTTCAAGTCGTAGGTAGATATATATTTATCGAATCAATATTAGTACAGTGTATAATCTCAGCTTATGATCTTAGTAATCCCACCACAGAATCCGCTCCGGTATTTGGCATACCAAACATTACATTGATTTAATACAAATACCTAACTATACTCGGTTTTCGGTTTGACGACAGACGTATTCTAGCTAGAATACCATTTACTCGTCAAGGTGAATAATTTTTACGAAATGGCGAAAAAAAACGTTATTCCATCAAAAGTGTAATTCACTCTAGACGAAATGTATGGTCATCGAGCTTTTTCTCAGAAAACTACACTAATGTTTTAAATACAAAAGCTTGTATTTGTTAATATTTTTGTTGTCACTGAACCTGAAACGACTTAACAGCATTGTAAGAATATTACATTTTATTCCTGAAATATTTACTTACATTCTCTGAACGATAGTGAGTAAAACTGCAGTGTGTATTTAGACATTATTTAGTTTGCCAACTCATTAGAATTGGTGTTTTGTGACGGAGAAAAGAATAATGTCGATTGGTCTACTCTAGAATCGGGCCGCACCTAATTGACCCCGCGTTCGAGTATTTCAAATACTGCCAATAATCACGAGTAGGTACATTCTCTACTATGGAAACGATGCTCGTACTCGGACGGATGGCACTAAACCGCCGCTGCTCGACATGTTAATGAACGTTTCCTGTTGTTTTAAGGTCTCTTGGTCATTCTGAATGACATCACGAAGCGTGTTTTGAGCGGTTTCCTCCCATTTTCCTCAACTGCACTGTCTATTGTGATTATGACAAAACGGACAATGGAATAATTATGAGCGTTTTCCAAGTGTTTGCGAACACAATGGCGGAAATTAATCGAAGAGGTTTGCCTATTAGTATGGCACATGTATTTTTTTTTATATTTACAATATTGCTCCACGGACTCCGGGGTCCGTGCCATTTATCAAGTTTTACAATTTCGTGTCCATCATTAGGTCAGCTCGCCGTCATAATGTAGTATTGTCATCGGAACTTGACAGGCATGCTAATTTCAACTCAATTGAACAAGGAAACTGGTTTAAAATTGAGTTGTAAAAATTGACCTTAACATACATACATAGATAAATAAATATTTTTTTATGATTTAAAGATTTATAGTATTTTTTATAGATTTTTTGGTCTTAATTGTAGGGGGACCTACCTAGTAGCACCCGAGTACTAATGAGAACTGAGTAGGTACCTACCAAGTATCAAATTGAGTTTTTGGCGGGAACGTGAAGAAGTCATGTCGCGTCATTATATTATTTTCCAAAACTTGTGTTATTTTGAGTGTTAATGTGTAAAAACGGTGGATTTTTATTCATTAAGTGTTCGTGACCTTGCACGAGTGTTGGTGAATAGTATATTGTCGTGAAACGTGACTTTTCGTGTTATTTCCAAAACTCCACAGAAACCTTTTGTAAAGTCTCCACCACTTTACTGGGGTATGACTTGGACATGACCGTGACTTACTTTACTTGACTTAGACTATGACTGAGTCTTGTTTTATTTGTGAAATACTTTACTTCACTTCAAATAATACAAAACTTGACACTGGCTAAATACACAACGTGTGAAGCCAAAATTTAAGAGAAAAAAAAAAAAAAGTATCAAACATTTTTTTTTGTCGTGCTGACAATGACAGAGCAGCGCTGTCAACGCTAAAAAACAGTAAATCAGCAAACGGAGTTTTGGCAGGAACGTGAAGAAGTCATGTCGCGTCTTTCTATTACTTTCCAAAACTTGTGTTTTAACGAGTGTTAATGTATAAAAATAGTGGATTTTTATCCATTAAGTGTTCGTGAACGTGCACGATTGTTGGTGAATAGTATAATGTTGTGAAACGTGACTCTTCGTGCTGTTTCCAAAACTCCCTATAAACCTCTAGTAAAATCTCCACCACTTTACTGGGGCATGACGTGGACTCGACCGTGACTTAATTTAATTGACTTAGACTGTGACTGAGACTTATTTTAATTGTGAAATATTTGACATCACTTGAAATATTACAATACTTGACACTGGCTAAATACACAACGTGTGCAGCCAAAACATAAGAAAAAAAAAAACAGCACACAAGACGCTTCTTAATAGGTTTTTAGTTAATTAGTAGTTTCAATGTTAAAGATTTGAAACACACAATTATTGATAGATAGAAAACACACAATTATTGGAACATTAGTATCTTTATAAATAGGCAGTTACGTTTATCTATATTATAAATATAAATAATGACGTAGTCGTTTCAACCGTTTTGCGCACTTTTTAATTGAGTATTGTTCAGAAAGTAAAATGTTATGCTTAGGTATTTGACTAATGTACCAGTGAACAAAGTATTTTAATGTAAACAGTAGATACAATTTGTTATTTGAGTCAGAATTCAATTCCTTTTATATTGTACTTGTAAATAATTGTAACTAGTTTTTGGTTTGTTTGTCATTTTAACAACTTGCGCATGAGGTGGCGCTAGTTCACAAATCTTAACTCTACACGTAGATTTCGATCTGGTAGTTCAGGCCGGAACCCCTGTCACTCTTCAGTCTGAGGTTGGCGTACGAGAAGCCTACTCCTCCCGCTGTAACGCTGGGGATAGCGTCCGTGTGGTCCAAATCACGAGCTATGATACCCTGAAATGGAAATAATCACAATTTATTGTGCTATTTAGTCATGGTTGGTCATGGAACAAAATCTATACCACAGAATTCTTCTTATAAATAGTCTTTGATCTATAACCATTGAGGAGAATTCTGTGATCTATACATATTTTATTATGAAAACTAATGTAGGTTTGACACTTTTTATTTTAATAAAACGTGAATACTCACTTTAAATTGATTCCGACTATAGTTTCGATCACATTCGGTGACCTTTATCTAGGAATGCTAAGCATGAAACGCGCGACCTCGTCTTGGTGTGCAAGGCAAGACGAGGTCGCGCGCGTGATTTTTCCCGTTTTATTAAAACAAAAATTTATACATATGCATATAATATGCCAATTTCGCATTACAAATGTGCCGAGTTCAATAATCTATCACAACTCACAGCGAAGGGTTCGTTATGTACATTACCAATTAATATGTATGCTCAAACAAAAAGTTTGTTTTGGTTACAGCTTACAAATTATATTATAAATATACGTTTTTAGGGTTCCTTAGTACTACAAGGAAGCCTTATAAGTTCTTCCAGGGTAGGCTGATATCTCAGCAGTGCGGGATGTTTAAATGCTGAAGCAGATGGGTGGCTGTCATACATGAAAAGTGGCATTTTTTCCCCGCCTGTGTCCCACATGTGGGGTATCATTGGATAACTCTTTTAAAATAAAGTTAAGATTTCCAAATTTTTTTTTTTCTTTCGAAATATGGTTCGACAAAGTTGCTTGCAATGTTTCGTCCCGTGCCATTTCTAAACTATGCATCTCAGAAACTTGTTATCTTCCATGTTGATGTCTTGTTGTACATTAGGGGTTTTAAAAAAAATATATATTTAGGGCAACATCTGATAATGGCTTTTTGAGATAAGCGAAAAAATGATAAATAATACTATATAATTAACAACTATACTTACTAATACATAATTCGACAACAACAACAACTCTTAATTTAACAAAAACTGGTCTAAATGTGACAACTTGGACGATTTCTTTACTTTTAATAATTGAAAATATATGAATACTAGATACTTAATGTGCTCTAGACAATGCAAAGCAATGGCAATATGATACATATTTTGGTATCTATAATAATCAACATTCGAAAAAAAACTGTTCTGTAACTTAGAAAACCGTGACGTAAGGACGGAGAGTGCAGGGTTCCGATTTGGCCTTTGAGTACGGAACCCTAAAATCATGCGTCGTAAAACTTTGTTGGATATATATGCAACTACAAGATATAATTTTATGATGATTAATTACATTCACATAATGCTTACGAATGCTTATCGTCTCGTTCGCCACATCGGCCTTATGTGTTGCATGTAAATTTATATTCGTCCATGTAGATGTGAAGGTTAGTAGGTATAGCTCAACAACTTCTTACCCAGTAGACACTTCATATAAGTAAACACTTTCAGACAATACATTAGCGCAAATAGCGCTTGTGTAAGGCCAGCCCGCCGATGACACTAATAGCAACGCGGTCTTGACCATGTGCGGACCAATCAATGTTTGAAGCAGGGTCACCGCGCACATCAGCTAGTTTATCTCAATTATTTTCTTTGTGAATGAATGGTGTAATGTCTACACGATGAGAAGTTTTTGTCACAGCTCCTACAGACGAGTGCGATGATTCAGCGACATACTTCGTCTTCAATGTTTTGATATCGGATAATGTTTCCCCCCCCAGGATATGAGCAAGAGGAAAAAGCATTAAATTAAATTTCACGTCGAGACACACCGCGGTATTCCCCGATTCAATAAAGCTTCAGGTGAACGATTTGTACTTGTATTACACGCCTTTCTCTATATTTATTTTTCACAACCACCAGGTATTTGCAACTTTAGTTTTATTTCTACTATACACTCTAAAATCATTTAAAACATGATTATTGATCAGGATTTTCGAATGTAATGCCGTATTGTTGCTCCTTAGGTACATAACGTGAATCAAGCCGTGGTATGACCGATTCCTACTCTTCCTACCTACTTTTACGTACTCTGTTTTTAACAGACGTTGTTAAGGGAAGGTAGGTATACACATATATTGCCTTAAAGCAATATCTATGTAGAAGTTTTAACATTACGAAACAACGTTAACGGAAAGCTTTTCCTAATAATAATAAAATTATGAAAACATATTTACGGTCACATGTCAAACTTCATGTCTTTACTCTGAGAGAAAACAATACGTGTTGATAACGGATGCGAAGCTACGAGAAGGAATCAACCGACACGGTACGTACAAATCCTCTTTAGGAAATACTTCTAACGGAGAATAAATATGACATGATCCCTATTATCTTTCGCATTGCTTTCATAAAAGTATAACAATGAGAAAAACAGTTGTTTTTACAACTTAGGCATTCTTAATAAGTCGACCATAAGGAAAAAACATCAAGAATCGAACGGAAATAGCTACATATCAGTCTCAGGTTTGCTTGTAATTGGTTGAGAATGCGGTACGCGCTATTTCTCATAGTTATCGCGTTTGTTGTAGAATGGTGGATACAATAGTGTTAGTACTCAGCTCTTTTAATATTAGTAACGCAATGCTTCAAGTATAAAACTCACGACACCATACGTTAAAAATCGCCCCAAATTTGCTACAAAACACAATAACCAAATTGATAATGTACTATAACTACCTACCTACTTATTAGCATAACCTTCATAAAGTGCGGGGAGAGAATAGCTGAGATATAGGGGGAAGCTACCTTAATGTAAGCAAAGCATTTAAAATCCTTTTCAAGGTTCAATTCGTAATCCTTTCACTGAATACAAACAAAGGGTACAAGGATTTTATATTTATTCTCACTTTATCAGATTTACATTACCTTACCTACCCATAATGGCTATCTGACCTGCCTTTATTTCAGTGTATCTAAGCTTTGAGTTTTCATTTTAGCCGAGGCAGTGTTTGTTTAGGTAATTCAATATTGTTCACTAAGCAATATTAAGAGTTGACGTAATTCAAGTCAACATTTAACTTCTCACAATGATTGATACCTACTTATTTAAATCTATTCAATCAAAATGGAGCTGAAATATAAATTTATTTATTGATACAGCTGTCAACATAATTATTATTTAAGTATAACATTTTAGTGTACTGGCAAATACTTAGTTAAACATTAAATTGTTATTTTCTAAAAGTGCTTCTAAAGGCTTTAAGTTCGAGTGTTTACCTTTATAATTTGTTGTCCTGGGTCCGAGAAAAATACTTCTTTGACCCTTTTCTTGAGCGGGATGGCATTGTACTCAGCTTTCTCTTGCCAAAGCAATCTATTGTTGAAACTGGTGCCTACGATGAGGTCTTTACAATAGCTGACACAAACACAGGAGAGGAGCACGATCAGTAATACGGAAGCGGTCTTCATTTTATTGAAAATTGATAATATAATGTACGTATTGTATGTGTAACGCGTAATGTGCCTTGACCAGTGGATGCCGATCGACTGGTCGTGTGACCGGCTGGCCGTCCGATGTTGACTTATAACTTGTTTGCCTTAACCACAACAAACGGGAAAATAACGTTAAACGCAAAGAATATGATTAATATACCTGCTCGCTTATTCAGTTCTGGTTTCCCTATTTCGGTAAACAACAGAGTTTGTTCAATAGCTTATTGTATTATTTTGTTTAACGCACCTACCTATTGTGCAATTAGGTTATCTTTCAGTTCATTACTCAATGTAGCATAGTTTTGTTGTTTCCTCAACTGATACATAGTTTTTTGTATTTGAAGTGAGGTTCAAATTCTATGAGCCTCCTAGCTAGTTGGTAGCGCGTCAGCCATAAGTACGAGAATTTAGGTTCGAATTCCAGCTGGGCAGGTGTTTGTATGATGAATTTAAATATCTGCCCCGGGTCTGGGTGTTACTTGTCCGTGTGTTTGTGTATGTCACATGGCAACCCAAACACAGGGAAAACCGAGTAGGTGTAAGTGTGAATAAAAGAAAGAATTTAAAAAAAGAGGTTCTCTGTTCCAAAGAATTTTATGAAGAATGAATGAAATTAAAATAATTAAATAATTTAATTTCTTTTATAATTTTATTTTTTCGGTCATATGTTTGACACTGATTGTAATTAGGTATATTACGACGCTTGAGATAAACTTGACCAGCGAGCAACGATTTCAAGCCAAAGGTCACTTCGTCAGCCATATTATGTTATATAGATAATGGTACCTATCGATTATGTTATATAGATAATAGTATCGATTCTGTTGTACTTCTCACTAAACTAATGTGACAGGACTAAAATTATCTGCGTCTCTTTTCACTTGAATATGGGAACAAAAGGTGGGAACAGAAAAGGTGTCAAGTTTAGTTTAGTTTTGATAATGGTACAACGGAATCGACACCATTGACGTATTTCTGCTGTACCACTTTCTTAACTAAATAAATCGGACAGGACTAAAATTATTAGCGTCTCTTTTCATTTCTATATGTGAGAAAAACGGCAACAATTTTAGTGCTGTCAAAAGACATTGAGTCCTCTGTACTTGCTTTAGCGGACACACACAAAAAACTATAGGAGCTGTTTACATACTATACCTTAGACGAAACATTGCTAAATCCATGTACTAATACCTACTTTATGAATTTGTAGTTTTTTTTTCTCTTTCCTGCTAAGAGGATTTTGGCGTCGCACGTCTTATGCATTTGCCAGTGTCAAGTATACATAATATATTCTCAAGTATTGTTAGATATTATCAAACAAGTCATAGTCACGGTCAAAGGCGAGCAAAGCAAGTCACGGTCAAGTCCAAGTCATGCCCCAGTAAAGCGGTGAAAATTCACGTTTCACGACATATTCGCCAACACTCGTGCATGTACACGAACACTTAACGGGTTTTGGAAAATAATAAAATGACGCGACATTAATTCTTCACGTTCCCGCCAAAACCCCCAATTTGTAGTTTTTTTCCTTTAACAAGATATGGGAATAGGAATCCTTTACACTTTGGATGTTTTTTTTTTCATTTCATTGACTAACATAAGTGAAGGTTCCGTTAAATCTCGATATTCCCACGTATCACAATACTTAATCCGCTTTATGTCAGCATACTTAAATATCAATATATCTTAAAATAATGTATGTTGCGTCTTTGACGAGCTGTGGGTATTTATTCCATATTAAATGTCCCAATTTCGTTTAGTTTATTTGTATAAAATGGCAATACAGTTTTTTATTGCAAAACGCAATTTTTATTGTTTTATTTATTCGCCCATTTTGGCTTTAGCCTTTACGGCCATACTGCCTCGTCTTACATATGTACAGATTTGATAGATATACGTTGTATATGCCATGGACGTAGTACACGTCCACGGCTAATCTAAGGTGCTGACATTCAAGCGACGGCCAAAAGGACACGATATCCAGGCCGGTAAAAAAAAAAAGAAAAGATATACAAGAAATAACAAAACAAATTATACGGCGCCCATGATATTTTGCACGGACCTTTTTTACAATGAACACTACAGACAACCTATCCAATATAAATGTATTCCATTACTACCTATTTACTCGTACTCTTATACAAATGCATTTTTGCTCATCATTCTTTAAAAATAATTATGTGAAATGGCTTTATATCGTTTTAAAAAAATTTGATACTTTCATTCTTCAACAGCGCTGGATAGATGTTAGCATTGTATATTAAGTTTACGATACGATACGAAGAAGTAAACATAAAAGTTAATCACATTTCGTCTCAAGTAAAACGGTAAAAAACTCGCATCATTCATTCAACGCTTGATAATAAAAAGCGAAATGCAGCACAGAGGATCTTATCTGTTCGGCTTCTGTTAAGCAGTTCTGAGCATAATTTATTTCTCGCAAAGAAGAAAAGTAGGTATGCTCCAGAAGCCAAGAGCGTTTGTACACATTAACGTGGCACACCTCATGAAAAATCGCTTAGGAGAGGCGCTAGAGTAAGCGTTACGTAATGTAGTATACCCGGTGTCTACCGACGCGAGTATTTTAACTTTTAACTAAGAGACTAACTTTTTTGCGCATATCCTCTTGACTCGGTTTTTATCTCCGTAACTAAAAAACTTTGTTAACTGTGTATCAAGGCCACTTTGTAGTTGAGAATCAATGTAAGTTTAGGTAGAGATATTGATCATAATAATTCAAGTTTTATTATTCGGTTTTATTGTCTATTAACTAAACAGAATACATACAAACTAAAAACTATTTAGCTTACTACATAAAACTAGCAATTGAGTTACCCACATACCATTGAATGTCTTAATATAATCCAAATCTTCAGGCCCACTACCAGTTGGAAGCGTATCCATCATGCTGGCAGCATTACCACGCTGAATAGAAGTGTTTTTGCGTTGCACTAGATAAATGCCAGCATTTTGTTCACACGTCGTATCAGCCAGGCGATCTGATAGATTTTTGAATATGAATGAGCTCCCAGGAACCTACGGACCCAATGCCTCCAACCCAAACGGCTCAAATATTTAATTATTTAAGCTAGATATAAAGACATACGGCTTTTTATTGATCACACCAGATTTTACACACTTATGATAAACAAAGATTTAAACAAAGTTTAAAAACTGGGGCCTTTATCGCCGTGAACGATCTCTTCTAGACAGCCTTATCTTGGACCTTATCTAGACTAGTCAACCGCCGACGATGAACGAGCAGCGAGTAGAGCTAGAAACTAGAAATGAGTTAGCGAGTAGCGAGAAGCGAGTTTATAATTCCGATAGTTTTGTAGCCGAGTAAAGAATGACCGCTGGGAGACTCGCCCAGAGACTGTCGCCGAGATTATAACCACCAAGCGAGCATCACTCAGCGAGTATTGTCTTTCATAGCTGCGACAAACTAGTGGAGAGAGAGAGTTCTCGCTGACAGTATGAATAGTCAACGATCAATTATTAATCTATTGTGTCTCTTTTATGGCAATGGAATTCTTAACATATTCCGTGATAATATTTTTTTATCTCTGCTCTGTAATTTTATAATAAAAAATTGTTAAAAATGCGAACGAGATAGCTGAATAAGGCGCGCCGGCTCATCAGGTCGAGTATTTGTCATTACCCAGATGTCAGTTTTGAAAGACATAGCACAAGCCGCGCTCTCGGCCAGTGTTACCTCTTTTATACATTTTCAATATTTTTGGAGATAGAAGATAATTAAAAAAAAAACAGTTATCTTTAGAATACCGTTTCCAATGTTTTGTAGCATTTTTATTTCGGCGAAGAAGGGAAATAACTCAAAATTAAAAAAATAAAAATCATAAAAATATATACCAAAATAAAAATAGCTTTATAAAACCATCATTTGATTGTTGTAAAGATAAATGACTGTTCCTTTTTATTCTTCTTCAAAAGTGTTGAAAATGAGTGAACGTGATAGCATATGAGGGAAGCGGCACCTCTTTTTATTAAAAACTAGTCACTTCCAAGGAGCACCGTGTAAATAGATTCAACCTGTTCGAATTGCACTTTACAGTTCACTCTTACATAATATGTACATTTGTACCCAGATTTAACCCGAATTTGCATAATGCTTTAACTTGTCACATAACAGTGGCTATAGTGAGTTTAAATTGCATTTTGGTAGTTTCGCAATGTTGTGGTCTCCATGTGCGTGGCTGCATTTTAGCACCAAAATATAACTAACAATGATCGGCCGCCTCTCGGTACATGTAATTGTTCTCCGAATATAATGGATTGCTCTGGATTAATGATGCGTATAATCATTCGAATTAGGTACATGCGAATCACGTACGGTATTATAATACACTTATAGCACCCACACAGCTATCGGCAGTATTTTGAACAGTTGCCAAGGATTTAAATCTTCATTTAGATCATGTTGATAGTCGAGTTATTAATTTATACATATTTAGATAACTATACAATATTTTTATTACAAAAATATGATTTCCATAAAGTTTACAGACAGTTTTGAGTTCGTACACATTTAGGGTTCGCTTTGTTTCTCATAAGTTTGTTATTCTTATTTTACTTTGGCATAATGAGATTGGCATAATTTTTATTGGCAAGCATTGCTGTCGCAAAATGCCGGTAAAGTATATTTTTTGTTTAAGTAACTTTGGGTTAGAATCATGAGATATTTGGCACAGATTAGGCATTATCTTTTTAATGACGCAAAATACTTAGCTCATATCTGCAATTTAAGCATATTCACACACACACACAGTGTAAAGCGGGTATGGTCTATAGGTAGATATTCACGTTACACCGGGTCGGGGCCGAGCCGTGTCCCGTCCTTCCCGGTCAAACATGAATTAGTTCATACAAAAGTATAACATACATAATTATTTAACCGTGCCCCGGCCGTGCCCCGACCCGGTGTAATGTGAATCTACCTTTATAACCCAACTTATTCATGACATGCTGAGCTCCATGAGTTTCTTTACTCAACAGAGTCGATTTAGTTGTACCTTTACCTAAACTAACTAATCTGACATGCATTAAAATTACCTCATCTCATCATCACCATCAGCCAGAAGACGTCCACTGCTGTCTGCCCGCTATGTTTTTCTGTTCCTATATTTTGGGACTTCTGCCTTAACAGCTTTCCCGATAATAGATTGCGAGATGTCTTTAGATCCATCTCTATATTTGGAGTGACAAAGTCAGTTTCGTCAAAGTTTTGCTGCAGGTTTTTTGCCTTTAATAATAATTCTTATTCATCTGGTCTGTTGAGGAGTTGGTCCGTCCACGCAACGTCCTAAAGCAATCTTTTAGACAGTTTATGAATCTGTATTTATAAAATAACAAGTCTTTTTGTAGGAATCCGATCCGACAGCTCCCGGGAACAAAGTATTCAGGATTTAGTATAGCCAATTTGGCACACAATCGTACACCGACCTCGCCGTAGTGGTCGAAAAGTCCCAGGGTCTGTCCAAAGATCGAATATATTCTCTCCAAATAATAAAACTGATAATAATCAAAGCGCTAGGGCCCCAGGGCACACCCCTTCTGGGGTGCCAGGGCAAGTCTGATGTCCCTTTCCCTGGTGACGGCCTAAGCCGAGGTTCGTACCACAAATAGTTTTAGGGTACAACGCCATATGCGTACGCCAAAGTCCGGTAAAGCTGTAGAGGCCGGTAGAGGCCAACAGCTAAGACTTTTATTTAAAAAAAAGTAATCATCGCTCAGACCAACCCGCTTATTATAGAGACGTGAAATTTGAACCCAATACCGCTCAAATGGTCAGGTGAACAATAAGAACGGGCCTTGCGAAATTACACCTCTAAAGGGGTAAAATGGACACCAAACGATTGTATGGAAACAAAAATATTTTTCATTCTAAGCCAATGAAACTCAGTTAATGTACTAATCATAAAAATAAAGAACGGCAAGTCTGAGGATTTTTCGAAAATCAATCATATCCTGAAATAGGGTGGTTAATTTATTGTAGCCTTGCCGTACGGCTTCGGCTAGTGACGTATATTATGTACAGACGATATTTTGGCCATTTCAATTCTCCATGCATTACGGAGCGTTTTAATAAATAGATGAAGCATAAAAGGCGCCTCCAATGTAGGCATGTGTCAAACCCATTGCGCAGCCTTTTGGTTTTTGTACAGCATTTAAGCATTAGCATTAGAGCTGATGCAAGTTGAAAGCCTTTTACAGCGGCCGACCGGTTCCTATGATATACTACAACATTTTCTTCATTTTGCTATTGAATATAGGAAGTATAACTTTGCAAGCAAAACGATTCCCGGTTGATTCCCGAGTCTGTGATAGTTACAATGTTTGTAGGAGTGAGAGGGTGTGATTAATATTCGGGCGGTGGAGTGCCGTCACTCACTGAATAATCAGATTTAGTGCTCGGCTCGGTACGACTAGCGACTCCTACAGATTATTAGGAGTTTATCCGCCTGCTGACGCGCTGTCGGCGCCGCTCTGCCACCGGCTCGCCCATTCTTTCTCAATATTACTAAGATTAGGCGATAAAAATATCATGTTCGATGATATTTTATTGAACACAATGTTTATAGATAAACGTAGAAATTAATCTATTATATGCAATTTTACGAAATAATATAAAGCACAAAACAAAACAATCAACGCTAAGATAATTTAATCAGAAACCTTAGTGAGAGTGCTTTAGCTTAAGTCAATTAATAAACTTACTCGTATATAATATTATTATTAAATAAACAGCATAATGTATTCAGGGATTCAGTGTTATATTCTCGGCAATTAGGGTAATTTGGGATTCTGTTTTGCGAAAGTTAAATTTAAATAACTTATCCGCTCTGTAATATGAGTGTTGGACCTTGAAATGGATGGAAAGTGTCTGCGCGGGAGGGCGGGGTAGCGCGAGATCGCGAGGAGGTCAAATCTCTGCGAGGCCCCCGCCGGGATTAGCGTCAAACGAAGAAAAAGAGACGCGGGAAATAAGCCGTAATCCATGAGACGTGACCTAAATTCTTCCTTAAACATCGACGATTTGATATCCTCGAGAAAACAATTTGATTTTTTCCCTTTCTTCCCAAACCTTGCCCTTTGACTTGGAATTGGATTGCTTCATTTCTTACGCATAATTATTTGACAATTTACTGTTTCAAATTTTTGGGACGGGTTTTGTGGGTGTTAGTATGAACTGAATGACCGTGACCCATCGATCTCTCGAATGACACCAAAAAGAACTCCATAACAACAACATCCCGAAAATTCAAATTTCCGAACAATATCAATCCATAATAATAACAACTCCGAAGAATCAAAAACCTAACAACAAAAAAAAAAACATACAACTTACTACATCTCTGGCCTGAAAAAAACCCAATAAAATGCTCACTTACAGACAACTGTCACACTCTCTCGCCGCGGCCTCCTACCTTCAGCTGCAGTGCCTTCCATACGAGACTGCAGCCCACCTCAGCTGCGGTGCTGCCCAAACAGTACCACATCCTACTGTAGCCGCTTTAACGTCGGCTTCGGGTACGAGCCCGGAGTACCGTATCCACTTCGGATTCCTCTTAGCTTCACCGTGGGTGAGAAGGCCACGGTAACTAAGTCCTCCGTCACGACAAGGCTACCGTCTTGTCAATCGCCGTAACAACCAACAGGATGTTAACTTAACCTAACGTTCTTGGCCACTATAATATGTTACACCTACTTTTTAGCGCTTGGGCTCGCTTACTTCGCTCGCTCGGCTCGCGCGTTGTTTGTCGCAGTTCAAACATAATGCAACCTATTATGTTCGAGGTCACTTTATTATGTTATGGTTACAGTTTATAGCGCTTCATTGGCCACTGCCGGACACGCTCACTTCTCTCGCTCGGCTCACGCGTTGTTTTTTTCAGTTCAAACATAACCTAATCTAATGTTGGGGGCCACTATTTTATGTTATAGTATGTTTTATGTATAGTGTTACTTTTTAACGCTTCACCGGCCACTGCCGGACACGCTCACTTCTCTCGCTCGGCTCACGCGTTGTTTTTTTCAGTTCAAACATAACCTAATCTAGTGTTGGGGTCACTATTTTATGTTATAGTATGTTTTATGTAAAGTGTTACTTTTTATCGCTTCACCGGCTGCTGCCGCGATACGCTCACTTCCCTGGCTCGGCTCGCGCTTTGTTTTTTGCTGTTCAAACATAACCTAATCTAGTATTGGGGGTCATTATTTTATGTTATAGTATGTTTTATGTAAAGTGTTACTTTTTATCGCTTCACCGGCTGGTACCGCGGCACGCTCCCTGCGGTCGCTCGTCTCGCGTCGTATTTTTCGCAGTTCAAACATAACCACATAACGCACCCCTAAAACCACAATGCTTCTCAATAAACAAAACAGTACAGTCTAGCAAATTTAGTAAATAAAACACTTATAATTTTTTAATATTTCAGATAAAAGATATAAAAGTGTTTCGAAAGTTATTTAAAAATATTATAACAATAGATATTAAACAAACAAACAAAAAAAAAACAGGTAAAACAGGTTCTGCCTAATGATACTGAAAATGCAAATGTATTTCTAGATTTCAATAAATATTTATCGTTGAATTACAAATCGAACTTAAAAAATTGTGAAACATCGAAAGGTTACAATAGGTTGAATGACTGTAGATACCTACCTAATGTTGCTTGCTGGGTGACAAATATTTTCAAGTATATGTTGAAAAACCTATGACTTTTCATGATTTTATTTCAATGCAGCTACCGAGCTAATAAATTAATTTACATTTTAAATATAAAGAAGCTACTTTGGTTACACAATTTGAAACAAAGAACCCGATCGAGTTTAACTGCATAATATGTTTTTTGTAAAAGTAAGAAGCTTATTCAAGACAGTCAGATTTAAATAAATATTCGTTTGTAATGAGATAGGGCAGACAAAGTGGCCCTAAAAGTGCTATTGGCATCAGCGTGCTGAAATAAAAATGTCTTTGTTTTTCTTGATTTTCTCAAACAAAACACGGCAGGATTAAGACGGTAGATGTAATCGTGCTAAATGTTAAAGAGCCCCGTTTACATTAACCGCTTTTGTGGAACAAATGAAAACTGAGCTCAAGGGTGGTGTTTTTGTTTGTCAAAATAATTTTTTTCTGACAGAGAAATCATCTCTGCTGACTTTGTAATACTGCCCTTTAGTATATTAGTACCTAAGTTAACTAGCTTGCCCGCACGGCTTCGCTCGTAGTTATAAAACGTGCTCCCCGCGCTTTTCGGTTTGATTTAAAAAAAATCCTGAGACCTGCCTTTCTTAATTTTTTATGATTAGTAGAGGAGAGTAGTAAACTGAGTTTCATTGGCTTAGTATGAAAAAATATTTTATTTCTACCTATACAAATTTTGGGACCCATTTAATTTATATTTTTTTATTATATTAATTTAAATATATTTTTTTATTTAATTTTTGTCTGTAAATAATTATGAGGACGAGTAATTTGGACCCATTTTACCCCTTTATAATTATTTTTTTATGGTAGAATGTCTGCCTTATGAGCACGAGGTCCCGGGTTACATTCCCGGCCGGGCAGATGTTTGAATAATTAATTTAAATAACAGCTCTGGGTCTGGATGTTAGTCTTTGAGTGTGTTCCATGGCATCCCCGACACAGACGAAAAATAACGATAAATGTTTTATGTTACAAGCGAATACCTAAAAGTATACTCAAACTTGTGATATGGGAGTGAATTTTTACTGACAGGTTCAAGTAAGATCCATCGAGTTTTTGAGAAAACTGCCCAGCAAAAATTACCTACATTTTTTGAGGAGGGCATAAATGTTTTATTCAAAAGTCTAAAATATTTGTTGCGAAATTTGCAAATACATTTTACAAAACTGTAATTTTAAAGTAGAATATTACAATATATTGTGTTATGTCGAGCCATTAAGTCAGAGGGGGTGACTTTTTCAAGCTCTTCTCTTATATAGATTGAGCATTTCACCAGATGGCATAACCCTCGTGCATGAACGGATTTAAATCGAAACGATTTCTGAATTCTTTCTCAATTATCGGAAAAAGGTCTAGGCAGATTAGAAAGATTATACGCGTAGATATGTGAACGGGCCGATGTAATTCGTCGACACCCGCGCAATGTTTCAATAACCTATATCTCGGCTTAAAGGGTTTTGGTTTGCGCATAATCCGTTCTTATTCCGCCGTAAATGGATATTGAAAAAATTTGATGGGGCCTTTTTATCGGAAACTCTTTTTCAGAAGTGCTCTATTTTGCCTCTTGGAATGACGTCGATTTAAGGTGAATGAACGAGCGAAATCCCTCTTACATGGAAGAGGCGGCGCTGAGAAGGTGATGAGTTTATTCAGTACCATTTAGTCGACGGCGCACCTTTGAACCGATAAATTGGCGTCAAGAATAAGCTTACTGCTCGTTTGACTTTCAGCAATCCTTTCGATTCGTTTACTTCGATTTACAATTTATGTACATATGGTTAGGGTGCTCGCCGCCTGGTGCGCCTCTTGCCTTCTTTGTACGCAGTTTTTTTCTTATTTTGTCAACTCGACATTGTTGGCTCGGTACAACGCTGCTAACAAGCTCTGCTACTTTAATCATTTTTTACTTGGTGTTATTTAAAACCACCGTTGTACTGATATGTATACAGAATGATTTTTTATGAAATACAAAATATGTCATGTAAAGCCACAGAATTCTCCTTATTTGTGTAAAGCATAGACTATTTAATATTACTATTTAATTTTCAAAATTCTTTTTTGAATGGAGGATAGACTAAAATTTTTGGTATTTTTTTCATACAATGGATGCTTTTGAAAACGAATAATATAACTATGTCATAGTCTTCTGCCTGCCACACTCTAAACTTTCCGCTTCAAAAAAGAGTGGTGTATATTAAAACTTTTAAAAATTGACGCTCAGCACGGCGAGGCCTAAATGAAAATGCTCACGAATTTAGCTTGACCGGATGCGGGCACGAAACATAAGCCGTTTATTTAAATTTTGTAACGGTTTCATAAAACCAAACCATAAAACCTAAACGAAAGAACAAATAAAACTAAAACCGAAACTGATCATACAAAGGCTAATATGTAAAGCAAGCAGGAGTTAAACTTTACTTCCCAACAAATTTCATGAAAGTAGAAAGTGTATAGGAGCTCTACATAGATATCCCAGTGGTAGTTTGCGTATTGATTCCAGTTCCATCGAGGGGTCCCGAGTACGTTTTAAGTTGATTGTATGTGTTATTTACAAGCTAATTTTGCAAATCCGTGTACCATTACGAGCGAGAGTCACCGGCTACTATGTCTAGAATTTCATTTAACGATCCCAGCTCGACAATAACCACCCGTGGAATTTAATGGTTCGTAAAGCGGTCTCGATTAAAACTGCCGTCTATATGGATAAGGTCAGTCGTTTTAGTATATGGAGGCAACTTTTAATGAGTTTATGAGTGCCCCTGGCGATGCTCGAAGCCTGAGCTACCCACTACCTACCTATTAAGCGTTAGTTCGCCTGACGAACTTATTCCCAAACCTCACATTTAGTGTCAATTGTAGTTTCACTACTCAGATAAAGTATATTATGATAACGTGCGTTTTTATGATAACTTTTGTTTCAATGCCAGAAGTTTGTTTTATTATTTAACTAATGTTTGTTTCAGACCACAGGTAAGGCTAATTCATTGAGAGGCATACGTATATATTAGTAGATGAAGGCACAAATGTTATAACGTATTTTTGCGTAACGTACGCTCTAAGTTCAGCTCCGTTGCTCTGTACATTTGAGACGTCATGTCCAAATGTTGCAGGAACGAGGTGCAGAAAGTTGGACAGCTCGAGGGATATAAATCAGGGCGTGGAGTACGCCAGCTGGCAGCTCCTGAATAGTTCTGTCGGGTACGACCGCGTATGACATTCGATTACCCTCGCTCGCCCGGCCTTTCCCCGCCTCGCCTCGCCCCGCGCCGCCCACAACACCGACAGGAAAATTCTACATGTCGCGATCGGGAAATTAATCTTGAAAGGAAATCCATTCATCGTTCATTAGGTACCTATTTAGGTCATGTTATTTTTACTTATTAATGGTACGTATTTCGTCCCTTCCTAATAAACTTAGATATACGTTACGGTCATTTCTCCAACTACAAATTCAAGTTTGTAGTACGAGTTTGTTCAATTCAAGTTCCTTTTTTTTTTATTGTAACTACAAATTTATGATTTTCGTGTTGATTACTTTACTTGTGTTGTAAGACCTTGCTTTTTGCCAAATTTCATGATTCTAGGTCAACAGGAAGTACCCTATAGGTTTTGATTTACTAGTGAGTGTCAAAATATGCAACATAAATGGCCGTATTTTTTTATTGCGTTGACTTAGAAGCATGATTTTTTTTACAGTTCCAAGGGATCGTAGGCATAAGAAAGTATTTGATATTAATTTCAACTTGATCCCTCCATGAGTTTCAGAGAAAAAGGATCTTGACACACAGACAGACAGACTGACATGAATGTGATCCTACAATTATAAGGGTTCCTTTTTCTTTTGAGGTACGGAACCCCAAAAAAAGAAAATTATTCGCACTTGTAGGTATATATTCAACATGTGCGTACAATCTACTTACTCCGTTTTTTTATATAAGATACATGTAATAAGCAACTTCAACAACAATTTTGACTTCTGCAAAGTTCTCGTCTTGACAGCAAAACTATTTCGTAAAATATTTTATATTTGATCTTAACTTAACCGAAACACTGAAATATCGTATATCTATTTAAATTCTTTATAAATATACAAAAGTGAAGTAAAAACTAAAATTAAGGGACAAAAATATTTGATAGGTACTTATTTTAAAAGTTTTCGTCCTTCGCAGGCAAGTTTTTGGCTAGTTAATGTTTTTGTTAATATGCGGTGAATTATCACCAAGAAATAATTTGTTCCGAGAAAGCGTTGTTAATGTGCAGAAGAGCGAGGCGCGTTAAATATAAAGCTCGCTGCTTGGTAATTATTCCTATTCTCCACGGAGTTTCGAATTGAAATTTCTAAATAATAAATACGACCCACTTTCATAATATGGGGGCAAAAGGCAAAAAGATTATTTATATGAGAGTAAAACATACAAAATTGGAAAGCGGCGGGCATGGGCGGAGGTGGCACATATGATATTTCAAGTGTTCACTGCGTATCACCGGGCGGGAAGTGAGCTATTTTCCAAGCGCTCAATAAGGAAGGTGATTCACTATCGGAACGGCGTCACGAAGCGACATCGGCTTCACCTCTATCCTACGTTTCATTTCAACGTAATCGAGACCGTGTTCGTGCTCAAACTGTCGTGAATTATATATTTTCATATAACATCGAGACGTTTCCGGAAATGTGAGGTGAGGTGACTGCTGGGAAGCGAAACAGTTTTATTTGCGGAGGTGGTTCCTATAGATACGGGCTTATTTTGGAAATTGTACAAACGTAAATGATTTCGAAACTGTTTGCATAAAATGTAATGGCAGATTGCGGCCGTGCCGGGAAGTACTACCAGCGATTCGCATTGTGCCATCTGCTCACATTTAGATCCCATATAAAATGTTACTGCGCATTATCACACGTGGATATGGCCCCGGCCTCGCGGTTATTTCGAAATGTTACCTTTTATGACACTAATGGAAAATACTGTTTAGCTTCACACTTATTTATTTACCTCACTCCACTCTTAAGGCACTTACTGGGATTTCACGTTCTTTATGATATTTTTGTCCGAAAGTCGATATGAAGGCATTTATTCAAGCTTAGATTATGGGTGTTGTATTTGCACATTTTCGTTTGTACGTCTCTTGAGATTATAATTTTGTTTACTAGATAAATAATGTGCCTAATAAGAATGCATGTGTGTATTATGTATCTATAATATTTAATGGAATATTTTGTACATCCTGTGGTACATCCTCATCGTTACCAAAGTGCCAATAATAATAATAAAAATATACACCTGTATTACGTATTGAATTCAAGACTCACAAGTAAGGTTACTTACATGACCTTATAAATCATACTGAGTGACGTTAAATTGACATATCGAAGTCATAAATCAAAAGGGAATGCCGTGTGCGAGAAGAAGTTTTGACAAGCCACTTAACTGGGGTTGGGACAAAGTGATTTTCGGTAAAATTTTGTCGTGTACCTCTAGGCATCACTTCTAGCTTTTCAAAATATTATTTTTCGTAGTAAAAGCAGAAAGTTAATAAATAAGTAGTCCGGTATCAAAATATTCTGTAAATGCAAATAAATGTAGTAATGGGTTTTGCCGGGAATGTGAAAAAGTCATGTCGCGTCATTGTATTATTTTCCAAAACTTGTATTATACGATAAAATCCGAAACGAGGATATTCGCCGAAGAACCATAGTCACCTGGCTGTCAGAGTTTGCAAGCTGAAGTGGCAATGGGCAGGACCCATCACTCGAAGAACCGATAACCGATGGGGAAGAAAGGTTCCTGAGCGGCGACCACGAACCGGAAGACGAAGCGTAGGCAGGCCTCCCAATAGGTGGACTGAAGACATTGTGAAAGTCGCGGGCAACCGGTGGATGCAAGTGGCACGTTGTCGGTCGGTGTGGCGCTCTAACGGGGAGGCCTATGTTCAGCAGTAGACGTCTTATTGATGATGACGATGTGTTATTTCGAATGGGTAAAAATGGTGGATTTTGATCCATTAAGTGGTCAAGAACCTGCACTAATGTTGATGAATAGTATAATGTTGTGAAACGTGACTCTTCGTGTTGTTTCCAAAACTCCATAGAAATCTCTAGTAAAGTCTCCACCACTTTATTGTGGCATGACGTGGACTTGAAAGTGATTTACTTTGCTTGACTTAGACTATGATTAAGACTTTTTTAATTGTGAAATATTTGAATTCACTTGAAATATTACAGTACTTGACACCGGCAAATACACGTGTAGAGCTAAAACATAAGAGAAAAAAAAAAGTAGTCATTATCTTAAAATTGTTATCTTTATGTCGTAAAGAAGAGTTATTTATTTTCAGCACTACTGAAAATAATGATGAACAAATTCTGTTTTAATATCTTAATGTAGCAGGCATAAAGGCGTTTGAGATAGTATGGGCTAAAGATACGCAGAGACGATGACAATGCTGTTCGAAGGGCGCTGGACAGGCCCAATTAGATCCACTGACCACCCAGGAGAGATAATTTTGGCCCAGGGTGATCAGGAGAGCCGAACCTACCATAAAGTGGGAACAGAAAAAGAATGTGAAAAGACCCTATAAAACACTTTCACTTTGGTCACACATGAAGAAACGCAATTTACATAATAATATGAGAGACAGAAAAAAAAATGCATTGGTAAATTGGTAAAGCTTGTCAAGTTTAGATATTTTATCAGCCATGACCAATAGAGCATTTGAGCACAGATTGAGTTTCGTCACCGAACTTGACATTCTGAACAGACAGAAACACTTAATTTCGCTGTCGTACGCCAGAACGCCATCCACAATGCAAGAAGCGTAAGAAATTGATAGAAACATTTGCTCAAGAGAGCGTCTCGAATGAGGGCAAAGAAATAACTTATACATTAGTAGGTAGGTAGGGGTGACATCCGTCCTTTTTTCCCGTGCTCTAGTTTTCTGATTGTGTCCGAAATTCGGTGCTGGTATCCGCGGTTAGAACGGTATACTTATACATACATATAACATACTCTACAGTCGAAAGGCTTCTAATTGTCAAATTATTGATTAAATAGTAAATTACACATTACATTTCATTACGCGAGTGCCGTAAACCATTCGAGTTTTAAACTAGCCTAACGTAACATTATCTTTGCAGAAAAAAAAAGCCGCTAAATAGAAAAAAATTGCTGTCATATTTTTATTTTATAAAACATGAAAAAAAAATGTTTCATATGACGGAGTTCTGAGGTAACAAACATAAAAAAAAAAACAAAAAAACAGTCGACTTGAGAACCTCCTCCTTTTTCTTGTGAAGTCGGTTAATAAAATGTCGATGAGGTACATACGTACCTACCACAGATGTACCTACTTACCGTCTATGGTGCGCATGCAGCCCTCACAGCTTGCACAAAGTGATAGTTACAGACATCATGATGACTATAAATTGTAACTACTGCTTAGCTAATGATACTGTAAATGTTACCTATATTCACCACAGCTTAGTAAGAGAGCTGTGATTAGGATCAATTTTAATACAAACCTTCTTTTTAAACAAAAACAAGACATAAATCTAAATATGAGAAACTTGTACATCCTGAGCTTATTTGGTTAATTTCACTTTGAATTTTTTATTCCTTTGATGACAAACTTCAGAATAATGAATAAGAAATGCTCATGAAGTTTGTATAAACAAAGTGGATTGAAGAATGCCGTCTGATGCTGGCTTCGGCTTTTTTATAGCAGATAAAGCTTTAACGTAATTTTCACAGGAATAAAAGTACAAAGTTAACAAAACCCTTAGGTGATGAATATGAAATAACTTAGCTGTAACATTTTTATGCTTTAATCAGACGACTGCCGTTAAAAGTTGCCTAAATAAACGAAATAAGCCAGTTATGTGGTAAGGTCATTTCGTAGGATGTCTCTTCTGCACATAAAATCTCTACGCGACCAACAAGGTTTTATTTTATGGGTTGGTTAATAACTCATCATTATCACCATCACTTCCTCTGGTCTGCTATCCTTCCCCTTAGAACAGGGGAGTTTGCCATAGTCCCCACGTTTGGCAGGCGGCTTGGGGATCGCAGAACACCCACTATTTACTAAGAGGACGCTGGTGTATCCGTTACACCCGGTATACTTGACTCGTAAGTAAATTTTGGACACCAACGATGCACAATGAGTGACAATCCGTCGCCCGAGTGTTTGTTTGTCCTAATCTAATCTAGTCGAATGTCACAGGAGAATGTTCTTTATCTATTTCTAAAATGGAGATTTTTTGACCGAGTGAGCGAAGCGAAAAAAGTCACTGCTTCTACGGGCAAAATTTGCATTCATCTGTCCGTATATAGCTCTCTCGTCGTCAGGTCGTCTGTATCAACTAATCTTGATGAAACTTCGCATTCAGGTTCTACAGTTTTATAGTTTTTTTGTCGTCGGTTATTTTTTATATAATTGCTCCCAAAATTTTTGGTTTTTCCCCGGTCGAATTTGATAATATTTGGCCATTGAGCAACACGTTACCGGCCCGAACGGGTCGGCCGGAGGTTTGTGTTGTGTTGGTGTTGGTATTTGGCAGAAACATTCAGTATTCAATTCTAAACAAGAAATTCTCCAATCGTACATTGCCGACGACAAATACATAAATATTATATAAAATTATAAATTTGAGGTTGTGCAAAAAAGCTTGTGCTTGCGAGGTCTACTGTTCGCAGAACTACTAGTTTTATGATTTTAAGAGTTATTATAAAACACTAGCTTGCCTGCACTTTATTACTTACAAATATTACAAAAAAACTACAATCATGCTTAGTTTAATCTTATAATTAAAGGTTGTGTACTAGACAATCTTTTTAAATTTCTTTATTTTCACAACATTTAATTGATTTAGCTCGAAGATAGTGGTTGTATCAGTAATTTTTTTGATACAATTAGTCTTGATCATAATTAAACATCATGAATTCACTTTGAAGTGTTGTCCACGTCTAAGACATTTATATTATCTTGACTTCGTTTTTAGGCTGCGCATCCAACAGAAATGTGCGAGAAATCTTAGCGGTGAAGCTGTGAAACGGTGTGACTTTTTCCACTAGAAATGTGCGAGGATACTGAGCGGTGCTAGGATGTATAGAGAAGGTGTGAAACGGTGTGTAGCTGAGCGGTGCGTGGATGTGTAGTGGACTCTTTTCAGTTGTGCGAGTATTTTCTAAAAACATCGCCTATTGACTTGTTTAGTTTCGTTAGCCCTTTTCCACCACAGCCGTGCTAAGCGAGACTTTATAGGAAAATTAAGTGATATTGTTGGTGGATTTTCTTCCTCGCGCACCGCTCATCTTCATCGAACATCTCTGTTGGATACGTAGCCTCACTTCTTGCTAGCGCCACCGTTAGTTTTTCAAACTTATTCTTATTGTCAAAGCTATGGCAAAAGTGCCACATGTTTGCGTTTCCAGTTTAACAATATCCAGCGACATAATAATCAACTCTCTGAAAGGGTTAGCGTCAAAATGTAATCTAAAACTTTCGGAAAGGCGAGGCTGTTTATAAGTTTTTTTTATCTTTTCCGATAGAACATGTCTTACACAGTTGTGACTAATGTGCCTGACCCCCGTCAGCCCTTGACGAAGGTGGAGGCACCAGGTGTGCCTACTGGATAAACAGTATTGGCTCTCTTGTAACGAATCCCATCGAACTAAATTTCTAGTTCGACATATTCGAACATATTCAGTATAAAATTAGGAAGATCGGGCGACAATCTGCTATGAGAGGGTTGCTTAATAGTTAGACTTAGACCTTTCATTCAAATAGTTTTGCTCTTGCTCCCATACTTTGAAAGTTACAACGTCTTACATAATTCGCGGTTTGATTACGTAATTGGTATGATTTAAATTTAGATTGACATTTAAAGGTTACCTGTACTCGAGCGAAATAAAATAAACTTCGTATTCTATATAATAATAATAATCATCATCGTCAGCCAGAACGTCCACTCGCTCACCGCTTATTAAGAGGACGCTGCCGCCCGTCCTCTGGTGTCCCGGATATGATAATAAAATCCCTATATTACGAAGTTTTACCTTTACATTTGTGGTTTAATGAGGTATCCAGTAAAAATGCTAAATATATGTATAAAATATAGCCAATGTAAGAAGTTAAAACATCTCCGTATATACCGTTAGTTAGGAATAAAAGTCACAAAAACACTAATTGCGCTCCACTGAACAAATCGTCAAACGCCGACAGCTAATTCCTTTCCCCCACTTGATTTCCTTTTACAAAAGGGTAATTTTCTTTTTAAAAGGACACTTTTTTCGAGGAAAAGAACGTTAATGAGCCTAATTGTACCGTTGTAGGACATGAGGAGACTCAAATGAGCGTGAAGATGGTTCGAATCGAGGGGGACGTCCAATTGAAGTTGTCGGCCGTGGTCTACTCGCCACGAGAATTAATTTAATGAAATCATCACAGTTTATTCTACTGTGATGGCGGCACGAGCGTTCAACCGACAAGAAAGCGCCGCAAGACTCATTTACAATTCCAATTAAGGGCAATTCTCATTTACTTTTGTCCTGTAGAAGCAACGAATCCGAGCGAGGCCTTTATTATACTTGGCGCGACCTACAGAAAGTCATTACAATTGCTTCCACTCGGCCTAAAAATAATGGGAACCGATAATTTAATAAACATCTCCCACGTGTGATAAAAGATCTAACATCGGTGAATCACAAAAAAAAAATGTAGTACGATAGGCAGTTACATATACCGCAATACCTTACTTTAAATAGTTTGAAATATTTTTATTCGCAATATGCTATAGACTTATTTAGCTAAAATTTTGTAGTGTAGGATTTTTTTGAAGACCACCTGGGAAGTACCACACTTTTGCCAGTTATGCAATCGCCAAGCAGGTATGTTTGCACATAGCTTTCTGGAATTTAATTACTCTTAATTACATAACTGTGCTCCGGATCCGGAAATATTTCCAGCGAAATCACTGGGCGCAAGGAGGTTTAATATCTAACATCTCTGGATGACGTGTGCAGTGCAGCTGCGCATGGTTTTGAACTGTTGACAATTCTGTGTGGCACTATTATGGGAAAGCGTGACGCTGAGCGACTAGCTTGTCTCATCACACAGTATATCATTAAAAAAAAAACAGATGATCATTTCCACATTAGATTATCAGCCGATCAAACCTTAATTTTTTAGTAACTCCCGATATAGGTTATCTTTCATGTAAATATAATATAACGATAACTAGAAGCGCCCTACGGTTTCACCCGATTTCCTAAATGAACCACATTCAGGGTTATAGGTACCTAGCAACCTCTCGTAAGCAGCTTTCCCAAGACATTTCATAAAGCTAAATAAAAATGAACTATATGTTCACGAGCTATATAGGGACCTGGCCAAACGTTTGGTGAAGGTGACGAGTGACCGGAATGCTGGGGCAAAGTCTGGGCAGAAACTCAGCATTGCCATCCTGCGTGGCAATGCTGCCAGCATACTGGCCACTCTTCCCTCCACCAAGGGGCTTGTAGATTAGGTTTTTTTTATTTATTTATTTTTGTTTTTAATTTAAGTTGTTTTAATTTTATGTACTTTAATTATTTTTTTATATTCTTTTAATTATTTTTATTTATGTATGGTATATGGGAATGTCATATTGACTACAGGTATATCGAGGTGATGAAGTGTTTGTATAGGAACGCCACCATGTCAATCCGATTGCAGGACGAGAACACGAGACCAATCCAATTACAGAAAGGCGTGAGACAGGGAGATGTTGTTTCTCCGAAACTGTTCACGACGGCATTGCAGGACGTTTTCAAGCTCTTGGACTGGAACGGATTCGGCATCAACATTAATGGAGAATACATCACTCACCTTCGTTTTGCCGATGATATAGTAATCATGGCAGAGTCGCTAGAGGACCTCAATAATATGCTCAACGACCTCAGTAGCGTTTCCCAACAGGTGGATCTTAAAATGAACATGGACAAGACGAAAATCATCAATCAGCTTGGGCTTTTCACATGACATATACTATATTATATTTGATATATTATATTCAAGTATATACTAAAGGTAAAATTATTTTCGGTACGTAGAGTTAAAATTATGTTATCATTTATGATCACACTAATGTCATAAATAAAGGTAGTGTGGGCTCTGTAACAAGCTCCGTAGCAAGACCAAAGCCTCAAGTTCGTCGAACTGAAAACTTCATTTGCGCGATTCAGGACTTCCTAGAGAAGAAGAAAGAAGTCCCCCAGACGCGATGCCGTCATCGCGCGTTGAAAATGTGCCATCAAAGGGATTGGATTAGTTCCGGCTGTTTGCCGTGGGACTTTTGTCATTAAAAATCACTCTACATTAGAACTAAAACTGTCAGTCCATACAAAACGTCGAAAAAATGCACAGAACGGAATATGACCTATCCACAGAATTCTCCTTATTCTCCTTATTCTTTGGACCTATCTTATATTTGTTCCCACTCATCTCTGTAACGGTTTAAAAGTTTTGGATGATAAGTTGGTGTAGAAATAGGTTTCAACCTGGATTAAAACTTTAGCGGGAAAAAGGGTGTTTTTTTTACAGAATGCGAGAAAAACCACACGACGCAGCTGGTTTAGAAGTATGATGTTTAGAGCAATTTCAGCGATAAATCAACATATTTGTTTGCACACATTCCAATACGACAATCTAGAACGCAATCAGAAATCTACGTTGGCGTGCAGTAAGTTAAATTGAATGTCTAAGCTCGCAATCGAGGATTCAGCAAATACCGGAATCTATCGGAAAAGACCTCAGTCTTTAAGAAAATCCCTCAGCTTCACTCGTCTGCCGTGTTCCCGCCGCCGCCAGTGGCTGAATTATTTTCTAAATGTATGTACATTTTCAGCGTGATGTGGAAATTATATTGAGTGTAAATGTAGTTATGACATTACACACGCGATCTATCTACCCAGTGCCCATAGCTGTAGATGTTACGAACCTTAATTGTAATATTGTGGAATTAATCATTAAATATCGAGATGAAACTAGTTACCAGTGTGACGAGCTTTTGTGTAGCGATAATAGCTCAGTCTATATATAGTAATAGTATTCAGCTGGCTAGATACCACCCACAAGTAAGAAATCTATATCCAAGTATATACTTGGCAGTGTGCTCCGGCAGCTTCACTTGAGCGCCGATTCCTATTCCAGGCTAGGCGTGCTTCCCATCCTCGAACACAGTGTCCATGAATGAACCCAGGGTCAAATGCTTTACGTATATAACTGTGTGAAATTTACTTTTTTAAATTTATCACAAAAATTACTCATACCGCCAATATTTTATATATTAGTGGCAATTCAATTCAATCCAAACATCTTTATTTTAATTAGGTAAACAATGATACTCTCTCGAAATGTCCAAAAAAAATAACCATAAATAACATTGTAAATATAACAAGTAAAATTATTAAAAAATAAAAACAAAATACCCGGCTGCAAAATGCAGCCTATGTGACTCCAGTCCGACGACACCTCAATCGTCAAAATCGGTCAAGCTGTTAGGCTACAATAGGTTAATTATAGGAACACACATACATTCGGACTTTCGGAATTATTATTTTTAAAGATTTACTCGTAGATATAAAAAAATAAAATATTTTAGAAAAATAAATTAATTGTAATTCCTTTATGTTTAAAAATGTCTACAATAGGTTAATTATAGGAACACACATACATTCGGACTTTCGGAATTATTATTTTTAAAGATTTACTCGTAGATATAAAAAAATAAAATATTTTAGAAACATAAATTAATTGTAATTCCTTTATGTTTAAAAATGTTTAGAATGGCTCAAAGAATTTTATTTTTTTACACCCTAAAACATGACCCTCCTTCGGTCTCGGGTAGATATATAACTTGCACCAAGATGTTACCACTTATGCCCGGCTTCATTGGTAGGCTTACATTTATATTTCCTTACCCTATAAACTTTTATTAAAGTCAGAATAAATCTGCCTACTTATTTCATGATCTACTAGACCATTAAGTGATAGCAGACAACGTCGTAGATACTAATAGGTACAAAATGTGAAGTTTTGGCAAACTAGCGGCTTAGCAAACGACGGCGCAGAACATTTGCGGGGGCCCTTCGAAGGGTCTTAATCGGCCTATAAATTTTCTTTTATGTGTTGTGTATACGAGCGGAAGGATTGAAGACTGCGCCCCGGCGAGGGAGTGGACTTGTTACATGGCCCACTTCAAGTGTAAAGTGATTCGAAGTGAGCAAGTCACTGTAATCTACTAGTTATGCTCGCCTGAGCGAGCTTGCGTGCGAGACGTAACTACACGCGGTGCTTGCCTTGTATTTTAGGCTATAACAAAACTATATTATCAACTTTTTAGTCTGAGTTTATAGAGTACTAAATTATGTATGTAGGCCATTTTACTTCTAACTTTAGCTTATGTTTTTATATGGTAGCGATAGATAACATGATCAATATAATATAACAAGATTCCGAATGACATTAAAGTGTTGGAAGGCAACAGTTTCTATAGCATCAAATAATTCTATAATCGTTAATACAATTATTAATATAATAATAATAATATATAATTTTATAGTATAGTTTTATAACATAAAATATTTGCACGTCTCGCAGACTACATACAGCTACACTACAGCTATACTAGATACAGCGTGATACTAATACGATTTATCACACAATTCAGTGTGTCCAGTCAAAAACGGCATAACTCGAGTTATGCCCTTTTGTTTTTATTGCACCATTGCAATCTACGTGTCGTGTTACATAACATATCAAAAGGACGTAACTCTAAGTGAACCCTAACCTACTTTTTTGAATTACATCATAGGCACAAGTCGACTGTTACAAAAGGCACGTCTATAGTTGTCAGGTACATTTAACTGCATAAACGGAACAACCACAAAAAATCCAAAAATACAATAAGACATAACGGCATAACGCCAGTTATGTTAACTAAAAAAAGATACAATTCACGTTGAATCGATGCGTCCTAAAGATATACAGGAATAAATGCAATTAATCCTTTTTATAATTATGTTCAAAAGGAAACAACTCCACTTTGGTTGCTTTAATTTCATTTAAAAAAGTTTATTATATTTAACGTATAAGAGAAAAAGGTGGTTAAAATTTACCCTAAAATAAACAGAGGCTGTTCTTTTGCTTATCATTTTCACCGGGGCAAATAAGTAGTACACGAAACGGTTTGCAAAAATTGCTTCATGTCAATTTTTGATTAAAGTCTCAATTGTTTTTTTTATTTCAAGCTAGAAAGAATAAGGATTCTTTATGTAGTATTGAACCATTGGGCACACAAGGCAATGCTTTGAACCCGAAGTGGTCTGAAGAAGATCTGGAAAAAGTACTCCAGCATAATAAATAATGTTATCCTTTCCGCAATACAAAAGTCAAAATGCTCGGAATAAAACATCAAAAAAGTTCTTACCGACATCTTAATTAAGATAAAGTGTACCACTTGTATTGCGATGAACAACCAGAAAGACCAGAAAACATAAACATATTTGAGAGCTTGAACTTATCTTTCAAGCCCCCAAAAGTGGATACTTGCACAAAGTGTGACATATTACAAGCTCAAATCCAGTATTCTCAAGCTCTCGAAGAAAAAGATGACCTTAACAAAAACCTAAATGATCACCAAGAAGAGGCTGCACGTGCATACGATGAAAAGAAAAAAAAAATGTTATCAAATGCTGATGAATCTTTAATATTTCTGACGTTAGATCTTCAACAGTGTCTCTCCACACCGGTTCTATCTGCTGGAATGACTTTTTATAAGAGGCAGTTTTAGTTTTACTCTTTGGACTAATCATTTTACGATACATAACTGCAAAGAAAAGACAGCTACTTGCTACATGTGGCACGAACGTTCTGGAAAACGTGACGGAAACCAAATAGCTTTATATCTATAGGACTAACTACATAAACAAACTACCGGTGACAATCAATACAATTCTGTAGTCGGACACTTGTGGTGGGAAAATAAAAATACATTCGTGAGTGCTATGTTTTTGAAAATTAAGTATAAAACTATGCCCGCACATCCAATGATTGATCACAATCCGTTCTGGGACACACGCATATGGAATGTGACTATGATCACTCAGTAATCGAGAAGGTAAAAAATAAAGTCGAAGCTATTCACCTTCCCAGAGATTATTACCAGATGGTAAGATCTACTGGAAGAAAAGGTTAATTCTCGGTGGTATAAATGACCATAGACAGTATTTATAACTTTGAAAAACTACTGAACTACTTTTTCATTGTTAGTATTAGATTTCCTTATAATCACCCTTATAAGGAAAACTAATACTAACAATGAAAATGTACACTGGCCAGACATACGATGGTTCCAATACACACACCGATCAGCTGGTAGTTAATTTAAGCAACGAAAATGACCTTCAACAACTATCGTTCCAAAGACATGGAAAAGCTAGAAATACAACCATTTCACTGAGATTTATCTCCGATAATCCTCTTCCATTAAGCGAGAATGCCGAAGATGATTAAAAGGATACCGAGGATGATTAAAAGGACACCGAGGATGATTAATGATACCGAGGATGATTAAAAGGATACCGAGGATGATTAAAAGGACACTGAGGATGATTAATGATACCGAGGGTGATTTAAAGGATACCGAGGATGATTAAAAGGAAAACAATGATGAGCAAAAGGATACCGAGGATTTTAAAAATAATTATTGAAGCACCTAGGTTTTTCTTTTAGACGTAGCCTGGAGTCGCAAGTATATTGAGTAAATATTTGCATCGTCTTATAACAGTACAAAAACACAAAGAGCATAATTAGTACTGTAATAATAACATTACATATTTTTTAATTAATATAATTTGATTTGATGTTGATTTTTAAATATACTTTAAGCTTTATAGAATTTTGTTACATTTTTTGATTTTTTGTTATTTCCCTTTGGCTCAGAATTCTTCTTAACTTCTGGGTAGTGAAAGGAAATAAGTAGTAATATTCGTTTTTAGCAACTACAAAAGTCAGAATAACTCATGATATTGCTATAAACACGAGTAGACTGATGAGTATAAGTAACGTTGCTCCATTAATCCTTTGTTAACAAGGGCACAACTCGAGAAAATGTAAAAAAAAATATAGTTAGAGTTAGTATACAGAGATGTGATTTCCAATACATTAAAAGGCTATTTTTTATCTACAATTACCAATTTATACAAGTTCTGATTTGAATTGTGAAACGCGATAAATCACAAAAATTTGGTTTTTTGCCTCTCCTGAAAAGTGTCGATTTTGAATTGTGCCCTTTTTGACTGGAGACACTGAATTATTAGCATGTACGATTGAAAATAAATGATTTGATTGATTGATTAATAGAGTGTTAGTATGAATTGAACATTTAAACGGTTATTTTAAATTCATATATTATAATATAATCTCTCGCCGGATTTTCACGAAACCTTAAACATTCACAAAAAAAAGTTGTATGGCATTTTTTTCTTTGTATAATTTGGTGCAAGTGTCAGCTCTTTTAAGTGTCCAAGTGTAACTCTCCTTTGGTATTTCATTTTCTCATTTTTGAGAGTAAATTTCATAATTTCATTTTAAATACACCTTGTATATATCTTTTCAGTATGTATAATTATCATGCAGTCGGGGTTTTTTTCTCTTTGTGTTTTGGTAATAATGTTTATAAAATCCGTCCAATGATCAACATTATTTCTATGAATAGATCAACGCGTCTATACAGTAACTCGCCAATTGTTACCTAGCTATCGGGAATACACGATAGTTAGGTCGATACGTACAGGCGCGACTTGACCTGTTAAAACTGAGCTCTTGTTATAATGAGCTCCCGTACTGACCGCGTTCAACTTACACTGGATACAATAAAAGTATGTTTTTTTATTGATGAGCTATGGTTACTTGTACCACAGAATATATAATAGTACAGAACTTGTACTTGTGTATATAAGTTTGATTTAATATTATGTTTGCCACAATTTGCTACAAAAAAGTGCAACTTCGTTTTTTTGTGAGCGATGTATTATAATATTATTACCGTAAATGTACCCTATTACACTGCGGACATAATGCGGAATCGAACGACACCTTGCTTGTCAAAATTGGTTCAGCCGTTTAGGCTACAGGACGTCATAAAGAAACACGCAAACATACTTACATACCTTTATACAAAATACACCACAAAACATTACCCTCTTTCTTGGGCAGACGGGTAAAAACGTTTTACTTTCAAGTGCTTAAGTGCTTTTCAAGTGCTTACTTTTTAAGTAAAAAAGCGCTAATTTAAGCCATAAGTACAGATTAATGTTAAATTCAGCGACCGCCGGCCGTTACATGACGTGTCATTTATTTAGTAAAATTGGATATCTAAAGTTGGCAGCGGGCACAGGTGCGCGTGTCACTTCGCTTCGTACGAAACATTTTTCTCTTGTAAGTTGGATCCATGTTTTTGTGAAAACAAATTGCTATATTTATGACACGTAAAACTTTTTACTAAAATCTCTGATATTAATCTCAAAACATTACTACAAAATCGTACAAGATGCCCGTTCGCAGTGACATTTTAAATGGTTATCTGAACTTAGAACATAAATGTTAACATTTTTGGGCAAATTACATAAAAACATAAATTGAATTATGTTAGCAGTCGTGAACTCGGGTTGTTCCGTCTTCGTCACAGCGGTCTCATCCCATTTCTTGACTCATCCCAAACACGTATTACCAACTCAACCTACACAATTTTTTTATTTTTTTCTTATCGCCCCAAGTGCTATTCTTGGCTCATCCCAAAAGTGACTAAAAAAGTATCAATTTTCTTATTATTTTAATTCTATTAATAAAAGAAAAACATAAATTAATACATATACAGGGTTATAAGGAAAGGGTATGTTAAACTGAGTAATTTTTACTAACGGACCAACCCTGAAATCGAGGGGAAAAAACAGCTATTTTGGTTTAGTGTTGTTATAGAAATATTTTATGTGTAGGTAAGTAAGTAGGTAGTTTTGATTTTATATTTTGTACATAAACATATTTAGTCTTGTAATTATGATAGATTCCTATTTGCTCCCACGGTATTATAGTTGTAGGTATTGTGTTTATTATCTTGCATTAACATTACTACGAAATAGGTGCATTTTAAAGTCCATTCAAAAGACTTTGACTACATTGACAAGGTGACTTGATTTAATTATCTGTCAACTTCGTTAATATCTAAACAACGTTAATTTAAGATTTAATGAAATCATTTGAGTTTTTAAATGTCTTCGAAATTTTAATAAACAAACAATGAGGCAGTCGACCTTTTCACAATTTCGAGTTTGAAAGAGTATAATATGAAAATTCCACAGTGCTGTCGCAAAATAAACAGAAGAGAATAGAATCCATTTATTTTATGGTGCAATGCAGTTTTGGTGATACTTGAAGGGTAGGTTGAGGATAGAGTCGTGCTACATACAGATCGTAGCTCGAATGTGCATTTAAAAAAACCGTGTATCGTATCAATCTATAATAAACATTACACATATTCTGAATAAATTTTCGTTATATCTTTTTTTGACAGAAGATTTTTTGATCTTTTTTTCTTTCTTATTTAGATCTCCTCTAGTAATTTTATATCTTCAAAAATCTTAAATTACGCGAGCGAGACGACATGGACGCGAGTAAGGGGCTTAACCGAAAGCGTAAGTATGTATAGGTGTGTCACTTACCATCACGTGAGTAACTTGATTGTTTTAGAAATTAATTGTACAAGAATTACTTACAAATAAGACCTAGAAATTTCTAATTCATAGAGCATTGCTTGCATTATTTCTCAAGGGAATAATAAATAAACCGCGCTAGTCTCACGCAGCTACAGATTAATTTAGAGATCAAAAATAAAAATAGGTTTTCTTAAATGAGCAAGTGCTTACTATTAGATTTACCTATATACGCTGTACGCTGTCAAGAGACAAAATTGCAAATTAATTTAAGAATTCTCTCACCAAAACAAATCTCAACTTATTTTTTGTGTCAACCGTCGGCAGAATCATAATTTGTTGGGATGTTTTCTGCGGGTGTGGAAATAAAGAAAAATAAAGCAAACCAAGCAATATTTAGAGAAGGGCTCATAGGCACCCGGCTAAAACATAATTCCTTGGGAGCAAAGCTGCGTCAAGGATATTTCAGGCAATAAATCAAGCCACTTTCGGGATTTTGCGTCTTGCGCGATAATGCGATCCTTGTCATCGTATCTTATTACCTGTTGAACACGGGTACTGTTTTATTACTTGCCAAATGAAGTGTTTAATAATAACGTCATAATTGTTTGGGATATTGAGACAGCAATTACAAACTTGGGCTTGTCTTGTCTCGACGTGACGATGGAATTTGTTCGCAAAATCCGTGTAAGTTTACCATAGACATGTTCTACAGTTTTAAAATGCAACAAAGTTGTCGTTTTCTCTAATACTCGGAAATCATTATCATCATTATTCGCAGTTGCCATAATCCCCACGCTTGGCAGGCGGCTTGGGGATCGCAGAACGCTTACTGTTTACTAAGAGCACGCTGCTGATTCTGCTGGTGATTATAGTCTGTCCAATCTAAACCAAGCTGACCAGCGCGGTCAGCTTGCTTGCAATTAAAAATAAAATGTTGACCTTCCCCTTGTTTTTTTCTCTCTTTTTAAAAAAAAAATGTACTTTATCCCTAGCAGCTACAGAACGTATCAAAACACTTACTTGACAGTTTATTTGTACTACATAAATCTTAAATGTAATAGGTATACCAAATCTTCGATAGCTATCATCACAACTGTATTATCGGGAAGCAATATCACTCAACAACCATTCGCATTTGAAATAGCGCTATCCATTCCCGCTGTATGATTGATGAAGCCCGACAGTGGCCCTCGCCGCCGTCTGTCCCAGGATTGCAGAAGAAGTCCTCTTCTCGAATCTTCCATCCAATCACAGCGCTAAAGTAGGCTTCTTATTTTTATATCTGTAAAATTATCGGGGGATATCGACATCATCTTAAGATTAATATTTCATTTATAGAGCATTTTTTCAATTTTGTGATAACGCTGGTTACTAGTCATACTAGCTGGGATTATAATTATTATCTGACAACAATCTTGGCGGTTGCTTATTACAGTAGTACTCACGGGGGTACTTTTTGAGATACCGGAGCAAAAAAACACACCCTTGAGTACAAAGGAGATATCAAAAGTAGTACTTTATTTAGAGGAAATTCGCGCAGATATATAATGACCTCACTTGAAAGCTCTTTTTACTACGCTGCTTGAATGTATGGTTTGGAATAGTAGGTAATTAAGCATATATATAATACATACTCGTAGCATGCAAATATATTATGTAAGTTCAAATCAAAGACATAAAGGAGATAAGGCCAATTCTGTGTTTCAAATGTAAGCAAAATCTGTCGAAAAGTAGTTAAGTTATTGGGGGTTCGGACGTAAAGTTCGGGGCGTACAACTAAATACTACAATAGCCCTTACGCGTCCATCTTTTCATATTATTGGAGATATAAAACCACTAAGTGTAAATTTCAAAGTATACAATAATAAAAATAATAATAATAATAACATGTCTAATAATCATATATATTATTAGACATGTCACGTACAGTATCAAATATTTTTAAAGAAACATTTCATGGAACAGTTTTTATGACTTTTAATTTGCCGATGTGAAGGTGCATCGTTTCACTCATCGCGCGAAATTAAAATTTTCTTGCGTTTTTTATCAATTACAGCTTAATTACTCGTCGTGGATTTATTGAAACCAATTTTGCGCCAATAAATACGTTGTTTTAAGAAATTACGGGTAAAATGATTACCTAGATAACATTGGTTTAGCTACAAATTTCAATAAGCTGATTTTCATGTTGGTTTTTGGTTTAGTGGGAAATGTACTTATACTATCTTTCAACTTGAATTTTTGGTTGGTCTAATTTCTTAAAACAATCTATTTATTATGGCAAAATTAGTTTTCATGAACCTACGATGAGTAATTAAGCTGTAATTGACATAAAACGCAAGAAAATTTGAATTTCGCGCACTGAGCGAAACGTTGCACCTGAAATCTTTTTTTTGGACCTCTTCCGTCTGTTTGCAAAATGTCTTTTAAATATTTCCGACCTTAAGCCAGATGGAAAATACATAGTTTTTGGAAATTCTTACTCAGTCTACAAAAACTTGTAAATCTGTGTGTGTGGCACGATTATATACCCCTTTATTAATTAACGTCAGACAATATAAGTAGTAGATAATATAATGATTCCGGGAATCCGACATTATCCCATGAATATTTTTAGCTTGCAAATTAAAGAAGTTCAATACATTTTTATGTAAATGTGTAAGTCCTTAGATTGCACGAGGAACTCATGAGGAACGGGCGCAAAGGGCTTATTCTATCTTATCGCGGACGCAGTAACTTCCACTGAAAACTCCACCGGGAATATACTTGTTCGAGAGCGGCGAAGACAAATGGAATCGTCACACCGCGCCGTGACACTCGAAGGCAATAACTATCAGGGAATATCATGTTTTAGGTACACTTCCACGTATTTATACCTACTTACTACGTCACTGCTTTCATTTAAAACTACATTTGAAATATAAGCCAATTAAAGATTCTTTATACCAATTAAAAGATAAAAGATTTAAATTAAAGTCTATAGAAAAAAAACCTCTCGTAGGCAGCTTCCATACATAATACGTGTGTTCCATGACTTTTAATAATTCGTAATAAAGTGGCTTAGTTGAGTTTTACTTCAATCGCATCTGATGGAAGCAATACGATGATGTTATGTGGTCGAAGATGTATCACTGACATACTTTGATTAGGTTACTAGTATTGTACTTTTTTTTTAGAAAAATATAAAACCATAATAATTCATATAAAATTTGAGGGAAAAGTTTAGATCTACACGGGTGAGTCGCGGGGTGAGTTTTGACAGCTCGAAGTGGTTTATATAGCAAAAAAGAACATATACTATTCCAAGTGTATATGTACCTCTTTGCTACTTCTAAGCATATACATTACAATTTTATAATCGCCCGACCAATACGGAAAAGTGCTCATAATTCTTAAGCCGCTGGACTGACTTTCATCTAACATAACTAAGATCACCAAAATGAAACCTACTTTCAAATACAAACAAACCGCATACAAATCGGCCCAGCTGTTGGAGTAAGATGAGTGGTAATACACCCACATGCACACAACCTCATATAAACAACTTCTAACCCAAACGGATATACCATTTCCGTTCCGTAGTAATAGGTACTTGTTCTAATAGTAATAGGTACTGTTTCATTTGTACTAAACAAATGTGAATACATCTGTTTTTCTTTCTGCAAATTAAATTAATTTTAGAGAATGAACAAGAACTATATGAGCTGATTCTGTCACCCAATTTCCGCATAGGTCGTCGAGGCAGTCATTCCAGTCTTACGTGGAGAAATTTCAAAAAGTTTTCAAAACTCCTTTTCAATTCGAATTAGCAATGAGCGGAATGAACTTCCCTGCCTCAATGTTTCCCAATAAGTAGAACCTGGTTTTCTTCAAGACAAGAATGAAAGGAAAGCAAGATGACATAAGGTAATAAAGAGGTGATCGCTTTCCATCAGGTGAGTGGTATTGATTCTGTCATAAAAAAAGCATCTATTTTTAAGTTTTTTGTTGTAACAATGTAAACTAAGCTTTGTTACACGTTTCTGGCAATCCCGCGGTCGGGATCTCGTAACTCCCAGGCGTGACCGGACTCATAACCGACAAGGCGCTGGAGAGTTCAACATAGCCCCGATCCAGCGCGCCCATGGAAACTACATATATTTTGATATTGCCGTCACAAATGCAGCGGCGTCAAGACAATTTTCTACGTATAAGCTTAGAAAGTTTATTTTTATTTTATTTATAGTATAAAGTTGTTATAGTCATACCTGGCGGAATGTGTTATTACAACATGGTTACCTCCATAATAAATTTCTTTCAAATCTGTTTAGCGAGTAAGCAGCAACTTTTCACTCAGCGCGTCAATTTCAAATTATCTAGCATTTTGACTCAATAACGTTCATGAAAACTAATTTTGCGCTAATAAATAGGTTGTATTAAGATATTACACCAATTAAAAATCAAGGTAAAAGCTAGTACTTATGTACATTTGTTACTAAACCAAAAACCAAAATGAAAATCAGCGTATTGACATTGCTAAACCAAAGTTATCTGTGATAATTTTAGCTGTAATTTTTTGATACAACCTATTTATTAGCGCGAAATTAGTTTCAATAAATGTCAGACGTTGAGTAATTAAGCTGTAATTTTCAAAAAAACGTAAGATGATTTGAATTTGGCGCGCTGAGCAAAACGAGCTTTCGCAGGAAAATGAAGAAAGTCATGTCGTGTCATTGTATTATTTAACAAAAATTGTTTTAACTTGTGCTGATTTCAATAGTGGATTTTTATCCCGTGAACATGCACGAGTGTTGGTGAATAGTATAATGTTGTGAAACATGGATTCTACGTGTTGTTTCCAAAACTCCGTAGAAACCTCTAGTAAAGTCTCCCCCACTATACTGGGGCATGACGTGGACTTGACCGTGACGTACTTTGCTCGACTGAGACTCATTTAAATTGAGAAATATTCGACTTTACTTGAAATATTACAATGACACTGGCTAAATATACAACGTGTAGAGCCAAAACAAAAAGCAGGTAGGACCTGCAGTTTTGGCGGAGGCGTGAAAAAATCATGTCGTTCCATAACTTGTGTTATTTTGAAAAGGAAAGTGTAGAAACGGTATTTTTTTTGGGAATTTTGGCGGGAACGTGAAGAAATCATGTCGCGTCATTTTATTATCTTCCAAAACTTGTGTTATTTCGAGTGTAAAAACGGTGAATTTTTAGCCGTTAAGTGTTCGTGAACATGCACGAGTGTTGGTGAATGGTATAATTCCGTGAAGCGTGAATTGTCGTGTTGTTTCCAAAACTCCATAGAAGGCTCTAGTAAAGTTTTCAGCACTTTACTGGGGCATGATTTGGACTTGACCGTAATTTGCTTTGCTCGCTTTTGACTGTGGCTATGAGAAAATATTTAACAAAACTTGAATTTATATAACTATATACTTGACACTGGCAAATGCATAATAAGACGTGAGGCGCCAAAATCCTCTTAGGAGAAAAGAGAGAAAAAAACGGTGTTTTTTTTATCCATAAAGTGCTCTTAATTGTGAATTAGTTTTGGTGAATAGTATAATGTCGTGAAACGAGACTTTTCGTGGTATTTCCAAAACTCCGTACTGCCAGTAAAGTAGACTATGACTTGTTTTTATTGTGAAATACTATGCTTTACTTAAAAAACAAAACTTGACACTGGCTAAATACACTAAGTGCATGGGGAGCCAAATTAAAAAAACAATAAAAACACTGCAGTGCATGTACCTACATACTTTTAATACAGAAATAAACACAGAAAAGTTTATTTAAGTCATAAAAACAGATTTAAAAAATCAAATTTAAGTATATACAAAAATAATAATGATAATCATAATCGCTCCTGTAACTGACACAAACCCGATTCTAACTCGGCATTAAATAAAATGTGCGTTTACTCGAATAATTTTAAAGTTATAATTACCTACTCTTATCACAGTGCCAATTAACAAAGTTAATGCATGAATAATAAATACTTCATTAATATGATTCAATCTATAGCGTTTAGTTACAAATACTGGCCCATGATTAAGTCATTAAATTCAGTTATTAATTGATTATTTTGATGTTACTGCATTATGTTAAAACTGAATAGCCATCAGTGTTAAATAATAATTTCAGGATAGTCATTACAATGGCCGTAATAGCGGTTATAATGTACAATCTATTTTTGACTGCTAGGTACTTTAATTAATTAAGTTTGGATATACGACAAGTTTAGATAGTCAGGTATATAAGTTTGAGTTTTGAGATACTCAATATGTAAAAATGGAGCGTATAATATATTACTGAGATTAACCTACATGTTATTATAAAACGTTTATGGGAAGGCAGATTAGTTATTAAAAAAAAATGGGTGTACAGTGTGTATGTAAGTAAGCATGCATGCATGTATGTAGCTATTAACAAGGATCTATCGATGCCTGTTATAGGCTATACGGAATTTGTTACGGACAGATGATGATTATACGATAATAATTCTATGTAAAAACAAAGAACCAATGAACGCTCGTTTTCAAATGTATAGCTCTCTCTCTCTCACAATGTATTGTATTCTTTCTCGCTACCCCAAGGTCAAAAGGCACCATTTAAAGAATAAGATTGGAAATTAGGTAGAACATACTTTGTAAAGCATACACTAAGTGCGGGTGTACGCTTAGATTATAAGCAGGGCAGTTTTGATCATTTTGTATGTAGAGAGTTCGCCTCGAGACGCCGCGCCACACGGACGTCTCTGCCCGCAGCTCGTCACCGCCACCGCCCGATTCTTCCCGCTCTTTTCAGAGCGAAGAGTTTCTACTTTAGAAAACACTTTGTGCTCTTTTCAGAGCGCATAGTGATTTTCTAAAAACACATACGCTCTTTTCAGAGCGGCGTCGCATCGAGTCGCCCGTCGCCTGCCGCCCGTCGAGTCATCCGCCGCTCGAGTACCTGTGCCCGTTTACCTCGACTTGTTATTCACACGCTAATTTATTAGCGTGTGTTTTTAGCGAGTCGAGCGTACACACGTGCGCGGGACTCGCGTCGGCCCTGCCGCCGGTCGTCCCTCAGAAACAACAGCTCTTCTCAGAGCTACCCCTCAATTCTGTTTCAGAAAATCCACACAGTTGGTTGTTCGGTGGAAACTTAACGGTGACAACGAAACCGAACAGGTGTGGCCCCGGAGCACCCGCCTTTCCCCCTTCAGGGGAACGGTGAAATCCGGCTGGGTCTGGAACCACCGGCCTTGGGTGTAGTCCCTAGTCGACGCCAGATAGCGTGTAGGACACACCCGGTTGCACATTAAGAACGGCAACCGGACTCACTAGGGCTCACTACAGGTACACACCCCTGCCTACACCCGGCAGGGGAGCACTTAGGTACCGTAACCGTTGGGGACATCCCCCCCCAACACGCGATCGCTGAATACTGCTTGTATTCCCCACCCCAAACTCAGGATGGTCTCTGAGAGGGACGTCGAGGCTGCCTTCAGGAGCCTCGCCGGATCTCTCCGGGCCCATCTAGAGGCAAACCCTGCGGAGGCTGAACGTTTCGTTCAGTCGCCGCACACGTTCGCAGCACAGCTGCAAGCCTCGGCCCTCAAAGCCAAGGCCCCCGCCCCTTCCGCCCCCGCTCGCAAAGCTGCCTCTCCGGTAGTCGCGCCAGCTAAAGCCAAGCCCTCCGAGGCAAAGGCTGCCTCCTCCGGCAAGCTGCCGCCCAAAAATTCCGGGCCAGTATCCGCCCCACGGCCGAAGTCGAAAGACTCAAAGCGCCGCCCATCCCCGCCCACTCGAGGTCGCTCCCGCAGAGGTCACTCCACCTCTCCCTCCGCCCGCGCTCAGCATAGGAGCCGTTCTCGGCTCTCGCTAAAGGCTATTCCTGATAGCCCCGCCTCCCCCGACCCATCATCCGAAGCGATGGACATCGCCATCCCCAACGACGGCTTCACCGTCGTCGCCCCAAAGGGAAAGAAGCGTCCCGCCACTGCTTCTTCTCCCCCGCCGCCACCCAAGGCCTCTTGCCCCGCCTCAGGGGTAATGCCACCAAACTCCTCCTCCTCCGATGCTGACTCTCAGCCGACCGCTCTCCCGAGAGTGGTCAAACCCCCTCGCCCGTTCGTCGTCCGTGATCGGACATGTTGGGAGCAAGTTTCCCAAATACTTTCGGACCGTGAAGTCCAATTCACGGCCAAATCAGTGGCCGACGGTATATCCGTCAAAGTTCCCACCGCCGACGACTACCGTCAGGCAACCCGCGCCCTCCGCGAAGCCCGAATCCCCTTCTATATGTTCCCTCTGGAGGAGGAAAAAGTCCTCCGCGTAGTCATACGCGGACTCCCCAAAGAGATCCCGGTGGATGTCATCCACAGAGATCTTAAATCCCAGGGCCTCCCTGCCCACCAAGTCCACCGCATGCAAGGTGGACGGTCAAAACTCCCTATAGACCTCGTCTTGGTCATTCTTGACAAGACGGACGAGGGCAAGGCCGTCTTCAATCTGAAGACGGTCGCCAACCTTTCGGGGCTCACTATCGAGTCCCCACACCGTAAAGGTACCCCCGGGCAGTGCCACCGCTGCCAACTCTATGGTCACGCTGCTCGTTTCTGCGAAGCAGCGTACCGGTGCGTTAAATGCGCCGGTGATCATAGCACCTCTGATTGCTCTCGCGTCAAGGGTGACCCCACTCCACCTAAATGCGTCCTCTGCGGGACCGTGGGGCACACCGCGAACTATCGCGGCTGCCCCAAGGCCCCAAAGGCCGCAAGAGGGCCGAGCAGGGCTCCACCCTCTCGTCGCCCCCAGGTCCATAACAGCGTCAGCTCTAAGCTGAAGTTAGTTCCTCCCCCAAAAGCTCCCGCTTTTGTGGCCGCTCCCCCTCCCCCTCCAACGGCCAACGCATGGACCAAGCCTCCGACCATGGCCAAAGCCATATCCCCCCCCGCTCTTGCGCCTACCCCGTACCGCGCACCCACACAAGCCCGTCCCAGCCCACCCAAGCCCTCTCAGACCTCCGCAGGCTCCTCAAGCCTAAAGGAGGACCTCAGACTTCTGGCGGAAATCGCCAATTCCGTCAACCTTGACGAAGTGCGCATAGTAGCGCAAAAAATTAGGTCTCATCATGACCTTCTTGATGTCCTCGACTCTCACGGAGGCCTCTTCAGCGCTCTTCAGCGCTACTCCGCCCGCTTACTCTCTTAGGAACTATCATGGATAGTACACCCAAGAGAATTAAGCCCCACTCCCTAACATTGGCATGGTTTAATGCCAACGGAATAACCACTCCCAACAAACAACAACGTCCCTTGATCCATAACTTCCTCTCGACCCACCAGGTCGACGTTATGCTAGTCAACGAAACCTTTCTAAAACCAAGCAAGAGGGATCCTCGGATCGCAAACTACTTGCTGGTTCGTAATGACAGGACTACCGCCCAGTTGGGCGGTACCCTGATCTATTACAAAAGGTCTCTTCACTGCATCCCTATAGACACTCCCCCTCTTATAAATCTGGAAGCATCCTGCTGCCGCATAGCGATGTCCGGTCATCCTCCCATCACCCTAGTGTCTTGCTACCACTCTGGTAACAAGCCTCTCCTCAGGAGCGACCTCGACGCCCTTTTCGCACTCAGTAGCGCTGTCATTCTGGCAGGCGACTTCAATAGTAAGCATGTCCTATGGGGCTGCAACACGTCAAATGCGAGGGGTAACCTCCTCAATCTACTCGCCGACGAACTCCCCTTTGACGTAATCCCCCCGAGTACCCCGACCCACTTCCCCTTAAACCTGGACAACAGACCCGACATACTCGACATAGCACTCCTAAAGGGCGTAACCCTCCAGTTACGCTCGTTAGAAGTGCTTCACGAACTCGAATCCGACCACCGACCCGTTTTGATGTGCCTCGGCCCCGACCCGACAGACAGACCTCCCCTGACAAAGACAGTGGTGAATTGGAAGCAATTAGGCGAGAGCCTAAAAGCGATCAACTCACCCGACTTAGATCGAATCCCCGACGATATCTCGACCCCCGACGACATTTCCCGTTCGATTGACGCTCTCACTAGTCACCTTCACACCGTCATCGGTGAATCCTCTAGGCGGGTCCCAGCTGAGGATGACTTACGCTGGGCCCTCCCGGAGGATGCGAGGGAGCTACTGAGAGCAAAACACTCGGCCACTAGGGCCCACGACCGGAATCGCACCGAAGAGAGCAGAGCCACTCTGCGGTATTACGAGCGTGCCGTAAAAAACCGCATTAGTGAACTCCGCAATCAGAGGTGGGAAACCAAACTCTCGGAGATAGAGCCATCTCACCTGGCATACTGGAAGTTGACTAAATCTCTGAAATCCAACACTGTAACAGCCATGCCCCCCCTCACCCGACCAGACCTCCCCCCCGCATTTGACCACAGCGAAAAGGCCGAATGTCTGGCCGACAGCCTCAAGGACCAATGCACTCCTGACCTACACTTAGTCGACCCTGCACACCTCGATGCGGTGGACAGTGAAGTCGAATTCAGATGCTCCCTTCCCCCCTCGGATTACGTCGAGCCAGCCTCGGCTGCCGAAGTTGAGTCGATCATTAAGGATCTCCACCCCAGAAAGGCCCCCGGCCCCGATGGCATCACTAACAAAGTGCTCAAGCACTTTTCCCCTCCCCTAATTCACCTCCTAGTCAGCATCTTCAATGCGGCTATGGATAAGTGCATCTTCCCCGGTGCCTGGAAGGATGCCGACGTCATCGGCATCCACAAGCCCGGCAAAAAGGCCACCGAGCCCACTAGCTACCGCCCCATAAGTCTCCTCAGTACCCTGGGGAAAATCTATGAGCGCATCCTTCTGAAGCGACTCCAATATCACATCAAAGATAAAAATCTCCTCCCCGACGAACAGTTCGGCTTTAGAGCCAAACATTGTTGCCCCCGTCAAGTGCTCCGCATCACGGAGCACATCCTCGAAGGTTTCAATAAGAAGCCGTCCGTCGGCCATAATAAGGCATACTCCCAAGCGACAGTCGCGGTTTTCCTCGATGTCGCTAAAGCTTTCGATAAAGTCTGGCATAACGGACTCATCTACAAGCTCTTCCAGCAAGAATTCCCTGACCGCCTCGCTCTCATCATACGAGACTACCTCCAAAATCGTCACTTCCGCTACCGGGTAGAAGGCGAACATTCAGCCCCCCGCGACATCAACTCCGGTGTCCCTCAGGGTTCAGTTGTGGCCCCTATTCTCTTCTCGCTATTCACGCGAGACATCCCCAAAACTCCCAACGTAGAGCTTGCGCTCTATGCGGACGACACCGCCCTCTACACAACAGGTTGGCATAAGAACCACCTCCGTGCCAAAGTCCAAAAAGCCCTCAACAGTCTTAGTGACTGGTTTACCAAGTGGGCCATCACAGTAAATCCTGAAAAAAGTGCAGCTATGTACTTTCACCCCACGAAATCGACTCCTCCCCCGATTCCCCTCAAGATTTACGGCAAACCTATCCCTTGGGTTAGGTCTGCCAAATATCTCGGTGTGACCCTTGATCGTCGACTCACCTTCTCCAAACATATCCAGATAGTCCGCAATCGAGCGAACTTTTTCCTAGCCCGACTCTCCCCCCTCCTCTGCGAGCGAAGTAAATTGTCACTTAGAAATAAGTTGACAATCTACAAAACTTGCATCCGGCCCGTCATGACTTACGCCTCAGTCGCGTTCGCACATGCCTCTCATGTCGACCTGGACAAACTCCAGGTCATACAAAACCGCTTCTTACGCAGAGCAGTCGGCGCCAGCTGGTACATGCGAAACGCCGATCTGCACTGTGATCTCGAACTCCCGTCCATCAAACAGCACATTAAGCACATCTCCCGCCGCTACTTTGACGCGGCCCCCCATCACCCCAACCCCCTAGTAGCCCAAACATCCAACTACTCGACAGACACGACATACCCAACTCCCCTCCGTAGACGCCCAAAAAATATTTTGGGCGACCCGGACGATCCAATCGCCGTCGTCACCTCCGCGGCGCTTGGATCGGCCGATCCGACAGCTCCCGAAAACAGGAAGTATTCAGTATTTGGTATAGGCGCCGGTTACCAAAGGCACACAATCATACACCGACCTCGCCGGCGTGGTCGAAGAATCCCAGGATCTGTCCGAAGATCGATTAATTTCTCTCCAAATAATCAAACAGATACAAACCAAACCGCTAGGGCCCCAGGGCACACCCCTTCCGGGGTGCCAGGGCCAGTTTGATATCCCCCCTCCCGGGTGACGGCCCAAGCCGAGGTCGTACCGCAGTCGGTGCCCTTGCGCTAGTCACCCTCGCGCCGTAAAAATAGTTTTTAGGGCTCAACGCCTTTTGCGTTCGCCAAAGTCCGGTTATAGCTGTAGAGGCCGTTAGACGCCAACAGCTTAGTCATCCAAAAAAAAAAAAAAAAAAAAAAATCATTTTGTATTCGTTCGATCCAGTAGCAGCAACAACAATAACCATAAGAAGAAAAATTGTAAAATCAACAAATACAGTCCACTACAACTCAAGAAGCGTTTTACTGCAAAAAACAACCCGTAGGACCTTATCAAGTGGTCCTTCGGCACCGGATCAAGAGCTCCAGCAACAAGTTCGAGGTGACGAACCTTGGTGTCACCTCTCTTCAGGAAGATCGAAGAAACGTTATTGAAGCGAAGAGGCTTTGCCGAAGATCACCCAACGGTGCGACCACGACGTGTTCCTCGGGTTGAAGAAAGAAGATCACCCAACGGTGCGACCACGACGTGCAAGACCGCCGTGGAGGACCATCGTGGGAGTTCGAGACCCGAGGTTACTACGCGGTTGCCCCGCGGCCCACATAGTGGGTTAACGCCATAAGGCGGTGTGGTCCTAGTGCGAGCCACCGGTCCATCAAGAGCGCGACGGGCGCGGACCGAATAGTACTTCCTCGCCGGTACGGGTGCAAGTGGTGTGAGGCCGAATAGGCACGACTGACGTGGCCGGCATTCCCACCGGTCGCCGAGCAACTCGCACGCTTGCATCCCTCTTCCGGGTGGACCCCCCCTCTCCTCTCCTGCACGAACTCCATCCCCGAGGGAGCGTATCCCGGCGTCACAACCGGGCCCTCCCGAAGGTCTGTTAGGGACAGTTAGGGAGGTAGGGCCGATAGGGGCGTGAAGAGCCGAAGATGCCGACCGAGAGAAGCCCAGTCCGAACGAGGTCACAAGCCGAACGAGAGAAGACAACGCCGCGAGTGATGGAAGAATCACCCGCGTCCCCCACAGATGCGGAAGCGTCCGCATCACTCATACCCGCGTCATCACTACCCGCCACGCACAACCCTCCGACCGAACGAGATGGACTACCACTGCAAGAAGCAACCAAAGCCGCGTCGATACGTTCGTCACGAAGTGCCGAAGCACGTATCAGGCAGAAGCAATTGGAAGCGGAGGAAAGCTTAGCCAACATTCGTCGGGATCAGCTCGAGCTACAGGCACTGCTGATCAAGAAGCGACTGGCTGCCGATGTGGCTACGATCCGAGAAGAAACCGACAGGGAAAGCGTCCTCGCCGAAGAAATTGAAACTAGCCAACGCGTCGATGACTGGCTCAAGCAGAACCATCTACGGGGGGAGCCTCGGGATCAGAACCTCGGCAACCAGACCGAGAAGGAGAGATATCACTCACCGGTACGAAGAAGAGAGACAACCGAACAAGAGAGACATCAAACGCCGCAAGTTACGTTTGAACAAATGAGACGTCCGAGATCGCCGACGCCGACTAGAACGAGAGACAAGGGCATCGACCGACTAGCTGAAGTTTTGGAACGAATGGTCCGATACCGAGCACCGCCGAGACAAACTCAAGATTTACCTATCTTCAGCGGCGCTGTAGGCGAGTGGCTACCGTTCAAAGCCGCATTGAGGGAATCCACCAGAATCTACGGATTTTCGCCGGCTGAAAACTTAGCGCGAATGCGATCGTGTCTGAAAGGCGAAGCGCGACAAACGGTCTCAGCCTTATTGTATGCTGCTACGGATCCGAATCAAATTATGAACACATTGGAACAATGCTACGGAAGACCAGAGATGATAATTGACCAAGCTCTAGAGGACATGAAGAAATTGCCGAAGCTTAGTCCGAACACGACCGCTGGCGAACTGAACTCTTTTGCAATCAAGCTACAAAACATCGTCATCATCATCGACAGCATTGACGAACGAGGTTACCTGCAGAACCCCATGTTAGCGCGAAGCGTCACGGAAAAGCTAACACCACACATCCGATCGAGGTGGTGTGACTACGTGGAGGAAAAAGGAAGCCGCTCAGAACCAGAAATTTTGACTTTGTCAAAATACTTAATGCGCGAAGCAGAGCGAGCAATGCGACACACGTATACGGCTACGACGACAACCGCCGCTACTACTCAGGGAACCAAAGGATTCGCAACTAACGCAAATAATGCAAAGAATGCGAACCAGAGAAAAGGAGCGAACGTGTACGCGACAACGGATTCCCAACCGAAGAAAAAGGAATGTCTAGCCTGCGGAAGCGAACACGACACACCGAAATGTGACAAAATCGCAGCAATGACAGTACCGAAGCGCTGGGAATGGGCGAAAGAGACACGTGTATGCTTCCAGTGTTTGAACAATAAACACAGGCGCTTCAAATGCAAGAGCAAGAAGTGCGGAACTGACGAGTGCAGACAACCACATCACGCACTTCTACACTCGCCGCGTGAAAAGACGCCGGAGCGTGAAATAACTCAAGAAGAGACAGTGGTCGCGGCATCAGCTCACCTCTCCGGAAACCAAACTCAGGTGCTACTGAAAGTATGTCCGATCACTATAAAAGGATGCAACGGGAAGGAACTCAATACGTACGCATTATTGGACGAAGGATCGACGATAACACTGATCGATGATGAAATAGCCGGAATAGTCGGAGCTCGTGGCCCAGCACGGCCACTACGCATCCACGGAGTCACATCGAGTCAACAGGAACCTGAAAGCCGAGTTGTGGATTTAAAAATACGAGGCCGAACTCAGGACGGTTATCACTCGATCAGAGCACGAACAGTGAAGAACCTCGTGCTAGGAAGCCAATCAGTGGACGGAGACCTCCTGAAGCACGCGCACCTTCAGAAATTAAGGCCAGAAGATGTTTGTTATGCGTATGGAAGGCCACGCATTTTAATAGGAGCTGACAATTGGCACCTTATCGTAACCAGAAAGCTGCTAACAGGAACGAGAAGTCAGCCGGTAGCATCGCTTACATATCTAGGATGGATAATCCACGGATCTACGCCTAGAAGCATCATTACGCAGGAGGAAAGCGTGTTACACGTGCGAACGATGCAGGATATAATTCAAAGCGACACAGCTCCGATAATAAACAAGGATCATGAGTTGAGTGAGCTCGTGAAAGCTCATTTCGATCTCGACGCGCTGGGAATATCCAACAAACGGAAACCCATCGAAAAGGAAAACATCGTCGAGAGAGAACTACACGTGTTCTGCGATGCGAGCGACCAAGCATACGCATGCGCAGTGTACTGGCGATTCGTGACAACAGATGAAACCGCGAAAATAGTCTTAGTCACCGGCAAGGCAAAAGTGGCACCGATCAGACCGCAGAGTATACCCAGAATGGAGTTACAAGCCGCCTTAATAGGAGCGAGACTCGCGACAGAAACAAAAAAGGAACTCGGAGTCGCCGCCGACGTTCAGGTGACATTCTGGAGCGACTCAAAAACGGTTATTCACTGGATACGAAACGACTCGGTACGATATACGCCTTTCGTCGCTCATCGTCTCAGCGAGATCGCCGAGCTAACAACGCCGGACCAGTGGAGATGGGTACCTACACACCACAATGTCGCAGATGACGCTACCAGACAAGGAAAAACGCAACTTAGCACCGAGGACAGATGGTTTATTGGGCCAAAATTCCTCCAGGAACCGAGAGAAAATTGGCCACAAGAAGTACCAACAAGTCACAGTTATGACGAAGCCGAGATAAACCGCGCAAGTGAAGAGTCGCCGTGGATTACGATGACGCGATTTTCTAAGTACGAAAGACTCGTACGCGCGATCGGATACGTCCTATTATTTACTGAAAAGTGCCGCCGTCGCACGAAAAAACTGTCAACCAGACATATAAAAGAAGCTGAACTTTTAATAATGAAGCAAGCGCAGCAAGAAAGCTTCACTGATGAAATAGAGCGCATGAAAAAATCCAAACCAATAGAGAAGAACAGTCGATTACGAAAATTGGACCCAGTATTAGGCTCTGACGGAGTTATACGCCTAAATGGAAGGATAAGCGCAGCCGCAGTGCCCGAAGAGCGAAAATACCCTCCTATTCTGGACGGAGCGCATCATCTAACGAAATTAATTATCCGCCGAGAACACGAACAAAATAGTCACGTGGGTCGTGAAACAATAGTCAACAACATACGCCAGAGATATTGGGTAATACGACTCAGACCCGCCGTGAGAAGCATTCTGAGCAGCTGCGTCGAGTGCCGAGCGAAGCGAGCGAAGCCGTCGGTTCCAGTAAAAGGAAATCTTCCGGAAGCACGTCTCAGCGCGCGTACGCGGCCATTTTCGCGGTGCGGACTCGATTGTTTTGGACCGATGAACGTTACTATTGGAAGACGACATGAGAAGCGATGGGGAATGATATTCACGTGTCTGGTCACACGAGCGATTCACGTGGAAATACTGGCTAGCCTCAGTACGGACAGCGCCATTATGGCCATGAGAAGAATGGCTGCAAGGCGAGGCTGGGCCGAGTTATATTATTCCGACAACGGTACGAACTTTCACGGCGCAGATGTTGAGCTAAATAAAGCCTACCAAGAATGGCTGCCAGCATTAAGAGAATACGTTATGTTAAAACGCGCAAACTGGATGTATACAGATCCAGGAGCCCCCAGCCAAGGCGGAGCGTGGGAACGGATGATAAGAACCGTGAAAGCGGCGCTTACCATCACTCTGAAAGAACGCTCACCGAAGGAAGAAACTCTCAACACATTGATGGCTGAAGTGGAATATACGGTAAACTCCCGACCATTGTTACACGTGCCCGTAAGCCCCGAAGACGAAGAGGCATTAACGCCGAACCATTTCCTGCTAGGATCAGCTGACGGGATGCCCTATGTCGGAAAGTGCGATCTGGCCGATAGGCGAACATGGAGAGCCGCGCAGGCGCTCGCAAATATATTCTGGACGAGATGGTTGCGGGAATACTTACCAACTTTGGCGCCACGAGGAGAAACAGCATCGGTGACGTCACGAAACGTAAAAGTCGGCGATTTGGTGGTTATCGCGGACGGATTGTTACCTAGAAACTTATGGCCGCGAGGTCAAGTACAGAAAGTACACCCCGGGAAGGATGGAGTTGTGCGTAGCGTGGAGGTAAAGACGCGAGGAGGAATCTTCAGGAGACCAGTAAGAAGAATCATCGTCCTGCCAAGAAATGAAGAGGCTTCGTGATACTACGCCGAGGGGAGAATGTTACGGACAGATGATGATTATACGATAATAATTCTATGTAAAAACAAAGAACCAATGAACGCTCGTTTTCAAATGTATAGCTCTCTCTCTCTCACAATGTATTGTATTCTTTCTCGCTACCCCAAGGTCAAAAGGCACCATTTAAAGAATAAGATTGGAAATTAGGTAGAACATACTTTGTAAAGCATACACTAAGTGCGGGTGTACGCTTAGATTATAAGCAGGGCAGTTTTGATCATTTTGTATTCGTTCGATCCAGTAGCAGCAACAACAATAACCATAAGAAGAAAAATTGTAAAATCAACAAATACAGTCCACTACAACTCAAGAAGCGTTTTACTGCAAAAAACAACCCGTAGGACCTTATCAGAATTATACTAAATTCAATATGGAGTATTTAACAACATAATTACTTACTCAGCTCAAAAAAAAAATGAGGTAGAAATATCGTGTTTGGTATCAAAATAAAAGGCTTCATGGGAATAATCCAAATATGTAAAAAAATATTATGTATCAATATTATATATGAGCAGCATAAAAATCCGTCCGTATATTTGCAAGTGTCTATTTTCACGTTTCGTTGTTCCCTCGTATCTCCAAAACAACTAATCAGATTTTAGCAAATTATATGTCTATTGCAGCTTCTTAATACAGCGGGTAATAAAGGATATATTATGTCGTCACACTAAATCTAATATGGCGGACTTTATAACCCAACTTCGCTACACATATTTTTTTATGATCAAACGAAATTACCTGAAGTGAATTTAGATCTCAATTATAGTCGAAAAATATTTAAATAAAATATAAGTTTGAAAATTTAAAAAAACGCCTATGTAAAAGTATATGAACCCTATGAAACAAGAAAATATTATTCGAAATTCAAAATGCCATAATGTACGTAATATTTTTCCAAGAGTTTTAAAGCCCACCGTAGTCTGATGGCAATAATAAGGCATTATTCGACAATTCGAATAGTTCAAACCACTCTTTGGAGTTTTGGCGGGAACGTGAAGAAATCATGTCGCGTCATTATATTATTTTCCATTACTTGTGTTATTTCGAGTGTTAATGTGTAAAAACTGTGAGTTTTTACCCGTTAAGTGTTCGTGAACATGCACGAGTGTTGGTGAATGGTATAATGTCGTGAAACGTGAATTTTCGTGTTGTTTCCAAAACTCCATAGAAGGCTCTAGTAAAGTTTTCACCACTTTACTGGGGCATGACTAGGACTTGACCATGACTTGCTTTGCTCTACTTTGACAGTGACTATGACTTGTTTGATTATATCTAACTAAACTTGAGAATAAATATGTATACTTGACACTGGCAAATGCATAAGACGTGCGACGCCAAAACCCTCTTAGGAGGAAAAAGAAAAAAAAAAAAAAAAAAAAAACCACTCTTTGCGTTAGCGAGTGTATATTTAAATGTATTTTTTTTTAAGATTTAAGAAACGGGATTTCTTTAAAAAATCCGTCGATATTTTCGTGCGATATATCTTACGAGCGATTTAAAAATGGAGCCCAGGACCGCAAATTTTTTGGAATTGTAGACGTGTTGAATTTTGTGCGTGAGGTGGACGTTTTGCTCTGGAGCGAAAAATACCACCTTAACTATTTCATCATCATCAGCACGTCTTCTCCTGAGAGGGACGGAATTTGCCATATCCATCACGCTTGGCAAGCAACTTGGGGATCGCAGAACGCTCACTGTTTACTAAGAGGACGCTGCCGTCACCGGGTGGTTCTGGTCGCAGTGTTAGGACATACGCAGGTCATTTTTACTAGTTTGGAGTCAGTGCGGATTCAATTTTTGGGTGTAAATCCATCTCTATGTACCTTTATTTATTTATCTAAACATTATACATATGTATCTAACAAAGTTAGCTATTAAAAAATATTACTATGAAAACTGACGTGGTTTTCATACATTTTGTTTTAATAAAACGGGAATACTCACGTTAAATTGAGTCGGTTATACTATAGTTTCGATCACATTCGGTGACCTTTAAAAAAAAAAAAAATATATTATAAAATAATTGGAATATATATAGTAGGAATTACGAGTACGTAAGGTTTATTTACTATTTTCTGCTAGGTACGGCAACATTCAGGTTGGCAAAACAAACATTTAATGTAGGAAACGCAAATCGAGATCAGATTTCATTAACGCTGTTGGATCCACACCCGGCCGCGTTCAATGAATAAGACAATAAGTGCTCTCAGCATGGCGGACGCGTCCGTCCGGACTCCGGTCAGCCCGCACTCATGTCGAAATTTAATTGAAACGGACGCAATTTGACTCACCCGGACAATTTGACGTACGTGGCGAGATGCAGTAATTACCAACATCACAGCCACTGGCCAGGGATAGAGTGACGTCTAGTGGTCAGGACAACCCGAAATTGTGAGTACCCGCGCAGTGTTAATCCGACCCGCCTCTCGACCCATTCAAAAATAAAATTCCCTTTACAATCACCGCGGAATTGTTGGTCGCGATGGAGCGCAATCTGCATTAATAAAACATGTTAATACGGTTTCATTATGAATATTGGAGTTGCTTAAAATACGCGCTTGTTTATTTTGATGCCGTTCAACGCCTTCTGTCATTGATGTCAGTCTCTGAAAATGAAATGGATTAATTTCTCAGGAAGTAGGTAGGTACATAGTCCGGATTTAATAATGGCTAAATGCGCTGGCAGTCTTTTAAAGTACCACCGTTGTATCGGCAACAAAAACTATAGTCTACGGTGCAAGCAAAAAGTGGCCAAGTGCGGACATGAATACCAAGGGTTCTCAAATGCATACAATATATTTGTGCTAGGTTTGTGCACATATATAAAAAAAAGGGTTTTCGGTCTTCAGTTCGCAAGATCGACTCACACGTGGCTAGTTTTTAGGGTTCCGTAGTACTACACGGTGCCCTTATAAGCTCGTCTGTCTGTCTGTTTGAATCCTTTACAGCCTTACAACTTCCAAAGTTATAAACGTACATGCATGAGATTTTGCATTACGATAGTATAAGTACAGATCTCAAGTTTAAAAACAAATATTTTTTACATACATGTAAAGAGAAAATGAAAAAAAAAGTTCTTCGGTATCCTATCATTGAAATAGGTATTTTAAAGTTACGAATATTGAATTTAAAAAAAATATCATCATCATCATCAACAGCCTGAAGTCTTCCACTGCTGAACCAAGGCATCCCCCTTAGACCGCCACACTGAACGACAATTTGCTACTTGCATCCACCGAAAAAAAAAACAAAAAAATTACTACTTACTACTTTTGTTGTTGTTTTGGAGAAACTCAGAGTCACACAGCGGGCAATAGAGAAAGCTATGCTTGGAGTTTCTTTGCGCGACAACCAAAGTCACCGACATAGCTCTTAGGGTTTGCAACCTGAAGTGGCAATGGGCAGGCCACATCGCTCGAAAAACCGATAGCCGATGGGTAAGAAAGGTTTTTTTTGAGTGGCAACCACGAGCTGGAAGACGCAGCGTAGGTAAGCCTACCACTAGGTGGACTGACGACATTTTGAAGGTCGTGGGTAAATAAATCATAGTTTTATATTAAAGGTATGAAAAGCAGAGATAAAAAAAAAAATCGCCGGTTCCCCACTTATTTTATTTTATTTTTATAAGCTGGTACAAAAATAATTAGCAAACTATGACACTTAAATAAACAATACAGAAAATACATTTTAAATTTGCTAATCCAAACATTGTACACAGCATTGTTAATAAGTATATCTTGCTAATATATAGGTAATACAACGTCACCTAGTTAAATATTATTTGAGAGGAGTAGTTTTTTAAAGTTATACAAGTTTTGATGAAAAATATCGAGTTTGTCGCAAACGTCGTTGCAGATATCATTGTACGATTGACAAATACGATAAAGAGGACTATTAGAACCCACATTGTTATTTGATGGTAGAATACCGAAAAGCGTATCTGTAGGTCTGCGCTTGGACTGCTTACGAGTTATAAAATGAATATTTGTGAGAAATTCTTCGCTTGGCAACCCTTTCACGATCTTGTGGAGTGAGCACATATCGGCAATTTTATCATTCAATAGGTATTTTAAAATGAAGGTATTTCCAAGTCTCCCACCAATTTTTAATCAGATGTACTACTTGCGAAATATGGGCTAACAAATTAGCTTTAAATGTGTCCCCCATGCCATTTCTACACTATATGCATAGTGTAGAAATGGCATCAGAAACGTATCATCATCCAAGTTAATAATAGATCTTAGTAAAAAAAAAACTTCTAAAATTATTTCGGGCACCATGTGATAATCTTTTTGAGATACGCGAAAAAAACTGTTAAATACTTCAAACGTCCTACGCGTCTACGGAACCCTACTAAGCATGGCCCGACATGCTCGTGACGTTGAAGTATAGTTTGTTGTTTTATTTCAAAGTATGCACAATTAAAAACTACACTTCGGTATTAGATCAAAGAATCGTAAACGATAGAAGATTCCTGATTAGCTAATATTGCTTATTATAATTATTTATAGCTATGAAAGGCACAAATGTACCTACACCTATTTTTGGTTAATTATCATACGTGTGAAACTCCGCGTGTACGATCAATTTGTTGTTTAAATTTATTTCCCAGCTTTAAATTTTGCTTTGGACATTTTGGAAAGCGGCCTGATTTTGTAACTTCTCTAATAAGGGTTTTCATTTTCAAGAAACTCAGACTGGGCTTCATGAAGCATCGAAATGTTTTAGCTCTACTAAAACATATTGTTTGCTCTAGAAATATTAACTATTAACTAAGCTCTAATTGTTGGTACAATTAGTTGGAAAAATTAATCCGTCGTGTCATCTAGATTCCGCAACCAGAACGATTGAAGAGCACCACGCATCGGTCTAAATACACCTATAAAAATGTACTCTCAATTAATCCATTGCTTTATAAGCATGAGTAGGCGCTACCTTGAGCTAGCCAATGAGAACGCTTGGTCCCAGTCCCATCAAAATCCTCAATCAAGTCCTCTTTCTCCAAATTTGGTGATTTTTTGTCGGAGCAGCGATCTCTTAATGCGGTATCGTATAGTGCTAGTGTGATCTCTGTGTATTCGCTTAGATCGAAAACAGTACAACCACTATAATTCAAAATGCTCGTTCGCGACACGAAGCGCGGTAAATTTATCACGTCCACCATACTTCAAACCCAAATAATAATTAGAGCTACGCATGTGTGTTTTGTGAGTGCTGCCAGCTGACACAAATAGGTACTTCATCCATGAAAGCTTTGGTTCGTTTCATTGATGGCAATTGAAAGTAAATTGCATTTCACAGTCTATAAAGTACTGTTTGTCCCGGAAAAGTTTGATAAATTCAATTTCCAACTGAGTAACTTCAGTGTCTGGCCGATTCACGCTTGATACTTTTTGAATAAATTGCTCTTCCACCAAATCGATAGTTGGACTTGAACGCTTAAAGCGAAACAAACTTCAAACCGCCTTTCTCCGACATATTGATGTCTATTACGAAAACGTACTTTTGTACCCACAAATATAGAATAGGTATTCCAAATTATAATAACTTGTCATGAACGAGTCGAGGCGGAATTATGATAGGGTTCCGTGGTCATGTTGCCAAAATGTACAAACGAAGTTCATTGGACCTAATTAAGTTTTGGAGGTGTGTGATAACAATATAATCTCTACATTTTAAGAAGTAGTTACTAGGACAACATTATTTGTGAAGACATTTTTTAAGGACTCTGAACTATGTATGTACATGCGTTTTGCAGTTTTTCTCAAGAACTCAAAAAGTTTCGATTCTACTTTATGTGATTATACACTTTCGAAATAATTTGAGGAGAGAGCTAGCACTATGTTCTTATAATAATATAGAAAGTTTTTAAGTTGAAGCTTTGGAAGCATAGCGTTAGAGGACACCTTGTAAGCTACTTTGATAAGAAATTATGCCCGTCTACACTAAAGTCAACAAAGATAAAACTTAGCCAAGCATCACCTAAACTAAGTCGGACTTAGGCATCAACTTCCTCTGCACCAACCAGTCTAAGATAAGTGACTTTTACAACTGAAGTCTGAATGAAAGAATGAAAGGATGATACGTTAATTCTATGGTACCTATGACAGATAATTTTGTTTGACACTGACACTTATTAAGCGCTTGCATATGCATATGGCATGGCATGGCCATATGGCATGCAAAGTCGGTATGCTAAAGTTACGACATGTCTTTCGTATTGAGGCAACCTCCTAAGTTTGGTGCAACACATTTTTCACTATTGGTACGTCATATATAGTTAAATATGAACTTAGGAGCTTTCAAAGTTTAGTGCAGGTAGCCATTAATTTCATTAAAATACAACATAAAAGTGTTTTATTTGAACTTTTTAGTAGCCCTATTCAAAGACACGAGGAGAGGACATGACATATTCATAATCAAAATTTTTTTTCATTTAGAGCAAAAAATAGCAATGTTGGTAAAACCAGCATTTCAATCAGACAAATAAATACTTTATAGAACAAATTAATTAATGTTGGTTGACTAGATAGTGCTATAACTCAGAAAGTGGTGATTTTGTGTTATATGTTCAAAAATATGTTAAACATGTATTTATTACATACTAATTCAATCAATTTCTAATAAAATGACACAGTGAATAGAAGACGGGCATTTGCATTTAGCTAATTTTGACGGGTTTTTTGTTACGAAAAAGATAATATAATTATATTTTGTTGTAGAATGTGCTTTTTGAAAAAATTAAGGTAAAGTTTTACAAAAGTTTTCATGAAAGTATCATAAATGTATGATGCCGCTCCAGTATCCATTAGGACAGTGATAATTTGTGAAGCGTCGTTATTGTCGATTAATTGTTTGATTACCATCGGTTATTTCTTTGTTTAGTAAGTTATTGATACGTAACTATTCATGAGTCATATCAAAATTTTACTGATACTCGTCACATTTAAGTACAAATTATTCCCTAATAGCAATTTTTTTCTTCTTATATGTTAGTCTTTCAAATAAGTTTGTTTTTGAGTTATGTCAGTCTTTTTCTCTGTAGATATTATGCTAAATCTATCTTTAACCTTCACAATCCTGCCTTTTGTGACTAACTCACATTAAATATACAAACTACTTAGGTACTTTACTTTTTCACTAACATATAAAATCTTATTATGCTAAAGGTACTAAGTATAGCTATTTCGATGTTTATCACGAGAGTATAGCTTGATTCTTACCTACATAACATTTATTATGGGATACTTTCTAGGGTACTTGAATAAACTTACTATAAAGAGAAGTGTGAAACAGAATCACTTATAGCCAGAGGATTTTATGGTAGGTACTAAGATAACAGAAGCGTCATTATAAATCAGTATAAGTAGATATTTTATTGAACAACCCTTTACAACCTTTCCGAATCAAGTTTGAAACTGATTTTAAATTCCAACGAAGCAATTATTCAAATACGCAAATCAAAGTGGTACCGTTCGAAACGTCAGGGGGCGCCGTTAGAGGCGACCTAAAAATAATTCAAATCGGGCGGTCCCCAATGAAGGATTAGTTTATGCGGTGAGCCCATACCCTTTAAATCTGGTGCAGGGCGGAGAGCAGGACTAATCAGCGCGGATTGTTGCCCTTCCGCCACTCTACGCCCTGAATCAAGTAAATGAGAAAACTTTCTAATTGGAATTTCAAATAGGCCTCCGTTTATCCAGACGAGAACTGTTCGCGGTTCGACGCCGCCGCCGCCGTGCTGGCTCGCATTATTATACTACCGGATTAGGTAATTGATACGGCTTTTGTAGAATTAACGTCGCCGCGTCACTAGCTACAACATGCTCCTAAATAAATTCAAAATGTACAGCAATATTTGTAAGGCTAGCGGCACCGAGCTTGTACTCGCTAATGAACACATTGTATTGTGACAGTCAGCGCGGCATCTTAAATATCTGTTATTAAATTAATGAGGCGATATTGGATTTATTTAGGCTGAATATACATGTTTTAGATACGCTAAATAGAAAGCATTGTTTTCAGGGGCTATTTTTTTTTCTCTTATGTTTTGGCTCCACACTTTGTGTCAAGTATCAAGTGTTTAAATATTTCAAGTGAAGTCAAATATTTCACAATTGAAATAAGTCTAGTCTAAGTCAAGCAAAGTAACTCACGGTCAAGTCCACGTCATGCCCCAGTAACGTAGTTGAGACTTTATTAGAGGTTTGGAGACAAAACGAAGAGTCACGTTTCACAAAACTAGACTCGTGACCAACACTCGTGTACGCTTACGAACACTTGATTAATAAAAATCCACCATTTTTACACATTAACATTCGGAATAACATAAGTGTTGGAAAATAATACAATGACGCGACATTAATTATTTTCACGTTCCCGCCAAAACTGATTTTCAGGGTTTGAATAAGCTGAAGTGGTAATGGGTCGATCAAATCGCTCACAGAACCGATAACCGATGGGAAGACAGACCATGAACCGGAAGACGCAGCGTAGGTAGGGCTACCGCTACGCGGACTGACGACATTGTGAAAGTCACGGGTATCCGGTGGATACAAATGACAAATTGTCGTACAGTATGGCGTTCTAAGAAGGCCTATATGTTCAGCAGTGGACGTCTTCCGGCTGATATACAAAGACAATCATCTGCTGATGAACGCGTCTACATAGGGTATCATGGAATAGTGGTACTAACGTTCCTATGCCGTGGTAACATTGTTTTAATAGTACCAATGATAAGCCGAAAGGAGCTCAGTGTACATCGAACGCAAAACCGCGAAAAAAAATATCTGCTGTCTTAAAAAATGCGCATGTCATACCCATTCAACGTTTTTTTTTTTTAATTATTTATTTGGGACAATAAACAGTGACATAGTATATATTGACTGAAACTAAAGCACTAAAGATTAATTATATTATTAACTATGCCACCCACAGCACTTATTACATTAACACATAAATGTATAGAAGAGCCGATTATTTTTTCATTTTCCTGTGTTGGTCCCAGATTAAAAATTGTTCATAATGATAAGTACAATGACTTCCTTTCGGCTTAAGTTTTTTTTTTTTTATGACTGTGTTGTTGACCTCTACCGGCCTCTACAGCTTTACCGGAGTTTGGCGAACGCATACGGCGTTGAGCCCTATAATATAAAGTACTGTTCAATCTCCTTGATAGCCCTTCACCAGTACGAGTATTTCGGGTTATGGTTTATGTAATTGAACAGTAACAGTTAAGGCTAAAATTAAGCTAGGTACTAACGTCAAACGTTGTGGAGATATCCCCTTCACAAAAAAAAAGGTACCAACGTCCTTGATAAACGTCGGTGTAAGTAAATATTATTAACTAAAAGAAAGCCAAGACCCATATATTATTCAATAATCGCACTAGACTCGATTTCTACAATCCAGACAACGATTCTATCGGTCGAAACCCGCAAGCAGATCTTATTTTATCAAAATTGCCGTCGAATACAGGTTCCTGTACAAATGGCGTAATCAGGACCTCCTCGAAATCTATTTGTAGATACTCGAAAGTGCTCGAAACTTGGTTGAAGATAAAATTCGAGGGATGATGATTCAGCAAATGAGTGTGCGCGCATGTATTAGAGGGTTCGGCGGCATTCGCGTTACATCAGAGACGTTGTAAAACTTGCCCGGCCGATGGTCGAGTGAGCTCCGAACGAAATTGCCAATCCTCTTTCACAATGGACCGTAAAATGGTTTTCCGTTTTTACCCGACCGACCGGAGCGCTCCTCGTTGATTCACTGGACACGTCGCCTAGCGGCCTATCACTAGTTCCCGGAATTTGTGAAAATAACTCTTAATTCGTACCCCTGCGCTTGCATGTTCTTTTGGCACTTTGATTGAATATCCGAACACTCGCTCCGGTAAGGCTGGACGATATCTGTGAGCTCGAATATTTTTAGCCGACAGCCCAAGCAGGTAATGTTTTTGGAATGTATTAAGTACGTATGTTTGTGTCCTATATTACCAGCTATGGCATAAATGGCTTGACCGATTTTGACGCGTGAGGTGTCATTAGATTCTTTTATTTATGCCTGGAGTGGCACACCCGTGAACACATTTCTGTGAACCGATTTTAATTGTTTATCAAATTTTGTTATGAAGCCTAGGACACCACAGACCACTTTTTAGAAAACCGCGTGTCACAACACATCTCTTAACTCTATACAAACTCTCAAGATAATCAAAAAACCAGCTTAAGCTGAGCCTTGTGCACTAAGGAGCCGGTATGTTCCGTGGTTCAACTTGTAATAGATAACCTCACATTTTCCTAAATTGCGCCATAAACTTCAATATTCCTGCACCGATTTTGATGAAACAACGCCTATGTTAAACGGCGGAATCCACAGAACTTATTTTAAAAACTGCATGTAAGTCCGTTTCTTAGTTTCTGAGTTTATCCCGGTCAGACAGTCAAACGTTTTGAACACTATATTTTTGGATTCTGTTGCTCCCAAAATATATTTTCAAAAATATCTTCAATGTACAATCCTCTCGTTACAGTTTTATTATAAGTATAGATGATTATTAATGTGATAAATAAGCATACGTGTGTTTAGAGTAAGCAATCCAAATAATGGTAAGTGAACGTTTAAAACTTTGATTATACCTACTACAAAATAGTCTATAATAAATTCATATTTTCGTTTGTTCTAAAAACAATTAGGTAGAACTGAAATTATAAAACAAAGAAAAGTAACTTAAGACAATAGTGCTTTTACGAAACTTTGATAGTTTGATAATTGTTAATTAAGCGCTCTTGAGAGCTGATTATTATATAAATGAAGTCATACTTTAATCAATATAATGGCGTCCATTTTGTTATAAACTAAACTAAGCCAATCTAACGGGACTAAAATTATCTACATCTCTTGCCATTTCCTTATGTGAGAAAAGGATATCAATAATTTTAGAGCAGTCAAATTTAGTTTAGTTTAGGTACAAAAGAACCGACACCAATATGACATTGATTTAAAATGGAAATAACAAGTGCAATAGGTTAGATTAGAAAACACAAAATAAAATAATTGCCTACAAAAGCAAATTTCATTTTACATTTTCTTTTAGCCTTGAAGTGAGATCCTAGTCGCGTCCACCTCCATCAATTTACTCGCCCACAAATTTGACACAAATGTGAATAGAAAATCGCTTTGTGTGAATTTCCGATACGTAAATGCTGTGTCATTCTATAATCAAATTACAAATGTTTTAAAATATGATTCGTTTTTATAACTTTTAATGTGACGCAGAAGATTTACATATAAAAATATTAAAAAAAAACAAAGATATTTTAAAAACGTGGTTTTTCGACCTCTCCCGTCAAAATAAATGTGTATAGTATATAAATAAACTTAATGCTTTGTTAAATACCACAATTCATTGAAATTAACACTCTCTATCCTCTATCTACAAAATCATGAAAATGTGCGAGTGAGATAGCTAAATAGTTATGTACGTGCATGTTCTGTACAATGAATATTATAAGAGTTGACGATAGAGATTTTATGGCATTTGTTATGAGTGCCCCATGAGATCACGATTCTAGCTCTCTGCTTTAGCCTTTTAACATCCCACTGCTGGGGTATCGGCTTACCCTCGAAGGGTGATTATCACTCAGGTCTAGATATTTCTGAGATATAAAGCACTAACTGCGCCCCGCGGTTTCACCCGCTATTCTATAGAAACAGAATATTTTTCCGGGATAAAAAGTAGCCTATATGTTAATCCAGGGTTAATCCAGGGTATAAGCTACCTCCATACCAAATTTCATTCAAATCGGTTCAGCCGTTACAGAGTTGAACGAAAATAAACACACTTACATACTTACCAACTTATACACAAACTTTCGCATTTATAATATTAGTGTGATGTGATATATTATATAAAATTCGCAACATATTTCCTTTAAAAACTATTATGTAAGCGCATGCAAACATAACACTAGCATAAAATAATAACATTGCCGCGACATAGCGTTCTGTCCGCAGAGTACCTACAATGCGGGAACAACACAAGTGTATAAGCCAGTCGGGGCACTGCCAGTGACAGCTACAGCCAATATCTTTGCGCCAACAGACCAATAGCGACTGTGGTATAAAAATAATGATACTTTCGAAGAACCGTGTAATAGCTTCGCATTCTTTTCAGTAACAGCCTTTTATACGTTAAACATCCGTGAATACATAAGTTGTGGTTCATATAAGATGCTTAGCAATGTTTTGTTTAGTCTTTTTGAGGCAAATTCTAAACATCGGGAGGTTTTTTTTTTGAGGATGAAAATTTGTAATGATGCGGTTAGCGCGCTCGGATCGGTGACACCGAGAAGAAAACCAATGGTGGTAGGGCACTTTCTAGTTACCGGACTAAGCGAAGCAAAAAGGAGGGCAAAGGAGGAGGGAATGTTCATCTTTACCCTCATAACTACTAAACTAAACGAAATTTGACAAATGAAGTGTCGTTGGAAGCGTCTTCATTGTCCGCTGGCTGTAGGCTATAACGACACATTCAATTGAATATGGCGCCCTCTAGAGGACGTAAAGTCATGGACTAAAAAAAAAGGTTTTAATGATGCTGTGTTGGGTATCAAATGAAAAGACTTTTTTACATACATTACATTGTAATCAAATGAAAAGACTTAATTAACACATTTCAAATATATATATATATATATATATTGCTAGCTGTTGCTCGCGGCTTTGCATGCACTCGATAAAACTAATGCTCGCGTATTAATAACGTTTAAGTTTTAGTTATAGTAGTTTAAGTTTAAAAGGTTTAGTTTTTCGACCTATATATTTTACACATCTGTCTAGCTACCATCCTCAAGTTTAAAATCTATCGTACGACACCTGACGGTGTATTTCGGCAGCTTCATTTGAAAGCCAGTTTCCATTCCAGGCTGTGTCCAACCTCGGCCAACCAAGGCGAGATTATAGTCGAATGGCTCGAGTGAAATAAAGGAAAATATATAGGTATAGATGGTAAAAATAAAAGGAAAGTATTAGGTAATGGTTTTGATTATTAACATTTTTTGCCGAAAAACTTTTAATAAAATATCAGTCGAACTAGAAATTTCTATCTAACTAATGTTGATATTTTACCTGGAAACTTAAAGAACTTCCACGTTGTCTCAAGCTTATCCTACTTTGCTTAACAAAACTTAAGCCCAAGGTAATTTTATTAGACCGTTTCCTTCCAGGGGCTCCATTTTTGAATCGCTCGTGTGATGTTTCACTGGAAATATCATGCGAAATGACTGGCTATCGATATAAATCCCAAAAAAAAATGGCATTTTTGAAATAATCATATCACTCGCTAACGCAACGAGTGGTTTGAATCATTCGAATTTGCTTCAATCAGTAGAAAATCTTTCATTCTGCATGATATTTTCGTGCGAAATATCATACGAGCGATTCAAAAATGGAACCCCTGTATTGCGTGACCTTTCTCATAAGCCGATTTTGGATTGAAAACACAAACTAAGGTTCAAATAAATGACTTGGTTTGTTTTAAGCATACCGTTAATAAAAATACTGCTATATATGTATACAAAAACGGTGTTGCTGCCAGAGGTACCTCTACCAGTATGTACTTCATCCGCGATTTCACACTGCTGCCTTGGTTTACTGACGACCATCCTGACTTAGATAGTAGCACGTCTGCCTTATGAGCGCGGTCCCAGGTTCAATTCCCAGCCGCGTAGATATTTGAACGATAAATTGAAATGTATGTTCTGGGTCTGTTCCATGGCATCCCTGCCACAAGAAAACCTACTGGGGAGGTATGAGGATGAACTTATATATGCTCAGAAAATTTTATTTGCTATTAGGTTCTCTGATTGATTTTTAAGTTTTAAAATCTAACCAGTTTTTCCTTATTAAATTGAGTAAAACAAATAATAACTACTCACAAACATGTCGCAAAATCTAGTAAACTGTATCTCAAGCGGTTGACTTAACAGCCGCACCCACGGTCGTTTTAGCGCAATCAAACCACGACATAAAATGAAGTGAATAGTTACCTAAGATTGTCATCAGCTATAAATACATTTGAGCGTGAAGTCAGGTGATCGTATAGCTGTTTACGTGTATGATATGACTGGCGCGGAGGAAAAGATCGCGTATCGTAACGGAAACATTTCCGAAGTATCCCTGAACATTTAGGCGGGGGTATTCGGGTCACGTGCCAGTAACAACGGCAACGAGCCGAGCGCCCAGAGGTTTGTTGTGATATCGTCCGTTTTTTCACAATACCTGGCCGCTGGCCGCTACAGATTCACGTAATGTTAGCTCTACATATAAGGCTCGCCAAGTCGCCATCGGCCTCTGTTACATGCCTTTATTCTAGTGGTGTCACGTAACTTAGTTTCATTGTCTCTTGTTTAATTACAATCATCGAGCTAATGTTATCTTAATTTGTAGGTTGTGTAATTACTTTATTACTATACCTAATGCTAATAAACCGCTGAGGCTTACAGGTTTATTAATGTTTATGTTTGCTCTAGTTTGGAAGCTCGTAAAGCACCACCGGGTTTTAGATTATGATGTCTTAACAATGATTTAGATTTAGAATAATAGATCTCCTTTTATTTTTATTTGATATACTTAGGTACTTTTTCAATGCACGATAACGACCACAATGTCAGCCAATAAAGGTAGCTAGGTAGGTAGGTAAGTATTTCAGTGGATGGTGTGAAAATACATTTCAAAAGAAAATGTTTACGTTTTTCCCTGACTGGAAAATGGTAAAAAGTAAATGAGAAATAAATAATAAACGAAAATAGCTTAGTCCACGATCGAAAGAACAACACGAATATTTAAATGTTATATTTATTTTAAATTCGTATGATTTTATCATAATGAGGTAAGCATGGAATTAAATCATCATGAAATATCTAAGTAAGTCTAAGTCAATGCCCCTAATACGTGTACGACCACGGATCGCAGACTACCTAGAAATAATAAGATAAAAATATATTTCTCTCTCTTTCTCTCTAGTTTGTTAGACGGCGGACGGCGCCAACCAAGTTGTTACCTGTATTAACACAGTAGCGTTAAATTAAGATAAATGACGTGGTGTAGTGTAACATCAATAATTGTGCTAAGTAAGAAATTGTATAAGACAGCAATTTATTTTAGAGCCTACTTTAACTCTTTGTAGAGGGAAAGCAACACTCATGCTACCGATCAAAGGTTAGCGGAAGCTTGGTATCATTGACCACGGGCTCAATATACTCTATAAATACTAATCGACATGTATTCTGGGTTAAACATAACAAATAATTACCTACTAAAAAACGTCAAATTAACCAAAAAGGCATATTAATACCTTAACATACCGGCGCAGCATCACGTGATAATATTGTACTAAAATGAAATTTGTTCCGGCCATCAACTCAGCCGACTCTCCAAGGAGGCGCTGAATCTTTAATATGTAGTTTCAATGCTACCATTATTTATATGGAACGTTCGGCACATGAATAGCGCTCAACCTTGACATTTTTTACTGGAGGCGGGGTAGCTCATATGAGAAATATTAAGGTTTAGCGATCGCCAACAGCTGACGCAGGCCGCGCGTGACTCGAGACGGAAAATGCCGTGCGACCTTCTTCACCTTCAAAACGCCTTTTATAATGTATCGAATATGAAAGTAATTGTTGAAATGTCAACATCAAACTCTATAACTTGTGTTTGCTTGTCTTATTTTTTTCTACACCTCGTTTACTTGTGCTACATAGTGGAACGTAGACAGTCTACGATTCTTTGACCGTAGCGTAGGCACTCCACGTGTCGGCGCGTAGTATAAACCTAAGTTTAAAAGCACGTTTTGTCATTTATCGCCATACAGATATTTTTAATTTATTTTAAATGTACTAAGCATCGTCTTAGGACAATCGTAAGTCTTGAGTCACGTGTCAGGAACTCGGAACCATAGCCCGAATTCGTATTTACTGTGTCGGTGTTGGCTGGAGCTACCGTTTTGTTACACCTAAAACGTGTCTCGGACACGTTTTAGGCAAAAAAAACAATGGGTTACGTAATTTTAAATATTTGGCTACGATTGAAAGTATAAGAAAATCTCATTTCATTCTCACGGCCAAGCGGCTGAACAGATCGAGCTGTATTTTTGCATAGATATAGCTTAAGGGTCGGAGACGGACATATACTACTTTTTTTTGTAGGTCCACGCGAACGAAGTCGCGGGTAGCAGCTAGAGATAATATAAAAGATGGGTACATTTTACAGTAAAATAAGCGTTTTATGTCACTGTATATTTTACTAAATAAAAGAAGAACAATGAACATGTGATGGAAAAATATTTATTCGATTATATTTGAATCTATACTATTTTGTAGGCATATCATTCTCCTTGCTCAAGTGGCTCTTTGAATAAATTGTAGAAACTTCTATTTTTGGCTAACATATTATTTTTCGAAAACATGTTTAGCGTTTATTTATTAACAAGTTCAATATTTAAAGTGTTGTGCTATATTGCAGCAGAGGTTAACGCACCACGTCCTTTCTCGAAAGTTAAATCCCAAATTTTTATTCCGATTTCTGTAATTGTTTAACCCTAAATGGAACCAGTCAAAATGTTTAAACCGAAAATTTCAATATATGTATATGAAAGTGCCCGTCAAATATGTATAGCCAAGGCATGTTGTATAGTACACTTCTAAGACGTTTCGACAATATTTACGCAAAAAAATATTTATGAGGAAATTCGTAAACAAAGACAAAAGAATCTATCATTTTGAAAAGAGCTGAAAAAAAATCAAAGGCCCGAAAAAAGATATGTAATTTTTTAAAAGCATACTGCTTTCTTGCATCTGCAGGGCTGGGCCGCCGTTCCTTGGATTGTCATCCTAAGTCCTAGTCATCAAAATGGCTAGCACTAACGGGTGAAAGAAGACATCCATCTTCACATCCCTTGTGACCGTCGTTAGTAACATCGTATTCTACTTCCGCACGACCTCGACTCATCTGCTTATATCTCCGAATTCATGCTACACAAGCCGCCATAATATCGTTTTTACATCGGTGTACACATATCAAAATATCGAAGCATGTTCCTTTGTATCAAGTCCGCTAGTTTCTATTGGGACATATAAGCTACATATTGCTATTGGAACTTAGATTCATTCCAATAGTAAATTTTCCTGTATCTTTGCACTATTTATCAGTTTGTTTTGGCCCGAGTCCACATTGGCTGGCTAGTAAGAATAGATCAACCATCTATCTGCTTAGTGTCACAAAGCTGATCGATAGTTGAAAGGCAAATATGAAAACGCTGTGCTAGAGTTAGTAAGTTAATTCAATTTCAAACGGAGTCTACATGTGCGTATACGCACCTAAAAATACTAGGATAGAATAAGAATTTCAATATATGTAGTCGATCTGTACATACGGAACAAGAAGTTTTACTGCAAGCTCTCCTCGAACCCGAATAAGGAACATCACAACCCGAACCACACTGAAGAGGCCGACCGCTAGAGTAATATACAGTCCACGCTCTGTTTCGATCAGCGGACCTCTTCAGTTATTTTGTATCACAGATAATTTTATTTGCCGCTATCTATATGTATGCTAGCACTTCTTAGTGCTAGCACGGAGGTATGTGGAAAGCTCGATATAATATACAATACAATACAATACAATATAACTTTATTATACACCAAAAGACAATAAAACTTAAATATGAACAATAATAGAAAACCGGTAGTATAATGGCGCCTATGCCATTGATATGATCAAGATAATTATCAAAGATGAAACTACAGTTTAGTAGATAAGTTTTGAACACTACTAGGCGGTATTACCGTTTTTTGTCATATGTTGGGTGTTTAATAACAAAAAATGTATAAACGCCGTACTATTTGACGTGTAACTTTAGCATAGCTATATATTTTTTATTAATTCTTTGATTTCTTTGTCTTTTCGTTTTGATTTAATGCTTTTGTTATGAGAATGTATATTTATTTATATTGTTATTGCCTGATGTTTCCATTTCTTTGCTGTTTATTTTTTTATTTAAATTTACCTTGTGACATTTGCTAGTTTCTTAAGGTAAAAATGTAGGTACTAGCCGATAAATGTCTGTGAAATATGATAGGAAAATGTTTTCATTTAACTACTTAATTATATGTATACTTAATTATTGTGCTAGTGTCACGGACGTCTATAATACTAGTATTTGTATTATCTTTGATTAGTACGCACTAGCCAGTTGTTTTATCTTCAAATTGCCTTTTTTTGTTTTTTTCTATTTATGCAAGTTTTTGTTGGTCTAGTTACAGGAAGGATTTGGTTTGTCATACTCATTTCAAACTATGTACTTGCATTAAAAACAATCTACTTTTGAGATGCCTTTTCTCATTATTATGTTCAGTTCTACAGATAAATACCTAAACAGACGTGTCAGTGAGCGATTCGATGGTAAGTTTACAAAATTGATGTTTAGAATCGAATCAAAAACAAACGGTTTGATATATTAACATCTAGTTCAGACCACGGCGACGATACCTCGTATGTCAAGAATTGACGCGAAGTGACAGAAAATACTCCGGCAATCCGTTTGTCCAGCTGCCACGTTCTTTCTTTCAAAAATGTGCCTGATACTGCCCGCAAAATTTATATTTGTGGCAATTTGTCGCGGCATCCCGTGACTTCTAGCGGTCGCCTCTTCAATTTATGACCGGCACGCCTACGCGCGGATTGTTTTCATTCAGCCCGTGTCCGAGCCTCCTTATTAATTGGGAACCGAATGAGGACTATTGTCCTGCATTTAACGTGTTTATTATGATGAAATCACTTGCAAGTTAGTATAAGCAATGAAAATTTTGTGTGCTTCGTATTTGATCGAAATTATTTTGTCATATTTTTATTTCAATACTACTCGCTGTCGAAACGTCTTGTGATAGAGTTATCTGGGTATGATATTATATTAGTAATGGTGGAACTAAAACTTAGGAGCTCTACAAATACTTCATATTTTATGTATAAACAATATCTGCTTATCTACAATTATTATATAATGTTATATATAATGGCATGTATGAGATGTATGGTCAGAGTATAGAACTTAAATCAAAATCCAATCAATCAGTGCCTTCGTGCTCGTTTAATTTTATGATTAGGTAGGTTAGGTTAGGTTTAGAAGTGTTAAATATAAGTCATTACATTAATGCGACGAAAAACATGTTATAATTAAGTTACTAATAATTACAAAACACATAATATATTGTAATGATTATTAACTATGTATATTACTAACAATATAATATGATTGTATTTTTTATTATTATTATTATTTATACTGACTTAAATATCTACCTAAATCGTATTATATGGTATAAATAAATAAATATCTGTGTACGTTTCTTATACAAGCGGCATCTAGCCCCAAACTAAGTAAAGCTTGTGCTATGGGAACCAGATAACTTATAGAATACATAAATACTTATTTTTTATAGTAAGTAATGTTCTATCAAGCGTTGGTATTCTGTTGAATGTTCGAGATTTTGTATTTCGACCATAAATTACTTACCCGAAAATTTCAGTTTTGTGGTCAAAAAACTGAAATTTTCTTGATAGAACATTACTTACTATAAAAAATAAGTATTTATGTATTCTATAAGTTATCTGGTTCCCATATATATATATATATATATTTGTATGTAAGGAGCAAGCTCGATTTTGACTGGAGAAATGAATAGATATATAATTACAAATCACAAAAGCTTAGCATTAATTATTAGTTTGATGAGTTAAGCAGTCGGTTAATCTATAGGTACATATAAAAACATACGTTCCATTGTTTTAATTCCTGATACACTAACCCTCGAGAGTAACAACAGCGGACTAAGAGCGAGCCCTTATCAAACCCTCGCTTATCCAGCCTGAGGAAAGTTTGACAACTCCGTAGTCACAAGTGCAGGCTTTACGAGCTCCCGAATCATTAACTCATTGTTCCCCAGAAACTCAAAATACCTCACGACGACGTATTGTTCCCCAAAATTATGATCGCTCCCACGGTTATCCTCAGCCATTAGTTACATTATGTCCTCGAGTATTAGCTTAGTTACACGGGTGATATCTCGTACGGTTTAGTTGGAATGTTTCACGTGTAGGTAAAAAGTTGATGGCTCCTGTAATAACGTCTTCCCGTTACTGAGATCATTACATTAATGACTCGATATCACGTAAAACTGCTATCACGATTATATCAATTGATTTTATGTATACGATATCTAACGTGGTGGATGAATACAATGTTGTACCTGGGTTACTTCTTGTAAGTAAAGTAAATGTTTGATGTTTGCTGAACTATTTGGGTTCTTAAAACTATATTTTTTATTTGTTTTACCATCTGTCTACATTTCTATATTTTATAATTGTATATGACCCCTAACACATACCTGGCAACCACGGACTGTAGACTAACGAGGAATATAATTGGAAAATATATTTATCTCCCTCCCTCCCTCTCTCTCCCTCCCTCTCTCTCTCTCTCTGTCACTCTCTCGTTTGTTTGACGGCGGTCGGTGCCAACCTAGTTGCTACGTGTGTAAGGGCTCTAATGCTCGATTGACTATTCAGAATTATTCATTAAAATCTAATTGGTGGTAGCCTTGGCTACACTTCAGCTCACATGTTTTAACTTTCGTCCATAAAAGCTTCGTTACATGTCACGCAGAAATGTACTATTTTAAACGTTCATTAAAATGCTAAATTTAGCATTGGATATAGTTGACTTTCTAAGATTGTCATGTGACAGAAACACATATGCGTTCCAGTAAAAACTTTGAAGCAATTATGTTTATGAATATTCATTATTCTATTGAGTGGCAAAAATATTATTCAGTTAAGTTTTGTCTCTATAACGACGTATATTTTGGAAAGACATGAAAATTTCTAGTTTAAAATTTTCCTGTCGTTAACAAAGGCTATGTATGGGCTACACCAGTGTTGAGACTGGTACTTACGACTATGTTATACTTATACATCTATGTCCAAATGGCGCAATGTATTCTTATTGTACTTTTTTATGTGTCTAGCGACTTTCTGTTTCAATAATAAAAATACCCTAACTTTACTGAACATGGCCGCTTTAGGTCTGGTTCTGTGTTTCGCAGTGCCACTACTAGAACAGCTGAGGGCGTCAGAGTCTGCAATAACCATGATGATGAGGAGGGCTCTTGAGTAGGTGAGAGTAAAAATAACCTTTCTGTTATATATGCTTGAATCGTTACTATCGTTGTATTTTCGTAAAAAAACGTGCTGCTATTGAAAAATGTTCAATACAAACCAGAAATTATAAATATAAAAAATTCAGTTCAATGGATCCATGATCTATAATATCATAGTATCAACGATATAGGGTACGTATTGAAATAAAAGTTTAAATAGCTAACGGCGAAATGTCTAGGTTCAAAATGTCTAAAATATAAATGTTAAGTGGTTTTGGCTTTTAAGCCAAAACTTCATAATGTCGAAAAAAAAAGGTCAAAGTCTTATTTCAAATTCCCAAGTTCAGAAGATTTAAAGTGAAAATGACTAATATTCAAATTATACAACTATGTTCCACTTACACTTTATTGCGTTGCCGGCCGCTGCCGCGGCACGCTTGCGCGTTTTGTTGTCGCAGTTTAAACATAACCTAACCCAGTGTTCAGGGCCACTATATTATGTTAATTACATTTTAGCGCTTTGTCGCCCGCTGCGACGGCACTATCAAAGCAATCGGCAAGCGAGCGTGCCGTCGCAGCGGGCGACAAAGCGCTAAAATGTAATTAACATAATATAGTGGCCCTGAACACTGGGTTAGGTTATGTTTAAACTGCGACAACAAAACGCGCAAGCGTGCCGCGGCAGCGGCCGGCAACGCAATAAAGTGTAAGTGGAACATAGTTTTATAATTTGAATATTAGTCATTTTCACTTTAAATCTTCTGAACTTGGGAATTTGAAATAAGACTTTGACCTTTTTTTTTTGACATTATGAAGTTTTGGCTTAAAAACCAAAACCACTTAACATTTATATTTTAGACATTTTGAACCTAGACATTTCGCCGTTAGCTATTTAAACTTTTATTTCAATACGTACCCTATATCGTTGATACTATGATATTATAGATCATGGATCCATTGAACTGAATTTTTTATATTTATAATTTCTGGTTTGTATTGAACATTTTTCAATAGCAGCACGTTGACGTATGATGACGCGCTTATTTATCTGAAGGCAGGTAAGATTATGCCGCAGTAAATTTAATTTTAGAGGTTTTGGACAAATTATTTTACGAGATGTTTGTTTTTGTCTGTTATTCTAGTGATTTTATTTTTTAGGCGTTTATATTTAAGGAGAATAAGTAACACTGGGATGACCTGTAAGGTTACTTGGTTGTAGAAATTAATAAATTAAATTAAAACAGTCCTTGTCGATTTCAAGATAAAAAAGGTGCAATATTGTTGTTCGCTTAGATCTATCTACTGGAAGTTTCATAATTGACATAAACTAAAACATAAAAATAAAAATGCATCTATACTGGCTTTATCATTATCATTGGCTGAGTATTATGCTGAGTTGAGACAATTTCTGGGACATTGATTAGCTATGGTTATATTATATTTATTGCTCACCTGCCTATCTAACGATTACATTGTTGTATAATAAAAATATATTTCTTTCTTTCTTCATTTTTGCCGGTAATTTCCGCGGGGTTCCAATCATGGCAAAATACGGACGAAGAACTGCTTACCTGATCAGCATTTTTTTACTCATCGTTGCATGGACTGGCATCATCTTTGCACCCGGCTTATCTTACTTCTCACCACTCATGGAGCCCTGTAAGGAATCGACGCTAGTACGTCTACTACAAGAACGTTTGGGTCTCTCTTTATCGGAGAGTATACCAGCTCTAGAAATTGAGGAGCTTTTCTTAGGACGATATCAGATTTGGCGAACTGCCGGTATTGTATGCGCTATAATAGCGTTAATAGATTTGGTCATAGTGATTTTATCACCGGAATTTCCATGCTGGTGGAAAAATACTTAATTTTTTTTTAATCAGGCGTTTTGGTCATCATTTTGTAATCAAAATTGCTCATGATAACATAGCACCAGAGTCGTAACTTGACGAATTTGGTGTTATATACGATCAGAACATTCCTAGTAGCAATTTTTAAGCTTCGTCATCAGACTATATCTTTAATGAAAAGTGCTCATAAAAAAACAAATTGATCCGAAGACGACGGGCTAGTCGTTAGTAATTAAGAAGTTTCAGTGCCCTAAGTTTCTTCCGGCCCCATCATCAATTGATACTTGATATCGTGGGTAAGTATTGAAATGTTAAAAATTAAAATAGCAAACGGCAAAATGTCTAGGTTCAAAATGTCTAAAAATTCGAAAGTCATTATGAACAAGATCAATTTAGCAAAATTCGATAAGTCAAACGATTAAAATTGCATTTTCTGTTTTTTAAATAAATTCTAATATCTACTTGTATTTTATTTTGTTGTCGTTTTATCCTTTGATTGATTAATTGTAGTAGTAATAACGGAGTAATTTGTTGTCTTTAATGTCGGAACAACTTCATATGCTAAACATAATATACTGGCCCTGAATACTAGGTTAGGTCATGTTTTAATTGCGAAAAACAAAGCGAGAGCTGAGCGAGCGAAGCGAGCGTGCCGTCACAGCGGGCGACAAAGCGCTAAAATGTAATTAACATAATATAGTGGCCCTGAACACTGGGTTAGGTTATGTTTAAACTGCGACAACAAAACGCGCAAGCGTGCCGCGGCAGCGGCCGGCAACGCAATAAAGTGTAAGTGGAACATAGTTGTATAATTTGAATATTAGTCATTTTCACTTTAAATCTTCTGAACTTGGGAATTTGAAATAAGACTTTGACCTTTTTTTTTCGACATTATGAAGTTTTGGCTTAAAAGCCAAAACCACTTAACATTTATATTTTAGACATTTTGAACCTAGACATTTCGCCGTTAGCTATTTAAACTTTTATTTCAATACGTACCCTATATCGTTGATACTATGATATTATAGATCATGGATCCATTGAACTGAATTTTTTATATTTATAATTTCTGGTTTGTATTGAACATTTTTCAATAGCAGCACGTTGACGTATGATGACGCGCTTATTTATCTGAAGGCAGGTAAGATTATGCCGCAGTAAATTTAATTTTAGAGGTTTTGGACAAATTATTTTACGAGATGTTTGTTTTTGTCTGTTATTCTAGTGATTTTATTTTTTAGGCGTTTATATTTAAGGAGAATAAGTAACACTGGGATGACCTGTAAGGTTACTTGGTTGTAGAAATTAATAAATTAAATTAAAACAGTCCTTGTCGATTTCAAGATAAAAAAGGTGCAATATTGTTGTTCGCTTAGATCTATCTACTGGAAGTTTCATAATTGACATAAACTAAAACATAAAAATAAAAATGCATCTATACTGGCTTTATCATTATCATTGGCTGAGTATTATGCTGAGTTGAGACAATTTCTGGGACATTGATTAGCTATGGTTATATTATATTTATTGCTCACCTGCCTATCTAACGATTACATTGTTGTATAATAAAAATATATTTCTTTCTTTCTTCATTTTTGCCGGTAATTTCCGCGGGGTTCCAATCATGGCAAAATACGGACGAAGAACTGCTTACCTGATCAGCATTTTTTTACTCATCGTTGCATGGACTGGCATCATCTTTGCACCCGGCTTATCTTACTTCTCACCACTCAAGGAGCCCTGTAAGGAATCGACGCTAGTACGTCTACTACAAGAACGTTTGGGTCTCTCTTTATCGGAGAGTATACCAGCTCTAGAAATTGAGGAGCTTTTCTTAGGACGATATCAGATTTGGCGAACTGCCGGTATTGTATGCGCTATAATAGCGTTAATAGATTTGGTCATAGTGATTTTATCACCGGAATTTCCATGCTGGTGGAAAAATACTTAATTTTTTTTTAATCAGGCGTTTTGGTCATCATTTTGTAATCAAAATTGCTCATGATAACATAGCACCAGAGTCGTAACTTGACGAATTTGGTGTTATATACGATCAGAACATTCCTAGTAGCAATTTTTAAGCTTCGTCATCAGACTATATCTTTAATGAAAAGTGCTCATAAAAAAACAAATTGATCCGAAGACGACGGGCTAGTCGTTAGTAATTAAGAAGTTTCAGTGCCCTAAGTTTCTTCCGGCCCCATCATCAATTGATACTTGATATCGTGGGTAAGTATTGAAATGTTAAAAATTAAAATAGCAAACGGCAAAATGTCTAGGTTCAAAATGTCTAAAAATTCGAAAGTCATTATGAACAAGATCAATTTAGCAAAATTCGATAAGTCAAACGATTAAAATTGCATTTTCTGTTTTTTAAATAAATTCTAATATCTACTTGTATTTTATTTTGTTGTCGTTTTATCCTTTGATTGATTAATTGTAGTAGTAATAACGGAGTAATTTGTTGTCTTTAATGTCGGAACAACTTCATATGCTAAACATAATATACTGGCCCTGAATACTAGGTTAGGTCATGTTTTAATTGCGAAAAACAAAGCGAGAGCTGAGCGAGCGAAGCGAGCGTGCCGTCACAGCGGGCGACAAAGCGCTAAAATGTAATTAACATAATATAGTGGCCCTGAACACTGGGTTAGGTTATGTTTAAACTGCGACAACAAAACGCGCAAGCGTGCCGCGGCAGCGGCCGGCAACGCAATAAAGTGTAAGTGGAACATAGTTGTATAATTTGAATATTAGTCATTTTCACTTTAAATCTTCTGAACTTGGGAATTTGAAATAAGACTTTGACCTTTTTTTTTCGACATTATGAAGTTTTGGCTTAAAAGCCAAAACCACTTAACATTTATATTTTAGACATTTTGAACCTAGACATTTCGCCGTTAGCTATTTAAACTTTTATTTCAATACGTACCCTATATCGTTGATACTATGATATTATAGATCATGGATCCATTGAACTGAATTTTTTATTGACCGTGTATGGTACCATCGTCATTGGTACCACCTGTAAAATTTAAGGTAAATTATCAGACACGGGAAAGTGGTTGAATGATCAATTTCAAGATTTAGACCAAAAGGACATCAATCATCATAATACGAGCACTACAAGTTAAATAAGAGGCTGTAGAAAAGATAACATTCTACTCGCAAGCGGAAAGGTGACAAGTTGTTCAAATGCGAACCCCAGTTTAATTACATTACAGTATGCAATAAAAAGCTCGTTAAAACCGCAGCATGAAAATCCTCGATAATAAAAGTCCGCTTTGAGTAATGAAACTGAGAATAGGTCGGAATGACTCAGCTAATCATTTTATTGCATATCAAATATATGTTTACATGAACGCCGGTAGGTGGAGTAGCAGTCGCAGTGCCGGACGCTGGTAATCCTCAGTGCATCTATCATTCAGTAATCCAGGCTCTAGCTCACCACCGCTCAATACGGCTATAAAGGGAATTTAAGCGATTACGTGTGTAAGGTTGCTTGTTCGGTACTGTTTCAGAATTCATTAAGTTATTATCATTAAAATTTGCAAGTATGCTTAGGATAGATGAGGATAGACATAGATATAAAAAGTATTATTTTGCTAAGAAAGTCCGTCTGGAGATGTATCGTTTGACTTTTTTTACAATAATAATATTAAATAGACGGATGTAACGACACTTTGTACTCCAAAAATTGTCGAAATAAGAGGTTAGGATATTTAGGCCTAGTATATGTGGCGCATTGGTGAAGCTTTCATTACTAGGCCACTTGCGAATTGGCAATGTCTCTAGACGATAGGAGATCATAATAGGAACACAATGGTATTACATACTTACATACATACACCCGAAAAATATTAGCATCGTTCAGGGTGGGCCTAACCTAAGCTTTTGAGATCCGCGTTAGTGCAAAACGTACAATAAAAGCTTGCGAAGAACATACTTTTTTTCCAAATACAGTTCTTTATTAATAGGTTGTAATTTTATTAACAGTCTAACAATAACTTTAACTGTACGGCTTAATTGTACGGATCACGGGCGTGAGTGTAAGTTCCTTAGATCCGGTATAGTGTATGTCTTGCAAAAAACATACACTATTATCAAAATGAAGTGTATTTTGTTAATATAATATAATAATTTCTAACAATAACTTACCTAATTAATAGCTTTTTATTTTAATAACAAAAAGCTGTTTAGTTTATTCTTTACACTTTCGAAATAATTTAGTCAAGATTTTGGTGTAAGCAAGTACACAGTACAGTGCCACAAACTTAAAACATTAAAAGAACGTACGTATGTACGCATTTAACCGTTAACTTTTAATAATAGTGACTAATTAAACTAAAAGTAATTATTTTGATTAAAACTATACAAATTTATTAATCACAATAATTATAACAGCATTTATTAGAATTTCTGAATTTATTATAAATTACATAACTTCATATTATATTATATTATATTATTCGCTTTGGACCCAATGCTCGCAATTACCCGTATGGTGTATTATGATTATTGGGAGTATTGAGTACATTCTAAATAATAGGTACCATTCAGTTTTTCATAAACTAGAACAGTGTAAGGTTCAAGTTTTTGAAATATAGAAATCATTCCATTTCAACACTGTCTGTTATATGTGTGGTGCTGTTACGAGTACGACTACTACGAGAACGCCTTGAAGTGATGATTTGCTTAAATACAATATTTCCTATATAAACCGATAGTATTATGCCTATACAAGCTGCTATAAAATAAATAATGGCCTTTGAATAATCTGATCCTTTTTCTTGAGCAACGAGTGACTCCTTTATTGGATGACCTATAGAAATACTGGCTAGTGCATCTTTAAATTCTTCTCGTAGAGCATCATTTTCTTGTTTCAGCATTTTTTGAAACTCCATACGTAAGTACTGATCGTCTATAGGACTTTTTGTGTTAGATAATATTCCGTTAGGTTCAAATTCTTTCTTACTATCAACCAGCTGCATTAAGTATTTTTTTATTTCGCCGAGCTGTGCATTAGAATTGTTATTAATTTCAGTAAGTTGATTAAGATATTTATTATTCGTAATATGACTATTGTTGCTAGATTCAATAATATTTTTTAATAACATGACAACGTCTTGGCCTTTATTCTTCAACTCGTCACTTGTGTTAGTATTTTCACTGATAATTTGCAATGATTGACTCAATTTTTCCAAAACATTTCTAAGTGTAGCAATTAGGGGGCTAATATTAAAAATACTAGGATTATTTGAATCGTGTTCCTCTTTAGCACTTGGTGTGATATTAGCAGAAGTCTGACATGGTATGCCATTGACGTTTTCAGAATGAAAGTTTAATTTCTTCGCTTTCACAACGTGCTTAAATTTTTCGGAATATTTTGATACTTTTAGTTCTGCAAGAATCTTACATGAAATTTGATTGCCTCCTATACTTAACTCTGACAGATTAGCGTCTAAAAAATCTTCGATATTAATATCAGTCACGATGTTATCATCTAAATACAATTTTTCAGTATTGGGCAATAGCTTTACATCTAAATTAGAAAGCACGTTACTTGATAGGTTTAAATCTCTCAATACTTCAATCCCGTCAAAAACGCCGAACTGAATGGATGGTAAATCATTGCCATACAAGTTCAGACTTCTGAGACTTGTTAAATACAAAAATGAACCTGGTTGTATGTAGATAATTTTATTTAAACTTAAATCGAGGCTAACCAGTGTGGTAATATTTTTAAATGAATGTTTGTCAATGGTAGTTATTTCATTCATACTTAAGTAAAGATAACTGAGACCGTGAACATTGAAAATATTAATTTTGTTAAGGTTCCTTATACCACAAGATTGCAAGTTTAATATTTCAATCGAAGCACTAGAATTCGCAAATGATATATTCCATTTAACATTTTCCAGCGTAAGACTGTATAATCTACTTAAATTTTGAAAAGGGTTACCTACAATATTCATTTTTTTGTTCGAAGAAAGGTCTAAATGGGTTAATGCTTGTAAATGCTGAAATCCATCTGAATTTAACTTGATTATTTCATTCCTAGCCAAATTCAAAATTCGTAATAAAGTAAGGTGGGAAAAGGCCTCACTTGAAATGTTCTTGATATAATTATCGTTCAGATAAATTTCTTGAATTTGGGATATTGTTGAAGTATTTACGTGAAATCGGTGAAGTTGGTTGTTAGATAGGAAAAGTCTTTCCAGAAAGCCAATACCTAAAAATGCATTGTACTCTATTTCCGTCAACTGACCAAATGTATAATTTACGTCAGTGAGAGCAGTCAATCCCGAAAACGACTCATTTTGGAAGAGCGTTGTTTTGGTTTGAGACATGTCTATATTTTTTAAAGACGTTAATCCTTTTAATGCTTTGCTCTCTAAAGTATTAACAAAATTACTGTTTTTAATGATAAATTGTACAATGTTGTTTAGTTTTAATAGGGCACCAGGCTCTATTTGTCTTATATCATTAAAGGACAAATCAAGCTCTTTCAGAGACAAAAAATTCTCAAATACGTTTCTGATAATTTTTTCTATGTTGTTGTGGTGAGCATATAGTTTTGTAAGATTTTTTAGACTTCGGCTATCGAAATTAAACTCTTTAAGTTGATTACGTGATAAATCTAGTATATTTAATGAAACCAAGGAAGACAACGCCGAAAAAGATAAATTCGAAATTGAGTTTGAACTTAAATTAAGATGATTTAATTGCAACATATCGGCAAAAGCATCATCTTTGATGCTGGTAATATTTTCACCACTTAGGTTTAGTTCCAAAACGTTAACGCCTTTAAATGTACTTTGTTCTAGGGCACCTAGGAGATCGTTATTTTGGATACAAAACTTAGTTATATGCGTGTTTTTGAAGCTATTTTCTTCTATAGATTGAATTTTGTTGTCTGAGAGGAGAAGGGAATTTAAATTAACATTATTAACGAAAAACTGATTATGAATTATTAATAAATCATTATATCTTAAGTCTAAATCTTTGAGTTTCGTAAGAGTTTGAAAAGTGTTGTTTTCAATTGCAGAAATTCCGTTGGAACTGGCATTTAACTTTTCTAAATTTAACAATGTGACAAAATTGTACGCAGAGAGTTTTGTTATGTTATTATGTGATATAGACAGTTCCTTTAGATTGCTAAATCTTGCTAATGCATGTCCAATCTTTAGCAGTCTGTTGTGTGATAAGTCTAGAATTTGTAATTGCACGATGCCTTCAAATGTAAGTAATCCAATGCGGCTAATCATGTTGTGAGACAAGTTTAAATCTTTCAATTGAATAAATCGTGACACGAAGTTATTTGGTAAAGTTTCAATTAAATTATCGCTCATATTTATTATTTCAACAGCGCTTATTTGCCATCCAAAGGTCGCGTCACTTTCTTCGTTTATATCAATGATTCGTATCATATTACGTTTTAAAATGATGGTGTTTAAAAAGGACATTGGTAAAAATTTATTCAAGTTAACGGTGCCGATGTTGTTACCGGATATGTTGAGTTCTTTCAAGTTTTTCATTTTAAATATGTCTTCGGGTACTGCTATCAAGTCTCCATCTTCCAGGACAAGTTTAGTATAGTGTTTTGCGTATGTAAGTAACGAAAAAGTTGCTAGTGGTTCTTTAACATAAAGCAACAAATTGTAATTTTCATCGTAGTTTATAATTTCTTGATTCCGATAGCCATAATTATAATTGTATAGTATTGGTTTGATGGTCGTATGCTTTATACAATCCCATGTATTCACATCAAAGTCAACTATATTTTGGCAGTCTATTCGCGCTGTACAGTAGCCTCCAACTTTCATCAAGTTAAAAATAGTACAGGGATTGCATTCGACTGGTCGGTTTATTGATACTAATGTTGAAAGCGTCCCTGAAACAACAAGATTAAATTTAAAAAAACCCCTAGGATAGACGAAAGACGGAGTGCATTTTTACTTTATGGGAATGAAACTGTCCATTAAAATGAATGTAGTTAATTTTTGTGTCATTATGTATGTGCCTAGTCTGAAATAGATTGTTTGATATTATAAATTAGTAAAAAAGTATTTATTTAGTAACTTAAATAGTAAATAAATTGAAATAAACTCTAAGTAAAAATAAATCATAAATATATATACAACTTAAAACTAGCCCTAATCTAATAAACCGCTACCAGCAGGCATCGTGCTCAAAATGCTGGCCGAATTGCCGCGTTGAATAGCGATGGAGCAAGGGCAAGGTAGAGGCCAGCATTTTGTTCACGAGATGCTTCGACCAGACGCGATGATAATTCTTTATACATTTTCTTTGCACTCGGTCCCCACGGTCCTAGGGTTTCGACCCCAAAAGGCTCAAATATGTACCCGCTATCAAGGGTACTATACTTGCGCTTTTTGCTGATTCAGCCGCCGCACCAGCCTTATTTTGCGTACCTGGAAGATGTGACGGCGCAAGGGTATCGACGCAACTGGCATCCCAAACTTATGGCCGTCCCATCTTCCAAGGGATCAAGGTCATGCCGTCCGGTCTTTTACCATCGCTCCGTACTAGGCCACTGGGTTTCAGAATGGCAGCACAGTTAGCGGTAGTAAAAGCCCGACGGATGATATCATTAAGGCTGGCGTGGCGGGGAATCTTACCTGCGCTTCTTATGCAGGAAAAACCGTGGTGACCGAGATGGTCGACAGCAACGCCACACTGGCAGCGATGTGGAGCGCAGCACGATGCGCCCAATCGGAGGGAAGTCGCGATTCTAAAAGTTGAGGAATCTAATAAAGTGCCAGTATTCGGCGAAGGGGGGGCCTGTAGCCACAAACCCGATTCCCACTCAGCAACTGCTAAGAGACAGGCGCCATCTGCAGAACTTAAGCACGTATTATAAAGTTGCTTTCGCACTAGCTCACAGATCGGTCTATCCCATTGACGCTGAGAAGATGAAGCAATTGGAAAATCAGAGTTTGGGCACGCTTCCCTCCACGCATCCCTGGCCTCTTTCATGTAGGAAATATCAACAACGCTCTGAGAGGATTGAAGGATTTTTGTTACCAGTAGTTCGTTACTATTATTTTAATGATTGATAAAATTCAATTTCATTTTAAAAGACTTATTTAATTTATACTGCACAAACTTGTGTTCTTCCAAGTGTTAATGTATAATAATGGTCGATAATAAAATAATACATTAAATGTTCCATTGCGTGAATGAGAGCGGGAAATCGTGTAAAGAGGATTTTGAAAATTTCCATAACTCCGCGGAAGCTTCCAGTAAAATATCCATCAAAAGATTTACTAGGGCATGACTTGGGCTTGACCGTGACTTACTTTGCTTAACTAGGACTGTATAGTCTATTTATATAGTGAAATATTAAATTTCATTTGAAATATAACAAAACTTGACACTGGCTAAAAATAAACTGTGTATGGAGCCAATAAGTATGTAAAAACACGGCGAAACACGATATGATATTACGCCGAAGGTGACGTCAACACGTATTAAAGTATAGTTTTTTTTTTAAAATAAATTACTACCACAAGAAAAAGTAAATTATTAAAATTAGTACCTATCGCAAAATGGCCTATATTTTTTTGTAAAATGCCTACTAAGTAATATTATAAATGCGAAAGTGTGTTTGTTGGTTTGTTTGTTCCTCTTTAAGGCAGCAACAGATCGATCTGAATTTTTGCATGTATATAGTTTAAAGACTGGAGAGTGACATAAGGTACTTATTTTTCCAGGAAAATGTGCGGTTCCTGAGAAATTTATCACGCGGGTGAAACCGCGGGTCGAACTAGTAATGTCTATTAAAAATAAACTGTCCCTATTTACATAAGTACAAGGTGAAACAAGCTACTTGAGGCTCGTACTACTCCCATCCTCAGTTGTCTCGCTCGCACATTTTCACACTCTTGAAGATATAAAATTACCGAGAATGGATTTCAAAAAGTAAAAAAAACCACATAACTGCGTGTCTGACTTGCGCACCGCGGCTTCCGTACAAACGTAACTTTGTAGTTGAAAAAATATCTCCATCGATATACGTCATGGTCATTTCTCTAAATACAACCTTTAATTTGTGATGGCAATTGTTTTTTTTAATTAATGCTTTCCAGATTTTCATGATTCAACGAGAAGTACCCTATAGGTTTTATTTTCTTGCGACTGTTAAAATATGCTGCATCAATAGCAAAACATATTTTTTACAGCTCCAAGGGACCGTAGACAGTTGTTTGATATTAATTTCAACTTGATACCTCCACGCGTTCCTGAGAAAAAAGGGACTTGACAGACAGACGGACAGACGGAAAATGAAGTTATCCTATAAGGGTTATTTATTTCCTTTTGAGATAGAGAACCCTAAAAAATACGTTAATACAATCTACATTTTGTTTATGTACATTTTTTGAGGGATTTTGGTTTCAACTCATGAAATCGCTTAGTTCGATCTCCTTTATTAAATTGTTGAATGTGCGAACGGAAAAAAGTGAAATGTGTGAAAGCGGCCTTACCTACTACGCAGTTGAAGCAGTTGGATTATAAAGAGACCATTGAACGCTTATAAAGAATCCAAATGCTCGAGTTCCGGACAGCGTTAGCAGCATACCCAGCAAGCTGGCGGCATTGCCACGCTGAATGGCGATGCTTATGCGTTGGAACAACTAAACGCCAGCATTTTGATCAAGCGTCGTAACAGCCAGGAGAGATTTTTGAAAATGAGAACAGCTCCCGGCCCACAAACATCCCAACTCCAAACGGCTTAAATATGCGACCATTGTCGAAGTTAGCATATTTATTCTTTATAGTATACGAGTAGGTGCTCTACTATACTACTATATATTCAGCGCTCCTTATACATAAATATAAAGTGCATAATGATGGTACCTTCCTGAAAATAAAAACCGAGTAATACAATAAAAAATACTCACAAAATATCCACAAACGGGTAATCATTGTCATAGTACCCTCCCTCTTTAACAATAGGGAACAAATTATTTTAATGTTGGTTCAATTATTATTTATCAGTCACTAAACACTAGGATCCCGCTGTGATCCTCAATGAGTAATGAGACTTCAACAAAATATTTTATACGTAAACTTTTATCAACTGCTGGTAGGCAAGTACGACACCAGCTCAATCGCACAAAGAAATAATTATGTACGACACATACAAAATATACTCATTTAATAATGAGGATCATCACTGCTCCATAGAAACCGTATAGGTTTAGATAATTATTTGTTTATTTGTTTATTTACGTAACGAAATATAACATCTCAATAAGTAGGTAGAGTAGGCTCATATTACAGAAAACAAAATTATAAATAAATATTGCCATACATATTTTATGCAGCGGCCAGAAATGATACCTTAAACATTCTAATTACTAAAGTCAATGCGAGGGAAGCTGTGCGGGCAAGCACTATAGTAACTAGACATGCTAGTTACTATGTATAAGATAATTATGTTCTATATTATGTAATTAAAAAACATGCCAAAATATACAAGTTGGTAGAGCCGAAGTTTTAAAGGTTTTTATTAGCAGATTTAAAAACATTATTTATGCACTTTGTATTAAAATATTAACTTTAAACTACTTACAATAAATATAATAAGTAAAGTAAAGTAAAAGTGAAAAAACCTTTAATCAAATTATACCTTAACATGTTATGCTTACTTAACTATTTTCGAATTATTAAATTATTATTATTATTTTAAATGTATTACGATTATTTACATTATTTTTATTTAATCACGTCAATTCTATGATTTGTCCTTTTAGTCAGCAATCAGTTATATTATTTATTTAGTTTAGTGTAAGTGTCGCCTCATTGGCCTGGTGCAGTATTTCAAACGAAAACTACGTACGTGGCTGTCCCTAAATGTGCAAAGGAGAATAGTGCACTTTGGAGAGGCTCACAGTTTTATCTTGGAAGATCTCTAACACAGAATTTATCTTAGGATTTTCATAGCAAAGGGATTATCTTGTCGACCGAGCGAAGCGAAGTTCTACGTCTACGTGAACAAGTCAGCGTTTTTATGTATGTATGTTTGCCCGACGATAATTAGCAAAACCGTTGATTCGATCTTAATGACAAGTCTAGTCTAGTACTTATGTATACAAGTAGTTCATTTACATATACTTTTTGCTGGAATATGAGTAGGATCGGTTCAGGGGTTATGAAATTATAAGGGTCGCGAGGTCTGAGCTCGGCGCGAACTACTAGAACAATTAAATCGTCTGTCTGTCTGTCCCTCTGTCTGGCAAGACCATTGTTCTCAAAAATGCGTAAAGGTACCAAGTTGAGATCGATATCAAATTCTAAGATCTATCTTGGAGCTGTAAAAAATTAAGCTTATTAGTCAATCCTATCAAAACATATTGCCATTTGTGCCCCACATTTTGTCTCTTTTGCCGCAGTCACAAGTAAATCAAAACCTATCAAGCAAGGTCTTACAGCACAAGTAACGGAATATATCTGAAAACCATCAATTTGTAGCTTAAAAACAAATGCTATATATTACTAACTTAAATCTTTATTTGCAGAAATGACCGTTACGTATATCGATGTACGGGAGTATTTTTTTTTAACAACAAATTTATGGAAGTACGGAGCCTCGAAGCGCTAGTTAGCCGTTTTTTTTCATGTTATATATGTTGTTTTTAGTTTTTATGAATGACATTTATATTTGGAAATCAGTGTATCAGTATCAGTGGTTTAAATTTTTGTGTGTAAATATTTCTCGACATCAAAATGATGGTCGTAAAAAAAGGGTCGAACTACTAGATTAGCACAGGGCCGAAGAAGATGGCGTAACAAGAGAGAGGCCTATACCGAGCAGCGGAATAAGAAATGCTGTGATGATGATGATGATCCAAAATAAAGTATTTGTGTTTTCGTACTGGGATTTAAATATTATTCTAGCAACACTGTTTAGGGAAAATCCCATTATTATAAAGTTTTAGATAACGGTACTAGTACATTTAATAATAAAATATAAAGTCACCTACCAGGCTCCCAGTCAAGTGATACAGCAGACACTTTTGCATCCGCTCTGATAACGTTATTTATACCCAAACAATGAACAATACAATAATTATCTTCTTATAGACTTTAATAAAATACTTCAAAGGATATCCATTTAAAGTTAAGTGTTACTGACATCGTTCGACAAATTAGTAAATATATATATTCAGTCGAATATATCATATAACATTATTATGCCCTTATCGTGGTATTTATGCAATAATCAAAACTACTAATTACAAGTGAACAATAAGACTGCATGAGCTATAAAGTGCGATAAAATCACCATAAATTTCAGGGCTTGTAAGCTGAAGTGGCAACGGACAGCCACATCGAAGAACCGGTAACCGTTGGGGAAGAAGTAGAAACCACGTACCGGGAGACGCAGCGAAGGCAGACCTCCAGCTAGGTGGACTGACGACATTATAAAAGTTGCGGGAAACAAGTTAATGCAAAATGGCAGTCGTTCAGTGTGGCGCGATGGCGATCTAAGGCAGAGGCCTCCGTTCAGAAAAACTTGTTTGTTTCTGGCTGAAGATGATGATGATGAGCTTCGATATTCGAGTACCTAACATAAATTAATTTATACTTAATTCACAACAAATGCCTACATCTATGCCTGTGAAATAATGACGTCGATTCTGTTGTATACTATAATAAGTAACTAAAGACACTAAAGCCTTCTTTACTTGGCCTCTTTCTTTGGCTTTGACTAGCCTTGTGTGTCAGTGGTAAGATTGCGCCTCCTGAGTGTAGGTTGGGGGTTCGATTCCCATCCAAGCCAAACATTTGTTATTTGTCTGTGTTTGTATTCTATGTACATATTTACAACAAAAAGAAGTATTTCTGTATTCTATCAGTTATCTGGTTCCCATAGTACAAGCTCGCTTAGTTTGGGGCTATATAGCGGAGTGTGTGAAAAACGTCTACCAATATATGTATATTTTTCTTTTTCTTTATACAGACCAACCGAAAATCATCCGTAAGCATTGCGTGTCAGCAGTGATCTGCGTCGCAGAGATGCAGTGGTTTTTACAGTTCCTTGTACTAACAAAAGCGTGAGCCCGCGTTCAACCTGTGCTGCTGCTGAAACGCTGTCTGTAGAAGCCTTAAATCAATATGATGAATATCAAATTATTTGCGACGCTTTTGATTTCATGTGGAAAAAAATCAGTCGACTTGAGAAACTCCTCCCTTTTTTTTGGAAGTCGGTTACGGACAGGATGACAACAGTTTTATAGCTTTGGAAACTTTGGCTTAGAAAATGGTACCAAATAGAATCAACACCAGAATGTAGTCATTGCTAGCGCAAGGTGTATATAGGTACGAGTTTATCAAACACTTCGTTATTATGAATATATAGAGAAAGTAGGTACCTGTGTTTCATGAAATTACGTTTGGGGCATCCCTTGCAAGCACTCGAATCGTTCATCAGTTGATAAATGAACGCGAGTCAATTTTGCCGACATGAATTTGTTATTGAACATTCTCGACGAACGCTCTCCGGGATTTTCGCTTCTATTAAATCATAAATTAATATTCAAATTAACATTGAGTAACTTCCGAGCTTTAATTCACGGCTAATTGAAAGTGTTGCTTTTAGTGACGTTTTCACAATTCGGGGGTTGGCTAATTGCGATTCTGAATAGCGCTTTGAGTAAGGGACGTAAACCGGTTCAGTTATGATGTCCGCTGTATCCTGATCACGTACCAGTGGCTCCCGGGGGTTGCCTCGTCTCATCTACTTGTTTTTGACATTTCATGGCTATAATTCCAGCGATGATACCATTTGTGAACCCAATAGTTGCCTGTCACTCAGGTCTATATAAGTAGGTCAGAGTTTTTCGCTTCGTTCGGGTCACGTCGTCATTAATGTTTTTCTTTTTTTGCATTATCCATCAGCGGTTGTTTGCGTGGATAATGACAAATAAATCTTATGGCATTACTGTCTTCGTGGCGAAAAAAGAAAATGTTTTTCGTTTTACGACGATTTTCTTTTCCATGGGAAAAAAGGAAGGTTTGGTGGTACAGTCATGTTAATTTATTTCTAAGGAAAATCATAGCAGACTAAAGTATTTGGACGACTTAAGCATTCAAAAAAAAATTTTTTTTTATTTACTTGGGACTGAATGCATAAAACGCCTCAGGAGGAAAGAAAAAAACTTAAGAACTCTTCGCAATGTCCGTCTGTCTGTCTTTCACGCTCCTTTTATTCATAGAATATAAGTACGTGTGATTCTACATGCATAGATAGGAAATGATAGCTAGGAAAAAATTGAACAATTCTTATAATGTAATGTAATTTACACGAAATGCAAGGAAAAAAATTATGTAGAGGTCATATATTTTTTCCTCGCATTTCATGTAACCCCCTAGATTTTTTATGGAATTGTTTTTTTTTAATACATATAAATGCCTATATATCGAAAGAGGTTGATAAATTGTGAGGTTTATATACTCATTATTCAAAACCGTGACAAAACACAAACGTGATAATACAATCAGAATATTAGTTCCTCTGTGCTATGTTCACTAAGAAGTTAGTAAAGTTAGTAAAGATTTCCCCTCGCAAAAAACGAGGTCTAATATGCGTGCAATTTATAAGGAGAATACTGTGTATGCGTGCCTAATCGTAAAAGTAGAACTTTAACTTTATTGTTTCTGTAATATATGATACTGACATCTACGAATTAGATATTAATATTTTCTAAAATACGAAAAAGAAAATTCAGAAAAGTTCGCAGTTGATATGTATTCCCAAAGAGACGCGTACATTGGAGGTCTTTTACAGACTGAACGAACTTTTAGACGTGTTTCTATCTCATCCGATGAACTCTCGTAATGTAGCAAATCTCTTTTATGTCACAAGTTCTTTGGCTTATTCATGCATATTTTTGACGGTCCTTAAAATATGGATACGAAATATAAATTACATAGTCAACCTCGACTTTAACTGAGCAATCTCACTGGAATCAGTTTTTTGAAGTGCTGCCAGGTGAAGTAAGGGAGTGCAGGCAGCGACAAGGCAAGCGGAGCGTTGGTTGTCCGGCAGCGAGATGGGTCGACGATATTGTTAAAATACGTGTTTGTGGAACAAAATATTTTTCCAGACAAACTTTTATAAAGTACGTTATTGGTACTGTACGCTGATCAAAATGTGTCCATACTCCATCAATCTACTGTTAGTTACTGAGGAGTTCCGTTTTCAACCTTCCGTATCCGTCATTAGATCAGCTCGGTAACATAATATTGTATTTTCATCGGAACTTGACACATATACAAAATTTCAACTCTATTAAACAAGAATAACTGGTCTAAAATTCAGTTGCAAAATTTGACCTTGACATAAATACACACATACAACACTGCAAGTTAAATAAATACTTGTGATAAACGATATCGGGTCGAACCTGGCGCAGATTGGCACAGGACCGAGGCAGATGGCACAGCAAGATGCCTATACCCAGCAGTGGCTGTGGATGATGACGATGATTTATTTATTTAGCTTATAAAATGGTACCTATACAACATAATTGAAGTCATAGAGTTATACAAAAATCATAAAGTTAACCAAATGTATGTGTACGAGTAACTTCTGCTTTTGAGGCCTATCGCTGTCGTAACTAAACCCCCAGTCTACGTTATCGTCGCTACATAACATAAAACGCGAGCATTCTTGCTATAACAAGCAGGCTTAAGTATAAACTTAGAGAAAAGGAAATAAAACATTAAAACTCGGATTGCTTTCGGTTGTTATGTCGGTATAATTTCAGAATAATAAGCAGCTTTAAAACTAAGTTTCGCGTGTACATACTTCTATAACGGAGAAGATACTTTGGCGGAATTTGTTTCTTCGTGTTCGCCTGAAACTGAAACAGTTTTAGGTATTCGGTTTGATATAGAGTCGAAAAAGACCTATATTGAAACAAGCAACACAAAATAAAGTCAAAGTTAAAGTCATTTATTGGTAAATATTGAAATATTCACCTACAAGTCAAAAATAATAACCTTTTGTATACAATAGTAATACGTGTAGGTACTTATAATAATATTGATAAAGCTATAGATGACAAAAAAATTAAGGCGAACTACACACCAAAGACATATTTAGTGTAATAAGATATTTGTGTTACGTGGCACACTTTTTGTGAAAAAAAATGTGGTGTCTATAAGCGCACTAGTATTTAAATGTAGGTCTACGATAAATGTTTTGTGTGGTATACAACAATTGTAGTATTGGTGTGTGTGCGCCTTAGTTGTTACCAGTTGCAGCACGAGATGGAAAATTTTAAAAATATGTAAAAAAAAAAATTGGTTCGTAATACCAGAATTCGAATGGTTTAAAAATACGCAAAATCTGGAATAACTAGCAACGCTAGTACATTCATCTATGAACTAGCATTCGATTTCATCGGTGATTGTTTTCAAAGATTTCAAAAATAGAGCCTCACGTATTCTACTACCTCGTTTGACAAACAATAGAATTAAGCAAAAGGGAGTTTTGGCGGGAATGTGAAGAAGTCATGTCGCGTCATTTCATTAATTTCCAAAACTTGTGTTACATCGAGTGTTAATGTATTAATATGGTGGATTTTTATCCATTATGTGTTCGTGAACGTGTACGAGTGTTGGTGAATAATATAATGTTGTGAAACATTTCCAAAACTCCCTATAAACCTCTAGTAAAGTCTTCACCACTTTACTGGGGCATGACGTGGACTTGATCGTGACTAAATTTGATTGACTTAGACTAAGACTGAGACTTATTTTAATTGTTAAACATTTGACATCACTTGAAATGTTACAATACTTGACACTGGCTAAATACACAACGTGTGGTGCCAAAATATAAGAGAAAAAATAAATAAACAAAAGAGGCATTGCCTAAAAAAAATGTTGAGTTTGACCATAGAAAAAAAAAGCTCCAAATGAAACGCTGTTAATTTTTTTTGGAACGCTTTTTAAACATTTTCTACAGCCTTAATTTGTAATTGTAATTTGAAGCAAAGGGTCTTTGAAGTTAAGGAAAATCTGACAAAGTTACGGGCAAAAAACATTTTCAAAGAAAGTGTTCGGCGATATTTAGAGGCGCGGCTCGTGAGCGCATATTGGTACTTCCACAAATCAATCTACCGCGAAATGTTTTATGTTAAAATACTTTTTATGTTAACAGAGGAAAAGAACGCGCGATAACCGATCTTCGCATCGTCTCTTCAAACGGAATAAAGCGATTGATGATCGAAGCAAAAAAAAACAGTAAGCCATTTGCTTCTAGACAATTTGGTTTACAATATAGAGCGTATAAGAGAATAAATAGAGTGAATAAGAGAACAGGGATCTCACTCAAGTTACCATTCAGTGTGGTGATGCTCCTCGCACTATGGGCATAACAAAAACTTTGGCCGGTAACAAAAAAGGGCGAGTTATTCGAGTAAAACAGAAACATTTTATATTTTTAGCGACATTGTTGAGAGATGTATTTTTTTGCTATTCTGTAGATTCAGTGCCTATTTCAAAAAGAAGAAGACGTTTGATATTCACTCACAAAACAGCCTCTGGCTGGACTCAGGCTGAATCGGTGTACGACGGACAAGAATATTCGTGTAACGCTTCGGCGACACTCCGAGCAAACCTAGTAAAAATAGTGTGTTTCGTTTCGTTAGACTCAGTTTACCCGGACCAGGGGCCTGGCGATAGCGATGGAGTCATCGTTTGGTATCCTGCTCACTCGAATGGTGTGAGTAAGTTGGCGCGAGTGAAACGGCGCACGATGACCATCGCCACCAGAGCTACAGGATTAGGCCCCAGGGTGACGTGACAACCTTAGCACGACGATTACTAGACTCAGCCGCCGACGCTGCGCGACCGCGAACCTTAAACGCCACGAAACGATTAGCGGTCGCGCAAAGCCAGCTAAATCTAGTAACTATAATTGCGCTAAGGATGTCATGGCCTTTCTCTGATTTTGTACTTTTATCTTTTCTGTGCTCTGTGTGTGAGTCATCGGTCTGTTTATGTTTTATTTAAGCGATTAGCTAAAATTATTAGTAATGTTTGCCCAATTCTACAATCTCTACCGAATAATTAGTAAAACTAAAATGCACCCAAACTAAGAAACTTTCAATAGTATTCAGTAGCATTAATCATGAAAATGTAGACACGCCCAAAATTGAATGCATCGAACGACGCCGTCATTACATAGACAGATACGTGGGGCCGCCGATTTGCATCTAAATCTGGTTGTGTTGTTGGTTTGCTTTACATCCTGTTCTCGTACAATTTATAGCGTCTACCTAAGTCGACGGATTTCCTTGTCGAGAGACCTTCGTACACGGAAAGTCGTGAAGAGTAAGACAAGTAAGACAAACACGGTCATTAACGTGTCCAAGTATTTCGGTGCGGGTGTAGCAGTGGTACATCATTAAGGTTAAGACTAAATGGAACAGCGTTATAGAAACGGCTGTGCAATCCATCACGCGTAAGCGGGTCCCGACAGAGCACTTAGCCACTGTCGGCTGCGGACGGACGCGCTCGCCAACATCCGCCCTGCGCTGGCCGCGATACATGAAGCGCCCGGTGCTGCAACGCAGTGATCAGCCTTGTAAGCTGTTCTCGATTTCAGTTATGACTGAATACGTTGACTCGCAGCCTTATGGAATGTTTCTAATTCTCCTAGGTTAATTATTACTTTTGAGCCGTAAATACACTGTCGGGCAAAGGTCACTGTCACTTCTTACCAATATTAGTCTATATGCAAGGTATAAAGTACGTACCTACCTACTATAATATTATATAAAATTTGATAGAAAGCTACCTATACTTACAAACTACGATTTTGTACATCTTGCAAAAGTGTAGCGAAGTACATCGGATTGGAATAATATGCTCGAATGGTCAACGACGAGAGGTCATTGTCGCTGAGGGAGACCGATGAGCGAGAGGGAGAGAGAGAGAAAGAGAGAGATCCTCTCTCTCTCACCCGCTCCGGAGAGCGCGTAAATGCGTAGTATGCATAAATGCATTTGCAAACGTACAAACAAAAAAATTATAAACAACTTAGGGTGTATCTGTGTGTTTTTATACCATAAGTACTTAATATTTAATTTATTTTATAGCATTTTGTAGGTTTTTCTGTGACACCCCGTCACAGTAAGGACACTTAGGGAATTGATATAGCAAGCCACCAAGGCGCGCGGATGTTGCGCTGGGAGACAAAAAATTATGGCGCTTTAAGAAACGAACAAGCGCCCGCCGCTGTTCCATAGAGCGCCATACACTTTTGTGTCAGTATGGCGCCACGCCCTGGACGCTTGCTATATCAAGTCCATCCCAATAAGGGTAGTAGAGTCTTGAGAGTCTTAACGTCTTACAAGTATTTTTCTAGGTAAAGTGAGCAACTAGAGAATAGCAGGCATTTATACACCGATATTTCTGTGGTCTAGTGAGACTAAGTCCAAGAGCAACCAAATTTAACTGATAGAGACTTCATTTACGGTGTTACGTTACAGTGTGCATACGTGTAACGACCGCACCATCCACAAAGGAAAATACTTCAGTGCCATGCGTTTCGCCGGAATAGGTTTTATCGTGAATGGTTCGTTCTAACCTAAAATAAACGTAACAATTGTTCTGTCATCAGAGCGTGGAGGGTAGGTAACTGATGTGGTGCTCAATAAAAAAAGAGTAAAAAATAGCATAGATAAGAGAAAAATGTACTCCATGGTCTTTGTATTTGCGTTAAGTGTTTACGCTTGTATCCGAAGTACGTACCTAGGTACCTATAAAAGTTTTTGGTAGAACTAGGTTTTATACTTGAGTGCCTGAAATGTCTACGCAGCTTCCCAGAACAGTTTTCAGATAATTGAGTTTGTCAGTTCATCTTTGACTACGGCTGCTTGGGCAGCTGTACCTATTATACCCGACTGCAAAATGTAGCGTATGACATTGCGGATATAGAGACAAATCTATTAATCCACTATCGTGCTAATCCACTATCTAATCCACAGCAAATAGAAAGGTAACGTTCTGTGATCTAATCGCGCAGCGTCATTAGATTTGTCTTTACCTATAATGGGTGTCTCTATTGTAAAGCCCAATAATGTACGACCCGATAATGTACGGCCTGGAAAGTATGACTGATAATTGGAGTAACAGGCTGCCAATTATCAGGTCGTACAACACAGATCGTACAATACGGACCGTACATTATCAGAACATGCCAATAAAGCATGACCAAGAACGTACAGCTAATAATGTACAGCCGATAATCCGCGTACCTGAGAAAAGTACACGTTTTATCGGCTCATATATTAATGGACAGCCTGATAAAAGACGACCCAACCAATATTGACTGAAAGACTCTGCTCCTATTGGTCGATGTCCTATGATCTCTTTTGATTTCATTCTTTGATTAGACGCGATAGTGTAAATAAGGCACAAATTAAAAAATCCTTAACCAACTGTCATTTTACAAGCTTAACAGAAGCTTTCCAGGCTTTTATAATAAAAACTTAATAACCTAATCAGTTTTGACACCGCAAATATTTTCGAATTGTCGTAAAAAAAAATACCTTAACCTACTAACTGTAATCCTTATATCTTTAATCTGTGTCTTATTTTTACTATCGTGATCAAACGAGTCACGAAATCGATAGCCAATAAGGGATGGGCTGTTTTTTATCAGGCTTTACATTAACGGGGCGTGCATTATCGGCCCGTGTTAATAATGTACGGCATGATATTGTACGTCCCAATATTGCACAGCCTGATACACGATGTACCGATACACGGAATATCAAGCTGTACATTATCGGCTGTGCATTATAGGCCCGTGCCGATAATGTGAGGCCCGATATTTCATGTACCCGTTCACCAATTATCATGCTGCACAATACGGGCTGTAAATTATCGGGTAGATAATTATTGGGTCGTGCATCATTGCCTCCCCCTATAATTATCCGGAATGTCATACGCTATATTTTGCAAACGGGTACTTGTTTGTTTTTATTTTAATAATAAAACTAGTTCATAGGCCATTCAAAGCATCTTTAAATAGCATACATACGTATTTATAAGAACCGCAAAATCAAAGACACTTAAAATGCGCCTACGTAAAATAAAGTTGCAAGTGCACTTTACATCGCCTACGTATGTTTGTGACATCTGTGTGAATATTGCTTATGATAAAATCAACGGCCCTGCTTTTCACATTTTTTTTTTGTCAAGCTTTCTAGTTTGGGAAAGTTACATAGATATCTGTTTTATTTCCTGCATGGACTGCATCCTGTAAAATGAAGTGATCGTTGCCCGTTGACTTACCGCGTAGTTCCGGTATTAGTTAGATGGCAAAACCGGAAACCGGAATGATGCGTTAAAAACCATCACAGAGTATCACCATCACCATCATTCCAATTATGACCGCGAGGAGAATTATCTCCAAATGCGCGTTTCAGCGCACACTACTTTATCAAAGTAATTAAGAATAAGATAGATGGGCTGACGGACATAATGATCAAATTATAAGGCTTGTTGTACTACAGATTCCTAAAAAATTGTACGTAAAGACAACTGCTTCCACGATTCATTGAACGTTATCGCGTCATTATTTCAGTAAATATTGCTGTAAATGCGACAAACACATGTTTTTGTATGTTTTTTTTTCTAATGTGGTTTGGACTGAACTAATAGGTCACGTAATCTATAAAGTGTGATCAGTGTTACAACTAGATTTGAAAAAGCCTTATTTAATTGGAAATTAATAATAGTCACTAGCTGGCCTGATGCCTGTTTCCTGAGTGTGGCCGAGAATAGAGCAGATAGAATCGATCTAGAAGAAATTAATAACTGCAGCCTTGAAAATGCCTAAATTAGTATTGTTTTTTTGGGTAATTTTATTGTATCTTTCGACCTTTGTTGTATCAACGTGTAAGTCACTCGCCAGATGGGAAGAATCATGTGCCCATAACACCTCAGAGCTACCAATAATTTTGGTACATGAACTACTCAAAATCCAGCGCGGCATGCACTGCGTTTCTTATCTGGAGATTTTAGATAATGGTCAATAACATTCACAAGTCACAAGAAACTTTTTTAATTTAACAAAACATTTTATGTACAAAAAACATTGCCATTTAATTTGGAACACAGCCTAGTAATCTTCGCACGCTACTGCTTGGCGCTTAAATAACTGGCAAAGGTATGGTACTTCTCCAGGTGAACTCTGCCAAAGAGTCCTACCACTAAAAATATGGGTAAGCTAACCTGCTCTACATATTTTTTGTCTCACTTTCACACGTGAATCTTTTTGCCAGCGAGAAGTTGACAGGTAATGTCATACCTAGCTGAACAATAAGCCTATGTCTATAAGTAAAAGTTAGATAAAGTTTCTTTGGACATCATAGAGAACAAAATAACAGATAACAACCCACTTAAACTACTGAATATCACGAGTATCGTAAGCTCTTTATTGACAAGGTACACTAAACACACACTAGGAACTTTTTGAAAATTGGAAAGAATATTATTAATACCTTCCTATGTTCCTGGGATAAAGCTGGGAGACGCAGTATAGTGTATAGCTGTATATTTCGACAATCAAAAGATGTATGTTATCCCTGCCTCTAGGCAGAGTCGCCGAGGGAAGGTTTACTCTTCTGGGAGAAATGTTCAATATTAACAGATTAACTCGGTTGGGGATCCAGCTTCATAAAAATAAATTCCAATATTCCCCTCGTTGCTCTCATAACTCGTAAGAAACGGCTCTCTCTGGAAAGTTTAAGGCGGACGATTTGAGAATAAAAATTGCATTTATACTATGTTAAATTAAGTTTTTATTGAGAAATTTACGAGGGGAAGGAAAACAGTAGCGCATTTCAAAGTTAAACGCGCGTCCGTAAATAAATTCGTAAGTACAACTAAGTACCTAAGTAAAAATATAGGTACACAAGCTCGCCCGCACGGCTTTGCTCGCATTAGCTACAGAATTTTCAATGCCCCATTTCACCCCAAATCGCCCCCTAAAAGGGATGATCATCTTCTAAAGGGGATGATCATCTTCTATAGGGGATGATCATCTTCTAAAGGGGATGATTTACGAAAAATTATGAGAAATTTCTGTCTTAATTTTTTAGGTTTAACAATCGAAGATACATTGGCGTAGCATGAAAAAAGTTTTTGTTTCCATTCATGTAAGTAAGTAAGTGTGTTTGTTCCCGTTCAACGCTGTAACGGCTGATCGAATTAGGATGAAATTTGGTATGGCTGTTAGCTTATACCCTGGATTAACACATAGGCTACTTTTTATCCCGGAAAAATATTCGGTTTCTGTAGAATAGCTTTGGAACCGTGGGGCGCAGCTAGTACATTATAAATAATTAGAAGTGCCGGAAGCATTTATCGACCGATCAATTCTCCTTCTTTCACATACATTTCTACATTTTGAAAACAAGATAAACGATAGGCGATACTATAATACTATTTTTACTTTCGCAAAAAGGATCCGAACTATAGCGACATTTATCGCGCACTAACTTTTCCAGTTTTCCTTGTTTTGTCCCTTTTCAACTATAAAGTGACACCAAACACTTTACTTTGTCATTCGATCAAATCGCGTGAGCGAAATACTTCGGAAGAGGAATTTATTGAATACCAAATCAATCCTGGTTTATTTGCAACTATGTAGAAATAAAAACGAAATGCCCAAAAACAGAACAAATTTTTCTTTCGGGATTACGAAATTTTAGAAAATCTGTTTTTGTATTTCTTTCTAAATAGATTTGCGTTTGACTACATCCTGGCAATGATGTGGTCTAGGATGAACCATGCTTATCTAAAAGGTACTTGTGTGTCCTATAAATTTTGAATAATTATACTTTTGGGAAACATATTGCACATTCTGGGAAACAAACTCCGGTAGGGAGTTCCAAATCGTTGCTGTGCCTATAAAAAATGTAGAATCAAACCACTTTTTGCGTGATTGAGGAATGTCCAATAGGTACGGGTGGCGCTTAGTGCGATGTTACATTTAGGGTTATCATCAAGTATAATAGTTGTGTACTACTATAATACTACTACTAATTACAACGAATACTAATTATAATTCTATTATAATACGTTTGGTATTTCAAATGCACGATTAATATTTTTTGGATTAAAGTAGGTACTGTAGCGGCAGCCAATGGCTTTTATGGTCAAACTTGAGATGGTGTATGACTCTAAATGAGCCAAACGTGGTCCTGACCACGAGGTACAATTTTAAATTAAAAAAATAGTAATTCTAGATAACTTGTTTTTTCGGAACTGCTCCGGTAATTTAAAATAATTATATTTCAAGACGATAGTAAAATATGTGTTCCTATTAGTACTCACGGGATATTAACCACGATTTCTAATTTTGTTGCGTTCCCGATATTTCGGCAGAGTTGTATGCGCCTGGTTCACGGGTAGACAATAATAGTAATGTAGTAAACAACCACGAAAGTCTAAAACAGTGTAACATATTTTATACAGAGGTTGCTTTGAATAGCCTTGTGGCTTAGTGGGTGGATTTCCGATCTATAGGTTGTGGGTTCGATTCCTACCCAGGACAAGCATTTGTGTGATGAGCATGTATGTTTGATGTAAGTATTTATGTATTCTATCAGTTATCTGGTTCCCATAGTGCAAGCTTGCTTAGTTTGGGGCTAGATGGCGTTGTGTGAAAAACGTCCACCAATACTTATTTATTTATTTAGAATTACTTAAGTTAATTTTATATGGTTACTTGTTCCTTTTTTTGCAATGCACTTACGCATACCCGTCCGCTGGGTGGACGGACGGGCTATGTCGTACTCGACGTCACGGAAAACGCGACGCCCCTACCGACCATCACACCCATTACTCTCCGCAGCCCTGTTTTGCCGACGTTCACCCCCTTTGCACCGGGGTGGACCCACCGCAGGAGGGAAACTAACGCCCTCCTTCCGGCTCGAGGGAAAATCCCATACATCCTCCAATCCAGGCCCTCCATCCCAGGCCCTCCAAGCGGAGACGGAGTACGAGCCCGGCTGGCTTGCCTCCGTGTCCGTGCTCTCCGGAGCGGGTGAGCGAGAGGATCTATCTCTCTCTCTCGCTCCTCGGTCTCTCTCTGCGACATCACGACCTCGCAGAAAGAGACCATCGCCTCCTATGACCCCTGGTCGTCGACCATTCGAGCTAGAATAGTTGACAACGAGAGGTCCGCCCCCACGACCGCCACCAACTCCAGCCGCGGCTCCGCTGCTCCCGGGCACACCTCCAGCACGTGCTGCGCAGTTTCTTCCACGCAGCAGCACTGGTGGCAAGCTAGGGTCGCCTCCCTCCGAGCCACGTTGCACAGGTACTTCCCGAGGCATCCATGCCCCGAGAGGACCTGCGTCAAACGGAAGGTCACCGCCCCCATACTTAGGTATACCTGAGTTAACCTGAGTAACAATTACAAAGGTAAGTAAGTATATAAAAATACGTAAAGGTATTATGGGATTTTTCCCGCCATTTCCACCCTACTAACTGTCATAACTACTATCGAAAAACTTTCATACGTTTCCGACGGCAAAATTTATGAATAATGATGATCTTATTGATGTCCCTGATTGTGATCGTGCGCGAGACTCGAAGACCTTCGTTTCGCTTGGTTTAATATAAATAAATAATAAATATTGTTGGACGTTTTTCACACAGCGCCATCTAGCCCCAAACTAAGCAAGCTTGTACTATGGGAACCAGAGAACTGATAGAATACATAAATACTTTTTTAATCAACGGTCAATCAACAGTAGGTTTGAAAGGCAGTTCATACTGTGCCTATAATTAGTTTAACCAGTTAAAGTATGATTTCTTACTGGACCGACTAAACTAACTCTCAAGATTCAAAGCTCGGAAAATCTTTTTTATTTGCATGTACGAGTACAATGCAGACAGCACCCGTAAAGAAAGGGTGGGTTTGTGGCGCGGGTCGAGAGGGGTGGGGGGGAGGTCGCTGCTCAGGCCTAATGGCCCTGTCGCAAGTCAACAAGCCGACGTGCTCAGCGTCCCCAATTAACACGTCCTAAAGAAAATAAACACTAACGATCGACTTTTCCAATATTTAAATTTTGAATTTCTCGGAATAACACACCACCTTCGCACATGACATATTCGAAACACCAGTGTTTTTTAAAAATTAAAATCCTGTTGTTTCGTTAGGAATAGAACGGCTAACGAACGTCCCAATTTATCGTTTTTTTTGACGTCTGTTCCAGTGTTTATATCACAGAAGAGATTTTATTTTATCTTTCTCTTTTCTGTGATTTATTTGCCGTAGTGCCATATCGTGGCATTCGAGGTTATTTATAATTCACCAAAAATCTCTTGCACCTACTTACCACAATCACTTCCATGACGTTTAATAATTCGTCTTTTCTTTGTCCCAAAACCAAAACATTTAGATTAGGGTACTAATGGAAAATTAGATACACGGCTTAAAATAAGAAAAAACGCAGGGGGCCCGTGTGAAACTTAGAAGCAGACATTTGCACCAAAAATATACAAAGATAAAAAAAGAAGTAAATACTTTAATTTTAGGGTCCCGTACCTCAAAAGGAAAAAGGAACCCATATAGGATAATTTCATTGTCCATCTGTGCATCCGTCCTTTTTCTCAGGAATGTGTTTCTCAAGTTGAAATTGATATCAAATATATCTATCTAAGGCCCTTGAAGATGTAAAAAAATCATGTTTCTAAGTCAATGCGATCAAAAAATACGGCCATTTATGCCGCATATTTTGTCGGTTTTGCCGCACTCGCAAGTAAATCAAAACCTATAAGGGTACTTGCCGTTGACCTGGAATCGTGAAAATTGGCAAGAAGCAAGGTCTTACAAAACAAGTAAAGAAATAAATATGAATATCAAACATTTGTATCTATATCAAATAAATAAAAAAATGCGATTAGGTACAAACTTATACTTGTATAGTTAGAGAAATGACCGTTGCGTATATCGATGTATGAGAGATAATTTTTCAACTACAAAGTAAAGTTTGTACGAAAGTCTCGGTTCTCGAGTCAGACTCGCTCTTCGCTCCGGGTTTTTAAATTTTTATATTTTGGTCTTGTAAAAAGGCATGGAACAAAGTTAATTGTTAAGTGTATAAGTATAGCTTATAAATATACAGCTGTGTAAATAATAAACACTTAGATACTGGTTCCCATCTATATCTATATAATATACACGAAGTTACTGAAAAGTGCAACAATATTGAGTAAAAAGTATAAAAGAACAAGTTCTTTTTTAGGAATCAACGCAAAGACAAAAACGCTTATGATTTATAAACCTAAAATTTGGACCCAATACTCCTTAAATGGTTTAGGTGAACAATAAGAACGGATTTTGCGAAATTCCACCCCTGAAGGGGTAAAATGGACCCCCAAAGTTTGTATGGAAATAATAATATTTTTCCATGCTACACCAATTAAACTCGGTTTGTGCACTGAATATAAAAAGTAAAGACAGACATGTCTCAGGATTTTTACAAAATCAACCTCTAATGAGATGAAATATGGTTTTAAAATTACTGTAGCTTATGCGAGCAAAGCCGTGCAGTGCCCTGGTAGTATTTATATTTAATAAAATTCACACATGCACTCGCAAAATAATATACTATGTCTGCATGCAGCTCGAGATCATTTAAATGATAATATGATTCGACTGCATAGATACTATCTCCAAAGAGTGCAATTTCCTTCTTAGGTGATAACCTGGAGATCAGCCAGTCAAGTAGTATATATTTATTTGGAAAATACTTTGTAAAGCGTCGGAAAGATATTTTTTTGCCTAATATTTACGGTTGCTTAGACTATTTCTTCACTCACATTTGACTGGAATCGTTAGGGTCCTAGAGAAGTTTTAGAAATAGTGCCCCACGGCAATATTTCTCTGATCAATATTTGCTCAAAATATTCGGTAGCTTGTTGGTTGTTCTTGTTGTTTGTTTCCTGTTATATGTTTCTCAAACAGTGAAAATGTTGTTTTTTTTTTTCGGACAAAAAAGGGCCCATGCTTCGTGCGCCTCTGTCGTCCTCGTGCAAATTGACATTTAACTTTTGTAAACAGAACAAATACAAGATCCATGGAACAAACATTACAAATACTAAGTTAAATTTTAATTTTGATTGAAAAATATAAAACAAAAAGGTAACTACCGTGCAGGTAGGTATGCTACCAGATTTCTATGTATGAAATTTGTTTGCATCGAAATGAAAATGTAACTCAACGCTTGTACCTAAAAATATTTTTTACATAGAGCTTTCAGTCCTTGCATACCTTCAACAAATTTTGAAATGCGTGAGTGAGACAGAGGCGCTTGAAAAATGAGCTCATAAAACAAAGTTGAAAAGCATCCTTGCGTTTTCATTGAAACGTCTGCAGATTATCTGGAGATGTTGAGCTGGACTGCTTGAATGCAGCGAGGAAATTATAAAAGGCAGCCGCAGAAGAACAAAACTAGCTCTTGATTACGCGCCCGTTGGCGTGAATAATTGTAACCAACGCGCCATTTTCCTATTCAGTTAGAGTGAATACTGTTAGAACTAATTGGACGTTTGCGAGAAATAACTTTATTATTTTATCTGGTCTACCTGTCGGCATAAATAACCCAGGACCAAATGAAACAAAATTAAATGTGAGCCTATAATGCCTATTATTTTCTGCCGCCAGCCAGTGAATAATCTATGTTATTTCTTTTTTATACCGTTTGAAAAGATTTATGTCACTTTTGATATAACTTTATGAAACTATATTTATATAATTATAATTTAACAAACGTACACTGGCAGAGAGATAGATCTCTCTACGCTTATGTTATTTAAAAAGATATTCTTAATGCGTCTCGTGTTACGATGGTAGTGTTGCGTAGCTATGCTAGAAATAAATCAACATCGTCGTTATAGGCAGAGTTCCTAATATGCAGAGTGGTATTTGCGGTTTTGACATTTTGTTCGGCTTTTTGTAAAAATCGAAAAAGGCTACTTTGGACTCCAATATTTAAAACATGGCACGTGATTTATTGATCGTGTGAGCGAAGTGAACGAAAGACTCTGCTTCAACTGGAAAAATTTGCTTTAATTTGTCCGTATGTTGGTACTCGACTAAAGGTGTCCAATCTTGACGATTGGAACTCAACCAATCAAAAACAAAAAACTCAACCAATCTTGACGAAAGATTTTTTTGTCATCGGCGATTTTTGATTGGAGGGGTATTTCCTCCGAGGGGGGTTCAAATCCCAATAATGAACTTGAGCTGCCGGTAAACGACGACATCACGAGGAAACCATAGCATAGTGGTAGTACTAGGCTAGTTAGCTACCAACCTCAAGTTGAATATGTCACCAAACAACGGTGTGATCCAGCAGCCTCAATTGGGAGCCAGTTCCCATTACAGGCTATGTGTGCTTACTATCCTCGACAATCACGTAACATCAAGAAAGCTTGTGGTCAAATGCCTAGCCTCTCAAAAAAAACTCTTACCGATAACACAAAGAACAAGATAAAGTGGAATATAGCTTTTTATTAATAGTTATCTACCTACTTCAGAAATACCAAAGTTCATACGTGAACAAAGACGGTACAATCTTGGAAAGACAATAACATAAGATAAGAAACTACGTAATAAAAGGTTTCATTATAATCAAGGGTCGTGAGGATAGGTAACTATTCCGGAGGAGAGCTAATCACGAAGGCACTTTAAGCCTTTCCACGCCCTAAGTGATGCAAACGAGGAAACTTCGGATGGCAAACGGCTTAGAGTTCATCCCTTAACTTTGATCGACACTTCAAAGTCAAAAGCCAATTTACTGCAACGTATGTTGTGACATATTTTTCTATAACTTCCATTAGTTTTAGAAATAATCTTAGTTAGAATTACTTTACTACTTTCATTACTTGTATTATCAAGTTTTTAGGGTACCGCTCCCAAAAAGGGCTAAATAGAGCCCTATTGCTGTCATTCTGCTGTCTGTCTGTTTGGGTTTCTAGTTCATAAAGGGAATGAGCTACAGACCTGAAATTTGATATTTTGATATTGATTTTGATATGTTATGAGAAAGTTGAACCAAAACGGAATTAAAATTCAAAAAATGGAAATAATATACCTATAAATAAAATCTTAATACATATGCTTGAAGAGTGATATTAATAATAGAAAAAAATACCCAACTGCATAATTTAGGTAGCCTATGTCACTCAGAAGGTAAAGATGAATCCAACGACACCTCACTCGTCAAAATCGGTCAAGTCGTTTAGGCAACAGGACGTAATATGAACACACAAACAAACATACATACATTCATACATACACCCTAAAAACATTACCCTCCTTCTTGGGCAGTCGGGTAAAAAGGATCCAATTTTTTTGTAGGCTGTAAGGAGTCAAACTTTTGTTAGATATACTTTAAAAATTACCCTAGTTAGGAAGTTATGCTTTCTGAATGTCATGTACCATTGAGCAACACAGGCCTCCGGCCTGGGCCGTTCGGGCCGGTTCCGTGTCGCTTAATGTCATGTGCTTACAATATTTTGTTAATGTCTTTAAACCATTATATAGAAAACGACGTTTCATTATGCTTGAAATATTATTCATAATATTATATCAGGCGTACTTACCTATACCTATTTTTTTTTTCATTTTAATTGAAATGAAAAAATATGGAAATTCTTTTCTTTTGGTGTGGGGGGTTTATTTACCAGTAATTCAACCGCCAAGCAGTAGTGTGCAATTTATTACTTTTTTCCGGATTACTGTTTTCTGTGTTCCGTGTTATTACTGTTATTAATTCTGTTCCGTATTGAGCGTAATTACTGGGCATATGGCAGAGTGACGAGCGCATTGCATTGCGGCGCATTATTTTAAACTTTTTTATACTGAACTTTTCTGGTCAATTGTGACGCTTAATAACAGATGAGCGACTTGCACGTCTCGACACCGAGTACCATAAAAAAATGTATTCCGCCTTAGTTGCTTATCTATGGATGAAAAAAAATAACAAAAAGCAGCATTTTATTGAAAAGATGTGTCTCATCCACAGTCTCATTTAATATTTTTTCATTGTTATGATAATCCTTGAGAGTTCTGAATCAGTAATGAAATTCGCGGCAGTGAAGGCGATTCAACTTGATTAATGCCAGCCTCCTAGAAACCAAGGAGGAAATTAAGCTTCCTTAAACGAATTTTATTGCACTTTTTGTGAAGTTGTTTCCTAATTAATTTAGAGCAACAAGTGCCCCAGAATACCAGCGGATCAGCCCAAAAATGGGGTCGCCGTCGTCGTAAGATAATATTTTCATGAATCTCTTTTATTCAAGCCTGTTAAAAGAACAAACAATAATGGTCTAGAGAAACTTTTAAGAGATAAATGTATACTTATTGTTGCTATCGTAGGCACAACTTTTACAAATCACTTTTTGAGCTCTCTGCAAAGTAATAATCGCCGTAACTTTTTTTATGATTGCGAACCGATTAGAATATTTGCTTTTGTTTGTGAAGTGTTAACGTTGGTCTTCAACACAAAACTTGGGGCGTAGGTGGATGAGAAATGGGTGTGATAATAATCGTTACTTTGTTTGTTTATGACTTTGAGCTAACATATCACACATTAAAAAGTATTAAATTTTCTTGAGCTACTTGAGCTATACTATAATTTTAATTTTCACAATACAATAACTACTCTATTTACCCGAATGCCCAAGAAGTTGGAGGGTATTGGAGGGTAATGTTTTTGGGGTGTATGTAAGTATGTATGTTTGTGTGTTCCCACTTTACCTCCTGTTTGTTAAACGGCTTGACCGATTTTGACGAGTGAGGTGTAGTGGATTGCTATGGCTGGAGTGATATAGGCATTTTCGAGTGATATTTTGCAGTCGGGTTTTTGTTTTTCTTTTAATGAAAATGTTTTTAAACCATGATCCGGCTTAGAAACACAATAAAACATTTGTACTTGTACACGCTATTGTTCGAGTTGCGTACATAGAGTTCCATATAGCTTTGGCACCGATCACATTGTAAACAGAAGTACCTCACCGCAGCATCCAGAACGTTATACCAGAACGGCTAGTAGAGAATCACTAACTTTCACTACGATTAAAGCCCGGCTTTGTTGAAATAGGTATGCATAGGTTTCAGCTGCGGCGTAAACGCTTTGTAACGCAATGTTTGAGTATACTAAGGTCTGTTCATCCTTACCTGACAAAAAAGGTAAACAAACTTCTCTTTCTCACAAAATCCCCGTTTTCTGAAAGAAATCACACAACCTAGGCACGCACTATTGTCCCTGGTTACATAAAAAAACATAAACGCAACTATTTACACACGGATCATCATAATTACACTATACATATTTTTCATAAATACGAAAACAACACAAAATCGTATTTTGTGGTTAGACTCCTCTGCAGTCTATGGATTTTAGTTTTGTTTGTGTACCGTTTTTGTCAGGTAAGGATGAACAGACTATAGTAAATTTAACATTAATCAACATTTATTAATTTTAGATAAAAATTTGCTATTTATTTGGTAGTTCCAACTTTCTGATGTTAGACTGAAATTTTAGAGGTCCGCGTGGTTTCGAAGAAGTCATAAACAATAATAGTTCCATTGAGCTGATTCTGATGATGAAGTTTAGGGTGGGTGCTGGAACGGCATATTTTCTTTAAATATTTTTATTATACTGGTTAACAAGATGAGCAAGTCGCTCACCTGATGAAAAGTGTAATGCTTGCCCATAACCTAAACTAATGTTACTAACACACACACACACGCACACACAATCACACATTTCATCGCTACGAACCCTGACTCTTACGAGGACTTGAGTATCGCAGCGATGATACGCTCTCACACCCTCTCACATCAACACTTACCTGACACTTGACATGACATAGAAAAAATCACTTTAAAATGTAATATTTCAACAGAACCTATTATTGTATACCCTCAGTCTAAAATAATTCATTGTATAAAACTTAATCACTCTTAACCACATACCATTGGAAGAAGCTGCCTTTTGCAACACAATTTCTAACTAACGCAAAAGGCAGAGCTATCACTTGCATTTAACCTTAGTTTTATGTTTTTGAAATAAATTATGTTTATGTTTATTATGTTTATAACAGTTCAGTGACTCTCAGATTTTTGAACTTCAACAGTTCAGGCGCTCGTCGCCCTGATATTATATGCTAAATATCTTTGTGCTCAGTAATATTTGCACACTACTGCTTGACGGTTTAATAACTCGTAAAGGTTGTTGTACTATTGCGGACTCTGCAATAGAGTCAACAGAAATTACTTTCCCAGGCCAGGTGTGTCATAAAAGATAATTTCCTCATTTTCTTTTTTTTTCTTAGTTTTAAGTAGTTTTTTGTGGCTCAGAAACACTGAAAAGCTCTCTCTCCTGCAATCGTCTCTTGGTGAATAGTCGCGTTGGTGATCCACCAAAACCTAAACAAAGTCGGTGTAAAGGCTGCTACGCATTGTATGGAAAAAAAGGCTTCTCGTTCATGGAAGAAAAAAAAGCATGCTGCTCAAATTCGACCGCTACCAAAAAAATACTAATCCTGTAGACATAAAAAGATCATTAAAAGATAGACCCATAAGCATTCTGCCTTGTTTGTCTAAGATTTTGGAAAATGCTGTATGTACGCAGTTAAGAGTTTTTAGAAAAAAATAAGTATTTTGCCTGAAGTACAGTTTCAGGAAAGGTCGTAGCACTACAACCGCTTTGATTGGGATCTGTCTATGATCCCACCGGCTGAATTATTTATCGTGTTCTGAACAACTTTTGTAAATGTGGGTTGTGGATAGAGTTGGCGAGTGGTTTTAGTATAAAATAGTAATTTATTTACCAAATCGTCTGCAGTCTTCGTTTTGCGGCATTTCATCAAGTTTGAGAGAACTTCATTACATTATTACGTCTAGTACTCATTTAGAACTTTTTTTATGATTTGGGCTGTCATCGACTTAATTTAAAATAACCCACGACCGAACTTTTGTTGAAAACAAACTCTTGGAACGTTTTAGAAAATTATCTACGAGTATTAAGCGCAAGCTAACCGTGTTGTTTGTATCAATTCAATTTTCTGTTTGTTCGGCGAAACGTCTAGATAATATGTAACGCTGTACCTATAACATTGAATTTTCATAAAATCGTATTACAATAACGTGATATTTACCATAACGAGCGAGCTCGTGGAAATAGCAGCAGTAGTGTGTGCCCGAGCACCATTATCTCCGTATTGAAAATCCGAACAAGCTTTAGTAACAACGTCGATATAACGCAGACAATCGCCGCTACAAGTGATATGAAAGGCACGGATTGTGACGTCGGATCAAATATTTGCTGAACAACAAAGAAGTTGGATCGCGTATCGGGTGATCCATTAATCACCGTATTATTGTGGTCGGTAGCACAAAGCGCAATATTGCCCTCGAAGCCGAGCCGCCGATACTCATAAACACACTGCCGGCCGTAATGACCTATTTAAGAAGAGTTAAATGAAAATCGATAACTGCTGAGCAGTTGTGATACAAGCGAAATCGCACACAATCGACAGCAAACTTTGGCGAAGTTTGTTCAATAACCCGTGATGGGTTGAAGCCAGAAAATCATTTTGTCTACTTATTTTTGCTCGCCGAGTTTAACAACTTGGCGAAACATTTTCGTTACGAGCTTTTTGATCACAATTTTAAAGTAAACCCATTATTGTTATAAACAAGTACCAAAGAATATTTTTTCGAAATCATTACTTTAACCACGCTCAGAAGAGTGTTTTCCCGCGTATTTTACGAGTATTTTTTAGTTTAAGGAGTACTAGTAGATATACATAATACATATATGTCTAGGTATCGGTAGGGGTAACCTATCGATGTTTCGAAATTTTTGAAGTTTAATTTTTAATTGGCCGAACACGGCTTATCCTTCGGATAAGCAACTAAGGGTACCGTAAGTTAATACCGTCTTTAATAATAATAATATTATTATTAAAGAAAACGAAAGTGTTAAGAGGAATTTTATTTCGGTTCGGAAAAACTTGGTGCGAAGTCGGTGTTCTTGGCGATATAATACAGGCGTTTATTTATGTTTATTTTTTGTTTTGTTTTTAGATATGTTGTTCTTCGGATTTGTTTTAATTATGGATTTATTTTGTTCTGGATATTAATGAGTTTCATTTTAGTGTCATTTGAATAGTAGGTATTTTCGAAGAAATGTCTTTCGAAATTATGGGTTCTGATATTTGTGGATTTTGTATTGTAAGGCAAATGAAAAATATGGCTATTGATAATAGGGATTACGTGTTAGGGGACGTAATATTCGGATCATTAAAATTTCGAGAGATCGATAGGTAACCATCGGTAGGTTTGTATTTTTTAGTTTTACCCCCGATTTTCCATTTTTTATCGCAATTTTTAGGGATAACTGATCGTACATTTTCTCTTGATGCAAATTACTTATTTGCAAATTTTATCAAAATCAGCTTAGCTGTGATAAGTTAAAAACAGAGGCATAAAAAGAAAGTTACTCTTACAACTTATCTTGCATTAAGTATACATTTTATAATTGACCGAGTGAGCGAAGCAAACGGAAGGTCTCTGCTTTAACTGGCAATATTTGCTTTCAAAATTTGTTTTCATTACCGTGCGTATTGAGATGATTGTTAGGTTCAGCCAAAGTTCAGCCGACGATGCTGCGCCACCAGAAACCGTATCGCGTTTTTTTAACCAATCATGACGTAACTTCTTGGGTTCTACGATTTTATAGATTTTTTTAGTCGTCGTTGATTTTTGATTGGAGGGGTATTTTTCAAAAAGCAACATTATATAACTAAATAAATATATAAATAACTATACATCATTATTATAAATTCACTGTCAATATTCCTAAGCAGTAACCGCCTCGAGATACACGATGCACAGACTGAAAACAATTGTTGCTAAAAGGTTTGTGCTCGCGAGGTCGACTGTTCGCAGAACTACCTACTAGTATTTATTTGTTTTAAAATTTCGAATAGTAGATTGATTTCTAATAGTATCTTTTGTCCTAAAACGGCGATCAGAACCACCAGAGGACGGGCAACAGTGTCCTCTTAGTATGCGGTGAGCGTCCTGCGAGCCCCCAAGGCTTGGGTACGCATGCCAAGTTGGGGATTATGGCACCCCCCTCCCCACAGGAAGAGGCAACACACACAGGTTGTTCAACAGGCTGATCAGGATGATGATCTTTTAAGTGTGATATACCTACATAATTTGTTACAGTCAGTTACAATAGAACAATAAAACCATACCATGCTTTCCTCTTGCGTCTCGTCTACAAACTAGATAAGGGCATGCTTACATCTACTAAAGACTAGGTATTATAAGAGAGCGTGAAAAAAAACTAAGTTCGCGTTTGATTTTAGCTTTACTTACAAAGCTCGACCCGATCCAAAAGTGTGGACACGCTCTCCTTTACCGGGGGACCCTTGAAAAGGTCTTTATCGGTCCATAAAACTTCTTTTATGCTACACGAAGTTTCTGTAGCGAACGGTAAGTTGTTTGATGGTCACCCTCGAAAATAATTTTGTAAGCCCTCCTCCAGCGTCACCGATCGACGCAAGTTACTACCTATAAAATAAATTCTATATCGAATAAATTCCGTTATGATCCCTTTTACTTTCTACAGGGACCTCTCAGAAAGAATAATTATAGGATGATCGTTGAATGAATGTTTCTAATAAGTCGTCCTTTTTGGATTGGGGCTTAACATAAATTTACTTTTTCGCTGCCACTAAAGGTATTCCCTCAAAACTTTTACGACTTATGGATGAGAACAGGGTGCATTGCATTATAATAGAGAAATAGTAACGGTAAACATATTTTTTTACAATCTATAGTTCACTATCACAGTCAAATTATATTACCTAGAGCCACAATAAAACAAAATAAGACGTCATGGTGACGAGCGCGAGCGCAGTGTGTGGGTTTAAACTGTAATAGTTAAAAAATCTGGGCGGCCCCGAACTGTTCGGGCAAGGTGGCACTGGCCATCACGCAAACGACTTGCTCGTCTCGTCACTCAGTTGCATAAAAAAACACCAAAAAAATGTATATGAACTTTCGTAATGTAGATGTAAAAACTATAGCTATACCTAGCTATATACCTAACTATGAATATCGTAGCTGGTCTTATTGATTTGTTCGTCTCGTCACTCAGTTGCATAAAAAAATACCAAAAAAATGTATATGACCTTACGTAATGTAGATGTAAAAACTATAGCTATACCTAGCTATATACCTAACTATGAATATCGTAGCTGGTCTTAAAACCATTTCTTTTCTGTCATACATATTACAAAACAATATTACGAATCCCTTATTATGTTATTATTACGAATCGATGTATGTTTTGTGTCGGTATTCAGTGGTCGGAATTTTAGTACGATTGACAAAAAACATTTTGTTATTTCGTACCACATCGGTTCAAACATATAACGTATTAGTATTTGAATGGGCGCATTTGGAGTATTTCACAGGCGATGACTTTTCGTGAATGATTTTTGTGTCTCGTTGGAGTTAGGAGGCGTAGAGCGCGCGGCTGGAACCGATTTCGTGGTCGGCTGGTCGCCACACACCGCTGCCCAGCGACAATGGCAGTCGGAGCACTGCCCTCCTGTCTCGCTGTTTCGTCAAAGGCGCACTAACTTCTCATTGTTTCGGATTAATCACGCAGAGAATCCGATTGCCCCCTTTCCTTGCCTACAACGATAGCACTTGATCATGCACTACATATACACTACGCAAAATAGCAACGTAACAAAACAATTACCTAAAGCTAGGTATCTGGTTTGACAACTTGAAATCACAACTTAAATGTCCACGACGTCTTACCAATCGTAAATGAGAAAAGAAGTCTTCTAGCAAGTATAGAAATATGAAAGCTGCAAAGATGTTTGGCCACCCTGTACGACATACTGATTACCTAATGAAAACCAACACAGAGGGAAAGATATAATGAAAGAGACGACAGGAAAGACCAAGAAGGATAATCTTAGACTTGGGACCCTATTCCTGTGCGCTCGAGATTATCTCGGTCACTGTCTCTCTAATTTAGAATTTAATGGGAGTGAGAGTGACCGAGATAAAATGTCATTTCTCCGAATTCCCAGGTAAAAGAAAATTTCCCGTCGTACAAGGAGGTGGAAACGCTGGCAGAAGACCATCATAGTCTGGAAATTACTCCACTGGCAAGAGGTTTTTGCTCTTGGATTACGGTTTAAATGCTGAATGAATGAAGTACCTACTTGTTAAAATAACTTGTCAAGAGCATGTCGGACCATGCTTAGTAGGGTTCTCTAGACGCGTAAGACGTTTAAGTTTTTGACAGTTTTTTTTCCGCTTAGCTCAAAAAGTTATTATCACATGTTGCCCGAAATATTTTTATGACATTTTTAAGTTATTACTAAGATCTATCAACTCGGAACATGATAAGTTTCTGAGAGGCATAGTTTAAAAATGGGGGAGGGGGGGTTTGTACACATTGCAAGCTTTTCTTTGACGGCCCATATTTATAAGCGGTACATCTGATTAAAATTAGTTTAGGAGACCTTAGCTTCATTTTAAAAGACATTTAATGGTACCCCACAAGTGGGGGCCGGACAATATTATATACAGCCACGCATTTACTGTAAAATTAAAAGCTTTAATTGTAAACTTTAAAAGTCTTATTCAACGACACCCCACATGATGGGGTACCGCGAATTCGGGATATCGATTAAAAGCAAGATTAATAATAATTAGCCTTTTATGCAGTTCCGGAAATAGTATAAAGAAGTAATCCTAGCTGTTAAGTATTGTATTTACATTCCAAAGGAGTTAGATGATAGGATGATTACAAAAGTATGACAATGAAAGGATTTTTTGTTTCATATTACATACTTTATGACAATGAAAGGATTTTTTTGTTTCATATTACATAATGACTAGCTGATGTCTCTGACTTCGTACACGGAACTGCTCGCAAATAAAAAAATCTAAAGCTTCAACTTCCACTTATTTATTATTGTGCGTCCAGTGGTAAGCGCTTCTGGACCTGGATATCTCCTTAAACTATGAACAGAACCACCGAAGGACGGGCAGCAGCGTCCTCTTAGTAAACGGTGACCGTTCTGCGAGCCCCAAGCCATCTGCCAAGTGTGGAGATTATGCTAACCGTTTGTTCAGCGGTGTCTTCTAGCTGATGATGATGAAGCTCATGGGATCGCACACTGCAGGGCGTGGATGGGTTCAAATCCCAACAATGAGTTTGAGCTATCGGTAAAGGAAAATATCCATACCGACCATGACATGTACTTTCCGACATGTACTACCGCGTACTTTCTAGTACTCGGTTTTTTAAAAGTTGAAAATATTTCATTAGTAGCTCCTTGTATTACATTAGTAGCAATTGTGTGTTACGGCAGTCACAGAACCAGTTCCCATTCGCGCTGCGCGACCATACAACTTATCGCGCGGCGATACGGTTCGTGGTCGCGCAGCGTCGTCGGCTGAACCTAACAATCATCGCGATAGGCATCTCACGGCACGGGCCCTGGGCCCCTATTCGGAGAAATTACATTTTATCTCGGTCACTCTCACTCCCATTAAATTCTAAATTAGAGAGACAGTGACCGAGACAATCTCGAGCGCACAGAATAGGGTCCTTGGCTTCTGTTTACGATCATCGACCACACCGTCACTTAACATCAGGTGAGTTTGTGGTCAAGTGCCTTGCCTGACAAACAAAAAATACCGTTGATAATTTTTAAAAATCTTAAGGAACTCCAGTGCAAAATTCCATGCTTCTTTATCCACCAGCAGGGCTACAAATGCGTACCGCGACAAAATCTGCTCTTCTCTTCATGTCGTGAAAAATGAGACAAACGTATACATAATCGTTGTCATGTCCTGTTCTTAAATAACAAAAAGATTTTGTTATGGTGCGCATGCTAGCCCTGCTGGTTAGGCTGTGCGTAATTTGTCAGTAAGGCGAATCACACACCAAAAACACATAAATTTGGGCGCTGTAAGATATTTGTGGCACACTTTTTGTGAAAAATGTAGTGTGTAGTCTGTTAGCGCAATTTAAATGTAGGTCTACGATAAATGTGTTGTGTGGTAAACAAAATTTGTAGTCTTGGTTTTTGGTGCGCCTAAGACCTACATTTAAAAGTGAGTGCACACCACATTCTGGGCTAAAAGGTGTGCTATGTAACACAAATATACAGCATAATACATATGTGTCTTTGCTGTGTGGTGCGCCTCAGTGGCAAAGTTCTTAGCCAAATAATAGGGAGAATTCTGTGATGATGGCTAAGTAGTTTAGCTTATTCTAATTCTAGTACACAGTATTTATTTTAAAAATGCAATATGGCTGCTATATAAAAACTCTTATAGTTCAAATAAACCTAATCATAATAATTATATCAATAAAAGTTTTGTGTAGAAAATACTTAAAACAAGAGAATGCACATAATTATATGGTACAGTATTACACTGCAGAGTAAAAAAAATCTCATTCCCTAATCATTTCTCAAGAAACAAAGACTGTTAATAAAAAGTTTTCCGCCTCAGCGGCTGTTGTTGTCAGTAAAAACATCTTTTAGATTTCCATGACAAAGCTTTTTAGTGAAGAAAACGAAACGTTCCTTTTAAAGACAATCTTTACGATTGGCCCAATGGCCCATGCCTCTTTGAGTATTTCATTTATTTGGAAGATCGGTTTCAAGCACGGCTTCCCTTTTACCTATGATGCTACTTCATTCGGTTTCAAAATGCGTAATAAAGAATACAGTGAATCTGTCAAATATGTTCATTTACGAATAAGAACAAATGATGTTTTCAATTTCTATTTAATGAAAGTTAACTTGGTTGTGAGAAACACATAAAGTGTAGGTACGAGTATATATGTCGATCGAGCATTTAGGTATGGCGTCGTCATTGTCTGCTCTAAGTGTAAATTTAATTAATTACTTTTGGACTGCGGTTACCGCAGCCGACGTCGACGTCGAGAAGTGAGCAAGTAAGCAAAATTCCTCCAACACACTTGGAAAACCCGCCGCCCTAGCTGGCACACTTTGACATCGATACTTGGCAATTTGTTCTCTGTGTGTGGAAACAACGCTAGAGACGGAATGTTGTTAATTAATAATAGCTGTGGAGTCGAAACAGTTTAATATGTCATCTACCTCGAGCGGTAGAGTCCGTGTCAAAACTCTGAACTAAATGCGAACTAAGTAGTCTAGTTAACAAATTAAGTTTGAAATCGTTGAATCGGATTAGGGTTCAATTATAGAGCTTGCTACACGCGTGCCCTCAGTATAATTATTATTTATTAATTATATAGGTATTTTATAGGATGCATTTCGGGGAGTGTGCTTCGGATTTGCATGATCTTATTCCCCCCTGCCCATTCTTCTATCGGACAGCCAGGACCTCGAAAAAGTGGCACCGTTTCATGGTTGATATACCAAAAACTCGTACGAAAAGGTTTGATTCCACTTTATTTATTCGAACTGCTGTACAGTGGAATGCGCTGCCCGAGTGGGTTTTTCCTGATAATTATAATCTAGGTGTCTTCAAGTCGCGAGTGAATCGATTTCTTCTAGGCAAGCGTGCTCCATCGTAGGCTGCATCTTCGTTTAATATCAGACGTGATAGCAGTCAAACGCAAGCCTATAAATAATTTAAAAAAAAAAAAAAAAAAAAATACCCAGCTGTTTGTCCGAATGGTTAGTTCTGACGTTAGATTTTTAGACCGTCTGAAGGTTTCTGATATGGCTCAGCAACCGCAACGCCTTATCAGATATAATAAGTAATAATCAGCTATTATATGACAAAAAATTGTCATTCGACCGTACCGCTCATTTGTAAATGCTACTCGCGGTCACCCATCTAAAGACTGAGCTACGGATGACTACTGTCATCCGTAGCTTAGCATCGGTGATCAGTAAGGAACACCTACTCGGGTTTTTGCGCTACTATATTTTCCTAATTTAGAAAGAGATACAAGATTTTATGTTTTTATTACTCATTACTTTTCCAGATTTCGAGCTCAGTTGCAACATTCCTAATGGACAAGTCTAATAATATCAAGTTACCCGCTTGCAATGCTTATACCTATGTATAGAACTGGATAATAATGATCGTAAGCATCAGAGGGTACCTACCATAATAAATCACTAAACAACGCTCTGCAGGCTAATGTATTCCGGGCTTCAAAGGTGCTGTCTATTATCCGCAGCTTACCTCAGCTACGTCGCTTGAAAGTTTGATTACTAGGCGAAATTAAGCGATCTACGACATTAAATTGTCATTAGTGAGGCATCCAGTGGATGTCTCATTAACTACGCTTCTAATGAGTGATTTACGTTAACTGGAGTGTGGTGTGTCACATTCGCCAAGTGAGGTGATGTATGTCCGCCACGCCAGACGATTAATGCCTCTCCTGGCTCAGAACCGAGCTACCTGTAATAAGAGCGCTTTCAGCCGTGAAGTACTGCTACACGCCACCGTTACCCAAATTGACGATTTACTTTTTCCTCCCTATACGTGGAGAAATCACGAAACCCTTCGAGTGGTTTATTTTTTCGGAACAGATTTAGCACAGAAAAATCCGTACACAGAACCAACTTTCCGTACGTGGCAATATCTAGGGAGTGACAACGCGGAAAATCCGTAGACATCACACCGCGACATGTTTTTGAGTCGGTAGCTGCAGCCAAATTTGGTTCAATCCGAATATAGACATTATCGAATCATACGCAATGGGGTTTCGATCGTGAATCACGAGTTGTCAAGGAGAATTCGATTGTAATGGAGGTACGGCTCAGCGCGCTCGTCGCCGATAATGAGCGTGGATACGGCGGAGTCACAACGACACGCCGCCTTCGCCGGAATAATTCACCGAACAAGCGGTAAAAAATATGTGAACAAATTTCATCCTAGTCGTTATAATTCGTGCGTAAGCTTCACCGCTCGCTGTGACTGCCAGACCCAATATATCAGGCCGGAGCGCCTGAACCGAGCTACGACCTCCACTATACCTACAAGATTTTCCGAGACGAATGGTTACGTAGTTTGCGTAACATCTCGAAGCAAACTATTTAATTTATTGCAATGCGCACAGAAATTACTCACGTGTATAATAGTAACATACAAAACCATCTACTTATTTATGGAAACAAATGAACAGTAAAATCAATTTAAAAGGTATAAATAGTCCCAGTTGAAGCACACATTCGTATTCAAAGTTTGTAAACTCTCGAGAGGCATGGAGATGTCAAATTCGATACCATGACAACTGTGAAGTCGAGCGTGGAGCCAAAGACGGATTGTGGACAAAAAATACGGCTACCAAACTCTAAAGAAGCCGGATCGAGTTTTAATAGGTTAATTCGAATGATGAACTTGGTTGAGGCGTAATTTTAGATTTAATAAGTAGGTAGAATTGCTTGCTTTTTGTACGGGCCGAGCGCTGGGCCTTGATGCCCTGTAGCAAGAACTGCTTGCTATTTGCATGGACCGAGGCTGTAAGGCAAAAAATATTTATTGTTCAACTGGTAACTGCATAAAATTGAAAGAGCCTGTGCGGATAAAATTCTGTCATGTTATGTATTTTCACCAGTGGTATAGCCAAATAGGTGGTGGTCAACGGAAACATACAATAGCTCCTATAGAACTGTCACGCTCTCAGATTAAAAACTTCTTTTAATCTGAGGCCACGCCGGTGTTGATAGAACAACAAATAGAAGAAAAAAAGAGATGACAAGGAGGATTTAAAACTTTTGCTATGTTTTTTTGTTTAATACCTACCTATCTAAAGCAACACGCACAAATCTCATGCCTAATACTGTGTCTTATTCCGTACAGGTTATAAAAAAATAAAAAAATCCTTAAAATACTCTAAGTGAAATTAGTAGGCACCTTATATATTATTTCGATGGGCGGTACCTTTTGTGGGTTACGTACACAAAAAGTTTACCATATACTTCCCATAATTCATTCCTAATCGTTCCGCTACGTCGGGCTTCTTTTACAAATAAATACGAGGCAAATATGTAACATGTTTTATTGATATTCATATCACTTCCGAGTGATTCTCAAGACTACCAAGATTATAAAGAATGCTATTAAATCAAAGATAGCATTGTGCTTTTTAATCTGCCAGGGAGCGGTTGTGAGGATGTCGTATACAAGAGTGATACAAGATAACGAACAGCTTTTGTCTACGTCTTTTCTTTTCTTAAAAATAATTTGCTGTTCCATACAAGATATTCGTGGATCTTGCAATAAAATGTATGGAACAGCAAATATTTCTTTCTCGTGAATTTTCAATAGACGTAGAACAAAAGTTTTTCGTTATCCTCAACACCTCACAAGCACTCCCTAGCCGATTAAAAAGCACCACGTATAATTAAAAATTGTTTAAAGTGCGAGTGAGAGAGCGCTTCATTTGGCGTAGTAGCCTTAAATGCATTAGTAAAATATACTTCCTAAACTAGGATTTATTAGAAACATTTGATATGATGTCATGAATAGTTAAAACAAGTGACTGAAAGGTTTTTGTCAGTGGTTTCAAGAAAATTGTCTAGTAAAGGCAAACTTACGCGAAAATGGACCTACCACAGAAAAGAGAAAGATATAGTAAAAAAAAACTCTCCTGTGTACCTACACATCCCGTTTGTGCATTCTGCTAGTTTTGTACCTTTTGCGTTTAGTGCTTTTCCTGTTTGTCCACTTCTGGGCATTGTACATTTGCCATGATGTACATTTTGCTAGTTTAAACATTTTGCTACTTTCTAAATTTTGCGTGCGATTATCATTTTGCGTGTTGAACATTATAATCGGGAGGGAATAAAAACGCTGTGGCATGAGTCAATGTTTTATTGTACAGAATCGCTTAATCTGACAAAATGTAAACAAAGTCTTATATAAAGAATTCAAGAAAAAGAACAGATTACTAAGCATCTGAGACGATCAAAGATTTTATTGACTTTTATTATAACTTTCATCAGAAGCGATCTGACGGATTTTGTCGTGTGGTGAGAAGAGCTTATGTAAGAATATCAAAAGGCAGGCCTGTGGGCTTACCATACTTACCAAGTACCCCTACCCTTGTAATATTTCATAATCCTCTACGTTTTGTGGTAAATCTATAAAGCTTCAATCATTATTTCAGTTAGGTTGTTATTAAAGCCGACTGTGTTTTACATTGTCTCATATTCATATATAATGAGCTTAGCAAGTGCAGAGAAATATTTTATAGGAACTTTGAGCCAAAGGTTCCAAGTGGAGTCTCAAATTAAAAAACCGACAAAATTGGAAAAGTCGCGACGGCTTTGCCCAGCAGTTCCACATCACAGGCTAACAACAACAACAAGATTCGTATTGGTATAAAAAGGATTTTCGTGTGTACATTTTTCACCTCAAAATAAAATAGTCAAAAAATCGTGTTTTAAAAAAAACTTTTTTTGAGGTAAAATATGTTAAAACAAAAACTTTTTTATTTCGTAACCTGGTCACGATTGGAACTATAAAAGTAACTGTTGATTCCTCTGAACATTTCTCTCTATTAAACGGTAGTTTGGAGGCGTACGCCTGCCTTGTGTCTAGCAATCTATTTATCTAACTACCCTTTTTATGGTTTCTCCGAGCAGTGGGTATAATATTCACGGTCGTATTCTTTATATCTATGAAATGCCTAGACGTGAGTGATAATCGTGATCTCATGGGGCATCCATGAAGCTTAAGATACGATAACTAAATGCTATACAGAATCTCAATTGTCAACTCTTGCGAAATTCATTGCACAAAACACGTACGTACATAGCCATACCACAGATATCTCACTCGCTGTGAGTTTTTGTAGATATGTGAAATATTGATTTTCGGAAAACTATCTCTTATAATTTATCCGTCGTAATATCTGAAATTTTCTACAGTTATTTTAGTAAACAATGTTTTAGACGTTCGCTGTTGTTTACCACATTAAAATTAGAGTCAGGTGGTGTTCAGTGCTTGGTGGGGTTGGGGCGGTCCCGTGAGTACTAATTTATATGTAGACATTTTAGTCGTGATATTTTATAGTAGTATAGTAGTTATTTTTTTTTTTTTTTGTGGGAAGCAAGTGACTTTTACGACCTTCTACGTCAAATTAAAATAAGTACATAAAAAACATTGTCTGTCGTAAGACTTCCACTGCTAAATGTAGTCCTCCCCCTTAGAGCACAACACTGACAGACAATTGGCCACTTGCATCTACCGGTAGCCAGTCTACAACGTCGTATAGTTTACAATGCCGTCAGCAACCTAGTCAGAGGCCTGCCTACGTGGCGTACATGACACAACACAACATAAAGATACAATTCAGCCACCATTATCTGCGGACGCTAATATGGTCCTTAATAATATATTTAAAAATGTACTCAACCAACTCAATCTTAAATGCTCAAAAGTCAATAAGTAAGTAGTTAGTTAAATAATAATAATAAAATAATAGCCTTTATTTGACAATCTTACAAAACATGATAAGTAGTAGTAGGTAAGTAAATTTAGAAGTAAAATATTAAAAAATATATATGAATTTTATATAAATTAATTACTGACACGGGTACTGAGATTGTCTTGCGTCTCCGCAAAGGCCTCTCCTAGAGCTTGCCACCCCAGTTAGTTAAATAATTATTGTTCAATTTTACCATTTCATAAAAACATAACATCGTATTGAAACAGGACCTAGTCTATGCCGTCCAAATCTCTATAGATATTAATAACGTGAAATACTGTAATTACGTTGAACAGAAGTTTCAGTTATCTTTTATAACCGGCAGTTTTTAGCCGGTTCCCCGAACTCATAATCTATTTCCGTGATCAATGGCTGAACAACCCTTATGACGTTCGTTGCGTGGGTACAACCCCTAGTTCAAGGCTAGGAGCGTTACGACACGTCTTCGTGCCACTCGCGAGTGCTATTGGTTGCCAAACATGAAACAAAATGTATTAACTTCAATAAGTGTCTACGCTTTCATTTCATTGTAGAAGAAAAAAAACATGTTAGTGAAGTTCTCTTCTAATAATGTTATCTACTACATGCTATTACACTATACTATTTTATCTTTTCTCCGCACCATCTCAAGTCTGTTATCCAGTAGTTGGGCGGTGGCTCGGTGGTAGCGCATCTGCTTAATGATCAGATGGTCGGGGGCTCGATTCCCGTCCGGGCAAATATTTGTGTGATGAATTTTAAAAAATCTGCTTTTGTGTCTGGGTATCAGGTGTCCGTTACACAGAATATCCTAGTGGGGCTACGTGTGCGAAGCGCTACTTGAGCATTATTTATTAATTCAAAGAGAAAAACTAGCGTTATATCATGTTACTTATTAATCGCATACAGATAGGATACCTACCTTTTTTTTGTAGCGATAGCTCAGTGGTTAGCGTGGTCCACCAAAAGTCCACCAAAACCCCTCGGCGGCCCTGCTCCGATAGGCGCCATACAACCCCGTGTCTGAACGCCCGTGGTCCCATTGCGGCGGGTCTCGTGAGTGGCCCCGCGCTCTACTAAACGGCGGCAAAAGATAGAGACCGCTGTCTCGCTATACTAGCACTCCTCTTTCACTAGATCACTAAATGTAGCGGTGATGACCCCTTCAGGGCCGCGGAAAGTAGGGAAAGCGGCGTAACTTGACCGAATCGTGTCGATCGAACGGCATGCACCGCAGCCCGCGGGTGACAAAGCCACTGCTACTAAGCCCCGCCAGGAAAAGACAGGACCAAACACAGATAAATGACACAAATAAATAGACCATAAAATTATTTTAGATAGAAATTAAGTATTTTTGTTGTTGATGCAAGATAACTGGCAGCTCCTGGGACACAGTAATTGAATCGAGGAGTCGTCACAAATAGGTGGTATAAATATTGATCAACTCCCTGTGTGGTATTCGTAGGCGTGTAGTTATTTGGCAGTGGTTTACCTATAGCACATGTGATATAGGTAAATATATATATTATGTCAACCATCTTTTGATTAACAAATCGTTTTCATAAATTTTCTCGTTATTCCGAATATTACGGACTGGATTCTACCCTAGTCTCAAAAGTATTTCACCGAGGTATGAGTCTACGGGAAGCAAGTCGGTGTTGGTATCTTCATAAAATTTTGTGAGCAAGTAGTAATTTTCAGTACAATTTTTAGGTTTGAATGTGACCAAAATCCATCCAAGGATTATGAAGTATTGGGGTCGCGAACTACATTCTAGATATAATAATTATGCCTCAGTATTTATCTATTCATGTAGACTAAGCAGTTCTTGCTGAACTGGGACTTCGCGATCCTACAACTTCACAACCCCTAGGCTGCTTTCCTTCATTATCAGCCAGAAGACGTCCAATGCTGAACATAAGCGTCCCACTTAGAGCGCCACACTGAACGCCTTTGGTGCGGCGCTCATAATCAATCTACGTCAAATAAACGACGTGCACAAAAAGAAATGAAGATCATATCAACGGTTCCCGAGTTATCGTCGGACAAATATACATACAACTATACAAACATACATAAAAACGCCGATTTGTTCCCGTAGATTTTGAAACCTACGCTAAGCGCGGTCAAATATGGACTATCGCCTAAGGAATATGTTCTAGAAATCCCAGTAGAACATCGTCTGCTTCGAAGATCCGCTTCATCAAGCTTTCACCGCAACACAACTTCAGTTACCTCTCACTACCTACTCTCAAGGGAAACAGCGCGGAGAAGAAAAGCTTATATGCATAGGCATACCTAACAACGCTCCCGGCCGAAGCTATCTTTTTCACAGATTTTCAAGAAGAAACAATTAATACGAACGGCTTAATAGTAAAATTGTATTGTGTGTATTACGTATTTAGTATAGTTATTGCTCGTACTGCGTAAACTTTGGAATTAAATGAAATAAAACACGAATAAAATTTGCTTTAATTTATTTTACATAGAAGCTGCGCGCCGAACGCAAGGTGATACCTGAATGCTAATGAGGCCGACCTTAGACACAAAAAGTTAGAGGTTGCTTTGGGGAAGCTCTACGGCATATTTTCGTAGCATTAAAATATTATGATTGAGCATTAAGTATTTATGTAAGTTCATTATAACCATTTAGTATTCTCTCGTGCCCTCTAAAATTTTACCTATTTAAAATTCAATCTAATGGTACGTAAGGTTCTATTCTAAGTTTGAGGTGAATATTTTTACTTTAGATTCTATATCAGAGAAAACTAAGCATTCGGTTGACGTTAAGTAACATCAAAGAGCAAGATTTGTACCAAACCACTGAAGAAAATCTCTGAACGCAGTGAAATTTTTGTCCGAAACAAGGGCATAGTATTTCTCTCTATGTGAAAGGGAAAAGACACAAAAATGTTTTAGAGCAGAAACGTTTAATGTACGTAGTTGTCTATTAGCCACCTGTAGGCGCTAAATAAACAAACCTGGTAGCGCAACTATGAAATAACAGCAATGGAATAGAGGTAAAAACGTGCAGTGATGTTTCTTTTACACAGTCCTTTAGGGAAATATCGTATCGGGTCACGTGCACGAGGCAAAAGTCTGCCGTTTCAGTTTATTTTTAAAAGATAAAGCTCGTGTCGCAAATACTAAGTTAAACTTTAAAAGAGTAAATACTACGGCGAGGTTTTCCTAGTTCAAGGATTTATTGCTCCAGCAGAGCGATCCGCGTTTGATCTTCACGTTTCATTTTCAAAGTGTATCTCACTCGCTGCACAATAAAATGTTACTAAGCACTTGATCGTTTCGAAACTTCCTGCGACGGCGAAAAAGGTACGAGGCACACAACAACCCCGTTCCTAAAAAATGTACTCATCAAAACATGACAGCACGGAATTCAAATTGCGATTCATCTAATACCTGCCTTATACTTATTACATACCTACTAGCTGATGTCCGTGACTTCGTACGCGAGTTTAGGGCTCAGAACTGAGACTCGAACTTTGTGCTCTCAAATACAAAGTAAAACTGATGCACTTCCACACAAAGTTTTATCCCTTAGGTATAATACCTAAAATGCTTTTTAAACCTTTTTAGTGCTCATCCTCGCAACATTTTGTAAGGAACTCCTGTGCTTTTCACGCTTCTTGAACGGTCGGCATGATTACGATATCCTGGTCAGAGATTCGATTTTATGTTCCTACAAATAGAACCTACTATCAGAATCTCCGAAATGGTAACCAAATCATAGATAAATTCGTCACCGCGATTCAGAAGACTCGTGTCGCCATCTATCGGCGAATGGCGAATTGGCGACCCAATATAATTTATTCAACGTTCTTAAATATTGCGTAATATCTCCAGTTTCCGTGAACCGATTTATTAAACAAAGTTTGTTATAAAGCCTAGGACACCACAGACCATTTTTTTAGGAAGGTGCATGTCACCACCCACTCTTTATTCTACAAACTCTCAAGATAATCAAATTCCAGATTAAGCCAAGCCTTGTGCACAAGGATCCAGTATGTTCCGTGGTTCAACTTGTAATATAGGTACATCCCCATATTTTCTTAAATTGCGTCATAACTTCAATATTCTTGCACCAATTTTGATGAAACAAAGCCTATTTTATGCGCCGGAATTTACTGAACATATTTTAAAAGACTGCATACAAATCCGTACCTTAGTTTCTGTGTTTATCCCGGACAGACACACAGACAGACAGAGAGCCAGACAAAATTTTTGAAAACAATGTTTTTGGGTTCTGTTGCTCCTAAATACGCCTAAAAATATCCTCAATGTACAGTCCCCGTTACAGTTTTATTTTAATATAGATTGTACCTATTTAGCATGTTACTACAGGGGAAGACGGACAGATTCAAATATATATATGGCTCTGTTGCCCGCCGCTGCAGTCGACCACACTGTTGGACAAATGTGAACGTAACACGTAAGCAGGGCGTCCCCGAGGCCAGCAAATGGAGTTGCCGCCAAGGCTTATATTTTACTTTCCTCAATTAGTTTCAAGCACATAATTCTCTAAAATTTTGAATTAAAATTTCATTTCCGGGTGGATATAGTAAAACAATAATGCAATTTCTGTGTGTGGTTATATAAACAAGCAATCACATAATAATTTAAGGATTCAAACTAGCTGTTCAATAATTAAAGAATTTAAACTCATAGACCCAAAAGCAACTTCCATCTTCCGTAGCTCCAGCAAAAGTGAAAAGCTTACCTAGTATTTATATTCTCTTTGTGAAAAGCCAAGAGTCACCGATTCCACAATGCTTCGTTTTTCAAAACGTTATCCGTCCACCGGCCATTATTGCTTAGACTGCGCTTTCTTGGTGTTGCCAATAATAAAATTAATTAATTTTTTACAGTAAAGTTGTTTTGTTTTGGCAGACATTAATAATTTATTAGATTTTTTGTTTTCAGGTAGGGTTAGATTATAGTTTTGTTAGAGTTCAAGAGCGAAGTTAAAGAAAAACAATTAATTACTATTAAATTTACATTCCTATGGTGGGCGATATTGCAGGAAAAAACACTAAAGATTGGTCATAGATATAGTTGGTAAATGAACTTCTGCAAAGTAGCGCCTGATTCAATCAACCATATTGCCCGTGTTTTTAACCAAAATATTATTTAGTTCAAAAACACAATTTCACGAGTGCGTCCTTGAATGCCAACAACATTGTCATCTAGCACCTCATTAGACACCTGTATTAGACGCCTGTAATTAAAGCTGTTTTGATTGAGAACTGAGTTATGAATCAAGCCTTGATAAGCAAGGTCCTCGAGCGCGTGATTAATGTGACTCCTAAATTTATAGACAGGAACAGGTCAAGGACCTTTCTTATGATTGTGAATGCTATGGATAAAAATAAACTAAGTAGGTTCATATAACAGAGGGTAAACAAGACTTCCTGATGAACAAGGTAACAAAGTGCATGTTTGATAACAAGGTTATGAGCTAATATAGCTGTAAAATAAACATCAACAGGGGGTAAATCATTTGAAGAACCGCATCGCAGGTTAGTGCCCACGCAACGCGCTAATCAAAATTAGAATCATCGTACCGAAGTCACGCAAAAGCTACCTTTTAAGGGTTTGCTGTGAACGAAGGCAGCCGCTGCGCGCCAGCAGTCGCGACTCAAGTCTACTATAGCTGTTTCCAGATCGATAAAAATTTACTTATGCATACCCGGTCAAACTCAATGCCACGTGCAGTGTTGATGAATCAAATTGTTACTATTTTATGCTTTAGCTGAGCGCCTTTCTCAAAAACATTAAGGCTACTCGTCAAGGCAAGGTTTTCACTCGCATTTCACTTTGGACTTTTGTATTTTTGGGGTTACGTGCGTAAAACATCTAAATTCTTAAATTATTAAATATAGGTAATATTATAATTCACATTAACTATTAAGGTATAGTATTTTGATGATTGTGTATATTTAAAATATTTTGGTACTGATAAAATACCCTAGACGAATTCCTATTATAACAGACAAAATAATTATGAAATAGATAAATCCGCTCCGCACGATGTTGCCCAATCAGATTAATTTTGTATTTACCTCAAAAAATATTCTGACTAAGATCTGCATGTAAATATGTAATGATGTAATAATTAGTGTTTTTTTTTTAATTTACATAAAAATTTAATGGAAACTTGGATCAGATAAATTATGGTTTTGTTTTTTTATAGTAGCGCCCTACAGCTTTTTGCGATATCTCATATTGCAAGTCATATTCGCCGGGGAGAAAAACCGGGGACTTTTTACGGAGAATATTGGAAATTGTAGTAGTTTACCAAGTAACCAAGTAAGTGCTGTTAGACACAAATTATTACTGGTAGTAGTAATAATTTCAAATTTTGCTTCATTAAGTTTCTTTCACAGATTAGGTATCTAACTCAAACTAAAATCTTATATAAGTCACGGCAAACAAACATTATTAGATACAACAAGTTAATATTTTTAAATAAGTTTCATAAGCAGAATATTTTTCGTTAGTAGATAGCGTTTTTCAAACTTGGTTTCCAATATAGCTGAAGCCTTAAGAACATAATAAGGATATCCTAAAGTAACTTTCGTGTCGTGCTTCGGTGAATCGTATTCGAATAGCATCGCAGCGATTCGCTTGCAGAGTGGCTTACAAAGAGCGAAATGTAGCCGTCGATTTGGTACAAAAGTTGTAAGTGTACAGTTCGTAGGCTGATATCTGGAGCGTCGGGCCACCACTCGCGAGCAATCTGTTTACGTAACAGCCCCGTTATGTTCCGAGAGGGTTCCCGTAGTAGACGTTAAACATATTGCCTCATAAATCGTGAGAATCCCGGCAAGCGCTCTACGTACCGGTGTCGATTTGACTACGTTTCCTTTGCGATTACACAATATTGAGCGATCCGCCTCTATCCCTAATACTTTGTAACTCACATTGTGATAGCATCTGCTCTATCCCGATAATGTTAAAAATTTAAGCATAAACGCTCTTCTCGCGGCTAAATTGTATTTGTATTGATGTTTTCAAAGTACTTTGTGGTTGAACCATTCGCTTGTTTTAGTTTAATGTAAATCTCGAGACCACAGAGGCGGGCGGATTTTCTCTATCGCGAAGAAGCCATAACAGCCTTTTCTAAATCTTTTCTTGATTCACTCTTGGTCTGTTTAGCTTTAATTACTGGCTTCTTAAAATGAGCCTATTTACTTAGTACTCACGTTACAAAGGTGGTCAAGAGTTTCCACAATGCCATCAGTTCAGGTATGAGTCTCTTATACCCGAACTCAAACCTGATTTAATACTTAGCAACATGGTACAAACTAAGCCGCTCCGCGGTGACGTACGGAATACACAAAAACATGATAGGAATTCAGGGTCCTTATCCTCTATCGCACATAAGATAACTTGCCAATAACGTCATAACATGCTCTAAACTTAAACGCGGCTCCTAATCGTGGCACTGGCACGGCGTGAAGAAACGCGCGTTTAAGAAACTTAGAGAATACCGTTTCATTCGACTGACACGGAGTGAACTTAACATGGCGCGTAACAAGCTAGTTATGGCAATAGAGAATAAGGGCCCTGATATTGATTGCTTGACGGGTAGGTAAGTCCTACTCAACAGTGCATCCATCTCCGGGTACTGCTGGTAGGAACCACCATTATCTGCCTCGGAACCGGTGCCCACCTACATTTCAGCCCGATTGATTGCTCGCGTGTGGTCCTAATGGCTATAAATGCAAATCAATTTAGATAGTATCTATCATGAAGATGCGACTATTAATATCTTAAATCAGTTTCGCGTGAATGTTGGTGTTACATTTATTGCATTTGCGTAGGAATGAGAATTTTCTAATATTGCGCTTATTACCCAACTGCGCAAGGAGGGGATTATTTAAGGGTGTATGTAAGTATCTATTATTTAGCATAGAGTGTATTTTAGTAAGCCGTGGTAGCTCAGTGGCGCACGCTCACCTCACATTTGTGGGTTCGAACCCGGGCCCTTACGAATGAGTTCTTTGGGACATTTGGAACATACGTACATATCACTGGATTTTGGGTGAAGGAAAACATCGTGAGGAAGCCTGCATATTTCCGAAGAAGAAATTCGATGGTGTATGTGATCTGCTAACCCATACTGGGCCAGCGTGGTGGATATGCCTTAATCACCTTTCGAGGGTAGGCCTATATCCCAGCAGTAGGCTGTTGCAAAGTAAGCATGTATTTGTATGGTTGTGTTTTCATATATTACCTCAAGAGCCGGCTCGCTCACAGAAGAGAAAAAAAATACTTCTAGTTTTTTTGTGTGGACTCGCCTGATTAGCTATCTCGTTCGCACATTGAACGATTTTTTAAATAAAAAGTTACAGAGAAGAGAAAAAATAATTATCACGGAATATCCTAAGAATGCCTTATTTATTTATTGAGACATAAAACGGCCAAGCCAACAACATTAAAATCTCAATAATTATAATTAAACATAACAAAAAAAAATATAGCAATACATTATTTACAAACTAACCAAAAAAACATATTAAAAGTATAAAACAAAAATTTAATTATTACAAATGTCCGAAATAACATAAAAAAGGGGGAAAAAAGTATTAAACTAAATGTCCAAATCGTAATCAGGCTTAGTCCTATTGCACCGATGCTACTGGTCAATTAAGGTTTCTAATCCTCAAGGACCCATGTAAAAAGAAAAAAAACTAAGGCCTCGCTACAGTACCTGACCGGACATAGTGCGAAAGGGACAGCTACACTTGAATTTCACGGGAGCAAAAGAAACAAACTACTTAGGTTATAGCTTCTCCCTTTCGTTCCCCAGAAACTCATCTAAATTACTGAAATAAACTTGCCACGCATTTTTCACGCGTCTCGGCATTTGTGTGGAGCAATAAAACACTTAATTTATTATTTTTTCAGTATCTATATTTGCTCGAAAAGTGTACTTTACTTGAACCCTATAAATATTGTTCGAAAGTTATAATTACGCACTATTCGTACGACGAACCCAAAACCGCACAGTTCTTCCAGTGCTCTCCGCGCGGAAAATATTTCACACCACGGAGTGCGTTTTTCTTTACGATATTTTAGACTTATGTAATAATGAGAATAATAAAAATAGCTGTTTCTGTTACTTTGAGTACAAAAACAAAACTAATATGTACGTTATATGTAGGTATTATAAATGTTACGAAGAAGCAACGAGCTTAAGAAGGAATTAAAATGTGATTAATTATTTGTACAAAACCGTTTCCCTCCGAGGTGATTTTCCAGGATATGAAAACTAGGTTAAAGTTTGGCAGAGAAGTTTCTAGATTAGACAACTAGGTATGTTCTCTTGTTAGGGTTGTTGAAACAGAGTTTGTATTTGAGGTTAGTCGCAAAGGGCTTGCTACGCTGAAAAGCGGACCGCTAACCGCTGTATCTAACAGTGGGTACCTGATATTGATTTGATAAAAGGAAATAATATTTCGATGTGGTTCGATTCGTTGCCTTATTTAAATTCTGGGACAAACAGGAAATATTTATTCACTCGTGGGGACAGCATGAAGGGACAGAAAGGAACAACCTTAATATTTATTATTGTTAACAACTATCACTGTCCTCCGGCAATACAATGTCCTGCAATATATGTCGAGGGTCAATCACTTTTTTACTAAGTATATATAGTACGAAATACATAATTATTAACTCAGTGACTGTTTACTAGCCATTCAGGGACTAATTGTGGTAGAAGATAGTGGTTTTTTGTATAATTGCAGTGTTTGTTAACTATTGATTTAGTTAGTTATTTACAATAATGAATACAGTTCCGTGGAAACAGCTGATTTCTTTGCGTTTTGGTGGTTGTCTTTAGTATTATTTATTCTGCTAATAGTACAAGTTAGTCAAAACAACGCCACCTACCCGCACTGGGCCAGCGTGGTGGATATGACCTAATCACCCTACGGGGGTAGACTGATATCCCAACAGTCTGATACAGTCAAAATGACGAGTACAATAACTCCCTTATGGATTTGTATACCCTTTCTGACTAACGTGAAGGTTGCGAAATTGCTTTTTGTTGTGCTATTATTCAGAAATCTTTTCTCACATTCAGGGTCGTGAAAGTTTCTTTTTGTTTTGTTTTGCCTGGGTGTTGAATTTCCCATTCAAAAGCCTGCTTTCGCACGTAATTATGAGCGGAGTCCTTTTAGCCGACTGCTTAAGAACGAGGGTAATGTTTTTGGGTTGTATTATTGTTTGTATATTTGTATTCCTATATTATCTGCTGTAGCCCAAACGGCTTGATCGATTTTGACTTTTAGATAGATATACATACCTAAATTAGTAAGTACCTAAATTAGAAGTTAGATAGATATACATACCTAAATTAGTAAGTCTAAACACCAAAGTAGCTAATTGTGGTGAAAATAAATTTATCCAACATTAGCGACACTTTATTGGATGTAGTTGATTGTGGTCGGTTACAGGCGAACATAAAAGTCGCTATAAAATGTAAAAGATAGCTTTTTATAGCTTTATACAGCAGGGAACATCGCATAGTTCCCTTTAAACGATGCGAATAAGAGTTTTGCAAGTAAAATGTCTGGGACCATAGAAGAAAATCTTATCATTAACGTCGATTACGCTTTAAACGTATCTTTACAAAGCGCAAAATTAAAGTTATCACTAAATAGCATTTGCTTTCTGTTGCGCTTGTAGCTTTTGCCATTCGTCAATCTCAAAATCACTGGCCATAGCTAATGCGAGCACGTTGATTAGCCTCTGTTATGTATGAAACAGGGTCGAATTTAGCAGAGCAAAACTATAGCGGATGCGGAAAGTCCCGGGTGTTTTTTTTTACTGGGTTCTAACGTAGAAAATAATTGATTACTTACGTGAAAATATGCTAAGTTATTAAAATATTATAAGATTCAGTGATTAAGTACATAAACTTGAGTTGATAAGCAATACTTACAACGGTACTTGTTTAGGATAGAAGCGCATTGGAAGGCTTACCCCCGAATGCTGAAACGCTTGTTAACTTTGACAACAGATTAATTCTAATACTGCCTTTGTCTGGCACTAAGCAAATGACAAAGGCAGCAACAGACTTAATTTGGTGTCGAAGTTAACAAACGTTTCAGTATTCGGGGGTTAGTTCACAAGACTTTTTTATCGTGAAAATGATCGAAAACGTGTTTCGAGGGATGTTGCGTGTAGAAGCTTATCTGTCTGTGGCATGGGAGCTCCGAAAGGGTTGAACTAATTTTGATTTATTTTTTAGGGTTCCGTACTTCAAAAGGAAGTGAGGAACCCTTAGTATAACTTCGTTGTCCGTCTGTCTGTCTGTCTGTCTGTCTGTCCGTATGTCCGTCTGTCCGTCTGTCCGTCTGTCCGCCTGTACTACCCTTTTTCTCAGAAACGCGTGCGAAACATTTTAAACCTATAAATTTCGCTTTTTGCTATTTTAATTTTTAACATTTAAATACGTACCCGTACTAAGCTATGTGTCACGAAAATCTGTTTAGCCGGTTGAAGATCATCAACTCTTGTATACCACAAGAAACATGATCAAGATTAAAATATCATTTTTACGTTGCCATAAACTGTGGGCAGGTAAGATATAATTATATTTGGCTCAAAATGCGTTTAAATAAAAACAATGCCAAGTATAGCACTTAGCTTAAGTTAAAAAAATACGCACAAGTAAGCTCTGTAAACAGCGGGCTTATCCCGTAACTCTGAAAGCGATAGTCATAGTGCGTGAACGAGCGGGATGGCATGCTCTCGTAATCAGAACCACGAACGTTTCAAAGTTAGAGGATAAGCCCGCTGGTTCATATATCTATAGATATATAAAAGAAGATCTTTTTCTAGTAATCAACGCACAGATCAAACCGCTAATGATAGAGATATGAAATTCGAACTCAATACTCCTCAAATAGTCTAGGTAACAATAAGAACGGATTTTGCGAAATTCAACCTCAGAAGGTGTGAAATAGACCTTAAAGTTTGTACGGAAATATAAAAAATTCATATTCTACGCCAACGAAATGACGTGTCATATAAATCGGTGTGTATAAATAATCATTAAAAAAAAAATGTCATGTCTCAACATTTTCCAAACCCCTGAAGAGGTGAAATGGGCTTTTGAAATTAAAGTAACATATGCGAGTAAAGCCGCGGGGCAATCTAGTATACATATAAACACTTTGAGTTAAAAAGAACTGAAACTAAATGTTTTGTGGAAACCTTAGCTATCACTTTTACTCAGCGCTTTGTACGAGCAGTCTAGTTGAAATACTTAACCGGAGATCTTCTTCAAAATATGAGAAGAACAAAAGAGTCAACCTACTTAGGTACCGAGATATGACACTGAATTATAGTTACATATATATATCCTCAGAGTTTACTGGGACAAATCGGCTTTTGTATGTATGTTTGTATGTTTGTGTGTATATTTGTCCGACGATAACTTGCGAATCGTTGATCCGGTCTTCATGAAATTTTGTAGGCAAGTAGTTCTACAATTTTTAAGTTCAAATATGAGCTGAATCGGTCCAGGGGTTGTCAAGATATAGGCATATAGGTCTCAGTTCGCCGCGAAATACTAATACATAGTGCGAATAAAATGTAATTTAAAAAATTCAGTGAAAACCCACAAAAATGTCGTCATCAAAGTTATATATGCGACTTGATAAAAAGTGGTTACCCACTCGAGATCTCAGAATAAGACGAAAGATGATTACATAGCTAAAAATATCGCAACATATTTTACCGGTTTAAGTTCTTATCAAAACACAGAGATTGCCTACATTGTCTCTAAACACCCTATTATCTCAGAATACATCTCTGAATTGGCAGTGAAGGGTGTTGAAGGAAACATTTCTATACGGATCCTTTCCCTCGCCTCGCCCGTGGGTATGAGTAGATATAACGAAAACGGTTTGTAGATACGTATGTAAATACGCGTAGGTATAGGCTCGTTCAGATGGTTTTCCGGTACTCAGAAACATTATTCGATACCTCACACCGTCTTATTTCAACCTGTAAGGGATCAGCTAACATTTTGTTGTGTTTTTATGTCCACATATTCTTTCCGCCCAATTTCTGTTTCAAATAAGGTAAGATAGAGCTACGCGTAATAAACTGCTGACCTCAATAATAATACTGCGTACCTTCTACCTAATTACACTCAAATTAAATTCAAATTCAAATTATTTATTTCATCTAAGTACAGATCAATAATGTAGCAGCACTATACCCCAAACTGGGTTGATTTAAGTACCCGTATCTTGGGGCTTAGGCCTTGCCTTTATATTAAACTATTCAGAAGTACATTTAATGAAAACATTCGGTTATGGAACTACAAAATTATAGAATTAAATTGAGTTGACTGTTTAGTAATAAATATGTATCAGGTTCCGCAAAAAGAAAGTATAAGAACACAGAGTTTTAAAATTTAGGTTTGATACATATCACTGTTGGTGCATCTTGTTTTTTTTTTAAATCTTGTTTGATTTGGTATTTTAGTAATTATTATTATTTTGTAGAACGGGCCTTTTTAGGGTAGCAGATTAACCATGCGGTTTTTACTAGACTGCCTAAAAAGGATCCGAAGATGGTATGATGTGAGAATGTAATAATGTGAGTATATAATCACACTAATATTATAAATGCGAAAGTCCGTGCGTAAGTGTGTAAGCATGGCAGTATCTAAATATGTAAGTATGTAAGTGTGTTTGTTCCCGTTCAATTCTGTGACGGCTGAACGGATATGGATTAAATTTGGTATGGTGGTCGAAAAATATTCGGTTTCTGTAGAATAGCGGGTGAAGCCACGGGGCGCGGCTAGTTATATTTGTTCGGTCCTGCATTTCCTGCTGTAGCCTAAAATAATAATAATAAGAAATTTATTTCAGAAAAAAAACATATTTGTAGATTAATCTTAACATTACTTTAAAATTACGAAATTGCGCAACATTATTTTAATATTCATTCACATATAAAAAAATTATAATATAAAATAACAAACTAATACGGGAAAGTAAAATTAAAAAGGCTCGACCGATTTTGGGGAGTGAGGTGTCGTTGGATTCCTCGGACTCATAGGTTACATTTTGCTGTCGGATTTTTTTGTTTTTCTTTTAATAATAATCCTTGCTTAACAGATTTACCTCATGCTTTTTCATTATACCGATCTACTGTTATCATAATAATACTGCCTCCGTGTCCGTACCTACGATGATTCTTATTTCCGTATTGAAGTCGCGTGTCATTATTGCGATGACGTGCCGTAAGAACCTTGCACGCCAGCGCCTACATTACGACACAGTACACAGCTGACTCGTCGCTCTCATTCCCAGGCACAGGCGAGGTAAGTAAACTCAGATAAGTAAGAGCGGAAGTGGGGCCAATGTTCCGCCGCTGATAAAATGACACCTGCCTTTCTATGTCCATTGACACTGTGGCAGGGCCGCAAAAACTAGATAGCTAAGCGCTCGTACCGCGGTTTATATTTTTTAGAATTTTGCTGTTGTGTTCTTTGAAACAATTTAATTGATTTGTCCACTAACCAATTCATTTCGTGCATATTAGTATATACCTATATTAAAACTAAACGAACATGACATGTAGTTAGATTGTATCAAAAAAGATAAAATATCATCATGATCAGCCATAAGATGTCCACTGCCGAACATAGGCTCCCACACCGATCGACTACGGGCCACTTGCATCCGCCGGTTGCCCGCGACTTTCACAATGTCGCCGGTCCACTTAAAGGCTCCAGATAAATATATGTTGTAGAAAACATATTATCTCGCCATCATCCTGTGTATATACGAGTATCTACCACAAATATGTGTGCCTTAAAAGCCTTAAAACCTATTTTTTACTCAGCTCAGCTCAGCTTTTTTTTTTTTACCTCATCACTCATCTGTTCCGTTCAATCGCATTACGAGTCATATTCCAGAAATCAAAGGCGAGAATATGTACGGTTTTCGAAGGTTACCCGTTTCCCTTTCCCTTTAGTCGTCAAAAACAGGGTAAAAGGCGCACGCGGTGTACGGAAATGGTGTGAAATAGAAAAGCACAGCGATTGACTTCGAGGACCCTTACGCAGACACAGAACATACAAAAGAAAGCGACCTTATCCCTTTGGTGATGGGTGAGTTGTATGCTTTAGTGATTGCAGTCATGTTGGAGCTCCGTTTGCGTTTTCGCACCTCACTATTCTGATCACATTCGCATTTTCACGCTGAGTGTCTTTTTAGTGTATGTCTCCATAGTAACGTAAGCACAGAAGCTTTTTATCATGAGTTACTTTACGTATTACTTTGTTTACTTTGTTCACGAATAATTATAAATACAACTTACCTACTACTAAAATTTTACGAAATAAGTCGACCTACGCTACGATTACATTTTAATTCATGCAAAGATAATAAAAAGTCTGGATGTTGTGTCTAGAACAAAATTCACGGAAAAGTGTCCGAACTTACATAATTATTTTTCATACGCATCAGCACAAAGATACTACTATTACAATGGAATACCAACAAACTGTCCCATGTCGCCTCAGCATTGCCCACTGACTATTAAGCTATTGTTATTATTAGTAAAAATATAAATCAGTGATATTACCGCATTAAACTTGCAACACTTGCAGTCAGAATTATAAATATGTATTAATAATAGTTACTATGGTTTTGGTCCACATTTGGTTCGGAAAATTTTAAGCGCTAACCCGAAATTCAAAATCTATAAAAAAGAAAAAATGTTTCTCACCTACGCAGTACGCATGGTATCAAAAAGTGTATAAGTGTGCCAACCTATATTGGAAAACCCAAAATGACGGTCGCCAGACACCATAATGCTGTAGGCTCAAATATTATGGGTCAACGCTTCGAGGGACAATGCGTGTCGTGAAACAAAATGTTTACGTCCTTGCCCTTTTTTCTCAGCCTACGTTTACCTAATACTTTTAGCTTTTAAGTCTCTGCTAACCTAATAAAGTTTTCAGTGAGGAAAATCATTTCACAGCCTGTAACTGTAGTCCTAAATGAGAAGATTTAGGTGAGAGGTACCTAAAAATTTTAAGGAATAGTTGCTCTCTGCGTGACTAACAAAATTATGTTAAAAATTGGTGAGAGAGATACCACGAAGCCGATTATTTTTCAGATCGTAGCGTCGCACTTTTAGATTAAATGATAGAGCAGAGCTTGCTTACTTAAAATTTGTATTTAATCAAAAACCAACATTCAGCCTGCTTTATAGAAAGTCAATTTTGACATTACCTGAAACCACAGAATTCTTCCTATTAAACTAACTGAAACCTAGCATCTCGCAGATCTGTAAGCAGGTTGATGCGTTTCGCGCATTGACTTTATTTTATTCTCGCCTTTATTTCGGTCTGATTTGTTTAGTAGCCAAATCGTTGTCTTTATCGCACGTTGCGTAGTTTGAGTGCTAGCAATTTTGTGTTTTCTCCTACGAAAATCTTTGTGCAATGGTAATAAAGTGTAGTCTACAACAAAACAAATTTGGAGTGGTTTTCACTACGAACGCGAACAAAGTACGTAGGTTATTTGAAAGGAGTAATCGTCGTTATAAAATAAAAAAGTACTGAAGTAAGTAAAGAGCTCAACATAATTGCAAACAATATTGATCGCGGTGCAAGGCATTATGAACTAAAATATGTATTTGTCTTAGACAGTTTTCTTCTTTCGTCAAAAATATAAGTAGATACTCCGTTAACACACAATAGGTTAATTGTCTTGCCACTACAAGATCGAAAACCTTGTCGTTAGTTTATTAAAGGCACTTGCGAAGCCTCAAAGCTCTTGGAGAATGGATAGGTGACCTACCGTTGTCATCTCATGCACTCAAGTGAAATCTAATGAATTACGAGTACTTATTAACTCAATTTCATTAGGTATTTCTTATGTTATTCACGAGCTAAACATAAATTCTTTGTTCCTAGATACAGTTTCATTATCTTGTGTGTAGATTTAATTACTTATTTTAGAAAAGATTGACGTCGAATCTGATGTTCCATTTTGTGAGGTAAACTAAATTTGACAATTCTAAAATTATTGCTATCTTCTTCACCTTTTTCTCAAGAGATGCAGATATTTTTAGTCCTGTCAGATTGTTTTATTTAAGTCACTGGTACAACAGAATCGACTCACTTAAACTAAGCCAATGTGACAGGACTAAATTTATCAGCGTCTGGTTTCCTTTCGATATGTGTGAAAAGGAGGGCAATAATTTTAAGCTGCCAAATTTACCTTAGTTTACAAAATTGGTACAACAGAATCGACGTCACTAAACTAAACAAAATAAGACATCTTTAAAATTATCACCATCCTTTTCAAACATAGAATATCACCATCCTCTTCAAATATCGAATATGATTCACCATCATCATCAGCCAGAAGACGCCCATTGCTGAGCAAAGGCATCTCCCTTGTAGGTTCGGGGAAGAATTATGTTATTATACCCACAATTGACACAATTCATACTTGATTACCACAACTTAAAATGTCAATATAATTTATTTTACGCGAAAAGGTATAAATAAGATAGCAACTAATAATTGTGTATAAAAAAACAAACTGCTGCTAAAGAGAAAGATAATATTAACATAGCTGTAATTCCTGTGTTTTCATTGAAAATATTCCGCTTTTTATTATCAAATAAATAGAGGATGTAGGTGGCCTCCTTTCATCAACATACACTCATGAATAAGACATAGAACTTCAAAGATTCAGAGGCACAAACGCTAGACAAAGTGTTGCCGCAGTTGATAGTTTGTCCTTCCATAAAAATGTGTCACAAAGTTTTCTGTTTACTTGAAAATACGTAATACCTACGGACGAAAAGTTCTCGAGTGGAATCTCCGATCCATCACCGATAGGTGCCTGTTCGCGGAACCTTACAGATTACGAAGCATTTACATATGAAATGTTTCACTGAGTGCTTGCAGTCGACTTGTACTTTTGTGAGAGCACACCTATATCTAAATTCGTCTTTACGTCAAACGAGCGTGGAAGTTTAAAAGACAATTTGAAAAACGATTCAGTTTGTTTTGTCGAGTCGTATTCGACTACGAAGAAGTTCTATCACGAATAAATAGTAACAAGTGCCATTAAAGGTCTTTGTCCTCTATACACCAATGTTATTTACTATTCATTTCTTTTCACATAAAATGCCTTTTTTTATTTCTTTATGACAGAATTTATAAGCTAAATGACGCGTCGACTTATTGCCAAATAAAAACAGTTATAGCATAATATCAACTACGTTTCTATACAAACTAAATAAAGACAAGAAATACAAAACACGTTTCTATTACAAATTGTAAATATCTATTAAATTTTACAATTAATGATAAATAGATATTATTAGTAAAACTATTTTGTTTTTCTTATTTTAATCTAAGTATATTAATTTAAATAAAAATATTACATTATTTGATATCACAAAAATAATATTAGCCTAACTGTGCTTAATTTAGTCTGGCTGCTATCATACTGACACTTATATTATAAATGCGTAAAATTTGTTCGTATGTATATAAGTGTGTTTGTTCCGTAACGGCTGAATGGATTTGCATGAAATTTGACATAAAGGTACATAGGCTACTTTTTATCACAGACAAATATACTATTCCTATGGTATAGCGTTTGAAATCGCAGGGCGCTGCTAGTATTAAATATAGGTAATAAAAAACAAATATAGGCAACGTAGGTATAAAATGAGCACATAGATACAATTTGGTTGAGTTCAAATAAATTATTAAAATATCGAACATATAAAATTTTAAGACATTGAAGTAGACAAATCACAAAGTTCAATTAAACGAAATTGAATTTATATCGAAAGGATCGTAATTATTTCAAATTAAAAAGGTTTCAGCGGATCCCGGTTCGCAACAATCAAAGCCCAAAAATTTAAATTTGTTAACGAACGGCCAGGATAGATACACTTTAATTAATATTTTATTTTTGTAATGGAAAAGTTTTGATGAAGTTTGGAAATAAAGATTACGCTTTTTTGTTGTTTTTTCGTTGCCCATTTTGGAGATTCCTCCTAATGGAAAACCATACTAAAGGCACAGACTCACATTCACCCAGGGTTAAAAAGAAAACGGTCGGCAGTATATCATTTATCTTCGAGGATGTACGGCACATTTAACTTCGAGGATGATTCCTCAAAACCCGAAGCTTTTTCAACGTATGAAGAAAAGAACGAGCCTATATGTTAGTCGGCGTTACTCCATTAGTGACGGGAGAACCCCAACCAATATGGCCGGGCGAATCTGCAGTGACAGGGGCATTCACCTCGCGTGCAACCAACCCCTCGTTTTTGTTATAAAATCAATATATTTGGAACAGGGTTTCCCACAGCCAACAATACACGGACGTGTAGACGCTTCAGTATTAATCCTTATCCGGTCAAAGCAGGGATGGATATAAAAGCATTAGGTACTACGAACGCCACTTGTTTCTGTTTTAAAACCTAAAATGGTTATCACGTGACAACTTTGATTATATATAGCAAATGTTTCTAATTTTTCTGAGCGAGACAAAGACCCAAGGCAAAGTAAGCATTAATAACAATAAACTTACTTCATACTTAGTGTATAGCAAAACGGGGAAAACATAGCTTCATTATTTATTATTACCATCTAACACATGCAAGCTACGCATATGGACAACTAACATCTAGAAATTTTAAATTCATCCCCTATAATACATCCCATAATATCATCCCATCTTACTTCTTAAAAATCACTTACACCGTTACAATAGCATCCATCAGCAATATTACTACTCTACTTATACTCTACCTCATTAATGGTACTCTTCATAACCTGGTTTTTATATAAAAGAGCTCTATCAATAAACACTTTACTCTACTGAGCCGTATAAAACCGTAAACAACATGTAGGTTGAAGACGTATTCGTATCTATAATATTTCATTATTTATTCCTACATATATTTCTATAGCTATTATAAGACACGTGCTGAAACATCTAACTTTTATCTATCAATCTTGTAATCCGGTTTGATTTACGAGGGACCTAGTACAGGTCCGCGGCGTAAAAACAAATTTTGTGAACTCGACCCGATATTTAACCTGAAAACGAGTAAAGCCCCGACGAATAAAACATTGATGGCGGTAAAAGTTATCGCCCACGTACTGTGTACATTTCTTCCCTGTAGACGGTTAACCAGTAGTGACAACGTTGACACAAAATTTTGCTAAAAATGTGAACTATATTGCGTCACGAGAATTTCTATTTCAGTAGCTTTCAAATTACGCCAGACGTGTGACTAACGAACGGCTCCCTTCACTAAATACCTTTAAAATTAAATCACCCTCCCCCATGAGTCAGCGACGGCTTTCGATCAGACGCTACATTTCTCAAAGGATGAGCAACCTCTAGAGCAAGTTCCGCCAGTTTTGTAGAATGAGCTATTACTCAATTTGATTAAGGTTTTTCACTAGTACATTCTAACACTCGATTATATAGTTAGCTGTGTCAACGTCTGTATTCAATATTTAATGTAATATGTTATAACAATTGTCTTTCACTAATTCTTAAACTGTGTAGGTTTTTTCTGTGTTAATATTTAGTTATTCTTTTTCTAATCTTTAGTATGTAATCTATAGTACAATAATAATACGATTTGTTTCTACCTACTTAAGTAACATGTTTTGACCTTTTATTGGCTGTACTATGTTTGTTTAAGATTTTTTTTATATTATGGTTTTGTGCTGTTGGTATATTAATAAAATAAAAATAAATTTAAAATAACAGAAAATAATATTCTAAAATACTTTTTAAGTAGGTGCATCAAGAAAAACGAATCTAACGAAAATAGATTGCTTGTTAACGTTGTTTTTGTATTTCTAAACATAACATTTACTCATTAATTGATTAGCTATATTAATATGATATTGCTCACCTGCTACCCTACAATCCTACTTTTGTCACCTATACTGCTGGTACCTAATATTACTATTATCTTTCTTTCTTTCTTTCATTACTAGTTAAGTTGTGACGACTTCTATTATTTTTGTTTTTCTTACAAATATAATAATTGTAATAAAGAATAGTGATGGATTAAAGTAATTATTCTATTCCCTAACTGGCCGTTTTAGTATTGTGGGATTAAGAGAATCCCCTAGTGGATTATATCTATACATATAATAAAACTGTAGCCGAGCTAAATCTGTACTGGTAATGTTTCTTTAACTTAAGATTCTTACACTCGGTCTTAGCAACCTATGTCTAATTAACAAGCACTTAAACATTGTTCTTGGAAATAAAAGGAAAACAATGGGAATTAAATAAAGTAAAATTCCATACAAAACCTTTACCGCTACCCAAGCAGCTCTCAGTCTAGGTGAGATAGCAGCTACGTATTTTAGATGACATCATATAGCCGTACTGGCGTAGCACAGATTCACAGGGTCTGCCCACTTCGTGTCTGCGTCGTAAACAGAGCGCACTTCGGTTAAAGCGACCTTCATGGACCGGCGCGGCGGTGACCACTCTTTTAGACACATTTGCGAATCTCTAGCAAAAACTCGTCCATAATAGCATACTTATAATTAAAATGGAAATCAGTGCTAAAACTGGTTTTATAATATTTAGAGAGACAGACAGATTTTCGAGGAATAATTAAAATAGATTAGACAAAACATCTAATTAAGTTTGACTATGATATTATGGTATGAACGTTAGGTCCTAAAATTATATACTATTATGATACCATTAAAAATGTTCATCGTGCATGCTTTTTACCAGACTTTGACCCGAGTTTTTCCGTATGTTGTATGTATGTTTGTTTGTTTGTCTATATTAAAACTTGTTAATAATATCGTGAGACGTGAACCTTTGGAAAAACTCAGAGTCAAACAGTGGGCAATGGAGAGCTATGCTCCGAGTTTCTTTGCGCGATAAAATCCGGTATGAGGATATTCGCCGAAGAACCAATAACACCGACATAGCTTTCAGGGTGTGCAAGCAGAAGTGGCAATGGGCAGGCGATATTGTTCGAAGAACCGATAACCGACGAGTTAGAAAGGTTTTTGAGTGGTGACAACGAACCGGAAGACGCAACGCAGATACGCCTCTAGGTGGAACGACGGCAGTGTGAAAGCTGTAAAAAAACAACAACATTGATGATAAAATGGCATATTTATAGTATTTTGTGCATTTTGTTCTTACATTTTAAAGTAACTATTGATCTAGGAGACCAGGTTTCTATGGCAACAATTAAAATTAACTAAACCTCGTTGTCAAAAACATTGGCTCGTTACAACAAAATAAAATTAATTAAATGTAGTACGTAGGTAAAGATTGGCTAATCTCGTTACATATCTAAGAAAATAATAATTTCATTTCGCTACATACAGACACTGTCTAGACTGTGTGTCTGACACGTAGATAATTTAGAATTTGCATACGATTTGTACTCGAATTAAAAACTTAAAGCTACAAATTAAGCTGTTAAATGAACATTATTTGTATTGCCTTCTGTCTCGCTTAGTAACAGTGATACGTGTTCAACAAAAAAAAACTGCCAAATGCAGGTCATGCTACGGTCATGATAAGGTTCCGTTGCTTTGTTAGAAATAAATAATCATCACCATCATTACAGATTTCATAGTCTGCAAAGTTGTTTATGCTAAGCATAACGTGAATCAACGTCTGAACAACGTTCTAAGGTCAACATCTAATATATCTCAGGATGACGAGCGCATGGTTTTGATATATTGTACTCATTGAGCTACAATATCTAGAGTCACAAACGTGCAATAAAAATGACCACACCAGAACTCCACCACCCAGCGACTTGCTAAATTAATATCGAAATAGCGACCTGTGGAGCGACTGGTTGCTCTATTTTTGGGCAACCAGTCGCGGTCGCTATTTCTTACATAAGCTGCCGCGCACGCTGCGCAGTGCGCCGACTTTTTAATAGTTGCAAGGCAACCGCAATCCGAGTACAACGCCGCGTAGCTCAATGATTGTAGTTTAAAATTCTGGGTGGCATTTTCGGTGAGCGACTTGTTCGTCTTATCATTCAATATTGTCCTGGTAGTAAGCTGGAGCCCGAGCTTACGATACGTGACGATAAGTGAACCAAATTTAAACGCCATATTCTCTTAAAGCCTATCAATTAAATTACCGTGACATATAGACGGACGAACTGAAGGACACGCAGACACGGAAAACTATAAGGGTTTCTTTATTTTACTACAGAACCCTAATAAAGGATTGGTATCTATAATCCGGACTGGACCTACCCACGCGGTGTCTCTGTGGCAAACAGAAAAAAACAAGCCTGTGACTAAAACCACGTCATGCACTGCTGGCGACGTTATTTGTAATTCGAGAATGGCTATTGTTTAAACGGTCAGCACTATCCAAGTTTTGGTCAGCTCTAAAATACTTTAGATCAGAAAACTGTTTTTGCTTTCGATCCTCCCCGCTTCTCTCACACACCTCGACCCTGTCCTCACTCTAACGCCGCACCAAATAATACAACCAAGTTCATCGTGGTGCCGCATAAATACTTAATCAACTTTAGTAACGCCCATTTTTATTTGCTAGCGCAATGTGATTTTATAAAACCAATCATCAAATTCCGACAGAATAATTTAAAGTATGAACGAGTATTTCAGATACTGAAACGTCGCTTCATAATCCAGCCATTAAAGTACTAAGCAAGAACAAATTTTTCTTTTTTCTTTCACGTGAACAGTTCATTTGGCGTCTGTTCACTACCGCAGCGGTTCAATTACACACAATACTCAATACATGTATTGCAAACATTATGATATTTACATGCAGACCTTAGTTGGCATATTTTAACTGACTTGCTCAAAGTTTATAGGAAAAACTAGTATAGTAAGATCCGACTCGCACTTGCCTGTTTTTTATTGCTAATAAAAACATAATTATGTGTGATGGTGGCCAAACAATTTAATGTACACTTTGGTTGCTGAAATAGTTCCCTCAGAAAATATAATTATTCGAATAAAGAAACACGTTTCTGATGGAGATACTTAAATATTATTTATTCAAGGTCATTGTGAGATCCGCATAGTTTTAAAAACGTGAACTTTACATTTTCAAGCGATCATTGCTTCGGCGTCATTGACCGAAAAAAACGTGGTTACACTATTGCATCTCATTAATCAAGCAGATAAGAAATCTTATAAGATATTAGCTGATACCCGCGACTTATTTCGCGTGAACCTACAAATAAACCAATATCCGTCTCCTACCCTTAAGCTATATCTATGTAAAAACTCGATGCGTTCAGCAGTTTAGCCGTGATAACGCGGCAAACACCCAGCCAGAGAGACAGACAGAGAGACAGAAAATAAAAATTCAATATACACATATTTTTCGTCAGGTATCATATTTTCGTGTTAATCCATACAAATAGTAGGTAAGGTACCGGAGACGGAGACCGGAAGAAGCAGTGTTGGTAGGCCTCCCACTAGCTACCTCCTTGTAGATGGATGCAAATGACAGATTGTCGTTCAGGCGGCGGCAGACAGAGAACTTTGTTCAACAGTGGACGACTTCTGGTTGAAGTTGGTTCTGGTTCTTGGTTCCTCCTTTGTTAACATGACGAATTTTTGGTTATTTTAGTGCCCGTCGCGGTTTTTGCCTTCTTAGCTTTTTATGACGCACACTACATAACTAGTTTGGAGTCTCATGAAACAATGGGCGTGTAGTGTTGTCATCGATTCAGAGTTGGTATGCGCTCATCTTGTCAAAGTTGTAGGTTGACTTGCGTGTTGTGTGAGAGCTACAGTTACTCACTACTCCTACACAGAATGACTCGACGAGGTGCACAATGAAGGGACGGACCTCCTACAAGGCTTAGGCTGAGATTCAGAGACAAGAACGTAAGACAGTCAAAGACCCTAGGATCAGTATTCTTGATCCTAGCAAAGACCGGACAGACCAGACCAATTTAGCACGGTCTTAGCTAAGATTATACTTTGTTGTCTGTGGCAATTTTGTTTTTAGCTGAACCTATACCGATTTTTTAAACAGACTTGATTAACAAACAACAAAGATAAGCAATACATAAAATGATACTGGAGTGAGTGAAACAAAATATTTATGATTTAAATCTATTTTTATAAGGTACTAGCTGATGCCCGCAAAGCTCGGCCTTTGGCCTCGCTAAGCTCTTCATACAAACCTTGTCCACACAATTACGAACACAACATAAAAGCAATCATCAAAATCGGTCCAGTCTTTCTCAAGTTATAGCGTGACCAGGAAAAATAGGGGTTCATTTTTATATATATAGATAAAGGTAACATAACATTGTATAGAATATCCCGGGGGAATATATTTTTTTTTTTTTTTCATTGAGTGTTTGTAAACGTGCACGAGTGTTGCTGAATAGTAAAATGTAGTGAAACGTCTATTATCTTGTTGTTTCCCATCTCCAAAGAAACCTCTAGTAAAGTCTTCACCACTTTACTGGAGCATGACTTGGACGTGACCGTGACTCACTTTGCTCAACTTAGACTACGACTGAGACTTGTTTTTATTGTGAAACATTTTACTTCTCTTGTAATATTACAAAACTTGACACTGGCAAAATACCTAAATGTTTGGCGCCAACATAGGTACCTACAGAGAGAGAATATAAATACCATAGAATGAGCAAATAAAAGTTGTTACCTAAAAAAGATAAGGAATATAAGAAAAAAGTTGTTTATTTTATTTTGGCAATATCCTGCCATTTTGTTTAACAGGAAGCCAATAAAGAAACATCTGTACGTATTGTATACTTTACGAAACCATAAGTCAACAATATCAAGCCGATATGTACTTAGCCGTTTCTGGTTTTCAGCCTACACAAAAGTTGCAAAACCAAGAGATTTACTTTTACTTTACTATTATTTGTAGACTACCTACTAATTTATAATATTTGGGACCAGCTGGACATGAAGAATAAGTACTTTTACTGGTTTTATGATTGGGTAACATTTTTTGCAATTATGTTTTGCTATTCGCAAAACGATGATTGGTTCCCGATTTTTTTTTTCTCTCTTATGTTTTGTGTACCACAAATACTTATAAATATAATAATATTTATTAACATTTACTTTTTAACACTTATTTTTCTATTTTTTTATATTTTTTTATTTCAATGTATTTAGCCAGTGTCAAGTTTTATAATATTTTTTAGATTATAATATAGTTTGTATAATATTTGTAAGTTTAGTTAATATTGCTTAAAAGCTCAGCTAATTTTTTTTTTAAAATTATTTGTATACTTTTACTTCGTTGAAAATTTCAAGTGAAGTAAAATATTAACAAATGAAGCGAGTCATTGTCTAAGCCATGTCCAAGTCATTCCCAAGTAAACTGGAGGAGACTTTGCTAGAGGTTTTTATAGAATTTGGGAAACAACAAGAAAGTCACGTTTCACGACAATTTACACGCCAAACACTCGAAATAACCCAAAATCGGAAAATAATACAATGACGCTACATGACTTGTTCGCGTTCCCTCCAAAAACTCATAATGGATACTTATTTTAATATGAAAACTGACGTGGTTTTGACACGTTTTGTTTTAATAAAAACTGACGTGGTTTTGACACATTTTGTTTTAATAAAACGGGATAATTACCGATTAAATTAGACGTGAGTATTGCCGTTTCATAAAAAACAAAATGGATACTTATTTGTCAAATTTGGAAAACAAGAGATTAATTAAAACAATAATTTTAAAAAAAGTGGTGAAGCAATGAGTATCTACCGAGTTTAATTAAATACCTAGGTACTTAGCACCTCGTAAATGATAGCTCCGTCAATAAGGTGCGAGTGTTAACATGATTTACATTAGTGGGTCAGTAGATGGCGAGTAATAATAATAAACGACCTAAATAATGAGCTAGGAAGGGGTATTTAAAACGTACAAGGGCGATTATACATGGTAACGGCCTTCCGCACGCCATCCAAAAGTCTGAAAAGGTAAACCACCCACCATCGTTATCGACTTACCCCAAGATCCCGTATTAGAAAACGTTATATAATACTGCCCTCACCACTTTGGCATTAATATTTTATTACGTTTTCGGGTCTGTTGGTCGTGTAATCAAATACATACACTACAACATTTTCAATGGCGAACCTACCCAGTAATATGGGGTTAGTATACTTTTACGATCATTTCAGTACTGACACTTAAGAGGGCGCTAACCCGGGTTCTCGCTATCTCGTTCGCACCTTATCAACATTTTGTAATATAAAAATAACGGTTATAAATCATTGCCGATGATTTATAACAATTTTCATGTTATTATTTTTGTCATAAGCCAGTGGCGGATTTACACATTTTCCTACTATAGGCTGTTCAATTTTTGCCGCCCTTATCTCTACAATTGGCGTTGCCTTTATTATTGTAGTTTTGTTTAAATTGCACAGAAATATGTTTGGGTAGGTATATGAGCTATTTAAAGCTCAACGTACGACTTTAAAACGCAGGGCTATGTATGCACACAGGGAAATCCGTCTTACAGAAATCTTTGATGTTTGGTTTATTTGAGTAGCTACAAAGGTATAAAAACGGTCTTCGAAATTTGCCGCCCCTGAATTCTGCCGCCCTAGGCTCAAGCCTAGTCAGCCTGCTGGTTAATCCGCCACTGAGAGAAGCTAAAAGTTTTTTTTTCCTTTTCATTACCCAGATTTAAAAAAAAACACATATTTTTTTGTAGGCCGTGTAAAATAAGTATAAATAATAAGAATATCCAAGGGCTCCATTTTAACATATCCAGACAGTCCGGAATGGAGCGAACTTCTTCCTATCCCGACTTAACCCCCTTACTGCGAGAGCAGTAAATTGTCACATAAGAATAAGTTGACAATTTACAAAGGACCCCAGGATCTGTCCAAAGATCGATTAGATTCTCTCCAAATAATAATCAAACCGCTAGGGCCCCAGGGCACACCCCTTCTGAAGTGCCAGGCCAAGTCTGATGTCCCTTTCCCGGGCGACCGCCCAAGCCGAGGTTCGTATCGGCGGTGCCCTTGTGCTAGTCACCCCCGCGCCGTAATAATAGTTTTAGAAACTACGCCATATGCGTTCGCCAAAGTCCGGTAAAGCTGTAGAGGTCGGTAGAGGCCAAAAGCATAGTCATACATAAACAAACAAAAAAACATCAATTTTTGAATTGCTCGTTTTATTCACTGTATAGCTGTGCGCTGAGATTTTTTGCGCGATAAAATCCGGAACGAGGGTATTCGTCGAAGAACCGACGATATAGCGTTCAGAGTTTGAAAGCTGAAGTGGCAATGGGCAGGTCACATTATCGAACGAAGAACCGATAACCGGTGGGGAAGAAAGGTTCTTGAGTGGCGACCACGAACCGGAAGACGCAGCGTAAGCAGGCCTCCCACTAGATGGACCGTCGACATTGTGTAAGTCGTCGACAATTTCGACATGTAATTTTTTTCTAATTATATTTAGCTAGTATCAACTAAGTTGTAGGTATAATAGTTGTTAACTTGTTTCATTTGTATTCTTATTTTAATGCTAGAAAACAATCCCTTTTACAATAATAATAATTGTTGCTATAAAACTCTCGAGTCCTATTCAAGGCAGCAGAGAAAAAGAAATCTCCACACAATGGCAGGTAATAAGCATACATTCTTTACGCTTTTTAAACAAGTAGGCACGCAGGCTTGAGCCTAAATCGGGCTGTTTCTAGCCGCTTATATACGCACTACTTGCTAAAGCTATGGTTATTGTTCAGATGCTCTCATTTTGCATAAGCTTGTTAGGAAATTTCGTTTTCAGCTTGCGACCTACTTACTTAGGAAGTTCTCTGAAGAAGTTGTGTTAAATGATGTTTCTCTGAAATATGTAGATATGAGACGTAGGTACGTAAATTATACAATTTAATTCATGGTATGGCCACCAGCATGCTGGTTATACGCTGCCAACTGGTAGTGCGCTTGAATATTTCAACTATCTATAAACCTTCAATCCTTCAATGGTCCCTGGATAATCCAACTGTTCATTTTATGTAGTATAGGCTAAGTAGTTTAGGTAGTTTTAATTTGTTTGTAGATATTTTACTTAGTTATATAATAAACGCTATAGTAATTTAGTAGATATTTACATGAATTTATGTACACCACCGACCGTATTTCTTTTTCAAATATCTGTCCATACCAAGGTTGCCTGGTTCTCGTCCAAAATCCCGCAGTGCCTGTAGACAAGGGTCTTCAACCAATGTGTGTTGCCAGTGATGACTTATGGAACTGAAACGTGGTCCTTGACCACTGGTCTTTTAGAGAAATTCAGAGTCGCACAGCGGGCAATGGCGAGAGCAATACTCGGAGTTTCTTTGCGCGATAAAATCCGGAACGAGGATATTCGTCGAAGATCTAAAGTCACCGATAAAGCTTTCAGAGTTTGCAAGCTGAAGTGGCAATGGGCAGGCCACATCACTCGAGGCACCGATAACCGGTGGGTAAGAAAGGTTCTTGAGTGGCGACCACGCACCGGAAGACGCAACGTAGGCAGGCCTGCCACTAGGTGGACCGACGACATTGTGAAAGTCACAGGCAACCGGTGGATGCAAGTGGCCCGTTGTCGGTCGGTGTGGCGCTCTAAGGGGGAGGCCTATGTTCAGCAGTGACGTCTTCTGGCTGATGATGATGTTTTGCCAAATTGAAAAAAAATTGACCAGGAACAGTAAAAAATGTGCAAATTCATTCCAGACTCTCGGCCTCTCGTGCTAGTAATTGGCACACAAACATGTCTGTTGCTGTAAAACTCTAGTAGGTATCTAAGTATAAATTTAAATCTAAGATTTTTTTGAATGTACCTAAAAATCACGACGCGCGAAACAATTCTCGAGATACGCAACCAAATTCAAGCCTTACTCAAAATTCTTTTCAGAAAATAACATTCATTAGATAACATATTTTGCTCTCAGAAACTCTGGCACGTTTCGAAGACTGTCAAATCATATGATACATAAGTACAATGCAAAGGAAAGCGCGCGTGAAAAGGATGATCAATATTAATGTTACCAAAGTGAACATTCCTGCTCGTTGTTTATGAAATGGTCTAGGTTCAGTGCGCAAGTTCACAACATTACGTAGGTAAGCAGCAATAAAAACAATTTGAGGCAGTAGTTATCTCATATTCCGAATTGTGAGAAGAGAAAACATTCCCCATTTCTACGCAAACTTTTTAACATTGTAAAAACATGGTACGTACGCACATGATTCAAATGAATAAAGCCTTATTTCATATCTCGTTACATTGGGTGGCGGATAAGACGAGGGACCTTATATTATTCTAAGATATAATTTTACTTATCATCATGAATTTAATATAAGCGACCATCACATTGTTTTTTTTAACACCATTTTGTTTTCGCGGTTTCTTGGCTTGTCCTATAGTAAAAGCATCTGAGAATTAACATAAGTCTTTCATAATGATGAATATTGTGATGTTTTAGAACATGTCCGTTGGTCGTGTAATCGAACGCAGAATAGTCATATTTAAAAAAAATACGATGCTTTCGACAGCTTTTTGATGGGCGGGAGTTTGAGGTCGCACAGCAGAACAGAGTTTCGCATTTACCAGCTCTTTGATTATATCTGAGTACCAGCTAGAGCCGACTGCGAATAGAATGAAATGATTTGTATGACCTGGAGCTTGTCTAGGCATGGGCGAACACGACAGAGGCGTACATCATGACGGGGCGGATGCAAGTTTTGTAAATTGTTAACTTATAATTTACTATGCTCACAGAGGACAGGGGTAACTCGGGCTAGGAAGATTTTCGTTCGATTGCGGAATGTCTGGATATGTTTGGAGAAGGTGAATCGACAATCAATGGTCACACCAAGATATTTGGTCGAGGTTGTCCATGGAATGGCCTGGCCATGAAGCTTGAGAGTGCAACGTGGGGGAGCCGTTTTGGAGGGGTTGAAGTACATACTTGCCTGGATTGACTGATGGCCCCCTTATTGAACCAATCTGACTGTAAAGGGCTGTTTGAATATTGGCTCGCTGGAAGTTCTTTTTCCAGCCTCTTGAGTAGAGTCAGCAGTGGACGTCTTCTCGCTGCTGATGATGATGAAAAGGATTTTCTAAGTAAAAACAAATAACTCAAAAACAGTGAGTAAAAAGCCGAACTTAGTGTACCCAAATAGTGTGCAAAATCCGAAATCATTAAACTGACAGCAAAATTTATAGCGTTTTTCGCGACACGAACGCATGTGATCGATGTTTCATATTGTTGGCTCGTGTTTATAAACCCGGCCACGGGCGGCGTGGCGGCGGCATTTTAATTTTCCCACCACTGGCACAGTATGCGCACATCCCAGTATGGGTTCTGCACCCGCATAAGTCACTAACAACAAAAATACCTATACAGGGAATTATGATAGACTAGCTTTCCCGCACGGCTTCGCTACAATAAATTAAACAACCCATTTCACCTCGTTAGGGGTTGATTTTAGAAAAATGATGAGACATGCTTTTTTTGTGCTAAGTACACGGACCGAGTTTCATTAGCTTAGCATGAAAAAGTATTGTGTTTCCTTACAAACTTTGGGGGGTCCTTTTTACCACTTTAGAGGTGGAATTTTGCAAAATCCGTTTTTATTTTTCACCTAGATCATTTCAGGAGTATTTAGGTTTTACTAAAAATAGAGAAATGTAAGAAATGTTGCTTTAAATATTATTCGCTAACTTCAATATTTAGGGAAGGTACATGTTTACCTCCGGGCATTGCTTTGGTCCACTATATATATATATATATATATAGATTAGATATAGAAAGATAACTGTCATCATTCGAGGCTATTTTCGTGCGTACTTGGTTCGAAAAGAGTTCTTTCCGTCCGTACATCTCTTGCTCGTGTTTTCACACAATTTTGAAGATTCTGCTCAAAATTGCTGTTCCATACATTTCGTAGAGAGTGATTGACATTTTTTTATGGAACTGCTATTTTTTTTTCGTGATTTCAGACCCACAGAGTTGTTTATAACGATGGGAATATTTTCGTCCTCTATCCGTAAAAGTAATATTTTTTTCCTCTTTTCGCATAAAACAAGTCATACATTCCTTACTGCTATTATACTGTATGTGAAATTTCTCCAGTGAAATATACGCACCCACGACATGCTACACGTGTATAAATTACCCTTAATAAAGGGGTAAATAAAGATAATCTTTAATTTAGGCGCAAAATCGTTTGTTCTCTGTTCTCACTTGTTAATTTCCTGCGCCTACATTAACCTAGGCATTAATTTATAGAAAATCCTATTTAAAATTATAGTCCGTTCTATCAAGTATACGGGGTTATAAGGAAAGGGTATGCTAAGCCTAAGGGTAGTACTCATCATTATGAACAACTTTTACTATGGGAACAACCCTGAAATCGAGAAAAAAATTATTAGCTGTTCCATAGAAAAATTTCACTGCCCCTCGATAAAATTTATGGAACATGTGATATATTTTTCTCGATTTCAGGGTTGGTCCCATAGTAAAAGTTGTTCACACTCATGAGTATTAAGAGCTCCTTTCGGCTTAGTATACCCTTTCCTTATAACTCTGTATAACAATACCCAACGATTTCGCGAATTAAGACCCCGGAAACAAAATATTTTAGTCAAAAACATTATTATCTAACTAGTTATTACCCGCGACTTCGTGGCGTGGACATAAAAAAGGATCCTATGTCCGTCTTTGTGATATACAGTAACTCCTTATCAAATTTTCTCAAGAACCGTTCAGCCGTTTAGCCGTGATAACGCGACAAACATCCAGACAGAGAGACAGAGCTACTTTCTATAGTTCGCTAGATGACGTTGATCCACTTTTAAGCATTTTTTGACGTTGTGTATGGACTGGCAGTTGTAACGTAGGGCTCTGAATCGCACAAGCGTAGTTTTTTCCTCGGTACGAACGAATTCATTTTTATACCTCGTTCTGCGATGCCCAAGCCGCCTGCCAAGCGTTGGGATTATAGCAAACAATATACTAGAGTTTTAAGGAAGGATATGATACTTTTTATAAGTAAATTGCAAGTAAAATAGCATAGTGCAGCTAGTTGTAGAGCAATTTATATCTATTTTAAATCTCACACTAGCAGCCTGACTTATAAGCATCTCTCAAAGTTAAGGAGTATCATACATATAAGTAAAGTTGTGCCACAGCTAGTTCACATTTGCACGTTATTGCAGATGGAATGAGAATTTCCAAAAAACTGTATGTTGTATCTGTATACCTTAACATCAGAAGTATATTATAGAAATCTTTGTTTTGATATTATTTCGTCAAGCTACAAAGCTTGACGAAAGAGATCGGGCACTTTTTTTCGTTCTCCTTCGTCAAATTCAAAAACAATTTTTTTTTTTTTTTTTTTTTAATATTTGTAATGTCATCATAAACAAACACTATACTTTTTGGAGTTTTGGCGGGGACGTGAAGAAATCATGTAGCGTCATTTTATTATTTTTCAAAACTTGTGTTATTTCGAGTGTTAATGTGTAAAAACGGTGAATTTTTACCCGTTAAGTGTTTGTGAACATGCACGAGTGTAGGTGAATGATATAATGTCGTGAAACGTGAATTTTCGTGTTGTTTCCAAAACTCCATAGAAGGCTCTAGAAAAGTTTTCACCACTTTACTGGGGCATGACTTGGACTCGACCGTGACTTGCTTTGCTCGCCTTTCACTGTGACTATGACTTATTTGACAATATTCACCAAAACTTGAAAAAAAAATGAGTATACTTGACACTGGCAAATGCATAAGACGTGCGACGCCATAATCCTCTTAGGAGGAAAGAGAAGAAAAAAAAAACATATACTTTTTGGAAATTCACACTTAGTGATCTTAAGAGATGTGAAAATGCGCGAGTGCATATGCGCTATGGACACGACTAACGACAGTGACATTGGTTGCGCACATCATATTCGTATTGCGCAGAACTTAAAAGACGTTTGTTTTTAAGGTATTTATAACTAAGGTTGTAAGAATCAAATTAGGAACAAATTTCAAGAAAATCATTGTCAAAACTGGAGAAGATCGAACAATCCCGCAGCCTCCACGAACGGGGTAGTAATTGAGACTGACGCCGTGCTAATTGATAGTAAGACGGCGCCAGCTGACCGCGGCACGAGGATAAGGAAATCCCGGTATTAGCCTTAAGGTGCTTAAGCTCGCCTGGACTTACCGGTAGACACAACACAGCCAAAAGGTTCAAAAGGCTCCCGTTCCGTTAGAGAAAAATTCCATTAGTTTGTTAGTTTGTGGACCGTATTTTCTTAGGTCGTTTATCCGCTCTGGTAACAAGAGAATTTTTAGACAAAAGGTACTTAAGCTTGTAACAATATGTTGGTGAAATTTAACAAAATTTATCACTATGCATGAATATGAATGGGTAGGTAAGAGTTAATCAGAATAATAACTAAAGCCAGTTTTACCATAAACACTACACACCATGGACGCGGAAAGTACGTCCATGGACACTACATTATAATTTGAGTTACAGGCTAGGATTGATTGATTCAACTGAGGAAGCGTTATTGGGTACGTTAGGATTAAACCAATCTTTAATAATGAATTTAACTTCACCGTTACTTCAAATTCAAATTGGCGATTAACATCGTCACTTGAGAATGTGTCCTCTCAGATTAATTAATCCGGGAATACGAATAATTGCTTATATACTCAGATTAAAAATCCTTTTTAATCTGAGCTTATATATGATGCCACGGAGAAGCATTCAATCGAGATTGTTTACACCCAAATAACATATACATGTTTACTTATGTTTTTTATAGAAAATAATACCTACGCTATAAAACTCCAATTCCATTTCTACTTACTTCTTTTATTTCTTCCAGCCTTTGTTATCCATGAATATTAGTTTTTTCATATATTTTTTGTTACTCGTTGACTAGACGAGCAAGGCGCTCACCTGATGTTAATCGTCACCCTTGCCACAGCAATTCAGTGCCACCCAAAATTTTCTACTTCAACAGTTTAAAACCATGCGCGGCAATGTATTGCGCTCGTCACCAATGTATTGTGATGTTAGATGTTATCTGTATGCCGATTAATTACGCTGAAAAGATTGCCCTTCAATCCGGAAAACAGTAATGTTGCACACTACTGCTTGACGGTTGAATAATTGGCAAAGGTGTGGAACTTGCCCAGGCGGACTATGCAACAGAGTCCTATCACTACAAACAAATTACTTGCCTAGTTTGCACTCATAGACTATTATTTATCTAAGATGTGTAGAGAATAAATTACAATAAAGGTTTCTGCTTACTCTACCGAACCAATTACTTTGGTTACCTACTCTAGAATAATCTTCAATCGCAGGAGCAACCCTACGTCAGAATCGCACACACAATTGTATTTTACCTGAGTTTCACCTTCACTGGAACCCGAGGGTGTTACCATGGAACCGGAGTATTATGATATACTTTCGGCAAAACATTCATCTTCTTGTCTGTGGAGAATTATAATTGAAATTTGCTTTCGCCGTCTGTAACATACCTACTCGTAACAGGCGTAACATATCGTTTCGGCGAAATCAGAATCTCAGGTCTTCTACTATTTTATTCGTTTAATATGGTAGCAGCAAGTAATTACGTACGTTTTAGTTGAGTTTTGCGTGGCTTGTCTCAGCTCAATACCAATCATGGATTTAGTAAGACTTACAATAATATGTTCACGACTGTTCTTTACTACTGAAATAAATAAGCATTCAATATATTTTTGTGCGATTCACATCGCGGGTCGTATGGACCAAGTATTAGAAAAACCGTAGACGATTCATACCGCGATGCGAAAGAGCCAATTAATTTAGATCACTGGGGCGATTCGCACCGTGATCCGAGCTACATGTGGTATGAGCTGCCGCAGTACCAAAAATCTGTAAGTCCGGGTCAAATAAGAATAGTTGTAGCAAAATGATTGCGTGGATTGTTGCTATACGGCAACTATATTGTATACTTTTGAAGATCAGCGGTTTTTTTAAATATTTATTTTTTTATTTTATAGAATATGGATCCCCAACAGATGTTACACATTACATTCACATTATAAAACATAGACATCAAGCCAGATGCACCCACGATTACAGGGTGCAATTGCAGGAGACCACGTCGTGCTCATGGAGGTTCGACTAGACTAAACTAAACTGAAAATATTTTTTGCTGCGTATAGAGTACAAAATAGTTTAAATTAATTTTAGGTTTACATTGGAAGTGGAAACATTTTCTCGACAAGAACAAAACACGGCTACAATCAAGTATACGGTTGTCTCATTTTTGCACAACAAAAACAGTAGAGAAGATTTCGTCGCGCTAGGCCTGCTGAGGTACAAATATTGCGAAACGCCATCTCTAAAGGGGTAAAATGTACCCCAAAGTTTGTATGAAAATAAAATATTTTTTCATGCTAAGTCAATGAAACTCGGCAATAAGCAAAAAGCATAAAAAAAAAAAATTAAGGGCATCTCAGGATTTTTCGAAAATCAACCCCTAAACTGGTGAAATGAGGTGTTTTATTTACTGTAGCCTCGCATAAGCAAACGCTGCCGTGCCGCATGCTAGTAAATAAATAAATTCCGCTATAGCTTTTCACTTTTGGCCAGTTAATTCTTATAATAACTATAAATATATATATTTAATATAAATGACTTATAATGGGTCTAAATATTGGAACAAACAGATTTTAAATCCGTGATTGGTACTGAACTGGAAAGAGCCAAATTTTCTATATAATATATAAATATATATATATATATATATATATATATATATTTCTATAATTCTTAGTTAACTGGATTAATTCGACTTCTATTACATTATAGTATACTCTCTCTCCACTTCCTTTTGTAAGCACTGGCACTTATTTTCCGTACTTCTAACGTTATTTTCAAAGGGGAGACTCTTAAGCTTATAATACATTTCAGTTCAATTATAAATTCCTGTCAATATTACTGTAAAATAAACTCAATTTTCATTGCACAGTGCCATCATGTGCCGGAGGAGCCGCGAGCGATTTCGACCAAATACAATTTTTATTCGTTTTGCATTGTTCGCACCAGCATTAATCGGCCTCAATTCACTCCAAACTCGATTTGTCGCTCGCTTTCTGTTTGTCAAAGGTACTTTCGTGACAAATGCTATATACGAACAAAACAAACGGTTAATAAATACTTATGCGGAATGTTACTGAAAGGTGCAACAATATTGAAAGGTATGTATGTTACTCATCATTATGAACAACTTTTACTATGGGACCAACTCTGAAATCACGAAAAAAACTCAACTATTCCATATATTTTGTCGCGTGTCATTGACATTTTTCTATGGAACAGTTGTTTTTTTTTCGCGATTCTGGGTTGGTCCCATAGTAAAAGTTGTTCATAATGATGAGTGCATAAGTCCATACCTTTAAATATTGGTGTACCTTTCAGTAGCACGTTGTATAGACAGCGCTACCCTACATAGCACATTTCTAAAGTACTAGATAGAAGAGAGCCGCCGTACATTAATGATTTGAGTTCTGTTACTCTGATGCAATTTCCTGACGCCGTTCTAGCACCTAATAATTCTACGAAAGCGATATTCACTGCCTCGAGCACTGACCATAAATTAGACTGCGGATTTAAACTAAGCCATTAAGGCTCTTATTCGCGCCCACCGTTGTATCGCTCCCGCTTTTTTCATTTCGTATATTATTGTAGATATGAAATCACCAATTAAGTATTTCCAAAAGTATCCCTACCTTGTGTCTGTTCATAATAATATTAAAAGTTTAAAAGAAGCTTTCTTTTTACCCGTCTTCCCAAGAAGGAGGTTAATGTTCTTAGGGTGTATTTACGTTTGTGTGTTCCTATAGTACCTTCTGTAGTTTAAATTGCTAGAACAATTTTGACGAGTGAAGTGTTGTTTGATTCCTCTTAACGTCCGGAGTTACATTAGCTCCATTTTGCAGTCGAGTATTTTTATTTCATTTTAATAATATTACTTGTTTACCATAATTAGGTATAGGTCTTACCGACCCGGGTATGTCGTAAAACTGCGACCAGAGCCACAAGAGGACAGCAGCTTCCTATTAGTAAATGTGAACATTCTGTCATCTCCAAGCCGCCTGCCAAACGTGCCTAGCGTTTCATGTAGAAAATCCTTAAGAGAATTAAAAAAATCACAACTCTTAAACTACGAAATTCGTAGAACATACATGAGGTATTTTTGTGAAGCCCTTGGTATGATAAACCTAAATTTTTCGGATTGACTTCACCGTTTGGACCAGTCTACCTCTCAGGTAGCGAATAGAACTATTACATAAATAAATGCATTAAAAAATGATTTCACTAATTCTCGGCACAATTTCTCCAAATAAATAAATCATACATGATTTCACTACTCCTCGGTGAAAAGTTTTACCCCAAGGGAATAAGTCGGCTGCTACTCCCAAACGTCAAGGTTGCCATGTAAACTGTAAATAGCGACAGCTAACAAATCGTAAAGTAAACGCTCCGCGGCGAAATATGATTGCAATGAATATACAAAGAGCGAACCTCGAAAGCTCTGTACAATTGAAATATTCAGGCGAACAATCAAGATCGCTTCGCTTGAGTTCCCATTGTTGCTTACACCGAAACATCATTATTATCAGCGAAAGTCTCTGCGTTTGTGAGAAGAAAGCGCAAAGCCGTTGATGTTAAGTAAATAACGTCGGTGGTCTACAGTATGGCGTTTATTTCCATGTCTTTGTTTACCTTATCTGAGGTAGTTTGGGAAACACCTTACGTCTGAGAAACAGATATCTTGAGATGTGCCATAAGCACAGATCATTTAACAAATAGACAGCTCTTACCTATTCCCGCCTCACGAACTGCCGGCTTCCTTGTTTCCTGAGAAATAATTAAAATCTTAAGGGCTCTTCAAGACCAGAATGAATATATAGGTATATCTTTTAAGTCTGCTTTACCAACGGCTGAGTTAGTGGTCAATTGGTGAAATGCGGACTTATTCGAGAAAAAAAAAACTCGCCAATTGGATTGCCATTGATTGGCCGGTTGTTCAAGCCAGCCAATTTTAGATGCATGTTGCATGAATGAAATTCGTCGCCTCGCCAGCCACCGCCCTATGCGGTCTGTAGTATTTTCTGGTAAAAATGATCTTCATGTGTAATCAAGTGCTTTTGTTATCTTTGGCTATTAGCATCGATTTGTTTGAGTCCCACTGTCACCGAAAACTCGCCACCTATTATCAAAACAGTGAAAACAAATTAACACGATTTTCAATGCGAGTTTGATTATGTTAGCGATACGTACGCGCTTTGCTTGTCAATTTGTCAAGTGGTGCAATTGAGCTAAGTATACCTTGGTATACTGTATTTTTTTAATGTTGTGTGATTTACACGCAATACATTTTTGATGTTTCATAATATGGTCTTTGTAGTTAATCTCTGTTTTTACCCGACTGCCCAACGAGGCTTGGGAAAATGGTTTTGGGATTTATGTAAGTGCTAGCTGCGCCCCGCGGTTTCACCCGCTATTCTACAGAAACATAATATTTTAAAAATAAAAAGTACCCTATATGTTAATTCAGGATATTAGCTACCTCCATACCAAATTTTATTAAAATCCATTCAGCCGTTACAGAATTGAACGGGAACAAACACACTTACAATTACATACATACACAAACTTTCGCATGTATAATATTAGTGTAATGTAAGTATGTGAGTATTTGTGGTTTTTTTTTCCATGTTACCTCCTGTAGCCGACGAGTGAGGTTTCGTTGGATTCCTTTTTACGCCCGGAGTGGCATAGTCTCCATTTTAGAGTTAGGTATTTTCTTTTTCTTTTGATTATGATTTTGATTATACTTGTTGAAATCACTTCATAACCCGTCAAAAAAGATATATGTATATATGCTTACGCGTACCTATAGACGATTCCCGGGACGGATAAACTCCATCTTTATAGGTGCTATAGCTACATATATATGTTCTGTGGTCTGAGATGTTCATTGTCAGCAAAGTTGCGAAGAGACGGCTCCGCAGGCTTTCTCAATTAATTTATAGATATGAGGCTTTCAAACAATGCCTCACAGGCGTTTTCATTGTCTCTCTAAATCAAACTTGAATGAACAAGCACGGCTTGTTATCAGTATGCTTGAACACAGCTGTGACGTTTCAATTACTTATTACAGGTGAGGAAGCTATTCGTACCAAGTATTTTAGTGATCGCAGTTTGTCCAAAGCCTTGCCCCTTCTTCTATGTATAACGTATACAAAAGAACAGGGACCCTATTCCTGTGCGCTCGAGATTATCTCGGTCACTGTCTCTCTAATTTAGAATTTAATGGGAGTGAGAGTGACCGCGATAAAAATGACATTTCTCCGAATAGGGGCCCAGGAGGTAGGACTTTGCTTTCAAGTACCCGACTAACACTTGGTCGATGTCTATTATCTGTTGTTATACGTTAATCTTAAGGCCTCGCTACATGGCCCGACCCGACATCGCTTGAAAGAGATGGCTATATATAAGTTTCTGGGGAAGCGAAAGGGAGAAGCTATAACCTTACCATAATAGTAATAAGTATAATAGTTTGTTTCTTTTGCTCCCGTGAAATTCAAATCTAGCTGTCCCTTTCACAGGATGTCAGGTCGGGCCATGTGTAGACACCCTTACCAAGCTCGACCGTTTTTACGATTTCAGAATTCGTAAAAATATCGGAAACAAAAAACGGGCGAAAAAAAATGTTTTACTGAATTTTTTGGGCTTGTTTTTTATTTTTATTTATTTTTTAATTGGAAATCGCCATAATGACACAAAACCTGTTATTATTTCTATCTATCGCGTAAAAAAGATACAGCCCCCTAAAGTTGCGACAGAAAGATAATTAAAGGAAAAACAAAATACCCGACTGCAAAATATAATTATAAAGCCTAAGTTGCTCCAGACATAAAGAGGAATCCAACGACATCTCACTCGTCAACATCGATCAAGCCGAGGTAATATAGGAACACACAACATACATAGGTATACCCCAAAAACATTACCCTCCTTCTAGGTCAGGTAAAAAGACGACGGACTAATATAGTAATTCGGTTGGTTGTTATCACAGAAGAGAAAAAAAAATTGTGGTTGTTATATACCTTGTTGGTATACGCTTTAGATACAGAACCCTAAAAAGTAAGTACTTATGACGATTATATAATTATAATTCAAACTGAGTAGCCAATCTGTAGTGTCTCAAAACTAATTATAAAATAAAGTGAACATTAAAGTTAATATATGTTTTTAGTTATTGTACTAGAAGCGATATTTCAGCGGAGAATGCTACTATAGACTCAGTTTGAATATAAACTTGCGGAAACTAACGCCTGATTCAATGAACTGATTACATAATTTTTAGAATATATTAAGATTTTTTTAAATTAATTTAACCATTATATTAAACTTAAAAATAATTGAACTAATAAGGTCCATATTATATAATCCAACTCCACTGGATTCTGTCGAAACAGCTTGCCATATAAAGAGTTTGCTGAATCGAGCATTTGAGGCTGTTTACAGCTCCCATGTGCAGCCGGTGGCGTCGCTAGTTATTCATTAAATAGGGGTTGCTTTTAACTGGATAAGTAGCGAAAAAGCTTTGCATACATTACTCTGCGCTTTGTATTTTGTTGCTTTGCATTTTTTCAGCGAGCGAGATAAACGCTTTCTGCAGAACGACTGCGCACCGCAGCGCAGTTAAGTTTTATTGTTTGATGTAAATACAGATTATAAAAATATTTTTGGAGGACATGCTAATCTCATTTGAGAAAGTAATACATAAATATTTTTGGTCTTCTAAAACTGTATGAGTTTTGGTCTTATTGACCACAAATTGGACAAACGCGTTGTGAAATGTATAGCTGTATCTGATGTAAAAAGGTTTCAGTCTGGTTAGTAGCGCCTTTTTAAAAAAACCATAACTTATACTTAAAAATGCTCTCGTATTAAAGTTGCGCAGTAAGTACTTAGTGGACTACTGTTTAAGCAAATCTCGATAAACATAAAACATAAACATAATTTATTTCAAAAACATAAAACTAAGGTTAAATGCAAGTGATAGCTCTGCCTTTTGCGTTAGTTAGAAACTGTGTTGCAAAAGGCAGCTTCTTCCAAAGGTATGTGGTTAAGAGTGATTAAGTTTTATACAATGAATTATTTTAGACTGAGGGTATACAATAATATTCTGTTGAAATATAACATTTAACGTGAATTTTTCTATGTCATGTCAAGTGTCAGGTAAGTGTTGATGTGAGAGGGTGTGAGAGCATATCATTGCTGCGATACTCAAGTAGATAGTAGTTGATAATTGGACAAAATCCGCCAATTCTCTTTTCATTTATCTTATTTCTTCTCCGTTGTCCTTCTGTCTGTCTGTCCATCTATCTATCAAGCCCCTTTGTCTCAAGAACACATGGAGGTATGAAGTACTAGGTCCACGGCTCCTTTGGAGCTGTAAAAAAAATCAAGCTTCTAAGGCCACGCAACAAAAAAATATGGCAATATAAGCTGCATACATTGACACTTGCAAGTAAAACAAAACCTACAGAGTACTTCCCGTTGGCCTAGAATCTTTGAGAAATTAGCCAGAACCTAGAATCATAAAGAAGAAAGTAGGTAGGTCTGATAGCACCGTATCACAAGTAATCACAGTTGTATCAATAGGAATAAATCTGAAAGGTATTTGTAGTCATATTTTTTGCTATTACAAGTTTCAACTTGTAGTTGGAGAAATGGCCGTGTGTGTGCCGTGACGTTGTATGGGAGATTTTTTTCAACTACAAAGTTTACGTCTTTCGTATCATTTGCAAATTTCATTTTACACTTAAAATTAAGTTTTTGTAAAAAAAAAACAGGCAAGCTTTTACAAGTTCAGTTATTGGTATTGTAATCTGATCAGAATGAGTTCCGTTTTCCACAATTTTCGTATCTATCATCAGATCAGCTCGCTGTCATAATACTTTATTCTCACCGGAACTTGAAAGGCATGCAAAATTTCAACTCAATTGAACAAGGGGAACTGGTCTAAAATTGAATTGCATAATTTGACCTTAACATACATACATACAAACAGCAAGTTAGTTAAAAGCTTGTAAAAATGTAAGTACGAAAGCTTCGTTGGGCGAGTCAGACTCGCACTCGTCCGGTTCTTTATCTGTGTGATGCAACGCTAAGATGTGTCCCAATTATGATTTGTTTATTTTTTATCTTTTAACTTTTTTATTTAACGTCGGACTATAGAAAAAAATCCTATAATATTTTGCTGGAAAAAAATATTGTAAGTTAATGGAGTGAGCGTAAATATAACCATTTTGGCATTGCTATGGCCAATACATAGTTTGCTCAATTCTCGCTACGACATTAAAATTCATTATTAGGTACTAAATCAAAGAGTTAGGCCACGAGACGTAAAAGTTCGAAACATTACAGGTCAATATACTCGTAGGTACTTTCATTGTGTGTTCAACCACAGAGAGCATCCTGTGTTTGGCGACAGCCCATGGGAAAGATTCACAGGTTTTATTTAACTTTACAACTAACAAGTAGATAGGTATTTTGTAGGTTCAGGTCGAAGTTTTGAGATCTCTCGAAAAAAAATTAAACGATATAAATAGAACGACACCTACTAAGTGCCGCAAAATTTAAGAAAAAAACAAGAAAAGAAGCTCAGAAAACCTGGATGATACATAGACAGTTAAAAGCTAGTAAGGCTAATTGTCTCACAGTAAACAGAATCGTCTTCGAATTATCATCATCATCAGCTGTAAGTCGTCCACAGCTGAACTTAGGCCTCCCCCATAGAGCGCCACACTGACAATTGACCATTTGCATCCACCGGCCTGCGACTTTTACAATGTCGTCAGCCCATCTAGCGGGATGCCTGCCTACGTTGCCAATTATCGGTTCTTCGAGCGATATGGGTTGCCCACTGTCACTTCAGCTTGTAGTCTCTGGGAGCTTGTCGATTATCGTTCTTCGGCGAATATCCTCGGTTCGGATTTTATCGCGCAAAGAAACTCCGAGCATTGCCTACTGTGTGACTCTAGTTTGTCTAAAAGGCTAGCAGTTAAAGACCCCGTCCCAGTACCATATGCCATCACTGGAAACACACATTGGTAGAAGACCCTTGTATTCAGGCACTGTGGGATTTGGACAAAAAGATATCACACAATTTCCCGAACGCGCCCATCCGAGTTGGATTCTGCGGACAACCTCTTTGTCGAAGTTGAACCTGCCCATTGAACAATCCGCCCAAGAAAAAATCTTCGAGAACGAATCTCATAGTAGCACATTACATATCTACAATCTATAAGAGTCTTTATCCGTAAATATTTATTTGAATGGTCGGATAACACGTTTGGACGTTGCCCTTTTTTGGGACACACCCACGCAGTTCTATTCACAAGTACAACACGAAATGACAGAGGGTCTACGCAATAAGTCGAGTCACTTAAAATGTCTATGCTATTAATAACAAGCAACTCAAGGCTGTGAGAAAATTACACTTTTTTTAAATACACAATAAATCAACTAAATAGAGATATGTAAGTGGATTAATAATTATATTTATAAAATATTTAAAGATGCTAATATGCATTGATTTCCAAGAAAAAACACTTGTTTGTAGACCTAAAACAAGAACTATAGCGTCCAGCTTAATTTTTGTGTCGGCAAAATGGCTACCTTAATTTTTTTATAATACTTACCAAGCAAGATAAAACCAATCAACCTATTTCAATTTTATGTCATCAGAAAAAATTGTTCAGTGCAGTGACTCACTATGGAAAAAAAGTTTACTGCATCATTTAACATTAGCTGTTAGAAAAAGCCTACCGTCCAACAATAACGTCGTCGGTACAAAATTCTCGACTCCATTGAACCCGTTTATGGTTCGTCTAATAAAAAAAAACTGAATTGAACGGAAATGAAATAACGCTAACCGGTTTTTCTCCGGTGCGTCGGAGGTAAGCTTGAGATTTTATTTCTTTTTTGTCGCCTTCACAGCGCCTCTCTGCATTACATTCGATTCTTCGATTTCTTTTTATTTTCCCTTATCCTGACCAAAGAAGATTCCCATTAATTATTTTAAACAGCGAGATATCGAAGCTGTTAATCTTAATCTTTTTTATCAAGCTGTAATTAAATTAGGTGACAGTTTTGGGATTCAAAGAGTTTTCATTGATATATTAATGAATGTCCGAACCACTTTAGCTTTTGGTATGGGGCTAAAGGTATCGTATCTAAAATTTACTGGCATTTCGGTATTGAGTCAGCGGTATACTTGGTTTTAGAATCGATAACTAAATGTCAATTCTCACGCACCGCGCGAGTAGGTATGTATGGAGAAGTAGTACAATATCTGCGTGCAGTCATAAGTATTATTAAAAATGTGGGCTAAAAATTCAAACATACATTATACAATCGCCTCATTTATTTTTTTATTTTACTGCTAAACCTCTTTTTAACATAAAACTTTACACATTTATTTATTGTACATCAAGTAACACTGATCGTGCATTACAGTTATAATAATAACTTTCGTAACATAGACTTATTTTTCAGGGGCAAAGTATATATCTTTGGATAAATTGTGTATTCCTTAGGTACACACCATTATTATGAATATTATTCATGTAACATTATACACGAGTTTCAACAATGAAGATTATACGTATCAGTATTAATTATTTGGCGATTATAGTCAATACCGTTCCATATCACGAAATTTACACTTACTTTCTTCAACTAGTCAGTCGCGGATCCATCGCGGTCGGATCCAAAGTACCTAAACGTTCCTTTTATACTCTAAATAAATTATATAATACAAAAAACATTACACTAACAACCTGCTTAGGTATAACATACACGTACCTTACGTATAGGATGATTCTAGCTTAAATTTTACATACAAAATGTACAGTAAATTCTGATACGCGATCTCTAGATATGTAACTAGACACGGTCGCACAAGAGTTCATACGTCTGTCGCACATCCATCCTGGAAGCAGTCCTCGTTGGAGGGCCTGGTGATGGTGAGAACGCGTTTCAGCGCCGAGACCGGCGGCAGTACCGGCGGCGCCCGCTGCCACACGCGGAGCGTGCGCGCTCCGCCCACCGGCAGCCCGTAGTCGGGCGGGTAGGGCGCGTCGGGCGCCGTGGCCGGCGCCGCGGTCGCCACCGCGTGGGATCGCGGGAACGTGCGCGACATGTAGCCCAGCTCCTCTTGGGATCCGTTCACGCTGCTGTTCTCGATGATCGGCGTGCGGTCATTGTAGAACGCCGGGATGGCACTACTCACTGCTCTCGACAGGTTACTATTCTGATTCATTTTCATTTGCTCCCAAAGTCCGGAAGGATATAGCGAGTCTGAAGCCTCACGCGCGTATTCGCCGCTCCCGGGTCTCGTGGCGCTTTCCGGCCGAGTGTCGTTGATCAGATCCGGGTCTATGGAAGCGGATACTGTGGGAGAGACAACGACGGGTCCGCCCGCGGTCACAACGCTTCCTCTCCCTTCGTAATGGTTAGTAGTGTAAGGTATATCGTTAGCTCTCGGTGGTTTTAAAACCGGGTTGCATTTCGAATCGTGATAACTGGGCGATTCCTGCCTGTTTGCTAGAACTGCGACGTGCGGTCGGTCTGTCGCCGTTGGGTGCACTTCATTTCCTGACACTACTCTATCTAAAGTATTCGGTGTTTTACTCTCACAAGTAGGTGTAGGGCGAAATCTAACGAAAGTAATTAGTAAGCCTAAACAAATAACAACAATGACTAAGAACAATGCCGCTCCTAGACTCGCTATCTGAGCGTTACCTAGTGAGGCCATCCCGTTAACCATCTGCGTTACGTGCACTGTGAAATTGGCTTCTGCGTTTCCCCCTTTATTATCAGCCACACAATAGAATTCGTTTGAATCTAATTCTTGAGTGTTTGTTATTATCAAACTTGATTTCTTTTTTGACTCTCCATCTTCAAATATAAAAATTCTCTGATGCGAGTTAAAGTTTGTTCCATTTTGCAGCAATCTACCGTTCCAATACCAGTTTATATTAGCACTAGGCATGGCTTCCGTTCTACAAACGATTGTGGCGTTATCACCGATTGCTGCCTGAACGTGTCGGTTGATAGGTAAAATTTCTGGCTTACAAGCGAACTCCTCGATAGGTAAGTCAGAAAATGGTCGATTCGCCAGCCGTGTCGGCGCCGAACAACTGGGTGTAGAGAGCAATTTGTGTTTCGCTAACCACGATTTAAGTTCCCGAAGTCGACAATCGCACGTCCATGGATTATCAGATAAGTCTATAGCTCTTAGCTTCTCTATTTTTTCTAATGAACTCAAAGGTAGGTCTCGAAGTTTGTTGTGATTGAGCTTCAAAGACTCTAGGGAGCGCAAATTTCTAAACGCGTCGGCGGCAATCTCTCTGATGTCACATTTGGACAAATCTAGCTTAACGATGCTTTCAAGATTGCTTAAAGAGTCTGAATGAACTTTTGATATTGGATTTTGAGCCAACGTGAGATCTCTGAGAAATGGCGCATCCTTAAAACTGTTAGACGGTATCTGAGTTAACAAATTGTGTGAAAGGTCTAACTCTACTAGATTAGTCAATCCCTTAAAAGCTCGGTCGTGTATTTGGCCAATATTGCAGTTACGCAGATACACTCTCTGCAGGTTGACTAGGCCCGTCTTGGCGAAGGCTTCCTGTGGCAGGATCTGGAGGTTGTTCCCTGAAAGGTCGAGTACTTGCGTGGCGGGGTCCACGGGCTGAGGCACCGTGATGAGAGCCCGGTCCACACATTCCACTGTCTGCTTGCCGCCCTTCCACTTACACGCGCACACCACCGGGCAGGACCCGGGGGGAGCGACACCGGCGAAACAACGCTCCCACATAATAACACTCATCGTCACAATAAACCACCTCATTTTGATTTTATTATTATTCAATTTAAGGTCACTGTATCATTTCTTTCACTATTCGGCTCACTCGTGTCTTGGATAGGAACACTCATAAAGTTGCAAAACAAAATTTGATTAACACGTCGATTTTATATGTCGGTATCGAATCACATCACTACTCGAGAAAGTTGGAAAACGGTACATGACGGCACGGCGCACACCCGCGACGGCTTTGAATCAACTGAGAGGGAAGGATCGTCCGCTCGTCTCGGTGAGGGGACGGACCGCATGCGCGCTCGCGTCTCCCCGCGCCCCGCTCTGCGGCGCTCCTTGGCTGACGAGTCGAGGATCCCTACTCCAAGCGGATTGTCCAAGAATTCCTAAAGTATAATTTTCTACCTGGCTGCGACCGCAGCCGATCATCCCGCTCACCAGCCCGGCACGTTCATTCATAAAATACCTGGTCGCTCGGGGCAAATAGGCGGATGGCGTCGGCGCTGCGCGCGGCGATTGCCGGAGGGTGACACGCACAATGCCGGAGGCACATTACAATACCAGCGCACTTCACTAACGTACCGCTTCGGTTCTTTTAAAAGTGTACATGTCTTTTGTTACATCACGTTCGCTGGGACAGGGTGACAGGTAGACGACTAAGTAATTTCATTGAAAACAAACTCGACGATAAGAACGATGTTGGAATTACGTTCACAATAGACAGGATGCTTACCAACAAAGACGCACGACAGTTTCATTCATAGTTTTCGTTTTACGATAATAAATAGTTACGGACAAATGTCTGTTTGCATTTCATTCACCTTTACCAAACGTGTCTTGTTTATCTTTGACTTTCTTGCCACCACATGCCAGATGGCTGGAAATGACTTTACTATTGGATCAGGCAGTAGTAGTGTTATTATTTGTTCTGTGGTGACTTCTTTGATGAAAAGCACTCTACATTATGCTCGATTACATAATTTATTTTTTACTTTTAAGACATAGTAAATGCGTAATAACCTACCTATCTAAAGAATAATTATTTGTTATTCATTAATAGAAACTATCTGATAATTCAAGCCCAATATGGATCCACTAAAATGAAATGAAATGAGAAATGAAATGAGTCTTTATTTGCCAGAATGCAGGTAAGCAGGGTGTTGAAGTTTGAAATGTTCCATTACATTCGGTCATTTCTGACGTGCAAAATATTTCCATAGAAATGGTTACTTAATAAATGTTAAAAAATTTAATAAACTTTACCGACAATAACTTTACAAAAAATGTCAAAAGAATACAATTATTAAGTCAATAGAATACATTATTATTATGTCATTGTCAGACTACTATTGTATGACTATTGTTGTAACATACACTTATCTTTACACAGTGTGACAATAAACTAATTCTTATTCTAAGCATTCATAATTCAGTCTCATACATATTTTCAAAGGCGAATTAGTTTAGCAGAAAAAACCGGAAGTGTGTACGCCAGATGTCGTCAAGATAATAATTGTAGACTTCAAGGTACCTCATATTAAATTAGTGAGGAAGGTGGCACGCGGCAGGCACGCTCCTCCGTTGTCGAAGGGTGCAGTCAGCTGGCGGGCACCTGGCGAGGAGGAACGGCTGCCGTTCTGCCGGCCGCAAAGATGCCTCGTGTCGCGCCCGGCTGACGCTCGCATGCTCCCCACTACAAAGGCTTCGAGCTTTCTAATAAAATTATGTGAACCACTTAGCACCAGCGAGCGCCTCCATACAGCCTGTAAAATGTCTGCAGGCTGGCGCATAATGTAGCTAGTATAATCTGATTAAGCTCGATACGATTGCCTACCTAATACAATAATTCAACTAACACGTATCATTTACCTAACAACCTTTTTGTACCTTTATCGGCCCTTGGGGCTATCGATATTTCTTTTTAAACGATTTATACGGCTTCTATAAGTTACGGTTACGGTAGAAATATTCATGTTTTAATAACCTCTATTATGTTCAATGGTGCTTGCGTGCTTACATCCGATCAAAAGTCCAAGTTCTCTGACATTCTTTACAGAAAAAAATGCATTATTCTTATTTACAGGGAGTAAATAACTATATTGCAGTCCTGAATGCAAGTTGTTTATATCACTATATGTTTTTTCCACTATTCCTACAGTGACATCTATAATAAATACTAGCTGTTACCCGCGACTTCCTTCACGTGGACCTACAAAAAAAATGCCTATGTCCGTCTCCTACTCTTAAGCGATATCTATCCAATAATTCAGCTCGATACGTTCAGCCGTTTAGCCGTGATAATGCGACAAACACCCAGACCGAGATACAGATAGAGAGATTACATTCGCATTTTTATATTAGTTAGGATTACGCTAGTAAAATTGGTGTTTTACTAATAGAGTGCATTTTTATATTTCACAGGTCCAAGGAAAGTCACCACAACATGGTATATAGGACGAAGATTTTGTATTCACATATACGTTCGTACATACGCGTCTCTACTCATTAGAGTGGATAAAAAAAAAATAGGATAAGGAACCCAAAACATGGTGAGTAGGGGTAAGTAAAATCTCGTTTTTTATGAGTATCACGAACAATTTATAAAATCGTGTAACTAAGATCCAACAAAATGTATTGGATTGAAACTTCAGCCCGAGATAATATTTTGAGGAGTAACGACTAATAGTACCTAATGTGTGTAATTATGTGAATCACATTTTTTTTAAAAACTATTTTTAGATGATCGCATCTTTGAATTAATTAAAACGGACATCTGACAAATGTTGTACCAATGGAATAGGTTCAAGATTTTCCGAGTCTTATTAAACAATTAAACAAAAAAACGGAAATGAGTTATTATTCTCAGATTCATTCAATAATCACTGATGCAAGAAAAATGTATTAAATAACGAATCTTCAATGAACAGTTGGATGTTCTCAAAACAGTTTCGAAATGTTATAATCATAACACTTAAGCAGAGAAAACACCGCAATCTATTTCCATAACCCAAACGATGAATTTTTTATGTTATATAAGTTCAAAAACATCGCGAGTATATATAGCTACGTGAAAACTATGCTACGTACATAAACGTACATATTTAATAAGAAAACATTTGCTAGCACTGCACGTCTTCCATTTTCTAGGATACTTCTCAATATATCTTCGACATTGTGATTTAAAAATAGTGTATCGACTTTACAGTAGTATTTACGTTGGCTCTTATACTATTCTTAACTTCTTACTTTTGTATCTTTATAAGTCATCAACTTTATAGATAGTAACGGATACTCGTAATTTATGAGTCAAGCTAGGATACCAAGAACAGTTGTTCCCACTACACGTTTCCTAGGTATCTTATGCCACGTCTTCGCACTTCAGGATAGTTATATAGTAACTAAACTATAGTGTATCCAATGCAAAATCAACCCTTCTATTTAGCCGTGGATTGTAGTGAACTTTAATGTATACAGAGAAAAAAAGCCGCCAAAAGCCACCAAAAGACTGACAGAGGCAGTCTTTTGGCGGCTAGTGTAGTGAATGAGTTTGAGTTAACAACTCCGTAATTAAGTTTAATAAACGTCATGTGTCATGTCACGTTTACTAGTTCGTTTAGTTAATTGATGAAACACAACTTGTTTCATGGACTCATCATATTCTATCCAACTAGGTCTAATTCTAATTCTAATTCTAAATGGGGGCGATAGGACCTGCACTGACGTCCCGCTAGGGGTGTTTTGTGCATTTACCCCGCTGCCAGCCTACCCAAACCAGCCGAGCTCCTTAAAGTAACGGAGCACGGCCTTGGGTCGCTGGCATACCTGTTCCACTCCTGTTTCGTCAGATGTTATGCTATTGGAGTCTTGTTGTCGATATTCTTGAAGGAGTCCCGACCTTACTCGTATGTCCTCTGTGGCTTTGCAATGCAGTAGCACATGCTCCACGGTCTCGCTCTCCTGTAGACAGCCCCGGCACAGGGGACTATCTGTGGCTCCAACTTTGTGCATATGATAGTTTAGCTCACAGTGTCCTGTGATAATACCTATCATTAGACGAAGGTCCGACCTAGTTAACTTTAGTAGTTTATCCAACTAGGTGTAACATAATTATATATGGTAAAGTTCAAAGTGATAGTAGATAATGTTAGTGGTAGTATATAGTTCAGGCCATCACGACGCGGTCAGCATTGCAGCCCTTGATGGACAAGCTGGAATAAACACAGCGCGGACACCAAGGGCTGAAAATATGACCGAGCTTGAAGACCGAGAGCGTAGCTAAGCTTAGCTCGAGGCCATAATAGCGTGGCCAGCAGTGCAGTCATTGTGGACCAAGGCTTGTAGTTACTTAGCACTTTACTCAAACAATGCGACAATTTAAATAAAACCAGCATAGTAAGAAATTTAAACTCTTGACCGATTTTGCTCATATTCGAAATTTTTCTTTAGAATTGAGTATCGAATGTCTATGCCAAATAGTATGAAAATCGGCCGGTAATAGCGCCGCAGAAAACTTCCCTCCCTTTTTGAGGCAAATAAATCACCGACGACGAAAATTTTATTTTTATTGTAGGACCTGTATACCAAGCTTCGTCAAGATTGGTTGAAAAGTACGACGCGTGTACCAACATACGGACAGATGAAAGCAAAATTTTGCCAATCAAAAATTGCCGTCGACTAAACAAATCTATGAATTCTGAAAAAAACTTGGGCTCGCGAGTTCTACTAACAGCAGTACTACTACTACGCAGTACTACTAATATTTATTATAGCACAGCTATAGATACCTATAGAATCGTTTACTAAACTTAATGGTCATTATGGCACAAAATAAATAATAGTGTATATAGCACAAGTTGTGGTATCTCAGTGGGAAGAACGCTCACCTCACATTCGTGAGGTAGACCTGTACGCGTGTACCATACGGACAGCAAATTTTGCTAGTTGAAGCAGACTTTAGTTCGTTTCACTCCCTCAATTAAATATTTATATTTATTGTATCTATATACTCGTCGGTACGGCTATTCTACATACAGGCTTACTACTTAGATTTATTGTTTTTTTTGCTTATATTTTTTTATTCTATGTATTATTTTATTTAAAAGTTATTAAGAATATTTGCTTAGAAAGTTTCGTTATAGCCTTGTTTAGATTTTTAATTTTATTTTAGGAGATTTGTTTTTAATGCTTTTCCTGTCGATGCATGGTTATCTGGAAGAGATCGCGTAACGGTAAGGCCGCCAATTAGAAGCCTAGTCGACTTAATGTATCTATTTTCCCATACTTTTTGTGGCTTTAAATAAAGATATATACATCTATCTATCTATCTAACTATGGCATTTGAAACTTTGGATCCAAAGAGACAAAGGCATATCGAGATAAGATTGGTGATTTGATTGTGTGCGTAGGCAGTATTGTGTTGTACAATTATTGTTGGCTTAATGATGTTGAACTTAGTTACCGGAACTCGACAGCGGTAGCAGTTGGGGAACTTTCAGATCTCAAATGAAACACTTACAATATCGGAATATCTAATGATGACAATCACGCTCATAGAACGTGTATAGCAACGGGTAACACACGTTAGAAACTCAGAAGGTATAGTTATTAATTTGGAGTAGATGTAACCATATAATAATAAAAGCCCTTTTTTGCGTGAACATGATCCATATGAAAAAATATACCTACGACATGAAACATACGAGAACATACGACGTATACTGAGAATCTTAATTCATCTCGTCAATAGATAAGAAGTTCATCAACCTATTCAGCCAGCTGCTTCTTTTCTGAAAAAAGGCCTCCTAGGTGCCATAATCGCCACTCATGGCAGGTGGCTTGGGGATCTCAGAACTCTCACCGTTTATACTAAGAGGACGCTCAAGCCCGTCCTCTGGTGGTTCTTTCCCGCAGTTTTAGGACACACATAACAATAAAAGAGATCTAAAATACATGTAAGATATAAGTAGACGCATCATAGCTTATAATCTAAATTTAATTTGATTGTGGTTAGATGGTAGCTCCTTTTGTTTAATACGACGTGAATACTCACGTTAAAATTTAATCGGTTATTCCGACTATAGTTTCGATCACGTGTTTTTGTTTCAAATAAAATCTGTCAAAACCACGTCAGTATTCATGGTAGCTCTTCGTTAGAGTGTTGTAGCTAATTATTATTGCCTATACCGTAGACGCTCGAAGTCTCGCCTGATGCTTAGTTTCAGATAATATAGGTTATGGAAAGGTATATTTGCGGTAAAGGAAATTTAGGTAATAAAAAAAAAACACATACCTAGTATAACCTCGACCAAAGTAAAATTAATAATCAGGCCCTAACCACACAACTTCCTTAAAAATAACAAGTCAAAACAATGGAACTTAGGCTTCAATACTTAATTAAAAGCATAGAGTACATTTGTCACAAAATAGATATAGCGAATATAATATCATAATACATATAATATCAAAGGTATTTACGTCTCGAATTTTTCAAAGACTGAGAGCGACTGAAGCAAGGTGAGCGCCGGCGCTCACTTTAAAGTATTCAAAATTATCTTACTTGGTCCCGTCCATTCATTTTACTTTGGTCGAATATAGTAACTGTGTGAAATTTTTGTTATACAATTGTTGTTCCTTTTTTCCTTTTAATAATTTTCATACATTTTAGTCGTAATTCTAGGCACATGAGTGGAATTTTAAAACATTCGCCACGTTACTGCTAATATACCTTTCCTTACCATATAGGAAACTAGTTGTTACCCGCGACTTCTTTCGCATGGCCTTGAAAAAAAAAGTAGCCTATGTCCGTCTCCGATCTTTAAGCTACATATAAGCAAATATTTAGGTTGATCCGTTCAGCCGTTTAGCCGTGAAAACGCGACAAACACCAAGACAGAGAGACAGAATTGTTTTCACATTTATAATATTTATTAGTTATGATAATTATGATAAGGTACTTAAGAAAGAATTTTTATACATGCAATGTCAGTGTAAAATAAAATATGTATTGCCGTCGTGAATACTCTATCGATAACGATAAAATAATATTATTGTTATGAAGGACCAAGCCTCATCTCGCCGGAACAACCGAACCGAACACCATCAAAAGAGCCAATTGAGACCAGTCTATATACCGAAATGAAATTTCCTAATGAGACCATTAAACTCGTTTGAAATTTGTTGGGTATTAACCGCTTAGCTAAATAGCTAATTGCGTTTAAAATATCGCTCGAATTCACATCTGTACATTTTTTACTGGGCTTCTTAATGACCGCAGAGACGTCGGTCGGCAATAATTAACAGTTAAACGAGCGTCCCAATTTAATGATTATGAGCTAGTTCCGGTGGTCACAACCGCCCGACGCTGGCGACGTTCTATTCGCAGGACCTTCAATTTAGACATTTCTGCTCTAAGCGACGAAATAATATTGTACACCGCGAAGTTGTACCACACTTAGACACGACACCCCTGATACGCAGATGTTATGACTCAAAGTTCATACATTTAACCTACTTATTTTCATTTGGCTTGAATATACTCAACGGAGTTCTTACTATTATATACGGGGCTATAAGGAAAGGGTATGCTTAGCCGAAAGGGGCTCATAGTACTCATGATTGTGAACAATGGGACCAACCCAGAAATCGCGATAAAACAATCAGTTGTACTACACATTTGTCAAATCACATTGAAATTTAAAGCGATTTCAGGGTGGGTCCTTTAGTAAAAGTTGTTCTTAGCGATGAGTACTACGAGCCCTTTCCGGCTTAGCATACCCTTTCGTTATAACTCTGTATAGTATATTCTTACCTAATTTTGTTTATAAATTTTTTATTTGCTAATTTTATTTATTTATTTATTTATTATTTATTAACTAAAACGAAACAAACTAAACAGTGACTAGATTATGATCTTTACATTTTTTTTATTTAATTACTTTGTTTTTTTTTTAAATTGTTAATTACACGATAACATTGAGTTCTACAAATCTACAGTAAGAAGTAAGTAAGGTATGTGCTTGTGTCGCCGTAGGAAAATACTTTTTTTTTAATATAAGTTGTAGTACTTAATATTTACTTTATTATTTTAATTATATTCCTTTCGAAAAAGGTCATACAATTTTTGGTTTTATTTTTAACTTAAAACTATTAAAAAATACTAGTATGTCAAGACACAGAAGTATGGAAAAAAATCGCCTACGGTACGGTGCTATACAAACAAAACGGTTAATTTCCTTAGTATTCGTAGTAGTACCTAATACTTACACATACAATTTGGTTTTCCAATACCCATTGCTAAGTCGCAAAGTAGACAGACTTAATCAGTATTACAGCTCAGTAATGAGTATTCTATAAAAATCCACTTCATTGTTTTAAACGATAGCAAGCGAGCGGAATAACATCGCGATAGACCCTCCCGGATCCATTAAGGCTTAATAACTGCCGTTCGACTCACACCGTTCTAAATTCAACATTGGCGCATGCTAAGGATAATCTGAATAAGGAGGCAATTTTAGAGCACCCTATTTCAGATCTGAGGGCAACTGCCACGATAAGGTCGGGTAATGGAGGCACTCGGTAAATTAAAAAGCACGGTCCGTCCGAGTGCGACCTCGGCTGCCGCGTGGAATTGTGCCGGCCATTTGCATTTTCCTATATGAGAGTACCTATTAAAAACGTTAGGTGCCACCCTCATACTCAATATTAACGATTTTACGAGACACGGCTCTTTGCTCATTCGGCAAATTGCCGCTCCTCACGTCATCGCAAAAAGTAAACGGTAACACGGGTGGACTTTATGCCGAAATTAGCACCGCTGCGGATAATGCCCGCGCCAATTTACCACTATTGTGTGGCAAATCCACTCATTCTATCGCCCACGCCCACTAATATCCTAGTTAACTCAACGTGTACCCTTCTTTTGTCATTTGACTTTTCACCAAAAGTCTTTATTTTTCATTGTGCCCCAGATTTTCTCGCTACTGGACAAACAGACCGTATCATTCCTTGAAAATCGCAGCTTGTACCTGTTCTTTACTTACTACAGTAAATATAAAAATTAACCATCACCGCTGTGAAAAGAAAACTATTTTCACTGAGAAAATCTCGTGCGAAGAATCGCAGTAGGTATCTGTTTTGAACAGAGCTCTACAAAAATACCGTTCGGTTGTTTTCCACTAGTCCTTAGTTCGAATACTCGAACGTTACAAGGGTGAACATAACGGATATTACTTGTATAAACTTTTGTTGTGGACATGAGGGTAGAAAATTACAAATACTCGTACAAAACAGAAAGTTATTAGGATGATACAGACCGATAAGGATACTACTTTCTAGATGTGGGTATTAAAATGTGGGTAATTTGTGAAAATGTAGTGTTAAAAACTTTTTGCCTTATGTCATTATTACATTACATTACAGACCTATGGTCTACTTAAATTAAAAAAAAAACAGGGCATTAACAATTGGTTTTCATATACTTTTTCTGCGTTAACAACTGAATTTTCATTTATTTTTTCTGTCCGCATAATTACGGTTCCGCAGTTGTACAAGGAATCCTTAAGTTCGGCCTGTCTGTCTGTCTGTCCGGCTGAATCCTTTACAGCCCTATAACTTCCAAAGTTACAAGTTTAAAAAAAAAACGCCATCCCCCACTTGTGGGGTATCATTGATTAGGTCTCTTAAAATTAAGGTAAGGTTGCCTATACCTGATTTTACTATATGTACCGCTTGCGAAATATGGGCCGACAAATTAGCTTGCATTGTGTCCCTACCATTTCTAAACTATACATCTCAGTAAGTAACTTACTATCTTCCAAGTTTATTTTATTTTATTTATTAATAGACCAACAGCACAAAAACATAATATAAAAATAATCATTGACAAACATATAGCACAGCCAATAAAAGGTCAAACCAGTTGATATATCTTAGTAAAAACATTATTTTAAAATTATTTCGGGCAACATCTGATAATAACTTTTTAATATAAGCGGAAAAGACTGTTAAATACTTCAAACGTCTTACGCGTCTACGGAACCTTACTGGCCCGACGTTCTCTTGACAAGTTAGTTATTTTAAAAACTAACGAGGTACTTTCCGAGATAGTGTAGTATAAAACTTATTATATCAATTATTCTTCACTAAGTACTAAGTAGGTAGGCAAAGACCTACAACTCTATCGATAGAAAGGTTTTACTTCAGAGACCTTTTCATTACCCTAAGTATGTAGGGCTGTATAGTCGGGTCGCAGGTCGTCTCTTACCAGGAACAAACAAACGGACCTTTTTGGGTCGTGCGTGTGTTGGTATCACAATATCAGAGGTATTTTTAATTTGCTGCTTCAGTATTTTAGTACATTGCGATGGTTACGTGAGTCTGAGTAGTTTGCATTCACCAAATTGACTTAAGGGACTTAGTATATAGTTCTGGGCTTAGAAAGAGCCATTTTGATACACAAAATGAAGGTAAAGGTACAATATACTTAGTACTAGTTGGTCTTATTTAATTTAACATTACATTCTCCCGCTCTTTACTTATTTAGGCATTTTGACACTCATATTATAAAATAAAAAACAAAGGTATTCATAATTCATTAATTTTCGTTCGCACTCTGGTGCATTTTCGTCCACGAGCAAAAAATAGTGTAGAACAAGAGCTTGCAATCATAAGCCGTTTCCAAACTTCTCAATCCGATCCAAAAGAAATGCTAATCAAATAATAGATATGGATCAATAATCAAATAATAATCTTTGTATCTGGATACCCGGGGGTATTGCTGAAAACTGCGACCAGAACAACCTGAGGACAGGCAGAAGCGTCCTCTTAGTAAATGGTGAGTTTTTTACAATCCCCAAGCCGCCTGTCAAGCGTGGGGACTACGGCAACCCACCCCTTTTCTAAGGGGGAGGCTTTCAGCATCTTCTGGCTGATGATGATAATATCTAGGTATATCTATACCTATATATTTCCATATACGGCCAAAATATAGTATGTTGCGGCCGCGGACGTGTCGTCACCTCTCGATCTCGAGGAAGGCATTCCTGTACTTAAGTAAGCATAAGGTACGTCGCGATTGTTTGCCATTCTCGCTGCGAACAAAAGCAGAGCCGACTAGGGGCACAAAACCACCATCCTTCACATCACGTCACGTATTTATAATCCCACATTCGCTTCCTGCTTTTTGTTGAATTTCGTAAAAGGGATTCAGAATTTGCAAAGGAATCGTTCGGGGCCTGGGATAATTTAATGACGTATTGCTTGCTCTCGCAGGTAATTTCCATTGTTCCATCCGTGGAGCGTATTACAAAATAAATGATTTGGGAAGTTGAGATTCTCTGCTTGAATTATGCCAGCATTAGGTAGGTAGATACTACTTGGTACTTGAAATCACTGTAGCCATAAATACAACAAATTCCTCTAAAAACGTACATATTTTTCAAAATAATAATAAGAAATCTTTCTACGATAAAAAGATCTATCTACACATGTAACTAAATTCTCTGAAAACGTGTTAACTTTTAATTGTATCAATATTATATTATTCACATTTTTATTACACAACTATCTTGCCCTCGTATATACTTAAAAATATGCACCGGCGGGCTCATCCCGTAACTCTGAAAGCGATAGTGATAGTGCGAGAGCGGGACCGCGCATAGTGCGACTAAGTTGGTACGAGCGGGATGGCATGCTCTCGCAATCAGAATCACGAACGTTTCAAATTTAGAGGATAAGCCCGCAGGTCACGGATCTATCGGAGAACGTTTGCTATTTTGATACCATCAGTCCTCCCATACGTGTTACTTTGGGGACACTTTTAGCATAATAAAGATAATAAATCTAACTACGTAGTGAAGTCATAATAAAGTGTCACTTCCTTTGATGTAGCCTACACCAGAACAACAAAACTACGACAAGGCTCTGCATGTAAAACGAGAAGGTAATAAGTGGCACGTGACCGCATGCATTAGTGCTTTTAGCGTCCCATTAAGCGCATGCCAGTGTAGACAATGTGAATATTTTACAAATAGTTCAGCCGTGGTCAGCGCTGGATAGTTCGCAAATTCTACGTAAGTGAACTTCCGACTAGTCCGCAATCGCCACACGTCTACACTCCCCCTGAACAAACAATGTTACGTAGCTCCTGCCGCCGCGCGCTCTCACCAGGGACCCTATTCCTGTGCGCTCGAGATTGTCTCGGTCACTGTCTCTCTAATTTAGAATTTAATGGGAGTGAGAGTGACCGAGATAAAATGTAATTTCTCCGAATAGGGGCCCAGGCCCGTTGCTATATTGCTACCCACGCGAATAATGCGCATTCTTTGTCCGCTGTATTTTATATTTATTCTTTAGTAAGATTTTTGTCGCCAGTTACAAAAAGAATGGCAAAAAAGAAGTTACACAACACACAATCCACCGCATAACCACGAACTTTACGAAAAAGTTCACATTACACCTGGTAGAAATATTTAAAAAACTTACCAAGTACGTACTTACTTACTCACAGTACGTTTAGAATATTTTATAAAATAGGTACTAACCAAAGTGTGGTATTTAATTAAGGATGCATTGTGTTTAAAAAAAAAAACAATCAGCTGTTAGCAGTTCGTAAAGTAAGCGGCGGACCAAAAATGCTATATAGTGATGTGTGTTGATGTCGACGGCCAATATACCTACAAATGGCATTGCAAATCACACTTCTAAGAATGTTGGCCAAATCAACTGAAATCTGAATCAATTACTCGTAGGTCAATCAAATTGAATTCATAATTTGTTTTCTAAGCAATTCAGCAAGTTACTGCTTCTCTGTTAGCAGAGAGGTTTGCTCTTTGGTAAATTGACGTGCAGTGCAGCGCTAGTTTATGTACCTAAATGAAATCGTGACCCACAGGACATTTAAGCTCACCTCAGAGATACTCACTGCTTCGTTAAAGTGAGCTAGCATATACGAGACGATATAACTGGGTCATGAAACATTTTATGAAGCGAAGCGTCCTCTACATTGAACTTTGGTCAGAGATTTTATGTTGCAGTGGTCTTTTACACAAAATCAAAGCAAATAATTTATGTTCGTACTCTGGAAAAATATTTTGAACATTTTATAGAAACAGACATACATACTTATATAGCAGATACTTATCATTTTCAAGTTCAATAAAATAAAGGTAACAGACTTGACAGCGAAAGAAAATAAGTGAAATTATAAGCTGTTCCATAGAAAAATATTATTCACACGCAATGAAATGTATGGAACCGCTGTTTTTTTTTCTCGCTATTTCAGGTATGTTCCCATGTAAAAAATGTACAGGATGAACAAGAGGATAGCACCCTTGCGGGTCAAATACGACGTCCTGAACACTCTGTATCAGTTTTTCCTTTGCCAAGGTATATGCCATGAAGTGCGTGGTGAGTCTACGCGATCGGTTCTATTCTCTACGCATATAAACAATTGTTTAATCAAACGGGAATACTCACGTTAAATTGAGTCGGTTATTCCGACTATAGTTTCGATCACATTCGGTGACCTTTATCAAGGAATACTTTATGCGTGACCCGCGCGCGATCTCGTCTTGCCTTGCACTGTGTATGTACTCATCATTTTAATTTATGAACAACTTATACTTTATTACTTTAAAAAAAAAACTTTAAAAAAAACAGCTGTTCAATAAAGTAATGCAATGACACTCGACAAAATGTATGGCACAGCAGATTTTTTTTGTCGATTTCATGGTTGGTTGGTAAAACTTGTTCGCATGCGTAAGTGTGTAAGTATGTAATTATGTTAGTATTTAAGTGGGTAAGTATGTAAGTGTGTTTGTTCCCATTGAACTCTGTAACGGATGAATGGATTTGAACCAAATTTTGTATGGAGGTACACCCTGGATTAACATACAGGCACAGAACATATAATAATACTACCTATAGAATTGACGCTGACTGTCGTTCCGGAAAAATATTCGGTTTGTGTAAAATAGCGGGTGAAACCGCGGGGCGCAGCTAGTATTCTATATATCTGTATACTAACTACATCATCAAAAAGCGTATATCCATTTATTATATATATATATATATATATATATAAATATATAACTACTATATCTATTACTTGTATTTCTTATGGTCAAATCCGAAACGAGTCTCGACATGCTCACAGACAACCTTGATTCGTAAACTAAAACACGCACAGACCGAACACACCTAGGTACCTAGAAAACACGTATGCTTCGTTCGTGATAAGAAAACCAACAAGCTTCTGTACATTATAGAAAGGTATTATAGTTGGTAGAGTAAATTTGCTTTTTTAATAACTTGAAATTGAAAGTTCCCTGGGAGTAGAGCATAATAAGTATATGTTTGATCCATCAGGTATAAAAAGGTAGGTTGGTATGTGTACGTACTTTCATATGTATAGGCATAGACTGTTGATAGGTCTTAATAATGTGAAAACGCTACCTAGAATGCATTTTTAAAGTGCATATACTTAAGTACGTATAGGAGTTTTGGCGGGAACGTGAAAAATTAATGTCGCGTCATTTTATTATTTACCAAAACTTGTGTTATTTCGAGTGTTAATGTGTAAAAACGGTGAATTTTTATCCGTTAAGTGTTTGTGAACATGCACAAGTGTTGGTGGTGTTGGTTATACTAATAATGTCGTGAAACGTGATGTTGAAAATTTTCGTGATGTTTCCAAAACTCCATAGAAAGCTCTAGTAAAGTTTTCACCACTTTACTGGGGCATGACTTGGACTTGACCGTGACTTGCTTTGCTCGACTTTGACTGTGACTATGACTTGTTTGATAATATTTAGCAAAATTTGAAAATATATTATGTATACTTGACACTGGCAAATGCATAAGACGTGCGACGCCAAAATCCCCTTAGGAGAAGGAAAAAAAAAAGTACATATAAGCCACAGAATATAAGTAAATAAGTAAAAAAAAATATGACTGTTTGTAGCTTTTTTACCTCACATAACTAACAAAAGTGCCATGACATATGTACAGACGGAAGGATGTATACCTAGACAAAATAACACGTTGAAGCTATAATAAAGACCTGCACGCTTATTCCCAAGCTAGACGGAAAGTTTCGAATCGACATTGAAAATCTCCTTCGAATACGGATCGGCTTTCGAATGAGAGCAAAAACCTGATTCCGAAATCCGAGCGGATTCAACTTCGGTATTCGTCGGCTTTTTCCGATCGAGTAGTCATAGACAATCATACCTATCTATATGTTGCAGCGTTTGCAGAGATTGTTTCATATTGGTAGAAAACTGAATCCATGGTAGAAATTTAACTGTTCGAAATCTTAGTTTATTCTAACCACCAATTAGCAAAAACGTAATGTAATGTACGTTGTTTTACCAATGAAATTAATAAAATTACATAGTGCAAACTGCAATACTGCAAATTGCATTTTAGATTTAAAAATATGAGACTTAATTCTGAAATAGCATACTTCGTAAACAGAAATCTAATAATGTCAAACTTAGTTTTGGCGGGGACGTGAATTCATGTCGCGTCATTTTATTATTTTCCAAAACTTGTGTTATTTCGAGTGTTAATGTGTAAAAACTGTGAATTTTTACCTGATAAGTGTTCGTGAACATGCACGAGTGTTGGTGAATGGTATAAAGTCGTGAAACGTGAATTTTCGTGTTGTTTAGAAGTGTAGAAATTTAGAACATAGAAGGTAAAGTTTTCACCACTTTACTGGGGCATGACTTTGACTTGTTTTGCTCGCCTTTGACTTGTTTGATAACATCTAACAAAACTTGAGAATATATATGTGGATACTGATAACCAATAATATGTCAAACCACAAAAAAAAAAAATTGTTAATGATACAGATCGCTTCCTTGGGTCAGGTCAGGCCATGTGTAGGCACACATGGCCTGACCTGACACCGCGTGAAAGGGACAGCTAGACTTGAATTTCACGGGAGTAAAAGAAACAAACTATCAAGGCGATAGCTTCTCCCTTTCGCTCCCTCAGAAAGTTATATATAGCCATCTCTTTCGCACGATGTCAGGTCAGGCCGTGTAGCGAAGCCTTTGGCTGACAAAGAAGCGTTCTGTAACATTAAAAAAAATATTTTTTTTTTGTTGGTTGACATGTTGTTGCGTATCAGTATCCATGTATACTTGACACTGGCCAATGGATAAGACGTGCGACGCCAAAATCGGTCATGAAAAGGATCGGTAAGGTCGCGTATGGAACGGCGAAGAAGGAGGGTATGTTGCCCCTGCGATCGCCCACGCTGGCGATTCATTTCGCGAAATGCGAGTAAATGCTCCATCTAAAAATAAACGTAGGTTTTGAAATATACATGTAGAAAAGATTTTTAATATTTGTTGTGGCAAATGGCAAGGCGAGCAAATCCCTCGCCTGATGGTAAGCGTCACGCTTGCCCATAACAGCACCCAGAATTATTTATTATTCTGCACTTTAAGTCATAAAGTCCTTCCATATACCTACGTATTACTTTACTAGGGTTGTTTTATTACTTACTTGTTAATTATTTACCTTGAAATAAATAAAAAGTCCAAAACACAGTAAATTGTTGTAAGAAATCGTCTCTGGCTCTCTAGACGGATTGGTTCCGAGAGCAAATAGCTGTCGGAAACTTTTCGTATGAAAAACAGCTGATGTGTCGATTTGAGCCGTCAAACGATTTCGAATTCGGGCTTGTGAATCGCTGTAAAGCAATTCGAAACGGAAACGTTCCCGTATTCGATCCGAAAAGCAATGGGAATAGCCGCGCTGCTGCCGTATTCTCAGCTCAAACGGAAAAGTTTCGATTTGAGATCTACACTCTCTGTCTGCGTCAACCACAAGTAGGATGATAGAGACAGAAAGTGTACATTTCGAATCGAATCCTTTCCGAGTGGATTCAGAATAGAATCGCAGATTAAACACTTCGACTTCTGTTGTTGCGAGTTTCGTAGTCAGTAACGATAAAGGTTTTTTCTGTTAAATAATTAATTATTACACGTACAAGAATTTATTTTCTGTTTTTGTAGTCGAGTTTCGTAGTCAGCTACGGCTACGATCTAGGTATAATAAGGTCTTGAAGGTCTCTATGTTTTTTTTTTCTTCATAAAAGGTTTGTATATAGGCAGTTACTATCCGTCCTGGCTTCTGTCGGGATTTGTCCAGAGAAGTCCGGCTTTTATACCCTATGACAAACTGAACATTCCAATTTGAATGGATTATTCAAAACAATAAAGGCGCTTTTAATTACTTTTTCAAGGTCCCCATAAAAAGAGAATTAACTTGGCAAAATATCTATCCCGCCCATAAAACAGGGCTTTTGAGTGAGACCGTATTTACGATAAGGCTTTGGCTATATGAGTCAGCGATATCGGCACAAAGCTCGTTTGCATAGCAATATCTACATACATACCTCGGCTGCGACAAAGGAACAAGGTTGAATCGACAGGTTAATACGTGTCTTGCGTTGTGCATGTGTGAGTTAACATCAGTCTACTAGCTCTATACCTATACACTGTTGAAAATCGTATGCCACCGGTTCCAACAAGCGAAACTCTAGGCATATCTAAATTGTAAAATATGGAACTAGAATGGACTCATCATATTGTGCTATTATATTATCCTTTTCTATTTATTTTAAGTAAGTACCATGCCCGGCAAACATCTTGCAAAAAAACGGCGTAGTGAGGGAAAGTTTGGTGCATGTACACGTACGTCGAAATTTCCCCGCGCATCCATTGCTCCGCACAAAAGACCTAAAATTAGACTGTTGCGTAGATGACATCATTTATGAAGATATTTGCCGACTATTGTACTTTATTTTATTTTCAGTGTTGCTTTGACGGAAAGTAGGTAGCTAAGTACGAAAATATACACCTAGTTTGTCATCAGCAGTACTTAAATTGCAGTAATATTATAATATCGCTATTGTATCAGGACAAACCGCGTCTAATACTCGTACCTACGTGATTACAAGTAAGTTTAAGTTTCTATTTGTCCAAATGCCGCTCAGTTAGAACTAAAGTTAGCTGCAGCGCTAAAACATTATATTTTGTGTTGTCTAACCAAACTATTAAGCCATGCAGCGTAATTTCGAATTTTTCGAATTCTCATAATCATTATTAGCGCCGCTCCGTATGCGCCCACGCTTCGTGAATGTCGAAGCCACACTAAAGTAAGGTGTACACTACACCTTACCTTAGTGTGGCTTCTTATTTCAGTACAGTTCAGGCGAACAGAGTGAATTCGGATCGCGAAATCTAGTGCGTAGTACTTACATAATATACAGGGTGGCCCATCGGCAAGTGACCGCTCGAAAAAGGCTTATAGTAGGTACTCATCATTATGAACAACTTTTACTATGGGACCAAATCTGAAATCGAGAAAAAAAATCTGCTGTTCTATACATTTTGTCGAGTGTCATTGATATTTTTCTATTTTTTCATTTCATTTTTTCATGGGCGACATTGTATATCGATGTGTGTAAAGCTTTGACTCTGTGGTGGGCTGTGTCAACAAAGCCCAGCGACACACGCCTAGACATGTCGAGACAGGATGTCCACTATACAATGGGACGTGTACGATATAGCACTTATCTATACTCACATCAATCGTGGTACAAAACAGCTCATTTATCAATGAAACTGATGCATGATCATAATTTTTTACCCGACTGCCTAAGAAGAAAGGGTATTGTTTTGGTCTGTATGTAAGTACGTGTGTTTGTTTGTTCCTATGTTGCATCCTGTAGCCTAAACGGTTTGACCTATGTTGACGAGTGCATGAGTGAATTTATCTTTATGTCCAGAATGTCATCTATAAAAGATCAAGGAATCCCTTTTCTAGGAATCAGCCTCTTATGATAGAGTCGTGAAATTTAAACCCAATATTTTTGTAATAGTCTAGGTCGGGGGCTAGGTCCGGCCCGCCACAGCCATCAATCCGGCCCGCGACAGCTTAAGACTAGTGTCATCAATCTGGCCCACGATAGCCAATGTTTTACTGTTGTTACTATTGCTGTTATAAGTTGAATGGAAGAGAATGAAAACACAGAATGATAATTGATGTTTGCTTATGTGGGCAGAAAAATTAAAATTCTTATAGCCCTTGCAACATACCGTAAAAAATATTATGGCCCCAAGGCTTCAAAGTTTGGAGACCCCTGGTCTAGGTCAATAATAAGAACAGATTTTACGAAATTTCACCTCTAAAGAGTCGAAATGGACCCCCAAAGTTTGAAAATGGAATTTTTTTCATGCTAAGCAAATAATACTCGGTTTGTGTAGATACTCATAAAAAATAAACCCTGTATTTTACTGTCGGGTTCTTGTTTTTATTGTAAGAGAAATACTTGTTGGAAGGAACTGATACTGATGCTTTATTGAAAAGAAAGTTATTTTGAGCTAAGAGCTTGTGAAGTATCCAGGTGCTCACGATGAGCTGAGGGCTCCGGTGCGTTCCCTTGGAGATCGCGGGCGGTGAAGCTCCGAGGCAGGCCACCGGGGGGTTTTAGTGGGTATGATCCCACATAACCTGGTTGCACACCAAAGCAGTCGGGTATCTTGTGAAGATTTATCCCCTCGCAAAAAAAAAAGAAGAAAAAAGGGGCTCACGATGAATTTATAAGAAAGCAGAATGGGTCTAGATTAGACTACATAATTATAATCCATTGTAATGTTCAAATAAATTAAGTACCTACCTATTTAAAGGGAAAAATTATAAAACGCAACAGTTTTTACGTCTACGTCTACCATCTCACAAAAAAAAATTACCAACTTGACTTTCCTCTGTCTATAACAACAATATCCTGTTAAAGCGATGAGTTACTGTTAAGCTCTTTTAAAAAACGCCACAATTCAATTCCGTGGGCAATCAATGGAGATAAAAATGAGTATCCCTCGTAAATTAACCTGCGTGTGGCGCTGGCGTCCCAATAAAAATATTTTCGTGTAAATAAACTCCTTCGGTCCAAGCCCCGAGATCATGCCATCGATAAATACTGGACGAGTCCGACTTAAAAGGGAAATTGTGTCGGAATGTCTCTGCGGTTAGGGCTGCCACCCTCTCCCTAGTCAGTGTCCTCTTAATGTCATGTCACTTTTAAAACGTGGTAGGTATATAGTCAGAGCAACTTAGATATTTGTAGAGTAAAGTAGGGGAGACACCGTCGAATATTCCAAGCAAAAGTGATAGCGTCTCTTGGAAAAATTTAGTTTCTTCATTTTGCCAACTCTACCGATAACTTGGCGGTTCTGTAACGAGCGCTCGGAGTTTCTTTTATTGCGAAATTATGATTCTTGGTACCGTTTGAGGGCTTAATGTCTGCACAAACTAAAATTACTACTCTCGTCACGGCTTCACTAACAATGTTGAGCATCTGAGGGTTGGCGGATACGGGAATGGGTAGCGTGCCACTAAAATAGAAAGAAAATTATACATACGCACGTGTTGTCTGAAACATGCGTTATTGTTATGAAACACTAGCTGCTCCCCGCGGTTTCACACGCTATTCTACTGGAACGGTTAACGGTGAACGGGATAAAAAGTAGCATCTGTGCTAATCCAGGGAATTATCTACGTCCATACCAAATATTATCCAAATCCGTTCAGCTGTTACAGAGCTCAATGGGAACAAACACACTTACATACTTACATACTTATATACTCACACACAAACTTTCGCATTTATAATATTAGTGTGATCTAAGTATAAACTTATTAATTTTCTCCAAAACAATTGCAATGTCCATCCCACAATTGAACTCACTCCTAGAATGCTCAATTTAGCCCAGTCAAGTTATGGGAATAAGTATGGAGGACCCGGACATAATTCATAAAATAAAATAAAAAATTGTGTATGGTATAATTTGCTGCCGTAATAGAATAAATATTGAATTAAATTAATTAGTCTGGAGGTACGTAACACAGAAAAAGCATTTATTCTTGAACCATATAATATAATACACTGTTGTCGCTGACCGAATTCAATTTAAAACATCTTTATTAAACATTAAAATAAATACAATTAGTACAAACGCTAGTGTACATTATTCCTAGCGGTACAAAACATTGAAGAATAAAAAAGAATATTGTTTTGCAAGCTTATATAAAGCTTAAAACATGTTTTTTTGTTTTTTTTTATTTTTTTACTAGCCCTAGTACTTGCCCTAGTAATAAATATTAAATTAAACTCTTAACTGAAAATGTTTTAAATTTTTCAAATTTTATTTGATACTAGCTGCGCCCCGCGGATTTTACCGCTTGAAAAATCCCTCAGGAACCGTGCATGTTCCTGGAATAATAACTTGTTAAGAGCATGTTGGGCCATTTTAGGGCTCCGTGAGCGCGAAGATCGTTTGCAGTATTTATCTTTTATAAAATTATGATTTTTTTATTCCAAAACTGAAACCTTAAAAGACTTTTTTTTTTACCCCGTCTTTACATATATGGGAGCTACCCTTATTTTACAAAAAAAAAAGTATTATTATTTTTTGAAAAATAAGGTCTACACTTAGACTATCGTTGTTATTAACTTTGGAAGTTATAAGGCTGTGAAGGATTCAGACAGACAGACGGACATGACGAACTTATAAGGGTTCCTTTTAGTACTACGGAATCCTAAAAAAACCTATGTCACTCTCCGTGCAACGTTTCTATATCAAGTTTTTTTTCATTCAATTTCATTCATCATTCAAGTCGATACGTTGCTCTGTTGCTGCGTGAAAGAGAAACAAAGCACAGCGCACACACTGGTGTGGCGGTTAGGAAGAATATTTCCTAACCACTTTCGCATTTATAATTTTGCTCGTAATAGGGGTTTCTTGTCATTTTCCAAGTTCCATTTTTTTTTATTAGTTGGAGAATTTTATAAAATAGTTTATTGTTCCTCTAACGCTGTAAAGGTCTTGCTACGGTAGCAACCCTAGTGCAGTGCACCAAAATGTGACAATCCCACTTCCAGTAACTGTGATCGTGCCGCTGCCGCCCGCTCCCAGCTCCGAGCGTCGCTTGTCGTCGGACTAAATTTATGCAAATTACCCTATTGTATAAACAACACATACATTCGAAGTGTTGTGCTTTTAGGAGGATGTAGGATGTGGCCAATAAAACTTATTAGTGCACCTTCAAACATTATATGGAAAGAACGATGATAAAAGAAGGGAAGATGCCTGAAACATCATTTTCTCCAACACCATGTTGGAGAATTATCAATTACAATCGTTCTTATATTTTTATGTATGTATGCGTATCTTTTTAAAGGCAACCAATTTTGATTACTTTTTTTGAATCAATAGATTATTTCAAATAAATTAAATTAATTAATTCAAGTAATAGGTAATCAATGGTGGACCCATTTAAATTTTGTCTAAATCCAGAACAGATGTTTGATGGCGCATGGCTTTTTAGAGGTTCATCCGATTTGGACGGCTCTTTTTAATTCGATAGCGTACATATTATATTAAACTAGCTGTGCCCCGCCGTTTCACGCACTATTCTACAAAAACCGATTTTTTTTTCCGGTATAAAAAGTAGCCTATGTGCTAATCCTGTGTGTAAGCTACCTCCATACCAAATTCCATTCAAATCCGTGCAGCTGTTACAGAGTTCAACGGGAAACAACACACTTACGCATACTTACTACTTACATATTTACACACTTACACACAAACTTTAACATTTATAATATTAGTTTATAATATTCGAAGTTGTTGCTGGCTTTGAGGCTTTTGGCCACAACTTAGGCATGTGATGTGATTGTGGTGATGTTGTTTACTAAGTGGTCTGTGGTTGGTTGAAGATGGTGAACACGCCTCATTTAAATCTTACCTGGGAACTGGTTTAGTATATTAATTATTTACACAACGTGGAACATACAAGCTCCATTAAATCATTATGTAGATAAGTACTTACCTATTTGTGTTTAATTTTTTTAAACTAAGGAAGCAACATAAGCCATCCTCTCGTAAAATAAACTGACGCGATTATTGTTGCCGCATCGCAATGGGACCAATTTTGTTTTCTAAAATGTTCATTCAGGAGGATCTCTATATAAGTTTTAGTAATAAACGGCTGTACAGTCCACCTCGTATGCTGCGGCAGTGTGCGCAACGGAATCCGGCTCGAAGGACCATGAAGTCAAAGTCAAAGTTATTAATTGGTATATATTCATCTACAAGTTAAAAACATAGTTTAACCTTTTGTATACAAAATAGTATCCAAATTAAGTAGAAGCTACACAGTACACAGCCTACAAATATACAGTCCGCCTCGTATGCTCGCGTGTCGAAGTAGCTGACTCTGTACGATTGAGACCGTACAACGGTCTCAGTGGACAGAAAAAAATAAGTTATCAAACGTTAGTGAATTGAGAAGGGAGGTAAATGTTTTTTTATATTACCTGCTCTGTAGGCGTAAAATCTATATAAGCACAGGAAATAGAGATCACAAATAAAAGTCATGCTTCGTCTATTGTACTCCGATCTCAAAGTAACGGAAATGTCTCATCGGCTACGCTAGCCGCCTGCATCACCCACTACAATTTTATATTCATCGTTGCGCTGATAGGGCAATAAAATACTAACTCTTCCTGTGTGTTGGGACGCTGTAGTGTATATTGAGGTATTTTGATGCATATCCGTTGAGTGCATCCTAAAATATGACTCATAAAATAATATGGATTCTTTGTAGTTTGAATAGCTCTACCTATATATATAAGTTTATATATTTTTTTATTACACAACAAGTATCGTTAATAGAACATAATTAACCAATAAAAAATATAAAAAAATCTTGCATTTATTAATTTATTGACCACAAAATGTCGGAAAACCTAATAATACAACAATGACCTACCTACTTCTCGCTGTAGCGAGCAAGAAGATGATCCTACACGTATCGTAGGTGTTCGTAGTACAGTCACGAATAGAGTGACCATGACTACAGCTTCTGCTGTAGTGACTTTCTTTTGAAGTTATTTCGATAAATTCGTACCAAGGTGGGTAAAACCAAAAAATACGTATCCTTTATTTTCAACAATCTTGAAGTACACAAAATTTGCGCACTACTTAAAAGACTTCTCTGTATACTCTATAGACCTCTATAGATGGTCAGAGTAATAATATAAATAATTAATTAAAGAACTTAGATTAGGTTAACATGGATCCAATGTTTATTGTATAAAGTAATATATTGAAATTGAACATTAATTACCAAATAATAGCACTATGTCGACCGTATTCCGATCATAAAAATAAGCAGGATTACCTACTTATAGAAATACTTTAAGCTTTGTAGAATGAAATCTTGGAACGTCGGCTTGGGCAAAAATCGACTGTACAATAACACGAATACAACCGGCTAACTTCAGAAAACAATTTCCAGACTAAAAATAGGTAGTCAGAAATAGCCTATCCGGCAACAAGACTTTACACAAGCCATGAGGCATTCCGTCGCCCGTGCAGCGCACAATGACGACCGACCCGGATTATTCTTTATGTCAGGAACAGGTACACGTAGAATCGATGGGGATGAGCCGAGCACAGATTCATTCAATTCGATATCGATAATCACTCTGATATAAATGCGAAAGTTTTTTTGTATATAGACTAACTACTCCTAACTCGTTAACAGAATGAAACAGAGGACGTTGTCACAAGATTGTAACAATAAATGTGGCAACTCGTACCTACTATAAGTGGGATTAATACTTCCAAGCCGAAAAAAAAAATGTATTCCCCTAAGAGAGCAGATAAACCCCCGGCCCGCTGCTAATTCAAAATATTTAAAATTCTATCAATACTATTATATTCAATTATTATACCAAGAAAAAATTGCTTTCTCGTTAGTGGGTCGAGGCTTTAAATGATAAAGATAATGAGGAATTTTTATGGAGGACGACCAAAATTATAATTCAAGGTTTGTAATTTAGCTCTAAGTACGATATTTTTATTTCTTAGTTTAATCTGTGAGAAATGGTTCTTCAATTTATTTTGCCTGTGCCCAGCAGCGGTAACTAATAGGTTTAAACAAAAATTGTTCTGGTGAAAGGAAATTGATTTTAGCGTTCCATACATCAAACGGAAAAACGGAACCCTTACAGGGTTCCGTATTTTTTGCCTCCTGTTAATTGTATTTTAAAATTGATTTTGTAATGAGAAACTCTTTCAAAAGCTGTGATTATTCTTACGTGTTCAATATAAGGGTAGAGCGACGCTACTAAAAGATCGACAAGTAATCGACAAACACGTTGGAATCCCTAACGAGACGGCAATATTGCTGCGATGCTATGTGATTGGCGCGCGGCGCGGGCGGCTGCATAATGATCCGCCGCGCCAGGGGTTGTGGCGACCGAGACGCGTCGAATATTCGTGGCAACAGATTTCGATATCAGATTTTTCTAACCACCGATATTAGTCAGTCGCGGCTCCTGATATCGATATTAACAGCCACGCCAAATTTATTAAATTTTGATGGCGTTTGATCTCAAGTACAGTCGCAAAATTAAAAAACTATATACTTTTAAGAAATTGCGATATCACTACACACTTCGTCAAAGTATCTCAAGTACAGATTTTAGAAGCCGCGGATTATACCACAATTCTGGTTTCAAGGACCACGTTTAACTAATTAATATCAATAATATCCGTGGAGAAAAAGGTATCTATCAGGATCCACTTAAAAAGCCAGGAACCCGATCGGAACTGTCCTGGAGCGGTCCCTGCCTCATCCCTGCTTTGGCCTCGATTGGTTCCGCGCTAGATTGGAATTCGGATGACGAGGCGTCGCCTCTTTCCGTCAAAACCGTCAACATCGTCATACTGAAACCCGGAATGACGATCACGAACCCATTGGTCGGCCTAATTTGATAGTTGAAACAGTGAAATGTACCTAAATGAAAAGTTTGTAACCTCCTATATTTTAAGTAGCCATGGAATGTATCGGCGTTGTGTTGCCAATTGCTTACTATAAATAATAATAGTTAATTCTGAACGACGCTTGTATCGAACAAAGTTTCAAAAATAAACACTTGACCACATACATATAATTATTATGCAATAGATAGGTATATACTTACGGAATCACACTATACAATAATGAGTCATAATTCCTTCAGATACGGTTTTACTTCCAAGTTACGACCGAACTAGTAATATTACGACCCTGTGAGAATAACTTTACTGTAGGTAGATCTCCGTCCGACTGGTCAAAGCTACCGACGCCGCCGCGAGGCGGAGGGAGCTACTTTTCCTCTCGATTGCGGCGCGCTTCCGGCGGCCTTCCGGTGGATTCCATACTTACTTCGAATTATCTTCGTGGTTCTCCTCGTTTTAATTCGAAGTCTGATTGCGAGGAGCGTTGATTATCTAACTATAACTGCAAGTTTTTGATGAAATCTATGTATACTCTCTACTTCCGTCATTGAAATTAAGTAGGAAAGTAGTTTTTTGAAAAAAAAGGAGCATTGGGTATTGTAAGTATATAGGTACTTGATGAATTCTTTAAATATTCTATTTGATCCATGAAAAATCGAAACAAAATTCTATAAAGGTTTCCTCTTTTTAAGCCTGTTCAAAATATGTTAATAATTCGCCCGATTGTCATCCGCAAGCGATTAACCCAACCGAGTGATTTGAAACAGTCTGGAAATCGAATGAAAATATTAATCACTGTTAAAAGCGGCTTTCCGTGACCGAGTCAATACATTTTTGTCAATAAACGATTTATTTATTCATTTGTGATTTTGTAAGGGGCTTTTTTGTTTATGTTAATTGGTATTATTATCCTGGAATATAATCATTATTCGTGGCACAACGCTGTGATGGTGTCCTTTCATTCACATAATATTTTGTCATAAAGTTATGCCGAATATTATGTACCTCGTCATAATATTATAGACTCGCATATTTTTTGAAGACAATCATTAAGGTGCAACGTTTCGATCATCGCGCGAAATTCAAAGTTTCTTGCATTTTTTGTCAATTACAGCTTAATTACTAATCGAGGATTTATTGAATCCAAATTTGCGCCAAGAAATAAGTTGTTTTAAGATATTACGGTTTTACATTGGTTTAGCTACAAGTCTCAATAAGCTGATTTTCATCTTAGTTTTTGGTTGAGTGAGAAATGTACTTATACTAGTTTTCAACCTGAATTTTTGGTTGGTGTAATTTCTTGGAACAATCTATTTACCGCAAATACCACAAAATTACTTTTCATGAACCTACGATGAGTAATTAAGCTGTAAATGACAAAAAACGCAAGAAAATTTGAATTTCGCGCGATGAGCGAAACGTTGCAACTTAATAAAAAAAAAACCTTGTAAATAAAACTCTTTGGCATTTATAGATATGCATTTAAGTATATGATGTCCAATTATAACTAGCTCCTTATACTGCTCCGGTGCGTTCCCTTGGAGATCCCGGAGCCCACGCTCAATCACCAAGGCAGGCCACCATGGGGGTTTTAGTGGGTATAATCCCACATAACCCGGCTGTAGTCGGGTATCTTGTGAAGATTTCCCACTAGCAAAAAAAAAGCTCCTTGTGCTACTGTACTGTATCAGCCTTTAAACATCCCACTGCTGGGATATCAGCCTAACCTCGAAGGGTGATTAGGCCATATCCACCACGCTGGCCCAGTGCGCTGGGTTGGCGGATTCACATACGCCATCGAATTTCTTCTCCGGACATATGCAGGTGTGGGTTTAGTAGAACTCGCACGATTAAAATAATAAGAACTGAATTAACGAACGGTAAATATAATTTGGAATTTATAAACAGATTAGCCAAAACAATGCGAAATAGAAAGTAACAAGGAATTAACAAAACAACAAGAATATTAGATGAATAAAAGACGAGCGCGCGGTAAGCGAGTACACAAGCTCGTAGCAAGGCTAGCCGTCCTTGTGTGTCCTCTGGCGCGGGCGGCGAGTCGGTGCAGTCGGCCGGCCACAGCGCTAACGTAGTTAGTACGCGCCTGTGCAAAACCAGATCAACAAGACGCGGAGTGTACCATAAGCGGTAACGATTTAATATAATATATTTATTTAATTGTATCTAGTTTTGCAAAGGTGGCGTGTGATAGTACGCCACACAGGTTTCCTCACGATGTTTTCCTTCACCGTAAAGCCGGTATATCCGTATACGGGCCCGCCCAGGTTCGAACCCGCTACCTCACGAATGTGAGGTGAGCGTTCTCCCACTGAGCTACCACAACTTGTACTTTATACACTATTATTTATTTTGTGCCATAATGACCATTAAGTTTAGTAAACGATTCTATAGGTATCTATAGCTAGTTAGATAGTTCTGTACATGTGTTCTTTTTATTTTTGGTGTACACAATAAAGAGTTTCTATCTATCTATAGCTGTGCTATAATAAATATTAGTAGTACTGCGTAGTAGTAGTAGTGCTGCTGTTAGTAGAACTCGCGAGCCCAAATTTTTTGCAGAATTCATAGATTTGTTTAGTCGACGGCACTTTTTGATTGGCAAAATTTTGCTTTCATCTGTCCGTATGTTGGTACTCGCGAACAGGTCGTATCTTTCAACTAATCTTGATGAAACTTGGTATACAGGTTCTACAATTTTATAGATTTTTTTCATCGTCGGCGATTTTTGATTGGATTTTTGATGGTATTTTCCCCAAAAGAGGGGGAAGTTTGCTACGGCGACATATACCGGCCAATTTTGATACTATTTGGCATAAAAATTTGATATTCATGTTCGTGTCCCCAATCAAAAAAAAAAACAAACCAACCAATCAAAAATCGCTGACAATTAAAATATTCTAAAAAATCTTAGAACCTGTATGCTTACCAAGTTACGTCAAGAATTCAAGATTGGTTGAAAAATACAACCTGTACGCGATCAACCAACATACGGACAGATGAAAGCAACTTTCATTCGCTTCGCTCAATCGGTCTATGTAAGTACTTACCTAGGTAAAGGTGCCTACTTTAAACTCTATCATTTATCTTGACACTATATGTATTAGTAAATAAAAGAGTATAGATAAAACAACCTAACCTACTGTTAGGAATAGTGCTATTTTAGTACCACTATAATGTGATTATGTATTTATAAGTATCGAATTCAGCAAATCTACTATATTCGTACTTGGGAGTTTAATGAATTTAAACCGCCTTATCCCTCAAACATGAGTGATACTTATGTTGATTAGTTGTTATTTTAAAACGGAGTGGTGGCAACACAGAAAGAAGAGTACGTATCAGAAGTATAGTGGAAGGTCTGGAAAAATTAATCGAATTAAAGCAAAGACATATTTATATGGAGAATTCTGTGAATTAAAGTAATTATTTGTACAATCAAGAGGTGTAATCATTGTATATCGACTATCGTCACTTTTAGTTCAGAGCGTGGGATATAATTGAGATCGTGCTGCAAAACACACTCAATGAAGGAAACACGCCTAGGAAAGGTACGCAAATTATGTATTGTTTTCTTGTAGTTTAAAGCGTGAAGTGGTGATATTTAGTCACCTTACACCAGGTAATAACACGATTAAAGTTAGCATGATAAAAATTGATTATTAAAATCAGGTTAGAATTTTAATATGACAACCAGTGTGTTCATAACTTATTTTAAAAAGTTACGATTTTTACCCAATAGTAACGATAAGCGTTACAAAAGTATGGACTTTTGCGCAGTTTGAAGTATTTATTTACTCTTGTTGGTAAATTTTACGCTTTGACACATTTTATAATTTTTTTTAAATTTTTTTAACTTTGAGCTACATATATCCCTGGCGGGTATAAGTTAAAGTTTTGTTAATTTAATTTGTTAATTGTTTGATTGATCTTACTAGTAGAGAAGTATGTAAGTATGTGTCGAGACATGCAAAGAGCAAGGTTCCGTAGCCAGATGTATGATAAGTTCAAGTTTTTATTTTAGGTGTGGACACATTTCTGAACATAAATACCATATTTTGAATTTAACTGAACACATGTACTGTTCGAAAACCTGGTCATTTCAGATAAAATGGGACGTAAATGACGGTCCTGAACGGTCCTGAGCGGGGATCACGGAAATCGCGAAGTAAGCGGCGATCAAGTCATCAGCGGTGCAGAAGCCGACAGTCTGGTTCGAGTTGGGAACGCTTTCGAGACGATTCGAAGCAGCTTCGACCTGAGGTGTTACCAAGCCGTGGTTCGACTACCCGAAAGCTCTCGCATGCATGACCCAGCAATCACCGCCCAAAAGCCATCATTCCAGTTCGAGCTTCAAGGGGTCTCAACGAGATGTTTGAATGATTATAAATAAGATCGCTATTATTATAAGAAATGAAGTAATTTATAATCAGGCTTACTACCTTGGCTGAGAACGGAAGGGGTCTCAACGAGATGTTCGAATGATTATAAATAAGATCGCTATTATTATAAGAAATGAAGTAATTTATAATCAGGCTTACTACCTTGGCTGAGAACGGAAGGGGTCTCAACGAGATGTTTGAATGTATTTAAATAAGTAATTTATAATCAGGCTTACTACCTTGGCTGAGAACGGAAGGGGTCTCAACGAGATGTTCGAATGATTATAAATAAGATCGCTATTATTATAAGAAATGAAGTAATTTATAATCAGGCTTACTACCTTGGCTGAGAACGGAAGGGGTCTCAACGAGATGTTTGAATGATTTTAAATAAGTAATTTATAATCAGGCTTACTACCTTGGCTGAGAACGGAAGGGGTCTCAACGAGATGTTTGAATGATTATAAATAAGATCGCTATTATTATAAGAAATGAAGTAATTTATAATCAGGCTTACTACCTTGGCTGAGAACGGAAGGGGTCTCAACGAGATGTTTGAATGATTTTAAATAAGTAATTTATAATCAGGCTCACTACCTTGGCTGAGAACGGAGGGGGTCTCAACGAGATGTTCGAATGATTATAAATAAGATCGCTATTATTATAAGAAATGAAGTAATTTATAATCAGGCTTACTACCTTGGCTGAGAACGGAAGGGGTCTCAACGAGATGTTTGAATGATTTTAAATAAGTAATTTATAATCAGGCTTACTACCTTGGCTGAGAACAAAAGGGGTCTCAACGAGATGTTCGAATGATTATAAATAAGATCGCTATTATTATAAGAAATGAAGTAATTTATAATCAGGCTTACTACCTTGGCTGAGAACGGAAGGGGTCTCAACGAGATGTTTGAATGATTTTAAATAAGTAATTTATAATCAGGCTTACTACCTTGGCTGAGAACGGAAGGGGTCTCAACGAGATGTTTGAATGATTATAAATAAGATCGCTATTATTATAAGAAATGAAGTAATTTATAATCAGGCTTACTACCTTGGCTGAGAACGGAAGGGGTCTCAACGAGATGTTTGAATGATTTTAAATAAGTAATTTATAATCAGGCTCACTACCTTGGCTGAGAACGGAGGGGGTCTCAACGAGATGTTCGAATGATTATAAATAAGATCGCTATTATTAAAAGAAGTTGTTATATTCATAATCTTGAGTTCTTTGTATAGCAGTTTCGTACGTGTTAAATAATCATATGAAAATAGTACCTTTAAGAGTTTTTTTTGTTTAATTTGTAAGACGTCTATGTTTGTCGGAGCAGCATAGCCTCACACTTCAATTAAATAATCAATGTGTGGTATGACTAAAGATTTGTATATAATGTACCTTATTTTACGTGGGAGACAGCGTACACAGTTTCTTATGGCACCAGTAAGAGACCGTATTTTACCCATGATGTTAGCAATGTGTGTCTTCCATGTAAGTCCACTGTCTAGATATAAACCAAGATACTTTCCGTTAGATTTCTTTTAATGTATAATCACATTGTTGATCGTTAAATTTGTGTTGGTTGATATGTTCTTGTTTTTGGCAGCGAATACCACTTAGCATGTTTTAGAAGTATTTATTGTATGAAGGTTCTCTTCAAACCACGTTAAAAGAATGTTGAGATCTTTCTGAGCCTAACTCTTAAGATATTCAATGGAGGTGCCATAATAGAAAAGACATGTATCCTCCGCATACAGAGTCAAGTTCCCAAGCAACCCAAGATCGATTATACAGTTTATATAAAATATAAATAACAATGGCCCAACGATTGAGCCTTGGGGAACCCCGAAAGTGATATCTTGAGGATTACTTTGAGTTGTGCCTATCTTTACTATTTGAGTTCTATTTATCAAGTAAGATTGAAATATTTTGTATGCTGTTTCTGTTAGACCATTATCATTCAATTTTTGCAATAATAAGGAGTGGCTAACTGTATTCGTTACTGTGTTATTCGCGAGTAAATCATTACTCCGCCGATTTTCAGAGAGTAAATGGTATACCAGGGTTAAAAGTTCAATATGGCGTCTGTCAGACATATTTTCTTTTCATAATCCTGACAGTTGACGACTAGACGTTTTAAAATTTTGACTTAAAGCCCTACTAAAATGAATAGTTATACAGTACGCCTTACATAACACGACAGACCTGAGCAATTTAATTTAGACGGCTTATACATTCGTTCGCTTTGTTCATTCGAATCGAAACAATCAAACTACGGCACAGAAAAACTACATACACGAGATTAAATTTACTCTGTTATATAGTGGTGAAACGTATACGAAGTTATCCAAGAGTAAATATGGAGAGATAAGCAATATCTGATATAGTTATTCTCGAGAATAAGAAAGTTTGTTGAAATTGTGTCTAAGAGCCTTTTTAAATTTGCCAAGACTCAGTTCGGTTATCATCATCAACCAGAAGACGTCCACTATTGAACATAGGCGTTCCCCAGTTCGGTTATAGAATCAGAAATACCCAAGATTGTAACAGCATATCTTATAACAGAATGTATGTAAGCATAATACACAGATATAAGATTTTAAGTGTAAGTGGATAGAAATTGTTTGATTTATTACGCAGTATACTAACTTGGTTGAAGACAAACGGGAATCCGGATTAAATGTGTATGTTCAAGTTCATAGTCATTATCTTATTTTTTAAAAGGTGTAAAAAAAAAAAAAAAAAACAAAAAAAAAAACATTGTAAAAGGTTTCTTTGTTCCTATAATTTTGCTTTGTTTTAAGTATTTTTCCCGGGACGGGAAATTATCAGGAAAGGCCGACTGTTAGGAATAGTGCTATTTTAGTACCACTATAATGTGATTATGTATTTATAAGTATCGAATTCAGCAAATCTACTATATTCGTACTTGGGAGTTTAATGAATTTAAACCGCCTTATCCCTCAAACATGAGTGATACTTATGTTGATTAGTTGTTATTTTAAAACGGAGTGGTGGCAACACAGAAAGAAGAGTACGTATCAGAAGTATAGTGGAAGGTCTGGAAAAATTAATCGAATTAAAGCAAAGACATATTTATATGGAGAATTCTGTGAATTAAAGTAATTATTTGTACAATCAAGAGGTGTAATCATTGTATATCGACTATCGTCACTTTTACTACTATGATGCCAAAAAGAAAAAAGAACTAAGTATCAACTTAACTGCACTGTTTGTACATCTAAAATTCAACCTGCCCTGTGTTCACGGGTAGACTGAAAATGCGGATGCCATTGTGCCGAAATATCGGGAAATCGAAAATAATAAAAATCGTAGTAAATATCCCGTGAGTTTGTAACTAATTTAAATGTAAACAACCATGAAAGTCTAAAACATTGTACCCTGGCGGGAACGTGAAGAATTCATGTCGCGTCATTTTATTATTTTCCAAAACTTGTGTTATTTCGAGTGTTAATTTGTAAAAACGGTGAATTTCTACCCTTTAAGTGTTCGTGTACATGCACGAGTGTTGGTGAATGGTATAATGTCGTGACTATGACTTATTTGATAATATCTAACAAAACTTATATATGTATACTTGACACTGGCAAATGCATAAGGCGTGCGACGCCAAAATCCTCTTAAGAGGAAAAAGAAAAAAAAACATTGTACCCACCTATTTACTCGAATTCATTTTCCAAACAAAAACAGGTCATTGTCTTTTCTAAGTTAACATAACTTAATCGAGCAGCAAGCTTTTGTTTATCAGTTAAAGTTCATTTTGAGTGCGTTAATTTAATTTCTGTAAAGTCTTTGATGAGTTTCACACGGGTAACTGAGTTTCATAAAAGTTAATATGCAATATTGACAGAGTGTAGGGTGCCGTGGGGTTTGCAATATCAGCACGGCCGCGCCCGTCGACAAACAAGCGGATCCTGTGCAACTTTAATGAATATTTTTTTGTTCCCAACTTAGCACAAAAAGGGCAGAGAAATACAAACAGTGTGGGGAAGTGACAAGCTAATTGAAATTGTGGGGAATTTTAGTGCAGTGATACTCTGATGATTTTAATGAACATTCTTATTCAGGGCTACACGGAACGGTGGTACTAATCCAAAGGGAGCTCATCATCATAATTATTATTTCTGTGGGACTTTTCATTATTTATATCTTTTTAAGTATGTGTATGTACACGATTTTTATAAGGAAATATTATTTTTACCGGGCAAGTCCCTTTATTAACTAAGCAAAATACATACAAACTACAACTACCTAAAACACTTAGTCTACCACATAAAAATAGCAGTTGGATTATCCAGAGAGCATTAAAAAAAAAAATATGTAACAGGAAGTCCGTTTTTAGTTAGAACGCGTTTTCTCTAGTTAAAACTAATTTTCACTTGGTGCCTTCGTTACAATTAGAATTCAACATACAATAGTCAAATGAATATCATTTAAAACTAGTTAAGACTAGTCAAAACGCGTTTTAACGCAATTTCTCAGTTAAAACTGTTTCCGACCTTTCGACAAACGACAAAGTTACACGTGGCGCTTCAGAACGGGACGTCACCTGATTCGGCGCGAGGCAAGCCAACAATCCTCGCCACCCACCTGTGCACGTGCACACGCACGCAGTTAGTCTTCCACTAAGCACTAATGACAATTTATGAATTACTAGCTGCGCCCCGCAGTTTCACCCGCTATTCTACAGAAACCGAAAATTCTTCCGAGATAAAAAGTAGCCTATATATTAATCCAGGTACAAGCTATCTTCATACCAATTTTCATCAAATCCGTTCAGCCGTTACAGAGTTTAACGGGAACATAGAACTCATAGTACTTGAGTACTATGAGCCCTTTTCGGCTTAGCATACCCTTTCCTTATAACTTAACTCTGTAAATAATAGTGTAAGTACAATAATAATTATTATATTTTTATTTATTTATTTATAAATAAATATTTTAATCCCACTCGACACATAATTGCGATAATTGAATAATGTCGCCTAAACAAATTTGCCTATCTAAAACTATAGTTTTATCTAAAGTTCAAAGTTAAACTAGTTTTATCTAACATTCAAATTAGTTTAGCAGTAAATTCTAGTAAAAGCTAGTAAATTCTAGCTGTAACTAAGGCACTCAGTAAAAACTAGTTCTATTCGTTCGAGAAACGTGTTAATTATAAATTGAAACGTAATTATATATAATATACAAAACTAAACTACCTTTGAATAATAGTCAAAATGTCCAATACCTGATACTATTCCCAAACTTAAAAATAAAACTAATATATTAGCCCCTTGGTGGAAGAAAAGGCGGCTAGAGTGCTGTTTTTTATTATGCAATTATAAAAATGAATGTTTCTTTGTTTTTCCCCTTTGCTTTGCTATATATACCATTCATACGATTGCGATAAAACTTTATAATTGTACCTAATTGTAAATTCGCGAGACCGACCGCCAAGAAGCACCGCCTACAAAGTCGCGGGTAAAAGCTATCATAAATAAATAATCAAAATAAGGGACCAACCCTGAAATTGTGAAAAAAACATATTACTTTATTGATTTTGACTGACAAAAATTCGTATAAAAATAGTCAGCTTAGTAAACCACCGTTTAGTGTAACTCTTTATACCCAAGCAATTTTTAGAGCCTTGAAAATTAAGTGAACACATGTCATTTAAGTGGACACAGGAAATGAGTGATAATGTTCGTCCTAACTAATATTATAATTCATAGGAATATAGCCGCAGTCGTATCAGGACCAATAAAGCTTCGAGGTATGAAAATGAATACGATCGTCTCGAGGAAAAAACTACACTTGCGCGATACAGACCTCCCTACATTACAAATGTCAGTCCATACAAAACGTTAAAAAAATGCACAAAGATAGATCAACGCCATCTAGCGAACTATAGGAAGTAACTTTGTCTCTCTGTTTGGATGTTTGTCGCATTATCACGGCTAAACGTCTAAACTGATCTTGATAAAATTTTGATAAGGAGATACTACATATCACAAAAACGGAGATAGGATACTTTTTTAAGTCCACGCGAACGAAGTCGCCGGTAACAAATAGTAATTAATAAAACAAATTTCTCGTACACTAAAAATTTATAACCATCCATATACATCTTGCCCCTAAAATATTCTTACGTAGATTCAAGCGCCTCATTTTCAATTCCCTCTAAAACAAAAATCATCATTCACATTGAAAAGAACACGAAAAGGTGAGGGTGGGTTTACACGCCAATTAACTTTTTTCGCAAAATGAAAAGGGAAAATTCCAAAGTATTAACACAGACATAACACATTAAATTAGGGCATAAATAAACCATTTAAAAAGCGCTTCGTCGCGATATTTGCTTCTAATTCCACGAGTTTGCTTGGAGCAGTAAATCCGCCCGGGAGCGCCCTATTTAGAAATACGTGGATTTTATTTACCAACGCGACGTGACTCAATACGTCCTACGTTTTGGGCCAATTATATTATTCCCTTCCGTTTCCCCCGAACGTTTTTCAGCCCTTAATAAATGAAACTTTTGGAAGATTTGATCGGATGCCGGATAAAAATAACCGCCTTCCCGCGGGAACTATTTGTTTAAACAAAGTTTGACGGGTTGGTAACCTCGCCGAATAGATACGCCATCTTAATATTACAAGGCACGTATACGAAACTTTAATCTTATGTTTTATTGAAGACGTTATCTTAATACTTTATAGACGGAAGTCTTATCTCTTGTCGGTTCGTATAATACCTAACTCCGAGATTCAAGTTAGGCACATACACGGAATGGTGATACCCGAAAGGAGCTCATATAATTTTGAACAACTTTGATTATGGGACAAAAACGTTAAACCGTGAAAAATTATTTTCTTTAGAAAAATGATACTCACGCTAAACGAAATGTAAGAAACAGCAGTTTTTTTTTTAATTTCTGTTTTTTCCCAGGGTTAAAGATTTTCATATTGATCGAGTACAATGAGCTCGGTATAGGTAGGTACTTATAGGTAGAATTTCCAACATAAATAAAAATAAAATTGACATTCAAGAACTAAAAATGATGATCTCTTTGAATTTATTTACAGACGGATGTTTACTAAACAAACGCAAATATATTTTGGGGAAAAAAAAATGCGGGTTCTGTTCGGATAGACGACAGACTAGTATTTATATTCTCTTTGACAGACATAATATTTGTAAAAACAATTGTATAATTTCATGTCTTAAAAAATAATAAATGAATTTTAAATTAATTCTGAGAACTTCGTATAATCAATATTATTGTAAAATAATAGTTCATGAAGCCAGTGTCTCAGTCTTATCTTAAAAGCGGCGAGGGAAGGTGAGTCACGCACATGATCAGGCAGTCGGTTGTATAGATGACTGATCCTGCGATTTAAACAGACTTCTCCGATCTCGCGAGCTTATGGAACGGCGTCACAAGCTGGTTCCATTTCTTGTCACTACGCAAGTTCCGCGTTCCGTTTACGTCCCGTTTTTTAAACAGGTGCAAGTATGTATGAATGAACAAAGCCAGCTGGTAGATGTCCTCGCATGGCAATGGAAGTATTCGGTCATATTGACGACTTCGATGATATCCTATTAGGTAAACTAACAGAAGAATTATTATACATGACTATCTTCTACATGATGATACTTCTTCTACAATCACGATAATATCCTAGAATACGTCCGTCGTCTTAACGAACACCCAGTATCTAGGCATTTCTCTAACAAAATTGACATCAAAATATATGAGGTTATAAAGACAGGATATGCTAAACCGAAAAGGGCTCATAGTAGTCATCATTATGAACAATTTTTAATATGGGAACAACCCTGAAATCGAGCAAAGGAAGAGCTGTTCTATAGATAAATGCTCAATAACACTTTCAAAATGTATGGAACAGCAGATTATTTTTTTTCGCGATTTCAGGGTTGATCCCCTAGTAAACGTTATTCATAATGATAATTACTATGAGCCGTTTTTAGCTTAGCATACCCTGTATATAAAGTTTATATTTCTGCTGCAATTAGGTCAAACCGGGCTGGTCACTTTTAATGCTTTAAAAACCTCTACGAAATGTAAGCGTAGCTGTCTCTAGGGACCGCAATAACAATAACTCTAAAAAACTAGGATTACACCACTCTCCGTAACACGACTTAAATTCAAATATGCACTTGCTTAAAAATACTGTGTATTTCAAAAGCACATCAGGGATAAGACTTGGCTGCACAATTGCTTAGCCGGGGATGAAAGAGTACCAAACCAACCTTTATTGTATTTTAAGATTATTTATAAACTTTTACGTTGAACCCTGTTTATTTTGAAGTATTTTAATTTAAAAAAAAATGCAACTAAGTAAGTGATGAGGCGAGCCCGTAGATCGCCTGTAAGCGTCACGCTTGGCTATGAACTTCAACAGTTCAAACCCGGGTGCGGCGCAGCACTGTGCTGGTTACCTTGAGATAATCGCTTAGTTAATGCAAATTAACATACATTTTGTATTGTTTCAATTTATTATTTAATTAGTCAGACTGCGATTTTTATGACCGCTACCGCCATCTGTCGCGTTTTTATGTACTATTTTGTAAGAGTTAATAGTCGATCTTCAGTTTGATCTTGAATATGTAAATAAATAATTGTTCATAACTTCACTCTCTTTAGCATCAGATTTTCTAACTTGAAAGGCGAAATCTAGAAAGAACAATGGCGAAATTTTATGTCGTAAATCTCGTAAATATAATTTCTACAGAACGTATGTAAATATTTTTCTACATTTTTGCCTAGGCAATGGGTCATGCTAATTATGGGAATATACTAAAATACTATAAAAACATGTCGGCTCATTGTAATACTTATCGCAACTAGGTTTTTTTCGTGTTATTATCATGGTTAAAAACTTAATAAAACAACACAACACAACCAGGTATACAATAACGACGCTGTATAGCCATAATGACTAACCGCACAACGGCTGAAATACAAAAATACAATACAAAAACATTTAAGGTTCGGACGTCAAATGCATTATTTTTTTCTTCTTTTTTGGCTCCACAATTCTCTCTTATACTTTATTCTCCTTGATTTTCTTTTATTTCCCTAAGACCTGGAGTGCTTCTGGACTTTACGGATATTGCTTTTCTTCTATGTTTTCTGACTACTGCGTGCCCAAGGATTCCGATTTTACTTAATAGCTAACGACTTCGTGCTGTTTGTAGTTGTCATTCAGTTGATAACAGTAACATAATCTACAAAACATCGAAGCCTAATAATAATTTTTCCTGGCCTCCTCGTTAAAAAAACCTTAACTAAAATCTCAGGAAATGCTGCTGAATTACTAGCGATATTTTTGATCTAAAGACTCCGTGTATTTTACTAACATAAAACTATATATGGGCGTTCGCCATTCTTATTCTTATCTATCGTCGGTACCAAAGACATAAATATAAGGAGAATTCTGTGGGCAGTACCTTTCATCAAAGTAACAAAACAAGCACTATTTCCACAAAATAAACTGAATAAAACAACTAACGGAGTTTACTCGAAGCTATAATTCAGGACGATCAGAAATTACATCAGTGAACCCGCTCGCGGTCTATGACCGCCACTATGACGCCGGATATCTGAGGGGAGTTCAGCGTCGTTCTAATCAAGCGTATCAGCGGTGAGACCAGCAGGATAGTGTTATTCAGAGTATTCAGAACTCAAAATTTGGCGGACAGCCAACACATAAAACTGTCAACATTGCCCTTCCATCCGGAACACATTAATTTCTGCACACTACTGCTTGGAGGTTTTATAACTGGCAATAGTACATTACCGTCGTGGTCTGTATTAATGACTGCGTTGCTGGCAGCGTAGCGGAGCGTAGTGCATTGTAGCGCAGGTCCAGGCCATCACAACGCGGCCAGCAGTGCAGTCACTGAACCAAGGCTTGTATAATGTATAGTTCTTTACTCAAACAATGCGAGTAATTTATTGGAGGATTCGTTGCTTGGAGGGTGCATTTTCACAATTTTATTTTAAATATCATGAAAATTTATGATAAACAATATCGAAAATAGCAAACATTTTCACAGCGCCTATTGTACCTATACAGCCAAATGCTGAATAAAACCTTTTTGCGTCTAACAATTTTTTTATACAAAACTCAACAATAATGGATTTTTTAAAGTGTTTGTTAATGGATTTCATTGCTGGTGGGTAAAACTCACCAGCAATTAAATTCCATACAACTTTGCTGGCGCCTATTCGATAATTCGAGTAGCGCGGAAAAGTCGACTTTGCTCAAAGAACGTTGTCAAAATAATTACCACATTACAATTATTTTTGAGTAAAAAAAATGTTAAAGTTAAAAGCAAAGACCTTATTTCTAGGGAGAATTCTGTGGTTAAAAAATAAATGCTGCTTTAAAAATGCAACGTCAGGTTTTTAACAAAAGGCACTTACATATTTGCAAATAAGCACACAGTGTTACTTTAATAAAAAATACATTGCAAATCTATAAAGCCATGTCCGTTACTTTGAATTTCATATAATATTTTGTCATAATACCAGCGAGACTTAGTAGCAAAGCATCCCACCCAAATTTTACGTACTAGTTAAGGCTTACTCGTAAAAATATATAACTTAACGCGTAACTCAAATATACGAGACGATGTATTCGAATGTACCCATACCAGACCCGTGATTTACACTACAGTACTAAAGTTCTACGACTTCAAACTATATTAGCATTGATAGCACGCAAGTCTTCATAAAGAGGATAGTTGTACAATTATGTACAGAAAAAATCTAAGAGGCCGATAATAGCATTATTTTTCACCTAAGATGGAAATATGTATATACACTGTACAACATTATTATCAGATTCTCATAAGCTTCCGAATTCATCTTACGAGACACACAATTTGAATAATTAAATGGCATTCCACCCTATTGAAACGTCAAGAATGCAATATTAAAAACGGATAGTAAAAGGGAAGCCGAATTTACATAAACGTGCAATTAAAGCTCAGAAGGGGCGTCCTCGTGGCTGTTAATATTGGAGAAGGCCGGTCAGTCATATCATTACCATAGTCCACAGGAGGCGATCAGACGCTACTCCATTACGAACTTGAATCATTTAGTGATGCCTTACATATCTGTATCGTAAACTAATAGATCAGCATATTGATAACGCATACGGACATGCTACGCAGGGATGATAGCCATGTAAATAAGTAAGTAAGTATGAATAAACTGTGTGAAGAGCGGTTTACGTATGAATGTAGCGACGACAGCGATAGATAGAAATAGATAAGGAATTAGAACGCGGTGTGAAAATAATCTAGTTTAGCCACAGCTTAGTAAAAACTGCGGATTAGCCGACTAATCTTAAGTTTATTTTCGAAGAGAGGCTAGTGTTCATTTGTTTCATCTTTAACCGACTTACCTTAAGTGTAGCAACCGCCGCAACCCCTCCTTTGGCTCAAATTGAAGAAGCAAATGAAAAAGGTAAGAATAATACAAAAAAAAATGTATTTTAGTTTTAAAAACATTTCTTTTTTAAACCCAGTGTTTTGGTAGCATAGTATAGGCCTCATTACAAAACTTAAAATGATTTATGAAATAAAAACAGTACACAGAACATTCGAAAAAAAAAAAAAAAAAAAAAATATATAGTTTCAATTATTAAAATGATAATCAACAGTCATAGGCAGTGTCTATCCTTGTAGTACCTAGTTGCAGTCATGAACTAAAACGGTAATATTTGTTGATCTTATTACTTTCCCGCCCCCCGCATGTTGATATAATACTTATTAGCCATTTAGGCAAATAAGTATTATTTTTTTAGTTTAGGCTAATATACAGTTTAGCCGGCTAGAGATTAAATATTTTTTCGCAAATGAACATAATGTGGAACATAAGCCTCTCCTCGAAAATAAACTTATGATTAACCGACTAAACTTACGTTTATTTTCACACCCATCTTTAATCTTTACAAATTCTAAATAAAGCGTTCCTGTAGAATTTGAAACCGGGTGAAACCACGGGGCGCAGCTAGTTTTCACAATTTTTTTAACATAATTTTTTTATAAAAAACAGTTACATCATATTTCCCTGTTACTTAGTGATCTAGAGTACCATTGTTAATGTTATATAGCTATTTTCATGTTATTATTTTTTATTTTGGTGATAGAGAAGGTAAATTCTCGGAAAAAAGCATAAGCGGTTTCGGTTTCAAATGAAAAGGAAAGAAAAAGGAAGGCCTGGGCGTAGATATTTTTTTCAATTACTACTTACTTACTACTTACTTACTATTTTGTGTATCAATGTTAAGTTTTGTGAAAAGTCATGGAACAAACGTTATTATTTAAGCTGCTTGCGTGAGGTTTTTGATCTATTAAAAATAACCCTGTACGCACACAAACGCAGACACAAATTCCGACTTGTTCCCGTAGACTGAGAATTTCGCTTCGCTCCGACATTAAGTTGAATAAAAAACTAAACCAGGACTAACTAAGGTTGCCTGGAAGAGATCACTTTAAGCGATAAGGCCGCCAATTGTTTACTAGTTTTAAATACAATTGTAAACACTAGTTTTAAGTAGATTTTTGTATTATGCGTGTAATTTTGTAAATGTAAATGTAAATTTGTAATAAGAGTTATCTATCCATCTATCTATCTAAACCGGAAACAACAAATAAGCTCTACTATCTATTTATTTCATGTACCTATATAAGTATGTATTTGGTTCATAACAGAATCCAAAATTATAAACAGAAACCGAGTTTTCTTTTATGTTATAAGGTTTCACATTTAGCGGTCGCATACTGGAGACGATTCCTTTCGCAAAATTTCGTTATCACACTAATATTATAAATGCGAAAGTTTGTGTGATGTGTAACTATGTTTGTTCCCGTTCAACTCTGTAATGGCTGAACGGATTTGATACTTTTAATCCCGGAAAAATATTCTGTTTCTGTAGAATAGCGGGTGAAACCGCGGGGCGCAGCTAGTCACACTAACATTTCACACTGATATTATAAATCCGAAAGTTTGTGTGTAAGTGTGTAAGTAGGTAAGAATGTAAGTGTGTTTGTTCCCGTTTAACTCTGTAACGGATGAAGGGATTTGGATGAAATTTGGTATGGAGGTAGCTTAATCTTTTAGTAGCTACTTTTTATCTCGGAAAATTTATCCGTTCCTGTAGAATAGTGGGTGAAACCGCGGGGCGCAACTAGTAAGTAATACTTGGCAGCTGAAAGCGGATTGAGGTTTATTGTACCTATGTACACAAATATATTTTACGTTTATTTCAGTGTAATACTTACGTATTTGTTTATGTACTTATATGTAATGGTAGCGTATTGGATTCACAACTGTGACCGTATTTTAGGAATAAGATGCAGCGGCAGCCAAAGAGGTTTTTTTTAAAGTTATTTTATGGATGGCCGACGTATAGCCGAGGCCAACATACGTGAGTCCACGTATGTCCGTTGCTGCTGAGGCTTGTCTTACTTTGTACTATCGTCTGGCGCAAGTGCCTAGTAAAAAAAAGAGATTTGAACATGATTGTATGAAACGTGTACTAGAAATAATGGCGGTGTCTTGCTCTATCGATGACTCGACCCTATCGCACTATCTCTATCGGTATTCAGTTCTATTAGTACATGTTTCATACAATCGGCTTTTTCATTTATCTCTTTGGAACTCCCGTCTTTTAAACTTAGTAAACGTATAGTGATTAATATTCTCATTGGTAATAATCTCAAAAATGGTGAGGACAGTAAAGTAAAAATATGTACTTATAAATATTTTGAGGGTAATTTTGCAGAAAACGTTGCCTGCTACCAAATTTTAGGAGAAATGTGAATTTCCAGATGGTCATGGTCGTACTATGAACCAATCATAAGGTGTTTTGGTGGGAACGTGAAAAAACCATGTTGCGTCATTATATAATTTTCCAAAACTTATCAAATATCGAGTGTTAACCTAGTAAAAACGGTGGATTTTTATTCATTGAGTGTTCTTGAACGTGAACGCGTGTTAGTGAATAGTATTCAAGGTGACTTATGACCATGACTATGACTGAGGCTTCTTTTTGTTGTGAAATATTCTTAGTTCACTTGAAATATTACAAAACTTGACACAAGCTAAAAACACAACGTGTGGAGCCAAAACATAAGAGAAAGAAATTTAACTACCGAGCGCTATCATTGCATGTTGTGTCGAGCCATTGCCTGGAGACCGGCAGACTTCATATTCCCGTAATGTGGGTATGGGTAATGAACGTAACAATATCGTAAAAGCGACCTAGTGAGGTCACAAGCGGTAGAAGACGCATGAACGCTAAAATTTTCGTCATAATTCCGAGAAGCTAACGGGCTCCGGGGAATCACTTTCATTTTCACTTAGCGCCACCGACTGCTCCATAACCATTAAATCCTCTTGTTTACTACTCTTCGTTGGTTCAAAGGCACTGCCCTCTCACTTCTTGTCTTATTCACAGGGAAAACTAAAGAGTAAACAAAGACCAATCTATTTTAAGCCGGAGGCTTTTAAGTCGTCCTCCAAGACAATACCTATCGTCACTTACGCAACTGTGTTTCTATAGATTTTCTTGAATAGTATCTAAATTGTATTATAATATTTTTTATATTACCAAATATTTCATTCGTACAAGTTCATAATAAGGTTCACAATAAAAATAAATAAACAAAATTATAAACACGGGTCACGGACGATATAGTTACCTGCATAGTAGCATAATTACGTGGTAAAAAAGAGAGCCATCAATACTTAAACAAGGTTGAAGAATCTGTACAAAACAGCAACCCTGGAAATGCAAAATGTAAACGAAGGAGGGTAGATAGTAAAGTAAGCGGGCTTGGAAGATTGGACATTCACTCGGTCGCTATAAACTTTATCATTCACAGTAATTTTGTCTTCTGCGACGCGAATACACATAAAACGGTATTCTTATCTCATCCGAAATATCGGGCACGTACCAAAGTCATAATTTCACGATGAAGTACCGCATGGGCACGGGCGCGCCCTTGCAGTGGTGAGCCTGGTGATTCACTGTTACGATTACCCATCCGCCGCAAATACCAGCGTTTTTTCTTTACGTAACAATGGTGAAAACCCCCACCTGAGATCCGAAACGAAAGAAAACAAAAAAGCCCATTACCCGGAATGTTTTCGGTGCTAGTTGCGCGATTAGGCGGAAATATGTCTGAGCGATGCTCCACTTATGAGGAAAACGATGGATTGCTATAATTACTAGAAAACAAAATGCCATGATTTGTTCCTAGGCGGGTTTTTACGCAAATTCGTTGTTTCTAGGTAGTTGAAAGATACTTAGTTGCTGGTCAAATGGTAAATTTGTTGTTAACATTGAGTTATATAATACATGCCAATCGCTAATTAATATATATGGCAAGTAAGTTCTTAGTTAAGCTTTATACCTATTATTCTTACGGCAACAAAATGCATGCAAAATGCATTTTAGTCGGATCGCACACCATTACTCATACCCCCGAATACTGAAACGTTTGATAACTTTGACGACAGATTAAGTCTATTGCTGTCTTTGTCATTTGCTTAGTGCCAGACAAAGGCAGTATTAGAATTAATCTGTTGTCAAAGTTAACAAACGTTTCAGTATTCGGGGGTTAGAGGCGTATTTGAAAAATAATTCGTGACGGTACTATATCGTTGGTTTTCAGAATAGTTTCGGTTTATTAAAAAAAAACGTTTGTTAATTTTAAGTATAGTGTTATTTTTAATGTTGTATCTATAGCTTTAAAGATCTCTGTAGAGTGCCAGCCAACGCACATTTATTCATGTATACCGAAGAATTACTGACCTACCTAATCATGTAAATAAAAAATAATATTGGACATTGTAATGTAAACATACACCCATGTTAATTATATTTTGTACCAAAGTTTATAATGAACCAATTTGTTTTGGGTTCAGACGCTAATGAGGTGTCAGCATCTTTCTCAGAATTTCGACCACAACTTAATACAGCGAAATGACAGGGATTCATTATTTAACTTTTGATTTTAATTAAGCCTATTCACATTCGTTAAAAATTCATAAAGAGCAATCCTCAGTACGGAAACGCTACATAAATTAAAACGCTCTCCGGAGGCAGATCTCTGTTACCCGCCGCGAACTACGAACGAGTAAATAATTGGAGAGGGATGTAATTTATTACGCTGACAAATTTTGACAAATCTTTCCCCCTGGCCCATCGAGTGAGAAAAATATTTGATCAAGGACAATCGCTTCCTTCGGAAACGCGTGTTTATCAACACCTTCCAAGGAATATTTCACAAAAGGAAATATTATAATCCCCTGACATTTATAAAATAGAAATCAGTGGTTTTTTCTCTTAGTAGGTACCTACTCGAACACCAATAATTCTAAAAACACTTTTGAGATAATCACGTTTAAATTTCTGAATAATTATATATTCAGATCACAAAATTTTTTTGATAGTTAATTTTCTAGTTAATATCTTGATGTATGTTTCCCAACATTAAATCCTGTGAATGTTGAATACATTTGTTTTAACATACATTTTTCTACGACCACTTAGAGTTGATACTATCTTGCCTATCCAAATGAATATTTATTTAGTTTTACTACGCTATAACATTGATACGCATTTTGTGTAATTTTTATTTTCATTTCATTTTGTCTAGTGTAAGTATTAAAATAAGAAGATACGCTATTCAAAATTAGCAGTAAAAAATCACACGTCATAAAAACTTGCCAACTTCTTAGTGCCCAATAAACAAATAAAATTTAGTAATTTTAATGTGCCTAATAAGCCTAATCACCCTTCGAGGGTAGGCCGATATCTCAGTAGTGGGATGTCAGAACCACACTACTACTTTAAGCCAAAACATATTTAAACATGCAAGTATAAAAACAGATTATAAAACAACGCTGATATAGGTGTATAAGGTACCAATCGACTCGGTAGTCAGCACCTTTCCTGAACGGCCGCCTTACTGAAAAGAGGGATTTTGCGTAATACCATGAAGATATCTTTATACAACCTTATCGCAAAACCCAGCTGTATCTATCCACTTCGTACCTTATTAATCTTAATCCAATTATACGGGTGGGTATACATAAACAAAACGGCAACCGGCGGCGACTGGCCATAGTGTTTATAATGGAAACTCGATGTTTTCACTAAAATCCTCCCTTCAAGTGGCACAACTTTATTTTACTTAGTGAGAACTACGACTTTACATTTGCACCGAGCAGGCTAACGGACTCAAGGACTTGCAGTTTGTGGAAAAATGCTGTTAATTTGATCTTTCTGATCTGTCGTTATAGGCCATTCAATAAATTGTAAAATGTCATTTAAATGTTTCGCCATGTTGGAGTAAAAGTATTATGGGCGCCACTGTAGGATTTTCTGTGAAAATGTCATACATCGCGCGATAATATGGGGCTGGATTTTTTATAAATTAAATATATCTATCGATAGAGAGCAAATTCTAACGGTTCAAGCCACTCGTTGCGTTAGCGAGTGATATGATTAAACCGAGATCTCAAAGTCTACGGGACCAAATCTTCAGTTGATTGTATGTTTATTGATTGTATGTATATTTGTTCTCCCGATGATTTCGCCTGATATGTTATACGAGCGATTTAAAAATCGAGCCCCATAATATTGGCGTTATCGCAGTGATTGCGTCCCCGGCACTTCCCTCATAGGCTGGTCACCTACACGCCTTTTCTACATTATTTGAAAATTTAAAAAACGCTCAATGTGACAAAATAAAATAAATAATTCATAGTAACATAGTATCATAGTACCATAGAATCTTTAGAATAACAGTGCCAAAATTGTAAAGCAATTTTCATTTTAACGAATAAGGACGAAATCAAATGTTTCGAGTATTTTTCCTTCTTGATCACAAAAATGAAATAATAATATTAACATGAAAATATACATAAAACAGTAACGGTGTTTTTTAATAGTTTAAACCGACTGTTTCTTTATTTGAATCAGGGGAGCCGGCTCTTAAAGGAATAGGTATACTATTGCAAGCAGAGAAACTAAACTGCTCTAAAAATATTTCACAACATTTAGTTGCAATTACAAACAAATTGTATTATACTAGCTGCGCCCCGCGGTTTCACCCGCTATTCTATTCTATTTTTCAAGATAAAAAGAGCCTATGTGTTTATCCAAGGTATAACCTACCTCCATACCTAATTTCATCCAAATCCGTTCAGCCGTTACGTAGTTGAACGGGAACAAACACATTTTCATACTTACTTACATACCTACACACACACGTACACACAAACTTTCGCATTTATAATATTAGTGTGATTATACTTACATGTAACAAAATTCGGCGCAATAGTCCTTGTAGTTTGTAAATAGAAGGATCGTGACATACAGACGGACAGTCAGACAAACAGCACAGACGGACACGGCAAAACTATAAGAGTTCCGTCATTTGCTTCGGAACCCTAAAAAGCACTAAAAATCTAGAAGCATCTTTAGCAACGGTAATTTTCCTAGCAAATAAAATAAAATCCCTTCATAAAAATCTAGAGGTTTTTATGTAGCTTTAGTGCCTAGTTTACAAACTACCCGCGGATTTTAGTAACACTCGTTACTAAGAGTGCTTACTAGAGATCATAAAGAACACCAACAGTCCGTTCGGATCACAGGCAAACGGGCAAACTGTTACGATCCATAAAACTTACGATAGAATATCTCCACAAACGAAAGAATGAGACTATATTTACATCGCTATTAAATAAATCTATTATTCGATAAAAGATAGTGCTATATAATAGAAGTATCACACTAATATTATGTATGCGAAAGTTTGTCTGTAAGTATGTAAGTGTGATTGTTCTCGTTCAACTCTGTAACGGCTGAACGGATTTGGATGAAATTTGGTATGGAGGTAGGTTATTCCCTGGATTAACACATAGACTTATAATCCCGATAAAACTAAACTGTTCCTGTAGAATATGCGGGTGAAACCGCGGGGCGAAGCTAGTATAGAATAAAAAGCTTTAGCAAGCGTTTATCAAAATATTCAAATAATTACTAATTGCAACTAAACCGAGGATATCAATCAAAATGTCCTGCTATGCAATGCTATTTGCTAGGAATTTATTAAAACCTCACTACTAGGGTAACAATCAGTTGAATAAACACTAGACCTTCGAATATAGGTAGTAATTCTATGCTCTAGACGTACTCTAGAGGAAAATGTGTGTAAATCGAGGTTTCTTCAATAAAAAGTTATCAAGAAAATGTTATGTCGTCATGGATGCCTAATGTACACTAGATGATAGAACCAAAAAATATACATAACTAGTTATTACCCGCGACTTTGTTCGCGTGGATATAAAAAAAGTATCCTAAGTCCGTCTTTGTGATATATAGTAACTCCTTATCAAATTTTATCAAGATCTGACTGTGATATCGCGACAAACATCCAGACAGAGAGACAATGTTACTTCCTATAGTTCGATAGATGGCGTTGATAAATTTTTGTGCATTGTTTGACGTTTGTATGGACTTGAGTTTTGAATCGCGCAAGCGAAGTTTTTTCCTCGAGACAAACGTATTCGTTTTTGTACCTCGAAGCTTTATTGGTCCCAATACAACTGCGGCTATATTCCTCTGAATTATAATATTAGTTAGGATATATCTCAATATAAGAATAAGAGAGTAGAGAGAGTAGATTAGATCTCTAACTATACTATATTACTATACTATATTGACTGCCCCGGTGGCTCAGTTGGTAGTGAACCTACCTTCTGTGTTTGGGGGTGTGGGTTCGATTCCCATCTAGGACAAACATTCGTGATGAATATTTGTGTTTGTTCTATGTCTGGGTGTTAATATCTATATAAGTATGTATTAAAAAAATATATATGTATGTATATCAGTCTCTGGCAGCCATATTACAAGCTTTGCTTAGTTTGGGGTCAGATGACCGTGTGTGCAAAAATGTCCCAGATATTTTATATTTTTATACTAATGAGGTGCACGGAATAGTAAAACCACATTTATTTCAATATAGATGAAATTTCTGAAAACATGATGAAAACAGGCATGTATTTTGTTTATCCTGTCACTATATTAATTAGGGCCTTATTTACAGTACGAATAAGGCAAGTCTTGAATGGGCGCCGTGCGCCGCACGGATGAACTTTAATTTATTTATGCCAGCGTATATGTAGATTAACTTGGAGTTTGATATGATTATACGGACAAAAAGGATGCTAAACAGGTTTCTATATTAGGAAAATGGGTATTTTTACTCGGCTGCCCGTGAACTGTGTGTTCCTATGTGTGTTACTGTAGCCGAAACGACTTGACCGATTTTGACGAGTGCTGTGTTTGAGTAGTCCTGTTTATGTCTGGATTTTTCTGATCCATAGGCTATATTTTGCTGTCATTTTTTTTTTCATTCTCTCATTGTATGATAGTTTTTAAAAGGCATTACAAACCTTGCTTCTCGTAATAAACTACATTTTACTACCTTATACCTGTTAACCTTGCTTATACAGGGTTATAAAGGGTATTCTAAGCTGAAACGGGCTCATAGTACTATGGGGACAACCCTGAAGTCGAGAATAAAATAATTGCTGTTCCATACATTTTGTCGAGTGTCATTGTCATTTTTCTATGGAACAGCTGATTATTTTTTCTCGATTTTAGGGTTGGTCCCATTCTAAAAGTTGTTCATAACAATGAGTACTTTGAGCACTTTTCGGTTGAGCATACACTTTCCTTATAACCCTGTATATAGCAGATTTTCTGTTACGAAATTTATTTCGGAGTATTTCATAGCGCCATTCTAAACGACGACCAAAATAGATGCAAAATCTATATACTGGTTGCCCATGACTGTCACTATGACGGGAGGCCTACCTTCGCTGCGTCTTCCGGTTCGTGGTCGCCACTTAAGAAACTTCTTCCCTATCTGATATCGGTTCTTCGAGCGATGTGGCCTGACTATTCCCATTGCCACTTCAGCTTGTAAACCCAAGTTTAGTGAGTTGTACAACGGAATTGACGCCATTGTTTTCTGCAATGCGAAAAAATATATAATATGGTCATAAATCTCAATGAATTAAATAGAGACGAACAAAACTCGGTGAGTAAGTACCGTACGCGTCAGATTGATGCATGGGCTTGTGTATTTCTTTGTGCCGAGCCATCAATCTTACAGATCTATTAACGTCGTGTTTAGCGCTCCGCTAATTATCTCACAGAACTTCCGAGCCTCCGCAGGGACCGCGGGAGCGATGCAAAATGTCACATTCAATTATTTTTATCCTCCCACAATCCCAATTAAAGGGCTTAGGAACAACCCGGAAAACCCCAACAAACTTTTTTTTGAAATAACCAGCTAACAAGTCGACTTTCTATATTTATTTACCTAAGTAACAACACAATGTCGTCGGACCATCCAGCGGGAGACCTACCTACGCTGCGTCTTCCTGTATGCGGTTTCTTTCCCATATTACATCTTTCTTCCTTCAGTAACGGGCAAACGGTGGATGTAAATGGCAGATTTTTGTTTAGTGTGGCGCTCTGGGAGAGACTCTGATGTTCAGCAGTGGACGTCTTTCAATTAACTGATGATGAAGATGAAAGAACAAAACTTAAACTTTGACCTGATATATATACCTACAGTCCTACAGCCGACCTTGAAGTCTCATGATAGATGTATCTGGTAACGCTCTCTCATTGTTTGCTTAACATTCAAACAAAACTGTGTCCCGCAACATTGTAAGATTTATCTAAATTTTACAGCATTGTTAACATAGCAATAACATTATCTATTCTCTCTGTACGGAGCTACTTTACATTGGTCGGATAAGAAGAATCCATTCTTGTGAAACCCTAAAATCTTGGTTGCAATTGCGGGGTTTTGTCGCGCAAACAGGCAATAAATGCTCGCAGAATACGACTGAGCCAAGATTCCCGACTACTTACTGTCGATATTGTTCTCTTAGCTGTAACAAATATTTTTTGAATAAAAACATTCGTATGAAAGCTAACATGTTACATCAAAATATTTTTTCTTATAAGCTCTCGTTTACAGGGGATTTGGATGTCCAAACCGGCCGCGCCTCTGCAGAAACGACTTATCCCAAAAAATATACCAAATTGTTCCAAAACTGAAACAAATAATACTAATCAAATTGGTTTCGGGAAACTATACAAAAAGGTTACACACGAAAGATATTAAAAGCATTGGTTCAAATTTAAATTTAAATATCCGTCCCATCAAAATTGATCGGTAGCTAAGTACTATAGACATAAAAGAAAAGTAGAATTAGGTACATACATAAAAGTACTATACTATTTAGGCAATATGCAATAAATATTTATTTTGTTGCAGGTATAACATTACCGTAGTAAAGGTCATTTAGTATTTAGGTAAATAGTTTTAGACAGATGGTATATACGAGTATAATTTAGCGTACTCGTACATAGTGCTTGGTATTCATTATTATTAACTAGGCCGCAAAGGATAGCGGGTCCTATAGGAATAGGAAGCATAATTATTTATATTTTTCCGGGAAATAAATAATATAGCATAATTGTTTTATTTGGTTCGTATAATTATTCACTTGGTCGCCTCGCGGATGTATCCGCTAAGGAAAGCAGTGGGCTTATCCCATTACTCTGAAGGCGACAGCGAGAGTGCGCGAGCGGGACCGCGCATAGTGCGACTAAGTTGGTACAAGCGGGATGGCATGCTCTCGCAATCAGAATCAGGAACGTTTCAAAGTTAGAGGATAACCCCGCGGGTCCTATAGGAATAGGAAACATAATTATGTATATTTTTCCGGGATATAAAGTATACAGCATAATTATGTTTAATCCAGGATATAGGCTATCTCCAAACCAAATTTCATATAAATCTGCTCTGCTGTTACGAAGTTGACTACGAACAAACACACTTGCATACAAACAAATATTAATGTGACTGACTGTACTTAATGTAAGAACTACCATTCGTAGTAATTACGAAAAAAATAAATAAAAACTAAGTGCGTCAAATGCGTTACTTCGAAACTTGTAATAGTCTCTTTTCATTCAATTAGCTCTATAAAGATAAATATTACTTACTTATCTATTGTTCAGCTTCCTCGCTTAACACTTTCCTTTTAAGTCTCATGATTGTAATAAGTTAAATTAAACAATTCTGTAGGTACTGTTATCTCGGAGAGAAATAGTGTCTGTTATATTCCAACTTAATGTCTCTGTTAAGATTATATCAGAGTTTAGCCCCTTTGTGTCGGCTACTTTAGCGCCCGCGCTTCCTAAATCACTATACAATTAGGTTACAAAACAAATCTGAGACAATTTCATCTTGGCTGCACGGCACAAGCTAAGAGGACCAAGTACCGTTCCAAGAGCAAAGACCTCTTGAACATGAAAACATATCTTGAGTAGGTAAGAATAAAAAGAATTGCCTCATGTTCGCTATTAGTATCTTTATTCTACATGCTGATACGAAGTAAGTACATATGGCGATGTAGTGTTAGTGCTTTAATTGTCATTTATGAGAAGAAAAAAAATATTTTCTGTTTCTACTAGCGTCGCCTTGCGATTTCACCTATCCTACAGGAACCGTATATTTTTCCAGATTAATAGAAACTTTTATGTTTCAGTGTATGAGTAATCTATTGAACCGGTAGGCACAAACTTCTTGCAAATAAAAGTATTATTACTTGATGGTTAATGTCCAGGGTATGACCTAAAACTGCTACCAGAACTACCGGATGAGAACAGCATCCTCTTAGTAAACGGTGAATATTCTGCGACCTCCAAGCCGCCTGCCAAGCGTGGGGATTATGGGTATCACGCCCTCAATAGTGGGGAGGCTTCATCCATGCGATAGTCTCAACATTTTAGGTTGATTTTAGGACGGTTTTCAGTAACTTTAATAAATCAACCAGCAACGTGAAGATTAAAATCGAAGATTTTTTCCAATTTTTTTTGCGAGATTACGAGCACCAACAAAAAGTTAATAACCGAAAAGCGCCATCAGATGTTGCTTTTACAAATTGAGCGAAAATTCTGTGAAAAATTCAAAGCGGCCGAAAAGGAATTTTCCATCGCCTGATTCAAAGTAACTTTACACTGTACGGTCCAACGGAACATAATTCATGCCGCTCAGTGAAATATAATGCGGATGTTCTCATAATGTACGACGCGCAACTTAATCCGGCCGCGACTTTTTCCACCGCGGATATTTATACAAATGGCTGCCAGCGTAACGATGTCGGTAGAACAATGGCCCATTTATGCTAATAATTTTATGGCCCGACTTGCTTGAGTCATCTCGGTACAAATAAAAGTACTTCCTTAAATTTCGAAATGTAATGCTCTCCCACATGATTTTTTACGTACGTATACATTGATACTAAACTTGTCTTACGAGATTTTCTTGTCATGATACATAACTGTCTTTCATCATAAATCAAAAGCATGTTGGGCCATGCTTAGTAGGGTTCCGTAGACGCGTAGGACGTTTAAAGTATTTAACAGTATTTTTTTTTAATTTTATATTAAAGTTTTTACTAAAATCTATCAACGTGAAAAGTTTCTGATATGCATATTTTAGCAGTGTCCTGTTCTTGCTTAACAAAAAGATTTTGACGCGGTGCGCATGCTAGCCCTCTGAAGGCTCAACGGCTTGACCGATATTGACAAGTAAGATGTCGTTGGATTCGTTTTACGTCCGGAGTGACATAGACTACTTTATGCAGTCAGGTATTTTGTTATTCTTTTAATAATAACTTACTTACTTACTTGTCTCTAGAATATTTGTATTTTGATGAGGGGCATGCATAATCGGAACGTTAACAGAAAACAATAATTGAAAGTGTGAAACATTTTTGAATCTATGTAAATAAAAAAACAAGCCCTTTACTAGGAATCAACGAACAGACCAAACCGCTTATGATGCGTGAAATTTGAAACGAATACTACCCAAATAGTCTTAATTAGGACAACAATAAGAACTGATTTTGATAAATTCCACTTCTAAAGGGGTAAAATGGACCCCTAAAGTTTGTATGAAAATAAAAAATAAAAACATGCTAATCCAATAAAACTCGATTTTTGTAATAAGAATAAAAAATTAAAAAGGAATGGATTTGAATCAGGATTTTTCGAAAATATCCCCTAGAGAAGTGAAATGGGGTGTTTCATTAACTGTAGCCTGTGGGAGAGGAGCCGTGCGGGCTAGCTACTAAAAAAAGTGAAGCTTTGAAGTATCGACATGACATTTACCAACTTCCTACTCACTCCTGAAACCTACGTTCCAATATTTCCTAATAAAAGCTTAACTCACATGTTATTGAATTCTGTTATTTGAGTATAAATAAAGGCACCAAAAGCTTATGCTCCAAAAAAACTTTATGCTACTTTTGCCACACGAGCGTGCATGTGAAAACTTCGCGATTATACATGTCATCTCCATATCGGGGTGGTTGAGATTAAATAATAAAGGCCAGGCGCTACCGGACACAGCGGCCCACTAACTCATACAAAGTTCCGGCGTAAAAACGTCGCAGCGGACAGTGGCGAGAGAAGATACCGTCGCAGTGTATATGCGACTTTATTTAGTACAGCTGCGCTTCCGAGCCTCACTCGGCTCATTCCAAAGCCTATATTGGGTTATAAGGAATGGGTATGCTAGGCCGAGCTCATAGCACTCATCATTATGAACAACTTTTACTATGGAACCAAACATGACATCGCGAAAAAAATCAGCTGTTCCATACATTTTTCTTTGGAATAGCTTATTTTTTATCAATTTCAGAGTTGGTCCTATTCTACAAGTTGTTCATAATGATGAATACTACGAGCCCTTTTCGGCTTAGCCATACCCTCTCCTTATAACCCTGAATTAAACTTGATTAGTGACGAGGAAAATCACATTTCTAAAAATAACAAAACTCTGTAAATCTTTATCTTTCCGTTAAATCTGCCCAAAAACCACTGTTTTCTCAATACTTATACGGACACTGGGACATCAACTAGTCACTGTTTATTTTATAGAAGCAATTAAGCAATTTTACTCTTGTAGCCTACCTGTAATGACGAGAAATAAGAATAAGGCATTTTAAAATGTTCTAAACAAGAATATGTTTAACTAGCTTATCCGCACGGCTTCGCTCACTAAGGCTACAGTAATTAAAAAATCTCATTTCACCTCTTCAGGGGTTGATTTTCGAAAAATCATGAGTACCTTTCTTTATTGTCTATGCTCTTTGGCGTAGAATGTTTTTTTTTTAAACTTCCATACGAATTTTGGGGATCAATTTCGCCCTTTTTAAAGGAATAATTTCGCAAAATCCGTAAAATTTTGGATCTAAATTTCACTTCTCTATCATTAGCGGTTTGGTCTGTGCATTGATTCTTAAAAAAAGGCTTGTACTTTTATCTTAGTATTATATATGCATAGAGATAATGATAGATTGTTCAATATCATCCTCAATAATTGTACATCATTAAAAATATCGAATTCGCGAGCGAGCGAAAACGAAAATCGGTTATCTTCGAAAACCATACTGAATTACAAACTAGATCTTGACGACAATTTTTGATGTCGATACGAGTATATAAGTAAATGGTAAAGTATCACGATCGGTAATACCCTAAAACCTCCGATGTTAGTATAGGCTGTCTGATTATTTGCCACCTCATTCGTAGCAGGTTCAAATCCTTGGCAGTCAACGAATTTTGAACTATCTAGCAATCTAGCTTTGCGTTCTAGCATAATTTTAAAGAACATATTTTTGCATATTTTCCCCATCTAATGGTTAAATAGTCCGTACACTTGCAGCTCTCAAACAACGCCTCTAAGCGCTGGAAGCACGTGCAGGTCATCACACGGTCGGAGGGCCGTACCGGAAGCGTGCCGCGACATGCCCTGCGTGACCTGGCATCAACATTCTCGAGTGCCGTACGAATTTCTGAGAGCACCTAGGTATTGCTCGATACTTCCCTGTGTTGACTGTGTTATTTTTTTAACCCGACTGGCCTGAAGAATTTTAATGGTTTTCGGGTGTATGTTACGTACTGCGCTGCTTTAATCTATCGGCGATATAATAATCGAACTTTCGAATTTCGGAACCAAGTAGCGAACTTTATGCAAGTATCTTTGTCTGTTCCTATTTGACATCCTATAAACTGCAGTTTACCGATTTTGGATTGAGAGGTATCAATAGATTTTTTGTTTATATCCGGAGTGTCAAAGGCTACATTTTCCAATTTGATTTTTGTTGTTCCTTTAATTGTAATAATTGTCCTTGTCACTAAGTTTGGTAGCCCAATTAAACATAGCTGCTACCATAAATGACTTTAGCCAGTAAATTACAGATTTACCGCTACGAGTAATGTTTGTCGTGGGCTTTGTATATACATACAAATCTATAGAACTACTTACTGATAGCCTTGAGTATCGACGTAAGTTTGAATTTTACTCGGTTTTTTATCGGATACGTTTCGGAGAGTGTGCTTTAGAATGCACAACGTGATTCCGCCCGGCCTTTTTCTATTATCGGACGTCCAGACAAATCACCACCCCTAATTTGTGGACATTCCCCACGTACGCACAATATGCGCGATTCCAAATTTTTCAGACATTTTTTGCACAGAGAGGGTGTGGAACTCTCTAGGATGTCTGTGTTTCCCAAAAAAAAAACAAAATGGGTTGCCTTCAAACCTGTAATTTCCAATAATGTGGGTGGGTCTCGCATCGATCTACCGCCGAAGGCAAATAAACAGTTATTCACTGCCAAGCAAACTTATTATTGTAGCTCCCGCGATTCCCAATTATATATAAGCTGATAGATACATCCTAAAAACTATAGTAAAAATTATACTGGTTCCTCTTAGGTAAGCGTCCTCCATCTTAAACCGCCGCAATGCATAACATCAGACAGGATGTAGTCTAACGCAAGTCTATTTTTCCCCGACTCCCCAAGAAGGAGGATAATGTTTGTGGGGTTTGAAGTATGCATGTTATGATTATATGTCCCTTTATTGCCTTCCGTAAGCGACCGGCCGATCGGCTTTGACCGAGTTTAAAGACTGGGGTGTCGTTAGATTCTTCTTTATGTCCAGATGACGTAAGTTACACACATTTTGCATTCGGGTATTTTGTTTTTCTTTTATTAATATTACTTGCTATTATTAAAAGTGTAATAAGGTTCCAGCCTCAGCGTAATGGCCTTGTCCACCTAACTGAAGACGCCGACTTAGTATCACTAGTTACAGCTTTAGTCACTGCCGCTGACACTGTTTCCTGCCGTAACTAGGTACATTACGCTCCATCCTTAAGATACTCCCAGCAAAACTAATTCAAATTGTCCAGACATGCGAGACGGCTTGCACACCAATTACAGCCGCGAGGCCATTGCAACATGAACAAAAACCACCTGTGATAGTTATACGAAGCGCTCACAAAACCAACCACGCAAAACCCATCTATATGGGTGGTGGATTATTCGAAGAGGGACGAAGGAGAGTCCGAAAGACACCTTCGCAAACTCTACTCAAAAAAGTTTTTTTTTTCAGCACCTCATTAGGAAAATCCTTAAGAAAAAAAAAACATAACTCCCTAAACACAGATAAATAGAACATCATTCATCTGTGTCCCTAAACTACGGAAAATCGTAGAACATACATGGGGTATTTTCGTTAAGCCTTTAGTACGAGGAACGTAAATTTTTCGAATTGACGTATAACCGTTTGGACCATGCTGTCTGTATAAAGTACATAAATATGGAAATCGCGTTAGAACTGCTCTTCCAAGCGCCAATGGATTCGGCGTAATTAATAAACGAACCACTTACTGTAGTTAGCCAAGTTTGCCCAAGAGAGGCTACAGAGTTTGTAAGTGGCATCACGGTAAATTACATAAGATTTAGTTTAAATGGCTTTCACAACAAATACATTGGATCCTTTCGACATAGATAATAATATAGTGAGTATAGATATTAAGAATACATATTATGTATATTCATTATTGATCGAGTGAGCAAAGCGAACGAATGGTCACAGTTTTAACTGATAAAATTTGCATTTGTCTGTCCGTATGTTATTAATCGCGTACAGATCGTATTTTTCAACCAATATTGACGAAACTTGGTATACTGGTTCTACAATTTTATATAAGAAGATCCTGTGAAATTGTTGAATTGCGATTGTGCAAAAAAGTATGTGCCCGCGAGGTCTATTGTACGCAGAACTACTAGTGATGCAGTGGTTAAAAAGTAAATACCTATACCATAACCAACCAAGGCACGCCGACAAGGACCAGGAAATGTTAGCCAAAAAAAAACTGAAGATCTCAAATGACTGTAGATCGTAGCTGAATAGATATATACCAATAACGCCTAGGATGTCAGATTTGTGATCACCCTTGGCATAACTATATACTACTTATCGTAAAAACTTTCCATTTACGCCCGACATTCCATTTTTCATACATTTTGATATCGAATTTGTACGAAAGTATAAGCAAATAAGTTTTCGATAGTTATAGTTTCACTAAGGGTAAGTAGAGATTACTACGAAAAATATTAAATCGAAAGGCACTTTTTGTAGCTATTCGTAACACAATTTGTATAATCTCAGACTTAAGACGTCAACATAAATCAGAATCTTGAATATTTTATTTGAAATATTTGATTGTGAATTGTGATATCTCTCGCAGTGAGATAGTAATTTAATAAGGGGACCCGCAGCGAATGGTAAGAGAATGGTACCAACGGCATAAGTTAATTACACTAATGAACAAGGGAAGGTGCGCTCGAAAAATCCGCCCCAAGATCACTCGAAAGTCTTTAGTACGATGCTCTTCGCGCGGTTCATTAGCGCCTCCCTTGTCCGCCGGCTCACATGGCGCAGACGCTGCTAGAGTCTCAAATTACTAAGGCGTACAGAGCCGTGCCGTGCCACAAGTACGTCATTCGCACTTTTGCAAGTTTTTGTAGATAGTAAAAATTGTATGCTGTATTCTGAATGTTATAATAACAGAAATATAATGAATTGAATCGCACTCGCTATTCAACGCGGCAATTCGGCCAGCATTTTGACCACAATGCCTGCTGGTAGCGGTTTATTAGATTAGGGCTAGTTTTAAATTGTATATATATATATATTAAGTTTATATAATATAATATTTATGATTTCTTAAAAATAATAACTAATAATAACTAATGTTAATGTTGAAAAACAGAAATATTAAAAAATATGTTGATATGTATATTTTTTAAATTTAATTTAGAAAGAAAGAGGTTTCAGATTTCATATTTATATAGAAAAATATTTTTTTTTTAATGATTTTCAAATTATTGAAAAATATATAAGCAAAAATTTCTTTGCATACTTAATTTGTGATCTTAACACAACATCAATTTTTTTAAATTCACGTTTAGTTATTTATATCTTCAATAATGTAAAATGCGCGAGCGAAACTACTGTGGACGTGAGTACGGGCCTTAGATTAATAGAATTGTTGCGGACATTAATTAATATCTATCTCTACAATTCTACATATAAGTAGAGTAATGTATAATGGTACTTACCTACTTTTTTTAAATTGTAAGTTTATACGCCTTATTATTTTTATACAAATGGTAGCCGGGTCGGGAGTTGTAGCTTCATTGTAATACCATAGACTTAAGTAGCTCTTATCATAATGAATACATAACGTAAACTAACAACGTCGTATCGATTCCGCTGCAACTTAATTGAACGTAGGTATAAAAGCTCTTAAAAACACGAAAAGGCCGACGTGAACATGCAAACTTGCGCTACTCCAGTTTTACATAAAATAGGCACAGAATTCTCTATAACCTAAGTCTTTGAAAATAGCTATGATCAGTTCATTTCAAAATGTGATTCATTTTGCATTCTGTGTAATGAAAATATAATGATGTTGCTAAAAATGTGTCGCGCCATGTAAGCGGCCGATAGAAAAGAGTATCCCGCTCCTTCATTAGAGGACCGAGGAGGGGTCCTACTCAACTATAGACCACATTTTTTGTCTTCCCCCAGAAGAAATTTCCGTATCTTCACCTAAATTAACTCTTGAAGTAGAAAAATACTCGTGTAGGTCCACGAGTACGTAGGTAGGTAGGTTTGTTCTGAATCATTTCATTTTGGTTTAATAGTCAATTAGTACATTTGAATCAAATTAATTAGCTTCAGGTGGAAAGCCGCCGAAGCTGTGTGAATTTTGTAGCAAGTCTTTTTTTACCAAACCTTTTTTTTTATTATATTTTTTTTTTTTACATAAGAATATTTCTTTTGTTCGTATAGTAATTACATACACTAATTATGGTTCCAATAAAAGTATAACACGCATTGGGGTCACCTGATCTATTGGAGTCAATATTATCTACTGTCATTACTCCCGCAGATCCAAAACTGAAATGTGTATTTTTTTCAATGAAACTGTTTACATTATTCCAGTCCAGCGTTCGAATCTAGAATGTGAACAGGCACTGGAATGCACTGGACCCAGTGAGCGATCCAACCCAGTAACTGGATTAGCGGTCTAAGCCCGTTTACTTTATTATTCCATATAGCATTCCAGCGCTGTTTTTTTTTTTGTTGAACACTGGACTGGAATGCTACTGGAATAATGTAAACCGGGCTTAAGTTTTATAGTGTTTGTTCGTGTTTTGCTTATTTTGAATTTTCTTTAATTTGATATTTTTTTCTATGAAATTAAGTTACCGCGCCAATAAAAACGTATCTACCTTGTGATCTAAAAAATTTTTTAGGAAATGCAGTGCTTTTTAATGATAATTTTCCCAGTTACTTTTTTGCAATGAAAGGAGGAAAGTTTAGATATTTAAAAATAAGCATAATAATAATAATTTATGGGCTTCTTATGTTGACGATAAATGTGCATGGACAGATTATGTAGCTCTACTCAGTAGCAATCAGATTGACAAGGCCTCTACGGCCGCACCGAATTTATATTTTTTTATTTATAATGTATTCTTAAGCCTTTTATCTGCATTAAAATTTGAATGTAATAAAAACATGTAAGATGAAATCAACGTCTGTAGCTTGGAATAGCTAAGTGCGTACTTGTGTTCCTATCACAAAATAAAATAAAAATTAGGATATTACATATTATTATTATTATAAACGTTGTTTAATGTTTAAAATACTTTGTCTCGTTTTCGCGCGTGATATTTCACGTCAGCTAGAAGTTGACAGAGAATTAATTTAAGCATTGACTTCAAGCAATTTATAAGTAAGGCGCAAACAATAACTCTTCATACGCATTTCCCTGAGTCAGAGATGCCATATAACACACATAAGGCACAGACAACTAACACTCCGACCCAGATGCCCCGGCGGGGAGTCGAACCCAGGACTTCCTGCTTATAAGGCAGACGCACTGACGCACTACCGACTATAACAGCAAATCGTTCATCATACCTATGTCCTTGTGATGCATTCTTCTTCCTTCCTAAACATGAAAAGGTAACAAGATTGTTATATTTTTGTGTATAATTAATGTCATAGATTCGTTCGGTAGTTGCTTTACCTTTAATTGCATTTACATTTTACCATAAATAAATTATACTAAGAGTGCTAGTTGTTATGAATATTTTCGCATTAATAATATCAGTAAAGTAATATCATTAAATTTAAACTTTATTTCCAAAACTCGCTAGGATCTCAAGACATGGCGTTAAAAACATTATTTTTTGGAACATATTTATTTTTTGTTTTTTGGGTGTTTTTTATTGCAATTTAATTTGAACTACGTTTCTATGTTAACCAAAGTTTCATCGGCTGTTATTGTGGTATTTGTAGCTTGGACATTAGCTGACTAAATACGTAAGCGCCATCTAGTTTTAAGCAGATTTTTCGGGGTACACTTTTTTGTTTGAGATTGTTATTCTTCTCGTGTAGACTTTCTTTGATCTTTACTTACCCTAATAATCATCCTTTTCAGTCCGTTATCGCCAACTGCTGAGTATAGGCCTCTTCTTGTACACCCCTCATCCCGGCTCTGTGCAATAAGGAAAATAAAAGAACCTAAATACCTACCTACTTACAAAACATCTCCTTATTCCCCTCATCATTTGTCCCGGGAGGAGCGGCTCGCGCAGTAATCCGTCCATCGCGACATGTAAATTGAATCACGTCTCTCATCTGCTCCCGCGAGTGGCTTCCGCTCTCGAGCACTGGCGTTCGTTTACTGCAACTTATTGCAGTGAGTATATAATGTAATGTGATAGGTATAATCATAAATCACGCGCCGAACTGTGACCTAGCGAGCCTTTCAACATTAAAACCTCTTGACCGATTATTTATTTTATTCATTTATAGACGAGCAGCATATGCTGATATCTCTATAACAGACAGTGTTTTTTTTTAATTTATTTGAAGGGCTTTGCCGCTCAGCGACTACATCGCCCTGTGATTCACACGGTACACAAAAAAATATACTTAAACTAAATAAATGAAAACACAAAATTATCTTTTTAGGCCTAATTCCACTAACTTATACAAAACTTTAGTTTTATCGGACTCGGGACTGGCCAGGATGCAATTACTAAATCCGACGTCAGTGATTTTGCTCCGACTAAACCATAAATAATCTCCTAAAGGCCTCGTTGTTCTTCAATGACGCCACATACATTGCAATTGGGAGATGGCGTTTTTTTCATAAGGCATCCAAACTTATTTGATGGAATGTGTGCAGAACGAAGCCTGAGGGGTGTCACCAAAACATCACGTTTTAGGAGACTATTGCTTATCCACGGATATTTGGGGATCTCGGGTATTGAAACTTAATAACTGTCAGTCAAGTTTATTATCCAACTATCTAGCTTGTTTTTAAACGTATTTATATATTTTGCTGAGATCACCTCGTCAAACAACCAGTTCAAGTTGTGAACAACTCTGTTGCTGAGGATGTGGTGTGAAGTGTTGGTTTGAGATGATGCATGCTGTAGAAGGTTCTTGTGGCGTCTGCTGTCTCTTGCATAGTTCTTTAGCATGTACATGCTGTGTATGTCAGGAAGATTGTAGAATGCTACGCTCAAAATATAATACATATAATCCAAAAGCAAAAAGCAATCCACACATCGACAAATCAGCAATTTTCGGCGAGGACAGTTTTTACGCTGCTAGTCCTAACTAATATGATAAATGGGAAAATAACTCAGCCTCCCTCTCGCTCTCTGTCTGGATGTTTGTCGCGACGGATCGACTTGGGACCCTATTCCTGTGCGCTCAAGATTATCTCGATCACTGTCTCTCTAATTTAGAATTTGATGGGAGTGAGAGTGACCGAGATAATCTCGAGCGCACAGAAATAGGGTCCCTGAATTTTTGAACGGATATAGGCTACTTTTGTAGGGTTCCGTAGTACAAGGAACCCATATAAGTTCGTCATATCCATCTGTCTGTCTGAATCCTTTACATCCTTATAACTTCCAAAGTTATAAACGTACATGCATGAAATTTTGTCTGTCTAAGTCTGCCTTCAATTTCAAAAAATTATAATAAGGGTAGAGCTATATGAAAGAAAAGATGAAAAAAATATATTCCGGTGTACCCTATCATGTGGGTTGTCACTGAATAGGTTTTTCAAAATTAACAATTTTGAAAGAATAAAAAAATACATAATTTTATATTAAAGTTTAAAGGTTAAAAGTGGTGATAAAAAATGTTTTTCGCCCGTCTCCCACATATGGGGTATCATTGAATAGGTCTTTTAAAATGAAGTTAAGATTTCCTACACCATTTTTTGACAGAAATATAGACCGACAAAGTTTTAACAAGATTTTTTGTAGGTCCGCACGAACGAAGTCATGGGTAACAGCTAGTTTATTATAAATACGAAAGTAATTGTTCTACTGCTACACTACTCTGTTTATTTTTTACCCTTTTTTGCGATTAAACGGCTGAACGTATCAAAATGCAATACAAAGAAATATATATTATCATGAGAATGGACAAAAAACACTTTTTACGGTGAAAAATATGGGAAAACTTAAATATAGAAATGTAAGTACATGGAACAAAATTCCTAATTCGTCCATTTCAGGATGCAAATTGAATCACGTCTCGCGCGTGAGAGCCATCCGCTGGAAATGTGTCTCTTCATGGAAAACTAAATTTGCTCTTAATTATTACACTTAAGGCTTCACTTAAAACTGTATCATAATCATCATCATCATTAATAGAAAGGCCAATAATCAACACGGCATCATTATTGGCAGGCGGCTTGGAGATCGCAGAACGTTAATTGGTGGCGAAGACGACGCAGACCAAATATCATCTTTGTAATGTAAGTACTTTTCTTGACAAATTCCATCAAGATTTATTCATTGTCCAAGATTTGCTTATTTTCATTTATATCAAAAAATGGAGACTCAGATTTCAAGAGAAAATAGGATCATTAGAAGTAGTTATAGTTAGTTATAGTTTAACTGGCATTAGTTAGTAGTTTATTAAATTTGACTAACTAGAAGTTAGTCAAATTTAATATTTACTGCACCATTTTTTCTTCCAATACAATGATAAAATCCTTCCATGAAACTGACTCGAACCGCATTCAAAAAAAAAACAAAACAACTCATTTTTATGGAGAAATCACGCTTGACCAAAAAAAATAACTACGCTAAAATATTTTTTATACAAAATGAGTAAATGGTTCCTAAATTTTCCCGTATCTCATGATTCGGATATGCCTATACCGTTCCAGAAAAAATACAGATTACAAATAGTTTGATACAGATACTATACATATACAGATAGTTTGTAGCAAAAGCAGCAGCGCAGAAAGTTTGATCAAGCCGGCATCAATAGTTGGTGGAACAAAGAAGGATAAGTTCAGCGAACGGACTCGATCCGGCTACCGAACAGTGCGAGATCTCCGCTTTGTTCGTAAACAATGTGCAACGGACACGGCTACTCCTGTAACTTTCAACTCAAAAATGGACTGCGAAATATATACGGACGGCGGAAGTAAGTGCCTAGCTAGACTACCTCAGATCTCGCATTGACTGCCCCGGTGGCTGTTGATAGTGAACCTACCTTCTGTGTTTGGGGGCGTGGGTTCGATTCCCATCTAGGACAAACATTCATGTGATTAATATTTATGTTTGTTCTATGTCTGGATGTTAATATCTATATAAGTATGTATTTAAAAATATCTATGTACTATCAGTCTCTGGCAGTCATATCACAAGCTTTGCTTAGTTTGGGGTCAGATGACCGTGTGTGCAAAAATGTCCCAGATATTTATTATTATTATTATCTAGGGACTTATGTCATACTAGCTGTTACACGCGACTTCATTCGCGTGGACCTACTAAAAAAAGTAGCCGATGTCCTTCGCTATATCTATGCTAAAGTTCAGCCGTTTAGCCGAGATAACGCGACAAACACCCAAACTGCGAGACAGTTAGACAGAGTTACTTTCGAATTTATAATATTAGTTAGGATAAGGATAGCACACGCTACCCCACTCGCACATTTGCAAGTATTTGCAGGTAGGTAGAGATAAATATTTCATTTATTGTTTCGATCTTCTCTGTCAAATTAAAAGCTGTAAAATCAAAAGCACATACATATATTTTTTGTATCTTTAATAATGTGAAAATGTGCGAGCGAGACAACTTTGGAAGCGTCTAAGATCCGGGCGCGCAGACGGGCCGTTGTGGGACAAAAATGTATGGCGCTTTAAGGAATGAACTACACCAAGCGCTATTCCATAGAGCGCCGTATGTTTATTTGTCACAGCGCCCCGTTCGCGCGCCGGTGGCGCTTGCTACATCAAGTCCTTTACATCATATAAAATGTCAATCTGCTTAGATACTCAACACCAATTTATTTTTCATCTTAACTTGTTTGTAACCTCTTTATTTACGAGTAAATAATAATAATTAAATAATAATTTTGTTTTTATAAAACGGGAATACTCACGTTACATTGAGTCGGTTATTCCGACTATAGTTTCGTTAAAATTCGGTGACCTTTATCAAGGAATGCTAATCATGACACGCGCGCGACCTCGTCTTGCCTTGCACAAAACAAACATACATGTTAGCAGAGAAAGAAAAACCGCGCCATGATCTATGTTAGTGAAATAAACTGCCAAAAATTGATCTGGTCTTGTTATGTTTCTATCTATACGAAGCCTAGCAAGCATAAGGCCGAGGCCTAGCATGAGAACCGAGACAAAATCTTCTCAACCCCTGTCGTGAGAAAATGAGATCTAACTACTTGTAAATATCCTGTTTTTGCATGACAAAAAGAGTAGAGAATTTTTTTTCGCGGTGCGTAGCTTTATAGGCCTGAATTATCAATTCTATCATTACAACTGTACCTTATGATATCGAGAAATCAATAAGGTAGTAGGTATAGCGCGTTCTGATCAAATGAAGAGTTTCGTACCCGCTCAAAGCTCTGTGTTTAAAGTTGAAAATCGCATAATTATAATGTTGAGAAAATGGGTCAGCGCTTAGAATATTTTTTTTTCTATGCGTTTTTTCGATTACACGAAATAAACAAATCAAATATAAAAAACTTGCATTTTCGCCGTATAGAGCACTGGCCTGGCTATTTCATTCGTAAAATAAACTGCGTTGTAAACGGTGAATATTATACTCTCTCATTACTATTTCTACTTTTAAATTTTTTCATTTTGTAATTCAGACAGATATTTCACCTGATTATCTAATCTCGTTACTTCGAACTAGGCACTAAGAATACTACTTATTTTGTGATTAGATCGTGCACACCTACCTACATATCAAACTCATCTGAATCCTTAGATATTATTGCAACCGAACGGCACTGCTTCAATTTTCAGTCCAAATAATGTAGACGCGTCTGATCAAACAGTGACTGATTACGAATGCAGAAACTATTCTGGTATTTCGCCGCTTATACCCGTATAGAGAAACTAGGTGTATCTACAAGCTGGATTAAAAATTAACGTAAGATAACAATTACCTTACATCGATGTCTAATTCCATATAAACCGATTGATTTATTTTCTATTTTCCTATCCATCTTTTAACTATAATTTTAATACGTATGTAGGATACGTATGAATAAATTAATAATGGTAATAGTTAGACATGCGTCATAACTTTTTCCGACTGATCAGCAGGGGTATAGTAACCACAGAAAAGAGAAAGATAAAAAAAAATGATCTGTGATTATAACTAATGTTTTTCTGGTGTTTGTAATGCATCGCCCAATTATGTTTGTATGTTCCTATATGTCACCTCTTACTGCCTAAGCGGCTCTACGGATTCTGGATTGCGAGGTGTCGTTAGATTCGAAATTATAACCGGAGTGTCATACAAGTTTGCAGTCAGGTTATTTAACACATTTTTTTTTAAATTGATTTAAAAATCGTTTGTGTGGGCTTTGCAATTAGATAACTCATTAAGACCGCAATTAATGAAGTAACATAAATTAAAAGTAAGTTCGCGTAGGCGGTGTGGCCAGCCCTCGTAGTTTTTATTTCAGTCCACACAAGGACCAACGATAGTTTTTTTAGGGCAAACCACCACTCACTTTTTTTGCCGAAAAGGAAAATTTATGGTGTAGCAGGTGACAGCAAGTATGGAAACCATTGACTTTTACATTTGGTATAGACTTTTTTCAAATAGTTCCGGTTTTTTGGGCCTCTGCTGTTTAAAAAAAATTAACACAATAAAAGTCCATCCAAAAAAAACTGGAAAAAAAAGATCTTTTCGAAAGTCAATAATTCTGCTCCGAGCAAAATTACATACTAAATTTTCCGTTTCGGTAAAACTAAAACAGTCAGCCCATATAAAATTAGTAATTATAATATAAAATAATGTATTATTAATTTATTTTATTTTTCTAGGCCATCCTGTTCAGTCGTACTACTACCCCAGAACATTATTATTATTATAACATTAACATTATTATGTCTACGTACAACTACAGCTAGTAGAGCTACGCCACGGCTACGGCAGGCGGTGTAGCTACGACCGAGGGGCTACCGTGCAATCAATGAGGCGTTTTCCAAAAAAAAAAACCTGGTTATAAAAGTACCCAATAGATGGCGTTAGATGTACCTTGAGTTTTTTCTGTCACTGTCATGAAAGACAAAAAAATGTAGGCGTGTCTTTTTTTTTTCTCGTGTTTTTTGGCTCGACATGTGTATTTAGACAATTTCAAGTAACGTAACTATGTATTTGACTTCATTTGAAATATTACAATAGTTGACACTGGCTAAATACACAACGCGTGCAACCAAAATTTACGATTTAAAAAATAAACATAAAATATTTCGACAGAAATGACAATGACAGGTAAAACGATAGGTCTGTTACGCCATCTAGTAAGTATTTTAGAACTCCTTTTTTTTTTGGAAAACGCCTCATTACAAATCCATAGAAAACTTAATGATCCAATGAATATAAAGTAGGTAACCACAGCAAAAGCTACTTTGGAAAGTTTGAAACTTGGTTCCCACTCTTCTAATTTAGTCCATCTAACATCGGAATAAAATCAGTTTCCCCTGTAGGTACTCCGAACTCACGATTAAAGCTTTTATCGGTGGACTGATTAAGTGTCGAGACCAGGATGGATTTATTGTGAAAGTTGGCCGTTCGCTGAGGTTAGTGATTCAAGCCCGCACACTTTAGTAGAATAATTGTCTACGTGATCGGAATCGAGGATTCATGCCTCCTTTAATAAGATCAGATAAAGAGCTAAGCTGGGTCTGACCAGGTGTATGCGTGGATGTATACAGAAGTTTTGTTCTTACCTGTCTTTCGTTTGCCGTACAATAACTGCAGTCCGCGGTTTTACTCGTAATTTTCAATTTCCTCCTATTTTTCCCAAATAAAAATAATCTATTTATTTTATATGGGAAATGAGTCCGTTATTCCGATTTCCGACTACAGTTTCATTCACATCCTGTGATCTTTTATCAGGAGTGTTATTAGCGTGGCGCACGCGTGATCTAGTTTTTTTGTTTGTCTTGAGGTCGCGCGCGGGCTCTCGGTCTGGGTCTTCAGCAATTGTACTATAATTTATTCTATGACAAATCGAACGAATTCATTCCTATAAGCAAATTAAGTAAGTAAAAATAACAAACGGTGTTCGTTATGTTTTCTTTCTAAACTGAATATTCAACACGCTATCCCTTTTCTAGGATTCAACCTGAAAACACAGGGTACAATTGTATATAGTAATACCAGGGGCGTAGCTACCGCTGTATCAGCCGTATCAATGATACGGGGCCCCCGGGCTACAGGGGCTGCGAACGTTGTTTCTTTGAAAACAGTGACCCTTCATTTGGGCCCCCCAACAAATTTTAATACGGGGCCCTTCTATGGCAAGCTACGCCACTGAGTAATACTTAGTATTTTTTGACGCAGGTATGTATGTTTCCATCAATATACCTACTTACACGTTGATAGAAATAATCGCAGTAGGTTAGTAAATAGGTATAACTAGATCTATATTTTAATCTGACTCTACAACAAGCTGTCAAATCTAAACAAACGAAGAAAGACGTGAATAAATATTAAATCCTGCGAATCTGGATGTTAGGAGCTAAAGTCGAAAGTTTATTGACTTTTGTTTACCGCCACATAACCAAACTCTGCGCCCAATATGACCCTGGCTTCGACAAACTTAATATCGGAATATTGGACTCTTCGCCCGAATTGTTACGCTGCTTTTACCTATCCACAAGAATACCTAAATCGTTCAGAAGATTTTCTTGGTTGTATATTTTTCGGTTCGATTTATGCCTTTGCTAGTATGTATGTAGGTAACCTACCAATAGATAAGTTCTTATCACTCTAATTAGGAATTAAGTATCTAACCCCGGGATTCTGAAAAGTTTGTTAATTTTGACGACAGATTAAGTCTATTGCTGTCTTTGAAATTTGCTTAGTGCCAGACAAAGGCAGCATTAGAATTAATCTGTTGTCAAAGTAAACAAACGTTTCAGAATCCCGAGCTAAGTAAAGGAAAAAAATGTATGAATCACTTTTACAATAATCAATGATTGACTATGTTTTCGCTTGCGTCTTATACTTATTATACAAGTCAGTGGGCCGAAACTCAACTTGGTAGACCTCTTCGTTGCCCGGAGAAGATAGGTCGAATTATTTAGTCTTATTATTGTGTTTTGGTTCCAGTGTTGCTTCGCACTCGTACTGATTGATGGAGAATCGTCCAGGCATTTAATTTTATTTTCCTTCAGTATTTTAAACTTTCAGTTAACTACACTCTACATTGATTATTTTTGTATTATCGATTTTTCGACGTAAGAACCCATCGATGTAACGACCCTTCGAAGTACTGAACCGTCGAGATAACGACTCATCGATGTTAGAGAATCGTCAAGGTAGAGACCTCGAGGTATTTATCGTCTTGATCGTCGAGGCTCTTACGTTAGATAGGTAAGCTTATTTACTGGTAATAGCTAAGTAGATACTTAAGTTACAATAAAGAACTGCTGTTCCTCAAACGATCCTTTCATTTAACACACGTTTCTATTTACCCTTGAGTCCAGACATTTTATTTGACGCCTAACTGAAGCCTTAAAATGTGGGTAGTGCTCTCAAGAGGCTGGTTTACCACTATATCGATGACTTTTGCTATTGGTTTGTCGGTCGTTACATACAGGTCGGCGCGCAGCGGCGGTTAAATATCAATAGGTCTTAAATAAATAATCAGAAACAAGGGCGGAAGGAGCTAAGTGCGGGACATTAACAAGGGTCCAGTCCAATTTTCGTCCTGTCCGCGTTGATATATTGAGGGCCGATGTAGCGATGTGAAGCCGCGGCTGCCCCGACCTCGCCCAAACTGCGATGTGTTTAGACACAACTCATTCAGTTTTTCAGATGTGTAGCTTTCTCGATAATTCCTCTCGATCTTTTGGGATAGAGATCTTTCAAATTGTGGCAGTGCAGCGAGTGAGTTATTGTGTTTTAAAATTATTTTTATTCCTACCCAACCAACCGAAGGAAAGAAAGGCCTACCTAGGTACGTACCTACCTAGGTTATAATTAAGATGAATAACTTTAGTTGGCGCCGATTGTCGTCTAACTAAAGAGACAGAGAAAGAAATACATTTTCATCTTATTTTCATTCGTTGGTCTACGTTCCGTGCGTTTGTTACCTAATAGCTATCATATTTCACGTAAATACGAGCATAGGAATAAAATAAACTTTACCCAGCTTTAATCAGCTAGGTATCTACGAGTAAGAATATAATGATTCCTAGAATCATTTAAGATCCTCAACACGTATTTCACATTTTACAGCTATTAGTAATACTTGGCTAACACCTTTAAAAAAACCTAGTACCTTAGTTATGTACAGAATAGCTAAGTAATAATAATAGCAAATAGAATACACTTATTATGTTTATGGAGGTTTTACGAAGGTGGCACTCTTAAGTTTCTAAATGTCGATGTTTATGTCATTGCAGACTATTAGACTGGAAACTGAATACATAAATCATGGATCTGTATGATGTTTCGTCCAAGACATAAATAGTGTATTTTCTATGTTTTAGATAATAAACATAGCTTCACAGTCATAGCTCCCCACTAGGTTTCCCTGTGTCGGGGATGCCATGAAACACACACAAAGACAAGGACGACTAACACTCAGACCCAGAGCAGATATTTAAATTCATTATTCAAACATCCACCCGGCCGGGAATCGAATCTAGGACCTCCTCACAGCGCAGTCGCACTATCAACTTAGCCTGGAGGCTCGTCGATTGGATGACCGGCCTTTAGTTAGGTTTCATGGTAACTGTAAAACCTAGTATTGTTACCAAGTTTATTGTTAGTCATGCTGTCAACCGACTATTTTCTATTACTTATAAGTACTACCTATTTTCCTCACTGCCCTTGTAACTACCTATACAATAATACTAGTTTACAGCCACTACAGGATGCTTATACAGCCACTATCTGTGTACACAGCCCAGGCAACACGCTACCCGCTAGGAAAAAGTCGAAGCGACCCGCGACACAAACAATGCCTGTGCTTAAAAAATTCAGTATGTACCCGGCACTCTTGCATTTTTCGAGAGTACTAAAGTCTGCTTCGTTTATATTAAAGACCTCTATCTATTCGTTTTATCTGCCGCGAAATATGCTTTCACTCTCGTCGGCTCTTCATTCCGAGATGCCTCTCGTACCTCCATTAGCGTGGAGGAAAATCACACGCTACTTTCGCAAGTTATGTTGCTTTCTCGTTGCTACCGCTTGAAAGTGTTTTGTGACGTTAGACGTACCTAGTCATTATTAACGTGTAACGCGTCTGCATCATAAATTTGTAAGTACTATCAAAGATACGCAATTTTATCATTATTTATGCGCAAATAAGCACTACTTACTAAAAACCTTACCGATGAAACGCTTTTGTTGTCGCCAAAATGTTTAATATATCTCGTGACTCAAGGGTTGTATCCTTGTATCGCCAAGTTCTGTAACTATTCTGAAAATAGATCACTACATCTTGCCTCGTGTTGTTCCAAGTCGATTTTGGGACTGCTGTATCTAGACCGGAAAATTGCCGTATTTTAGGACAAAATAAAAAAAAAAGTAATTTTTCAATTATTTGTGTACAAGATTACGCCTGGGCATCTCAAGAACTGAGGGCTGAAGTTGATCGCCTAGGTCACGATGGCCTATCTTGCCGCCGCAGGATCTTGCTGGACGCTCTCGCGCCACGCTGCTCTGAACGACGTTATCCGTCGGGCCCTTGCCACCGTCAGAGTGCGGGCTTGTTTAGAGCCGAACGGTATTTCACGCGACTGGTAAAAGTCCTGACGGCATGACATTAGTTCCCTGGAGCCGTGGGAGACCACTAATATGGGATGCAACTTGTGCAGATACTCTGGCACCCTCCCACCTCCAAAGCACTTCGAGGGCGGCTGGTGCGGCGGCGGAAATGGCGGAAAACCTCAAACGGAGGAAATATGAATCGCTCAACGAGGGATACATATTCCTTCCGTTTGGGGTTGAGACCATGGGACCTTGGGGTCCGGCCGCCCGTAGTTTAATAAAGGAGCTGTCCAGGCGCCTCGTCGAAATTACAGGAGACCCATATTCTACTTGGGAGAACAAAAAGCTGGCGCTTACCTCGGTCAAAGTGCGAGTTTGGCAATGAGGCGTATCCCAAAAAAAAAAACTGGTAATAAAAGTACCCAATAGATGGCGTTAGATGTAACTTAAACTTTTGCTGTCACTGTCAAGAAAAGAAAGTCAAAAAATGTACGTGTCTTTTTTTTCTCGTATTTTTTGGCTCCACATGTATATTTAGACAATTTCAAGTAATATATTTGACTTCCTTTAAAATATTATAATAGTTGCCACTGGCTAAATACACAACGTGTGGAGCCAAAATTTAAGATTTTAAAAATAAACAAGACAGGTAAAGACATCATAGGACTATTACGCCATCTAGTAAGTATTTTAGAACTATTTTTTTTCTTCTGGAAAACGCCTCATTCAACGGGGTAATGCTGCCAGATTTTTGGGCACCTTACCCGTAGACAGCGACCTAAATGTATAAAATGATACAAATGTATCGAATAAGAACAAAAAAAAATGAAAGTGTCAAAAGTGGATACATGACGTTTTGATCCTCATCTCCTCGTTTGTTCTTGCAAACAGTACGCTTGTCACACTCGTGAATTTAATAAGAAACTCGAAGATACCACTGTATATTTTGAAAAAATGCAAACGTACATCGAATAACAAATTTGGTTAATCAGTTTTAAAAAATCTGTTATATTAAAAAAAAATATGGATTCGGAGAAATGATCTTCTCCGAATCCATCTTTTTTTTCCCTCCAAGGTACAGCCCGATAATGTACAGCCTGATAATTGGTGTACCGGTATATGGAATAACAGGCTGTGCATTATTGGGTTGTAAAATATGATGCCGTACATTAAGGGTGATTACACATGGCCTGACCTGACACCGTGTGAAAGGGACAGCTAGATTTGAATTTCACGGGAGCAAAAGAAACAAACTATTAAGGTTATAGCTTCTCCCTTTCGCTCCCCCGTAAACTTATATATAGCCATCTCTTTCAAACGATGTCAGGTCAGGCCATGTAGCGAGGCCTTAATGCACGTATGCCTGTTATTCCATGTACTGGTACATCAATTATCAGGCTGTACAATATTGGACGTACAATATCATGCCGATAATGTACTACCTGATAATGTACAGCCTGATAAAAGACAGCCCATCCTCATTGGCTGAGAGTCTCTGTGTCTATGACATCAAGCAATTTCGTGTTTCGTTTGAACGCGATAGTAAAAATAAGACACCGATTAAAAACACAAGGATTACAGTTAGTAGGTTAAAGTTTTTTTTTTAATGACAACTCGAAAATCTTTGCTGTGTCAAAACTGGTTAGGTCATTAGGTTTTTTTTTTTTTTTTTTTTTTCCTCCTAAGAGGATTTTGGCGTCGCACGTCTTATGCATTTGCCAGTGTCAAGTATACATATATATTCCCAAGTTTTGTTAGATATTATCAAATAAGTCATAGTCACGGTCAAAGTCGAGCAAAGCAAGTCACGGTCAAGTCCAAGTCATGCCCCAGTAAAGTGGTGAAAACTTTACTAGAGCCTTCTATGGAGTTTTGGAAACAACACGAAAATTCACGTTTCACGACATTATACCATTCACCAACACTCGTGCATGTACTCGAACACTTAACGGGTAAAAATTCACCGTTTTTACACATTAACACTCGAAATAACACATGTTTTAGAAAATAATAAAATGACGCGACATGAATTCTTCACGTTCCCGCCAAAACTCTTAGGTTTTTTTTTTATAAAAGCCCGGAAACCTTGGCCCAGGTATGTCATGTAACATGACAGTTGGTCAAGGTATTATTAATCCGTGCCCTATATACACTATTGCGTCCAAACGAAGCACGGAATCAAAACAGATCATACCTTAGACGAAGCATCATACCAAGATCCATGGATCATACACACAATTAGGTGCTGAGTCTTTCAGCCAATACGTTCTGGGTCGTATTTTATCAGGCTCTACATTATCGGCCGTACATTATCAGCACGAGCACAATCAGGATCAGAAACGATAAAACGTGTACTTTTCTCAGGTACGCGGATTATCGGCTGTATATTATTGGGATATACAGCACACACAAGACACCCCTGAAAACATTACATTTTGAGCGATCTCGTATTTTAACTTTTAACTATCGGGCATATTTGGGGCATATTATGTTCCTTGGTGGCAACACTGGGTATTATTGATATGGTTTCTATTTAAATTTAGTAAAAATATTTTTCATTCTTGTTTTGTTGTGTTTATAATCTAAAGATGGAGGATGGAGATAATATTCCTACATTAATTAGCGTGAAACCTTTGAAAACCGAATACAGCCACTTACAAAAAATTGCTTTAACCTCCGAACAAGTAAGTTGTATTGTTGTGTATTTTTTGTTGTTTGTGAAATCAAAAATCATCTTTGATTTAGATATAGGTACAAGAGATTTGAAGAGTTAATACATGGAAAAACCTGTCATGCTTTACATCTGCTAGTCTATGCGCCTTATCTGATCACTTAATTTTGTTATTCTTTCAGTTCACACTTGGCCGGAGTATCGGAAAGTCTGCTGTTATTCCATATCTGTCAATTTCAAGACTTCATTGCATTTTTAATAAGTCAGAGAACAATGATTGGTATATGCAAGATTGCAGTAGCTTTGGCATCACCATCAATAACAAAAAGCTCGGGAAAGGTTCTCAAGTTATTGTCTCCGATGGTGATATCATCAACCTTGAGCCAACTGCAGAATTTATATACAAATTCTCTCACCCGAACAGTGATGTATTTGAAATACCCAAAAAACGTATAAAAATAGAGAAACATAGCGATAGTTGCATCTTGAATAATGTGAAATTGAAGTTTGAAGAGTCCCAAAACTATGAAATAAAGCACATAGAGGAAAAAATTCAAAATGCAAAGCAGTTACAAACAACATCAATAATTTTAAAACAACAACTAAAGGCGGATATGGATAGAAAGATTCACCTTTTAGAGAATGACTTTGCCGAGCAAATAGAAAATTTGAAAGGTGAGAAAAATGAAGTTGAGAGACAGAAAGCATTATTAATTGAAGAAAGAGATGAACAATTGGCCCAGGTTAAACATGAAATGGAGGGTAAAATTGTCGAGTTAATGGTAATTTATCTGTAATTTTAATTACTTTAGGCAGAATTGTGCCAACACCTGCCAACATTTTTAGAATAACACAATTTGTTTTAAAATTTAATGCCAAACTGAACTAGGCCTGTTCCTGTACTTGTAGTTGTGTCCCATTGCGAATACAGAGCCCATTATACATAAAATGTATAGCCAAAAGAAGTATACAGAAAAAAATATAAGAGAAGAAAGATTATCTCATACAAAAAAAATTACTCCTGAAAAAACAGCATATAACTAGATGGTGCTTACGTATTTAGTCAGCTAATATTGAAACTGCTATAAAAGCTGATGAAAAATCAGTTATTATAGAATGATAGTATTGGTATATGTCTGCAATTTAAGGTTTAGTTCAAATTAGATTGCAATATACGATGTAAAAAAATAAGTTTTCAATGACTACTCTTGAGAAGCTGTCGTGTTTTGTAAATAAAATATACGATTAATAATTTTACATATTAATAATGCAAAAATATTCATAACAAGTACCATTTTTTCTGTACTATTTCATGCCAAGCAGAAATTATGACTTTTCATGTTGCAGTTTAAAGCACTAGTGATATCTTAGGTCCTTATCAGTACTACAATCGGGATATATCTATCTATGGACAGTAGAACTCTAAGTATAAAACATATAATGTATATATTGATACATATTTGAAGTGTACTCCAGCCTTTCATTTTGATACCAAACACAATATTTCTACCTAACTATTTTTTGAGATAAGAAATTATGTTATAAAATCCGCCATATTGGATTTAGTATAATTCCTAAGAGTCATATTACACGTCGAGTGTAAAGACGCATCGATAGACACCTATCTTGTCAAAATCTTATAAGCAGTTTAGGAGATTAGAGGGAACATATATATGAACATACTTACATAATGTACATAGACAAACTCATAACCCTCTTTTTCGTAGTCGGGTAAAAAAAAGGGTATAAGGATGGCCAAAAGACTGGATAAGAAACCTTGTAAAACCGGAGATATAACTCATTTTCTACTGTATTTAAAATATTTGTGTTATTTGATTTTTAGGATCAAATACAAAAACATAATGAAAATGAATCTGAGCTACTAAACGAGAATAATCTATTAAAAGAAAAACTGGATAAAGAGAGAGAGGAGTTCCTTGCTGAGCTTAGTAGAGAGAGCTCTTCGAAGAAAGACATGTTGGAGAAACTGGAAGCTAAAATACGGGAGCAAGAAGATGTTCGGCTGAGGGAGAAAAAAGAACTGGAAGAGATACTAAAGAAGGAAACTGAACAACTCAGATTGGCTCAAGAAAGGGTAAGTAATAAACTTTACATTTCCATTTGTACTTTGTGCTGTAGGGCCACGGCTGGACACATTAACGGGATGGGATGGGTTGTCAGTGAGATTGTTCTACGATCTAAACTATTAATTATTTGTACATTTTGAAAGGTGACCTGAAATCTATAATTTATGTGTTTATGGGCTAAACCGATACAATTTGAGTATCATCAAGTCAAGTTTTTTTCTATGTCAACATTCTCCATTGCATAACATTATGTGGTTCAGTGCCCTCTTTACCAAACTGCCCAGTTTTTTTTTTTATGTAAACAGTCCATTGCTTAACATTAAGTGCTACCCAATTTTACCCAACTGTCAAGAATTGAGTTTTACTACGTTATCATTGTCCGTTGCTGAAGATGTTAAGCAAAAAAGTGAGCATATATTCATCCTTTAACATAACTTTCACAGGAACTCAGAGAAATCTCAGAACAGAAGCGACTAAGAGAACTTGAGCTGGAGCAAGAACTTACTAATATCAAACAAAAACTTCAAGAGAAGGTTGATCAAACAGAACAACAGAGAAAGGAGACTGAACAACAACTCAACATGAAAATGGAACAACTCCAGAAACTCAGTGATGAAGAGAAAATCAAAGTAGAACATTTGGTAAGAAGAATATCCATTACCTACCTAATTAGTAGTCTTCCTCCTTCTAATAGAACTCACCTTATATTGCAAGTGTGTGGTGTGTTTTGCTGATGTGATTTCGCAATATCATCTTTATTACAGGCACATAAAGAGAAGAAATTTTTATTTTGAAATTATGACAATTTACAATAGAATACCAAAAAATATTTTTTTAAAACAAATCCTATCAGCGTAGATTAAGATTTGTATTGACACAATCACACTGTGGAGAGTTTTGGCGGGAACATGAAGAAGTCATTCGCGTTATTATATAATTTTCCGAAACTTGTTTTATTTCATACTCAACTGTTTTTTTATCAAAACTCTAAACAAACCTCTAGTAAAGTTTCCACCACTTTACTGGAGCATGATTTGGATTTGAACGTGATTTCTGCTTGTCTTAGACTATGACTTGTTTTAATTGTGAAATATTTTACTTCACCTGGGCCGTGTTCAGTTAGGTCGTCCGATGGCGCTCGATAATATTTGCAGCATACTCATAATATCATGGAGAGAATATAATAATGTCATGGAGAGTCGTCGGACGAACTCACTGAACACAGCCCTGAAGTATTACCAAATTTGGCACTGGCTAAATACACACGATGTGAAGCCAAAATATAAGAGAGAGAGAAAAAATCACACTTAGAGTGGCTATACATGGCCTGACCTGACATCGTGTGAACAGTATATTATTATTCCAGCAAAAAGAAAGAGAGGACATACAAAATCAGTTACTAGAAGCTCAAAAGAACGCGGAGTCGTCATTGGCTGAATTACGGGTAAATATATTTTTTATACGACAATCATTGAATATTCTATAGCCACAGCTATCTCGCTCACACATTCATAAGTTTTTGTTAAAAGAGTGTGAATTTCCAAAAACTGTGTGTTAAGTATATATCTGTCTATCAATTCATAACATCCGAAATATTTTTTTATTTCAATTGTATATATCATTCAATATTTGTTTCTAAATTCCAAGTACAGCGCAAAATAGATGACAACAAACAGTTCCAAAAAATATTATGTTTTGTTATTAGGCATAGAAAAAAAACTAATGTTTTTAGGTTTTTTAGGGTTCCGTAGCACTAACAATACAAAATAAAATAAAATTAATAAATTTGTAAATTCTCGATACAACTTAACAAGACTTCGGCAAGACATATGTTGTAAAATTTGACATCATAATGCATCATCATAATACAAGATGAATTCTACATAATTATGTTTTTGTAATAGATGCTACGAACAAATAAAGAAAGATAATAATAATGTTAAATTCATCTTGTTTCCTTTATTTCACTGACAGCAACGTGAAACAGAGCTAGCAACGTTGGCTGCTGCCAGAATACAGGCGCAAGCGGACCAGTCAAACGAACTCATCACATTACAGGGGCACCTGGAAATGGTAAGTTTTTTTTTAATGCAACTTAACGATGAAACGAGCTATTCCCTCGCCTGATGGTAGGCGTCACGCTTACTCGTAACAGTTCAATGCCACCAAGAATTTTTAACACAGTTCCAAACGCTGCGCGGCACTGGCCTGAGCTCGTCATTGTGATATTAGATGTTAAATCGCTTATGCTCAGTAATACTCTGGAAACATTCAATCAAAAAACAGTAATGTTTGCACACTACTACTTGGCGGTTAGCCATGGTAGCTCAGTGGGAGCACGCTCGCCTCACATTCGTGGGGTCGTGGTTCGAACCCGAGCGGGCTCGTACCAATGAGCTCTTTGGAACTTACGTACGGATATACTACTGGCTTTTCGGTGACGGAAACGTGCATATTTCCGGAGAAGAAATCCGATGGCGTATGTGAATCCGCCAACCCGCACTGGGCAAGCGTGGTGGATATAGCCCAATCATCCTTCGAGGGCAGGCTAATATCTCAGCCGTGGGATATATAAAAAAAGGCTGAAGCAGAGATACCAGGCGGTTGCATAACAGGTCGAACTTCCCCAGGCGGATTCTGCAAAAGAGTCCAGCACAACAGTAGTTTGTAAATCGGAATACTAATGTTCTCAACTGTTAACTTCAGATGAAAAACGCCCTTGAATCCCTTGAAACTGAGAAGAACACCCTTCTAAGCATGTACGTAGATGGCGCTGGAGAGGGCACCTCAAAACAAATCGCGCTCACGAAAGTCGGTGAACTGATGGACAGTGAGCTGCAGTGCATTATCTGCTCAGAGCTGTTCATTGAAGCTACGGTCCTCAACTGCGCGCATACCTTCTGTAAATACTGCATCACTATGTGGAAAAAGAAGAAGAAAGATTGCCCTATTTGCAGGTAAGAGAGTTTAATTCCTTTAGTACATAGCATAGACAAATTATTCGAGAAGAATAACAATCCCATACAAAAAAGTGTACCTCCGAAAAACAGCATAAAACTGGATGGCGGTTACGTATTTAGTCAGTTAAAGTCCAACCCGCCATACACGCCGATGAAAATATGGTTAATATAGTAACATAGTATTGGTATAATTAAGACCGCAATTTAAGATTTAATTGCAATATATGACGTAAAATATATGTTTTCAAAAATATTGTTTTCAACGCAATCTCTAGAATTTCACTAATAAAAGCCCAGCGTGTTTTGCTAATAAAATATGTAATTAATAATTTTACATATAAAATATTTTTATAACAAGTAGCTTCTTTTCTCAGTACCATTACGAATTAGTTTGGGTTTATATTTCAATTAATAACCAATATGTCGCGTCCAGTACAATAGAAACAATGCTTATCTTTAACTTTACAAAGAGTATTTAATAAAAAATGAATGAAATATTAACTTTACAAAGAGTATTTAATAAAAATGAACGTAATATAAACTGAATAATGTAGAAAAAAAGTATTATAAACTTGAAATTATTAGTCTAAATTATACATGTATAGAGCAGCACCGATGTGTGTTGCCAGTGATGACATGGAACTGAAACTTGTCCACTGGCCTTTTGGAGAAACTCAGAGTCACACGGCGGGCAATGGAGAGAGCTATGCTCGTGGTTTCTTTGCGCTATAAAATCCGGAACGAGGAAATTGGTCGAAGAACCAAAGTCGCCGACATAGCTTTCAGAGTTTGCAAGCTGAAGTGGCAATGGGCAGGCCATATCGAACGAACCGGAAGACGCAGCGTAGGTAGGCCTCCCATTAGGTGGAACGACGAAGCGGGCAACCGGTGGATGCAAGTGGCCCGTTGTCAGTCAGTGTGGCGCTCTAAGGGGGAGGCCTATGTTCAGCAGTGGATTTCTTATGGCTGATGATGATGAGAGCAGCATCGGCGGCTGGGACGTACCGTGTCGCGCAATGCCTGAAACAGAAAAATAAAAAATGAATTTCACAGTTTGAAAATGAACTTCCGCAAAGTGACGCCTGAATTGAACTACCTTGTTTTACTGTGGTTTTTGATGTAGGTGTTCTAATGTTTTGTGTGTAAAAATAAGTATTTTACTTTCTTTCTTTATTTTGCTACATCAACCTTTAAACATCCCACTGCTGGGATATCGGCCTACCCTCGAAGGGTGATTGGACCATATCCACCACGCTGGCCCAGTGCGAGTTGGCGGATTCACATACGCCATCGAATTTCTTCTCCGGAAATGTGTAGGTTTCGTTTTCGTCACGATGTTTTCCTTCACCGAAAAGCCAGTGGTATACATACGTTGCAAAGAACTCATTGGTACAGGCCCGCTCGGGTACAAACCCAAGGCCCCACGAATATGAATCGTGCTCTCACTGAGCTAAAGTACATACTCTTTTGAATAGATACAAATAAAACAAAGCATTTTATTCCAGCTGGGTTTTTTTTTGTTTTTTTTAATTTGGTGACGAGACGAGCAAGTCGCTCACCTGATGTTAAGCTTCACGCTTGCTCATAACAGTTCAGTGCCACCCAGAATTTAGAACCTCAACAGTTCGAAACCATGCGCGGCAGTGCACTGCGCTCATCACCCTGAGATATTAGATGTTAAATCTCTGTGCCCGGTAATTACGCTGGAAACATTGCCCTTCAATCCGGAACACAGTAATGTTTCCACACTACTGCTTGACGGTTGAATAACTGGCAAAGGTGTGGTACTTCCCCAGGCGGGCTCTGCAGAAGAGCCTACCACTACCAATATAAATATTGTCCATTGGTATGTCCATATTGATTAAATTTTCTTTCCACAGAGCCGCCATCACATCCGAAAATAGGAGTTTAGTAGTAGATAACTTTATAGAAAGAATGGTCAACGAGAACCTCACAGAAGAAATGAAACTCAAAAGGCAGGACATCCTCAAGTTTCGAGCAGGTGATCTCTCATTTTGTAATACACTCGTGAACAATACAGCTTCATTACGTAAAAAAATAATATCACATGTAACATATTATAATAAATAACACAGGGACAATATAATTGGTGTTATAGTAATGCTAAAGTGGAATTTAGTAACCTATGTAGGATTAAGTAGGAATTTTGCGTGACTTGACTCAGTGGGAATTTAATAACCTGAGTTTGAAAGATTCATATCTATCATTCAAAGTCAGGTTATTAAATTCCCACTCATAGAGATTATGTGGTCATTATTTTGACAGCCGTCATTGAGCAAAGTCGGCCTTGCCGCGCTATTCCAATAGGCGCCAGCAAACTGGTATGGAATTTAATTGCTGGCGTGTTTTAGCGGCCAGCAATTTGATAGTCCATTATTGTCGAGTTTTGTTTTAAAAGTAGTCAGGTGCAAATACTTGCCTACGACAATTTTGCGCAATGGAAAATCGACACAATAGTATTTGAATCTGAATTTTGGAATTTTAATTCGTACTAAGTTAAGGTTTTATTTAAATTACTCTTTTGCGGAGTCCGCCTGGGGAAGTACTACACTTGCCAGTTATTCGACAGCCAAGCAGATGTTTGCAAACATTACTGGGCAAAGTTTCCAGCGTAATTACTAGGCTTAAAGATATATAACGTTTAATATCCCTGGTTGACGAGCGCAGCGCATTGCCGCGCATTGTTTTGACCTGTTGAAGTTAAAAATTCTGGACGGCGCTGAACTGTTTTGGGCAAGGGTCACGTTTAATATCAGGTGACCGAGTTGGTCGTCTCGTCAATCAGTAAGAAAATAAAAACAGATCCATTTATTAGAGAAAAAATTGAATTATTCGTAGTCGTCAGCTATATGAAGCTGTATTGTTCACAGAACTCGTGTCTGAGATGGCGCGACAGACCGCTGGGACTAGCGCTAGCCGGTATGCTTACTTCGATACTTATTTTGTTATTCATATGGTCCGAATTGTGACCTTATAGTGGTATTTCGAGAGAATGATAGCGCTATACACTTTCGCGCGGATATGAAAGGAGATGGCTTAAGCGCGCGCCAGCCAAAAAACCAGATAATTGCTAGTTACATCTAAACCAGAAAATCAATCGAAATTCTGTGCGATGCAAACTTTGATATTATTGTTACCTCACTATTCGTGTAATAATCACCCAAATATACACTAGGGGTCCCGAGCGCCAGCTAAAAATGTGTGTAAATATAAGTGTTTCCAATTATTATTTTTATCGAGAAAATGGCATGTAATCATTTTTTCCCGCCGTGCAATACTAGATGACAGAACCGAAAAAACATATATCCCAAAATAAGATTTTTAATCTACTTAACTAATGAGGGGCACTAATTATAAAAAACCCAAATTTTTATTAACGTAGCGATACTCGTGGAATAATGGCAACTTACGTTCAATTCGGACTATGCTATCTACTTAGTCGAGTAACAAGTGGTTTAGTTACGTAAGCATTGCTCACTTTGCAATTCGAATAATTTTCTGCTGTTCGGCTACCAAACACTCGCGACTCGACTGAAATAATCGCGTAGTCCGAACAACGCTTAAAGATAAAATATATTGGTTGCAGAGCAAGTGTCAGTTTCGACGACTCCGAGAACAGCGACGAGTTCCTCGAGGAGGAGGAGGACGCCTCGGACGAGTACGAGAGGGAGAGGTGATAATAATATTTTTTACCATTGCCACTCGAAAAAGAGCATTTGATTATTCGATAAACGTCCCGTCGCGGTTTAATAGCGCTTGGCAAAAAGTGTAGGGGTGCTTTCCGCAAGTATAAATTCGTACACAGGCCTAAAAGTCGACTTCTGCGCATTCAAGGCCAGCGCTATTAAACCGTGCCGGTATCTTTAACAGTTAATAAAATGCTCTTTTTAATCACTAGAGAAGGAAAAACGTTTTGAATTAGTAATTTAATTTGTTTTTATTTCAATTTAAAATTTGAGTTATGATTCAAATTTCAGATCTCAAAACTAAGATTTCGAGATTTATTTTATTTTATTTATGCCTATTAGAAGTGGGAGGCATCCATAGCCGCATGGGAGGCATTCACATGTATGCGATAACAGAAAAGAACCAATCTAAAATTGGCGGGATGTTATTGTGTTAATTTAGTCAGCGAGAAACGTGAAACGAGAAAAAATAAACATGCACGTTTCTTTTTTTTCAGTACATAATTCGTGTAAGTCGTGCGACTTACACGAATTATGAACATATTTTCTGTTATCGCGGTGTTAAATATTAAACTACTATTTATGTTCTCGCAGACAGTGCTAAAAAGTACAAAATTCGTGAAAAAAAATATCGGTCTTTTTATCCTTCGCTGTTCTCGGGATCCAACTTAGTCCCTCGAATTAAATTTGTATAAACTTAATATTTTCTCAAAAGATAAAATTACAGTACTGAGTCTTATTTAGGTAAGTGTTTAGGTGAATCCGGTACTTTGCTTTCTGTTGCGGCGTCTGGAAGCGTGGAAACGACACGACACTGCGAGAGCGGAGCGCTTGGCCTTGTTGGGCCTTTTGAGCAGTCGTTTTTTTTTTTTTAAGCTCTTAAACCATAGAGCAACACTGGCCTCCGGCTGCGCCGTTCGGGTCGGTACCGAGTTTCTCTATGCCGTTATTCCTAGAGTTTCAGGATTCATTCATTCATTCAGTCATTCTTAGTAATATTATTATGAATGCTAGTACCACCTAGGAACATATTATGCAAGCTTACTTACGAACGCATACATGTGAATGCCTCCCATGCGGTTATCGATGCCTCCCACTTCTAATAGGCTTAAATAAAATAAAATAAATTTCGAAATCTTAGTTTTGAGATCTGAAATTTGAATCATAACTCAAATTTTAAATTGAAATAAAAACGAATTAAATTACTAATTACGCACATTTATTATTATTAGCCTTTCTTTATTTTCTCGCAGGTAAGGTCTTGTATAGAGTAACCTCTCGGGGATAAAGCTGTCTTCGTTTTGGGCGACCTGGAATCCCTCGTTTCGCTCGGGATTCAATATATCGACCGTGACATAAGACACTGCTCTATCCCGTTGGTGCATAATCTACTATTGTGAAATCTTAACTTCACAATAGTAGATTGTTTGCCTTTAGACAAACAATAGATTTATTGTTAATATTGTACAGGGCGCAATTTCGCAGCGGAACGACACTACAGATTGGATGCCTGTTATTTTTTTTGTGACTTCGGAAATATGTTTATTTTTTTATTTTATTTATTAAGACAAACGTGACAACACCCTTGCAGTGCAGGACCAATACGATGTAACAGTTGATTTTACTTCATTATATCAATCTTACAACCGACCTTATCTTGTTGTTGACCGATGTAAACAAGAAAGGTTTATTACAGGGATTACTATTACGACCGGGGGTGGCGCGGTCGGTACGACTTCGACACAGATACCGACAGTGGATCTGACGATGGTACCGATTCCGATGAGTCCAGCGGAGCGTCCGCCCGTGGTGGCGGCGCCCGTGTCGCTGGTGCGGGTCTACCAGCCGGGGCCGCGGCGCCCGGCGCAGACCCCGCGCGCGCAGCGGTCCCTCCCGCCGCCGACAGTATTCTACCACCCGGAGGTAACAATATCAAAATATTCTTTATCTCCCACACACAGGTTAACCGAGCGACTGAAGTGGCAAGCTTTGCTTTCATCTGTCCGTGTATTGGTACTCGCGTACAGATCGTATTTTTATTTATGTAGTTTTTTTTTCAACTAATTTTGACAAAATTTGGTATACAAGTTCTACAATTTCATAGTTTTGTTTTGTCATCGGCTATTTTTGATTGGAGTTTGCTGCGGCGCCATTTACCGGGCGATTTTGATAATATTTGGCAGAAATAATTTGGTACTCAATTCTAAACAAGAATTTCGAACAAAACAAATTATGAACAAAATTGGTCAAGGGATTGTCAAGACAATTGATAAAGATAGTAAGGTCGTGAGGTCTCCATAATTAAAAGTTTGTGCTCGCGAAGTCTACAACACACACACACACACACAGTATACTGCTAGTATATTATACCACATTACGAGATCGTTGTGCCGACAAAAAAAATCATCTAATTTGGAGCAAAGCACGAGTTGCGGGAACTACGATCAAGGTTCTCATTGGCTATCTCAAGGTTTACGACTATTCGCGCTCAGCAGTGCACCAATGAGTGAACATTTTTTATCGTTGTATTTAACCGATGCGTGGTGCGCTTCGATCGTCCTGAGTCCGGAATCTAGATGACGTAATCCGTGTTAGTCACGTACCTATATAACATGTTACTCGATTTGGAGTTGACAACAACTCTGTGCTGCGTCTTCGTTACCGCGCGAGGCGATAGCGGCGGACTGACGGACACGGACGACTGAAAATTTTGAAGTTGACAGGTAACTTGGTAATAAATAGAATAAGTAACATATAAAGTTAACTTGTAAGGTTACTTGTAGGTATATAAATAAATAAAAATCAAGATATAATAACTCGTGCAAGTGACTGATCTCGAATGCCTGTTTCCGACATCGAACACATCAGTCAAGATAAGGTATTCTTTCTAGTGGTTATATCACAGATCACACCCTAGATTCTGTATTCAGGACGCTCGAAGCGCACCACGCATCAGTCTGGATGCACTTATAATAAATTACTCTGGTTGGTTGATTGTTAGACGCGAGTAGGCGTAACCTTGAGATAGCCAATGAGAACGCTCGGTCGCACTCTCCGCGACCCGCGCCGCGCCTCTAACTTTGGTGGCTTTTTGTAGGAACAACGAATCTCGTAATGGAGTATCTAGTGTGATCTGTGGGTTATATATATTTTTTTTGTACTTTTCCGAGAGTAGTGTCCCCGCCAAAAAACTCGTGCACTTCTGCTTTAGGTTGTCGATCTGACGATGCTGCCTACACAGTCTAGTCCATCGGTAAGGCCGCGGCCGCTCGTCACGTCGGTCAGCTACGAGGTAACTTGATTCGTACTCACAGACTACCTATAGATACCGTTAGGAGATCTTACTTCAACTCGCCAAAGTTTTAGGAAAGCACAGGCGCGGGGACTAAGAAAAACCGTTCCCATTGACCCAAAATTACTCCTAGCCGCGCCTAGCAAACCAATCGAAGTGAATTTTCATAGGTGTGTTTAGGCCGATCCGTGGTGCGTTTCGATCGTCTTGAGTTCAAAATCTATAGAGGGCTATTCGAGACATTTTATTTAATAGAAAATGATAATTGTACGAGCAAGAAAGCGCGTAATGTATTAAAGATACTCTTATAGATACCAACATTAATATCCTGCATGAACGTTGCGCACGAGCTGTACCGATTGAAGCGCTGGTTCAGCGGTTGGCGCTTTGGGATCGCACACCGCATGGCGTGGGTTCAAATCCCAACAATCGGCTTGAGCTACCTTTTGAGCTTACCTTTTTAGTATTGAACTGGCTTACTACCACCCTCAAGTCGAAAGTCGCCAAGCAAATCTTAGTCATAGTCTAAATCAAGCAAAGTAACTCACGGTCAAGTCCAATTTACGCCCCAGCAAAGTGGTCGAGACTTTACTAGAGGTTTCTATGGAGTTTTGGAAACAACACGAAGAGGAACGTTTCACAACAAACACCAACACTCGTGTACGTTCACGAGTTCTAATGAATAAAAATCCGCCCATTTTACACATCACTCGAAATAACACGTTGTAACAAAGTTTTGTAAAATAATTAAATGACGCGAGACGACTTCTTCACGTTCCTCTCCATCCCAAGTTTGCCTGGAAGAGATCGCTTTCAGCGATAAGGCCGCCATTTGTTACACTAGTTAAAATGTTTTGTTTTCTATCCTAGCTATGTACGATCTGGTGTGAACAATAAAGAGTTTATCTATTTATCTATCTATCTACCATGTTCCCGCCAAAACTCATACAGATGTTTGTTTTCAGGTGGGTCCAGTGGTCGTGGCGGGCATCGTCGACGTAGAAACGTCCCCGGCGTCCCGGGGTCCTACTACGGCGGCTACGGGCGCTGCTACAGCTGCGGCTCGCGCGGCCACTGGGCCCCCGGCTGCCCCTTCAGGTAGCGCGGCCCCGCCCTCGAATGCAACCCCGACGGATGGGAACTAAACCCTCGCAAACGCTTAGTCTATGTACATAGCTAACGAAACGTACACTTCCATCGACAAACATAATGTGGTGATAATTAACGGCCCTTTATTATGGATGTCCCTGATAGTGACTGTGCGCGTATTGTGCGAGTCGGTTTGTACAAACGGAATGGCATGCGATCACAATCACGAACGTACATAATAAGGCTGTTCGATTATCTGATTACCATTTCGGGGTTAGTCTGTTATCAACCCCTAAATCTTAACAAAATCTTTTGTTTTCGGTGTCCAATGGCTTTGATAAACTATAATCTATGCCGCTATGTTAGTTTTTGTTGTTTATAGTATTCTCATAACAACTACTTTTCTTCGTCGTATTTTCCACGCAAAAAAATTGTCGTTTTAAGTGCCTATATCAATGAAGATATTGCGAAATTAAAAAAAAACAAAGGTATGTTTGATTTTAAGGCACAGTTTTTCACGGTGTAGATAACATATAAAAAAATCATCGATATCGGATAAAATTTAGGGGTGGGTATCAGACTACGCTTTTTGTATGGACAAGACAAGACAAGAGATTTGAACCAGTTCGTTATGAACAAAGTTGTTAAATTGTTAAAAGTTTGTTATGAACAAAGTTGAATTTTTCAATAATAAACGTCTACGTTGTTGAGCTAAAATTGTTACAAACTGAAACACGCATAATATATAGAATAACTTTTTAAATAGTGCGCAAATTTTTATTTATTTATTTACAAAATCCACAGCCCTTAGAGAAAAAACAGACAAAAACTTACAAAACTTAACTAACAGCCAATTATGGATTTATATTATATAATTGGACTTTTAACTACAGACATAAAGTTATCTATGTGTGTGTGTGCGTGCGTGTATGTTTGTGGGTGCGTGTATGTATGGGAGGGTGAGTGCGTGCTTGTGTTTGTGTGTGTGAAGGAGAAGAGTGTAGTGTGAGGATGTATTAATGCAGGTATTTAAGTTACACAGTTAATTGTCATGAATGAATAATTTTAAAGATATCCCTTTTAAAAATTTCCTTATTACAGTGAAAGGTGTCAACTAAGTTATTAAATTTCGTATTGTAAGTTATATGTAGACGGCTAATAATTGAGTTCTGTGCATAGTTAGTCCGAGAATGTGTGACTGCAAATAATTTGGTGCGTCTAGTGCGCTTTGATGGCGTACAAAAACTCAGGACTCTACTGGTCAGGTCAGGACTATCAATATAACCGTTACATAAGCCATGGAGAAAGGCCATATCCAAGATCGTACGTCTATTTTTGAGGCTAGTTATTTGGTGATACTTACAAGAATCTTCATAGCTTTGCGAATATATATGTACCCTATAGTTAAGATGTTTTAAAAATTTGTATTGAATGTTTTCTATATCACTTGAGTATGTAATGTAAGAAGGACTCCAAATCGTACTACAGTATTCTAAGATGCTTCGGACATACGAGTAATACAATAGTTTAATACAATTGATGTCCGAGAACGGTTTACAGACACGCATAATAAAACCAAGGCCTTTATAAGATTTTTATAACGCTATCAGTGTCTTTAATACAACATATTTAACCAATAAAAAATACTCATTATATATAAATTTTTTTTGAATGATTAATTTATTGACCACGAAATACAATAATTAACTACCTACTTCTCGATGCAGCGAGCGAGAGGAAGCGATGTAGGTACGTACACGTATCGTAGGTGTTCGTAGTACAATCACGAAAAGAGTGACCATGAGTACAGCTCTTGCTGTAGCTACTTTCAGTCGAAGTTATTTCGATAATTTTGTACCAAGGTGGGCAAAAGCAAAAAATACGCATCCTTAATTTTTAACAATCTTTAAGTACACATTTGCACACTACTTAAAAAGTTACATTTTATATCAGTCGCGATCTTAAAATTCTTTTTTAACCTTACAACAGATCTGAAAACCACAGACAGCTGACCAACGAGAGAAAATAAGAGGAAAATATATTTCTCTCGTTTTTTAAAAAGCTGCCCCCGACCTAAATCTGTAGGTCAGGGCCCGTACCGTCAAGTCCCTTATTGCGATGATTGTTAGGTTCAGCCGGTTCACGGTACGGGCCCTGTAAGGATTTTTTTATACACACAGAATTTTCGTGAGTTTACAACAAACGCTGTGTTACGTACGACTATTTAAAATGGTGATATCCCACCGAGGTTCATGAAGTCCCGTTAGTTGACTGTGATATTCACAAACCATTTTGTTTATAGCTCGGCTTTTTTAATTTCTTCTCTATTACCGAACCAGGGGCGCTAGTCTCGACTTTTCGCTATGCACTTTGCGACCGAATTCGGTCGCTATGACGCAAAATTCAACGCTATTTTTGCGTTTTTCAGAACAATTAGTGTTCGTTGTCGAATTTTTGCGTCATAGTGACTGAAGTCGGTGTCTATGACGCAAAATTCAACGCTTTGTTTGCGTCTTTTCGTTAACTATTCGTGTTCGTTGTAGAATTTTTGCGTCATAGCGACCGAATTCGGTCGCAAAGTGCTGTAGCGAAAAGTCGAGACCAGCGCCCCTGGGGTCTTATCATTTAACTCTGGTGGCGATGGTCTTCATTTGCTTTCCCGCTCGCACGCATGGTGCGAGTAAGTTGGCGCGATGGAACGGCACGCGATGATCAACGCCACCAGAGTTACACGATAAGGTCCCTGAACATAATAAGATCGAAAAGCCTTTTGTGTACGCTAAAATTTATTTATTTTAAACACATTCTTGATGCCATGCAGATTTAATCTCGTACTCCACTTTAGGATAATTAAAATGATTTTGGTATATATTCCAGAATAACATACCCATAACAGTACTACCAGTTACTCAGAGACTTACTTTAGATTTTTTAAATATGTATAATGTAGACACTATAAAAAAATCACGTTAAAAAATTATCAGCTGTCTCCATAAAAAATGACAACGAAATTCATCGAACAGCTGATTATTTTTTCGCGATTTCAGTCGTCCCATATTAAAAGTTGTTCGTAAAGACGACTACCAATGGTTATTGGCTGACTACACCCCAAACTTATAATCCTGTGTATAATGTTTGTATATTTGTAAATTTTATCGGCTTGTTGCTATGATTTAATATTGATAGTGTAATTATATAAAGAATTTGAAAGTTTTCAAAAAATTGCATTTTTAAGAAATATGAGTGCACATTCCAATGTTTAGACGGTGAATTATTGATAATTTAAATAAGAATTTATTTGATATCGAATTCTTTTGTTTACATTTTATGAGTGAGTGTGGCGGAAGTGCGACATATGCACTATGTGATTTTGAAACATTCATTGATTGATTGTCTCGTTAAAAAAAAAATGTAAATACTTACGTTCGTATTATTTGTACTTATAGTTTAGTCAAATAAAATTGTCATATTATATGTAACGTGTCTGTTATTGTAAAATATCATATCTATATGAAATGGAAGCGCTAAAAATTCGCAAGCTAGCACAAATAAAAGCAATGGTGAGGTATAAATACGTCTTGGAAACCAGTCTCTAGAAGTCTTGCGAGCTCATTGTCATCATCACCCAAAAGGGTTTTTTTTTAATGGAATTTGGTTACGAGGCGAGCAAGTCGCTCATCTGATGTTAAGCTTCACGCTAGCCCATAACAGTTCAACAGTTCAAAACCATGCGCGGTAATGCACTGCGCTCATCACCCTGAGATTTTAGATGTTAAATCTCAATGTGCACAGTAATTACTCTGGAAACATTGCACTTCAATCCGAAATACAGTAATGATTGCACATTACTGATTGGCGGTTGAATAACTGGCAAATCTGTGGTACTTCCCCAGGCGGACTCTGCAGAAGAGCCCTACCACTATCAAAATATATATATGAGGACCTTTCGTTAGCAAGACATAATCCCCACGCTTAGCAGAACGCTCACCGCTTACTAAGAGGAAATGTTTCTTGTCGCAATTTTAGGACATACCCGGGTATCAAGCACCTTTGAGAAGTAACTTTTCAAAGCTCAGCACCAGTCACGGCTTTACAATCAGTTTCCATCAATACATAGACCTTAGATAAAATTTGCCTATACCCTCCTATACCCAATTTGTAGCAGAGTCTAATTATACTTTGACCCAACCTAATTATCAGACCTCTTGCCTCTTGTTTATCATTAGAAAGTTACGATGTATAAAAACAGATTTAGTAAAATATACTACGTTCAAGCTTCTTATTGACGGCCTTACCTCTTCAAGCGATCTCTTGCAGGCCCTTTTTTTGATCAGGGATAATCTTCACAAAATACCCGGTTGCTCTGGGGTGCAGTCGGGTTATGTGAGGTTATAGCCACTAAAACCTCCCCAGTGGCCTGCCTTGGTGCTTGACGAAGGGCTTTGGAACCGCACAAGAGATATCGGCACTGCGCTTCAGCTACTCCCGGGACAAATACCTACGAGCTGTCCTAACGTCTTCGCCGCCTACGACAACGCCAGCCAATCGATGTTGTCGTTCTCCCCGGGCTCGTATAGGTAGATGGTAAGAGCCCCACCTCTATAACCATCCCAGAGCCCTGAGGTTTTAGTAGGCTCTTACTACAGGCAGGGGATACCGATGCCGTACTCTATCCCCGGCATCAGCGCAATTTCTGCCAGGCCTAGGCAATGATGTAGCGAAATTGATATATACACCTGCAAAGATCTTGAGCAATAAAATTATTCTTTAGAAAAACAAACAAACACTGACTTAATAAAAAGTAGAAAATAATATTTTAACTACATACTTCATTGAACTCGAGAGTCCCGAACTCACCGCTGGCGCCCTCTGGAGCTTTGTGGATACCTAGGTATCTTTCCTCGACGTTAGATGTCGCTACGATTTAGTAATGCAACATGAAATGCTGTCGAATGTTCTTGGCGCCACCCGGTTATCATTGTATCTTCTTCATCAGATCCACTTCAACCACATTATTTCTTCTGAATGCAAATGATGAAAATACTAAAATCGCTATATGTGTCTAAGAGTTATATATATGTCTAAGAGTTCCCTCAATTCGTCATGGATCCCATCAACAGAACTAGATTTTGATAAAAAGGGGACCAACTTAAAAAGAATTTTCCAAATCGGTTCATAAATGACGGATTTCTGAGGTAAACAAAAAGGTAAAAAAAAAACAGTCGACTTGAGAACCTCCTCCCTTTTTTTGGGAAGTCGGTCAAAAGCGGCATAGTGCGGGAAAAGTTGGCGGCATGTACATGTACGTCGAAATGCCCGCACAGCCTTCGCTCTGCCAAGAAGACCTAAAATTAACTGCTGCGCATATGACATCATTGTTCTAGATATTTGCCGGATACTGTACCTCCCTTGCTATCAAAGACAATACAAATACTTATACTACCTTGAGATGTCATTAACAAAAAGATGTTTTTTCTTTTATCCCCAACTTGACTCCGACTTACATATTTTGACTCAGTTGTTGAAATGCGGTACGTTCAGGGGTCCTTACCGTCTCTTGGAATAAACGTACAAAATTGGAACAATTAGTTTATTATACTCAAAATCTGTAGGTTATACATACATAGGTAATTTCATAATATCTCCTGTGCAACGGATAACGAAGTCCGAAAAGCAATGTGATTCTGTATAACAAAGTAACAATTTATCAGCTAAAATACTCATCAAAGACAACTTGACGCCTACCTATTTAAATAAATACACTAAAATCTTCCGACCAAAGTAAAATTAATAGACAGGCCCAATTATGAAAATATTGAAGACTAAAAGGTGAGTGCCGGCGCTCACCTTCTCACCTTGCTTCAGTCGCTCTGTCCGTGAAACGTACGTTCGTCAATACATGCGATCCAAATATCCGCAAAAACATGCCTTGATATTATATTCGCTATATCTTTTTTGCGACAAATGTATTAGACATACTTTTAGATACGTATTGAAGCATAATTCGATTGTTTTGACTTATATTTTTTTAGAAGTTGTGTGGTTAGGGCCCGTTCATTCATTTTCCTTGGGCCGAAGATTAAAATAGTAATAATAATAATAGAATACGAAGAACAAATGCAATTTACAAAGATAATAAATAAAGATTTTACTATAATTTTCCAGCACCACAAACTGCGGCTATAGTTAGAAAAATAAAACAGCTATCATCAAACTCTCGACAAGTACCCACGCTGTATAATAAGAGGTCAATGACAACTATATAATCTAATAATAAATTATTGCATGACTTAACAACGCATATTGTTAACCTCATGACAATCAACCACCAATAGTAGTCTGACATGTTGTAAGAAATTAAATATTTTTGAATTATTAATATTACACAACCATCACAAAACTCCGAATTGTAATTAAATATTGTATTTATTACTTATGTACCTCAAAGAGCACAGTCCGAAATACGCCAAAAGTGCCAACGACGCCAATGAGAACCAAACCATCACGTCACAGAGAATTTTTGCGCTATTGGTGTCGTAGGCACTGCTTGTTTATTTCGAAACGTGCCCTATGTATTGCACTCACAAATTACCTCATAAAAACCACACCCAAGAACACACACCAAAGCGCACCACACCTCTAAAACTGCACTTTCATTTGTTTATTGCTAGGCGTGGCTAGACTTAACCTTGAGATGGCCAAAGGAACCGCCTTTTCTAGGTCCCCACATCCCACTCTTCCCTCAAACTTCGGTGTGTTACGGTCAGAACAACAGTTTTAATGCATACAAAGTAATCTGTAATCGCGCCATAATGATAGTGATTATAGAAAATCAAAATACTAAACAGTTAAATGAATTCAAAAAATTGTTCAGTTCTGAGTAAAGTCTACCTACAACATCATTCTGTCAATATTATCACTAGTATAGATTACAATGTGCTTATCAGGCACAATTTACAACTGAAATCGCATCCTAAAAATAATTTTCCGTTTTATTAGGTATAGCCTACATTTTAAAACATAGCTATAATCTTTACACACAAGTTTGCAACAATCCAATATTACCAAACAATTAAATGGATCGCACACCATATAATTATTCATCTACATCCCACAGTGATTACAACTTCTAACAATCTTTGAAATAAATAACTAGTCTCTAGCCGTTGTAAGGGGGCTAGACTTAATTATTTAACTAACAATAGATTTTATTTGCAATTTTGTACAACATAACATGTTCAAGATTCAGACATTTATGGGCTAAAAAGTTATAACTACAAAGCGTTAATCATTTTTCTTATCTTGTTGTGCTGTCTCTGTAATGGCCGGAGTACCATTATTACCTAACTTTTGTTGCTCTTCCATTTCTCCCGAAAAGCCGAATTCATTAACACGCTTGTGGTCAACCTTGTAAATCCAACGCTGGTACAAGAAGATGAAGAACACAATATCTGAAACAGAGAGTGTCATATGAATATCGCTAACTCATTATAATGTAGTCCAAACAATTATGTAGGCAAGTTAAAACTAAATAGACAGACAGTTTCAGATAAACTTGCAAATGTATGATAACGAGACGTCATTAAACAAAGCAAATATAGCATTGATAATTGTTCTGCGAAAACACAGTATATAAATAAACCATTACTCAAATAGGCATTGCGCACGTTTCGTTCCGTATTTTATTGTTGACAAGCTAGGCGTTCGACCACAGCTCATCAGATGCAAAGGTGATGATGTGGTTGAGCCTAGCGTTGAGTGCGGTTGCGCCAGAGTCCTCGAAAATACCCAACCATTTAATCCACACCATGGAAAATGATCGGAAACTACTGAGCTATCATCATTACTATTTTACTCAATGTATAGGGACCATATTTTGTAAAGAAATATATGTTAGAAAAATACTAACCATCTCGGAAACATCCAATTCGGTACATAGTTGGCATTTTGATGACAAATGCAAACATATCATCTATAAATGTGTTCAAAAACTTGTACGTCATCATGCGCCATGGGAGATGAGCCACGGACTTCAATTTGTAGTTAATAAATAACTGTGGAGTCATCATGATGAATCCGAATGTCAGCAAGTAGCCATACATCATGTTCAGAATGAAGGAGTACCACCCCTTGTGTTCTTGATATAATAGAGAATAGACACCATATCCTATCAATAGAGGGAAACAAGCCCAGCTGAGGTAACGGAAAGCTAAAGTATCATATTCCCTGGTGCTAGATTGTATATATGACCCTTTGTCTGCAAATGTTAACTTTGGTATTCCGAAAATCCTCTCCTCTCTGTTTATTTTTACGTCCATCACCTTGTTTATTTTCCATATTTCAATGAGCAAGCCAACAAAGCATGAAATTCTAACCATTACATTAGTTTCATTATCAAGGACGTAGAGTAGCACAACAGTAGATTGGAACACATTAAAGAATACCGATCGCACTGATAAGCCTTCCAGTGATTGCCTGTTGTTCCAAAACTGAATGTCATTTTTGAATGCGAGCAACTCAAATATTGAGTGCAATATAGAGACTGATACCGTGATGGCCAGTAAGTATGGAGATGTTTCTAGGAGCAGTTCTTTGACCGTGTCTTGCTCTTCATCCTGCTCCTCAGCTCCTAATGCAGAGAACATGCTCAGTTTGTCCCTCATAGCCTGTGCTGTATACAGCTGCCATTTGAAAAGACTCAGTGGCTGATACGTAAGTTGGAGATCCAGGCTTGTTGTGGTTTTGTTAATTGGGACATAATCACGCATCATGTTCCAGTAGTCATTCGCAAATACAGCAGGTTTGTACTGTTTGCCATCGGGCAGGAAATAAATAAATTCGTCTAAAGGAGGAGGTACACTGCCTTGCACCCAATTAGTTTGATCGGTCACAAAATTGATTGTTAAATTAGGATGCCAATGGGAAACTATTTCTTCTTTCATGGTTTCGGCTTTCATTATTTCTTCAGCAGATTTTTCTGTTTGGCCAGTTAACAAGTTATGAGTCTTAAGGTAGCGCAGTTTTTTATATTTATTCAACATTTTCTTTCCATATGTAATATAGGGTCCTGCATATGCATCTTTATCTTTAGGGTCTGGTGATTTTCCAGAACGGACAATAAATATATGAAGGTAAATTGATCCATTATTTTTTAGAGAATTAGGTGGAGTAATTGTCCTAGAAACAGTGTAGGTGCCATCGTTATCAGGTCCACCATACCAATCTCCATATGTTAATCCAGTTTGTTTCCATAACAAGTCAGAATGTTTCAAATCATCATAGAACTCATTTTCTGACAGGTAACAAAACATATCTAGCTGAGTGCCATTGGGGAACATGTTCACAGCAGGTGTACGGGGAGCTCCAGTAGGGCTTCCTACCTCTGTTTTTGGTGCCGATGGCTGACGGAACATAGATGTAATGAAGTACACTACCAAAGCTCTAATAATAAGTGATTTGGTGATTGCAAAAAATGATTCTAATTTAGTTGGTTGCATTCTAGCACGTTGCTCGTCAATCTGAGCGTTAATCTGAAACAAAAAATAAGTGAGATGTTAGAATCTGTCAAGTCATGGAATATAGACTCGAAAATCAGGATTTTATTATTAAAACTATTAAAGCTTGGTTGCATTTATTCTTTAGTAAATCATTACAATTATTATTATGTTTTCAAAATTTTGACACGACTGAAGTGGGTCAAGTTCAGAGTGACGTTTTTCAGGTTATTATTGTTAATAAGCAGCCTTTAAATTATATTTTCTTATTTACGGAATAGAGGAAAGCAAACAAGAACAGATACAAACATCAACATTATCTGCAGCAAGGGGAGTAGTCTCAGCAACCACATTTTCGTCAGAAGTTTCCTCTGGTAATGCATTGGGCGTCGAATTTTCGTTAGCCATAATGGAATAATATGCAAAAACCTATGACCGCACCGCTACAACGTGGCTTTAGATCATTTGTACAAATTATGTAAGAACAGAACTTTAATGGATGATTCACAAGATGTATTGAAATAATATTTTATAATTTTTTTCCAAAACGAGTTAAATTGTACGCTACCACATCCCTTTCTGTCGGGAGACAATAATGTACGACCCGATAATTGACGACCCAATAAAGTACAACCCGATAATCTACAGCCTGATAATAGGTGTACCGGTACGGTACATGAAATATCAGGCTGTGTGTTATCGGGTCGTGAAATATCATGGCGTACATAATCCTCGTTACATGGCCTGACCTGACATCGTTTGAAAGAGATGGCTATATATAAGTTTCTGGGGGAGCGAAAGGAAGAAGCTATAACCTTAATAGTTTGTTTCTTTTGCTCCTGTGAAATTCAAATCTAACTGTCCCTTTCACGCGATGTCAGGTCAGGCCATGTGTAGACACCCTCAAAAATAACGTCTCGGGAACGCTTTTGACTTGATCATAAAAAGATTAAAAATATTTTCGGCATAGACTATAGACAACATGTACGCAAGCTTTTTCAAGCTTCACGAAAACAACGGATTAGTATGTATGGTAGTGCGTTAGATTGATTGCGCCGCAAATTATTTTCTCGGGTGAGTTGATTCATGTAATACGACATGATTTGCTTTCTTTACAGTAGATTTAAAATAGTGGTCATGCAATTGAATGTGCCGAAAATGTTAATAAACAAAGACATAAAACCTTTGACAACTGCGGGGTGTGTGCTCTCTTTTCATTTCCGACAATATACTTGCAATGCAACATAGCCGTTTTTTAATATTTCTTGTATTATTCATTTATTTACCATATAAAAACATGTGTTTGGGCTGCTTGGAGACGGAGTACCATCTTATGGCTGTAAATGTTTTTTTGCAAATTTTAAGAGGTTAGTTATTAAAAAGGTTCATAATACAGTATTTTGTCTTTTTCAGTGTTGCACAAGGTGAGGAATGAATGTGAATAAATCAATCTTAGGTTGATTTTGTGAAAGGGAACAAATTCATAATATAAGCTGATCCAAAAACAGAATGGCAACTCTGGAGCAACAAGCCTCAAAACTTTTGGACTTCAATCAAAAATTAGACATAAATCTATTGGATAACATTGTGGGATGCCTGTACTCAACCGTTGGGGAGCAGCAGCGTATAGCGCAGGACATTCTAACAACCCTCAAGGAGCACCCTGATGCCTGGACCCGAGTGGATACAATACTTGAGTTCTCTCAGAACCAAGAAACCAAGTATTACGCCTTACAAATATTAGAACAAGTCATACAGACAAGATGGAAAATATTACCACGAAATCAGTGTGAAGGAATCAAGAAATACATTGTGGGTCTCATTATCAAAAACTCATCAGACCCTGTCACCATGGAAAGCAACAAAGTCTATTTGAAAAAGCTTAACATGATATTAATTCAAGTCCTAAAAAGAGAATGGCCTCACAACTGGGATTCTTTTATAAGTGATATTGTGGGTGCATCGAAGACGAATGAGAGCCTTTGTCAAAACAACATGGTAATCCTGAAACTGTTGAGTGAAGAAGTTTTTGTGTTTAGCACTGGCCAACTCACGCAGACTAAAGCCAAGCATTTGAAAGATACCATGTGTTCAGAGTTCAACCAAATATTCCAGCTCTGTCAATTTGTATTAGAAAACTCACAGAATGCACCTCTGGTAGATTCTACACTTCACACCCTCCTTAGGTTTCTGAACTGGATTCCACTGGGCTACATATTTGAAATGAAATTACTAAGTACACTCATTTTCAAATTCTTGAATGTCCCAATGTTCCGCAACGTGACACTGAGTTGCCTAACAGAGATTGCTGGAGTTTCCGTCAGCAACTATGAGGAGCAGTTTGTAGCATTACTCGTGCAGACGATGGAACAACTAGAAGCTATGTTGCCTCTCACTACCAACATACGTGATGCATACTCTGCCGGCAGAGACCAGGACCAAGTATTTATACAAAACCTGGCTTTGTTCCTCTGTACATACCTCAAAGAACATGGGCAGCTCATTGAACGAAGAGGATTAAACAACACCTTGATGAATGCATTACGATACCTTGTGTTGATATCCGAAGTTGATGAAGTTGAAATCTTCAAGATTTGTTTGGAATTTTGGAATGCATTGACTGCCGATTTGTACAAGATTGCCCCATGCTCACACTCATCAAGTCTGTACACGACTCTTGGGAAGAGTGTGGGCAGAAAAGCTCTGTATGCTGATGTACTTAGCAGTGTACGTTACATCATGATCTCGAGAATGGCGAAACCTGAAGAGGTTTTGGTGGTTGAAAATGAAAATGGTGAAGTTGTAAGAGAGTTCATGAAGGACACTGATTCAATTAACCTGTACAAAAACATGAGAGAGACTTTGGTCTATCTCACTCATTTAGATTACCAGGACACAGAGCGTATCATGACCGAGAAGTTGCAAAACCAAGTGAATGGCACTGAATGGTCCTGGAAGAACTTGAATACTCTCTGTTGGGCTATCGGCTCCATTTCTGGTGCGACCAGCGAGGAAGACGAGAAACGCTTTCTAGTTGTCGTAATTAAGGAGCTGTTAGGTCTATGTGAACAGAAAAAAGGTAAAGACAACAAAGCCATCATCGCCAGCAACATAATGTATGTTGTGGGACAATACCCGCGGTTCCTCCGTGCCCATTGGAAGTTCTTGAAAACTGTAGTGAATAAACTCTTTGAATTCATGCACGAAACTCATGATGGTGTGCAGGACATGGCTTGTGACACATTCATCAAAATCGCTCTCAAATGTCGCCGTCACTTCGTGACTACGCAAGTCGGCGAAGCTTGTCCCTTTATTGAAGAGATTCTGAGCACAATCAGCTCCATCATCTGTGATCTACAAACATTGCAAGTACATACATTCTATGAAGCCGTGGGGTACATGATCAGCGCTCAGGTAGACCAAGTGGCACAAGAGCAACTCATTGAAAAATACATGTTGCTGCCCAACCAGGTTTGGGACGATATTATATCTCAAGCCTCACACAATGTGGATATCCTCAAGGATCCAGAAGCCGTCAAACAGTTGGTCAGTATTCTAAAGACAAATGTGCGCGCCTGCCGTGCTTTGGGACACCCATATGTTGTACAGCTGGGTAGAATATACTTAGACATGCTCAATGTTTACAAAGTCATGTCCGAAAACATCAGCCAAGCTATCGGTCTAAATGGCGTAGCTGTAACGAAACAGCCGCTCATAAAAAATATGAGAATAATCAAAAAAGAAACACTGAAACTGATATCTAGTTGGGTGTCTCGTTCCACAGACAACAACATGGTGTTGGAGAATTTCATTCCGCCCCTGCTAGATGCTGTGCTTTTAGACTATCAAAGAACCGCAGTCCCTGATGCGCGAGAGCCTGAAGTGTTGTCTTGTATGAGTACAATTGTCTACAAACTCGGTGGACACATAACATCCGATGTACCCAAAATTTTCGACGCCGTTTTTGAATGTACCCTCGAGATGATCAACAAAGATTTCGAGGAATACCCAGAGCACCGGACTGAATTTTTCCTGTTATTACAAGCCGTAAACACACACTGCTTCAAGGCTTTCCTGAGCATACCTCCGGCTCAGTTCAAGTTGGTTCTGGATTCCATTATTTGGGCATTTAAACATACAATGCGGAATGTTGCTGATACTGGGCTACAGATTTTGTATAGATTGCTTCACAATGTTGAGCAACATCAACAAGCAGCACAGAGCTTCTACCAGACATACCTGTGTGATATTTTGGAACATGTGTTCAGTGTTGTAACAGACACTTCGCATGGCGCTGGGCTCACCATGCACTCAACTATTCTGGCTTACGTTTTTACGTTGGTGGAAGCTGGTCGTGTCACGGTTCCTCTAGGACCTACTCCTGACAATGTCCTTTACATACAGGTTAGTACTATTATTTCCTGCATTAAAATTACCATTTAACTTAAAAATTTGAATCGAAAACTTCAAATATTTTAGTGAACCAACAAAAACAACAAAGGATTTAAATTCGTTTGTAAGTATTTTTGTACATTTATATTCAACTTTATATAGGTAAAAAAAAAACTTTTAAAACTAATTTAAAAACTCAAATATGTTAATGCATTTGTAAATCCATGTTTGCAAGGTTCACACGGGCAATAATGTGCGTTGAATCTTCCAACACACTCAGCCACATAACAATCAACTCTTTGTAGCTTACAGCAGGCTTAAAATATATAATGTGCCTTGCCTTGACACTTCAGTAGATGTTATCTCTAAGTTACAATCACACCATTCAGCTCGAGTGTGTGGTGCCAGTAAAAGGAAAAAAAAACGCAGCAAACTGTTTCTATAGTTGAAGTATAGGAATAATCATTTGATCATATAAACACTAAACAATGTTAACTTAATTAATTGTTCTTGTTTCAGGAGTATGTGGCGAATCTCTTAAAAACGGCATTCCCTCATCTGAGCGACAACCAAATCAAGATCACTGTACAGGGATTGTTCAATTTGGACCAAGATATTCCTGCTTTCAAAGATCACTTGCGAGATTTCTTAGTTCAAATAAGGGTAAGTAAACCTCTGTTAGTATTATACCCGATTAGAGAAACAGTAAAAAAATAAGTAAATAATGCTAAGCAATTTTGTAAATACAGGGTAATTTCACCGAATTCGTATGTAAAAGTATAATAGTTTTTTGGCGGGAACGTGAAGAATTCATGTCGCGTCATTTTATTATTTTACAAAACTTGTGTTATTTCGAGTGTTAATGTTTAAAAACGGTGAATTTCTACCCGTTAAGTGTTCGTGAACATGCACGAGTGTTGGTGAATGGAATTATGTTGTGAAACGTGAATTTTCATGTTGTTTCCAAAACTCCATAGAAGGATAAAGTTTTCACCACTTTACTGGGGCATGACTTGGACTTGAACGTGACTTGCTGTGCTCGACTTTGACCGTGACTATGACTTGTTTGAAATCTAACAAAACTTGAGAATATGTATTATACTTGACACTGGCAAATGCATAAGACGTGCGACGCCAAAATCCTCATAGGAGGAAAGAGAAAAAAAAAAGTATAATATTTATGTACAGTTTTACACAACTTATAATTCCTCCCGATGTACCTATACAGTACAATAATTTACGTAGCGCGGAAAACTTCGATATACATGTTGATAAACATGTTCGGCTACTGTCGGACCGGTCTGCGCTTTTCTGCGCAAACGAAAACTGCCGATTGGAATTATTTGTTGTGTAATACTACGTACGTATATACATACTAACTGTTAACCGAGACTTCGTTCGCGTATGCAAAAATTCAGGTCGATCCGTTCAGCCGTTTAACCGTAATAACGCGACAAACATCCAGACAGAGAGACAGAGAAAAGAGTTACATTCGCATTTTGTAATATTAGTTAGGATTAGGATAGGACGTAGTAAAAGTACAGAATGACTCCAAGATGTCTATTAAATAAATAGAGAATTACTTCGTCGCAATAAAGTTACTTATAAGTAACACTTATAGGTAACTTTATTGCGTACGTACGAAGTACGTTGTACGAAGTACGTTGTACGAAGTACGTTGTACGAAGTACGTTGTACGAAGTACGTTGTACGAAGTACGTTGTACGAAGTACGTTGTACGAAGTACGTTGTACGAAGTACGTTGTACGAAGTACGTTGTACGAAGTACGTTGTACGAAGTACGTTGTACGAAGTACGTTGTACGAAGTACGTTGTACGAAGTACTACCCACAATAACTACAACGGCGTGCGAGAAGCTGTTTTTTTTTTTTTTTTTTTTTTTATTTATTTAATGCCAAAATTTTACAATATTAGGTACATTGCAAGTTGTCTAAAAACCTAATTAAGGTTTGTCTAGACAACTAGTTCACGCCATTTACAATTTTTAAATATGCAGTCTAAATAAACAATAAACAATACTATTACAAAAAAATAAAAACAATATACATATTAATGTAGCTGAGCGTTGCGCGCAAACACACAAAACAGCTGGGGTAGGCGTTTACCAAGTACTTCTCGCAGCAATAGTGTTACTGTGTTACTTTTGCACTGATTAGGTTACATTAAAAGCGCCGCCGACTGCGTGTTTTAAGGCTAAACACACACATTCACACACTTGCAGTGAGTCACTGCGAGTAATTTTAGTAACTTTACTGCGAATATCGTAATTTTTATACTATGGTAAATATGAACTTGTATGTATTTTACGATAGCCATTATCGGTAGGGTGATTTTGCTGTTCAACTAATAATATGGAAAATAAGCGCGATTTATAACGTAAAAAAATGCACAAAAATGGCCAACTAGCGCCATCTAGCGAACTTTAGGAACTAACTTTGTCTCTCTGTCTGAATGTTGGTCGCGTTATCACGGCTAAACGGCTTAACATCTTGATAAAATTTGATATGTCCACGCGACCGAAGTCGCGGGTAACAACTAGTTATTACTATAAAATGTAGCCTATGACACTCCGGACATAAAGAGGAATCCAACGACACCTCACTTGTCAAAATCGGTCAAGCCGTTTAGGCTGCAGGCCGTCTTATAGGAACACACACAGATCATCTGTGGGAACACACAAATATACTTACATACACCCCAAATCATCACCCTCTTTCTTAGGCAGTCGGCTAAAAAGTAGCCTATTTCTGTTTTCGACCCTTAAGAGGATAGTCCTGCCGCAAGGTTTTGGCTCACTCGATATTTGAAATTGTATAGCTGTCGCTCTGTTTCTCGTGCGTGCGATAGGGAGAATTAGTGAATTTACCTAACTTGTTGATGAAGTTAGCGTTTCGGGGGTAGTCTGATATCACCCCCTAAATCTTAACAAAATCTTTTGTTTTTGGTGTCAATGGTTTGAAAAAACCATAATCTATGCCACATATCTACCGTTATGTTTTTTTTTTTTAATTTTAATTGTATTCTTATAACAACTACTTTTTAGCGCTTGAAACAATGAAAACCTTGTTTTTATTAATTTGACTTTTGTCGACAGGAGTACACAGGTGAGGATGACAGTGACTTGTATTTGGAGGAGCGGCTGTTCGCCCTCCGTCAAGCCCAAGAAGAGAAGCGGAGAGTTCAGCTTTCGGTGCCGGGCATCCTCAATCCTCACGAGCTGCCTGAAGAGATGCAGGACTAACGTATGTTACACGTAGCTATGGCAACAGTTCACACCAACACCAACTCTCAGTACATTTCAATATTTAGTTACATGAAACAATACTTTTGTTTTGATTTTAAGACATTCAAGTATATTTAAGGGGTATATAGGCTTTTGTACGTAGAGTGTGAATATCCAAAAAAATGTTGTCATAACATAAGAAATATTTTAAAGTATTTCTCGTTTTAATATATTTTAATTTGACAGAAGTGATCGAAAAATACTTATTTTTAAATTTTATCGATCTCTGTCAAATTGAAAGATTTAGAACACGAAATATTATTTAAAACATTTGTTATCTTATCATAAACATACACAACATAACTTTTTGGAAAATCACATAGTTATTCTGTATTTTCGAAAATGTGAAATGCACGAGCAAGACAACCGCGGAAGCGACTGAAGCTTAAGGCTTAAAGCGAATACTACCGACTACAGATTCAACCACATTCGATGACTCTTCGAGGCGAGAGGCTTCGCGGATTGTTGAAATTAGTCTGAAGTATATGACTGAAATGAACTTGAATTAATTCCGTAAATTAAAACGAAATTCGACAAAAACCTTTTTAGTTTCATTAAACAAACGCAGGACAATGAAGCAGTCCAGTTACACAATTATTTCGTTCCTTTATTGGTGCCAACTGTTAATTGGTGTATTCCTACTAACTGTTTGAAGTCTGTCCATTATATCGCTTTTTGACAGCTCATACAAAGTTGACTACATCATTTTGTAAAGCGCACAGCAAATTATATCTTATACAAATAAATATATTTGATCTAGCACTACATTACAATCATTACAAGGATTCGTCAACAGTTGATGTATCCTTAGAATGAGGTACTAAATAAAACGCATTTTTGTACGGGATATAATTTCCTAGACGCTAGTACAAAGTTATGTTGTCCAGCTGTCAAAATGCGATTCACCTGGTGTACAGATTGTAGTTGCTGCTTAGACTACTATGTTTGTATATTTTCGCACTGCAGTGACTCATAGACCCTGGAATTCCGACGTGTATGTATCAGCAAACTTTGCGAAGCGCAGCTTATCTTGGTTTTTGATCATCAATTAACAAGATTGTGAAGACCTATACTTTTTTAGTCACACTGTGAGAACATCACAGCAAACCAAAGACGCGACATGGTATTTGTTAAATTTCTCTTTATCGACTAAAAGCCTCTTAAAATGACAAACGTCATTCAAAAGTGTCTCCACAAGGGTCTGATCTAATTCTTGTGAAGAGGATAGCTAGACATACATATTATTGGAATTAATGAAACAACCTACTACGGCTTAGGTTGTTTTTTTTACTCCCGTGAAATTGATGTCTAGCTATCCTTTTCGAATAACTCAGATCAGGCCCGTGTGGGGACCTTAAGTTTAGCGCAATACTAACTAAATTCACTAAAGAGACACTCACTACTATCTCATTCGCACATTTGCTACTTTTTTTAAGCTAGTGTGAATTTCCAAAAACTGTATGTCAACATGTATGTATGTCTGGCATAACAACAACAACAGAAATATTTTCAAGAAATTTTAATTTTTTTCTTTTATTTTTGATCTCCTCTGTCAAATTAACAGTAATAAAAACGAAAGTGTTTTTTATAATATTTGTCTATCTATAATCTTATCATAAATAAACACAAAATATTTATATTTTCTTGTGTTTATTTATGATAAATGAAATTCACACTTATTGATACTTCTTCAATAGTGTGGACTTTAACGCGTTATGAAAGGCCTAGTGTGAGTTATTCTGGGGTGGCGAGGGGGAAGTGGGGTGTTGGTGGTTTTCTGAGGCTTAAATAATAGTCCAACAATGTGAATAAGTTTGTTAGTGGAGAACCGCTTTGCGCTACGCTTCGCCAGGTCTGCTCACACGGCTTCATTATATTGTGATGAATTTTGTATTACGTAGACATGAGTAACAGTTATCATTAGTTGAATGATGAGCTTAAAAGATTTTGTTTATGTACTATTATTCCGTAATATGTTTTTTTAGGTTATGTCCATACATCTTAATAACACTATTATTTATAACATTATTTGTTAGATTATTAAGAATATATCCCTGACAAAAACTTGTCAGCTTGTACCCCCATTGAATGTATAGATTACACTACACCCTTACTCCGTTCCCAACTGGAGTCTAGCATTTATTTTCTTGTATGTGTATTTACATTATAAGGTTTCACAAATAAATGCTAAAAGTTTATTATGAGTGTAATGTAATAAACTAGGTAATATATGTTAGTTGCGTATATTTTTCAGTGTAAATGTTTATATTATTGAGTGAGTTAGGTGAGCTGTTGTCATAATTATCATAGGTCAGTTTCTTGCGCTTGCAAATTTCCCTATGATGTTAAAGTAAGTAAGTTTAAGTAGTGTGTGTAGGTGAGGCATGGACCGATGCAAGGCGATGAATGCAAGTGAAGTGGCCCCCAGTCTACACTGGACCGTTTCGAAGGTATGTTTTGCAAGCACAGGACATTCTTGGCCTTATTCATTATAGGCAGTAAATCATGCATCAATTTTACATTGCTAGACAAGAAATAGTTTTTATTTCTATGTTTTAAGTAATCTTTGAGTAGGTAACGAAATCTCTGTGATGGAAACCAGTGTCGGATGTTCAACATTTCGCTACAGAATCTGAGTATTACCGTTTAGATTCTAGGAGAAGTTTGTAAAGTGAATTGCTGTTAGTAATATTTTATGTTTTGTTTAATGTTGTCAGAACTAATTTCGTAACGGTTTGGGAATCTAAACTTTGACGGTGAGGTTTCCAGATGCATTTGGATTAACTGTCCGGTCTTTCAATTTGTGTTTTGAAATAAACCAATAAATACTACTGATCGTGTTTTTTTAATACCAAGCTTTCCCTCTTATCAAATTAGTAAGTAGCTAAGGACAGTGGCGGATTTACACATTTTCCAAGTAGAGGCTGTTAAATTTTTGCCTCCCTTTTACTCTACAATTGTCAATGCTTACTTAGTTTATTTTCACAGTAGGGTTGAGCCTAGGACGGCACATTTTAGGGGCAGCAAATATAGACTGGTTTTTTTACACTATCCACAAACTTATTTTTTTTAATTCGGTCCCTTTTGACGCTCTTTCAATCTGCCGCTCTAGACCCAGGCCTACTCAGCCTGCTGTTAAATCCACCAATAGCTAAGAACTTGTATAATTCTTGAGTTTGTGAATGTACTCTTGTGTTGTAGTTATGAACTGACAAATATAGGTTTTTGTCGACGAAAAATTCAAATATAATATACTTATGACCTTAGATGAGGTATGTAATCTAAGTATATGACATTGTGACATATACACATTATATGACATATCTGTGTATATCGTGTGCAGGCACGCCATGAAGCTATCTCGAGGTATATAATCTAAAGTCACGCGTGTTCTTCTATTTGAAAAGTCATGGATTCAGTTTCTGAATCGCACGCACAGCAGCTAACAGGGGCCGTACCGTGAGGTGCTTATTGCGATGATTGTTAGGTTCAGCCGCCGACGCTGTGCGACCACGAACTGTATCGCCGCGCGATAAGGTGTATGGTCGCGCAGCGTCGTCGGCTGAACCGAACAATCATCGCAATAAGCACCTCACGGTACGGCCCCTGACCTGACAATTACGTACCACAGACCAGTTGGTTGAGTCAGATATTTTGTCACGTTAGAGGAAATAACGAGTAAAATGTTTTTCCCTTTCTATCTCGTGTCTTAGTGGGGACGTACGGAATTTGGGGACATTGCGATTTTAATTTCCCACAATACAGTAAAAATTAAGAATATCCTCGAACTCCGAGAGATCTTAACTCGAGATAGTGTTTGACATTCAGTTAAGTACTACGTACTAATTTTAATTTCTATGGTGTTTGACAACTATGCATATGCAAGGTTACATGGAAACTTAGAATAGTCTGAGATCTAATTTAAAAATCCTTCGAAGCCCTTTGAAAGTCATTTTTCTATAGAACAACTATACACGTCCCATGTAAAAGCTATTCATAATACAATGCGCTCCTTGGCTTAGTACCACAGATCCGGGCAACGTTATATGCCAGGGCAAGGTATATGAAGCCAATGATAATACCGAAAACGATGTTCTATCGATGTTGTAGTACGCTACAAGTGTAAACCCGTATAAGTCCTATCCTCCTATCTCCAAAAGTTCTTAACCATTTCTAACGTGCTTGTTGTAAGGTTGTAGGCACATAGGTAACCATAGTAAGGACATAAACTAGCTAAACTAATTTCCACGTAACTGCCTCTACTTGAAAGGGAGGTATACTTTTTTGTTTATGTTGTTATACTATACTAGTATAGTAGTACTAGTATAGTTATAGCTATAACATTGGTTTAGCTACAAATGTCAATAAGCTGATTTTCTGATTTTCATCTTGGTTTTTAGCTTAGTGACAAATGTAATTATCAAATCAAATAATTTCTTTCAGACTATAAGGTCCGTAACACATTAATCGCATAAGTAAAATAAAACAGAAATCATTATCATCATCAGCCAGAAGACGTCCACGGCTGAACACAGGCCTCACCATTAGAGCCACACCGACCGACACCTGCCTCTTGAATTCACCGGTTGCCCGCGAGTTTCACAATGTCGTCAGTCCACCTAGTGGGAGGCCTGCCTACGCTGCGTCTTCCGGTTCGTGGCCGCCACTCAAGAACCTTACAGAACCTTAGAAACAGAAATCTATACACAAAATTGGAATGAACATATCATACGATATGTACATATCGTCAATAATAATAACAAATAATACATACTAGCTTGCAACTTGATTTTTTGTTTGGTATAATTTCTTGACACAACCTATATATTAGAGCAAAATTGGGTTCAATATATCCAAGGCTGTAATTAATTTACAACTATAGTAGGTCGCACCGAACTGAGACCTCGCGATCCCTATAACTTCACAACCACTGGACCGATTCAGCTCATATTCGAACTTAAAAATTGTTTTGAAATGAGCTACTTGCCTACAAAATTTCATGAATATCGGATCAACGGTTCGCAAGCTATCATCGGACAAATATACACACAAACATACAAATGCCGATTTGTCCCAGTAAACTCTGAGACCTTCGCTTCGCTCGGTCAAAAAATATCAAGAAAATATGACTGGCGCTCTGAGCGAAACGTTGCACCTTAAACGAATTCAGTAGGTACCACTACCACAAAATGGCAAAATGCTAGGTAGGTAATCTATAAAAATAATGGCGGTGCTTATGTTATCTTTATTGTTCTGATACCAGTTACTTTAACTTGTCAGCTTTATGGGGTAGATGCCCCCATATAGGTAAGTATGAAAACGTACCTAGTCTCCAATTAAGTCCAAACAGAACTAGTCGTTTGTCTTCTGTTATTCTAAAACAAAACTGAAATAATGATTGTTCCGAGTCGAGCCCTTGCCTTGGTTTATATTATTATTTTTAGAAAAATTGTTCAATGTAAGTTTAATACATCGTTGTGACATAGTTTTGATTTTGAAATATTACCAGAAAAAATTCAGTCCATTCAATATATCTTACATGGCCCTGCTTACTAGAGCACTAGAGGGCAATTGCTACCCACTTCAAAAGATCTCAAACTGCATTAAAATGTCGTCTGTTTGTCTTCTAAAGTTTATTTCAGTCTATGTTACGTCTGAGCTGGATTATTTAATTAGCCGTTACGGAGAAGCAGCTTGCCTTAGACGGGCCCTGTATCCTAGTTCTTGGGAAGCTCTAGATTTTTCACAAAAAGAACAACGTTCAGGGCCCCTGTAGTCCTGGTGCCCCATATCATTGATACGGCTTATATAGCGGTAGCTACGACCTTGCGGAGAAGGCTATGGAACTGACTAAATTACTAAAAATTTAACTGTTGTCTTCTAACGCTTATTTCAGGCAACGTAACTTCTGTGCTTGATTATTTTATCAGCATTTATGGAGAAGGCTATGGAACTGAGTGGATTTACTTCCCGGACGGAGAGGGAACGCCGCATTTAGTAAGCTTGACCGAAGATATTGAAGCAGATACAGTAAGAGGTGGCTACGATGAGGTAGAATTTAGACTTTATTCCAGGTAAAATTACGATATTTCTTTTATTTTTCTTGCTTTCGGTGGGCCGGTATTTTGTTCGACTGTCCGAGAATGAGGGTAATGTTTTTGGGGTGTATATAAGTTTGTGTGTTTCTATATTAGCTCCTGTAGCATAAAGGGCTCGACCGATTTTGACGAAAGGTGCCGTTGGATACCTCTTGATATCCGGAGTATCATATGCGGCTAAATTTTTTACATTACAACCTGCGTTTTACGGATTAAAAAAACTTGTATTTGTCTAAGCTACACGAAGATAATTCAATTGATGAAGGTACTAAGTATACCTATAGTTAACGAACCATAATTAAATTTATTCTGCAATAATGTTCAGATTATTTTTGATAGTCACCTGCTTGCACTGATCTCAATACATTTTTCATTATTTACAGACACATGAACAACACAGAAGATTCCATCATCATGAGTGAAGCAGCGGAACCCTTGACCAACACAGATGATATTGACTTCACAAATAATACGATAAAAATTATAACACATGGTTGGAGATCGTCCGTTGACAAAGACGCTGTTATAAGCATAAAAAATGCGTATCTGCACTCACAATATGTTTACGTAGTCACTGTAGACTGGAGCTATACAGCAAACTCCATATTTTACCACTGGGTGGCAAATCAGACAGTTCGTATTGGCGCAGAGGTAGCGACATTTTTGAACGGTCTAAGCAAGCGGTATAACGTAACTGGTGACCAAATTCATCTCATTGGACACAGTCTCGGAGCTCACATTATGGGCATCGCTGCTCATCAATCGCACTTGACGGTAGACCGTATAACAGGTTAAATTTACTTACATTCAATGCAATTTCGGTCGCCGTATCGTAACTGTTACGACACGGCAACCGAAAATGTATGAGATACCTTTCCACAAAATATTAGTTGAGCTGCGCCTTGAGCTACTTCCCTGTAATTTCCCAGATAGCTTAAAGATTTTGCACTCGGGAATATCGAAGCGCACCACGCATCGGCGCGAGTAAGCTACCCTTAAGATAGCCTTACCTAGATAGGTACTCTTGAGATAGCCAATCACACTAAACTTGGTCTTAGTCCCCTCAACGTGCAGCTCCTCCTTGTTTGGTGAGTTTTTGTTGAACCACCGACCTCGTAATACGGTATCTACAGGGAATGATAATTATGTCGCTAAAAAACCTTTTACACAACAAATAATTCCGATATTTTTGCGCAGAACGGCAAACGCGCGGCCGATCAATCAACCGCGATTTTGGCGCGAAATCGATCGACCAATAAGAGCCCAACCTTTTAGCGCGTGTTTAATTCTTCTTTTCCATTGGTAGATCGAAGTTTCCCGCGCTACTAAAATATGTCTACTGCGCAGCTACATCTGCAGGCCTAGCACGGGCACCGGGATAAAGTTACATCCACCCGTTTTGTCTTCGCGTCAATGTGAAAAAGCTAGAATATGGATACATCCGTCTCGTTCTCGCGGGATAAATATGGCGGACAAAATTTTATCCCTGCGCCCGTGCTAGGTCTGCAGAAGGATTTTTTATTGGTTGTGTAAAACTGTAGGTACCTAAATGTGTACCTTTATCTGCCAACAGGATTGGATCCGGCCCGACCTCTCTTCGAATACCCGAGGCAAGACGAGACGGCGAAGCTAGATTCGTCCGACGCTAGATTCGTGGACGTCATTCACACGTGCGCTGGCGTCCTAGGTATCGAGGCCGCCATCGGAACAGCGGACTTCTTCCCTAACAGCGGCATTCCACCGCAGCCAGGCTGCGAGACCATTCCTAAAATATTAGGTGGGTAGGTATGTGTAATACAATAAGTAGGTATCTCTATAGGTACATGCAAAAGCTTCGATTTACGTTGCACCGCTGCGCCGATTACTCCAATCTGAGAGCCTACCACAATCACAACGTTCTTAGACTTATTATATTGTTATTGTTGCGGATCATGACGTGTGACGTCACCCTTATTCTATCTGCGTGTTCTTCTGACCATAGTGCCAGACTCCGGTGATTACCATATTATTTCACTGATACTGAAACGATTACTTTAATTAAGAGCCGGTGCTCACTAGTCTAGCGCGGCTATAAGACAAATGCGGCTCAGGGTGGCTTTACATGGCCTGACCTGACATCGTGTGAAAGAGATGGCTATATATAAGTTTCTGGGGAGCGAAAGGGAAAAGCTATAACCTTATAGTTTGTTTCTTTTGCTCCCGTGAAATTCAAGTCTAGCTGTCCCTTTCACACGATGTCAGGTCAGGCCATGTATAGACCTTTATACTTGGAGCCAAAGTGTAAGAAAGAAAAAAAAAAATTTTTACGAGCTGGCAGCACTGTTTCATACCGTGCCGCGCTGATTTCCCGCGTATTTCGATGTCAAATTGTCGATTTCGATCGTCTCTGAGCTGTTGTAAAGTGTAAAATGCGAGTTTTGTCGTACTTTTAACATAGTTTTGTTGTTTCTAATACACAAGCCACGTACAGCCACTCTTACCTTGAGCTTGTATATAAATTAAGTAAATCGATAACACATTACAGAGGCGTGCAGTCATGGACGGTCCTATAATTATTTTGCGGAATCCATCATTACTCCAAGAGCCTTCCCAGCTTACCAGTGCAGCAACTGGGTAGATTACTTAGAAAATCGCTGTGACCAATATGGATACATGGGCGAAAATGTGAGTAGGGGAAACGTTGGAAAATATTTTTTAAAAACAAGCGCATCGTCGCCTTTCGGTCGATCTAATTAGGTGTACCTAGTTATCGTATGTAATGGCCAACTATTTTTATTGTAAATTAAATGTTAAATAACTATTATTGTTTGTTTTGTTTGTCTTCACCAGTATCCACACCCTTTCATAAATATTCCTCCGTCAATCATCATGGCTGGTTCTTCCAACACCATTTACATGAGTTTTGGACTCGGGTTGTTCCCCTTTGCCAAGGCTGACCGCCAGAGGCCGTTGCTTCAGGGGAATTTGTTTCACAGCGAGTGGCGCTGACGAGCAGGAGCCTCTCAGCGGCATTGAGGTTTGCGACCTAATCGCGTTACGTCTAGAACTATGGTCAAGGGTTTTCTTCCCGTCGTCGCCATCATCGCCTTTATTCGAGACTATCTCGCGCACCTCGATGTGACGTCCGGTGGGCGCGCGTGCAGAAGCACAATGTTTCTCAAATGGGTCCGTGCCGCTGTCAGCGCAGCCGAGTCACAAGCTACCGTGGGGTAGCTTGTGACCCGAGACAGTGGTGTCTCGATTGTTACGTCACGGGCCGTCACGGGCGATGACGTCGTTGCGCACGTATCGCTCGGCTCCAGTGCATGAGTGCACTTTCGCAAGGTGACATAATGGACGACCTGCAGCCGTCTCCTTTGGCTTTCAGAGCGTATAGCGCATACCAAGAATGAGCGGCGTATGTCAGCCTGGTTCTTTTTTAGGTCTTGTATACTCTACTATCGAGTTGAGGACTGGACATCAGGAGAGTAACGCTTTTGATGCATATGCAGATAGCTTATGCGGCTTGACCGATTTTGACGAGTACCTAAGGTGTGGTTGGATTCCTCTTACCGTCCGGGCTGATATAGGTAAATTGAGCAGTCGGGTATTTTGTTTTGCAATATTAATTGTTCAAAATATGATGCAATCAGTATCTCGCAGTATCAGCGTACCTACTTATATACTCATCCATCATAAATCATGTGTGTTACGCTGAAGATAGATGTTCGAGAATAGATAGATACCACGCTTAATTATTTCAGGTAAATAATCAAATGTACCGTGTCGTGGTAACACAAGATTTGGAAAATAATACAATGATTATGACCGTTATGACTTCGATTTCTTCACGTTCCCGCCAAAATTCTCTGACTGAGCCCCTATTCGGAGAAATGACATTTTATCTCGGTCACTCTCACTCCCATTAAATTCTGAATTAGAGAGACAGTGACCGAGACAATCTCGAGGAATAGGGAATATAGGATTATATAGGATATATAATATATTTATAGGAATACAGGAATAGGGTACCTGGGACCCTATTCCTGTATTCGCTCGAGATTGTCTCGGTCACTGTCTCTCTAATTTAGAATTTAATGGGAGTGAGAATGACCGAGATAAAATGTCATTTCTCCGAATAGGGGCTCAGTCAGAGAATTTTGGCGGGAACGTGAAGAAATCGAAGTCATAACGGTCATAATCATTGTATTCTTTTCCAAATCTTGTGTTACCACGACACGGTACATTTGATTATTTACCTGAAATAATTAAGCGTGGTATCTATCTATTCTCGAACATCTATCTTCAGCGTAACACACATATTTTTTTTTTCTCTTAAATTTTGGCTCCACAGTTTGTGTATTTAGGCAGTGTCCATATTCCACAACAAAAAGAAGCTTAGGGCCTTGCCCGCCTTGCCATAAACTTGCCATCAGCATTGGGTATTTTTCGCAAGTGTGGGGAAAATAATGTTCTTTGGGGAAAGAAAAATAATGAGGAGTTTTCCAAAAAAAAAAAAAACCTGGTAATAAAAGTACCCAATAGATGGCGTTAGATGTACCTTGAGGTTTTTTTGTCACTGTCAAGACATGAAAGACAAAAAAATGTACGTGTGCTTTTTTTTTCTTGTGTTTTTTGGCTCCACATGTGTATTTAGACAATTTCAAGTAATGTAACTATGTATTTGACTTCATTTGAAATATTACAATAGTTGACACTGGCTAAATACACAACGTGTGGAGCCAAAATTTACGATTTAAAAAATAAACATAAAATATTTCGACAGAAATGACAATGACAGGAAAAACGATAGGACTATTACGCCATCTAGTAAGTATTTTAGAACTATTTTATTTTTTTGAAAACGCCTCATTATGTGTTGTTCGCCAACCGCCAACGCCATATAGGCATTAATTGTCATTATTTATTTTAGTTCATTTTTTTTTGTCTTTTCTGTTCAGGACTTTGGCGTCGCACGTCTTGTGCATTTGCCAGTGCCATGTTTATATCTTAATTCTTTAGAATAAAATCTAGATTATATGACATTAGTTTTATTTCTTGTTTGAAAAAAATGGGGAAAAAAGTTTCAAAACGTATCATTTTGGGGAAAAGAATACTTGAATATGGAGATATTTTAGAAACTCGATCTAGCAACCCTGGCTGATTTTGCATACTTTGGGTTCATTTATATTTATTTGTATTTTTCTATAAATTAAAATCTTTTCAAAGAAGACAAAGGAATTCTTCGAGAGACAACAGTGTACTGTAGAAATACCTATAGGTTATGAAATAATATATTGTTTATAAAAGCCATTTTAACCATTTTCTGGCCGTTTCTTTTGCTTTCGTAGATTTCACGCATAACAATATGAACAGAAAACGCAATGTGAATTATATTAAGCCTGAAGATCCAGAGTTTCTTAAAGTTTTCAAAAGACAGGCTGGATACGACGATCGTAATCCCAAGTTTGATGAACTTGAAAATGACGAAAAGGACTTCGTCGACGACGAGGACAGCGAGAAACCACAAGTTGTGGTCTTAAAAAAAGGCGACCTTACAGCCGAAGAAGCTGAGGATGAACAACAAAGATTGCAGCAAAAAGAAGAACAAACTAAAGCTGATCTGACTCAGCGTGTCATTTTTAAACCAAAACATGCAACAGGCTCAGGTCCCGATGCAAAACGTAAACACAAATATGATGATGGTAAATCTTCGATGGAAAAGAAAAGCAAACCTGTGCTATCATTTGGTGATGATGAGGAAGATGAAGATAGCTAATATTTACTATATTTGAATTTAAAAAAAAATATATAAATTTATTTCAGTTTCAAAAAAAAATATAAATTTATTTCACTGAATTAAAAGATAAGCAAAATAATGTTCTAAGTCTTTATTTGTGTTTAGCTCACACTATGATTATGATGAGATCAGTAATATTTTTGTGCCTAAATGGTCTCTGACCGCTAAGCTATTGTATGCAAAAATTCAGCTCGATCTGTTCAGATGTGATAATGCAACAGACACCAGAGAGAATCACTTTCGAATTTATAATATAAGTTAAAATATAGTTATGGTTAAGTTCATATATAAGTAAAATTGGTCCTACCTATCCAATGAAATCTCTATTAGGAGAGAGACATTGCAACATGCCTATTCATGTTAGAGGCTTTTGGTAGTTTTGTGATGCATGAAGTCTGCTCACTATTGAGGGTTTTTCTTAACTGAGTTAACAATATTGCATATACATGTACTCCACAGAGCCATGGAATCAATACCGTTAGAAATGTCTGTTCATGGTCCTTACAAAGTAATACATTTCAGTGACTGACAGAATAGTCTTATGCAGTTTGGCATTGCATTCTTCTGCATCAGCCTTTAAACATTCCATTGTTGGGATATCGGCCTGCCATCAAAGGTTAATAAGCCATATCCATATGCTGGCTTAGTGCAGGTTTCTTCTCTGGAAATATGCAGATTACCTGATGATGTGCATTGACTCACTGCATTGTGTAGGTATTATTATTGTATGTTTTCAATCAGACTAATTTATGGCTGTTGAAACACAACTGTTTGCGGATACTTTAGAGACTATTAGTTCTTCTTGTTTCTATAGATTGAATGCGCACTGTCTGTATCATTCTCATATTCTAATAGTTTGTGCAGCAGAAATTTCCGTTCATCCTTAACAATACTAATACTTTCTTGGTTTCTAGCTACTTCATCACAAAGTGCTGCATTTTCCTGAAAAATAATAATTTTCTGCGTTACCACTGAACTCTAAAAATGTGCTCGGTGGAAAATATGAGATGCATTTTTGTTGTTTTGTTTTTTTATAAGTTGCCGACTGGTAAGAACATTGGGATCTAGTCAACCAGTTTCTGGGTAATCTTACTGTTAGTTTCGAGTAGTAGAAGAGTAGTTACGGTAGTTTGTATGATTTTGTTTATGTAGTACTTGTCCAGAAAAATAAAAGTTTTATGTGTTTCATCTTACCAGTATTAGTGCTTTTATCTGTCGTATGATTAATTTATACTTTTTTCTGTATCGTTTGGTCTGTTTCTCATTAAGACAATTCATCGAATAATTCGATTTCATCACTGGTTACAATACAAATACAAGATTGTTATTTCGTGTTTCTGTATTTTCGATTATTTTTTTTCGGGTTGCTAGATCGCGTTTTTAAAATAACCCCATATTCAATTCAAGTATTCTAGTCCCCAAAACGATATGTTTTGCAACTCTTACCCCCATTCCTTTTTTCAAACAGGAAGTGATATAATATAAAACAAAGATGTATTGAATCATTTAAAAAGCTATATCTATACAAAAATTCAACTCGATCCGTTCAGCCGTGATAACACGACAAACGCCCAGACAAAGAGACATTATCATTAATTATTATCATTATCATGCGCATTTTAAGCCGCACTCATAGAATACCTATACTTTTTCTAAGATAGGTATATAACGTCGGTTAAGGGTGTCTATACATGGCCTGACCTGACATCGTGTGAAACCAGCTTTTGAATTTCACGGGAGCAAAAGAAACAAACTATTAAGGTTATAGCTTCTCCCTTTCGCTCTCCCAGAAACATATATATAGCCATCTCGTTCAAGATTTCTTTCAACGACGTCAAGTCAGGCCATGTAGCGAGGCCTTAACGTGACCGCACATGAGACAAAACATTAAATATATCAATGCGTAAGTGTGTTTGTTCCCGTTCAACTCTGAAACAGGTGAACGGATTTGATTGAAATTTGGTATGGAGGTAGCTTATAGCCTGGATTAACAGATAGGCTGATTTACACTGTGTGTAAAGAATGCACATTTTTTATGTATTTATTTTCGTTTCACGCGGCCGGCGCCCATGTCACAACACCCTACTACAACATTGAAAAAGCGTTCATAATACTCATAATTTATTCATCTACCCTGTACAAAGTATTATGAGAATTTAGACATATATAAAGTTTTATTAGTAGGTAGGTACCTCTTCATAATCAGCTCTTAAGCGTCCACTACTGGACGAAGCCTACACCATAATGGGGTTGCCATAATCCCCACGCTTGGCAGGCGGCTTGGGGATCGCAGAATGTTTACCGTTTACTAAGAGGAAGCTGCTGCCCATCCTCTGGTGGTTCTGGTCGCAGTTTTAGGACATACCCGTGTCACATGGTAGGTACCTACCATGTTGTAAATAACAAAAAAAAAACAAATACCTATACCTACTTGGCGAAAACATCACATTTTAACGTCATGTATAATCAATTTACTTACCAGGGACCCTATTCGGAGATATGTCATTTTATCTCGGTCACTCTCACTCCCATTAAATTCTAAATTAGAGAGACAGTGACCGAGATAAAATGTCATATCTCCGAATAGGGTCCCTGCCTATTTCTGGGTGCACATATTAAGAATTTATTACAAACTTAAGCGTAAAATGCTGGCTAAAAGCGTGTCGGACACGACAGCAATAGGGTACCGTAGCTATAAGTCAGTAATAGTATTAAATGTAAACAGGTACAGATGTTACGCTTATTGATGACGTTGGCACTATTTTACACACGTAGATAAATAGTTTTAAACTTTCATGGCTAGGTACGGCGTCCATAAATCACGTCAGGACAAAATCAAGACAATGTGGAGATATGAAGTGCTAAGGACTCTGATTTCGAGGATAACGATTTCTCTATCCTCAAAATCTTCGAAAGGCAAGCAAGGAAGGCTGTCCAACATGTCATGTCATACATAGTCGGGAAGACAGACAAAGAGAGAGTTAAAAATAAGGAAATGTATGTAGCACAATTGGGAGAAAAGCCTACGAGTTTAACCCAGTGTGTAAGCTCCATGCCTCCATACCAAATTTCATCCAAATCCGTTCAGCCGTTACGGAATTAACAGGGAAAAACACACTTACATAATTACGCACAAACTTTTGGATTTATTATATTACTGTGATGTATGTTTTAGTATATTCTCACGTGAAATTTGTTTGCTAATAATTAAAATCACGTGAGTTATGAACGCCCCCTATGCGCCATATTTTAACATTAAGATGGGAGTAGACCGACATATATCTGCCCTAACTTTTAAAACTTTTTACAGACATTCACTTGTAAGGTCTAATTTAACAGGTACATTTTTGAGACTACATGAAAGAGCAGCCAGCCAGCTTAGTTTGTTAATAATAAAAAACATTAACATTGTTTTGATTTGAGAACTACCCTTGAAGTTCTCAAAACAAACGTAACATGAAACCAACAAAGTTCATTAAAATAACAAGTAATATCGTTATAAGAAAAACAAAATACCCGACTGCAAGTTCTAGTCTATGACACTCCCGACGTAAAAAGGAATCTGAAGACACCTCGCTTGTCAAAATCGGTCAAGCCGTTTAGGCTACAGGTGCTCTTATAGGAACACACGAACATACACAGACCACAAAAAATTACCCTTCTCCTAGGGCAGTCGGGTTAAGTATTAGTTATTAAAAACAAACCTACTCGGCTTTAATTATATGCAATATAAATCCAGTATTTTTTTCTTTCACATAAAAATAAATCAATGTAGAGCGGTTAGCACACATAACAACACGTAGAGTCCGTTTAACAAACAAGAGAGAAAGAGAGATAAATATATCACTAATTTTCTCATTGGCCTGCGGTCCTTGGTTGTCACGTGTGTTCTCCAGTGACAGGACAACCATAAGACCCCTATATCTTATGGTTGTCCTGTCACTGGAGGACTCTACGAAATGTTTTTTTTTTTAAACTTGTTCCGTCGGACTCGATAGATGGCGCCCAAATTGCGTACCAAAGCTAAATATACAAAACTTGGGCTTATCGAGTCCGTCGGAACTAGTTTTTTTTTTTAATTATTTCGACCAAATACTATACAGGCTGATTTCACAGGGACAATAAGAAATCCGAAACTATAAGAGATACAAGGAAACTGTCTTAGGAACCATTAGGTCTTAATTTGTAAAAACCATTTGGGCGTAATAATATTTTTGGTCAAGCGTGTCTTCCCCATATAAATGAGTTATTTTGATCTTTTCTTTTTAATGCGGTTTGACTCAATTTCACGTAAGGATCATATCATGGTAAAAGAAAAAAAAAGAGAAAAATCTTATCATTAGAAGTAGTAAAACGGAGCAGTAAAAGTTATTCAAGTTATCCAGTTAAACTATAACTAACTATTACTTCTTCAAGTAGTTATAGTATAACTAAACAAGTTCAAGTTATCCAGTTAAACTATAACTAACTATTACTTCTTCAAGTAGTTATAGTATAACTAAACAAGTTCAAGTTATCCAGTTAAACTATAACTAACTATTACTTCTTCAAGTAGTTATAGTATAACTAAACAAGTTCAAGTTATCCAGTTAAACTATAACTAACTATTACTTCTTCAAGTAGTTATAGTATAACTAAACAAGTTCAAGTTATCCAGTTAAATCAAGTAGTTATAGTTAGTTATAGTTTAACTGGATACTTGAACTTGTTTAGTTAGTTAGTTTAGTTATACTATAACTACTTGAAGTAGTTACAGTTTAACTGGATAACTTTTACTGCTCCGTTTTTTTTTCTTCCAATACAATGAAAAGTTCCTTACATGTCGATCCGCATTAAAAAAAAAAACACAAAACAACTCATTTTTATGGAGAATTCACGCTTGACCAAAAAAATAACTACGCCAAAATCGTTTTCATACGAAATGAGTAAATGGTTCCCAAGACAATTTTCCCGTATCTCATAAGGATTCGGATATGCCCAGTTAAAAAAAAACAGCCTGTACATTGATCATATTCAATTTGAAGTAAACATAGTCCAAAAGAAGTCCCAGACCGTTTGTTGAAAAACGTGATCCTGTTAAAAAAAATAGCAAAATAATACTGTGAAAGCTTAATTAGCATCGCCATAAAGTTTAACCCTGAAAACCACTCTTACTGACTGGTTTAAACGGAATAACAGTTAACAGAAATCCCCGTTGGGATATTGGTACCCTAAAAATGTGTATACATCTTACGGATATATAATTTTTAAGCAACATTAAAATGCACGTTTCTACCACTATATCATGATTATTATCACAAATGTAGGTAAGTACATAATAATACATATTTTAATTTTAAATACTTGTATAAAACAACTTACAAATTATTTCAATGGTAGTACATAACAAGGAAAATACTTGTACTTCCGCTCCTTCAGATATACATATAAATAGCTATAATTAATACGATCAATGCGTACTTGTGATTTCATTTCATTAATTCTGCAGTCGTATATGAAAACTTTACAGATTCTAAATTACATTTTTGATATTATTCTTCGACAAAGACGAAGCAGCCTGATTACGTAAGCTATCAATCGTAGCCGCGCCATCTCGTTCGCGTCTAACGTAGTCAAGCTGCTGCTTTATCGATTTCAAATGTAAAATTAGTCGATCGATAACCACCATACTTGGGGTGCTATACAAACAACGATAGATAAAAGAGATATTATACAAAACAATCGCAAAACGGGACAGATAAATAAAAGCGTCACGACGCATCATTAAAATTAGATGTATCTACATCACTAGCGGCATTTTGTACCGAAACTACTAAGTAAATGCATATTTTAATCCTATTAATTTTTGTTTACATCATAAGTAAACATTAAATATTGAGAAAAATATATTATTTATATTTGTATGTATTTAGTTTTGTCATATTGTTGTCTGTTGTACATTCGTTTGTATGTATCAAGGTCCCATTTTATATGTAACTAATCTGAAACTCTTCTGGAACTGAAGAACGCAAAGCAGTTTTCAGATTATACTAAGATAGAATTTGCTGCCTGATTCTGAAGATCATCAAAGTTAAATCACATTGGATTGATGTAGAAAGCCCCCAGTTGACTATTCCCCTAAAAATAATATGCAGTTATACAGGCTGAGAGCGGGGGAAGGCTCAAGTTTGCCGTTTTCCGCCTCGTATGAATTGTATAATTATTAAACTATTCGCTTTATGTAAAGTAAACAAGTTTTTTTTCGAGTGGGGATGTTCATCATCAATTCAACGTGATTGGGCTTTGACAGCGTTCAGAATCAGACTGTGGGGGCCTGTAGGTCTATATCCTTATTTCAATCTTACACTGAACTTTGTCTCTACTATGGAGAATGAAACCAGCGTTAGATCGAAATAAGAATTCTGTAATGCCGCTTATACACTTTTTCTAGACCTTTGAGATAGCCCTACAGCGACGCGACAGTCTACTATAGAAGCCTTTGCTAGATCTTGCTTGTTCTACCTCGAACTTCGACCAACCTTGGCCGAATAACCTCATAGTATATGTACAGCTCAGATTACCCCCTATAGATTTACTCAAGTCGATCAAATCGCAACAAGCATCAGTCGTATCACCGAAAAACTCACTTCAAATAGGTGCGGCTAGACGTAGCCTCGAGTGAGGCAATCGGAACGCTTTGACTCAGTCCCCGCATACTGCGCTTTCCCGAATTTACGTCGGAACAATAATCAAGTAATAGGTTATCTATAGGGTGTAATCCATGATTACTGCCCAGATTGCGGTAGGGCGGCAGCCGAGTCAGCGGTCGCGGCGCGCCCGCTTGGCGCGCGGGGTGGGCGCGGCGGCGTCGTCGTCGTCCCGGCGCTTGGCGGGCGCCAGCGGCCGCTGCAGCTGGCTCTGCGCCGTCAACTGCAGCTGCAAGGCGTGCGTGTTCAGCCTCTCCGCCAGAAGCAACGGTTTCAATGCGGCCATTTTATGACTGTACAACGTCACCCACGGCCGACTGTTCACCGCCGCCGTCAGTTGCTCACGAACACTCATCTCTGTATTTTCTGCATTATGCCACTTCCCATTACTCTGTCCTTCGTCCTTTTCGGTTTTCGTCTCGTCCATGTTGTCGTCCGTGTCCGGTTTGCAGACGATGTGGACTTGCGCGCGGACTTCCGCGTCGAATTTAGATATGGTGCTTACGAGAGGCTTCGCCCAGCCGATGTGTAGGATAGGAGTTTGACTACCTTCTTCCCACTTGCATATACCGTCGTAAAATCTGAAACATGTTGATTTGCTGGCATTTAAAGGAGAATGTCTAAACCAAGTATCTGCATCAAAAGTATTCAAATATAGATGTGATGTTAGATTTTATTAAACATACTAGCTGATTCCCGCGATTCCGTACTCTATGCCAGCCTCTTTAAACTCTTCATATAAACCCTGTTCTGACTGTGTTCGTAACACAGCAAATAAGAAATCATCAAAAGCGGTCCAGCGATTCCGAAGCGATGCTCCGTCATACATAAGGGAATCTATATATATAAATCGATAAGGATGTTTTAGAAGTATTCTCACCTAAGCAAGGATGCGAAACATTCGGGATCCTTTAAAATCGACCTTGCCGAGTGTCCGGAGCTTTCAGCTTTCATAAGTTGTGGTATCAGTTCATTGGCGATTTCAGAAAACTCCTTATATATTTCTTCATCATCACGGGAGTAGTTATAACTGAAAAAAATAAGGTTACATATTAAGTTATAATATTACTTTAAAAAACCAGACAAAATAATCATTGTAACGAAATTATCTATAGATAATTGTTTTGTTACATTCAATGGTGGGACTAGTTGGAAAGGAGGTCATAGTAATCATCATTATGAATCACTGTTACAATGGGATCAAAATTGTGAAATTGAATTGAAACAGAGAGAGTCAGTGAACTAAAATCGTGACAGCTGTTCCTTAGAAAAATTACATTCACACTTTTTCAACACTAGAAAAATTACAAACAAACAAACAAAATTTAATTTCAAACATATAAAAATTAAATGGTTCCATCCCGCTCGGTAACACCCCTTCGTCCACACTGTTGACGATCGATATATGGAACAGCAGATTTTTTTCAACCCCAGAAAAATTACATTCATACTCAATAGAATGTATATGGAACAGCAGTTATTTTTTACATAGAAAAATTACATTCACACTCAATGGAATGTATGAAACAGCATTTTTTTTATCTATAGAAATATGGCTGGAAGAGCAGATTTTTTTTTCTATAGTAAAACAACATTTACACTCAATGGAATGTATGGAACAGCAGTTTTTTATACATAGAAAAATGGCTCAATAGAATGTATGGAACAGCTTATTTTTTATCTTTAGAAAAATTACATTCACACACTCAATGGAACGTATGAAACCGTTTTTTTGTATCCATAGAAAAGTGGCTAAATGAAAAGTATGCAACAGCAGATTTTTTTCATCTATAGAAAAATTACATTCTCGCTCAATGAAACATATTATTCCATTGGGAATGTATGTATGAATGTATTCCATTCAGTTTGAATGTAATTTTTCTATAGATAAAAATAAGCTGTTCCGTATGGATATTTCTTATGTGTACAGAGTTAGTCCCATGGTAACAGTAGTTCATAATTAAGCCCAATGAGCTCTCTGCAGCTTAGAACCACTGATATGTTTTATTTTGTAACCCTGTAGAGATGTACCAAATGCCTTTAACTAGAAATTAGAATGGTGATGCTCAGACTCGACTATTATTTAAATCTGTAAATAATTTCACCACTCAAATCTAAATTAGATATACCTAAGGCCCTAAATAAAACAATTGAATTGAAGGATGTGGATAAGTTCATCTCGTTGAACTGAAATTATGCAGATAAAAAATACATACTGTCTAATAACATCACCAGCACAGGCCCACGCATGAAAAGCTTCTTTATACATCTTATGGCGATGATGATAACCTCCTTGAAAAGTGTAAGGATATACATGTCTGTCTTCATAGTGTGTCCTTGATGATCTAATAGCTTGTGTATACAGTGCAGCAGAATCTGGTCTTACTGTACCATCTGATCTCGTGCTATTTAGGTGACCAGACGAAGACTGCATTTCTGATTCACCAGGGCAGTTAGATATCCTCATGTACTCATCCAAATCTCCAAGGTTACCAAGTGCCATTGGATAGGTGTCTAGATGACCTGAAGAACGAAAGTACGAAGTTGAAGAACGGGCAGTGTAACATGCTTTAAAATTCTATTCAATAACATTGTGATGACACTCAAAAATTTTGCAGCAACACATGAACGAGGTTGGCATAAAACAGGTTGTAGATTGACGAAAGAGGGAGATTTGTGCTCTGCAGTGGTCTGAATAAGCTGCAGATGATGACTATTAATATTGAAATAGATGGATATGTACCAAAAGTTTCTAGAAACAGAGTACCTAGTGTGAGTTTTTTCGTTTGTGTTTACCTATGTTGTGTTTTCATATACATTCTATCTAGATGGCACTGCTCTTACGCATACAAATCATAGTTAACATTATCACAGTCGAAGTAAACACAACTGGAAAAACTCGCAATAGGCACACTGACCACATGTCATGCACATAGCACAGTATGAGCAACACATGTCAAAGGCTTAGCTTGAAAGCATCAAAATGGCTACAAGTCCACACACAAACTGCCACAAGGCTGGCATTTACACTGTCCTGCTGCTAACACTTATTTGGTTTGTAGAAGCCTTAAAAGCTGAACCTTATCATAATTAAATCTGACAAGGAAGTAATGGAACATGAGGATGAACATTAAATTGACGAACTGATTGAAATGATAATTACCACCATCGTATAGAAGCCACAATAGCCTGTGCTGCATCTGTGCTACCTCATGAACATCAGTAGTGGGTGTGAATGTAGGATTTATTGATGAGACTAATGCAGCCAGCTCCATCACCCTTGTACATACTACTGGCTTGCCGGCCACATACAGCCACGAGCGAGCCAGAACACCTTCACCTACTGATCGCCCTCTCTTATCCTCATTCCCTTTTCCATGCCATGTTACCTGAAAATGTTCATCGCAAATTGATAGCAGATATGTATGACCGTTGTAAGAAGAGACATTATTAGGGTTTTAGAACTGAAATATTTTATTAAAAAGTACAATACTGGACACTTATTTGACATAACAAAATTTTACAAAAAACAATGAAAAAAATAAAATGCTTACTTCTGCTGTTTCTGTACCATCTTTGCCAAACACGACCCATGCATGATCTTCAGACAAGGCTAGGTGAACGTCGTGCTTACCCAGTACTTGGCAACCTGCAGTCACGGCAAAGGCAACACCAAAACAATCAAGCTTGTTCCCTGTCAAGAAACTGTAAATAGATTGTAAATGTGCTCTGTCCTTGTAGTAGCTGCGCGTCAAAGAATTCCAAACTACATCAGCAACTCTTTTCACCAAGTCGCGCGTTGCGAATGTCCCGCTCAAAAGTTTTGTGTCGACGCCGCTTCGCATCAGCGATACAAACCGATCGTGTAGGGAGCGCACTTCGTCCCACTCCACAGATGGAAACTTCATCTTTACAAATTTATTTCCCGCCAAGTTGACATCTTTATCTGTGTTTTTCACTTTGGTTAGATTGTTTTCAACCGCTCCAACAATAATAGAAAATAGGGCTAAATCGGCTTCTTTGTCACTGCGCAGTTGCTCTTCAAATATAATACATACTTTCTGTAAACTATCAATGGGAAAATACCGTTTATATTCTGATATTGCTGACATTGTTCTGAGTTAATTACATTCTCCAGATTACGTGATAATTTGATAATTTTCATCAATTTTTTTATCGTTTGATAGAAGCCGGCTTCAGTACGCAAATAAAACAATAAAGGGATGTGCCATGTGCGATGCGACTTTTTGCACCTCACGAGGTCGATTAACAATGAATTGTCGAATTGCCGCGGTAAGCAACACTAACTTTTTTTTGTTTGTTTTGAACCGTATACCCCTTAGAATAACTAGGTAGGTATCTACCTACTAGGTTATTTTAAGATATCCCATCAAAAATAGTCATAGTTTGAACACTAGATTTCTTTCCTTTGTTTGGTTCTCTTTTTTTCTTGACTACTGATTACAAGCCTACCGAACTAGACCTCGCTCACGACCGAATCAAAGTGACCGGTGGGCTTATCCCGTAACTCTGAAAGCGATAGCGAGAGTTGCGTGAGCGGGACCGTGCACAGTGCGACTAAATTGCGGTACATTTCAAAGTTAGAGGATAAGCCCGCAGCTCGCGACCCATGCGTGGACAAGTTGGTCACCACTCACCGAAACAATCGATCAATTTTGACCGACAGGTCACATCACTGTTAGACTAAATTAGTCTTTACGGTAGTAGGTAAATGCAACTGCAATGTTTGTGTCTTGCGTTCTTTTGATATTCACAAAACAATGTCTTTTTACCTTAATCAGAAGTATAAGGATTTGTTTTCTTTGGTACGTAGAAAGGTGTGAAGTTAAATGAATGATGGAGACCAGTAAGAAGTTAGGAAGAAGCTGATTTGTGGAAGCTGGCTCGCGGCTTGCAGGTCACTCGCGAGCCGCGAAACGCAACGGATCTAGTTGGTCTTTGATCGATGACTTGTGATGATACGCTTATGTTATCGGTCACGAGATCGATTGATCTACCGAAAAATTTGACACGTTCACTTGGGTTATCGGTCCCGATCGACCCGGATCGCGGGATATGACGGATCGACACAAGTCTTTTCCCAACCAACTCAATATTGAATCAAAAATGAAGTTGTTTAATCGTGTACAAACATCCCTTTCAACACAATAAAACGTCAAATAGAACTTATTTGTCTATGTCGAAAATTCACTGCTTTTTTTCGTTTTTCGCCCAATGGGCGGGCTAGAGCTATTGTGTCCATATAGCCTTGTGTTTCGTATTTTTTTAATATCAAAATTTATTCATTATTATTATTGTGGTGAACGTTAGTTATTTCATAACAATTATTATCTTTTATTTAAGTTTATATTGTATTTAGAATAGTGTTAGTATAAAGTGTTTTTGTTTTTTTTTGTCAATAAATAATGGTATTAATTATTTGTTTTTTTTTAAAATATTTTTGTTTGCCTCATTAGAGTGGTGGAGACTTTACTAGAAGAGTATATGGTGTTTTGGAAACAACACGAAAAGTCACGTTTCACAACATTATACTATTCACCAACACTCGTGCACGGAAATATTTGACTTCACTTGAAATCATGGACGTAACAAGTAAGTACGTCCCACAACGGGTATGCTGTTGAAACTTATTATTTTATTATTATCAAGAACACCTTTTGTACACAGTTTTTGCAATAAAATATTCTGATTCTGAAATATTGCAATACTTGATACTGGCTAAATACACATCCTCTAAAGCTAAACTATAAGAAAAAAAAAAGTCTTGTGTCAATGTCAAAAGTTATGTGTCAATGTCAATGTAATTTTGACAACAAAACTTTTAAAAAGTACGACGTCGACAGAAATGAAGCAGAAAATAGAGAAATGCGAGAATTGGATAATAATAATTTCAATCTGTTTTTGTTTCTTAATAATGTTCGAACTGTTATTTTAACCTAATTATTATTTTTGGATGTTTCTGTAATTTTTACACTTAAATTTATGACATGTATAAGTCCTTAGACGTTGATGCAGCAGTAGAGTATTTAAAAAAAATTGTCGATAGTATTCGCTGTACAGTTTGGTTTGTGTTTATATTCTTTCTACAATATAGAAATTGCAGGCTTACCGTTGAGACAATTATTCATGACAATATCTGTATTTCAGTGATAGGACGAATGGCACTCGCATGAGATATAGCTGTGGACACACGAGCTGTGAAAATTGCGTAGTTCTCTCAACTGACTGTGCTGTTTGCCTCACGCCACCTCAAAGTGCTTCTAGAGAGCCAGTAGCGGATAAACCTTTCACTCAAAGAGCTGCTAATGCCGTTAATCTACTCAATGTGTTTCAAAACGAATTTCATATAGATGGTAGGCAATAAGTTAACAGACTTGACTTTAACATCCATGCCATAGTCATATTGTAGGTCTTTCCTTGTACAGTGAATGAGAACTGGGGGATGTAACTGATAAGTTCTATTCCATGTCACCATCTAACTAAAAAAAAATATGTTATTTTTCTGATTTCTGAGTATGTATCTGTTATCTCCATGTTTATCATCTAATTCTAATTATACGCACATGAGAAAGTATGGAAACTAGTTATTTTTCGAATTGTGATGTAATATAGAATATTTATTGTTTGTTTTAGTTTATAAAAGGCACAGGATATCAGAACAGTTAAAAGTTGAAAAAGAAGTGTTCCCTGAGTGTATCCAAGCTCCTGCCAAATATTACAACAAAAGAAAAAGTTTTAAAAACACTAAACTCGACAAAGAAAATAGATTATCACAACTTCCTGGAGAAGAAGTATCACCTCACAAAATGGAGAAACGAAGCGAAAATGTTGAAATATGGCTAAACAAATATGTGAGAAAACCCTTTGCAGAGCTTAACTCAAATAATGAAACACTCAGAAAGAACACTCAAGCAATGAAAAAACAACAAAATAATTCAAATAATGAAAATACACCGCTAACATTTTCAAATCGAAAGAGATCCCATGCCAGAACAGCAATATCACACAAAACCCAATCTCCCGTAGTTGATCATTCAACACCACTTAAGAAAACAAAGATACAAAATAAGCAGTCCAAAATTGAATTGATCTGCACAAAACCTGATACCTCAAAATATTTTAATACTGATACTAATATTAATAATACAGTTAATAATGAAAGCGGAATAGTAATGGAAGATGAGGCTGTAATAACTATAGATGATTCACAAAGTGTTAGAGTAGATAAAGATATGAGTGCATGGCTTGCTGTCCAAGAGGCTGAAGACAATAAAAAATACGAAACTACAGTAATCAATTCAAAACCCAGTGAATGTATTACACTAAATGACAAAGCAATAGAAGCTGAAGAAGGCGCCAAAGTGCCATTTTATCTAAAAGGGTACTTTTCAGATAGATGCAAAGATTGTAATGAAAGTAACCACGATGTACCTGAAACAATGATTAATTCAAACAACCATTCTGGCATTACCATGGAATCTGGAAAAGATGTGTCAATTACAATTGAGAATAAAAGTTTCTTAACAGTTATTAACATCAAACAAATTGATAATAAACAAACAACAGAGAAAAGGAACCGCATGCATTCCGTTGAAGTCCAAACTGATACAATAGACAGTATTATTGACAATAATGACAGTGAAAATGTTCAAGTATCCCCAAGTCAAGATTTATTTCAAGATGGGAAACTTGAGAATGATAACACAAAAATTGTTTTGAATATGTTGAATGAAACTAAGAATGTAATAATAGAAGAGTCGGACAGTGATGAAGACATAGAAGCAAGTATGTCTCTCGAGGTGGCAGCACAAATACACAGATCATGTGAGGAGGTGTGAGTATTAGTTGACCAATGTTCTTCTTGTCCCTTATATTTTGCTTAGAAATAAACCTGCACCTCTAAAGAGGTGTTGAAAAACCTGTCCTTCCGGCCTGGCAGCATTGCTAACGCCAGAAGGAGATGAGTCAATAAATCGTCGGTCGATCCATAATCATTACTTACTTACCAATGTTTGGTACAATTCAGACAACAGCTGTCTATTAACTTTACATTCCCTAAAACAGTATAGGTACCTATTGGGAAGCTAGTGTTTTATTAATTTAATTAGTCAGGGTTCGTTTCTGTTCTATTAGTCTGATACAAAGACATAGAGGCTTTATTTAATAGGGATAATTTTGTGGTCTGATATTATTTCTTTATTAGTGACGTCTTGCGTAACATCTCGATGTTTGTAAAGTATTATTACTACGCTAAGGTTGAAATTGTAACATTTTTGAGCATGAAGAAAAAACTAAAAGGCGAAATTTATTTTATTGTAAAAAAAAACTACAATTCGTGTGTCGTTTGTATTAAAATTGCAACATCAAAGAACTATGAGTGTTTAGAGTTGATATTGGCACGTAGTTTTAAAACCAGAAAAATTAACAGAGTTTACGATTACCATTCTGCTTTTCAAAATGTTATTGCAGCTGTTAGAAAGCTTTTCAGCGCGGCACGGGTGTAGTATTTAAAAATCGGCAATTTGTAAAAACACACATCAATTTCTCTATGCTCACATTATGACATTTCCAAACATGAAACTCCATGTAATTCTGTTTTGGATTTGAACATTTCAGTTAGAAATTACAGAAGCTATCTCAGTTATTAATTTTAAAAATCTTTTTAGAGATTATGGTATCCTGGCTGATGTGGATAACATGGAAGAGCACAGTAAAAGGGCGCGGCGAGCCCCTCGCGGCGTCACCCCCACCAGCTCGAACTCCTCGGAGAAAGAGAACTTCAATCCCAATAAAACGAAGAAAGCAAACACTTCAAAGAAGAAACCAATGAAAAAATAACGAATCCAATTGATACAAAATAGATATAAGGACAATCTGTTTCTGTGATTGTTAATTATGACATTTTTTAAGTGTACCTAATCTAATTAATTTATCTATAAAATAAAGCTATTTTTCTACCTTTGTATTTACCAAATTTTTTTATCTAACACTAGTCCATTCAAACACTAGTTTATTATATTTAAATAATTAAATCACCCTTTGAACGATTCATGCATGGTGATGTTCGAGTTGGTCTGATCAAAGAGAAATCCCCCTATACATATACAACTCTTTGAGAAAAATCGGGTTTAGTTATCAATGGAAAGTAGCTATAACACTGACGTCTATAATACTATACGCACTAGTATTATAGACTTCAGTGAGCATCATCATCATCACAATATTTATCAAAAGCAGCGCCCCGCGGTTTTCCCGCCATTCTACAGAAACCGAATATTTTTCCGGGATAAAAAGTAGCCTATGTGTTAATCCACGGAATAAGCTACCTCCATACCTAAGATACCTACATCCTACACCCTAAAAACATAACCGTCCTTGGGCAGTTTGATAAAAACAAGTTAACTTAGTACTTAAATAAATTTGGAGAGTTTCAAGAGATGGATCGTAAAACAAAGGCATAGTTTGGTAGGTATCACTGTATTTCAATCGTAATTTTTACTATAGTATAACGGGATCACCACCAGCCGGAAGATCCGCCGCCGCCGCTGGACCAGCCGGAGGATCCGCCGCCGGACTTCCAGCCGCCGCCGCCGCCGCTAGACCAGCCGCCGCCGCCGCCTCCGCCGCCGAGCTTCCAGCCGCCACCACCTCCGCCGCCGCCGCTGGACCAGCCGCTGCTACCACCTCCTACACAAACATACACAAGTATGTAGAAAGATAAAAAAAACCTGAATGCAAAATTTAATACTTTCCTATAAAAGGTGGTCACAAAGGAACCGACCACAGATCACCCCTTAAACAAGGGTATAAGGAAAGTGTATGCTAAGCAGAAAGGGGCTCTTAGAACTATGGTAGAACTATGAACTTTTACTATGGTGTCCCATACCTACTAAAAGTTGAATAATAAGTACTAAAAAATAAATCAGCTGTTCTATATATACGTTTTGTCGAGTCCGATAGTTTTTTTTTAATGGAACGGTTAATTATATTTTGATGATATCGATGATGATACGAATTTTAGAATACTAGCTGATGCCCGCGACTTCGTACGCAATGCAAACTTCGGCCTCGCTAAACTCTTCCTACAAACTTTGTGATTTTTTCTTATGTTTTGATAGTTAATTTGCTATTCGGGACGGAGACAATCCATTAAATTAAAGGTCATATAAATCGGTCCTTAAGTTATAAATGATGTAAATAGCCCGACTCTGTTTTATGTATCTAGTACATACCTAAGTCGGAAATTACATGCATCGTATTGCTTACATTCCGTTTGGTCTAGACTAAGACATATCTTATTTCATTACGTACCTAGGTACTAATATAGTTATGTAGGCACTTGAATGTTATCGAAGTATTTTAAAAGCATCAAAAGTCCCTGCAATATAAGTACGTAGGTAGAAGATATTTTAAGACCACGTACTGACCTCCATCGCTTCTTGAAATAATCAAAAATTAAACGGTAATTTGTAAACCTTGTACCTTCTAACATGCATTAGTAATTTGAAGATTGCACAAACTCAAGTTACTTGAATTATCACGAACAAATCTAAAGTCCGGACAACGTAGCGGAGCATGGGGACAGATGTTGCGAAATTGAAAGATGCCGCACGAATGCCGACTGGGGAATGGATGACCCCTATAGGTACCATCATTCGACCTCTAGACCAGAGACTAAAATACCTAGAGTTTCTTTACTGACTAGAGTTTACTTTGTCCGGATGCTGCGTGGTACTTGCCCAGTGATAATAAATATATACCTACCTAATTATAGCTTATAGTTTCGTAATAATTAGCTTTTTGTCTTACCATAGCCGCCACCGCCGCCTCCTCCTGTGGTTATGATCTTGATGATCTTCACTTCTGTTGAACAAAGTACATTTAGTCTTTGGTGTGTTTATTGATTTGATGTTGTGTAAGCTAGTTGTTTATAGATCAAAAGGTCAACGAAACTAATTAACCCCCGGCTTATATCGTCGATTGACCCCAGCCTAAGACTACCTATAACAGAAAACATTTTATAACAATAAAAACTTTTTGCGTTGAAGAATTTTAACAAGTTATCAGTATGATAGAAACTTGTTTCTTGTGTTCTATGTGTATTAAACACCTAAGATATTGAATAATTGTGATTTGATCGCAACCGTACCTATATACATATCCTAATAGAAAATTGCGGAACTAAGTCATGACCTCTTTGAAGAAAATCCCAGGGATGAGTGTTGAAACTCAGCAAATGCAATAGAAAACGTAAATATAAAACGATTCACACTCATCCCTGGGGGATGCTAAGGAAAGGAACACACTATTAAAGACATGACTACTAAAAGTACTAAAAGACTACTAAAAGTTAAAGTTCCTATCATCTTTTCGACGTTCATTGCTGGACGAAGCCTCCCCCATATTGGGTGGTTACCATAATCCCCATGCTTGGCAGGTGGCTTGGAGATCGCAGAATATTCACCATTTACTAAGAGGACGCTGCTGCCTGCCCTCTGGTGGTTCTGGTCGCAGTTTTAGGACATTCCCGGGTCTCAAAGGTTAAACTCATAGTTGTATAAATGTGCTCACGTCCACCACTGCTGCCGCCGCCGAAGCCGCCACCGCCTCCATAGCCGCCGCCGCCGCCATAGCCGCCGCCGCCGCCGCTGGACCAGCCGCTGCTACCACCACCGCCGCCGAGCTTCCAGCCGCCTCCTCCGCCGCCGCTGGACCAGCCGGAGGAGCCGCCGCCGAGCTTCAAGCCGCCGCCGCCATACCCACCACCGCCACCGCTGGACCAGCCGCCGCCTCCGCCACCGCCGCCATATCCGCCACCGCCTCCGCTCGACCACCCGCTGCTAAACCCAGCGTGCGCCGCTGCGGCGATGGCTAACAAGCACACAAAGACCTGCGAATGATAAATAATAATATTTTTATCTATATTTTATTCTTCGTAAATAGAGACTAAAAGTGTTTTTTTTTTATATCTGGAACATTTGCACACACGGTCATCTGACCCAAACTAAGCAAAGCTTGTGATATGGCTGCCAGAGACTGATATACGTACATAGATATTTTTAAATACATACTTATATAGATATTAGTACCCAGACATAGAACAAACACAAATATTCATCACATGAATGTTTGTCCTAGATGGGAATCGAACCCACGCCCCAAACACAGAAGGTAGGTTCACTACCAACTGAGCCACCGAGGCAGATTTGAGTTTGGAATGTGGATATATTATTAGTAAAAGTTCCAGTCACAAAAGAGATCAGTCAAACATTGTATGAACAAGTAAGGCTCTATGATAAAGTAAACCGCATTCGAACCAAATAAAAAAAAAGATCATGATAAAATAAAAAACGCGCGAAATGTATTCCGCTTTCGTTCGTAATTCTTTACTCAAATTCGGATCTAGAATACGTTATTGTTCCTAATTGTATTTTCAAATAAATAAACGTATAATATTCTCTTAAGTTGCACTTATTTATTTTTTAATTGAGGGTGATAAAAAGTAGAACGTCCACCTCGGGAGCAACACTATTAAATTTTAAGCTCGAGTGATGTACCTTCTCTCCAATAAAATTGTTGTTTGCTCCATAAGCAAACAACAATTTCTATTTTATTTCCAGACTCGTACATTGACTCATACACAAAATATCAAATCATTAGCGTTCACATTTTGCAAATTTATATAACAACTAGCTGTTACCCGCGATTTCGTTTGCGTTGACCTACAAAAAAAAAGTAGCCTATGTTCGTCTCCGACCCTTAAGCTGTATCTATGCAAAAATTCAACTTGATCCGTTCAGCCGTTTAGCCGTGATTTTAACGCGACAAACACCCAGAAAGAGACAGAGCTACATTCGAATTTAGAATATTAGTTAGGATTAGGATTTAAGAGTATTTAAGAATAAAAATGCAAAAAATAAATTAAATTAAATTTCATACTATTCCACGATTCACAATTTATAACTACAGGAATTAAAGCACAGACCAAACCGCTTATGATAGAGATGTGAAATTTGAACCCAATACTTTAGAAATGGTGACCAATAAGAACGGATTTTGCGAAATTCCAAACCTAAAGGTGTAAAATGGAGCCTCAAAGTTTGTATGGAAATAATATTTTTTTTCATGCTAAGCCAATGCAACTCAGTTTGTGTACTAAGCATAAAAGATAAAGAATGGCATATCTCAGAATTTCTCGAAAATCAATTGCTTATGCGAGCGAAGCGTGCGGGCAAACTAGTTTACAACAGAGAGCAATGAAAGCATTATTGAGTTGGATACGGAGGGCGTCGTACAATTTTTGCGTATTACTTATATAGTTAGTCCATTGGCGTACGTAAAGACCGTACGTTTCAGTTTTAGTATGACAATGCCGCTTTTTTTTAAATTTAGCCATAGAGCTAGCTATGATATACTATGTACTCGTATAGATAGTAGAGGCGACACCGCAGTAAATTGCAATGTTCCATTTAATTGTGGTCACTTAGACAAACTTCAGTCAGTCACTCGCTTGAAAAAACAACCTTATTCCTTTGACTAATCAAAGCCTTATTCGCATAAAAATATGCCCGGGGAGTCTCATATTTACAACCCGACATATTTATGCAAATATAACACGACGCGTTTTCACAAAGCAAGCTCTCGTGCGTGACCGACCGAATATGAGCAAAGTGACTGCCATTAAATAGGACAATGCAATGTAATGCGGTGTCACCTCTAGTACGTAGTACATAATAACACAATGAATGTAGCCTTAGAATTTTGTAAAGATTTCTTATCACGGTCTAAATTTAAAATAATTTATTATAGGCACTGTACATAACATAGGTATACACTTATTTCATAGCCAACATCTAAAAATAAAATTTACCTACCGTAGATTAGGTACCTTTTAACTAGGTAATTTACAGGTTCTTTGTATTTCTAAACTGAATGAGTGTGATTATTACACACGTTGCCATCTCGTTAACAATAGAATTGACGTTTACAATGCGTTTTTAAGTTTTCGCAAGTGACCTATTCCCACAATCTTTGTTGCAGTGCTGCGCTGGGCTTACAATGATCCAGTTTTGAATTCGACATTGTTATGTCTGTGCCCTGTATGTCATATACATAGGTAATATAAAAAAGGTCTAAAGTTGCAGTCTCGAAAAGCTTCTATCAGTACAAATGGATTATTTTCCCATTCACCATTATCGGTGAGAGTTAAAAAAAATGGTGTGATGACTAGGTAAATCACAGATAAGGATCACAGATGGTATAAGGAAAGATTATGCTAATCCTATAGGGGCTCATAGTACTCATGATTAGGAAAAATTGTACTATGGGATCAACCCTGAAATCTAGAGGAAAAAACGCTGTTCCATACATTTTGTCGAGTGTCATTGACATTTTTCTATGGAACAGCTGTTAATTTTCTCTCGATTTCAGGGTTGATCCCATAGTGAAAGTTGTTCATAATGCTAACTACGAGCCCTTTTTGGCTTAGCATACCCTTTCCTTATAACCCTGTATATACATATACATATACATATACGGTCTATTCCCCCTGGCACACGAGGTACCTCTTATGATGTAACATCAAATCGGCATAAAACATAAAACAGAATGCCCTCTCGTTAAGCTCTCAGCGGTCATTTAGTGCATGTAACACCCAACAAATGAAAGGAGGAACTCTTGATCATTTCGGCCATCTCTGCTAATGTTTACAGGCTAAAAATTCGTGACCTAGAGCGTTATGTCGCCTATGTAGGTAACAATAATAGAAGTGCATTAAAAACAAAAAGTGAATTGGTAATCAGTATACAATTGCAGGTAAGTTGCACAAGAGGTGTAGTTTGAGAAAAACATGTCGATGGTTAACATAAGCTTAAGTAATCCACGACAGAAATTATGACCAAAATTAAATTTTTTGAACTGTTTTTTTTTCCAAGGTTTGCCTAGAAAGGCATTCTATTTCTTTATTGTAAATTACCATATCCACAATTATCATTGTCGCTGAAAAGCACTCGCTTATGAAGTACCTTTAAAAGCACATGAAAAAATTTGGGAACAATTAAATAGTTCAAAGAAGCTTTGTGTTGAAAATTATGCTAAATACAAACCCTGAATAGGCACTTATAATTTGGGCTACTGTTCGACCCTTTGGAGTTATTTAAAAACACTTCACTGATTGAACCCTCAAATTAATCCGAATAAATATATTGATGAAAAACGAAGGTAGCCAAAGAAGTATTACCTTCATGATGCAGGTGTGCGGTCACTGCTTGGTGAGGGGTCGGTGGATAGCCGTTTTATACGAACGGGGGACTCCCACCGCGCGCCGGCTGACCGCCAAGCCGAGCTCAAGAGGCGAGCGGAAGAAGCTCGCTGGACCAATGATGCAACCCATTGTCGGCTTGTCCCTTCGGATGAGATCACTCTAAAATATTCTAATGCACGCTGATGTTTTTATTATTGTTTATTGACTACCAAAATTAACGAAGAAAATTGTAATAGCTTACGTAATTTGCTTTGGTATTATCATTGCCTTGTTAGAATTTTAAACCGTACGTTTTTAAAGCTTTGCCCCGCAATTTGGGAGGTTTATTATTTTAACACAGCGATAATTCTTTGGGATCCAGTCTGCAGTAGGCACTAATGGAGACAGTTCCAGTTTGAACGGCCATTAGGTTTACTTACGCAAGGTATGATAATGTCACATAGAACTTGCTAGTTTCTAAACGAAAGATTTTGAAGTTATCGTCATGACAGGCTTTTTATTATTGAGGTGCCTATTACTTAGTAATTGTGCCCCAAAAGAAAATCGGATAGTCACAGGTTCGAATCCTGACTGGTCTGAAGGTTCGTCCACATGCAAAACATCTCCATTGTGGATGTCTTATTAATGAATTTTAAGGAATTTGTATGTAAGTACCTAATGAGTTAATTTTATGAAAGACATTCAATTAAGGTTCTGACCTGTTAAGTACAATTTATTAGCAAGATTATTATTTTTCTGTACATAATAATGGAACTAACCACTCACAAATACACGATAAATATACGTATCGGCATCAACACTCGCATTTATTTACATTGAATTTAAAAATGTAAATCGCAATTGTGGTTTCAAAATTAAAGGTGTCTTGCCCAAAACGGAATTAAGTATATCTATATTTTGTGATTTAATTTTTTCTGACTTACTTACTATATTTATTTTATGAACACAAAATATGCATAATTAAAACGTTAACAACTAATAAACATCACATGGTTTTACCTCTATTTTGTGGTTTAATGTTTTATGGCTCGAGCATAAGTACATAGGAAAAAATATTTTAATATCTTTTTATAAGAGTTTATTTGTTTTTATTCCAGATCTCCAGACTGTTTAATTAAATTGTATATGGATTCTACGCCAGCAAATGACTCTAAACATAGTTTTGTATTTAAATAAGAATTACATGTCCGGGTCCTCCTTTCTAAGTTCCGTAACTTGACAGGGCTACAAGCAGACCGTGTGTTTTGCTTTGCCGTCGTCATAGCTGACCGCAACTGACATGGATTGCAACTGGATTTGGTGTGGTCGGGCCTTTAAAGACACATTTGCAGAAATAACTATTACCGTAAGTCTAGGTAGTTATACATATAGAAGCCAAGTCTGAAAATCAAAACCACAATATGACCCTGGCTTGTCGACTAAAAACTTGTAAAACCCAATGCATTAATGCTCGAATGATCTTTCTTAGAGTGTTTCATCATCATCATCAGTCAGTAGGCGTTTACTGCTTCAAATGTTTATCTTGTACCTAATTCTTACGTGATAACTTCTCGTCCAAAATTCCGTAGTGTCTCAAGACAAGGGTCTTCGTCCAATGTGTGTTGCCGGTGATGACGTATGGAACTGAAATGTAATCGTTAACTACTGGCCTTTTGGAGAACCTCAGAGTCGCACAGCTGGCAATGGAAAGAGCTATGCTCGAAGTTTCTTTGCGTGATAAAATCAGAAACGAGATATTCGCCGAAGAACCAAAGTCACCGACATAGCTCTCAGAGTTTGCAACCTGAAGTGGCAATGGGCAGGCCACATCTCTCGGAGAACCGATAACCGAAGGGTAAGAAAGGTTCTTGAGTGCTTACCATGAGCTGGAGACGCAGCGTAGGTAGGCCTCCCGCTAGGTGGACTGATGTAATTTTGAAGGTCGCGGGTAACCGGTGGATGCAAGTTGCAAATTGTAGTTGAGTGTGGCGGTCTAAGGACGAGGCCTTTGTTCAGGAGTGGACGTCTTCAGGCTGTTGATGATGATGACCTAAGTCTGAGTACCTCTATGTAATTAGATAACTTGTTAATTAAGGAAGCCTCTCTAAGCTGTCGTATTTATATTTATAAATAGCCTATTTGGAACGAATTGTATCCATTTTCCGAATTCTTATTTCATGAAAATCTTTGTAAATAATAATGTCTAGGTTATGAACAACATGTAGGTACACGCAGGAAAATTTAAGTCAGGCATAAACTTTTTATGCATACCTGTAATATGACATAACTAACATTCACTCACACTCACTCTACAATCAATTATTTTTTAAATTGTTCTATTAACTATTATCATCATCATCAGAAAGAAGACGTCCACTGCTGAACATAGGCCTCCCCCTTAGAGCGCCACACCGACTGACAACGTGCCACTTGCATCCACCGGATGCCCATAACTTTCACAATGTCATCAGTGTACCTAGTGAGAGGCCTGCCTACGCTGCGTCTTCCGCTTCGTGGTCGCCACTCAAGAACCTTTTTGACTATATTTTTATATTTTTACCATAAAAGTACATAGTTTCGACATTACAAAAAACAAAAAATATCTGGAATTTAAGTATCGTTTTTTTTAAATATTTTTTTGTTTTTACCGCCCTATATAATTATAGGACGGTGGGGTATCTGGGCCAATAACACTTGTTATACTTATAAAATATGGCTTCTTATAATAATCAGGCAGTCCGTAAATAATCCAAGATTCATTCAGTGAAGGATTTATCAGCAGGCTGAGTAGACTTGCGCCTAGGACGGCAGACTTAGGGGCGGCAAATTCAAAGATATTAAAAAAATTACTATAAGGATTCCTTTTTTCTTTTTGAGGTACGGAACCCTAAAAAAGACGGTTACTAAATTTGCAGCCCCTATAATCTATCGTCCTATCCCACATTGAAAAGAAAGTGGGAAAATAAACAACGACTAAATAATAATACTAATTTGTGGTGACAGTTCCCTCAAGACTGTGCAGAGAGCATTTTAAAGACTCAGATTACCAGGCAGAATAGTAATACTTTGCCTTGCTAATGAATAAAAAAATAATCTGGACCGCCGCTGGCACCGTCTGTGGAATCCCATTGATACAAAGCTTTTTGAAAAAACCAACAAAAGACAAAAACACAGACACATAGGTACTCGTATATACAGGAGATGACGTTTTGGTTTTTTGTGGTTCCCTTCAGCAAAAGTTTTAATGACTTTATACTCTTTAGTTTAAGTTAGTTAGTTTTAAGTATAGTCTCGAAGTCGGTTTTGTTTTTTTTCTAAAAATATAAAATAAATCAATATATCATTTAACATAAAAACACAAACTAACAATTTTAAAAATAAAGAGTCATTCGACAGATTCGTCAGACAGAGAGATAGAGAGTCAGATAGACAGATGGACAGAGAGACAGAGTTACTTTCGCATTTATAATAATACAAGCTGGCTTCGTTCGCGTGGACCTGCAAAAAAAATACCCTTAAGCTATATCTATGCAAAAATTCAGCTCGATTGGTTCAGTCGTGATAACGCGACAAACACCCAAACAGAGAGATAGATATACTTTCGCATTTATAATTTTAGTTAGGATTTATTTATCTGCCTATGCTATGCTAAAATTCGAGAATTTCCTAACAGGAAAAATTATAGTTATTGATTCAAATATTTTGTTTTGTTTTTGTTGTTTGGCTAATAAGAATATATATGACACAAAAATCTTTTAATTTTGGGGTCAAGCTCATAAGTCTAAGTACTTAATCGTCTCGTGTTATTATATTATTGATTAATCTGTATTTAACTGTTACGCAAAACAATCTCCATAAAAATAATTACATGGTCATCGGAATTTAGTTGTGTAACTTTATAAAATACGGAGATGGAGATAAGTAAATAAGAAGGATTTTAATTCAAAATTACTGAATGTTGTTTAAATAATTTTAGTACTACTGTAGTCATTGTGGCTTTAAGGTTTTTTAGTATATTATACGAAATATTATAGATATTAAAGATGTTACTATGCCAATGTTTTAAATTATTTTTTGTATTAATATTTTCTGTTTTGCGAAAAATAAAAATGTCGTGTTTTTTCTTTCGCCAAAATCCTAACTAATATTATAAATTCAAATGTAACTGTATCTCTGTCTATCTGTCTATCTGTATCTCTGTCTTTATATCTGGGTGTTTGTCGCGTTATCACACTTAAACGGCTGAACGGATCAAGCTGAATTTTTTCATAGATCAGGGACGGATAGAGGCTACTTTTTTTTGTAAGTCTACGAGGTCGCCTAAATAAAATATGACAAATGCTACAAAATATTAGCAACTAGCTGTTACCTAGGGGGCGTGGGTTCGATTCCCATCTAGGACAAACATTTATGTGATGAATATTTGTGTTTGTTCTATGTCTGGGTGTTAATATCTATATAAGTATGTATTTAAAGAATATCTATGTACGTATATCAGTCTCTGGCATCCATATTACAAGCTTTGCTTAGTTTGGGGTCAGATGACCGTGTGTGCAATAATGTCCCAGATATTTATTTATTTATTTATTTACCTGCGACGAAAATAAAAGTAGCCTATTTCCGTCTCCAACCCTTAAGCTATATCTATGCAAAAAATCAACTCGATCATTTCAGCCGTGATAACGCGACAACACCCAGACAGAGAGACAGATAGACAGAGAGACAGAGAGACAGTTACTTTCAAATTTATAATATTTGTTAGGATAGTTTTGTAATGATTAACTGACTGTTTTTTTTAAATTCCTACTCTGTGTTTTTATACCTTCAAAATGTTGAAAATATGTGAAAGAGGTAGCTCCGGCCTGGGGCTCCATTTTTAAATAGCTCGTAAGATATTTCGCACGAAAATGTCATGCGAAATCTTTGGAAAGAAATCCCAAACAAAAGTCGCATTGCGCGCCGCTATGTGACCGGCTTATTCAATACAAACGTACTCCTGTTTCCTCCCTGAATAATGACAAACCGAAAATATTTTTTGCCGTAAAAAAATTTGGTATAGACGGCCGCTTAGCTACTTCCGAAACTTTCCCCACTTACCACGAGTAACACACATAAGGGGTGTGTCACGAACAGAACAGGCATATAAATCTTTAGTATGGTCAAGTTTAGTTTAAAGAATGGTACCAGAGAAAACTTTACCCTCCTTGTTGGGCAGTCGGGTAAAAAAACGATGGCCACAAAGGTAGGCCGCTTCTTACCTTCTATACCTACCTCATTAATCAGCATAAGTCGTCTCTACTGAACAAATGCCTCTCCCTTAGAAAGGAGAAGGGGGGGTTGCCATAATTCCCACGTTTGACAGGCTCCCGTTTGACATGCTCCCGTTTACTATGAGGACGCTGCTATGCCCGTCCTCCACTGGTTCTGGTCGCAGTTTTAGGTTTAAGGTTATAAACTATTATTTATGCCAATTAGCTTATTAGGTTTTGGCCTGAAGTTTTTGGTAAGTCCTATATAATTGTCTTGATGCCATCTGTATCTGCATCAGCCTTTAAACATCCCACTGCTGGGATATCAGCCTACCCTCGAAGGGTGATTAGGCCATATCCACCACGCTGGCCCAGTGAGGGTTGGCGAATTCACATACGCCATCTAATTTCTTCTTCGGAAATATATGGGTTTCCTCACGATGTTTTCTTTCATCAAAAATCCAGTGGTATATCCGTACGTAGGTTCCAAAGAACTCATTGGCACGGGCCCGCCCGGGCTTGGACCCACGGCCCCATGAAAAGTAGTCGATCGTGTTCCCACTGAGCTACCACGACTTTGAATAATAAAGTAGTTATAATGTTGTATCTGCCATCACCCGTGTATCTTGATTTCATGCTAATATCGAAGAGGTCATTTAATGCCAAGTTTAACAGAATTATTCACAAATCATCGTACGATGGGTATGTATGAAAATTGCACACAAACTCTACATTGTTTGTGAGAAGTCGTATCGTATTGGTATTGCCAAAGATAATGAAACCAGGTGATCGCTCTTGCAGAAGACAACTCGCCACGCTGAGCCTGGAACAAGGTAATTCATTGCGCTTACAATTGGCCGGCTTCAAAATGTATTTTTCAAATCTGTTGCGCCCGGTATTGTCCCGCTCAAAGGCCAATTATATGGTTGCCTGGAAGAGAAGTGGATTTTTGTGGATTTTTGTCTTATGTATTGCATATAATTTCTGGTGTGAACAATAAAGTGTTGTCTATCTAAAAAAAATCTTCCTTTGGCCTTTGACTCTTTCTATGAGCCTCGTGAGTATGCTATTTTGGGCATAGTGTTTTCGTAAAAGGGGTATAGGTAGCAGCCGCAACAGCTGTCTGTTATATGATCTGTGGCAAATTGTAGACTATTGTCAAAGTCGTGTATACATGTTATATGATGAAATTGCTACCATACCATCACGACCGTATTTTATTATTATTATTATGGTCATTTAATTTTAATACATGTCTAATACCTACCCCACATAATATTGATCCAGATAAAATATTTTCTTCATGCTACTGTATGAAGACACGACGTAGGTACTTACCTTATGGTAAGCGTCACACTTGCCCATAATAGTTCACGGCCACCAAAAATGTTGAAATCCAACAGTTTCAAAAACCATCCATGGCAATTCACTGCGTATGTCACCCGAATATAAATAAATAGATGTTAAATCTCTTGCTCAGTAATTTTACCTTTCAATCCAGAATTCAATAATTAATTGATCCTACCCTCGAAGGATTACCCTAAGCCATCTACACCACGGTGAGCTAGTGCGGGTTGGCGGATTCACATAGGTCATCGAATTTCTTCTCCGGAAATATGTACGTTTCCTCACGATGTATCCTTCAATGAAAAGCCGGTGGTATATCCGTACGTGAATTCCAAAGAGCTCATTGGTAAGGGCCCGCTCGGGCTTGAACCTACGACCCCACGAATGTGAGGCGAGCATGCTGATTTACCATGACTTCCTTTGACTTAATTGATATGTCTATGTAAATAATGTTCAAATGTTGCGCAGAACTGTATATAAGATTTTTACATTTGTTATCCGAACTAAAATAGATCTAATGAGTGATCATTTTTTCAAAATCCCAGTGACAAAATCAGGAATAATTATTTGCTTTTTTCACCCGACTGCACAACAAAGTGCGTAATGTTTTAGGGCTGTATGTAATATATTTGTATGTTACATTATTACTTTCTATAGCCTAAAAGGCTTGACCGATTCTGACGAGTGATGTGTCGTTGGACTACGGCTACATTTTGCAGTCGGGTTTTTCAGCCGTTACAGATTTGGACGGGAACAAGCACACTTACATACTTACCTACTTACACACAAACTTTCGCATTTATAATATCAGTGTGATCTATGCATCTTCCTTACGTATAATAACTATCCGCTCTGGCCGAATGGAGAGATGACTCGTAGAAGGCGGCTGCCACCAGCCAAAGCAAATACATAGGTGTATTTTTAGTAGAGTCACAGATTATTGTATAGAGATTACGAGATCGTTGTACCGACAAAAAGCTACCAAAGTTGGAGTAAAGCGTGGGTTGCGAGGACTGAGACCAAACTTTACAATTGGCTATCTCAACGGTAATTGTACTCTCATTGGTTCACCTAGCAGTGAACCAATGAGAGTACAATTTTAAAAGCGCATTTAGACCGATGCTTGGTGCGCTTCGATCGTCCTGAGCGCGAGACACAGAAGAGATTTTTCTTTAACTTCTAGATCTTTTCTGTGGCCCCGGATGTGTAACCTGTGGATGATCTGTGAGTAGAGTGAACGTCCAAACAGACAAACAAAACAGCCTAATCTTAATGATGACATTCTATTCAACTAAGTAAAGTGTAATTAATAATAATCCACTGCTATTTTTGTGTAGTAGGCTAAGTAGTTTAGGTAGTTGTACTTTGTAAGTATTTTGTTTAGTTAATAAAGGCACTTGCCGGTAAAAAAAAAAAACTAAAGGCGTAGAGTAAATATAATATTTTCTCAAGTATTTATGAAGCTTTGTTAAGATTCCCTGTGCGACAATGTACTAAAATTTTATTTCGAATTTTATTTTTATTACGACTAGCGAGTAGACACTAGTGAGTATCCTGATTATGTATCTCGTACTACTATTATTTATTCTGCTCTATTGGGAAGTTATTTTCAACCACACATTTAATTTTAAAGGAGGTGCTTGAAAAATTCATGCTCATGCAAAAAATCTTCCGTGTTATTAAAATTAACAAATAAAACCTAGCAAAGCATAATTTAAAAAGAAAAATTATAGGTATGAGTAATGAGTAATAAGCTTAGTCTAATAATCGTGGGTAATTTGTTCACAAGTGATTTCGACAGCCATCGTCGCCGGCCTTGTGGCTGTCGGATCTCCGCCGTGGTCGCTCCGGCGCGCGGCGGTCGCCCATGTTCCCTTCCCTATGTTTGATGAGGTCATCTCGGATAGGAAGGCTCATGCAGGTGGTAATTATTTGACACGGGCTGATTAAAATAAAATATTATGTTTGGATTAACGTCTGTGCAATGCATACACACAATGATGATGATGAATGGTACCGGAATAAGCAATCCGGTTCCGTAAAACATAGCCTTGCTTGCAAAAGCCTTCCAAACTTCAATTTTAATTATACTATTTTTCAGTCCAAGATAAAATATATGAGAATAAGAGGCTTCTCCTACTTACACAGTAGTAGGACAAGAAATGATGTCAAAGAAGAGACATTCGCGTAGATTCTGTTGTGTAATTTTTAACCGACATCCAAAAAAGGAGGTTTTGGTGTGATTTTTCTTTTTTTTTTGTTTGTTACATCGGATCTCCGTCATTTATTCACCGATTTGGAAAAATCTTTTTTTTTTAAAGGAAATTTACTCCAGATCGGTCTCATTTGTATTTCAATATCATTTGGTGAAGTGGAACTGTTGAAGAAGACCACAGATGGCAAACCGGAACTCCTCAATGATAAGTATTTCACGGGTGGCGCTAAGATAATCTCGATTATGATATACTTATTTGACTAGTATTTCGTTAAACCTTTTTTTGTTAAAATTCATCATCATCATCATCAGCCATAAGACGTCCACTGCTGAACATAGGTCTCCCCCTTAGAGCGCCACACCGACCGACAACGGGCCACTTGCAACCACCGGTTGCCCGCGACTTTCACAATGTCGTCGGTCCACCTAGTGAGAGGCCTACCTACGTTGCGTCTTCCGGATTGTGGTCGCCACTCAAGAACCTTTCTTCCCCACCGGTTATCGGTTCCTCGAGTGATATGGCCTGCCCATTGCCACTTCAGCTTGCAAACTCTGAAAGCTATGTCGGCAACTTTGGTTCTTCGACGAATATCCTCGTTCCGGATTTTATCGCGCAAAGAAACTCCGAGCATAGCTCTCTCCATTGCCCGCTGTGCGACTCCGAGTTTTTCCAAAAGGCCAGTAGTCAAGGCCACGTTTGTTAAAATGATCTAAACTAAATTTGACAGATTCAAAGAAACGCAGATAATTTGTCCTGGTACATTAGATTTTAAGTACAACAGAACGACACCATCCATTTAAATTCGATCAATAAACTAGTGATAAAATCTCGTAAGAAGTGAGTAATAAAACAGCCTACGCGAAGGCACCGATCGCACAGATTAGTGGATCTAATGTTAAAATCCATTCTGTTGTGATCACTATCATGGTTACACAATCTGCCATAACCTACGGTCAAATGAGACGGGTGATGCTAGCACAAAATAAATATATACAGAGGGCCGGCTCCGGCCGACCTTGGTTTTATATACCTATACTCAACCGAAGCGTTAAGGCTGTCACCTATAAAGGGTAACTTTTTAAGTAGTGCGCCAATTTTGTGTGCTTAGATTGTTGAAAAATAAAGGATTCGTATTTTTTGGTTTTACCCACGTTGGTACAAAATTATCGAAATAACTTTGAATGAAAGTAGTTACAGCAAGAGCTGTAGTCATGGTCCCTCTATTCTTGATTTTACGACGAACACCTGCGATACGTGTAGGTGCTACATCGCTTCATCTCACTTGCTACAGCGAGAAGTAGGTAGGTAATTATTTTATAATAGATTTTATGACATTTCGTGGTAAAGTTACCATTATTGTGTGAAAAGTGGAGATTTGGGAATTTTAGTCATAAAAGCAGTATTATCTACATGCTACATTAAACAAATGTAGTATTAATTAATAAATAAAGGGATAAGGAACAATTTATTTTATAATTTATAAGCATTCTGGGGAACTTTCCCTCCACTAATGGTCTTTTAGTTTAGTTTAATTTTTATAGTTATTTTAGGTTTTAGTTAGTATTTTTAAGTTTTCTTTAATTGTCTGTTTTTTTAAGTTGTACATGATAAATTTTCTCCTACAATTTATAATAAATGAGACGAACAAATTAATTCAGTTAAATAGGACTTAAAATTAATAATAATAATAATTAAGGGATAATGTATCTTAATTTTGAAATTCGTTTGTCATCATCAGAATGCTTGAAATGCTGATATAAAATTTAAAAAAAACAGTTCCATTATTTTTAATGTTGGATTTAAACAACCGAATATAATTTATAACAATTCTGATAAGATCTTTTATTCATTGTAAATGTAAATTTAGTCACACGGAACAATAATTGCGAGTATCACCCACAGAAGAGTTTTTTTTTTTACTTTTACTTCTCTCTTCTGTGGTATGACCCAAGTACGGGCACTCAGGACTCTACGGGACTTGATGCGAGATCCTCGTATGTACGACATAGACTCTTTGTTTTTGTTGACATCACTCTTTGTGGTCTTTGTATGGTGGCGGCCCTCTGTATCTATTTATTTAGTGATGCTTGTGAAGGCCTTAGAGGCGTGTAAACACCAATTTAGTTCACTAAGGTTTCCCCCAAACAAATGCAGGTAATGACCTTTGAGAGAAGATACTTAGAGAGAAGTAAATAATCATATTGTACAAACTTATTTGTTTTGTACTTACAAAATTACCCATTTGGTTAATGAATTTAAATAGCCTTGTATTTACTTACCCATACGTACAGAATTTGGGCAATACCTAATTCAGAATAACAGATATCGCACAGTAAGTAGGTCTTGTACTAGTGATCCTATGAAAGACATCAACGCTTGCTTTACATCGCGCGCGTTGATGTCTTTTGTAGGCAGCGCTAGAAAATAAAACACCAAACTTTGTCTGACAAGGGAAATTTCATCTGTTTAGAAAAGATACATTTATAAAATCTACTGTCGTGGTTTTTCGAAGTATTAATACACATAATTCTGGGAACACAAATCCCGGCCCTCCCAAAAAAAAAGCGTAAAACACCACGACAGGATTTATCCCAAAGTAAGTTATGGCGCCTAGTTTGTTTGCCCCCATATTTCCGAAAGGTCAAAGGTAGAACGGACAAATTGCAGCATAAGGTTTTGCAAACACTTAATACATCTTACAAAACAACACGGAATCAATGCAAAAATGACGCGCCTATTTGCACCTGAACAATTTAAGCTTTTTTCAAAGCAAAAAAAAATGGACCCAGGTATATCCAAAAACTGCAACCAGAACCACCGGAGGACGGGCAGCAACGTCCTCTTAGTAAACAGTATACTCTGGATTCAAACGGTTTCTGTAGAATGGAGGGTCAAACCGCGGGGCGCAGCTAGTTACTAATATAATAAGCAACTTAGGTCAATTAGAACGAAGTGTACCGACATATTCTGTTTGTGTCATTTGGCACATGGCATTTGTGAGCACTGCACGCCATGGTGGCAGACGCACAGGAAAGCGGACCGCCACCGCCAAATGCTGAAGAAAATCAGTGGAAGAGACTAGCACAAAACCCAAACTGATGCCGAAGAGGCGACCTATATAGGCAGAAAATGCTGGATGGTGATGATCCCATACCATCGCGCGGCGATACGATCCCGGTCGCGCATCGTCGGCGGCTGAACCTAGCAAGGTACGGTACGGACCAATAGTTCATAAGTTCTTTAGCCATCTTATTCCCATACCGATCGTTTGTTCCTTTATAGTCGCTCTAATTATTTCCATCAAAATTATAGTCTACTATAGCGCAAATTGTTTGACCACTCGGCAATTCTCGTTGCGCAACGAAGACCACATCAGTCATATCTCACGAGTGAATTGCAGATCGTCTTTGAAAACTTAATACCAAAGTAAAAGGATGTTGCGCAAAGCGACAATGCAGGATGGACGCAGACGGAACGTTACAGTTACTTTATACGTGAACTAGCCGCGCCCCGCGGTTTCATCCGATATCCTGGAGGAACTGTATATTTGTCCAGGATAGAACCTAGAGCTACATCCGCACCTAATTTCATCCAAATCCTTTAGGCCATTACAGAGATGCCTGTAGTAAGAGCCTAATAAAAGGACCTTTGGGCTCGGGGATGATTAGAGGTTGGGGCTCTAACCATCCTCATCTAAGAGCCCGGAGAGGACGGCAAATTCGAGTGGGTAGCGTCGTAGGAGGAGACTTTGTGACGAGGACAGCTCGTATTTGTCGCGGCATGAGCCCAAGCGAGCGCGAGCGAGCGCAGTGCTGAGAGTTCCTGTGCGTGCCCTTGGAGATCCCGAAGCCTATAATATAATTATCTATGCGATGTACTTGGAATTTGAAAATAAATTTGAATATATATTATAGAACAGGCATTTTTCTACGAATCAACGCAAAGACCAAACAGCTCTTAATTAGAGTCTTGATATCAATACTCATCAAATGGATAATAAGAACGAGTTTCGTGAAATTTCACCCCTAAAGGGGCGAAAAGGACCCTCGAAGTTTGTATGGAAATAAAAAAAACTTTAATGCCTTAGGATTAAAGTTTTTTTTAATACATTATTTTACATTATTGGTATGTCAATGCAAAATGGAAATGTATTAATCATAACGAATAAAGAAAGACATGTCTCAGGATTTCTCGAAAATCAACCCCTGAACTAAAGGGGTGAAATGGGTTGTTTAATTTATTGTAGCCTATGCGCAGCCGTGCGAGCAAGCTAGGCCCATTTGGCTTTTGGGGAATTTGGGCTGCTTACCAAAGCTACCGGGTATATTGTAAAGTAACCCATTTGTCAAAAAAGGCCTTTACAGAGTTGAACGGGAACAAAGACAAACACACAAACCTTTGCATTTATAATATGAGTACGATAACACAAGGGATCTGTGTTCACTGAACATTTTAAAAAGCTTCAAACATTACGTTATTGCCGTTGATGTTATCCAATACAGTCAGTAATTAATCTCTTACAGAGATGATTGTTCAGGGTTAATTATTTTAATGTTTAGAAGTTGCGCCTTAAGATAAAGGTAATTTTTAGGGTTCCGTATGAAGATATGTATGTCCGTATGGGTTCCGTGTCTGTCAAGACAATTTTTCTCGGGAACGCGTGGGCAGTGAAGGAATCACGTTGAAACCAATACCAAATACTTAGGTTTACGGCGGTCCCTTCGAGCTGTAAAAAATCAAGCTTGTAATTTACAACGGTTTTTTTATTTTGAGCTTGATTTTTTAATCAAGCTCGTAAGTCAACGCAATCAAAAAATATGGTATTTTATGCTTCATATTTTAACTCGCAAAAAATCAAAGCCGTGGCAGCTTAGTCATAGCTGCCTGCTGTTAGAGCACGCACGACTCATATTCGTGGGGTTGCGGGTTCGAACCCGGCCCGTACCAATGAGTTCTTTGGAACTTACGTACAGATTATACCACTGGCTTTTCTGTGACAAAATCTAAAATTATTCGACTAGAGTTTTATTTTTTGCGTTTCGCTCGTCCACCTCTGGTAAGCGTCCCAGTCGCCGGCTACGGCCAAGGCTACGGCTGGGGAGACACTAATTTCTTTTTCACATTGCGTCATTGTATTATTTTCCCAAAAACACACTTATTGGATTTTTATCCATTAAGTGTTTGTGAACGTGCACGAGTGTTGGTGAATAGTATAATGTTGTGAAACGTGACTCTTCGTGTTGTTTCCAAAACTCCATAAAAACCTCTAGTAAAGTCTCCACCACTTTACTGGGGCATGACGTGGACTTGACCGTGACCTACTTTGGTTGACTTAGACTATGACTGAGACTTATTTTAATCGTGAAATTTTTTACTTTACTTGAAATATTAACATACTGGCTAAATACACAAATGCCAAAGCATAAGAGAGAGAAAAAACATCGTGAGGAAACCTGAAAATTTCCGGAGAAGAAATTCAATGGTATATTTCTCCTTATTACTTTATGACTTTGGGTATATATGAATAACAGAAGAGAAAAAAATGTATATTCTCTTTTCTGTGATATGAATCCAGCCCGCACTGGGCCAGCGTGGTGGAAATGGCCCACTTACCCTTAGAGGGTACGCCGATATCTCAGCAGTGGGATTGCGAAATGGCTGATGCAGAAATAAATCTAAACCTATAGGGTACTTCCCGTTGCCCTAGAATCATGAAATTTGGCAAGAAGCAAGGTCTGATAATCGTAATAATAAATCTGAAAATCCATTAATCTTTAGTTATATCACATAAAAATATTTCATTGCGATTACAAACTTACATTAGGTATTAATTTGTAGTAAAGTTGTAGAATTGACCGTGACCTATTTCAATGAAGTTTTTTTTTTAGCTACAAAGTTGTATGTCCTTGAATACGACTTATATTTTCGCTGGAACAATGCTTTGTGCTTTCATGGTTATATAATTTTATTACGTAAACAACTCAGAGTCAGAGTCGCACTTTTCCGGTTTTTTTTCCGAGGAAAAGCTATAATTTACATAATTGACCGAGTGAGCGAAGCGAACGAAAGGTCTCAGTTTTAATTGGCAAAATTTGATTTCATCAGTCCGTACTTCAGTCAGTACTTGCGTACAGGGCCCGTACCATGAGGTGCTTATTGCGATGATTTTTAGGTTCAGCCGATGACACTGCGCGACCGCGTACCGTATCGCCGCGTAATAAGGTGTATGGTCGCGCAGCATTCTCGGCTGAGCCTAATAATCATCTCAATAAGCACCTCATGGTACGGGCCCTGTACGCAAGTACTGACTGAAGTACGGACTGATGAAATCAAATTTTGCCAATTAAAACTGAGACCTTTCGTTCTTCACACGTTCACGGGCCCAGGTCGTATTTTTCAACCAATTTTGACGTAACTTGGTATACAGGTTCTACTTAACTTTGTAGATTTATTTTTCGTCGGCGATTTTTGATTGGAGGAATATTTCTCCCAAATAAAATATAGGTATACGTATGACATTTTCAAACCTGTGTTGGTACATTTAACTATTTACAAAATATTCAGTTTCGGTTTTGCTCTGCACTCGGTTTTCTACTGGTTAGCGGCGAGGGCGTCTGTTATCGCTTGTACAGACCTCTTGACAGTAAATTTAAAAGGTGACGTAGTCCGGGGTGTGTTTAGCGAGTCTAGAACACGCATGGAAGGTTAACGACACACGCGCGTCCTGAATATTTACCCACCGCGAAGCGACTTAAATACAAGATAGCGAATTGTGTAATTTTGACACACGGGTCATGGGTGACGCATCCGTTTATAAATGTTTGTGAGCTAGGTACGTCTTTTTAGTAAACATTAGAATAGAATTAATTATAAAAATATTCTAATACGACATTCCACGACATTATTTTTTTGTGTCGCGGTCAAAGATGAAGTATTGCTTCATTGCTTCATGTATTATATTACTAAGACTATTTATAACTAGCAACGCCCCGCGGTTTTAGAAGCGTGGAAAATTTCCCTGGAATCGTAAATTTTGTCGGATTAAAAAGTAGCCCAGTCAGTCTCCGACCTTTAAACTATATCGATGCAAAAATCCTGGTCGATTCCTTGCTCTGTTGTTGCGTGACATAGGAACGAACGAACCAATAAACCAACGAACATACTTTCGCATTTATAATATACTAGCTGGTACCCGCGACTTCGATCGCGTGGACGAAAAAAAAAGTAGCCTATGTCCGTCTCCGACTCTTTCCTCGGGATTCTGGAACGCTTGTTAATTTTGACAACAGATTAAGTCTATTGACTTTGTCATTCTCTTAGTGCCAGATAAAGACAGCATGTGAATTAATCTGTTGTCAAAGTTAACAAACATTTCAGAATCCCGAAATTAAGCTATATCTATGCAAAAATACAGGTCGATCCGTTGAGCCGTTTAACCGTGAAAACGCGACAAACACTCAGACAGAGAGACAAAGAGATATAGAGACAGGTGGACAGAGAGACAGAGTTACTTTCTCATTTATATTCTTACTAGCTGCTACCCGCGACTTCGTTCGCTTAGACCTAAAACAAATAGCCTATGTCCGTCTCCGACCCGTAAGCTATATCTATACAAAGATTCGGCTCGATCCATTAAGCCGTTGAGCCGCGATAAGGCGAAAAACACCCAGATAGAGACACAGACAGACAGAATTACATACGAATTTATAATATTAGCTAAGATTAGTTAGGATATTTGATATTTCATATTTATGGTAGGTAACATTCGTGTTGTGAAACAATTAGGTAGGTATGTCAGGTTACAAGAAACTATTATATTTATTTAATTTTGAGACGTGCTGTGAAGACATAGAGTCCGTAATATAGAAGCCAGGAACTTTACTTATTTACATTATTTTTTTATTATTATTTATTTATACATTTATATGAATGGAGCGCTAACCAACGAAAGCGACGCGACTGTGCACAACTATTGCGGATAGCGAGCGACCACGCTCGCGCCACCACCCTTTGCCTTACCAGCAGTTCTGTCGTGCAACTGAGCAACGTTGCATGTCTATATGAAATTGCTGTTAAGCCATTTCATAGTTGTAGATAGTGTCTATTTGGTTCGAGACTCCCAAAACATATTAGAGATAAAACAATGTGATATTGGGAAAGATATTGAAAAAAACATCGCGTTAAAGAAATTTATTTATCAACAAGAAATTACAAAAAACGTGAGAAATTAATTATAGAAGTATTTATAATTATGCTTCGATAGTTTGCTAGTAGACAGGTAAGCTGGATAAACTTAAATAAACTAAGTACATAAGATGTTATAAATAGTACTAGACTTTTTCATTTAGAATGAAATTAAATAATTAGAAGCATCTAAAAACATCGAAAACATAACTGTATAGTATTATATTATAACGAGATAAGTTTGAGATTTGATTATTATGAGATAAGTCTAACAAAGAACAGTTCGTAATCCACCATCGGAGGCAATGCTACCTGCGCTAAGCGCCTGGCGAACAACGCGTGACCAAAACTCACGCATTATAGCTTACTCGTAACTAAGATAATTTATAATTCTATGCAATAGTTTTGTAGATGTAGTGCACAGGCAAGCGAAAAATATTAAAACTGAAAATAATATTACCTAGACATGAAAACGTAATCAGGTACCACAACATAAAGCACCTACGTCATATGGTACAATGCCACAGATTATATAACCGGTTGACATCTTCTACCTATCCCGCTTACGAAAATATTACGATCAAAATAACACACTATCATCAACATTATTGCCGAGTTAGATAGTTGCTTGAATTAATTTTGAGCTGCCGAAACGTAAGCGCGTAGAGTTACTTCATCTCGTGCCTAGCGCGGTGAGTTGTATTTTAAGGAGATCTTTTTTCTGCATGCGTGATCTACTGGTCTTATTAGTTTTGTGCAGTGCTACCAATTTATCCGTAGTGATGACTAAATCAGCAGTAGCGTGGCGTTGCCCAGGCTATATTCAACAAACAAACAAAGAACTCGTGTTGCAGTAAATGGAGTCTTTCACACATTGACTTATACTAGCATTGAGAAATATTATACTTAGGTAGTAAAATATAAATCAGTCTCACGAGAGAAGTCCCGAGGCAATAAGTGGAACCAAAGTTTATCTATGGTGGAGCTAATTAAGTATGATGTCAATATAATATCTGTTTTTGTCAATATAATTTTATTTACTAAAAATAAAAACAACAACATGGAATGAATCGTAAAATTATTTTAGACATCTCTAAATGGAATATTTGGAGAGTCTAAAACTGAAGAGGTTAACATTCCGTCGCACGCCACGTGAGACTACGATAGTCACTTTACCCGACTCTAGAAATACGGTAGTCACACAGTTAATAAATGCTCCATTATAAGAGTGGCTATACATGGCCTGACCTGACATCGTGTGAAAGGGACAGCTAGGCTTGAATTTCACGGGAGCAAAAGAAACAAACTATTAAGGTTACAGCTTCACTCTTTCGCTACCCCAAAAACTTATATATAGCCATCTCTTACAAACGATGTCAGGTCAGGCCATGTAGCGAGGCCTTTATTGAGGCGTTTTCCAAAAAAAAAAAAAAAAGTAGTTCTAAAATACTTACTAGATGGCGTAACAGACCTATCGTTTTACCTGTCATTGTCATTTCTGTCGAAATATTTTATGTTTATTTTTTAAATCGTAAATTTTGGCTCCACACGTTGTGTATTTAGCCAGTGTCAACTATTGTAATATTTCAAATGAAGTCAAATACATAGTGACGTTACTTGAAATTGTCTAAATAAACATGTCGAGCCAAAAAACACGAGAAAAAAAAAGGCACACGTACATTTTTTTTGTCTTTCATGTCTTGACAGTGACAGAAAAAACGCAAGGTACATCTAACGCCATCTATTGGGTACTTTTATAACCAGGATTTCTTTTTTTTTGGAAAACGCCTCATTGCATACATTTTATATAAGCGTGTTCATTTCAGGTGCATCCGGGCTGCTGCATGCTCTGACGAACGCACGCTTCTTCAATGCTGTCCGATTTTAGACGTCACGTGCAACACGGACACGAAAAAAAAAACTAAATTATATATATTTTTTTTATTAAGGAATGAGCTATTTTTCGTGATAAGTCATGGAACAAATGATGCTAAATATGATGCGTGGAAGCAGCCTGCGAGAGGTTTTAGGTTAATTAAAACTTACTCCGTATAAAAATTATACCCCTAGAACTGCGACCAGAACCACTGGAAGGACGGGCAACAGCGTCCTCTTAATAAACGGTAAGCGTTCTGCGATCCCCAAGGCGCCTGCCAAGTGTGGGTATTGAAAGGAGGAGGCCTTTCTTCCGCAGTGGACGTCTTCTGGCTGATGATGATATAGAAAATACTTGTTATCGAGTAATACCAGAATACCTGATATTTGTAACAAAATTGCTTAATTCTGTGTAACAACTACAGTAAAGTAGTCTCCCATCAATTAAGTATCTACCTACAATTTGCTCACAGTTCTCGAGCGAACGGTGGCCGCCAGATATTAGTATAATTGCACGATATTTAAATATAAGGCTAAGTTTATACTTGCAAAAAAAACTTACTGCAATTTGTCTCTAGCAAGAATAACCCTACCGTGTCGCTTCCACAGATTTTTTTAAGTGTTTCTGTTAGTGTGGACAAGTGTAATGTTATTAAAAGAAAAACAAAATACCCGACTGCAAAACGTATCCAATGTCAGTCCGGACGTAAAAAGGAATCCAACAACACCTCACTAGTCAAATTCTGTAAAGCTACATATAGGAACACACAAATATACATACTTACATACAACCCAGAAACATTACCATCCTCCTTGGGCAGACGGGTAAAAAGGCACAAATAATCTGAATGCCATTCTGTGCGACTTTTGGCACTGGCTGCTAATCTGATAAGCAATAAATTGCGGGTTTTTTTTTGCAAGTCTATATTTCTGCATCATGCTTTATTGTAGACCGTTAGAATGATATAAATCGAAGTACTTTACTTACTTACGGCTACTTGAAGTAGTTATTACGCCGGTGTATATTACGGTCACGGCCACTTTTTAAGTTTTAATTTCTTGAAGTTAAAAAAATTATCGCTTACACTGTGGACTAATCCTGTAACTCTGAAAGCGATAGCGAGAGTTACACGAGCGGGACCGCGCATAGTGCGACTAAGTTCGTACGAGCGAGATGGCATGCTCTCGCAATCAGAATCACGAACGTTTCAAAGTTAGAGGATAAGCCCCCGGTTACATTGTATGTTTTAAAAACTTAGAGCTTAGGACATTTCACTTACGCAAGTGGCCTAATGGTGAAATATGCACCACTTGTACTAAGCGGAAGTGTTCACACCAATGTCGTCGGTCTACCTAGTGCCTGCCTGCTACGCTGCGTCGTCCGGTTCATGGTCGCCACTCAAGAACCGTTCTTCCTATCGGTTCTTCGAGTGATGTGGCCTGCCTATTGCCACTTCATCTTGCAATATCATAAAGCTTTATCGGTGACTTTGGTTCTTCGGCGTATATCCTCTTTGCGGATTTTTTCGCGCAAAGAAACCCCGAGCATAGCTCTGACCATTGCCCGCTGTGTGAATCTGAGTTTTTCCAAAAGAGTTTTTTCAAGTACCACGTTTCAGTTCCATATGTCATCACTGACAACAGTTGCAACACACATTGGTTGAAGACCCTTGTTTTCAGGAACTGCGTGATTTTGGACAAGAACGCAATTTCCCGAATGCTGTCCATCCGAGTTGGATTCTGAGGGCGATCTCTTTGTCGAAGTTGGACTTACCTAACTGAAAAATCTGTCCAGGGTAGTTTAATGGTCAACAACTTCGAGAGTATCTTCCCCAATGCCTCTAGAGCTTTGTGTGGATACCTGGGTATCTTTCCTCGACGTTAGATGTCGCTAATTTACCTACTACCGATTTTGCAATGCAAAATTTATGCTATCGAGTGTTGTTTGCGCCACCCGTGAAATACTTTTCATCCCATTTATTCAAAAGGACGACTTGGTTCTCCTTTATGTGCACCCAAAGGTGGTGTTTTCTATAAGACATTTTTAGGGGGCAGTAATGAGTTTTAATCTAGCCATGTGTCGTTCGCGAAGGAATCCTTCAAACGAAGTACTTCAAGTATGTTCTGTCCTTTTCACTCTAGTCCAGTCAAAATTCAACTACTTCAAAATTTGAAGTACTTCAAAGCCGAACACAAGCCGAACACTGCCGATCGTCATTCGATGACGCCGAAGCGTCAGTGACGCTCCGAACCTCTCCGAACTTATTCGCTCAAAGGCACTACTATACGCTGTCCTGCTCTGTTGTACTGAAGTAATTTTGTATTTCACTCAAACTTTGGCTCGGTTACGATCGCTTGAGAACAATTTTATCTAACCCATAAATAATTTTCATCGTACATTGCTCGCTATGCAAAGAGCCATAATGAACTTTCAAGTAACTAAGCAATGTACAATAAAACCACATATGCAATATTAAGAAATATTTTAATTGAATACTTTTGATTCGCGCCAAATGTATTCGAATGCGAAAGTTTCAAGATATCAGCATGCCTAGAAAATACGAGCCATTTTGGTTTGATAATTTAGTTTCTATCTCTTTCATTTTAATAACAATAATAGCATACACAAAAATCTCTTCCCGCGCTTCCATTCGATTTGAAAATTATTGCGGCTTTCGTCGCTAGAGTTTTTGTTTGATTTATTTTCATTGCAATCTGCTAATATTTGACCGAGCGAAGCGAAGGTCTCCGAGTTTACTGGGACAAATCGGCATTTGTATGTATGTTTGTATGTTCGTGTGTATATTTGTCCGATGATAACTTGCGAACCGTTGATCTGATCTTCTTGAAATTTTGTAGGCAAGTAGTTCATTTCAATACAATTTTTAAGTTTGAATATGAGCTGAATCGGTCCAGGAGTTGTGAAGATATAGGGGTCGCGAGGTCTCAGTTCGGCGCGAACTACTAGTATGTATATAAACTGTCTTTGTTAAGTTATGTGTAAATATTGTACCTATAATATTTAATTATTTAAATAGGTATGTAGGTAAATAAAAAACACAATTATTACTGTTAGTAGATTATAACGACATTTTCATAATTTTAAATATTATAATTGCAATAGGTATGTCTTCTCTTTATTGTAAGGAGGAAGTAAAACAAACACAAAAACGTATCTATACAAACAAATTTATAAAAAAAAACTGCGAGTCGAAGGCGAGACGTTTTGATTTTGTCGCACGCCTCAAATCCATTAGATAAGAAATTTGAATGAACTGCAACTTTAACGACCCATTCGATAGTTCGATGAAGTAGCGAAAGAAAACGAACGCCAAACGAAAATTCCTTCATTGAACAACTGAAGTAGATTGAAGTACTGAACTAAAAGATAGAAGTACTTCAAAGTGAAGGAATGAAGTATATGAATCTTTTCACTTCAGTGACGCATTCTGCGCATGGCTATTTTAATCCTCTTTATAAGTGTTCTTTTATTATCTTTGCCGCGCACTTTTTAAATTCGGAACATCTTAGTGTTCAGCGCCAAAGAAATCGAACGCAAATATTGTTCGAATCAATATAAGGAGAATTCTGTGCTTTGAATAAAGACTGGCTGGTACGACGGCCCATAGACGCGCCGCCCCCAGCTGAAAAAAAAAAAAGAAATCAAATTAAAAACGCGCGAACTTCAGCCCGCGTTTTCGTTATTTTTCACGGATTGTTAGTAATTCATGGTTTTGTTTTGAAAAATGAGTTCTTCAAGTGACAGTGAAAGTATGAAAACTTTTTAGTTGTTTTATTATTAGATATTATTTAACAAAGACCCTTATTTATAAAGAGAATTCTGTGCTATTTAATTTCAATTTCGTTGTTACTCTATGTTTTATTTAATAATAATATTACATTTTATAAAATATGAGGCGCCTTTTATTTTCTCATATGGATGGGTGATGAAAAGTAGAGTGTATCACTCGGGCGCAAAAAAAAATCGACTTGAGAACCTCCTCCTTTTTTTGGTAGTCGGTTAAAAACTAGGTAAGTACCTACTGTAAATTAAAATCAAGTTAAATATAAACAACATTATTTTCCTCGTAAATAAAATTCAGATTCGTTAGCAACAACAATAAAATATATCCAAAAATGCATTTTTTTAGCTCACAATTATTTTTACGCACCACTCATAAATACATTCATATTTTGTTTTTTTAATTTAGTGTAGATACCTATTAACCGATTTCAAAACACATTAATAGGTACCTACCTACCTACGCTCCACGTATATGTGCCACAAGGCCTTTACCATCTATTCACTATTGAGTGATTGTCACAAAATACTATTATATCTAGTCACAGATTATATATAGAAACCGCATTACGAGGTCGTTGTTCCGACAAAAACTCATCAGTTTGACGAAAGCGCGGGTTGCGGAGCTGCGACCAAGAGTTCTCATTGGCTATCAAGGTTACGCCTATTCGCGCATAGCAACGAGCCAATGAGAGTAAATTTCTGTAAGTTTTTTTTGACCGATGCGTGGTGCGCTTCGATCGTTCTTAGTGCGGAATCTAGGGGTGTGCTCCTAGACTCCTAGCGCAGGTGATTGCAGGTAGAATAGTTAAATTAATTTATGACGGTACTTAACTATTTACCCAAATAACTCTAACTTCAATAAATATAAAATTAACTGCCCAGTAGAGTAGCTACCTACTTATCAATTTAGAGAAATTTATTATGTGGTAGAGGATTGACTGATTTTATATTTATGGCCTTACTTTCTCATAAGCGAGCTTTAAATTTATAAATGTCACACAACACTAAAGTCGTAAATGTCGTACTTAGGGACGTGTTGACATAAGTTATACACGCTCTGTCGCTCGAACAATCAAAATTTCTTTATTTTCTTCTTCTTTATCTTTACATAGTATTTTCTATAATAACTTCAATAACAGGCTTGGCTTTATAATTAAGAGATCTCATTATTTTTTACGGTGGAAGGATTACGTTCCGAGACTTAGCTATTTTAACATTTTATGTTTTTGATGGGATCTCTTTTCTTTTTGCCCGACTGCCCAAGAAGGAGGGTAATGTTTTTGTAGGTAGTTCTAGGTTAACATCTGACGAAATAGTAGTGAAACAGGTATGCCACCAACCCACCGACCCAAGGCCGTACTCCGTTACTTTAAGGAGCTCGGCTGGGTTGGGTAGGCTGGCAGCGGGGTAAATGCAAAAAACACCCTTAGCGAGACGTCAGTACAGCGGGCTTATCCTCTAACTTTGAAACGTTCGTGTTTCTGATTCCGAGGGAATGCCATCCCGCTCGTACCAACTTAGTCGCACTATGCGCGGTCCCTCTAGCGCACTATCGCTATCGCTTTCAGAGTTACGCGGATAAGCCCGATGGTCTTATAACCCCCAATTAGAATTAGAATTACGGGAACTATATTTTTTTCCGGGATAAAAAGTAGCTTATATGTGCAGGGTATACTTAGCTCCATTCCACATTGAAATCCGTTCAATCGTTAGGGAGTTCAATGGGAACAAACATAGCACACTAAACTTTCGGCCAGTATTAGGTTGATATAATAAGGCCCAGGGTTAGTTCTACAATTGCGATAAGTACTACCGGAGGGCGGGCAGCAGCGTGCTTCGATCTCCAACCTTGGCAGGTTGGCAGTAAGGCACCCCAAGGGTGGAGAAACCTTTGTTCAGCAGTGGACGTCTTCTGATGATGATAAATAAGCAAAAAAAATAAAACAATCAAAATATAACATAACTCAAACTTTTTATTTAAATAACTACTTACACAAAAGAAAACACATATTATTATACTCCTATCCTTTCCTGTGTTTTCACTTCTTCTTCTTTTTGCTCTCAGCTCGGCTGCCGCCCATTCCTTCGAGCTGGTTCTTGAGCTCGATGAGCTGGTTGTCGGGCACGTACCGCACTTCCTCGTCAGCTATGGAGTGCTCGTGCACGTTCAGAGTGCACCCTTCGGGGAGTAACGTGCGCGCCACGCGGAGGAGTGTTCCTAGCGCCCACGCGGGCACGTCTGTCACCTGAGCGACAAAATAAAAATTCTTAACTTAAATCCTTAAAACAGACTTAATCTAACTCAAGGCTCACTGACCCCAGCAGTGGGATTGAGAACTGTGAATGATGATGAAGATCCCATGTAGGATTTTAGGAATGAGGGTCTGTGTAAAAGCTGTTCATATAAACTAAACCTTGTCATCAGGCACTGCGGGATTTTGGCCGAAAAAATATATTTCGCACAATTTCCCGAGTGCTGCCCATCTGAGTTGGATTCTTCGGGCGACCTATTTGTCGAAGTTGGACTTACCTAACTGGACAGTCTGTCCAAGGTAACATAATATGGTATGTATAATGGTAACATTATACTATTCTTAATTACACTAACAACTTCATTATCGTTCCCGACGACTACCGAAACGGGCGCAAATGTCCATTTGATATGATTTTTGTCTAGTTCAAAATTGTCTAGTCCCACCTTTTGGGAAACGCAACTGAGGTTTCAACTTGGCACATAGATCTCAGAAACCCTTCATCACGCTAAAGGCCGAGCACTGGAAGCTACGTTGACTGGCAGTGAGCTAACGAGTGAAAAAGGAGGGTCAAATACTACTACTACTTCTGGTTTGCACCTACCTGTACATTACGTTCGTAAACATTGAGATTGTATTCTCCATCTATGGCGGTGCCTCCTTTTTTGAACCTCTGGATCTTTAGCTTCTGTGCTGGCGTCGCCCAACTGGCATCAAGATGAATAAAAATTAGTTGTTGCCATCACAAATGTAGGTTGTATTCACATTTGAAGAGTATTAAAAACATTTCAAACTGAATTTGGTACTGAAAATCTAGTCTACGTGGTAATCCAGGATGTAAGCTATGTCCATACCAAATTGCATTCAAATCCGTTTAACCGTTACTTAGTTGAACGGGAATAAACATACTTACACACAAACTTTCGCATTTATAATATTAGTTTGATTATTCCAAGCAAAATATTGGGTTGGTGTAAAAGATATATTTGAAACCAGCACGTTAAATATATCATTTAATAAAAGATAATATAGAGATATCCGGCTTATTTATTTATATAAGCCGTGGTAGCTCAGTGGGAGCACGCTCACTTCACTATCATAGGTTCGTGGGTTCGATCCCACTTAACACTTACTGTCATACTACAAAAAATAAAACATAGAAGCCTGTTTAGCTAGACAGTGTTGAAAAGTTTAAAAACAAGAAAAGTTTTAAACAATGGCTACAGCATTACCTACCTATCCTACCTAGCTATTACCTTAGAGGAGAGCTAGACATGCATTTGTGATACGAAATTTGTGAAACATCTGTTTAACATATGTCTAAAAAAATCATGCTTAAATCTTTTGTGGTAACACGGTGAGAACCTTACTTTTAAACCTTGCTTAAATTTAGTCTGTCTCATTTTCGAGCGTGATATTTTATATCAGCCACAATTTTACAGATAATTTATTAAGTTAAAGCAACGTTTATAAGTAAGACCCTGAGCTATCATCGCTCCAAATATATTAATCTAATTCATGAATACCATTCTTCAACTTGTATGCCCATAACTTCAGCATATTTATGAACTTGGCTTTGATAAGTTTCCAGGACAGTGAAGTCATATCCTTTAACCTGCAGGTTCAAGCAATCATACACAGGTTCATCTGGCTCCATGCTCTGGAAAAATGTACACATTTCATTTGGAAACACAATCATGCGCAAAACACATTTCCAAAGCATACTGTCAAGTTTAAGAGCACATTCTTTGTGTGCCTCTGTCTCTGTCTTGATTGAAGATTAAATGCCCCTTGCTAGTGCTAGTCAGTCTGGCTAGCTCATAGAAAACTTTAATTAGAGTTGTCATATTCGCATCTGCGAAACACTTGTTTAAATGAGAATAAAAAAGTCTTGTTTTCGCATGTGACATTAAACGTCAGCTAAGAGTTTGACAGAGCATTTTAAGCATTGATTTTATCATAAGTCTATTGCCTCTAGTTAACATTATAATTATTATGTAGCATGTTACTACTAATAGAACTAGTACGAAGAAAATGTGCTCATTTTTATCCAGAATAAATAAATATTTTAGAATAAAATAAGTAAGTAAGAATAAATAATAAATAAGTTAAAGTAATTAAAGTTAAGGTTATTGTACATAATATTAATATTGTATTGTACTATGATAATCGTCTCGGAATTATTTTTTTATGAAAAATAATAGAGTTTGTTGTAAGTGATTTGTGATGTGGAGTAATGTAGTGGAGATCGGACACAAATTTCAAGGATTTTCAAGAAAAAAACTTAATGTACTTACAATAAGATAGTCTGGTTCATATAAATCGTTTTTATGCCTTTTTTGTTGACACTGTGTTGCTGATAGCCCAAGCAATTTATTTGGCCTAACGACTTGTGCCAACCTTACCTAGAACAAGGAAACAATGAATATTACAGTAATCATGGTTATAAATTAAATAATCCTAAAAATAGGATTTATAGCCAAAAAATTGTTTTTATACAGATACTAGTTCACTTCGTGGGATAGGGGACATTCTGTGATTGTGGGGTTAAAAATACGGAGTTAAAATAAAGTGTACTTACAATTGAGCCTACTTTTGAGGGAAACATGTTGATATAATTTAGCACGAGATAAATCAATCGCCACAAATTACACTAGTCAACTAAGTATTACAAAGATAATATAAATACTACACGTAAGGAATAATAATTCAAAATATAAATCAAAATTCACCAGCGAGATTTGACTTTGATACAACAGCTGATTGACACTGTCAGAGTGTGGGGTGGGAGAAGTGAAATGACACTGACACTGACAGTCAAAAGGACAATTATTTTTTCTGTTATGTTTTGGCTCCACACGTTGTATATTTAGCCAGCGTTAAGTATTGATATATTTCTAGTGAAGTCAAATATTTCAAAATTAAAATAGGTCTCAGTCATAGCAAGCTAAGTAAATCACGGTCAAGTTCACATCGTACCCCAGTAAAGTGGTGGTGACTTTACTAGAGGTTTCTATGGAGTTTTGCAAACAACACGAGAGTCACGTTTCAAAACATTATACTATTCACCAACACTCGTGCACGTTCACGAACACTAAATAGATTTAAAAAAATACAATTTTTACACAATAACACTCGAAATAATACAAGTTTTGGACAAGAATACAATGACACGACATGACTTCTTTACGTTCCCGTCAAAACTCCAAAATAACAATAAGAGTGGCTATACATGACCTGACCTGACATCGTACGAAAGGGACAGATAGACTTGAATTTCACGGGAGCAAAAGAAGCAAGCTACTAAGCCATCTCTTTCACACGAGGTCAGGTCAGTCATCTGTGGGTCATGTATAGCCATGAAGCTTCATGTGTATAGCCACTCTGGCACAACGTGTACAGCTTCATGTGTATGGCCACTCTGACACAACGTGTAGAGCCAACTTACGAGAAATAAAATAATTTAACCTTGGTTTCGCTTTCGCCCAAAATATCGTGTACTGTACATCGACAATCCCTCTATAGTCTTTGATGTGATGCGTCTGTCATCATTCGACATGTCATGTCAGTCCGTGAAATGGGAAGAAATGTGTAAAAATTGAAAATTTGTTGTTCAGTGTTGACTTTATTTCTTTAGCGAAGTGAAGCTTATTAATATTTATATCTTGATCGTACATTTTAACAATTTTTAAAGAAATGTCTACCGGCAGTACGCCATTTCCAAAATGGCAATTGGCCATTCTGCTCGGCGCTCCTCTGGCCATCGGCTTAGGTTACCTTTACCTAAGAAACAGATTAGAAGATCCCGAGAAGAAAAAGGTTGCTGAATTGAAAGCAAAGACTACGATTTCATTAGACAATGAGGACAACACCAAAACTTCAGAGAGTGCTATCGACCGTGCGATGAAACTGAAGGGTGCCGGGAACCGGGCTTTTCATGCAGGCGAGTATGATAAAGCTATCGCCTTATACAACGAAGCGATCGAGGCGTGCCCTGCTGACCGTACTGTCGACCTTGCAACTTTCTACCAAAACCGGTCGGCTTGCTATGAAAAACGTGAAATGTGGGAGCAAGTCAAAGAAGATTGCACATTTGCGTTGAAACTCAATGAGAAGTACGTGAAAGCATTTCTGCGCCGTTCCCGTGCAGCTGAAAAAAGCGGCGATCTTGTATTAGCATTGGAAGATGTCACATCTGCCTGCATTCTTGAGAGGTTCCAAGTGCAGAGCTCCCTCGTCAATGCTGACAGAATCTTGAAAGCCCTCGGCCGGCAGCACGCAAGGGAGGCGCTCGCAAAACGTGAGCCAGTCATGCCTTCGAAGCACTTCATTAAGACATACTTCTCAGCATTCTCTGAAGATCCTATCTCTAAGATACAAGTCGACGACGATGGTGGTTTTGCAAAGGCTAAGAAGGCCCTTGACTCCCAGGACTATGAAACCATTGTTCAATCTTGCACTGAAGAGTTAGTCAGAGATGGAAAGTACAAAAATGAAGCCTTGTTGATGAGAGCTACATTTTACCTGCTTCTGGGCAGACACGACGAGGCACAGGATGATCTGGGCAGGGTTATTGATAGTGATGCACCTACAAAGGTTCAGGTGAATGCTCTGATTAAGAGGGCTTCACTGTTCACTCAGCTGGAGAACACAGAGCGCTGCTTGGAGGACTTTGCGAAAGCAGCTCAATTGGATGCAGATAACTCTGACATTTACCATCATCGTGGACAGGTTTATTTGCTGCTGGAGCGTATGGACGAGGCGACTGCAGAGTTTGCAAAAGCCGTTGACCTAAATCCTAACTTTTCGATTGCCTATATTCAGAAGTGCTATGCTGATTACCGACATGCTCAAATAAACAAGAATGTCAGTGCTCTCAACCAAGTGAGAGCTGATTTTGAGCGTGCTTTAGAGAGGTTCCCTCGTTGTGTTGAGGCATACATCCTATTTGCTCAAGTTCTGTCTGACCAGCAGGAGTGGGGGCGAGCTGAAGCCCTGTTTGACACGGCTCTGTCGGTGGACCCCAACAATGCCACTCTGTATGTGCACAAAGGCCTCGTCCAACTTCAGAAGAGCACAGACTTTGACAAGGCAGTTAAACTGATCAATAAAGCCATAGAAATGGATGACAAATGTGATTTTGCATATGAAACTCTGGGCACTATAGAAGTACAAAGGTAATTTAAGAATAGTTCAACCCTTCACACATTGTATTACATAAACCATTATCAAAGCGTGTGTAGTGTAGCCTTGAGATTTATCTGAGTCATGGTAGCATGAAATCATTTTGATATGCCACAGTTTTAGATGTGGTAGTTTTATAAATGTCTCCAAACTGAATACAATATTTTATCTCTGTACAGTATTATCAGTAGGCAGGTAAACAATTTAAGATAGTGTATCTGAGTAATCTTGTTTAATGTCAAGCAATTCTATCCTTTTCTTTATTATATATTTACCCGTGACTACATTCACCTGGACATACAAAAAAAAGTAGCCTATGTCCATCTCCGATCCTTAAACTATATATATATACATGCATAAATTCAGTTCATTCTGTTTAGACGTGATAACGCGACAAACAGCCAGACAGAGAGACAGTTACTTTGGCATTTATAATATTAGTTAGGATAAGCAAACCCTTCAATAGAAATGATTTTTCTAGTAGATTAGATAAACTATTGTCAATATGGATTATTGTATTTTCAAAGGTCATTGAAATGTAGTGCTAACTATTCCATAATAGTAACTTTTATAGCCATTATCTACTCAGGACAATTACATAATTATTGACAACTAAATACAAAGAAGAGAGAATACAGATACACAGAGTGGTGGTACTAAAGGAAAGGAGTTCATTGTACTCATCAACTTTAACAACTTTAATGTGGTACCAACCATGAAATTGCAGATAAAAGTCTTTCCTTGGGAAAATTTCGTTCAAACTCAACAAAATGTATGGAAAAGCTAATTATTTGTTTACTAGTTATTAAAAGTAATGAGCCTCTATGCTTAGTAGGAACATTTTATGTGACCTATAAACTGTACACACAAACTTGATAAATTATGTCATCAGTGCAACGGTCAATATTAAGGTTTCCTAGGCAGAACCATAGAGAGATTATAAATAAAGAAGTGTGGTAATGGCTATAGAAAGTCATATAGTCGCTAGTGCTTTGAATTGCAACATGATCGTCACAATTTCTGTTAGACTTGAAATAGAAACCCAAGCTATTCATGATGGTACAGAAAAACCACTCTACTTGTTATAAATCTTTTTGCATTTGTAATGCAAAAATAATAAATATAAACTTCTTAATTTTATATATTATTTGCAAAACTTGCTAGAATTTAAATAATTATTATTATTTTTTAAAACATATTTTTTACGTTGTATATTGCAGTCTAATTTGGACTAAACCTTAAATTCCGGACAAATACCTATACTATGTTTCTATATTGTACCCGTATTTTCATCGGCTTGCATACCGGTTTGAACATTAGCTCACTAAATATGTAGGCGCTATCTAGTATTATGCTGTTTATTCGGGGGTTCAGTTTTTTGTATGAGATTGTCATTCTTTTCGTATAATTTTTCTATAGCGGAGCGGAGGTTGCGCGGGAATATTTACGACTTACGTGTACATCTGTAGATGTGCCAAGGTTTTTCATTCCTATGCTTTTTTCTGTAAATAGTAAAGTATTATACTATAAAATAGTAATTTTTAACTTATGTAATAATATAATTTATTGTTTTATTTTCAGGGGCAACCTGAGAAGGTCATTAGAGTTGTTTGAAAAGGCAATATCACTGGCAAAGACAGAATTAGAGATGACTCACTTATTTTCCCTGAAAGATGCAGCCGCAGCTCAGCTAAAAGTGTCAGAGCGTTGGGGCCTGGACTGGACCGTTAGCTAGACTACTGCCGTACTTGCCACTGAGCCAACGAGAATAATACCTGGCCGTCCAACATCCAAGAGTCAATCAGCAATATAAACAAGAAAAATATAAAAAAAAAACTTTACTTAAGTCACTACATTTATCCTTTGTGTTCATTATGTAAATTCTTGTATGTTATAATTATGGTAGCATTTAATTATTTTGGTAGGTAGCAATGTGCTTCTAATTTTCCGTAGCCAGATGGTATTCTCGTTGTAATTAGGTACCTAGAGCCGCCGCCGACTTTCATTGCGTCGCTTGCAAGAGCATCCATATTGAAGCTGTTTTAATGTAACAATTCCTGATAGTGAGCACTTTCCCTATGAATGATATAATCACAGCATTATATTTTGGTTGTTTTGTACATACTAGAATTAAATTTGGAAATAATATCTGGTCATCTCCGAATCATATTTGACGTTGTTGCACTGCTATAAATATTTAGATCGTAATAATTAGTAATTCATATTAATAGTGTATGTTATTAGATAGACTATTATATGAACATTATATCCACGTTTTAAAAATGTACTTAGCATGACCTCCAAGCCATAGCATATTTTAGATTATTCCTCTCACTTTCAGTGTTTCACAATGTCTAGCCTGAATATCGCAATTGGATTAAATCTGTTGTAAATAACTTTCTTTTCCTATTTTCAAATGTTGTACACAAGTATCGGCGTTGTGTCGTACAATATTTTAAATCCAAACAGGTGTCATTCACTTCATATTGAAGTTTTCAATGGGTGTTTCGTACGGCGTGAGTTCTAAAATTATTTATTACGTAAAATTGTTGATATTGATATTTAAAATCTAAGTAGAAATTTCCTTAAATGTGGCATTTTATAAACGAGTATAAATGTAATTAACTATGCGACAGACAACGTTGGATAAATATACATTTATGGAAGTATTGTTGAAATTAAAAAAAAACCGTTAGGAATTATAAGCGATGACATAGAATGCTGAAAAATTAAAAGTTTTTTTTTTTAAATTTATTGATGCCATAAAAATTACTGCTATTGTTATAAAGGTGTCGCAAATATTGCATGCATTTATTTTAAGAAGTTGATGACGATAAACTATGTTTTCTTATGGATGAATGAAAACGTATGCCCTTATCTCTTGCTTTGTGATGGTAAAAGACAGGTAAAATCAGTGTGCATTATTGATATGAATGTTATATTAATATTTTGTACTATCTGATATGTTCTGGAATTTCTTATGCGATTAGGGGACATTTTTAGGGGTCGGGATACCTTCATGTATCATTAAATACGTAACTGCTTATGTTCGGGTCCAAATTTAGTTTTGTGCGTAAGCCCTGCAAGCTTCATGTAAATTCCTTAGGTCAGTAGGGAGTGATTCACGGCGTACGTGTATAATGCGCCTGAGTGGGCGGCGGTGTGTTTGTGTGCGTTTCGGGTGCATTCGGAACATTAGGCTGCACTGCCCATCACACTAGTAATCATTTAATATGAGCTCTATTTCTTTAAGATTCAGTTTCATTTTCATGGGTTTGTCAAGTCATAGACCAATCTATATTAATCTATGGTCAAGTTCAGCGCAAGGTTGTTAAGTTTTTGAATGCACCCAAAAATTATCAGTTAGATTGTGAAATTAGAGTTATAGATCGCTGAGATGGTTCTACAAGAGTTGTTACCTCACCGATAGTGGATAGTTATCAATTTACGAAAACTACGAAATACATTATTAAACAATTTATTTCTTCTGTTTATTATTTATTTTCGTTGAAGGCTCCAGTACTTAGTTAGTTTTAATGTTATAATATAAATTGGTAATGTTCAGCAAAACACAAATACATATTTTTTTAGATGTCAGAGTGCAGGGTCAATTACGGGCGCTGTGAGAGAAAAATGTATGGCGCTCTACAGAACAGCGGCGGGCGCTTGTTGTATTTCGTCCCATAAAATATTTATTATCCCTATATTTTTTTTGTCTCACAGCGCCCCGACGACCTCTCACCAGGCGCTTCAATTTTTATATCCATGTCATCTTATCTAAGAGGTTACCTCCTATAGATACCGTATTGCGAGATCTTTGTTTCGACAAATGGCACCAAAACAGGAAGAAAGCGCAGATTGCGGGGAAAGACTAAGCTTTCCCATTGGCTATTTCAATGTTACGCCTAGAGTGAGTGAGAGTGAGTGTTTTGACGGATCTGTGGTGCACGATCTACAGGGGTAATCAGTGTCTTATCTAAAATTCCAGTAGGCCTCGCCTGCCTCGTTTGTCGGTTTGTAATTGTATAGTAAAAAAAAATGTTATTGTGTTTTGTGTATTTACTATTTCTTATTCATAATGCTGGTTCATTGCTCTGCATCAATGGTACATTTTCCCACAAGCAATTTGGTGACGATCCTTTATCGTATAGGGGTATATTTAGCCTTAACCGAGGAGTTATTACCAAACTACGTTGTGCACTTACTGTCATGTGTCCAGGTAAAAACATAATTCAGCGTTATGTAAGGCGAGGAATATAAGTATGTATCGAATATAGCTCAGCGCATTAGTAACGCACCCCGCAGGGCATGGGTTCAAATCCCAACAATGAGCTTGATCTACCGGTGGAGGAAAACATGGTGAGGAAACAAAAGCATGCTGGTGGAGTAAGGTCTCGGCTGGCTATACAGCTACCAGCATCCTCTAGTTGAAAATCTGTCGCCAAGCACCTACGATATGTTCCGCAAGCTTCGTTTGAGAGCCAGTTCCCATCCCAGGCTAGTGTGTTTACCATCTTCGACCACACCATCACATAACTAAATAGGGTTAGCTTGCTGCACGCACGACGGGTGAGGCACATAATATATACTGTGTCGTTCATATATCTATTTAGAATATCCTAATCCTATCCTAACTAATATTATAAATGCGAAAGTAAGTCCGTCTCTATGTTTCTTGTTTGATGTTTGTTGCGTTGTCTCTGCTGAACGGCTGAACACATATATATATAGAGCTTAAAGATCGGAGACGGACACACTTAGGATACTATTTTTTTGTTGGTCCACGCGAACGTAGTTGCGGGTACTAAATTCTGACTAATATTATAATTCAGAGGATTATAGCCGCAGTCGTACTTATTAGTACCAATAAAGGTTCGAGGAATAAAAATGAATACGTTCAAATCGAGGAAAAAACTTCGCTTGCGCGAATCAGAACTCCCTGCAATACAAATTTACTATCAGTCCATACAAAACGTCAAAAAAATGCACAAAAATGTAATGTGTAACTTCTGTTGGGGATCCATATTCTATAAAATAAAATAAATAAATAAATAAAATAAAAATGAATCAACGCCATCTAGCGAACTATAACTAGGAAGTAACTTTGTCTCTCTGTCTGGATGTTTGTCGCGTTATCAAGGCTGAACAGATAAGGAGTTACTGTATAATATCACAAAGACGGATATAGGATACTTTTTTTATGATCACGCGGACGAAGTCGCGGGTAACAACTAGTAAATACTAGTAGTTCGCGCCGAACCGAGACCTCGCGATCCCTATATCTTATATATATATATCTATATCCAGGGGTTGTGCCCTGGACCGATTCAGCTCATATTCGTATAATTGTATTGAAATGAACTTGCCTACAAAATTTCTTGAAGATCGGATTAACGGTTCGCAAGTTATCATCGGACAAATATACACACACAATTTGTCCCAGTAAACTCTGAGACCTTCGCTTCGCTCGGTCAATTATAAATGCGAAAGTGCGTGAATAATAAATATTTGGGTTCGACAGAACCGCTATTAGATAAGCTCTAGTCTAGTAGAACCAGAATAAGTCTAAACTAGATCAACAAGAAGGATTTAAAAAGCCGAATTCTAAAACGTCAAGAAAAGAAATGAGAAATGGCGTCGCGTCCTCTTGGCATGAATATCAACGTCATTGGAAATCTTTCATGTGATAACAGCGTATTTTTTGTAAATATAGTTATTAAGTTATTGTAAATTCTTGGTCTTAAGTATAAAACATGTGCTGGAAATCAGTTTGGCTTATATTAATATGTTGGTCGAGCGGTTCCAACGGCCTGCTTTGTTACAACTGTTCTACAATGCATAGCGACTGGAGCTGGTGCGGTGGCGACTTCGTTTCCACAGACCTCAGCCAATTCAACACCAGCGCGGAACACTTAGTTAATTGCACCGGAGGTATCTCTCTGCTTTACTTATACATCTATGGGCTAGGTACTAGCTGTTACCCGCGACTTCGTTCGCGTGGACAAATAAAAAAAAATAGCTTATGTCCGTGTCCTACCGTTAAGCTATATCTCTGTAAAAATTCAGCTCGATCCGTTCAGCCGTTTAGCCGTGATAAAGCGACAGACACCCAGACAGAGGGTTACATTCGCATTTATAATATTAGTTAGGATAGTCAGTCGCAAATTTGCAAGTTCTAGTGTTAATTTCCTAAAACTCTACAACTACAAATATCTGTATTATCATTGCATCGGAAATAATCGCAATTTGTGTTTTTACCCGACTGCCCAAAAAGGAGGATTATGTGTTTGGGGTGAATGTAAGTTTGTGAGTAGTTATGCAGTAAGTTTGTTGTTCCTATACAAAGATAAATTTATCTGTGTTCCTATAGTACCGCCTGTAGTCTAAATGGCTTGACCGTTTTTGAGTGAGATGAATAGTTGGATTAGTTTTATACGTCAGGAGTGTCATTGATTACATTTTACAGTTGGGTTTGTTTTTCTTATATCTTTTTATTTGACGAAGGACATCGAAAAAAACAATAAATAAGTTGTTTCTATTACTGCAGTAAATTTAAAAGACATTATAACAAGTACATACTTACCTAATATATTAAAGAAAAAAAAAAAACTCTACTTACCTATGTCACTTCGGAGGTAAAGAGGAATCGACACCTCACTGGTCAAAATCGGTGAAGACAATTTAAGAACAAGGTTAATGGTATAATTATATAGGTATAGGGGAAAGTGATTTAAGAACACACACGCACAATTCTTACACACACCCTAAAAACATTACACGAGGGTAATGTTTTTAGGGTGTGTGTAGTGATTTTTGTATTCCCTTGTAAAGCGTTTGTTATTTCATCATAAATTAACACGACATTATACTTTTTGGAAATACACACTTAGTGATTGATGACATAAAAGCGCGAATGGACACGATTTCTTAGTCGCGCGCGTCTACGGCGGCCCCTGACCATAATCAAGATTGCTTAGAAGGCAGACGTTTTCGCCCCTAATGGCCCTAATAGCCTGATCTGCGTCTTATAGGATAGATATCTAGGATTTTCCGAACACAATGTACGCCATAAACAGAAAATGTCATCCTCATATTAGTGTGTGCTTACAGATAATGCAATGTGCTTCGTGCGTGCGTGGTCGGCGCGCGCGCATCATTCGTGGCTGGTGCAGCGAGGGTGCTACCAGCCCGTGAGGGACGACCCTCTGCCGCGTTCCCTGAACATCCCCACAAGAGCAATGTCATGTAAACATAAAAAGTCAGTCTAAACTGAACATTTATATAAATTTCTACTGCTTCATCTCATTTAGTTCGTCCGATTTGCATCCGACTGTTTCACCCGCGTCGGAAATCCCTCAGGAACCGTACATTCTTCTGGGATAAAAAGTAGCGTATGTCACTCTTCTAAATTTAAACTATATCTTTGCATAAATTAAGGTCGATATGTTGCTCCGTTCCTGCACAAAAGAGAAAGAGGAACAAACAAACTTACACTTTCGAATATAAAACATCAGTAGGGATCTATGCATGCATGCTGATTTAAGACTTGACGTAAGGTAATTATAATCATGCTAGACTGGCCTAGCGTCATAGATCCTAGCGGTAGATTAGAGGTCGCCATTCGTTAGTAGCTATTGGTTACGTAATGTCATTAGTCCTAGAGCTGAAACAAAGCGCAAGCTGAGAACAGCTTTTCTTTCAGATTACCTGAAGCTGAGTACAAAGTTTGCTTATGTCAAGCGGATTGGTGTAATGCCGGCACAAACCTTATACCTGTTTTTGAAAACCTCTTAAACTTTAGAAGAATACTTTTTGTTTACACAATTTATAAAATCATTTATTAGTTTATTAACAATCATTGTTTGTATAACGTGTAATGTCATAAATATCTTATTATGTATTTATATCAACTACGTGGACAGATCGGCCCTTCATCATTGATGATTTCTTATCGGCAGCATTGGATCGCAATAAATGTGACTTTATGGGTTTATAAGCAGCTTTCACTTTATCTAAGGTGCCAGTGTCTATTTCTACGAAAAGGATGGTAAGAAGTGTGTGTGTTAGTGGGCCGCGTCCGCTGCGACGCTCGCCTTTTTGTACACTCGCGCCAATCTTTTTAACCTATATACTTAACACAATTAGAAAATTTCAGAGAACATCGTTTTCCCCTACGTTCGCGGAATAAGTTTTGTTTTGTTTACGTATTCATTAGGTACACAATAACATTTAGTTTCATACTAATGTAGTACAGCAAAACTACAGTAAGTATGTCTCGAATCCACATTCGCTTATGTACTTATATAGCATCTTAAAAATTTTAGTTCAATATTTATGTGAACAAGCATCTATTATTTGACAAATTGAAGTAACATACGAGTCTTAATCGATCTCAGATGTCTGAGTTTTCCTAATCTTCATTATTGAAACGAAAATGTGAGAAAGTAATGTTTTATTAAAACTTAAAAATACAATAAATAAATTGCAACACGAAACTAACTTTACCTAGGTCAACCATTATTCGTTCTAATTTCTTACCAGTAATCTTGTAATATGTCACATTAGAAAATTAATTTACGAATACTAATTAATTACCTGCGATAGCAGAACGAATTTCTTAACCCGTTTAATTAAATCCGATTCTTATTATTCAGTAACACCAAGTCGTCAACAATACGATGGTGGAATACATCGGTGGGAAGGGGATTCATGTTCTCGATCAGGACAATTTATTGGTTGGTATTTAACAAATATTCAGGTAACTGAGAACGAACACTTCCAAATTTTTGGCACTTCGCTGAATTAGTACATAATTAATTTAATTACATATTTCACTTAATTCTGATCTTGTCGCTCATCTGTCTTCGTCTTCGTGGTTTCGTTCACCATCGATCTCGTCATCGTCTTCCAGCTCGTCGATGGCACCGGCCGCGTCGCTCGTCACTACTTGTGCTAACATTCCCGTTAAACCAGTGGCATTTTTCTTACCTTCCAGATAATTAAAAACGTATTCTTCAATAGTGTCCTCGTCGAAAGGCAAAAGATCTTCCAGATCGATCTGTCTTTTTCTCCGCTTCGACTGTTGAATCTTCTTTGAAGACTTGTAATTATTTTCGTCGCTATCGACTATCCCTTTTCTGTATAATTCTATTGGAACCTCGCTGCCGTCGCTTACGTCGTATTTTATCCCTACGTCTGTTTCTTGAATTTCTATCGAACCATGACCTTGGTCGATCAATGCTTTCAGATCTTTTGCTTTACTCGTTCGACTACCTTCTGTTAGATTAAGTTTCTTTGCAAATTTTTCTTTGATTGGATGTAAGTGCTTTACTTCATTCGTTTCGTTAGGTTTGGGGATTTCATTGCTTATGGTATGTTTGTCCAGACCTGGTTTAGGTTTTGAGCCGTAATTTTTCACTTTGGAATGACCTTGTATTATCAAGTACATTGGAATGGACGGTTCTGTAGATTCTTTATTTTCATCAAAGGGTTCGTTTGATGTCGGGGACACCGGTGTCGTATAACGCATATGTAAGTATGGGTCGTGAGTAGGCTGGGATGGTTTGTTATGCAGTGAGATGTCGACAATATTAGAATTCGCATTATAAAGTTGTTTATGTGTTACTGTTGAGCTTTCCGCAAAATTAACGGGTGGAGGTGGCTGCATAGTTTGCATATTCTCAAGTTTTAAAAGGTCCTCAGGGTTTCTTTCTTTAAAAATTTGCATATTTTCTGTCGCGTGAGCATAAAGATTGTCTTGGGGTCTATCAGGGCCATTTATGATTGGCATAGACATCATGGGGCCTAGCATATCAAATAGAGTTGTTTCAAATTTAGGTTTTTGAGTCACTTCGTGTGGACTCTCTGAAGTATGAATTTTTACTGTCGTCGGTTTTTCCGTGGCTGTGATCTCTTCATAATAATATTGAGCTTCTGTTGCTGTTTCATAAGTTGTTTGTTCCGTGGGCCAAGTTATCTGTGAAAGACTTCCTGTAACTGGTTCATCCTGGGATGTGGCCGGTAGAGCTGTCGGTAGGAATGTCGATATAATATTAGGAACTCTCGTGTCCAATGGCGGTGGGGGCGCTTCTGATAGCATTGGTCTGTAGAATGAATAAGGTTGTTTGGATATTTCTACATGATCATTAGATATCAAATTATGAGTATCATTTGGTAAGTCGTATTCGTTCAATGGTGTAGTTGGTCCCCACCCTGCGTAGTCACTGCTCACAACGTTGTTGATATTTGGTGTGAATGTCTGGTTTACGTCACGAATCCAGTTTTGGATCGTGGACGATGACTGATAAATTAAGTTTGCTTCTTGCAAAGCGTACGAGGATGTCAACTTTTCAAATGGAGTAGTGTCTTTGCTGGCAAGATGTGGCGCATTGGTTACTTTCATTACAGTGTTGGGTAAGGGATTTTTTTCATGGTTTAGAATAAACAGAGAGGGTTGATGTCCGGGAAGCGGGGGTGGTGGTGGCACGAGAATAGTCATAGGGTACGTTTCACTTAGTTTATAAGTAAAGTCCTCGTATTTTGGCGGTAGGGGTCGGTATTGTTGTCTCCTGGGTGGCAGAGGTGGCTGACGAGAAGTGACGCTTGGTTTTCTTGAGGAAACGCCAAGCATTAGGACTTCTGATTTCTTCTCGGGATAATGTTCCCGTTCCAGCCTCGAGTCATCTGCCCAATAATGCACTCGCTCTAGGACCGGCGGTTCGTAATCGTACGTGGGATCGTTACGCAGTGGGTCCCCAAGGCCCGTCAGCGGCTTCCATTGCTCAAAGTCCATGCGGGGAGAGAACAAAGACGCCAAGCCGCTCGGGTTCAAGTTTTCATTGGAGTCTGGAATAGATAAATGATATTATTAAAAACGGGACTACGGGTATTGTAAGATACCTCTCCGATACTGTCATTCAAAACATTATGTTCAGTTTATTTAGAACAATGGTAGTTGTACCGTATAGAACTTTCTACTCCATTTCTTAAAACTAAACCTCATTCAATTGCTCGTATTCATCATAATCATAGAAGCTATTAGTTTTGATTCTGTTGTAGCACACGCTATACTTACCTAGGTAACCTTACTCCTCAGACAGGACTAAAACTATCTACATTCTTATCAGTTTTCTTTAGTATGTGAGATAAGAAAGGATGACAATTTTTTTAGAGTTCTCGAATTTAGTTTATAAAATGGTAGTCACAACAGTTTATACTTATGAAAAGATGAATTCGTAAAATTTCATAAACAATTTAAGAATAAATACACGATATAAGTATCGGTCAACTTACAAGAAGCGTTGTATCGCGGTGCACCTTCCGGCGATATTTGCAAGCCGAGAGCGCGGCACTGCGGCGTCAGCGACGCCATCAGCACCAACAAAATACTGTTCTGTATCTGGGGACAACGATATAAACTATCTTAATAATAAGTACTTATAACACTTTTGTTTGACGAATTAAGGAGATTGTAGACCTGGAGACTTTTAACATGTTTATAAGATAGCCATGATATTCATCTCACACACACTATCACAATCTTGTTTTTTTTTTGAATAGTAGTTAATAGATACGTACTACTTTTTTTTGTACCTAGCTCGGAAATCTGACATTCATCATTTATCACACCAACATTTCGGTCACAGAGGTTTCAACAATACGGGTCTAGAGGCCTAGAGCCTACCACGAGGACTCGGGATAGCCTACTCCACATAATAAAATCATTACAACACACACACACCTATGTGTTAAGCACATATCAATATTGTAATGTAAAATGCTATATCCAAAGTATCCGAAGATATTATAACACAACACACAAAAGTAAAGATATAAGCATTATATTTGACGATGGTGGGTACAACGTTTCTTATTTATTGTACAATACTTGTATACATTTTTTAAAAAGTCGTTAACTAATCGATCGCTCTGGCATGTTTTTATCCAACTGCTAGCCAATATATGTAAGCAATTAGAGTTTTCTCGGCAGTTTTTGAGCGGTATAAGGCACGAGAACTGCTCGTTAAAATGCCAGACGGGAATAACATGAGAGTTCTTAATTTTAATATTTTAAGCATCCTCATTATTTATAGGAAGCATGAAAGACGTGACCTCAATTGCTTTTCAGAATAACTGAGTATGCGCCGACATTGTATTGTTTTGATAGAGTTTTTATTTATTTATTTTCCAAACAGTTAACGAACGAACCGCATTAATTAGGTACTTACACTGACATAAAAGTTCTTGGACTTGACTCTCTCCATCTGTAGACATCCCTGTGTTCAAAAAACTTATTTTTCTTTTGGAACATTTTATTTTCCAAATCAAAAGATGTTTTCAACGCTAGGTACCTTTTGCGGAATCTGTCCTTTTTAAAGCATTGACACCTAGGCACTTAACAAATACCAGGATACGATGGATGCGCCGCAGTGAAAGCGGCGCGTGCGCCGAATCGCTAACTCGGCTTGTACTTGACGGGAATCGCACTATGGCGTTTTGCATCTAATTTGCCCTGTTTCGTTTGTCCTTTCACTATTACATAGCACCTAATAACTCTTCCTGCAAGTTACACAAATAGCAAGATGATGGCACTCGCGCAAGGTGATTAGATTCGATAATGGTCGAGAGTAGAGCGTAAGTAATGTCAAGTGCGATGCGGTATTCACAAAACTCGCTATTGCGTTTTTCGATGCGACATGGATGAAATACAGTTGAGATTCGTCAAAAAAAAAAATTTGAGATACTTAAACCTTACATATTTTATATATTTTACATTATTTAATAATTTTACTTAATGTGAGATAAACATATAATGTATTCGATTTTAAAGCTCCATTTGAATGAACTAAACAAAAATACTGATATTTGCATTGACCCTTTGCATCGGTAAAATTAGATAAAAATAGCAATACTGTAGTTGTTTCAACTTTAATCTCCAATATCGACCATAGAATAAGTGTTATTTACAGTTATGAATCGTTATCGAAGATTAACAAAACAATAACGATTATCTTTCTTTAATTGGCCGGGTGAGGGAAGCGAACTGGCAAATTTGCTTTTATTTGTCAGTATGTTGCTCGCGTATAGGTTTTATTTTTCAAACAATCTTGATGAAACTTGGTATACAAGGTTGTACAATGTTGTAGTTTTTTTTTTGTTGTCGGCGACTTTCGAATGTATTTCTCCCAAAAAGGGCGGAAGTTTGCTGCGTAGCCAATCGCCATACTGGTGTATTGTGTACCAATTTTGATAAAGTCCGTGTGTTGGAACTCGCGTGCATATCGTAAATTTCAACCAAACTTGACGAAACTTGTTATGCAGATTCTACAATTATATAGATTTTTTTAGGCGTCGGCACCTTTTGATCGGTGGGGTATTTCTCCCAAAAAAGGGGAAGTTTGCTGCGGCACCATTTACCGGCTCATTTTCGGTACTCTATTCATAACAAGAATTTTAAATTTAAGCAAAATCGGTGAAGTTTGTCAAGATATAAGGTCGTAAGGTCTCAATTCGGGACTTTAAAATTATCGAAGGTTTATGCCAAACATAAACAAAATCGGCCGTAAATAGCGTCATATAAATTTTCCCCTCTTTTTGGGGGAAATACCCTACTAATCAAAAATGCCGATGACTAAGTAAATAATTCTATGAAATTGTAAAATTACAATTGTGCAAAAAAGTTTGCCCTCGCGAGATCAACTGTTCGTAGAACTACTAGTTTAAGTAATATGGTATATTACTAATTTAATTTCCATTGTACGAAACGGCACGTTCAGTAAACATTTGACCAGAGTCCGGACGCCAAGCAACTTTCCATTACTAGTTTTAAATATTGTGGTTAACCAACAAGCTATATGGACTTTAAGTGCATCATATCACATACAGCCGCTGACCACGCGCTGATAAAGAAAATGCAGCTTGTATTACCAACTTATAGTATCGAGCTTGTTTCATTATCTTGTAACTAAATACTAGTGTATCTGTATGTAAAACTGTACATATAAGAGTAATAAGAATCTATTGTAGAGTTTGCTTGGGATTCCCCAAGACCATATAATCAACAAGCAGGCAGGAGTGTGCAAACATAAAACAAAACTCGCTACGTTCTCAAGAGATGTCGTTGAAAATATTATTTTTGGAAACGTATTTTTTACTTGAACTTAACTTTAAATTGTGGACATATACCAAAACTGTGTTTTTATAAAAAACATATTTTCATCGGCTTATAAAGCGTTTTGAACATTAGCTGATTAAATACGTAAGTGGCATCTAGTTTTATGCTGTTTTTTCGGGGGTGCACTTTTTTGTACGTGATTGTCATACTTCTCGTATAATTTTTTCTACATGCTTGTATATATTTTCCCTTTCATACACTGACTATTATAGTCCCTAGTATTAAAGAGCCTGGGATTTTTATATTATGGGTTTTTGTACTTTTTGTTTCAATGTTTTTAATACTTTGGTTTAATTTATTTCTATGGTAAGTAGGTATATTTTAAAATCGGTCAGATAAATTTTACATAAGCCATGTGATGAGCTAACGAAGTTATACTCATACTCACAATGGTTATACATATATATTTATTGGTTGTATATATTTCCATTAGGTAAGTGCTCCAACCAGCATTTAAATATAATTATGTTGTAAGTAGGTGCAAATGTTGTCTGGTATCTATATAATACAATAGATAAGACTAAGTCTTATAACAGCTTCCGAACCTGCCTCCGCACAGATTCCGTTATACTTGAATGTAACGACTAGCCTTTAAAACATTTTATGGCCAAGTAAACGCACAAAGGTAGGTGGTACTTATTGTTGGGTGGACTACTTCGAATCCCAGAGTAAATGCAGGCATCTTGTACCTACACGTAAGGCGGCCGAGACTTGAAAAGTAATTTTCTACGGAAATTACAATACATTGCTGTACATAAAAGCTGTTTATGGCTTTCCGAGAAACGTTTAGGTTTTTTGATTGTTCTTGGCTTCTTTTTTTTTTTTTTTGTGACCGTCGACCACCAACTCGCCTGCTGGTAAGCGATGATGTAGCACGCAGATTTAGAAGAAACCTAAGTATTTCTACCTACTAAACCCCTTCGGTTGTCTGGCTGTGTGCTTGGTGGAGGGTATCGAGATCTCGTTCATATAGGAACGCACCCCTTGCACGTTTTTTCAGGCAACGCCCCCGGAAATACTGGGAGCATTACATAATACCCCATGCGAATAATCACGTTTATTCGTTGTTTTTCTGTTGCAAGGACAACAAAAACATTTTTGCCTTTATAATATAGAGATGCTGCTTTGCGTTCTGTTTGGTAAATTATATTTATCGTAAAATTGGATATCGTGTATGGGGCGCGCCGACGATATAATTGATTGTACGTCTACGAGACAGCGTTTTAACCGGTTTTTACTTCTTTAGGTACCTATAATTGTTCACGCACTTCCTAAAATCTCGTAACATTTGGAAGTGAAAGTGTTGAGGTAATTTTATTTATTAAACTTGACTTTGATTCACGAGAGCAGACGCGACGGGGGTGCGGGCGGGTGCGTGGGAACGGCGCGAGCGCAGACGGACTGACGCCAAAGGCGGTTTTACGCCCACCACATATTGAAAACACTCATCTCAAGAAATCGCATTTTTATTATGGAACAAACGTTTTAAGCTCAAAGCTGGCGAACGATTCCCTCATATATATAGGCTTTCTTTTTTTAGATGATAAAAAAAAACATTGAATGGAAAAAAATACTGTTATCTTTAGATAGAATATCAATCCCAATGTTTTAAAACGATTTTTATTTTAACATTTTCTATTTGAAGAAAAAGGAAAGAAACTGAATTTTTCGAGCTTTTATTCTTCTCTTTCGGCAGAAAATAAAATAATAACTTGAAATTGCTGTGAAGCATTGCCTACGTATTCTAAAGATAGCAGACTGTTTATGTATTATTTTAATACCACTCAGCGCTTTTAATTTTCGAAAATGTTAAAAATGTGTAAAAGACATAGCACCGACAGGGAGCGCTACTTTAAATTGTCATCGCGTGTTGCATGTTAGCTCATCATTATCTGAGCAAAACACGCGATGATTTACGTCACATGATGGAGCCATGGAGCTGGTACCTGGTAGAAGTTACACTACACATAATCCTAATCCTAACTTATGTTATAATTCAGAGGAAAATATCCGCAGTCGTATCAGGACCAATAAAGCTTCGAGGTATTAAAATGAATAAGGTCGTCTCGAGGAAAACACTTCGCTCAGTTCGATCTGTTCTGAATGACGAAGTTTTTTTTTCGTGACGACCGTATTCGACATTACAACTTTCAGTCCATAACACGGAAGTGATTATTGTTTTACTTCTTTCTCTTTTCTGTGGTTCATACAAGACATCAAAAATGCACAAAAATGGATCAAAGCCATCTAGCGAACTATAGGAAGTAACTGTGTCTCTTTGTCTGTTGTTTGTCGCGTTATCACAGCTAAACGGCTGAACGGATCTTGATAAATCTTGTTATTTGATTAAGAGTTACGGTATATCACAAAGACATAGGATACTTTTTTAAAGTCCACGCCAACGAAGTCGCGGGTAATAACTAGTTATAATATAAGTATGTTTAAGTGTTCAGGGAGAGTTTGCGGTAAACGAGTAGATCGTCTGACTTCCTAATCCTAACTAATATTATAAAATATGCGAAAGTAACACTGTCTATCTGGTGTTTGTCGCGTTATTACGGCTAAACGGCTGAACGGATCGACCTGAATTTTTGCATAGCAGACGGAGATAGGTTACTTTTTTTAGTAGGTCCACGCGAACGAAGTCGCGGGTAAAAGATAGTTGTTTTATAATGGACCTAGGAGGGTCGCCAGATTTTCGCGAACGGACTTAGGGACGCTAATGTAGTATGTAATTACTTTTTAAACGTTTACTGCTTCATTTTGCCTTGACACTGTGCCATAATAATATATATATATATATATATATTACACTGTGTAATATATATATATATTAAACTCACAGACCGAACCGCACTTATGATAGAAAATTGAAATTTGGACCCAATATTCCTCAAATGGTAAACGATAAGAACGGATTTTGCTAAATTCTATCTCTAAATGAACCGCCAAAGTTTGAATGACAATAAAAACTTTTTACATGCTACGGCAATGAATCTCTGTTTGTATCTGAGTACAAGAAATTAAAAAACACAAGCAGGATATTTTGCAAATCAACCGCTAAGGAGGTAAATTGGGTTGTTTTAATTGCCTATGCGAGCGAAGCCGTGCGGGCGAGAGTGTACCCTTAGTACGAGTTTGCACAATACGGAAACGTTCATCGTTTTCGAGTAAACGCAAAACGGATAGTTTTCTGTTACATCGGTAGTATGAGATTCAAGTTTCGAAGAAAGTTTATACGATATCGCCGATCGAGCGCTGTACTAAAATGTATGGGACAACACGAAACTAAATAACGTTTTCGAAAACTATCAAAACTCGTACTAAGGGTACTTGGTTGGCAATATTTATCCACAAATTATACGGTGTTTGTCAAGGATCTTGTATCACACTGGATAGAGTGATTCGTTTGGCAGCGTGTCCACTTTCTGTTCGCGCGTTTAGTGAGTAGGGAAGTGAAAACTAGTGCAGAATCTATCGATAAAAATGTACACAGTGTACAAAACTAAGAATTTGTAAATTAAGAACACAATGTTTGCAAAAATATGTACTTTATTGAACATCGAAACTCGTAATTGCCATGTAAATAGTACGAATATATATATTATATATAGTAACTATGAAAGTTAATAAGTATCTACACCGTCTCCTAGTTTCTTTTATTCTTCCTAGTTTTTTAATTGACAGCCCAGTCATAAAACTAGATTTTTCAAAATGTTTTCAACAAAGTCGAGAGTATTTAGGTGGCTCCCAGTTTTCGCGCCTCACAGTCTTTATCCACTGATTTCTGATTTCCGGACATTTTGGAAACCTATAACAAAATGTTTTATTTTAATTAATTGTTTAACCATGACACAACATTGGTACAAATTATCATATATTTCAAGCCGCGAAAGCTTCAAAAAGATTAAAATTAATAATCGATAGAATACGTATCAAGCCGATTAAACGCGGAAAGGAATTAACAGTTCATGTTTCACTTAATGTAGTATATGTAGGATATTACAAGAATATTATTAGATAAATATCGACCAAATATCGACAAAGTTTGAAACGTGCAGTGGTACTTCACTAGCAGGAACACGTAAAACAATGCATTTATTTATCTTAAATTAATGCTTAAATTCATTACTAAATAACACTGCGTGATAGTTGTATGACTTCAAACATGTATATTCTTTAAGTGAAACGAATATTTAGCTTTGATTCTGGTTATTTTAGGTAAAAAACGCTAAAAAGACTTACGCATGAAATGATAATTCTGGATCTTTTACTCCCCCTTTCGTTGTTCTCCATGCACAATACACAGCACAACACGCCATAATGCCACTATGTATAACAATATTAAGTATTCACAGCGATATTTTGATCCAATTTGCTTTTTTAGTAAGACGGGTCGCAATGTTGTGACCGACTAGTCGGTAAAAGTGGACACAGAGTGCGAGGTTGCCAATCTTACAATAGCTCTCTCGCTTACTCTATGCGATGACCCGTGAAATAAAAAGAGAAACATGACAATGTGAACGTCGGAGCGGCAACGTCTCATGGGTCTGTCCAGTATGATGCTTCGTCTAAGGTTTTTGTCAACTGTTTTTTTTTATTGGTTATGTAGTCACCGTCCTCTATTGACAACTGTAATACCTACTCAGCGTCGGATTTACCAGCAGGCTGATTAGGCTAGAGCCTAGGGCCAGGAAGTGTTGGGACCTTTTTTATAAAATTACGTTCCTAGCAACTCGAGACAGCACCTTGTGCATCAAAAACATTTATGTGGTGGAAAACTTTTTTCATTCATATATTTTTTTAAGTGACTAGACGAGCAAGTCGCTCACCTGATGTTGAGCGTAAAGCTTGCCTATAACAGTTCAGTGCCAGTTCAAAACTATGCGTGGCAAAGCAATGGACTCGTCACCCTTAGATATTAGAAGTTAAATCGCTTTGTGCCCAGTAATTTCGCTGGAAACATTGCCCTGTAATCCGGAACACATTAATGTTTGCACATTTCTGTTTGGCGATTGAATAACTGGAAAATGTGTGGTACTTCCCCAAGGGGACTCTGCAAAAAAATCTTGTACCACTACAGCTGAGGTATGGTCGGCAAATTCAACAGCCTATCTTGGACAATGTGTAAATGCAAACTGATAATACTAGAAAATGTGTAACTTAACCTATTAATTTAACTCGTAGCTTAGGTAAAAATGCGACGACTGCATAAAACTGTCTGAAAAAATTATAAAGATCGATAAAATACGTGCCCTAATCAATTTGTCCTCAGGTAATTTCGAAATGTGCAGAGTATATTGCGAAAAAAATAACTTAGGACATTACTGAGTATAAAGAGCTTTAACATCTACTGTCTCCGTTCCTTCCCCATGGCACCGCCAAAAAGACACCGACAGGTTTGTCATGCAGAAACTTCAATATTCCCAGTGGCACACCCGACTATTAATGATGTAATAGGTGGGTACTAGGTAGGGTAAGGACATTACTGAGTATAAAGAGCTTTAACATCTACTGTCTCCGTTCCTTCCCCATGGCACCGCCAAAAAGACACCGACAGGTTTGTCATGCAGAAACTTCAATATTCCCAGTGGCACACCCGACTATTAATGATGTAATAGGTGGGTACTAGGTAGGGTAAGGACATTACTGAGTATAAAGAGCTTTAACATCTACTGTCTCCGTTCCTTCCCCATGGCACCGCCAAAAAGACACCGACAGGTTTGTCATGGAGAAACTTCACTATTCCCAGTGGCACACCCGACTATTAATGATGTAATAGGTGGGTACTGGGTAGGGTAAGTATATATGCATCTAATTTTTTTTCCACTAATTTTTGTATTTTAGGCATGTCGCCGTGCCTTTTTGTTTAATGTAATGGTAATAGAATATATGCATAACTGCATGTTTTCTATTACCTGTTTTCAAAGATAATGATTTTATTTTATTTATTTATTAGGTACACACAACAGATCACCGATGATACATTATATAATAATTTCATGAAAGTTCTATTCGAATCCGCGATCCAAACCGTGAGCACACAACATGGTTATAACAGCGATTACTTGTTAGACTAATTGCTTTACAAAATACATAAAAATTACCTATACGAATACATACTCAATTAAATGAATTATTATATATAATTAATTAATTAAAAATTATTCCTTAAACATAACAATGCGATACACGAGAGTTTAATTTAATGTATCGCAGTGCAATGGGAGTCTTAATTAAGCTAAATCTAAATATATTTTTTTATGGATATTCACCCTAAATCGATTGAGACTAAGTCCGAATAAATCAAAATCATCATTATCATTATCACTGTTTCTGTCGTCTCGGGTAAAGGTCTACTACGGTAAAGGTAAGAGCGACACATTGATTGTGATAAAAGCTGATTATGTTATTATTGAGCGTTTTGTATTTCCCAATTAATACCAACAAGAGATCGTGGATCACAGAATACTCAATAAAAAGCTGACAGAACATCACTAGGGTTGGGTCACAGTGAATTGTAATTCCCATGAAACACCTGGCGGTGTCTTTTTAGTGGTGCCATGGGGAATGAATGTACTGTCTCAGGGTGACGAGCGCAGTGCATTGCCGCGCAGAACTTTGCAGTGATGAAATTCAAAATTCTGGGTATCACTAAAACGTTATCGGCAAACGTGACTCTTATCATCAAGCAAGCGACTTGCTCATCTCGCTAGTCGCATTAAAAGGTATATGTGATCTCGTCACTCGTATTACTTACCCCCGAATACTGAAACGTTTGTTACCTTTGACGACAGATTAATTATAATACTGCCTTTGTCTGGCACTAAGCAAATGACAAAGACAGCAATAGTCTTAATCTGTCGTCAAAGTTAACAAACGTTTCAGTATTCGGGGTTTAGTAGCATAATAAAAAATCTTAAAATAAGCTTATCGTCTATCAAATTTATCTGATTCTAGAAGGCTGTGACGATAAATCTGTGTATCCCTCCGACCGTGTGGGTGCAGGGAGCGATATAACACTTTCACACGTTTTGTGTCGTTGACCCGTAGGCGGCTGAAGATGCGCCCACGCACCGCAAGTGTGTGGCCGCCGCAGCCGCGCCGTCCGACGGCGGACCGAGCGACGCTGGCTGACCGAGTCACATCGCACAAATCGCCAGCAGTTTTCTTGTCCATACAAAAAGCTCCCAAATGATTATTAACTGATTTGGTTTTTTTAAATATGTTACCTACACAATTATTATTTATATATGAAAAACTATGCATATATGATTGATTTTTTTAAATTATCGCAATACCTTCGTAGTTATAGGCACCTCGTTGATATTGACACAGAAAATTAGTTTTTATTAGTGACCCCCGAATACTTAAACGTTCATTAACTTTGACAACAGATTAAGTCTATTGCTGCCTTTGTCAGTTGCTTAGTGCCAGATTAAGGCAGTATTAGAATTAATCTGTCGTCAAAGTTAACAAGCGTTTCAGTATTCGGGGGTTAGAATACCAAAAATATTTTTATGAAAAAACAAAACCTATCGAAGTAGATTTTTATTTTTCCAATCCATTGTGACCAAAAACAATAGAGTGCCGAGTGCGAGTTTTTGTAATTGCCTTTATATAATCGATCGCGTTAACGTTAACTATAATTTGTATGAAATAAGAGCAGCGCCGTCTAGCGTCGTCTAGATGGTACTGCTCATATTTTTAAAGTTTTTTTTTTTCTCCTCTTTAGAGGATTTTGGCGTCGCACGTCTTATGCATTTGCCAGTGTCAAGTATACATATATATATTTTCAAGTTTTGTTAAATATTATCAAACAAGTCATAGTCACAGTCAAAGGCGAGCAAAACAAGTCACGGTCAAGTCCAAGTCATGCCCCAGTAAGTGGTGAAAACTTTACTAGAGCCTTCTATGGAGTTATGGAAACAATATGAAAATTCACGTTTCACGACATTATACCATTCACCAACACTCGTGCATGTTCACAAACACTTAACGGGTAAAAATTCACCGTTTTTACACATTAACACTCGAAATAACACAAGTTTTGGAAAATAATAAAATGACGCGACATTAATTCTCCACGTTCCCGCCAAAAACTCATTTTTAACGTTAACACGTAACGATGTAACGTGTGTGTGAACCGAGAGCCCAAACTGGAATTCGCGAAATATATCCATCCAAGGTTTTAGTAAAATTCTTAAAACTATTGTAAAAATATATATTGGAATTTGCAAAATTATAGTTAAATAGTTACAGACCTTTGAGTGTGGTCCCTCAATCCTCCACTCTGATTTTGATAAGATTTAAGGGGTGATAACAGTTTTCACAAACTTTCTTAGAATGCACAGGGAACATAGCGACAGCAATACAATTTTCAAGTACTCATATTGCGCCAAATATATTGGCTCGTGGTTGAAGATAGGTACAATTACAATACAATAGCGCAGTATTGAAGCGACAATTAAAAAAAAAACAAATCGGCCGAGCCATTTTCGACTTTTTGCGAGACTAACACACGGAAATTGATTGCTATATATAGATACTAGCTTACCCGCACGGCTTCGCCGGCCTAGGCTGCAGTAAATAAAACACCCCGCAAAAATTGAATTCATGTGAAATTGATTTCATATCCTTGAGGGTTGATTTTCGAAAAAATCTGAGACATGCCTTTCTTTTTTTTAATGCTTAGTGTGTACTAAACCGAGTTGCATTGGCTTAGTATGAAAAAAGATTTTATTACCATACAAACTTTGGGGGTCCATTTTACCCCTTTAGAGGTGGAACATCGATTTATTTTTCGGGCTTTAGGTATAAGTAAATATACTCTTAGCGACGTCATAAACAGCTTAACGAAATTATAAAAAAATGCAAAATTCATAGCGGCTGTAAAATGGCCTTGTCAGTCGAGTGCAGCTATAAAGAGGCTTTGTCAAGGTATACTTAAACTAACACTTTTGATACGGTTATTCTTGTTAGATCTGTTATGTTCGAATGTGAACGAATGCCACAGATATCAAATGCTCGGATATCTGTGGCGAAATCGGTCCGGGGGTTGAAGTTATAGGGTTAGTGAGTTCTCAGATCGACGCGAACTACTAGTCAAGTATGATTTAGGACTGTGAGAGTTTCGCCTGATTCAACTATCTCTTTCGCACTTTTGAACCATTTTTTTATTTAAAATATAAAATTTCAGAGGAGAGTTAAAAAACAATTATCACGGAATATCTTTAAAATTTAAAGCAATTTTCATGTTATTATTTCTTATTTTGGCGAATGAGAAGGAGAAAAACTCGAGTCAAACTTCAGTCGGTGTGGTTTTTTCTTCTCGGCTCTTAAATAAATACAGGGTTATAAGGAAAGGGTATGCTAAGCCGAAAAGGGCTCATAGTACTCATCATTATGAACAACTTTTAATATGGAACCAGCTCTGAAATCGAGGAAAAAATCAGCTGATCCATAGAAAAATGTCTTAAGACACTCGACAAAATGTATGGAACAGCTGTTTTTTTTTTCCCGATTTCAGTGTTGTTCCCATAGTAAAAGTTGTTCACAATCATGAGTTCTACGAGCCCCTTTCGGCTTAACATACCTTTTCCTTATAACCCTGTATAGTCCTGTATAAGATAGCGCGACGTTGTACATTTATGTTATTCCAGTATATTTATACAACGGCCAAAACTGTTATTAGAATAATAAATACTAGTAGTTCGCACCGAACTGAGACCTCGCGACCCCTATATCTTCACAACCCCTGAACCGATTCAGCTCATATTTGAACTTAACAATTGTATTGAAATGAACTACTTGCTTACAAAATTTCATGAAGATCGGATCAACGGTTCGCAATTTATCATCGGACAAATATACACACAAACTAACAAACATACATACAAATGCCGATTTGTCCCAGTAAACTCTGAGACCTTCGCTTCGCTCGGTCAATAAAAACTAAATTTTATGAACTCGTGAATTTTATGAACGCGCGAAGTCTTTTCGAGACGATGTCAACGCGCGGGACAATGACATGCGATCGCATTGATGTCTTCTTCACTACGCTTATACCCTTGTATATGTATAATTATATCCTTGTCTTTTTTTTTTTTATAAGATTTTATTTAACTTGCAATGTTTGTATGTTAAGGTCAAAACTTGCAACTGTATTAACCAATTGAGTTGAAATTTTGCATGCCTGTCAAGTTCCGATGCCAATACAATATTATGACAGCGAGCTTATCTGCTGATGGCTATGGAAGGTGGAAAACGGAACTCCTCAGTAACTAACAGTAGATTGATGAAGTTTGGACTCATTTTGATTAGCGTACAGTACCAATAATGGATTTTATAAAAGCTTGTCCGGAAAAATATTTTTTTCCATAAAAACTTATTTGTTATTGTAATTTGTGTAGTCATTATTTTATTTTACTTTAAAGTAAACATTGATGATTCATTTTATATATTATTATATATATACGGGGTTAAAAGAAAATGGTTTGCTAAGCCGAAAAGGGGTCATAGTACTCATCATTATGAATAACTTTTACTATGGGACCAAACCTGAAATCCAGAAAAATAAAGCAGCTGTTCCATACATTTTGTCGAGTGTCATTGACATTTTTCTGTGGAATATCTGAAATTCTTTTCTCGATTTCAGGGTTGGTTCTATAGTAAACGTTGTTCATTTTGATGAATACTATGAGCTCTTTTCGGCTTAGCGTACCTTTTCCCTATAACCCTGTATATATGTTTAACAGTAATTTTTACTAAGTAATCTAAACTAAGTAGATTAACGTTAGTTATCATGTTTTTGGTTAAATGGGGAGCTATTGAACAGTCCCTATAAACATAGGCAGTGTTTTTTTTTTATAAAGTTTGAGTACTTAGGTCCTTTTGAAGAAAAGTCAAGAACGTTTGGTTAATTATTCCCTCAACACACAAATAAATTTACTTCTAATTTTTTCTACTCACACCATAATACTCAGAGACAATAATATAGCACAGAAGCAATCAAACGACATCGAAGGTAGAATCGCGGAAGAGTTAATTTATTAACCATTACCTACCTCTAGTTAACATTACAAGTGCGACCGTGCGAAGACGCGTTGATGTCGTCTGTACTAGAACTTGTACTCACTTTCGGGACAATATGTTTGTTTCAGTCGGATTTTAAGGTAGAAAATCGTATGCCATAATTTTTCGTTATTTATGAATCTTTACCTAAGGTATTTAACAGTTTCTTTATTGCCATATTGATTTTCAACATAAACAAAAAAAACAAATAAAAAAGAAATTTTAATTTATTTTTTATTATATTAAAATAATAAATAAATTTTGTACACAAAAAAATGAATAAGATTGGAGGCACACGAATTATTTAGGATTGCCCGAAAAAATTAACCTCTATTTTCGAAATATATATTCATAACTCACCATGAGCATTTTCTTAAACGTGACAATCATGAGGATGGAGCGTCAATCGCGGAGGTGCGCGCGCGCACTCGCGTCTGATCGATGCGGGTCGAAGCCGAGGCGCGGACGCGTTGTCCGCACGGTGTCTGCGCGGTGTCTGCGGCGCCCATTCATAAGGCACGCACTTCACGCCCCCGCGGCGTCGTCGACGACCACTTGCCTGGCTTGCTCGAGCCACGAGACGTCACGCTGCTCGCTTGGAAGGTCACTGAAGATTTGAGCGTTCATATTCGATATATTCGGATGTCGAAAAAGGTGTGACTACTGACTTTTCATACGATTTACTAGCGTTTAATTTTGGATATTTTTTCGATATTATTCATTCGTTCTAAATACACAGGAGGCCATTGCTACACCGATATTTTATACGCAGAAGCGGGAAGGGGGCAGGACGTCCATTGCTCCGGGCGGCAAATTTCATGGGGCGGAAGCAGCTGACCACCTAGTGGTCCCATCGGATCATTCCATCAGATTCCTTCCGATGCCGCTCCATCAAGTCTGATATGATTCCGAAATTTTGCGCGAGCGGGAGTGCGCATAGTGCGACTAAGTTGGTACGAGCAAGATGGCATGCTCTCGCAATCAGAATCACGAATGTTTCAAAGTTAGAGGATAAGCCCCCTGATCTACATTTAAACAAATGCAGCAAATGTGCTTACTTCACTGGCGCTCAGTTATTACTCAATTACTGTATAACGGACTAAGCAATGATTATTGTATTGATATTTTACGTTTGTTACCGGTACTTTTCATTTCAATTTCGTACATTTCATTTCTATATGGTGCGGGCAATGCGGTTGTCTGAAATCCACGCTTTACAAGGTGTAACTGAAAGGTGCAAGCATATTGTAAGGTTTGTATGTACTCATCATAATGAACAACTTTTACTATGGCAGCAATCCTGAAACCGCGAAAAAAAACAACGGTTTCTTAAAAAAAATGTCGTTGATACTCGACAGAATCTATGGAACAGCTACCGTATATCGACGGCACTGTCTAAACGTGCTCTACCGCGTATTATAAGACCACACAGGAGAATGAGCTCTTGTTGGATAGCTGTTTTCATAAGTTTAGTGTGAAAACACGACGACGACGCCACCACCATTCACCTATGCTTTCTAGCTTGAGTAACAAAGTTGAGCGTATTTTTAAACTGACCCCATGAATATAAATGAATGCGCCCATTTGTGATTAACGAAGCCTATAAAAGTAAAATATCAACTTTCGGTGTCTCACGATACACCATTCGTCAACTTCATCTTCAACGTTATTAATTTGGGTGCATTCAAGAAACAGTTAATGATATTCTATAAAAAGAAAGAGTCGTTAATTAAATTTACAGAAGGCGACCCCGATAAGCAAGATTTCCAATAAATCGCTTAATCTGCAGTTTTTGTTTGTAATTTGGCAGACCGCTACGCTGCCAGGCATTGTATGTAAATGCGGCTGTTTGGGTCAACATGAGAAGACTCCTTATTAATTAGTCATTATTCTCTGACAGCGAAGGAGAGTTGACCCCGCCCGCGCATAACTACTTCGCTGCGGCGGCTGCATATTGGCTGCCCTACTAATTACCTACATGACACAAAAGAATGTTTGCCGATGCACCGCCGCGCCGCCGCGCCGCTGGCTACACGCGCCCTCCGCCAACCGTTCGGTGTATAAGGTACACGGAACAATGGTATATATTAAAAAGCTCATTGTACTTACCATTTTAAAAAACTTTACAAAAGGGACCAAATGCGAAGTCGTAAACAAAAATCAACTGTTCCTCACATATCGATATATGTTAATGACATTTTTCTATCGTTCAGTTTCATGTATGTTGATTATACGTATTAAATCCAGAAAATATACAGCTTTAATGAATAGTTTATTAACAAAAACACAATTTAGTTAGGTAATACACGATTATAAATAAGTACCTATACCTACCTAGGTATCTAAGGTAGGATGCTAAAATTGGGGTTTCGCAGTCTAAAATATTGTTACCTACGTCAAAAATTATATATATATATATACCGAAGCGCCATGTTCCCGGGTAGGTATTTAAAAAAAAAATGTTGTCCATTTGAATCTTTGACTAAAATGTATTTGTCCTTTAGCGTCCCTTAGTCGGTAGGCATGCGTTATGTGAAATTTGCTGCTCATACTTCTCAGAATGCGTACCACGCACCTACTACCTTAGAAAGAAGCGAGAACAAAGTAGGCGCAAGCAGTGTCAGTGAAACGCTGACAGTATTTGTAACGATCAATTATCGATACGACAAGTACTTAACCGTTCGATAGATCGGTTAGGCTTAGGCGACGATAGCACAGAAGGACGGATTGTTGTGTAACATCACTATGTTTATAAAGATCGTTGGATTATGTGACATGACGTAGGTACATTATGGCATGCTTTTGATTAGCATATCGTTAAGCATGATTTAATGAGCTATGATATAAGAACGCCGTACCGTAGCCGGATACAGGTAAGTAGCTATTTCTTACAACTATTGTAAGTTAGTGTTAGTTGCAGTAGTTATAGTATAATAGTATAGTATAGTATTTTACCTATTATATTTATAGGTATAAATACCTACAAATAAGACCTACACACTATAAATAAATAACTAGGTGCTCGATAAGTCGACGGACATATTCGATATCGAATTGTTACTATGATTCCAATCCTCGAAAACAATACTAGCTGTTCCACACATCTCGTCGAGGTTGAATGACATTTTTTAATTGAACAGCTGGATTTTTATTTGCGATTTCAGTGTTGGTCCCACAGTTGTTCATAACGAAGGGTACAATGATATTAAAATATTATCCTATAATATGATCACCGCCTAACAAAACACCCAGTATTTTTAGAGATGGTGATCCGAACATTGCCTCCCATTATGTCTGTTATTTATAGATTGATGGTATCTGACTTTAATATATTGCAGTGCAGCGTGCATACACGTGTGAGATGTGCTTGTGTAATAGGTTCCGGGAGCGCCAAGCGGCGCGGTCCGCCTTCGACTGTGTACAAAATGGTGCTTAGTTTACTTGTAGGTACGCTCCACGAAGTCGGTCGGTTTGAAATTTTTTATTCGCCCGGTCCTTGCTTTGCCTCTGCTTACAAAATGTCAATTACCTACTTAAATACTAGATACCTAAAGATAGAAATGTGTAAAGTTATGATATTTTCTTTATAGTTTAACTATAGTTAAGCTTTTGAGCGGTTAAACACAGTGAAATCTGACGGTGAGGATGAAGAGCACGTCTAGCCTGAGTTGGGACCTGAATCTTATGAGCCTCAACTAAACACACCATTAGGCATTTAGAGACAGTCTTTTGATATGGGGATGGCTAGCGAGTCATATCACTAGAAAGTGTTGCGCTTTTTGATAATTTTCAAAATATTCTAATGACAATGGTTAGAGATACATTCGCTTATAAGCTCCCGGTTAAAAATCCGTATAAAAAATATATCTTTTCATTCTTGTCAATATATTTTCCGAAGAATATTCGAGAAAACTGTCACCCGCAGGAACGGTCCGGAGCAGCTATTATTGCTTTGCTATATTATTTTTAACAGGCACTTTTGTCGACAGTACTGATCAAATAGAAATTCCGCATAATATTACAGGCTGAACCAATTTGATGTTGAGCTTCGAGATAGACGGTACCTTAAATTATTGAAGTCCAGGCCTGAATAAATGAAATTTTTGAGCAAAAAACCCAAAGCAGTGGATAGTAGGATTAGTTTAATAAACTGAAAATAAGGATCATGTGGAAATACAAACCTGAAGATTTGTTAAGTAAACTGAAAATAAGGATCAAGAAGAAATTAAAGCATGAAGATTCAAATAAAAACCAAGACTATGTTTTCAATTTATTGGTTAAGCGATCCATAAAAACATCCAAGGGATCACTATCACCCACAGAATTATTGGAATACCTTCTTCCATATTCCTGTACAAGCTTCATGTGCTCTTCTAAATTATCTACTTCATTGGTTTCCGAGTCGAAGTATTTGTCCTCCTCGTCCTGTGTTACTTGCTGCAGGTCGTCATACTCTTCATTGTTATCAACTGTTGTGTAGTCAAAATCATCAAACCCTTCTATAAAGCTGCTGTACATTTCTTGGTAAAACTCCTCTCGAAGCAACTTTCTTTCTGGGGCACTAACCATATTTTGCTTTCTTTTTTCTGGCTTGAAACTGGGAACTGTATCAGGAGTGTCAAATTCTCCCCACTGTTTCTTGCTTCTTGTTTCCTGTTTTTCATCTACAAAATTAATATCGACTGCTTCGAGTCCCTCTTGAAGCATCTGTTCATTCTTCGTTTGTGTCATATTGTTTCTGTCAACTGTGTCTAGTATCATTGTCAGTAAAGTAAGATTATTGCTATCGATGCCATCCCGCTCTTTAATCTCTTCATCTGTCATGTACTGGCCCACCAACTGTTCATATAGCAAAGGGTTACGCAGCATCATTTGCTTATCACTAAAATAATCAGTTTCATTTTGAAGTTTTTGAAGAGCTTTGTAGCGTCTGTTTCGAATTCTCTTATGTCTGCTTGTATCGGAGTGGTAACATTTTAGATGCTGGATGCATTGTCTGAAGCTCTGAGTGCCAGATGGATGTTGTGATATTTTATCGAAATAGTCAATATGGTATGGTGCTAAGAACTTCCCAAACTGCATTAGAAACTCAGCGGGAGAATCCTTGTACAAATCGGTAGCCATACGAATTTTATCGTTGGTTCGTATCTCAGCTTCATTTACGTGTGCATTTTTGAAGGAAATATTTGCAACTCTTACCAGATAGTCGATTATATCATTAATGGGATCAATGTCATCTTCTTGGTCAGCTCCTGGGTCTACAGTCGGATCTGTTGTGTTCATCTTGTGATTGAATGAAGTACGATATTTGAAAGCTTGGTGAGCCCCGTAAAAGAAAGTCGCAATATATCACGGAATCATCAGGGTAATTGGGACTATTATTTATTTACATTGAATAAATATTTTTTTATTTTCAAATGTTCTTTTTTTTTTTCTCCTAAGTTTTTTTTTTTTTTTTTTATTTATTCTCGCCCATTTCTGGGCAGGCTAAAGCCATTAAGGCCATACCGCCTTGTCTTCCGTATTTTTTTCCCTATTTTGTTTTTGCCTCAGTAAAGTGATGGAGACTTTACTAGAAGCTTCTATGGAGTTTTGGAAATAAAACGAAAAGTCACGTTTCACGATATTATACTATTCACCAACACTCGTACACTTTCACGAACACTTAATGGATAAAAATCCACCATTTTTATGCATTAACACTCGATATAACACAAGTATTGGAAAATAATACAATAGCGCGACATGACTTCTTCGTGATCCCGCCAAAACCCCTTTTCTCCTAAGAGGATTTTGGCGTCGCACGTCTTATGCATTTGCCAGTGTCAAGTATACTTCAAATGTATTCTTATTTACAATAATGTACGCCCTACGACCCGATAATGCACAGCCTGATATTCCATGTACCAGTACACCAATTATCAGGCTGTACATTATCCGTGGGTTTATCCCGTAACTCTGAAAGCGATAGCTAAAGTTGCGCGAGCGGGACTGCTCATAGTGCGACTAAGTTGGTACCAGCGAGATGGCATGCTCTCGCAATCAGAATCACGAACGTTTCAAAGTTAGAGGATAAGCCCGCTGATAATGCACAGCCGATAATGTACTGATAATAATGTGCTGATAATGAACTAGCTGATATTCCATGTACTGGTACATCAATTATCAGGCTGTACAATATCATGCCGTACATTATTGACACGGGCTGATAATGAACGACCCGATAATGTACAGCCTGATAAAAGACAACCCAGCCGTTATTGGCTGGGGGTCTTTGTCTATGACATCTAACGATTTCGTGCTTCGTTTCAACGCGAAAGTAACAATAAGACACAGATTAAAGATATAAGGATTACAGTTAGTAGGTTACGGCTTTTTTATGACAACTCGGAAATCTTTGCTGTGTAAAAAAATATGGGCTTATCCCGTAACTCTGAAAGCGATAGTCAGGTACATTATCGGCCGTACATTATCAGCACGTGCTAATTATTCCTGGTCGTGCATTATTAGCACGTGCTGATAATGTACGGCACGTATTGTACGGCCTGTATTGTACGACCTTTTAATTGGCAGCCCAGTACACCAATTATCGGTCGTACATTCCGGGCCGTACATTATTGGGCTGTACATTATCGACACCCCTTGTCGACACCCGGTACACCAATTATCGGTCGTACATTCCAGGCCGCACATTATCGTGTCGTACATTATTGGGCTGACACCTGAAACCCGTGGGCTTATCCCGTAACTCTGAAAGCGATAGCGAGAGATGCGCGAGCAGGACTGCGCATAGTGCGACTATGTTGGTACGAGCGAGATGGCATGCTCTCGCAATCAGAATCGTGAACGTTTCGAAGTTAGAGGAAAAGCCCGCCGTTTGTCGTAAACAAAAGGCATAGGAAAATCAAAGAGTAATTTAATAAAGGAATTCTGTGGCAAAAAGGATGGAAAACGAATATCTGATTTAAACAGGAAAAAAGTAAATTCTTGAATACGTGGACGCAAGACATGTTCTTATAATCTGTAGTCTGTGCTCATTAGTGAAAATATTTTGTGCTCATTCATGTACATTCTGCTACTATTACAAAAAGATCCTAGACATGGAATCCTTAAAATTAAGTTAGTGCCAAACCATGAAACGATTTTACGCGAAAGAAGCAGTTACAATTTAACGTTACTTGATGATGCTACAAAAATCACTAGTATCTTTCAGACGTAAATAAACAAAATATGGATCACCTTGATATACATTGGTTTGATATATGCGGCCCTCAGGGCTTGAAACCATGGGACGACTTTTCAAAGGATTTTGGCCAGTGTTTTCAAGAACTATTCTTTCAAATACCGGTATACTTTTTAACTGCAATCATATCGGGATACTACGTGGGATATAGAAGAGACTGGGTGATCCGAGAAAAGGCCCAGGAGCACGCGATAGTACTACGAAGCTTTGTTGTGTTAGCACTTGCATTAATTCCTATAATCGAGCTGTATGTTTTCATAACAAAGGCTAACTACGTATTGTATCCTGTTAACTACTTTGCCGCGGGCGCAGCGTGTCTTGCGTGGTTAGTGCACTTTGGCTATGTGCTGGCTCTCAAGCACCGCCTGGGACCGAGTGCCCGAGGCCCCACGACTCAATTAATATTGTGGTCATTGGCAGTGTTGTTCAATTTCATAGCCCTCAGGAGCAATATCATGAGTGGTTCAAGTATTGGTTTCACTGTGGCTGTACTGTGCTGCCACGCTCTGTACTTCCTCACTCTGCTGCCGTCCAGTGAGTCAAGGCCCACATTCTATTCACCATGCCTGGTGGGCTCCCAGCACACACATGTATGTATTTATGTATTAAAAGTTTAATTTGTTGAGATTCCTAATCATATTTTATACCAGTGTTTATTTTACAGAGTGAATATACCCCCCTGCTGCCACATGTAGATGAGGGTATACTTGGCACTGCTATGCAGGGCAATGGATGTTTCTCTAAGTTAACTTTTCTGTGGGTGAATCCCCTTCTCCAAAAAGGTGATAATTTGTTTGTACTAGTACATAGCATGAGTCAGACTGGTAATACAGCCATAAAAGATAATTGAAAATAAATACTTTTATATTTAATCTTTAATCAACTTGAACAAAAAATAATACCTTTTCTGCCTATATCCTTTTTAAACATTTTCAGTCATCTAATTTTAAGTCTTACATATTGATAAGGTACACCATATGGCTCAATTATTCAAACAAAATCAAGAATTGTCCATATATTGAACTGTTGTCTATATTTTTGTCCAAAACAGTTAATTGAGAGTTTTTTTCCTAACAGTTGGGATAATTCAGACTGAGATACATAGTAATAATATTAATATAGGTTTATTGTCAGTTTATCATAAATCAACTCTAATCGTTCTTTTAGGCTTAGAAAACAAACTGAACGATCCTGAAGAGTTGTTTGACATCCCAGCGAGCTATCGCTGCTCATATGTTGGTGCAAGAATGGACCGGTCTCTTATTGGCAACATTGATGAATATAGACAGTATGCTGACATACCCCATGAGCCCTTCATTTCATCAGGTATATACACACCATTTTAAAAAGTAGTTAATTTGAATAAATAACTGTTTTTTTTTTTTTAGATTGGTATAATATAAATATTTATGCAGGTAGGTATTGAGTATAGCAAATAGAAAGGTCAACCTATCAAGCTAACACGTCAATTTGTGAAATAGCTTTAAAGCAAGCAGACAGGTTCTGCTTATCATCATAATCCTAGATGGTGATAATGATAAGAACTGGTTCTTTGTTCGGCTATCTAATTACAAAACTGATGGTGATTAGCTATTATAATGTATTGCCTTATTCTATTGATATTATGGTGTAGGTTAGGTAGTATAATTAAACTACCTAATATAATTACTACAGAAATGTTATTTTTTTCACAAACAATTTTTTTGTTTGCGACATAATTTGCTAGACGCTAGTACATAGTTATGTCATCAGGCTGTCAAAAAGATATTAACATAAGCGACCAATATTCTCTACTATAGCGGATGCACCACAAAGTATTGTTTGCTCACGTCACTTGGGACCGCCTGGCGGCACATTGACCATGTTTTGTATTCCAGCCAAGCTAGTATGTTAGCTGTCAAAAACTGTCAAATGTTTTTAAAGTGTTAGGAAATCACTAGTGACAGGGGTGGTGTTGACGTTTATCTGTGAGTTGATGCCATACTTTGTATTCAAAGTGCCGCAAATGAGGTGACTTGTAACAGGTTTCACTTTCGTCATTGTAATGGTTAGAAACCAATAAAAAAATACGCAAATAAAACAAACAGACTTATGGATTGAATAAAATTGATCATGTCACCATAATGCATTTGTAAGTAAAACCCGTCTTGAAATATCAGCTGTCACTGTATTTCTGGTTGTAGGATATGGTGCAACAGGTGAAACTGCACCACAAACATCCACTCCTGTAACACCCAGCTCTCGCATCCCTCTCCGGCCGTTGCGAAGGCAGAATGTCACTTTACTAAGGGCTCTGCACAAATGCTTCGCCTTGCAATTCTACAGCATCGGAGTACTGAGGCTGGTATCGGACATGGCGGGATTCGCTGGGCCCCTACTACTCAACAAGCTTGTCTCTTTTGTTGAAGATGAGAGTATAGATCAACATTATGGGTAAAGTTCTTACTTTAGAATAACATTATTACAGAATAATATTATTACATATTATCTAGATCTAGGGCTCCATTTCTGAAACATTTATTATTCCTTTCTCATGATATTTCACGAAAATTCGAACGGGTGTAATTTAGAGGAAAAAAAGATGTGGAAATCTGAAGCCTTTTGTCTTTTACTGATGGAGAAACCGAATCAAAATTCGTTGCGTGATTTATGAGGAGTTAACGGATTACGCAGAGAATATTTATTATAACTAGAAAACTGCAAGGCGCCGCTAGTGTTCTTTCATGAGAAAATACAAACCGTTTTCAATTTTTCTTTTGGCAGATACATGTACGCATCTGGTCTTCTCGCGGCGACGCTCATATCAGCCCTGTTCAACGTGCATTTCAACTGGTTGATGTCGATCATTGGTCTCAAGATGCGAGGCGCGCTAGTTTCAACTATACTGAGGAAAACGCTAAGTGTCACCTCAACAGAACTGACGAAGAGATTTTCAGTCGGTGAAATCACGAATTTCATGTCCACAGACACTGATAGAATAGTCAATTCCTGTCCCAGTTTTCATGCACTGTGGAGCATACCTTTACAGGTAAGAGAAATTTTATGTTCAAGTTTAAAGTTAATGTTTATTTGTCTCCAGTGGTGACAAACGATCTAGAGCAGTTATTGATATAAACGAAAGAAATCTTTTTCCAGCCCTCCTGTCTTATTAAAAGACATCAAAACAAATATTATTATTTCTTTAGAACATTTCTTATGTCATGATAAACATAAGGTCATGAGGTAGCTTACAACCTGGATTGCACATAGGCTTTTTATCCCGGAAAAATATTCAGTTCCTGTAGAATAGCAGGTGAAACCGCGGGACGCAGCTAGTATAGGTATATAGCTCCAGCATTGAAAACCATTATAACACTAATAACGAATGAATAAATCTTAGATTATTGTTTCCAGTTAGTAATAACGCTGTTCCTGCTGTACCAACAAGTGGGCGTGTCATTCCTCGCCGGGGTGGCATTCTCCGTCATATTGATACCCATAAACAAAGTGGTAGCGAACCAGATCGGCCGCCTCAGTACTGAGATGATGAGCCACAAGGACTCGCGAGTATCGCTCATCAGCGACCTGCTTAAAGGCATCAGAACTGTCAAAATGCATGTCTGGGAGGACTATTTCATTGATAAAGTAAATGGTAAGTTGCGGAACAGCATTAATTAATCAAACTGACTGATAATTCCAGTTTCGGCTCGACTAGCCTTGTGGCTCAGTGGGAAGATTTCTGAGCTGTAGGTTGCGGGTTCGATTCCCACCCAGGCCACGCGTTTGTGTGATGAACATGGATGTTTGTTCTTTGTTTGGGTGTTTCTATGTATTCTATGTATATATTTACAAAAAAAAGTATTTATGTCTTCTATCAGTTATCTGGTTTCCGTAGTACAAGCTTGCTTAGTTTGGGGCTAGATGGCGCTGTGTGTGAAAAACGTCCACCAATATCTATTTATTTATATTTATTTAGAGGCGAGGAGCAAAGAACTGAAGTACCTTCGGCAGCGCAAGTACTTGGACGCGATCTGCGTGGTGCTGTGGGCGACCACGCCCGTGCTGGTGGCCGCGCTCACTCTCGGCACGCACTCACTCCGCGGGCAGCCGCTCACTGCGCCCACCGTACGTCACTTTACACTCTATTGCAAGCGATGCAAGGTTGATATTAGCATCACAACTACCTGGACGCGATCTACGCTACTACCGACTTTGTTACAATTTACGCAGTGTTCATATTTCTTTAGCTGTGAAAATGATGCCTTTGCTATGATCTGATCCGAATCTGATCTGGGGCCTTATTAAGAAACTCTGGTGTCGATGGTCATCGCGTGCCGTTCCACTCACGCAGAATTACTCGCACCATGCGAGCGAGCGGGATAGCAAGCGAAGACCATCGCCACCAAAGTTACATGACAAGGCCCCTGAACCGTATGATCTCGTCACTTCGTATCAAAAATATTGTTTTTAATTGTGTATTTTTTGCAGGTTTTCACCACTATCGCACTGATCAACATGTTGATAGCCCCTCTGAATGCATTCCCTTGGGTGCTCAACGGGCTTATGGAGGCTTGGGTCTCCATCAAACGTATACAGAAGCTACTCGATGTAAGTATCAAACCATTTATAGGTACTTATATACCTGGTATAAACTTACGAAGCCTCAAAAAACCAATGGAATTGAGTAATAAAATCAATAAAATCATCATTACAGCTTCCAGATATGGACGCTGAGTATTATTACGACAAAGTCAATACGAATCGCGACGAAGATAAAGTGATTATATTCAAAAACGCATCTTTCTCGTGGGCGCAAGCATCGAAACGCAAGATACCGCCCAAAAAGTCCAAGAAAAACAAAGGAAAGTCGAAAAAGAGGATTACAAAAATAAGCATCCAAAGACAAGATTCGACGTCGTCCTCGGAAGCGTTGGTTCGTCAAGACGAACCTTTCAGCCTCAAGGATATATCGTTGGAAATCGGCAAAGAGGAATTTATTGGCATAACTGGTAATGTTGGCAGTGGGAAAACCTCTTTGCTATTGGCCATCATAGGGGAAATGTTGAAGAAAAGTGGGGATTTGCAAGTGCCCGAAAATCTGAACAGTAAGTAACCCATTTCCTTCTTGAACTCTTCTTCTTGCAAGCTCAGTTTAGTTGGAGCGGCTTCCACCTCTTTCTATCGTTAGTCAACGTTAACAGCGCTTTGATCTCTTGGTTGTCTAATGTTCAACTGATTTTTCTTGTTTTCAATCTATTTTAATTTTTATATTATTTCCTGTAATCAACAGCGTTACAATATCTATAAATATGCTAAAGTTATCAAATATATGGCCAAAACAGATTACAGTTAGTTATTTAACTATACAGGGTTAACGGTTAAGTCGACCTATTCCCGTTAAGGGCGTGTAATTTACATTGTTTCTGACTGATTTCTCTATGAAACACCCCATCCTAAACCTAACTGTTTTCGAGATATTTGAGTTCAATTGTTTTTACAAAAAACACCAGTTTTACGGCTATCGGCATAAATATTTTAAAATTTATTATAATTCCATTTATTTATTGTATTTCTTAAATTTAGGTTTTTTATAAAATTAATATAAAAAAATAAAAAATGCTATAAAAAACCTAAACCTAGAGTGCAAATATCTCGAAAACAGTTAAGTTCAGGATGGGGTGTTTCATAGACAAATCAATCAGAAACAATGTAAACTACACGCCCTTAACGGGAATAGGTCGACTTAACCGTTAACCCTGTATATGTAATTTTACAACTAAAAATAAACTTAACTTTAATGAAATATTAAAGTACAGGCACATAAACTTGATCAAAGAGTGGTGTGTGTGTATGTGTGACTGTCGTCGCTGCGATACACAAGTCCTCGTATGAGTCAGGGTTCGCAGATACAACGTGTGTATGTGTAGTGTGTGTGATGGTGTGCGTGTGTGTGTTGAGGAAGAATGTTAAATTAACGTGTAGATGAATAAAATAAAATTTATTTTAACTATTTATTTAGATGAGTCAAAAGTAAACGTGGAAATTAATGTTACACTTATCTCTTAGGTTTTGGCTACGTGCCGCAGAAACCCTGGTTAGTGCGAGGCACCATACGTGATAATATTCTATTCGGAAAGCCATACGAAGAGGCTAAGTTCCGGGCAGTTGTCGACGCGTGTGCTCTTACCGGTAAATTACTATGTATTAACTTTAAAAATACGTAAAACCGTCCAGCAGTGGACGTTTTGTCGCTGATATGCTGACGATGATGACGACATTGTCCTATTGACTCAATTTTTAATTAACATTGTTATAATTAAGAAGTATTGAGGAGCTCGTCTATGACTAGACATTTAAACGTACAGGAAAAATTAAAAAGGCCCTTGTTTAAATGTATGTTCTGTTTAAATTTAAAAAGTTTGCAGTGGTATAAGACTAACCGTTGGTAAATCTACTAATCGTATATATCACCGATCGGTCGACGATACCTTAATTCGCTTTGGATTACCCGCTCAAATATCGTTCGATAACGGGTATGAATTATTTGCAGAGGATTTGAACATTATTGGGTGGAACGCGTACGTGGGGGAAGGCGGATGCACGCTCAGCGGCGGGCAGCGCGCGCGCATCGCACTCGCGCGAGCCGTCTATCAGGACAAACAAGGTGCGTGTTTTACCTCTAAAGGTACGACTCGGGTGGTAAGCAAGCGAACGCACCGTTTCGATCTGTGTTGTATTGAGCAATGTAGCGAATGAAACGAGTAATAGTTCTCATGACAAGTATTTGGAGATCATTTTAGCGAGAGTTCTAGAGTTCTTATATTTGCTATTATTATTATTTTGTTCAAAATGTATAAAAAGATAAAAACTGACGTGTGACCAATGGTTATGAATAAATGAGATTGATTGATTGATTGATTGATACGACAAAAGTCAAGTGTAACATCTTTGTTGGATTATAAACGAGCTTTCACTCGAGCGTTCGTGTGGAAGATCCACAGAAGGATCGTATCGACATTTGACTACTTAGGTAACATTTGAAAATAGCGAATACACGACTCTGTTACTAGTTTAAATTAGTACTCACGGGATATTTACCAAGATTTTTGTTGTTTATAAGTTCCTGATATCTCGGCACAGTTGCATGCGCCATGTTCACGCGTAGATTGAAGAATGCGGGTGGATGAAAAGTTCCTAACCAGGGAGCACACAAACCGCCTTTCTCTGTTACTAGTGACTGCTGAGGCTGAGGCTTGCGAGCGAAAACGTTTTCAGATTTCAAAAATTACTGAAGACGTATAGTTAGCCAGGACTCCAATTATTGAGTGTGAGGTATGAACGCAGTGTACCTGCTGGACGACGTGCTGGCGGGCGTGGACGGCGCAGTGGGCGCGCATATAATGCAGCGCTGCATCCTGGGGCTGCTGCGGGGCACCACGCGCGTGCTCGTCTCGCACTCGGCGCGCCATCTCGCTCGCGCGCACTCCACGCTGCTGCTGCACCATGGCCGCGTCATCAAATACGGTACGGAGTCACATGTTACTCGTTTGGTTCTTCTTATCAGCTCTTAGACATCCGCTGCTGGACGAAGCCACCCCCCCATTGAAGGGGGGGGGGGGTGCCATATTCCCCACTCTCGGGCGGCTTGAAGATCGCAGCATGTTCACTGTTTACTAAGAGGACGCTGCTGTCCGTCCTCCGATGATTCTGGTCCCTGTTTTATATCCACTTGTTTAGTTACTCGATGGGAAGTCACCCATTTTAAAGCCACCGCACCCTAAAGGCCTGCAACACTGTGTTACGGCAGCGACGCGGCGAAAAAAAGCATCCAAATGTATACCAATATCTTAGAACATCAAGCAGTCATGTCACGACCAGTGCGTAAAGTTTGAGGCTTATGGACTAGCCGTATCCGCGCCGGTTTCTCGACGACCGGATAGAGGTGCTGCATGTGGCAGCATAGCTCGTAAAATGATCAACCTGTTTAAAGAGGTTTTTTGAAGTCTGGATTTAACGGGATATTTGATTAACCAGTTGAGAATGTATCCTTTTTCATTTTTCGAGGAGCTTTTAAATCTGTGACCTATCTTATCTCATCCTGGTACACGGCAGGCCCTCCGGAAACAGTGCTGAACGATATCGAAGAGTTCCTGCCGAGTGAGACAGAGTCCATCGGCGAGGAGCCGCCGCGGCCGGTGGAACCGCAAACAACTGACGACCAGGACAATATCAGCCGGAACACTTTGGAAGACGAGGTGCGTTTTCTATTCAAAAAAGAAGCTAATTCAAACCGCACAATCACTCTCAAAGATGAAAAACACGATGTGTAAATAGCAACAATTCTCCGGGCTCGAAGGACCATTTTATTTCTTTTATTGGTTTTGTTTGCTAGTCTTACCCCCGAATACTGAAACTTTGACGACAGATTAAGCCTTTTGCTGTCTTTGTCATTTGCTTAGTGCCAGACAAAGGCGGTACTAGAATTAATCTGTTGTCAAAGTTAACAAACGTTTCAGTATTCGGGGGTTACTTTGCTATGTTCCAACACTGAAATATTTTCAATTTCCACTCTGTCTGCAACAAACTGTCATTATTGTTTCACAGGAGGCGATGGTTCAAGGGACGGTCGGTTGGTGGGTGATCGGACTTTACCTTCGCTCAGTGGGAATATTCCTCTCCATCATAATCGTACTATCGCTCGTCCTGATGCAAGTCTCGCAGAACTTCACTTTCCTATGGCTCACATATTGGGTCAAGAGCTTGAACCAAAACCAAACCGCACACGCAGCCATCGACGACTTCATAACAGAGAAGACTTCAGTTTTAGACCACGGCGTTAACGCAGTCGACGGCATAGTTCACACTATTATAAACAAGACGATGTCTATTATACACAAACTGGATGGAGATAATGACACTGTCAAAAACCCCAATGAATTGAAAGTACCCCAAATTTCGGTATATCCAGTAAGACTGTCGAATGACACGCCGAGTTACGAAGAGAGTTTCTATTTGGAGGTGTATTTCGGACTGGCCGGTTTGAACTTAGTCTTCACTGTGATGAGAGCGTTCCTCTTTGCGTACGGAGGTGTCCAGGCCGCTACTAGGATACATAAAGTACTGCTGAAAATTATTGTGAAGGTATGTGTTATGGTTCTCCCATCAACAAACACGCTTTTAAAATCCAGGTCAAAGCAACAGTCTCAGTCATAGTCATGCCCTGGTAAAATGGTGGAAACTTTACTAAAGATTCAGAGAGACAGAGTTACATTCGCATTTATAATATTAGTTAGGATAGTACAATTATATCACAAAATGTATGTCAATATTGTAACCAAACATACAGTATTATGGCTTAGATATAATACGCAATACGCGGCAAACATCTAGAGTAAAAACCAAAGTAGTGGGGGAAACAGTTGGCGCATGTACACGTTCTTTGAAATCTCGCGCAACCATCGATCCGCCAAAATGCCTTAAAAATCGGCTCTTGCGCAGATGACGTAATTTTTCAAGGTATTTGCCGCGACTTTATTAGTGTTTTTGCTTTTTGCCAGGTTTCAAACACGTTTGAAAGTGTTATAACTGTTCAAACATTAAAAAAAAACAAAAAACAAAATGTTTATTTGTGAGAACATTGTCTTAAAATATAGACGTAACATAATAGTTATGAGTATCAAATGCTCTACCTTGAAAGGTGTACAAATATATTTATTTTATGGTCATGGTAGATAATTCATTTTAAAAATGTACAATTATTTACAAAATGTATCTTCTAAAAAGTCATGAACACTATAATAACATTTTTCAATTAAAAATTTGAACAATTTGTGCTTGAAGCCATTACAGTTTAGCTCTTTGAAATAATTTGGCAGTGTATTATAAATGGTGATAAGTAACTATAGTTAATTACTTTATTCCGGAGTCCTTATTAAAATGTGTGGTTTTTTTTCAGGCAAAAGTGAAGTTTTTCGACGTGACTCCGGCGGGACGAATATTGAACAGATTTTCCTCGGATACTTATACAGTGGACGATTCCTTGCCGTTTATAATGAATATTCTTCTGGCGCAGTTCTTTTCGTTAGTAGGTGAGAAAACCTTGCTAGTTGTCACTTGACCTCTTTTGCAGAAGCATCGGTAAAAAAAAAAACATGAATATTTATTTTGCTCTCTAAACAATCTTTTTTTGATATATAAAATTAGCTATTGCTATGTTTTCTGCAAGGTATTTGTAGTTTACTATATACCTACATCACGAATTCACTTAGCGCCTTTAACATTGCAGCAGTCGGCAATTTTCATTGCCACAGGAATAACATCATTCTCTAAGAATACTACATGAAAGTGGAGCTGATTAGTTTTTTCAAAGAAAACATAAAATATGCATCGTTCTCGCTTATCTCAGTAAACACGATGTCTATATATAATCTAAATACATCTCTTTCCTTTCACCCGAATGTTTTTCGGGTGTATGTAATTATGTGTGTTTGTCTGGAGCTTCATTTTTAATTCGCACGAAAATATCGATTTTCTATTGATAGAAGTGAATTCGACTGGTCCAAACCACTCGTTGCTTTAGCGAGTGATATGATTATTTTAAAAACGAGACTTATGTTTAGGATTTCTTTCGAAAGTCAGTCGTTTCGCGTGACATTTTCATGCGAATATCATACGAGCGGTTAAAAAATGGAGCAGCCTGTTGCTATGTAATCTCCGGCCGCCTAATCGGTTTGACAGATTTAGGATTGCGAGACGTCATCGTCAGATTCGCTTTTATATCCTGAACTTAGACGAAGCATCATACTGGACAGACCCATGAGACGTTGCCGCTCCGACGTTCACATTGTCATGTTTCTCTTTTTATTTCACGGGTCGTCGCATAGAGTAAGCGAGAGAGCTATTGTAAGATTGGCAACCTCGCACTCTGTATCCATTTTGACCGACTAGTCGGTCACAACAATGCGACCCGTCTTACTAAAAAAGCAAATTGGATCAAAATATCGCTGTGAATACTTAATATTGTTATACATAGTGGCATTATGGCGTGTTGTGCTGTGTATTGTGCATCAAGAACAACGAAAGGGGGAGTAAAAGATCCAGAATTATCATTTCACACGTAAGTCTTTTGTAGCGTTTTTTACCTAAAATAACCAGAATCAAAGCTAAATATTCGTTTCACTTAAAGAATATACATGTTTGAAGTCATACAACTATCACGCAGTGTTATTTAGTAATGAATTTAAGCATTAATTTAAGATAAATAAATGCATTGTTTTACGTGTTCCTGCTAGTGAAGTACCACTGCACGTTTCAAACTTTATCGATATTTGGTCGATATTTATCTAATAATATTCTTGTAATATCCTACATATAGTACATTAAGTGAAACATGAATTAATTCCTTTCCGCGGTTAATCGGCTTGATACGTATTCTATCGATAATTAATTTTAATCTTTTTGAAGCTTTCGCGGCTTGAAATGTATGATAATTTGTACCAATGTTGTGTCATGGTTAAACAATTAATTAAAATAAAACATTTTGTTATAGGTTTCCAAAATGTCCGGAAATCAGAAATCAGTGGATAAAGGCTGTGAGGCGCGAAAACTGGGAGCCACCTAAATACTCTCGACTTTGTTGAAAACGTTTTGAAAAATCTAGTTTTATGACTGGGCTGTCAATTAAAAAACTAGGAAGAATAAAAGAAACTAGGAGACGGTGTAGATACTTATTAACTTTCATAGTTACTATATATACTATATATATTCGTACTATTTACATGGCAATTACGAGTTTCGATGTTCAATAAAGTACATATTTTTGCAAACATTGTGTTTATTCTACTAAACAATTCTTAGTTTTGTACACTGTGTACATTTTTATCGATAGATTCTGCACTAGTTTTCACTTCCCTACTCACTAAACGTCACAACAGAAAGTGGACACGCTGCCAAAGCAATCACTCTATCCAGTGTGATACAAGATCCTTGATCCTGAATGTCTACATTTCTACATCTGTCTACATTTATCAGGCGGGTTTTTAATCGTTTTTCGTTTAGTTTTTTTTAATTTATTTATTTATTTATTTCTCAATAGTTAAACATACATAGCATTTTTCCTGATTCTGCCAAACTGCATAGCAGTTTGTAGGCAGAGTCTATCTCTCATTGTAAATATTGTCTTATGTAGGTACTATGTACGAGTAAGTGGATTAAGTGAGTAACTAAGTAATAGGTATATTATTATCTAGGTTTTCTAGTATTTATGACATGAATAGTTATAATTATATTGGAATATTTACGAAAATAGCTTAGTAATGTTGTTACATTGTGGGTATAGGAGCGGTCGCGGTGACGGTGTACGGGCTGCCGTGGCTGCTGGCGGGCGTGGCGCCGCTGGGGTTCATCTACTACCGGCTGCAGCGGCAGTACCGCGCCGCCTCGCGCCAGCTCAAGCGGCTGCAGAGCGTCACGCTCTCGCCCGTCTACACGCACTTCAACGACACGCTCGAAGGTGCGTTCCTCGCTCGTACAGGACACGCGCGCTCGTACGTGCCGCGCCTCCGGCCTGCGCCTACACCACGCCATACGAGCGACACAAGGAGACTGATAACCACCGTAGTAACAGTACTTACATTTTGCCATAAATCACGTAATGTTTAATTGTAATATTTAAATTCATAATGAGTAAAAGTTAACGATCGCGCGAAATATTGTGGAATTAAATCACAGGCAACCACAGGCAATTTATTTTCGGGTCAAATAAATAATTTTGAATTTGAATTTATATGTGTCTTACTCTCGCACATTAGTCGATATCAAAGATTGCGAACGTGCCCGTGTTTGAAGATCTGTGCGGCCCACAGTTTGTGTTGCGCTCCGCTTTATTGTCTTTTTTCCTACCGCCCCGTTGCCTCGGATGGAGCGTTAGACGCGGCGCGCCGCGTGAACCGGTTCATTATCTTACGTAGTCGTGGTGCGATGTGTGCAGGTCTGAGCGTGATCCGCGCGATGGGCGCGGGGCCGCGGTGGGGCGCGCGCGGCGACGAGCTGGTGGAGGCGTGGCAGCGCGCGGCGCTGTGCGGCGCCGCGTGCGCGCAGTGGCTGGCGCTGCGCCTGCAGGCGGCCGCCGCCGGCGCCGTGTGCGCCGCCGCGCTGCTGGCCGTGCTGCAGCGCGCCGCGCACGCCGCCGACCCCGGTATGTACCAAGCAAGTTTTTTTTTTTTTTTTTTGTTCAAGGTCACAAACAGCGTTATGCAAAACGCTTTAATTTAACAATTATATTGTATGCATATAACCTCAACAGTGAACCTAGCGTACTAAATGATAATAACATATTTTTCCACGACCAAACAAATAATAATAGATTAATAATATTTTTATTTTTTAGCACAACTGAATGATACTGTTTATTACAACACTTATTGTAATCGTTTTTTTTTTTTTCTTTTTTAGTGTAATCAAGTTATGAGGTATTGTACCTAGGTATCTACAGAATAACGCACAGGGCTCTCAAGCGCTAAAGCTAAACTTTTTAGCAAGACCGGAATACGACAAAAATAGATATATTGATGTATGCTGGTGTCACCGTCCGGAATATCAGACCTTGTTCCTTCGGATCACGGCTCCTACTACGAGAACAGAATACCGGCAATGCCCTAATGTTTATCTAGACTAGTACCTATCTGCGTGACATTTAGACTGCCCCGGTGGCTCAGTAGGTAGTGAACCTACGTTCTGTGCTTGGGGGCGTGGGTTCGATTCCCATCTAGGACAAACATTTATGTGATGAATATTTGTGTTTGTTCTATGTCTGGGTGTTAATATCTATATAAGTATGTATTTAAAAAATATCTATGTACGTATATCAGTCTCTGGCAGCCATATTACAAGCTTTGCTTAGTTTGGGGCGTGTGTGCAATATTGTCCCAGATATTTATTTTGTAAGCCCTATATAGTCCATGCAATACAGTCCAGCAACAAGTTTGCCAACGTGTCGGTATTATGTTGCAGGTCTCGTAGGCTTAGCCATATCGTACGCTCTCTCGATGACGTCGATGTTGAGCAACGTACTGAACGCGTTCACGGAGACGGAGCGCGAGATGATCGCTGTCGAGCGACTCGGGGAATATATCAGAGAGGTACGTGTTTTCAATACATTTTAGAACAAAAAAAAAATGTATGTACATTTTAACCTAGCCCAGCTCCACACATATATGGATCACCGGCCTGAGATTACAAACATTTGGTTTTCTTGGGAACGTGAAGAAGTCATGTCGCGTCATTGTATTATTTTCAAAACTTGTGTTATTTCGAGTATTAATGTGTAAAAACGGTGTATTTTTATTAATTAAGTGTTCTCGAACGTTCACGAGTTTTGGTGAATAGTACAATGTTGTGAAACGTGAGTTTTAGTGTTGTTTACAAAACTTCGTAGAAATCTTTAGTAAAGTCTCCATGACTTTACTAGAGCATGACTTGGACTTGACCGTGACTTACTTAGACTATGACCTTTTATTGTGGGGAAATATTGTGGTTCACTTGAAATTTTACAAAACTTGGCACTGGCTAAATACACAAAGTGTGGAGCCAAAATTTAAGAGAAAATAGAACATAGAGACCGACAGAAAGATCTTTAGTTTCTAATAATTTTGTTCTTCACTTACAGGTGGAATGTGAAAAAATAAAAGGTGAACCCCCGCCTTACGGGTGGCCATCGCAAGGTGTCATAGAATTCGACGATGTTTACTTGAAATACAGGTAAATTATTAAAACGTAATCAAGCCCTGGGGCCCTAGCGGTTTGGTTTGTATCTGTTTGATTATTTGGGGAGAAATTAATCGATCTTCGGACAGATCCTGGGATTCTTCGACCACGCCGGCGAGGTCGGTGTATGATTGTGTGCCTTTGGTAACCGGCGCCTATATCAAATACTGAATACTTCCTGTTTTCGGGAGCTGTCGGATCGGGAAAACTTTATGCAATATGTAGTTTCTATGAATGTAAATTTCGTCAGCGGTCGAGGGAACGGCAGTATGGCGCTAAGCGGCGTCACATTCTCGAGCTGGCCGGGCGAGAAGCTCGCCGTGGTGGGGCGCACGGGCGCCGGGAAGAGCTCCCTCGTGCAAGCCGTGCTGAGGCTCGTGCCGCTGGCGGGCGGCGCCGTGCGCGTCGACGGCGTCGACGTCACCAAGCTGCACCTGCACGCCCTGAGGTGAGTGACACGAACACGCCTTGACCAAGAGACCCATTCAATTCTAATACGTGTAGGTTTTTGATCATATAGCTAGGGACCACAGATCACAATCATCCCCTCAGAGACCTTGAACGACAGTCTACCGTTGACTTCCACCGGTTGCCCGTCACTTTTACAATGTGGTCGGTCCGCCTAGTTCGAAATCAAGCAATTGTATAGCGCAAAGCGAATCCACTATACAATTGTTAATTTGTACATAAATTATATAGAAACAATTGCTCAGACTCACGCTCACCACGACACCTAGTTTGGCAGAGAACTGAACAGGAACTGCACTATATCACTTTCCGTTCTGATTTTTATGAGTTCGGTAAAACATTAGTGGAAAGTGGAAGGACCCTGCGGCTAATGTATTGCTTCACGATTTAGATGTTGTATAATGTTCGCAGGTCGCGCATCGGCGTGATCCCGCAAGAGCCGTTCATATTCTCAGGCAGCATCCGCGAGAATGTCGACCCCTTGCGGCAATACTCGGAGGCCGAGATCTGGCGCGCGCTGGAGGCGTGCGGGGCGCCGGCGGCTGAGGCGCGCGGGGGGCTGGCCGCCCCCGCCGGTGGGCTCTCGCGCGGCCGCGCGCAGCTGCTGTGCCTCGCGAGAGCTGTACTACAGAGGCCTAAGGTCGGTCATATAAGGCGGCGGGTAACATTTGGCTGGCGCAAACTTATAACAAACTAGACGTCAAAGAGTGGGCGGATGGAGCATAGCGTACACAGATCACACCTAGATTCAGGACGCTCGAAGCGCACCACACATCAGTCTAAATACACTTATACGAAATTACTCTGGTTGATTGTCGATCTGTGATAGCGCAGGAGTCCCACATCGTAGACGACTTTTGGTGAACGCGACCTTATCTCGAATAGCTGACTGAGTATGTTACCATGGATTGGTCAGACTTTATTGTATTTAATACTAGCTTGCCCACCCGACTGCGCTAACATAAACTACAGTAAATGAAACACCCCATTTCACCTCTTTAGGTGTCGTTTTTCGAAAAATCATGAGGCGTGCGTTTATTTGTTTTTGATGATTAATACATAAACCAAGTTTCATGATTTTGATTTGTAAGTTTGGGGGTACATTTTACACCTTTACGTTGAGGTGGAATTTTGCAAAATCCGTTCTCATTACCAGTTGAGAAATATTGGGTCTAAATTTCACGTCTTTATCATAAACGGTTTGGTCTGTGCGTTGAATCCTATAAAAGGCATGCATGTTGAACTTTGTGACGTGACCATTGATTACCATATAAGTAAAAAAGTTGTGAAATTCTACACGACTCGAATCGCATTTTTTACAAGTACCAGGCTCTTTAGTCGGAAAAGATTCCATTTGAGATTTCCAACTCTCCGGCTCCGTCGGCCTGACTGTACGTAATGGAGACGGAGAGCGTAGATCTGAAATCCTTTCCGCCTGGATTCAGATTACCTGGCTACAGGTGTACAGGGGCAATGCTCAAGTTTTTCGTAATTGTATATACATCGATTTTTAACTTTGATATGGAAAATCTATCGAAGACTGTCATGAAGAAGACCGTCGATGTCTCCAGATTTTGTTTTAATAAGAATACTCACGTTAAATTGACTCGGTTATTCCGAATATAGTTTCGATCACATTCGGTGACCTTTATTAAGGAATGCTAAGCGAGACACGCGCGCGACCTCGTCTTGCCTTGCACCGACTCAATCTAACGTGATTATTCCCGTTTCATTAAAACAAAATGTATCAAAACCACGTCAGTTTTCATAGTAAGACTCCAGGGCCCGGAGAAAATTATTTGGAAAAATTAATAAATTAATTATATAAATTATAAAATTATTTTAATTATTCGGAGAAATGACATTTTATCTCGGTCACTCTCACTCCCATTAAATTCTAAATTAGAGAGACAGTGACCGAGATAATCTCGAGCGCACAGGAATAGGGTCCCTGGTGTTTGACAATCTCACTTGACGACGGCTTAGTGTAATGCAGCTTCGTTTTATTTCCAGATCGTGCTAATAGACGAGGCGACGGCCAACCTGGACGCGGAGGCGGAGCGCGAGATCCTGGCGACGCTGCGGTCCGCGTTCGGCGGCTCCACCGTGCTGTTCATCGCGCACCGCTCGGCCGGCGTGCTGGAGTGCGGCCGCGCGCTCGTGCTGCACCGCGGCAGGGCGGTGGAGCTGGCCGCGCCCGACGACGCGCTCGCCGACCACGACTCGTACTTGTACAACCTCATCTGCGGGTCGTAGCCGCTGCGGCGCTGACTGCGTGACGACTTCACCGTAGTGTCCGTCGAGCACCGCTCGTTTGTGATCATAGCGATGGCGGGGCTAGTCATTCGAGTGGTTGGGTGTATTTCGTACGGCCATATCAGCCCGATTGAGTACTTAAGCGGTCAGATAGAACGTGTGTGTCTCTTCGTTCGGTAGACAAATATAACAAAAATATGCATGATTCGACGACAAAAGATTTAATTTCTACAATACCCGGCAATAATCTTGAAATGTTACGTCATAGACGCAACAGCTTAGGTGTTTTAACGAAGCGAGGGTTTTTCTCGCACTACGCCGGTTTTTGCTCAAGATAGCCGGCTATTATGCATGGTTTACTATAGTTTTTCCAAGCAGCTGACAGTTCTGGTGAAATTGCTTCCGCCCGCTTGCCACTTCTCTATCTGTACGTTAATTTTTTATCGACCTATAAAGTATTGAGCGTGTGCGAATGATGCAATAATGCTAGTGTTACTTATTGGGAGTCAGCTGGACTCGGAAGTATTTAAAATCTTGCCTTAGGACCGCCGGTAACAAAACTTATCTGCAACAGTAATAGATAAGTATAATCGTGACGCTATGGTTATTTCGTATTTTATGGAATACTAATTGATGCGCGCGACTTCGTACGCAGTCCTGTCTAGCCTTCAACCTCGCAAATACAGAGTAAAATTTACGAACTTCCATACAAACTTTCATCCCCTAAGTACTTAGTACTCGAAGGATACTTAATTTAATACTCGTAAGGAATGAAGTTTCGAAAATCCTTCCATTGTTAAATACAGAACTCCTGTGCAATATTGCATGGCCCACTGGTTTATGCTTGCGTTGTCTGTCGGTCAGTCGTTGGATTTTTTATTAGTAGATTGCATGTCTCTTATGATTTATTTCTATTACTCATTGCTCTTATGATTTACCTTTTTTTTATTCTCTTATCATCCTTTTTTTCATTCATATACATTGCGACTAACGTATGTTTACAGTTAATCTAGCTGCGCCCCGCGGTTTCATCCGCTATTATACAGAAATTATCCATTATCCAGGGTATTATCTATCTCTATACCAAATTTCATTCAAATCCGTTCACCCGTTACAGAGTTGAACGGGAACTTACAAACTTTCGCATTTATAATATTAGTTTGATGCGGGAGACACCATCGAAATTTCGAAAACCTTTCCGAAATTCTTGGTTCACTCGCTTATCCATCTACCGATTAACGTAGTCGCGCTGTAATTTACGTTATAATATTAAAAGTCAGTTGAATGTAGTTACCTAAAGCATCGAAACCAAAGCCATCGAAGATAGCAATACGGTTGAATGTTATTGTCCTACTGACATCTTAAGTTGATAAGTTATTTACTATATCAATGCTTACGAGAGCTAAGTGAATGTATTAGACTGAAGAGACTAGTCGAGGCAGTTACCCATTACTTATAATGTGCAAATGACGTCGATTCTTTTGTCATCATCAGCCAGAAGACGTCCACTGCGCTCCCCTTAAAGGGGGTTGTCTTAATCCCCACGCTTAGCAGGCGGCTTTTGAGAATGGTTATTCTCTAAAGTAATGTAACAGAATTTAAATTTATCGTATCTGCGTCACTGTTCAGTCTCATATGTGAGAAAGTGATGGCAACAATGTTAAAGCTATCAAATTTAGTTTAAACAACGGTACGACAGGATCGACGTCACTGTGGAAGTAAACAGCTGCAAGATTCTTAGTTACGAAGTAAAATGTATTTTTGTATTAATAAGAAATTTAAAGATGTCGTTGTTATTATAAAATATGATAATGCATTTGTTGACTGATTTAATTTTTGCTCCGTTACACTTAAGCCACGCTAAGAAACATACTGACAGTGCGTTTACACTTAAAAGCTGAACTAAACCCGTTAATAGCTAGTATTTTAAAAGTAAGTGTAAGTAACCGATATACCAGTTAATATTTGAAGCATATCGTTGCATTCAACTTTTTTCAGTGCGATTGCGGCTGTCATACGTTTCTTAGCGCGACTTCCGCAAAGATTTTGTTTTGTTTAAAAGCACTTTGTTGTTAAGCTAATGCCACTTCTCACACACTAACCCTAACTTTAAGGGTCACCTAAGAAACTTTAAGGGTTAAGTTTCGTTATCACCATCACTTAGGGAGCACTTAAACGCTTAAGGGATCCCTTAAACATGGGACAAATTAACCTTTAAAGCCAATAAATAACACTTTAAAGTTAGGGGTTCGTTGGTGAAAACTGGCATAACGCCAATAAAAGGCGAGAGTCGTCTTATTTGCGGTCGTATATTTAGTAAGGTATCAGCATTCCTTAGCAACATAGTAAGATAAAAATATTTGCAAAGCGATTTGTATTATGTTTTCAAATAAGTATCTATGTAATTAAAACTTGTGATATGAATTCAAAATAGGCATTAATTATTATAGTGATAATTTTATTTTTAATAAAGCAAGTTTTCTATAAATTTTAATATCGTTTTTCTGAGTTATCCTTTGGTGATTCCAGCGTCATTGAGATTAATAAACTGTTTGCATCACATATTTCGTTCCTCCGGTGTTTTGTAGGGGTAATCTATGTAGTCGAATATATCTTCTTCGGATGTTATCGGGACCGCTTCTCCAGGCACACCTAGAATATAAAACAAAATAAATGACGAAACCTTGTTGAGATTAATTTTAGACGTGTTTTCGTCTCGCCGCTCGCTAGAATTACACTAATATTATAAATGCGAAAGTTTGTGTGTAAGTATGTAAGTGTGTTTGTTCCCGTTCAACTCTGTAACGGCTGAACGGATTTGAGTGAAATTTGGTATGGAGGTAGCTTACACTCTGGATTAACACGGGCTACTTTTATCCCGGGAAAATATTCTGTAGAATATCAGGTGAAACCGCGAGGCGCAGCTAGTGTATAATAAAACAATACTCTAAAAAGCGACAAAAATAAGCACGGTATTTTTTTTTATTTACAAGAAATCTGTAAAAGGATAGATAACTCTAAAAACCACACAAAGTATGGAAAACAGATGCATCAAGTAGTACTTACTACCGACCAGGCTTGAGGCACAGATCACAACCTAGATTCTGAATTCAGGACGCTCGAAGCACGCATCACTCTGATTGGTTGATTGTTAGCGCGAATAGGCGTAACGTTATTATTGCCAATGAGAATGCTTGGTCGCACTCCCCGCGACCCGCGCCGCGCCTCAAACTTTGGTAACTTTTTGTAGGAAGAACGAATCTCGTAATCCGGTATCTAGTGTGATCTGTGGCTTGAGGCGATGAGGCTTCTGATTGGCGGCCTTATCGCGGATTGTTTTTTTATTGTCTTATCTAGTAGAAGTCACTAATTTAGGGACTTGTCCCACCGCCGACGATGAACGAGAGGCGAGTAGAGCTAGAAACGAACAGTCAGCGATCAACTATTCATAGTGTCTCTTTTATTCACATGGGATTTACATCTATTAACGTTTCTTGAGCAAGAAACTAGTCGATAGTTCGTCGCTTCTTCGTCGGCGGTTTGACAAGTGCCTTAAGCTTGATGCTTGAGCCGTTTTTCAAGTTTTGAAATCACATATTAGGTGTATTTGATTTCAAAACTTGAAAAACGGCTTGGAGCGCGGCGTAGAGCGCGCCATTCAGAATCGCGGCCCTTGACTTTCTAAGGGTTTAGACTAAACTCAAAAGACGTGGCGGAAAACTGTTACGAACGAATTAATGTTACGTGAATTTTAAATGACTCGAAAGACCGCGCCCCTAACCAATTAGTGTACATCGCTCATTTTAAAATTCAGCCACAATAAAATATACAAAAATACAATTTAATAAAATAGATACCAGTGACGCCGATAGGCCTGAGCGCGTATTCGTTCAGCGTGAATCCTTTCTCGAGTGCGTGTGCGCGCATCGTCTTGTTGAATACGTCGCTGCCGGTGAAGTAAAGCACGGCGCAGTGGTAGTGGTCGCACGGGATCAGCCGGATATCGAGCCGGCGCGCCGGCAGCTCGCTCGATAGCCGGCAGACACCCTGACGAACATTATTGAATCCATTGACAACATAAGTTTGGAGTTTTGGCGGGAACGTGAAGGAATCATGTCGCGTCTTTTTATTATTTTCCAAAACTTGTGTTATTTCGAGTGTTAATGTGTAAAAACTGTGAATTCTTACTCGTTAAGTGATCGTGAACATGCACGAGTGTTGATGAATGGTATAATGTCGTGAAACGTGAATTTTCGTGTTTCCAAAACTCCATAGAAGGCTCTAGTAAAGTTTTCACCACTTTACTGGGGCATGATACCATGACTTGCTTTGCTCGCCTTTGTCTGTAACTATGGCTTGTTTGATAATATTTAACAAAACTTGAAAAGAAGTACATAAGTATACCTACTTGACACTGGCAAATGCATAAGACGTGCGACGCCAAAATCCTCTTAGGAGGAAAGAGAAAAAAAAAAACTATGAGTTGTTTTCTTGCTATGCCAGAGAGGCCAGCCGGCCAAATAATCAGTTACGCGTAACGCGATGCGGGTAACTACTTAGTTATTTTGGTCAATGTAGATATTACATAGGATAAAAAGCGCCAACTGATGTTGTAAATGTTATCCGATTTCGATGATTTTTTTAATGTTATCTACATCGTGATGAACTGTTACTCTATTGCGACGTATCGAGAGTCTCGATTGTAATCTCGTAGTCAGTCTTTTGTACTTGAATCTACTACTTATTTATGCTGTGAATTAGCTAAGAAATTCGAAAAGTGACAAGTTCCGATCGGTGCTATACATTACCATAAACTTGGTATCCCCGACAGAAATAACATCAGTCACAAGTCCGGATAATGCGTCGACTAAATTTTTCAGCATTAATTTATGGTCATGTTTTTTCTTATCGGCAGTCAACTTCAACGACGGATGAGTTACCAGCGCATCGATATCACCACTATGTTGCTTGCCGCGTCTGTTTACAAGTTATAACCATTAAATAAAATTCTAACTACAACCATAAAATATATTATCTGTATCATTCTGTGGGGGTTCCTCACGGAACCATCGTATTTTTGAACAAAACTTACAGCCACCCATCGATTATTTTTAATTCCCTTATTTGGCCACCCTCACATATAAGTACGTAGTATTATTATGATGTTCTGTGATATAAGTCAAAGTCACCGACATAGCTCTCCGGTTTTGCAAGCTGAAGTGGCAATGAGCGGGCCACATTGAACGAATAACTGATAACCGATGGTAAACCGTATGGATAACCGAAGGTCCTTGAGTGGCAATCACGAGCTGGAAGACGCAGCGTAGGTAGGCCTCCCACTAGTTGGACTGACGAAATTTTGAAGGTCGCGGGTAACCGGTGGATGCAAGTTGCAAATTGTCGTTCAGTGTGGAAGGGGGAGGCAAAGTTCAACAGTGTTACGTCTTGGCTGCTGATGATGTTGATGACGATGACATATTTAAGTTGGTTGCCGTAACAATTTGTAAGTAGTACACTGACTGGTACCTTCTGGTTACTGTTATCTACTTATCTACATACTGACCTATAACTGCCACAAATAGTCAAAGTAAACTGCGAATCTAATTCGTAGACAAGTATCTTTAGCATTTCCTCAATTTTTTTAATTTCTGCTCTAGGGATCTTTTTTTCGAAGTCTTCAAAATACCTGCAGCAACGCAAAAAGTATAAAGTAAATATGATATTTAATGAGAAATTCGAATAAAAACTTAAATTATGCACGTGTTAACTAACTTCAGTCCGATTTTTTGGTGATGGTTGAGCTTATCAACATTTTCTCTAAGGTCAACTATTGTTTTAATTCCAGTCCTCACAAATTCTGCCGCTTTTACAGGCCCAATACCGGAAACTCTGGTTAGCAGACTGATAGCTTGCGCTACCTCATCTTGTTGAATATTTTCAAGTTTTCGAAGTTTACCAGTTTGGAGAAATTCATCAACTTTCTTCGAAATTTTATCCCCGATGCCGTTTAATCTCTTTGCTTCATCACCTGACTGAATTCTCTTAGGGTGAGCGGCTAAAACGCTTGCTGCTTTACGGTACGCATTGTATTTGTGAATATTTTGGCTTACATTTTTCTCATATTCCGCTAGTTCTATAAGAAAATCGCAAAAATCTGCATTAAGATTTTCATCGCCAGCAGGGTTTTTACGTTTACTCATTTTCAGGTCAGGTTTTTCTTAATCTGGAAAATTACAATGAAGATTGTAGCATAATCTACTATCTACCAAAACCACATACAACACAACCGCCCTGGCGCATGGCGCCCTGCATCAACATTAATTTAATCCATTTACATAGTCAAATCTCAGTTAAATATTCCCGCGCTTCGTTGCACTATCTACCATTTCTACCAACCTTCTAAATCTTAAAAATAAAATAATCGATTCTTTCACCCGTCTGAAACCACATCTTATCGTTGGTACATTAGAATCGATTTAATTTCATAACCGCGAGTTTATGACTTTACACCAACTTTACACAAAGATGTAACGTGTATATTTAACTTTAGACGCTTTGGCCTACGTTAAAAAATAAGAATATTGCAACACCAGAGAATTTTGATGAACTGACCCTGAAAACAGCTTACTTAAAATTCAATAAACCATTGTTTTTTTCAATAATTGATCAACTTTATTAAACCGCACCTAAATCTATACCTAAATATAACGAAAAATACACAACATTGTTATTTGTTATCGATTGTCGATAATTAGACTTTGCTGCAAAGCATTTGGTACAAGTGTTGTTCTGTAATTTGGTGCCACATCACTACAAATGTCAAAATTGTGCAGCTGCAGAAATAATACCAATTTACTGTAAACATTTTTCGTATTTGGGTTAATTTTACAGACAAATGCAATCGTTTTTGTTGTAAACTATATGTGAAAGTGTTGTGAAACAAAATTTAAATTGACAAACCTGCAATGATCCTGCGACGCAATAGCCCGTGATGGATAACGTAACGGAGAAACTACTACAATATTTTGGACATCGAAAGTTCAAAAGTGAACTTCAAGAGCGAGCCGTAAGAGCTATCACTAGAGGTATTCTAAAATTATTTTTTCTGCTTGCGAATTAAGTAAAACTTAACTCTACACAACTAATCGGGTGAATTGAAAAACACCGTACATAACATCGTAATAATATTAGTAATTTTGGTGCTTTTATCTTTATGTCAACATAGCGTGGTCGCGTTCACAGAGTACTTTGTTATAAACGTCGCGTTGCATAGAAGAAAAGAGACGACCGTCTTATTTTGCGCGATAGTTATATTGTCATCTTTGACATATATAGTGATGGGGTATTGATCAAAAGTTTTAAGTTAAAGGTTTGTAAATAGCCAAAAATTGTAGGTAGGCCATAGTACTGGCGGTATTGTCTTATTTTTAAGTAATACTGATACAGGAAGGTACCTATAAAAATATGTTAGCAGGTCAACTGATATAGTGGGCTATGAAATTGAATGCTTTCTAGATAGTAGACTGATTTATACAATGCTTTATTCTACAGGTGTTCATGATGTTTTCGTTTCAATGCCTACGGGCTCAGGAAAGTCCCTATGCTTTCAACTGCCAGCGATGTTGCAGGACAACAAAGTGGCTGTTGTTTGCTCACCATTACTGGCACTCATCAAAGATCAAATCGACCATTTGGCCAAGTTAAAAATCCCAGCAGAATCCATCAACTCGAAGATGACAGCTAAAGACAGAGAGCGAGTTATAAATGATCTGCAAAATATGAAACCTAGTACTAAGTTCTTGTACATAACTCCGGAACAAGCAGCAACAGCAACATTTAAATCTCTAATGGAACATCTAGTCAAGTTCAAGAAGGTTTCCTATGTGGTTGTCGATGAAGCACATTGTGTGAGCGAGTGGGGTCATGACTTCCGTCCTGATTACTTAAAACTAGGAGATTTGAGAGAGAAACATAAAGAAATCCCCTGGGTCGCGCTCACAGCCACAGCTAGCTCAGAAGTTGTTAAGGATATACTATCAAATCTCAAGCTTCTAACACCTGTCGCACAGTTTAAAACACCGAGCTTCAGAAGAAACTTGTTTTATGATGTTATATATCAGAATTGTATACAGGATGAAATAGGTCACCTGACAGAGTTCCTTAAGAAAAGTTTGACTGAGGATGAAAACATTAAACCTGTAAGTAGATTTTGCTATGCCAGTTATATTTTAACTGATGCTAGGAACTAATTTATCCATTACTATTTTAGAAAGATAAGAATGCTGTAATTGTTTATTGCCGAACTCGGGAGCAGACAGAAGACTTGGCAAATATGTTGACAAAAAGAGGCTTGAAATCAATGGCATATCACGGAGGTATGAAACAACATAAAGTATTTGGTGGCGTTAATTCTGTTGTACCACTTACCAAACTAATCTGAGGACTAAAAATATAATATAATGTAATATAATATAATATAATGTCTCGTTTTATTTCAATGTGTTAGAAAATAATGGCAACAATTTTAGAGCTCTCAAATTTTGTTTATTTTAGAAATGGTACAATAGACAGAATCAATGTCAATAACTTATTTTTGAATGTTAAAGCTATTTTTTGACGTAGATACATAATAAATATAATTTTTCTTGAGTCTTGGATGCGTTTACACTCTCTCATTCTGACACTGGTCGCCTGTTCTTTTTTTTTTTGTATATATAAAATTACTGAGGGTGACATTGAAAAATCTTTTTGCTACATTTTCTTTATTAACATTTTAATTTTCAAACTAACACCCGTCTGCACTAAACTTTGACAGCTCCTAAATTCATCCTTAACTCTCTAGGACGCATCTAACAATGAAAAATGCATGTCACCAAACTTAGGAGGTTGCCTAAATGCGTAATACATGTCCTTCCCTTTGACATGCCTAAGTCTGACATAGTTTAGGTGATGCTTTGCTAAGTTTTAAGTTTGTTGAATTTATTACTTTATTTGTTGTTATATGCTTAATTCATATTTTTAATTAAACTAAAACTTGTTAATTGATGTATTATTACATCAATTAACAAGTTTTAGTCATAGAAAATTTTGCAAAACATTTATGAATTTTTGTCGCCCTCACAAATGTTATGTAAATAATTTTGCTATACATTACATAGAAAGCGTAAACGCGTATAACAGTATTAGAAAATACAAAAATAATAATGCTCAGCTGCTCTTTAATATTTAATAACAATTTTAAAGGCAAAGATTGAGCCTTTTTTTACAAGTTATAAAATTTATACATACCTATAATTAACTCTTTTAGTGATAAGGCCATGTAACGTTGCACGATGTTTTGTTCTATGTATGTAATTTGAATAATAAAGAGTTTATCTATCTATATTGAAATTGTGGCGTAGGTCTGAAATCGTCGGATAGGATATCGGTGCAAGAGCAGTGGCAACGCGGCGAGTGTCCGTGCGTGTGCGCCACTGTGTCATTCGGCATGGGCGTGGACAAGGCGAGCGTGCGTGCTGTTGCCCACTGGGGGCTCGCGCAGAACGTCGCCGCTTACTACCAGGTATATTATCATCGGAGGCCCAATCTATACTGACAGAAACTTCTATATTTCGCAAATCTGGACAGACTGCATCTTTTATTGTGTACATGCATATTGTTTCAATGCATGTGTTAGAACTGTATTAAACGATCCTTTTCAGAATAATTAAGCAAAAATTAACTACTTTCTTAAATGCGTGTTGAATTGACGCGCATATTTTGATCGTGTCTCAAGTATATGTCGCCTACACCGTTGAATAAAATATTTATTTCCCTATCTAAGGTAATTGTTATCGTTTTAAGGAATCCGGTAGAGCCGGCAGGGACGGCAAGTCGGCTTTTTGTCGCATTTACTACTGTCGTAGCGAGAGGAACACTGTCGATTTCTTATTGAAATCAGAGATCGCACGCTCAAAAACTCCCGAACAGAAGCAGCGAGGCAAAAACGCATACAAAAGCTTCGAAATCATGGTCAAATACTGTGAAGAAGTCAGGTAAGATCGTTTTTGTTGTGCGAAAACTAGGAGTACATATTCATTCCTACTCTCCACTCGGATTTGCTCACACTATGTTTAAAAACCTAGATACCATTGCATTCAAGAAATCTCAACCTAATAATCGAATTTTGATATTTTAAAATCCATGGTATAATAAAATACTCCGCCAGGTATGGCACTGTAGAGTCACGTGGGTGACACCAGCTACGTCACTATTTTACCTTGTTTTTTGGACCAAATTAAAATCGTTAAGTTCTTACGTCAACTCTCGCAGATGTCGCCATAAAACGTTCGCGGACTTCTTCGGCGAGGAGGCGCCGCGATGCGTAGCGCGGTGCGACGTGTGTACCGACGAGCGAGCCGTGCGCCGCGCGCTCGAGCAACACTCGCGCCGCGCCATGAGCGCGCATCTACACGGCGGCGGACTCGTCGTCAGCGAGGACCCCTCCGACCTCTACGGCGAGGGACGTTACGGACAGAAGAGGTGAGTCTCGATCGAAAAACAATCGCAACAATCGCGCAATGTTTTTGGGGTGTACGTAAGTATTTATACTAGTATTTGTTTTTGCTCCTAAGTTACCTCCCGTAGCCTAAACGGCTTGACCGATTCTGACGAGTGAGGTGTCGTCGGATTCCTCTTTACGTCCGGAGTAACATAGGCTACATTTTTGCAGTCGCATATTTTGTTTTTTTATTACTTGTAAAATCTGAGAAGACTGCTTCCTAGTTTATTTTGCCATGGATATGGGATAACGCGAATGAAGTCGTGAGTTGCAGCTTTGTAATATTTATATCTATTGTATAGGAAGTATATCAGTGTTTGCGTCCTCAGAGAAGCAGAGTCGTACGGGCGCGACGAGAGCGACGGCTCGGACGGCGAGGAGACGCGCCGCCGCGTCGCTGAAGAAACCAAATCCCTCATTTTGAAGGAGTTCGCGAATAGGAAGAAACGCGTTGAAGAGAAGAAGGGAAGTGACGCCGAGTCCGCCCAGTTCTCGAGGTGCAAAGCCGCCGAAAGCACCGCGAATAAGGTGCGCAAATACTGCTGTTATTGTTGTTTTTACTAAAAAAATGTGGTCGGTCTCTAGCTTTTATAGGCATAGGCGTCGCATCGCGAATATCATTGATACAGAGAAGTACCTAATACTGTGATAATAGAATTACACTATTTCGTTGGCTGCCAGTTAGCTTCTAATGTTCCTGCGCTACACTGCTGTGCAGTCGTCACTCTTAGATATTTGCTGTCAAATACTTTCATGCAATGTGTCTTCACACTTCACACACTTCTTTTTTTTGTAGTGGTAGGGCTTTCTTACAGAGTCCGCCTGAGGAAGTACCACATCTTTGCCATTTATTCAACCGCCAAGCAGTAGTGTGCAAGCATTACTGTGTTCCGGATTGAAGGGCAATGTTTCCAGCGTAATTACTGGGCATACAGAGATTTTACATGTCATCTTAGGGTGACGAGCGCAGTGCGTTGCCGCGCATAGTTTTGAGCTGTTAAAGTTCAAAATTCTGGGTGACACTGAACTGTTATGGGCAAGCGTGACGCTTAACATCAGGTGAGCGACTTGCTCGCCTCGTCACCGAGTAATAAAAAAAAAAAAAAACTCCGCCGCTCCCTATCTCATCTCTTCTACACTTTTCACACTTATCTGTTGTTCATGGGTGTGTTTATTTCCAGGTGAACGGCTTAACGATATCTTGCCGCGAGCAGTACCTTTCTTTACTCAACGAGGCTCTGAATAACAATCTTGCCAGCACCAAAGACGCGGACGAGGATTACGACAGGAAGCTGACGAGGAGCGACGTCGAACAGTGCGCCATAGAAATGGAATACGAGGCTTTCCGTAGCAGCACTGTGATCAGTCTGTATAGGAGGGGAATGTCCAAACAGGTAACCACATTGTTACCTACTTCAATTTAAAAACATTAATTTCTCTATGAACATTCTCTATAATCTCTAACATTAACATTGCCATTATTGTGAGTCATAACGTTTTGCCGAGTCCAATCCTGAAGGAAAAAGGTCACGACTTGGAGAAATAGGTATTTTCGTTTTCAGATAGCTGCAGTGAAGGCGTGCACAGACCAAGTGTACCCAGAACTAAAAACGTTCGAGCCAAGAAAGCGTAGCACTCTTGGGGAGTTCGTTAAAGAATATGAATCTCAAAAACAAGACAAGTCACGGAACTTTGGCGGTTTTATTACAGCGTCACAGTTAGATATTGGTAAGTTATGTATTACAGACTCGTTATTGTTACGTTACAAATACCGACTATAATCATTTTATCGCCCATAATACTTTTTTAGAGCAAGACAATGGACAATCCGAGCAAAAGACACTTTCCAAAGCAGATAAAGAGACCAAAAGAAGAGCTAACTCATTCAAACGGGACCCGCTCACACAAACTCGTCTTCAGAGTTTTTTCAAAAAGGCGTCAGATGCCTCTCCCCGCACTGCCAACCCCACGGACGAAAGCGAAGATGATGGACTCGCTATAGATGAGAACAGCGATCGTGTTCAAGATAACAGTAACGACACAACGCTCCAGTTGAAAGAAATCGACACTGAAGATGCAAACGATAGCAACAATTATAACGACACAACTCTAAAAATCGATCAAAGCTCATCAAATTATGACGAAGATTCACCTGAAAAGAGCAATAAGCGAAAAACTTTCCGTATTAATATCACACTGCAAGGAGTGCCCAATAAAAATAAGGAAAAACAAGATTCGCGAGACAGCAATAAAACAAAACACAAATCTGACAAACATAAAACTGGCAAAGAATCTAAATCAGAGCACAAATCGAGTAAAGACAGAGGTGAAACTGACAAGGATTCTAAATCGGAAAGAAAATCCAGTAAGAATAGAGGAGAAATAGACAAAGAATCTAAATCAGGCCACAAAACCAGTAAAAACAAAGACCAAGCAGATAAGGGACACAAATCAGTCAACAAATCCAATAAAAATAAAGAGGATACAGATCAAGAGCCCAAATCAGAAAATGGTAAACCACCCAAAAGAAAAATAAAAGCCTTGTTTGGTGAGTCGTCGGAAAGTGAAGCTGAGCCAGAAGAGTCCAAAAAGGCTAGATTGACAGAAGATCATAAACACAAGAAAAAGCATTCAAAGCACAAAAAAGATGACAGAAAAGCCGAAGATGAAAAAATTAAAAAGAGTCCTGTTGCTGTAAACCAACCAAAGTCACTTGGTAACTGTTCGGACAGCGAGTCCGAGAAAGAATTAGTCATCGACGATGGCAGCGAATCTCATGCACAAATTAAAGATGCCGAGGATACATTGGTGCTCAATATCTGTGAAAATGAACCTAATAATCCAAATAGCCCAAATGATTCTAAAACTTCTGCTGACAATATAAGCGAAACTGATAATGTAGAGCCAAAAAACGACGAAGAAATTAAATCAACCACTGAACCTCACGAAAATAATCAAAATGAATTGAACAAAAGTGATTCTTCGGTCGTAATGGAAATAGACGAAAAGAAACTGACCAAGGCTCATAGATTGAGTTTAGAAGCAGACAAAGTATTAGAAAATCTCAAAAAGTTTGCAGAAATGCCGCAAGAAGAGCCCGTGATACCAGTAGACAAACCTGTGGAAGAGAAAAATGTTGTTCCGGATGATACATCTCAGCCACGGAATAAACAAGACAAACACAAAGAAGACTCTAAGCACAGGCGATTGAGTTTGAGCAATAAAACAAAAGAACACAGGGAATCAAAAGAAATCAAGCATGAGAAGCACGATAAGACTCGTCATAAAGAAAAGAAGAAAGAAAAGCATGACAAAAGAAAAGAACGGAATGTGCCTAAGAAATCTGAGAAGGTGGATGTCGCAAGTCTTGTGGTCAAACTGTTAATGCCCTACTACAAAAATAAAAAGATTACCAACAGAGACTTGTTTAAAATAACCGCAAGACATATTGTGCATCAGTTGTTAGCGATACAAGTAACGGGTAAGCGATTTACTTTTTAAAATAAGTAACGAATAAAAATGACGCGAAAAACACGTCATCTCATATCAAATCTATTTATTTTTCAGAGGAAGCCGCTATCGATATGCTACTAAAGAAAACTTTCAGCAATAAAGAATTAAAAATTGAAAAAGAGAGTGACTTAGATGTTAAGCTTAACTTAAGCACTGTTTTATAGATGTTATTTAATGTTATGTATTTATTGTTTCATATTGATCATAATTATTCTTGTAAACAGTTTAAAGATAAATTACATTTCTTACTATAGTGTTTCTATTACAATAGCATCTTTCCATTATCTTTTATTTTTGATCAGCAGTCATACAATTACAATTAAATTAAACAATTTGGATTCAAGTAAATTGTATATTATTATATTATATAAAGTTAAATTTTTAAAGATATTTTCTTTAATATTTTTTTAAGGCTTATCCCAATAGAAAAATATAATGTACAGTTGATTTTAATATAGATTCATAATTATAAAAACTTTTGCCGATATGATTTTTCTATTTAAGTAGACGTTTTAGGCACTTTGGGATAGTGTGCAAAAACGGCACACTTACACAAATACGAATCCGAAGGCTTAAAGCTCGACCCTGTATAAATTTTAGCATTTTCAAACGTTTCAATCTGAAGCCCAACTGGGTCCCGGCAGTTGTTGAGCCGAAGCAGGCCGGGGTTTACAATAGTCCCACCTTATACTGGTTTCTCGGATGTCTCTCACCCTCGCCGGCAGCTCGCCGCGATCCACCGGATCGCTATCTGACGAGCAGTCCGCCGGAGCCACGATTCGTGAAACTTCAAGGACGGGACGCTCCGGCCGGGAAGAGGGTAACATTTCGACATCTATCAATGTTCGCGGCGCGATATCCAACGTCATCCGAGGATCATCACGTTCATAGGTATCGAGAATAATCGGAGGTGAGGGTGTCGGCGCGACCGGATCAGGATCGTCTATCGATTTCCGTCGAGGCGAGAGATCGAATTGAGCAGCGCGGCGTAGCAGAAGGTCGGTGACAGGGTCGAGCCTGCGCGGCGGCGCGGGCGGCGGCCCCGTGGGCAGGAAGGAGTCGTAGAGGTGTCATATGCGGAGCGCGCGCTTGCGCACGGGCTCGCGGTCGGCCCGCGCAGGCGCACGGCGGCGCGGCGCGCGCGGCGTCTCCGGCTCGGGCGGCGCCGACGACGTCACCAGGTTGCGGGCGTTCCCGTTCGACGGCTCCAGCCCGATCGTCTCCTGGAACTGCTGGATCTGCTCCACCAGCTCCTCGTCCGTCTCTATCAGGTCTTCGATCTATATATAAAAAAAAAAAATACAAACTAATATACTACAAAAAAGCTCGTAATGCGGTCATTATTTTGACAATATTCTTTGAGCGATGTCGGCCTTGCCGTGCTACTCGATTAGGCGCCAGCAAAGTTGTATGACATTTCATTACTGGCGTGTTTTAGCGGCCAGCAATTTCCTTTGAAAATCTGTTATTGTCGAGTTTTGTTTCAAAAGTAATTCGAATTGAAATTCCAACTAAGCTGGTTTTATTTAAATTACTCGCATTATTTGAGTAAAGCGCTATACAACCATTGGGCCGCAATGACTGCACTGCTGGTCACGCTATGACAGCCTCGAGCTAAGCTTAGCTACGATCTCGGCCTTCAAGCTCGGTCATCACTCCCCTTGCTGTCCGCGCTGTTCTAGCTTGTCCATCGAGGGCTGCAATGCTGACCTCGTTGTGATGGCCTGGACCTGCACGTCGCTGCGCTTCCGGCCATCATCATCGCCGCCAGCAACACAGTCATTACAGACTGCGACAGTAATGTACTATTATCTACAGATGAAGCATTTTGCTTGCCGAAGGACCCCATACTCAGTCAACGGATGGCAATTGTTGATGTCTACATCAAAGACGACTTCTCACCCTGCAGATGAGGTGCGCGATGCTGATTTGTCCGACGACATTACTGGCTGATCATTGGTGACCGGGTAATTTATATTAGCCGATACTAGCGCCGTGTTGACGGAAATTTCTCTCAGTGGCAGCTACTCCCCTGTGCTTCTCGTTAGTTTTGTTACTTACCTCCTGGCGGTAGTCTGCGAGCAGGTCGTTGGCGAGCCGCACGAGGTAGGCGAGCAGCTGGCCGCCGCCGGCGCGGAGCCGCGCGTGCAGGCGCAGCACGGCCGGGACCAGCACCTCCGCCACCGTGTGCTTCATTTTCTGCAACCGACAACAGCACATCAATAAGCCATCGCCCATTACACATTAGCCCACTCAACACCGCCCCAGACTCCCGCATGCGCCAAAAAATTCGAGCTCTGCAGACGTTGCAGTACTTAACTAGTCCATACTCGGCTTTGTAGTTGGTGAACAACTGTAAGTCGTAAGTTTGCTTGCAAGCAAGGGTCTCAAAGGTTTCTTTACCTTCCGTACATTTGCGTCCCAGTATGTCTTGAAAAATTTGCGCTATCGACTCGCTTACATCGTTCTCAAGTACGACGTACGCTCACCACCTCACCAACGAAGTCGACGAGCAAATGGGTGTAGACTACTGGTGCTAGATACACTTGAGTTGGTAAAATGTTTTATTAAATCAAAATGTGTCATAACCACTACAGTTTTCATAGTGTAACCCTGTATAAGCTATGCTTGATGGAGAATGTTGACACTTACGTGTGAAACAATGTTCGTGGTGACACGCTCTTGAAGATCATCAACATCGGGCATATCTCCGGTCGCAGAGGTTTGCTTTTTCGCTGGAAATTATAAATCGAACTATAGCTATTTACAACAAGCAAGTAAACTTCGTTTTGTGTTGGAATCCCGAGCAAGCCAAGGATTCTGTACGTAATTGAATCACGATGTTAGAGAAAATACTGCAGTATTTACAAGTAATATTATTAAAATAAAAACAAAATAACCGACTGCAAAATGTAGCCTACGTCACTCCGGAAGTAAAGAGGACTCCAACGACAGCACACTCGTCAAAATCGGTCAAGCGTTTACTATAGGAACACAAATACTTACATACCATTACCCTCCTTCTTGGGCAGTCGGTCAAAAATCTTACTACCTAATTTGGAAGAAACAAAACCTACAACACGCAGGAACACACAAACACCAAAAAATTTTACCCTCCTTGGGCAGTCGGATAATAAGACAGGTTTACTTTTAGAAGCGAGGTTTCCACTCGACATTTTTTTAACGGACAGTTTTTTTTTTTTTTTCTTCTTCATAGTCAAATAGCAAAACACAACACACTCGCATTCTACAGCGAGGAACGCTCGTCTACTCACTGGGCAGCCTCATCCTGGGCCCACAGAGCACGTGTATAGTATCCAGCAGAGCGTTGTTCATAGACTGGGTCAACTCTTCGCCCTCGTCCACGACATCCGCCGCGTGTTCCAGTATCTCCCTCGCCAGTCGACATTGCGTGTTCAGCTTTTGAACCAGGGATAGTCGCTGCAGCATCACGTCGTATATGAGCTGCCGCGCGTCGAATGACAAGTTCTCTGTAAATCACAATAATATTATAAATGCGAAAGTTTGTGCGTGTGTAAAAGCGTTTGTTCCCGTCCAACTGTGTAACGGCTTGACTTGGGTGAAATTTGGTATGGAGGTTATACCCTGGATAAAACTTAGGCTAATTTTTATCCCAGGAAAATATTCGGTTTTTGTAGAATAGCGACTGAAACCGCGGGGCGCTGCTAGTTCAGTGTACACACAGATCACACTAGATACCGCATTACGATATTCGTTGTTCCTACACAAAGTTTGAGGAAGGCGCGGGTCGCGGGGAGTGCGACCAAGCGTTCTCATTGGCTATCTCAAGGCTAACAATCAACCAATCAGAGTAATTTCTTATAAGTGTATTTAGACTGATGCGTGGTGCGCTTCGAGCGTCCTGAATGCAGAATCTAGGTTGTGATCTGTGAGTGTACATTATAATGTATAGCCATACAAAGTCAAAGCACCGTTGCGCTTACGCCGTTTCTTTTTAAAATATAAAAAAGATAATATTTTTAAATATCGAAATACGCAAACGCACGATGAGACTACTCAAAGGATACTGGGCAAGTCCAGAATCCTTCGCGGAGTAAAGGGGCTAATTAGGGGAAAGATAGCGCTATAAGCTTTCGCGTGCAGATGAAAAGATATGGCTTCAGAGCTCGCTAGTAAAAAATTCAGATAATTGCTAATTACAATTAAACCAGGAAATCAAATAAAATTTCGTTCTATGCTATCGTAAATACTAGTAGTTCTGTGATCAGGGACCCTATTCCTGTGCGCTCGAGATTATCTCGGTCACTGTCTCTCTAATTTAGAATTTAATGGGAGTGAGAGTGACCGAGATAATCTCGAGCGCACAGGAATAGGGTCCCAGTAGACATCGCGAGCACAAACTTTTTTGAACAAACCCAATTCTACAATTTCATAGATTTTTTTGTTGTTTTAACTTTCATCTGTCGCTTTCATCGCGTACAGATCGTAGTTTTCGACCAATCTTGACGAAACTGTATACAGGTGCTACAATTTTATAGATTTGTTTGTCGCCGGCGTTCTTTAATTGATGAGGTATTTCCCCCAAAAACGGGGAAATTTGTTGCGGCGCCGATTACCGGCCGATTTTGATAATATTTGGCATAAGCATTTGGTACCCAATTCTAGCTAATAATTTTGAATATGAGCAAAATCGGTCAAGAGGTTGTCAAGATCGTGAGGTCACAGTTCGGGACATCGACCTTAGAGCTCACGACCTTATTCTTGACATTTGAATGTTTATGATCATCAACAATACAATATAACATTATTAAACACCGAAAATACAATTAAAATTTAACGTGAGTATTCCCGGTTTATTAAATCAAAATGTATCAAAACCACGTCAGTTTTCATAATAATAAAATATACGGCAGTATAAAGGGCTGCCTTATCGCCTAAAGCGATTTCTTCCGGGCAACCTCAGTATTGACAGAAATTTTAAACAGAAATACGAGTACATAAATCCATGTACCTATCTACTAAATTACTACAACGTAAAGTATTAACGGCCTAATTGCCATGTTGGACTATTTGAAGACTTTTTATTTATAAAATAATGTGAATTAAAAATGACATCTGCAAAAATAATATCGTTAAAAGAAAAACAAAATACCCGACTGCAAGATGCTGCCTATGACACTCCAGATGTAAAGAGGAATCGAACGACAGCTCCCTTGTCAGAATCGGTCAAGCCGTTTAGGAACATACAAAGATAATACTTACAAACATCCCAAAACATTACCCTCCTTCTCAGGCAGTCGGGTAAAAAGTTTTTAAATGGAGATTGTGTTTGTTTGTAAGTGAGTAATTGTTGATGTCATGGGTAGAGAGGTCATGTGGAAAATTCACAATACACCACAAGTGGGTCCTCAGTGCATAATTTATCGCCCCAAAACAAAGTATGTGACGTAGAGGAGATGGAGGTGGCTTGCCTGAGTCGTCCGAGTTGAAGTACTGCACGCAGTCTACGAAGTGGTGGTAGATAGTGTCCGCAGTGAGGCAACACGTCACATAGTACTCGGCCGGCTCGCGCACCTCGTGCTCCTCGTCCGCCAGCAACGCGCAGTATCTGAACACAAACACTTTCTTGATTGGGCATAATTTTAAATAACATCGTGTTATTTTATTAGGAGAGGCCATCGGCTCCAAAAATACAGTATCTAACTAGTTTCGAGTTTTGGATTCATTATACTTTCTGTACTTGTTTAATTAATGTCATAAATAAATGATTTATTATTATTATTATTTACACTTGCGGTCTTACCTTTTTTTTTTTAAAGCTAATTAAGTCACGGTAAAAATCCAATTCACGCCACAGTAAAGTGGTGGCGACTTTATCAGACAACAATTATAAATGCGAGAGTTTGTAAGTAAGTAATTGTGTTTGTGCCCGTTCAACTCTGTAACGGCTGAAGATATGTAAGAAATTTGATATGGAGGTAGCTTATACTCTGGATTAACACAAAAGCTACTTTTTAATCCGAAAAATATTCAGTTTCTGTTGAATAGCGGATGAAACCGCGGGGCGCAGCTAGTATACTATAAGTCGACACCCGCGCACGTTCACGAATACATAATGAAGTTATAACGTTTTTAGCTACCGCGTAGCTCGTGCTGTGCGATAGTTCAAGTAATAATAATAATAATGTGTATTCAGCTAAGCCTTAAGTCTAGGTTTACAACAAAGATATGACAAAAATGACTGAAAAAACAATTTTAGGAGCTTTGGCACCGGGCCCCGAACTAGACAACAAATTCTGTGTTTTGGGTACCCAATTGATCCAGTTCAGCAGAAGCATGTTTCGTGCAGAACTGTACATGTTTATATACAATTAAATATATATAAATATACATATAGCTAAGTGTAAAGTTACTTGTAGTATAGCGGCGTGCGCAGGCGCAGGTAGCCGGCGAGCAGCAGGCGGGTGAGCGCGCGCGCCGCCTGCCGCCGCAGCTCCGGCGGCGCCGCGCTCTCCAGGCAGCGGCACACCTGCCCCATTAGTGGCTCCACTATGTTCGTATACCTACCGACGACCACAAAAACCGTTAAGAGGGTATATAGAGAGAAATATAGCGCTATACACTTTCGCGCGCAGATGAAAAGAAATTGATTAAGCTCACGCTAGTCAAAAAAACAGATAATTACTAATTACATCGAAAACAGGAAACCTATCAAAATTCTGTGACATACAAACTTAGATACTCACTATTAGTGTACTAATTACTTAAATATACACTAGGAGTTCCGAGCGCCAGCGAAAAATGTGTGTAAATCGAGGTAATTACAATGTTTTTTTTATCGAGAAAATGTCTTGTAATCATGTTTTCCCGCCATGCAATACTAGATGAGAAACCAAAAAAATATATATCTACACTAATAGTGAAGTTATAATAATATACAGTTTGCATCATAGATTAAATACAAATACATATAAGATCAACCATGTTCAAAGAGCGATGCGTAAACCGATATGTAGTAACTGATAAGTTCGTAAGATGTCGCTCCATGTTTCGAATTGCGTAAATAAGCGTCTTATGCGTAATTTACAAAAAAAAACACCTAATTTTTACTTGTTGATCTGAACCCCAAGCTAACTTTTCTGCGTTAATTATCGTAATTAAAATTCCTTACGAAGTAAAACGAAGGTTTATATTTGTGCTAAAGAGTTTTCAAATCAACAGACATAAGGCAACATCACGACGGTCAATCGCAATCAGATCCTCCAATTTTTACGATTGACAGCCTAATTTTAAAGAATCTTAATCTTGAAGAAGCTTGTGAAACTCGCAACAAAAACAAAGATAAATCGTATTCTAGAATTCAAAACAAATTATGCCGTTTGGATTCGAACACGGGACCTTTTGGTCGGATTCTATCAACCGGACGACTTTGGGCACTAAGGTAATTTCAAGATTTGGTAACAGTTTTGAAATTACGTGCTCGAACGAACTACCTCGCCTACTTTATATTAAAGCGCCATCTAGTGCATTTTATCAAAACGCTTTTATTTTACTTCAATGATCGAAACAAATCTTTAAGGTGCATCGTTTCACTCATCGCGCGAAATTCAAATTTGCTTGCGTTTTTTGTCAATTACAGCTTAATTACTCGTCGTGGATTTATTGAAACCAATTTTGCGCCAATAAATAAGTTGTTTCAAGAAATTACGGGTAAAATGATCACCTAGATAACATTGGTTTAGCTACAAATTTCAATAAGCTGATTTTCATCTTGGTTTTTGGTTTAGTGGGAAATGTAGTTATACTAGCTTTCAACTTGGATTTTTGGTTGGTGCAATTTCTTGAAACAATATATTTATTATCGCAAAATTAGTTTTCATGAACCTACGATGAGTAATTAAGCTGTAATTGACAAAAAACGCGAGAAAATTTGAATTTCGCGCGCTGAGCGAAACGTTGCACCTTAAATCAAATTCAGCGGACGGTCCTTCTTATTTAAAAAATAAATAAAAAATATTGGTTAACGGTTATCGATTAATTCATTCAAATTATGGCAGTCTGAAAATCAGCTGACTATTTACGTAGCGCCATCTAGTAATAATACGTTTTTTCGGGGGTACACTTTTTGGAAAGAGATTGTTCTTCTTCTCCTTTAAATGCTCTTTGGTAAAGGTTTGCATGGAACAGAATTTAGATTGATTTTCTAGTTTAGATGTAACTAGCAATTATCTGTTTTTTTTTGACTAGCGCGCGCTAAAGCCATTTCTCTTCATCCGCTCGTGAAAGTTTATAACGCTATCTTTCTCTCGAAATACCCTCTTAATGCGGTCATAAAATAAGAAATGAGAAGGAGAAAAGTGTAATAGTACCTGGTGCAGATGTCAGAAAGCACAAGTAGTGCATTGACTCGCGCCTGCAGCGGCGCGGCGGCGTGCAACAGGGCGGCCGCCGCGGGCGCCGCCGCCGCCGCCGCCGCGCGCGACCGCACGCACAGCCGCCCCGCGCCCGCCACGCACTCGCCCGCGCGCCGCCCTGACCAGTCTGCAACGAACGCAATCCTTACCGTACACAGAGATATTAATAAACGGCTAGATAACTAGTAGTTCCCGCCAAACTGAGACCTCGCGACCCCTATATCTTCACAACCCTGGACCCTGGACCGAATCAGCTCATATCCGAACTTAAAAATTGTATTGAAATGGACTACTTGCCTACAAAATTTGATGAAGATCAGATCAACGGTTAGCAAGTTATCATCGGACAAAAAATATACACACAAACGTACATACAAATGCCGATTTGTCCCAACTAAACTCCGAGACCTTCGCTTCGCTCGGTCAAATATCCCTTTCCCACAGAACTTTCTTTTTCAGGGTCTGCAATTCAACTGCATCCTTATTGGTCGAAAATTTGTAATGGAGATCGTGATTCGTCAATACAAACGATGTTTTGTCTCATGTGCGGCCCCGCTAATCGACGTTCTATATTTATATTTAATAGCGATTATAATTCAGTCAAAGCTTCGAGTTATAAATGAATGCGTTCGTCTCGAGTCAAAACTCCATACAAACCGTCAAAAGATGCACAAAAATGGATCAACGCCATCTACCGAACTATAGAAAGTAGCTTTTTGTCGCTACCTATCGTTTGTTACTTTTCACCTCTAAACGGCTGCACAAATTTTGATGGAAATGTTATTGGCTATATTCTGAATCATGACGACGGAGATAGGCAACTTTTTGTTGTGAAAAAAAAAAACTATTATTTTTCACTTTAAAAACGCAGAAGAAGTCGCGGGTGGAAGCTAGTAAAATTATAATTCCGAAATCGGCCACAGCGGCATCCACAGCCGCAGTCTATAGAGGAATACAAAATAACTGTCTGTGATCGGCAGTCCGTAGATGACATTAGAATAGCACTTTAACACTGAGGGTGGCATTTAAGGCTCGAGGGGCAGGCGACGGACTTATATACCTGGTGGCGGGTTCTTAATCGCCTCTAGGAAGAGTTGCAGCAGTTCTGGCGACGGTGGCGCGGGAGCCACCAGCGACAAGTCTGCAGCACGCAGCCACTCCTCGACGTCACCTCCGTTCAACGCCGCACGCTCCGCTGCAACACAAAAAAGTATCAAAACCTCATGAAAGTGACATGAAATAACAGGTGTGTGGTAGTACTGTAGTCAAAATGAACACAAATAGTTTACCTAGTTGCATAAGTTCCGTCGCCCAGGTGAGATTTGACGTGTCCAATTGAGCAGCCAGAAATGCGCTTGCGATGCGGCACCCTGTGAAATTTACAGCTGAATTTATTTTAGATAAGGCAACCCATCCTACGAGGGAGAGAAAGCAAAATATTAACAGATAGATTTTACATGACATTTCGTGGCCATTGTGTAAGAACCGCAAACAGTATATCGCGCCCTACCCGCTTCGTGACGGGCGGCTTACGACAGTGAGAGTGAGTGAAATGAATGAGAGAGAGCCTCACGTTGGTCACTGTACAACATATCACATTTTAGTAAGTTACGTACCGTCGTCGCTGGGCGCGGCGAGCCGGCGCACGAGGTGGTCCCGCAGCGCGGCGCGGTCTTCCTGCCGCGCGAACCGCGACCACGTGCCCAGCAGCTCCAAGATAAGTGGCATCAGCCGCGGCTCGTTTTCTTCGCTCTGTACACACCAACAACTTCTCTTTGTTTCATTTCTTTCATTTCTACGTAATAAAGTACGTAGAAATGGGTTAGGTTCAGAATATGCACTTCCCAAAATGTCCTCCGTTACAATTCCCAAAACGTACATTTCTCTTAAATACCACTTCCAATAACGGGCACTTTTCAAAATGAGCATGTATGCAAAAAGTACATATTTTTTTTAAATTACTTCCGAAATGGGCTTTTTTATTTTAATTTTATGAATTTCTTGTTGTATTTTATTAATCACAAAAGTATATATTATTGTTATCTCAATACCTAAATATACATACTTTGGTAGATACTATATTTTATACAATAGAACAAAATTTCGATAAAAGAAAAAATAGTCTACGTTATTTTAACAAAAAAAGAGTGTTAACCAATATCAATGATAGCACACTACGTTGTGTTAAGAGTGCAAAAAATAGTTGTATCAAATGAGTAATTTACATATGTAAATCTGAGCCGCAGCCAAAGGTTTACTATCGTGAGCGAGTTTCTGCATTAGCGCCTACAAGTCCCGTAGCCAGAGCATGACTGCTCTGTCATCTGACGATGACAGAAGTAACGATGGAATAAGGACACGACAGACAAACCTGCGGCACGTCCACTAGTTTGTAGTAGAAGTTGAGCGCGAAGCTGATATCCGAGTATTCGACATGCCGTGCCACGCTCGTCAGCATCACCAGCGTCTGCAGATCCCGAGCCGAGCCGAGAGCGCCCAGGTGTGTGCTCAGACAATCCACCAGCCATACACTGATGCAAATATAATCATCACACTATGAGGCCCGTGATATACACGATAATCTAAGAGCAAAACCAACAACAACACTTTGAGAGCAACACATAATAATATTGTCGTTCAAAACCAAATTAATAAATCATGTATAAGAATGCAAGCAAAGCAAAGCAAACAATAATGATATCTGAAGAAAACGGATTATTATGTGACAGTATGTAAATTCATGCAAACAGAAAACAAATCAAATTTTACATAATTGGTCAAACAAATCAAATGAAAAGTTATCAGGAATTCCGAATTATAATGATCAGAGTAGATTAGCGTGGCTCGGAAGAAAGGTGGTCATTATTTTTCTCACCTGATACAATTAGTAGACTTGGCAAGCTGAGTGCAAGCCTTCTGCAAGTGGCGTCGCATGTTGTGCCTGGTGACGCCGGCGAGCAACATCCACGGTATCGGGTCTTCGTCAGATATATTGTACTTCTTTATGCGGTCTACTAACAAGTTTTGTACCAGCGACTTCACTGTGTCTTGGACCTGAATGGACAAGCATAATTGAAAAACATTATTACACGTACTGAAGGCTAAGTGTACCCATGTGTTCCTAAGGCAAAAATAAATTGAACATTGAAGCAGATTCCGCAGCGGAACGGATTCCGGATTTTTCCTGCTCTCATAATTCTTCTCTCTCACTCAAATTCCATTACCGGTCATTCCTACACCTGTCTCGCGCCCTTAGTGCTTGACTTGATTACGAAGATTTTCTTAGACTAATTTCAAAACATTGCTTTCTCCCTTACTCCTCGATATACAAACTTCAAAACATTGCTCATTACTTTCCCCCTTACACTCCTCAATACGGGGGTTAATGGGAAAGCAAAGTATAATATTTGATACCTTGTTTTCTGGATCTGAAAGCTGGTGCATCGGTCCTGTCAGGAAGGCATCAAACACGGCCGTCGAAGGCCGCTTTAACACCATGTCAGCTAATCCCTGTATCGCAGCTGTGCGTACAATGACGCTCGCATCCCGACAGAGGCCCACCAAGATCTGTTGAATATCGCGGATCAGGTTAACTTTTTTAGTTGTCAAGGAAGAGTCGGTTGTTTGTTATTTGTGTATGTTGTTTCCTGTATTACACATCGGTCTAAATACACAGTAATTATTTACTTTCTCTGGTTCAATGCTAGGTGCGAGTAGGAGTAGCCTTGAGATAGCTAATAAGAACGCTGGGTCTCAGTCCCCGTAACCCGCACTTTCCTCCTATTTTGTCGACTTTTTGTCGGAAACACGTCTCGCTTCTTCACTTGCTTTAACTCAATAGATACATAACGCTTTTTAAAAAGACCACACAAAATATGGATTATAGTGTCAGTAAGCAATACTATGGACTTGGTTAAGGCGATCTCTTCCAGGCGTAATGCATGTCCGCCTCGCTGGCTCCTGCTTACACACCGCTATGAGCGTATTTCCCATCTGTGGCTGTATTTTGTAAGCAAACTGACCGCGTAAGTGAGGTGATACGCGAGGTGAACTTGTATTTTTTTGCAGATGACTTTCTGTAAATCTCATAATATCGAGTGATTAAAATAGGCTGTAGTTCCTTTACCTTTTCAATTTTAACTTTTGCCTGTGGAGTAGAAATAGACAGAAAAATGCCCAGCTTATCACCTTACTTGCGCTTTCAGGCAGCTGCGAGAATGGACCTGCTGTCATTGCAGAGGTATCAGACGAAGTACGTAAGGCTATGAGCATACTAACCCCAAGGTCGATAGCGGCAGGCGGCGCATCTTGAGTCTCCAGCAGCCGCTGCACGAGCGCCACGCCGGAGCGGCGCACCACCGCGCGCTCGTCGCACACGCACCGCGCCGCCACCGCCATCAGGCGCGACACGTCGCCTTCACCGTGCATTTCCTAAACAATCATGCATATAATTTTTTGACGTTTCGAAAGTGTATCTTGTACCTGATTGAATTCAAGATGATTGAATTGAAGCCGTAATGTTAACAGTTGACCACACAGGCGCAGCAGGAATATTTGTGTTGAGGGCGATAAATCAAGCACTGAAATTACGCACTGAACTTCGGAAACCAAGTGTGTAAGTATAGAAAGTGGTGGAACTTTTGATCAATGGTTAGATACCGTTAGCGCCTGTTTCATGGCCGGGCTCGGGTTGTCGATGCATTTCGTAAGTATGGCCACAGCTCGCTGCCTCACGGTACCCGACACATCCTGAACACGCTCGTAAACTGCGCGCAGTATCTCGCCGTACGGAACCGTGATGGTACGTGCGTGGAGCATCTTTTGTAAGTCCTCTTCGGTAACTTCCGGTTCTCCCTGGAAAAAAAAAAATCTCGGTCGCTTTATTTTATTTCATCCCATTCCTATGTCGGAAGTTACGCTACTCATCCACACGTGAATATCCACCGTAATTACTTGACAACAAGGTAACATTCATATACACTTGTTCCGACTGCACACTCAACTACGCTATTCAGGTGGCGACGTTATGGCCCGCGAAGATGTCGGAACGCTACCATAATGTGAGGGGCTCAGGGTGAACATTCGCGCGTAAGCGCCGTTGGGCGCGCTCGCAACCCTACACAGGAACGCCACAATAACATGTAAACTCAAATATGCAAATTTATTAAAATTTTAGAATGAACATACGATTTCAGCAGTCTGGCTGTTTTCAATGGCATTTTCTTCAGGTTCCGTAGAATTTGGATCTTTTTCTTTATTCGAGCTTTGTTCCTTGCCGTTCTCGTGATTGTTTTCTTCAGTACCACTTGTTCTTGACTTTCCTAAACATAAAACAATGTAGAGATTGTTTATCTAGAACCATCTAAAACTGAATGGCCCTCCAGTCAATATGATTGTTTCAGTGCGTGTGAAAAGAAAACTTATTTATTATATTATAAAATCAATTGCCACATATATCACGGAGCATAACTTGAGAACGGCAGGACCGATATCGATGATTTCTTTTTTGTTATGTTCGTAATTGCCAGGACAAGGTTACTGAGGCCGAGTCGCGGGCATCAGCTAGTAACTAATATTTGTGCGTGCGGCGATTTTACCTCGAACTTGGACTCGGCCACGCACTTACAGGTACTTACAGATCTTGCGATTAGGCCAGGTAATGGTGTTACTAGTCAACCAATGACGAAGGCCGGTTTTTGTGTTGCGTCTTTAAATGACTGTACTTTGCATAGATCTTAAACACATCGGAGGTTCGTTCAGTTTTGGATTAGACAATCTCTAGTGGGATTTCTCATAGCTCAAAATTTGGTAATATTTGTTACCTGTAGATTCATCTGCTTTCTGTCCTTCTTTGTCCTGAACATTCTTTTCTACTTCTCCACCATCATTATAACTCAACAATTTCTCCAGTAACTCCTAGTAAATCACAAAATATTTTTCTTTATTAAGGTTGCATACTATGGCTTGACCGAATTTTATTTTCATTACATTACTTGTTTTTAAACTTACCACAGCCATATGCCGGTGGGGAATTTTGCTCGACTTTGACAATCCAATGATCCATTTCACAAGTTTTTTATGATTTTTTTCAGGCAGAAAGCTCATTAGTCCTGCTACCATTTGTACACGAGCCAAGCGAGCTTCAGCACGCTCCTGAAACAGAAATAGAGAGTACTTTTATTTACTTGTGGGCCAGATGCTGTTCAATAAGAGGTGGTGTGGTCGGTGCTGTCACTTTCTTTAATATTTAGCTGTACATAACAAGAGATAGGATTCACATCTCAGCGCTTTTTCAATTCCGCCATTTAGCCGCATGTAGTAAAATTTTTATGTAACGGATAGACAAGACAACCAAAGCGTTTGCAAAATGCTATGCGGTATAATAGCTCTTTGCAAATTTTCCCCTTAATAATGGAAGCTTGTGGAGAGACGACATTGTGAATATCGCGGGCAACCGGTGTGTGCAAGTGGCACGTAGTCGGTTGGTGTGCCGCTTTATGGTAGAGGGCTATGTTCAGCAGTGGATTTCTTCAGGCTGATGATGAATGGAAGCTTGTTCCACATGATTCATAAAACCTGGGGGACAGACAGAAGCATTTTCCGCCTATAGCCATTGGGTGCATAGGACAATTTTTTAACTCTGCTTGTCAAAAGCCATCTTTATGTCTAAATTTAATATTATAAGATTTCAGTAAGAGAACTCAACTTACCAAGCCGTCTAGAGTGTAACAAAGGTGCTCCAAAAGTATCAGAAAATTCTCAAGGGCCGCTTTTCCATATGTGCTCAAAACGACGCCCGAATAAGATACATATGAAGCTCGTACTATTAACTGTATTGATGAAATTGCAGAGTAAGTTCAAGTTGGGAATTCACATAATATTTTGTATATGTCAAAAACCTTACATAAAGAAGATTTCAGATAACTGCAACTGGTGGTGTATCCTGCATAACAAAAGCTTTGCTTGCTGTTTTGTGCGTAGTGAACATTGTTAACGCAAATGTAATAAATGGTGATGATATGAGCTATCCACCATGATATGAGGTAGCGCTCAGTTTGATGGCTAGGACCGATAACTTCACGTAATGTTGTGTCTTTTTTAGAAATAAATATATATGTTGAATTATGAAAAACAATACTTCAATTTATATATATATTTAATAATCTATAATACTTACATTAGAAGCTCTTGTGTCTAAGCACACAGCGACGAGCTTACCATGCAGACATTTAAGAAGAAGGCTCACAGCCAGTGGGTCTGGTTGTTTGTCTGAATCACACACCAATATGTGGATCACTTCATATATTACTTGAGTGAGTTGCACCAGCTCTATCCTATCTACAAATACAAGTTGTAAATTAACATAACCCTTTGTGAGGAATAAATGTGAGAACAGTCGATACATGCTGGTCAAGGTGTAATTGCCATTGTAATACACCATTCAGATTGTTAATTAGACTTACCAACATTTAGTTTGTTGACAATAGCTCCTCCCGTCACTTCAACTAGATTATTAAGTATATCCTCAAAATTCATATCATTGGGGCCAAGCTGAAGTTGTTCTATTATAGCTCTTAAATCAATCACAAACAGCTGTAATTGTTTTATCAGAGAGTTCACTTGCTCTCTCAGTTCTTGAATGTTAGCTATTTTATCTTCCTTTTCCTTGTCATCTCTTGATTTCGTCTTCTGCTCGTCATATTTGTCACAAATTATTTTTGGGAACCCCACGCAAGCGAGGGAATGAGCAAATAGTTGAGAATGATAAATATTGTACGCCATGAAACCCGGTATTGATAGCAGCTTAAAATATAAACGAGCGGAGAACAAAGCCTTACTTCTCAGTTTTTCGTTCATAACATGCTTTGTACCTTGGTTAATGCAGTAACCTAGTACTGCTAATAGTTTTCGATAGGGGACTTGCCGAGATAGAGTTGCCCAAGATTTTTCTTCATCATTATCAGTTTCCATGCTCAGCCACGATTCCACAGCATTCATGACATTTCGATACACGGGCCGAATCTTTATTTTCTTTAGAATAGAGGCATACTCTTCAGGAATTTCTCCAAATTCTAAATATTCCGAAAAATATATCGCCTCGACCCAAGAGTTGTCCAAATTGTCCAGAAGCAATTCTTCGATTTTATTCACAACTTGCTCCATTTTTAATTATTACACTTACTGCTATTTAAAGAGACGTAATATTTCCAATTTCTTCAGTCAAAATACCTAAAATATCACTAAAAAATAATACATTTTACTACAGACTTTTCAGTAAAAACTGAAAACTGAAGGGAGACAATAATGCACAACCCAATAATTGCCGACCCGTATTGCACAGCATGATACACCGATTAAAAGGCTGTGTATTATTGGGACATGAAATATCATGGCTTACATTATCGGCCGATAATGTACAGCCTGATATTCCATGTACCAGAATACCAAAGAGGCGTTTTCCAAAAAAAAAAAAAAAGTAGTTCTAAAATACTTACTAGATGACGTAACAGACCTACCGTTTTACCTGTCATTGTCATTTCTGTCGAAATATTTTATGTTTATTTTTTAAATCGTAAATTTTGGCTCCACACGTTGTGTATTTAGCCAGTGTCAACTATTACAATATTCCAAATGAAGTCAAATACGTTATAGTTACGTTACTTGAAATTGTCTACATAAACATGTCGAGCCAAAAAACACGAGAAAAAAAAAGGCACACGTACATTTTTTTGTCTTTCATGTCTTGACAGTGACAGAAAAAACGCAAGATACATCTAACGCCATCTATTGGGTACTTTTATAACCAGGATTTCTTTTTTTTTGGAAAACGTCTCATTATCAGGCTGTGCCTTGGAGGAATAAAAAGATGGAGTCGGGAATTAACTGTTGAATGAACCCAATTTTTTAAAATTGTGTCCCCACATTGTTGATCAAGTGTACGTTTGCATTTTCTCAAAGTATACAAGTACAAATTTCAATAAGCCATTGTATACTTTGAGAAAATGCAAACGTACACTTGATCAACAATGTGACAAGCGTAGTGTTTGCAAGAACAAATGACGTGCGTTGTATATGGTTTTATTTATAAGAGCCATGTTTCAAAGAATACTGAGGATAACCAAAACTTGTCTTTTTACAGGATAGACTTTTTAGTTATTTTTCAAAAATTATACAAAACTTGAATAAAATATAAAAGTATGACGACTTCCCTGCTCTGACTTCACCCTGAAGGAATTATTAGATTTCTGTGTTTTTTGGATTCAAAACAAGCGAAAGTATGATTTATAGTGTTGTGAAAAATTGTTAGGAAAATTAATTTTCAAAAATCGATTTATTTTTCAAGAAATATTTATTTTATTATTTCAACCTATACTTACCTATATTCAACCCAAACATTTATGAACATTATAAGTAGAAGAAAACTAGATCTTTTAGGCTTGGTCGAAACGATTTAACCGAGGGTGCTGATATGAATAAACAGCTTAACAGCCACAGGATAAAGTGCCTTATTTTATATTCAAAACCATATTTTCTAAGGGCTTATAAATACAAAAGCTCTTTAGTTATTTTATTTATTTCAAACGAGTCCTTTTCCAGCGGGCTTATCCTCTAACTTTGAAATGTTCGTGATTCCGATTGCGAGACCATGCCATCCCACTCGTACCAACTTAGTCGCGCTATGCGTGGTCCCGCTCGTGCACTAGTGATAGTGATATCGCTTTCAGAGTTACGGGATGAGCCTGCAGGTGTTTTTCTCTCTATAAATGATCAACGATGAGCGATGATAAAGGTATTACAATATGTCACTAGACACCAGGTGCAGTGGTAGAAAGTCACGGCAGTTTATTATAAAAAAATTATATGTTTTTATAAGGCGAGTTTTTTTGGGTTTTTTGGGTTCACGAATTATTTAGTTCAAAATCGATTTATTGTTTCGTACTATATTATGGGTATATCACTAAATTCTACTACCATCATCACTAAAATCTATCAAAATCCAGCTACATTCGTATTTGAAGTTGAAATAAGTTATCTCTTTTTTGCACGTTGGTGAGCCTAAAACAGAAGAGTGCAGACTTACAAAAAAAAATTCATTAATTTACTCCGGCCACTTGGGCTGTGCAATATTGGGACGTACATTATTGCCTATAATGTAATGTCCCGTAACTCTGACAGCAATAGAGAGAGAGTTGCGCGAGCGGGACCGCGCATAGTGCGACTAATATGGTACGAGTGAGATGGCATGCTCTCGCAATCAGAATCACGAACGTTTCAAAGTTAGAGGATAAGCCCCCTGATAATTGGCAGCCCAGTACACTAATTATTGGTCGTACATTCCAGGCCGCACATTATCGTGTCATACATTATTGGGCTGTACATGTCATACATTATTGGGCTGTACTAGCGTGCCCCAAAAGTGTGCCTAATGGGCGAAAAATTAAAAAAGCCAAGCAATAAATAGTCATTGACATTGACACTTCAGTTCAGCTGATCGTATCGTAAACAACGATAATTAAAATAACCTGTAAAATCAAATAAAAAGCTGTATTTTTTTGTTTTTTTGTAAATTAATATTACTAAGAAATAATAAGTTTATTGGAAAATGTCTGCAAGAAAACCAATTTCGTGGTTTTTAACTGAGAGAGGCCGTTATTTTACTTTCAGCGCCATTACCGCAGCCGGAATAGGATTCACAACAGCAAAATTTGTACCGCACACATTTTTCCTGTATAAATACAAAGAATTTGTTCATTACTACAAGTAGGTGTACACATATATTCAAACTGCCGTAAAATAGAATACGATTTACAAAATCTTGGCTTGCTTTTTGTTACTGACGTCAATTAGGTAACATGATACCAATAGAAGGAGAATTCTGTGCATGATACTGTCTGCCTCCCAATCAGCATACCGAATACACCGCAATGGACATGTTTCCCGCTGTTTCAGAGATGGCAAGCCGGTTAGTTTGCCTGGTACACTGCAAGATTGCTATAACAAGTGCTTGGATATATTGCAGTTCACCGAAGTACATCGCAAGATGATTTCTCCTTTCAGTGTATTTGGATATGATTTGTTCCATGCAGGTGAGAAGAATCTTTCATCTGATTATATTTCAAGATTGTTTGACAAACCCAACCAAACCTATCAGATCAAATTATCTATTATCTTCATTACAAGATGTGAAAGTTTGTGTTTGTTCCAAGACAACTCTGTAACAACTGAACAGATTCGAATGAAATTTTGTATAGAGGTAGCCTATACCTAGAAATGACCCATAGGCTACTTTTTGTAGTACCTGTAGTGTAACCAATAAAACCGCAGAGCTAATAAAAACATAATCCTTAAAGCTTAAGATAAAATAAAAATCACATAAATTGAATAAATCATATTATAGGTGTAATCGATCAAAACTTGGCCTGTTTTGGAGTCCTTACAGCGATGCCAAGTAGATTGGAGCACCCTGAAACTAGATGGAGTGATGATATGCGTAGGACAGCTGGCGGTGGGTGAAAGAAAAAAGCCAGAAATCGGGTTGAGTGGCGTGCCTTGGGAGAGGCTTATGTCCAACAGTGGCCTATTATAGGTTGATGATGATGATGATGATACGTGTAATAATAATTATCATGCAAACATATTTTTCAGGCAGCACTAATTCAAGATTTGGTGCAGCAGTTGGGATTCCTGTTAATTTTACATACAGATCTTTGGAGGATATTCAAAGAGATGATATTCAGGTATGTATCTAGTCAGTATAGATGTAATCTAATAGCTGCAAAAAACGGTTTTAACCACAAGATATGAAAGTCTCACTATTTTCGGAAAATAAAACCCTATCAGTGTTCAAGGTATACACTATTTCCACACTCAAATTTCATCAAAATCTGTTCAGTCGTTACAGAGCTGAGTGGGAAAAAACCTTCTCACCTTTTATCAAATTTGATTACTTCTTAGAAAACAATGGCATTGATCCATTATTGTGTATCTTTTGACAGTTTTCATCTTTTGACCGCCTCAGTAGCCTATAATTGTCAGTCAATTATCGGGCCTTGTACACCAACAATATCAATCGTTGACAAAAATATGTTCTGCAAAAACTCGAAATAAATACAATAATACATTTGGAATCACTGTTCTGGTTGTAGATATAGAATGGCCCGGCATGGCACGGCTATCCATTTATCCTGTAGTTAATGTGGTCTGAATCAGGCAAACTGAGATTTCACCTCGAAAAAAATATATTCATTCCTAAATATATTATATATACATATATATAATATATATATATTTTCTTTAATTGATCTACACTTCCCTGATTTTTTATACGAGTATTAGTGTGATGAGCAACGACTGGTGGCCTTAGCGATTAGAGTGATCTCTTCCAAAATCAACTTCATTCTTTCTTCTTCATCTCAGATCGTAATCTACCTAAATATATAAAAGAACAAGCTATATTCTAAGAATCGAGAATAGACCAAACTGCCTGTGATAGAGATGTGAAATTTGAACCCAATACTGCTAAGTTAATAATTTAATATAATAATAATAATTGTACAATTTAGTTGACATTGCATGTATTTAATATTCTGGAGTGGTTTCTTATAATTGTATGATTTAGTTGACATTGCATGTATTTAATATTCTGGACTAATTTCTTATATATTTAAAATGTTGACATAACTACACTATTGTATTAGGTGCTATCCTGTAAAAATAGTTGTAATGAAATAAAGAAATAAATAAATAAATAATATGGTCTAGGTGAAGAATAAGAACGGGTTTTACGAAATTCCACCATAAAAATGGACCCCGAATTTTTTTTATGTTAGCCCAAATCAATGCATAGCAAAAAAAAAGAAAGAAAGGCGTGTCTCAGGATTTATCGAAAATCAACCTTAAAGGTGAAATGGGGTGAAGTACATATAAATAACTAGCTGTTACGCACGACTTCGTGCGCGTGGACCTATAAAAAAATGTATCCTATGTCCATCTCGGATCCTTGAGCTACATATATGCAAAAATTCAGGTCGATCTGTTCAGCCGTTTAGTAGTGACCACAGATCACACCTAGATTCTGCATTCAGGACGCTCGAAACGCACCACGCATCAGTCTAAATACACTTATAAAAAATTACTTTAATTCGTTGATTGTTAGACGCGAGTAGGCGTAACCTTAAAATAGCCAATGAGAACACCTGGTCGCACTCCCCGCGGCCCGCGCCTTCCTCAAACTTTGGTGACTTTTTGTAGGAACAAAGAATCTCGTAATGCGGTATCTAGTGTGATCTGTGGCAGTGACAAAAAGCCAGACAGAGTTACTTTCGCATTTATAATATAAATTAGGATGTATTTCATGTGCCTTAATGTATTGTACTATTTTATTACAGGTAAACCAGAAAAATGTTGACTGGAAATCGGAAGTAGGTAAAAAATTAGCAGATGCTTTAATCCTCCCGGAGAAAGTTCAGCAATTTGCTATTTGCAGAGAAGTTTTAATGACTCAGAACAACAAATACATCTATGACTCTGTTTATCCATTTTCATGTGTATTTTTCTGTTACACATTTTGTCAGTTAATGAACAGAAAAATGAACTTGTATGCCGCCCCTTTGAGTCTTAGACTTGTACTTTATACACTGACAAGTTTATTTGGCGCCGGAACATACTTCCTCATGAAAGACATGACAGAAGTCTATTATGAAACTGAAGTGGACAAGAAACTCGCCGAACTCGGTCCAGACTTTGTGGAGAGCGGTCTCATATTTTACGAAAAAATATTACGAAGAAACCAAGCCCTAAGAGAACTGATGGGCAAAGAAGGAAAAGATAAATATAGCAAACTGGGCAATGAAAACTTTGGAATTAGACAACCGCGTCTGGCGTTGATGCACAGAAAACAATTTTTTGAAGAAAAATTAATAGAGCTTCAACAAAGACATAATAAAGAAGACGAATCTGGAGAATAATATTTTTTTTTAGTAATTATTAATAATATTTATTGTGAGATTGTCTGTGAAAAAGTAGCCATTATTATAGAGACACAGGTAAATAAAAGGCTTTAAATGTAAGTACATATATGTCTTTTTTTACTTAATCGGGTGGTCTCTTTGATCAATTTGCAAAGCTTTATCTGCAATTTATCATTAAATGAATCATGCGCGCCTGATTTCACGATAAATTATCTAGATAATTATCACAATATATTTAGGGGAGCATGGGGCATGACGGCCCACCGGGGTAAAATGGAACAACCCTGTAATCTAGTAACTGGAGATGTTAGTAAAGGGTAGGCATTTAATAACAAGTCGTAATTTTTACTGTGGGCTGTAGCTTGAAGCGCTCGTAGATATTACAGCGAAAAACCTTTTTCCCCGACTGCCCAAGAAGGAGGATTATGTTTTTGGGATGTATGTAATTCAGTATTGTTGTTGTGTGTTCCTTATTACTTCCTGTCGCCTCAACAGTTTTACTGATTTTGACGAATGATGTGTCCTTGGATTCCTCTTTATATCTGGAGTGTCATAGTCTACATATTGCAGTCGGGTTTTTTATTTTTCTTTTAATAATCATACTTGTTATTCTCTCGCTTTCCTCATATAATACGGAGATGTTATCGCTTCAAAGACTGTGTCAAATCGAAAATACCAGAACTTTATGTAATACTAATAGTTAAAATCTTTGTTTATTAAAATTACAACTATCATTACAAGAATTTCCTAATTAATTATTGTAGTCAAAGCATTTAAAAAATATAAATCTTACCTAAGTCAGTATGTTACATAAAAATATTTCAAATAACATTACGAGCAAGAAAATAGATAATTTTTTTCGGCAGTTTATCTGATCACAATTTGGCGTACTTTTTAAAGAAATTATTTAACATACAAATAATATTGCTACAGCCTTACTTGTAACTAATAAGCAAGAAACAAAGGGGTAACTTTGATAAAAACTAAATACTCTAAATAAACCAAATATACGAATAATTCGTCAAAATACACGATCTCATAATTATTTACAAACGAAAATAAGATTTTTAAAATAAATTAAATATCTAAAACCAAATAACCTATTCATTATACGAATTATAAACTACTAAACTAAATGTATACAAGATATGCCAGCATGCCTCGCTTTCCCCTAAGCTTATGCAGAGGTGGTCAGTACAACACTAACGAGGATACCATACAATACAATTTAATATAATTACTTAATCATTTTAATGACTTCAATATAATTGGATATTAGCAATGAAATGTTCAGCAGTGGATGTCTTCTGTATATCTGTATCATAATCAGTGGTGTAGCTTGCCTTAGAAGGGCCCTGTATCAAAATTTGTTGGGGGGCCCAAATGAAGGGCCACTATTTTCCAAAGAAACAACGTTACCGCCGCCGTTACGTTACGTTAGCTACCGCCGTATCAGCCGTATCAATGATACGGGGCCCCCGGGCTACAGGGGGCACCGTATCATTGATACGGCTGATACGGCGGTAGCTACGCCCCTGATCATAATGTAATTTCCGTCAATGCGATAAGATACAAGTCACTAAAATTGATCTCAGTTTATTTTTATGTCATCATAACCAAATACCACGAAAGAGTGAAAGGTCAAATGTTAGTGGCATCGGATAGTTTTCAATCTCCATGCCTTTTCAAGATCATGGAAATTACCCTTGAATTACTTATCATAATTTGCGTAAACAGTGAGTAGACAATCATCATACCTATTTTCTAGCAGCTTATAGCTGATATTGATCTTATTTATTAATTGTAATCGTAATCGTGATTACAAATCAGTGTAAGGGTATAAAAGTTGGTGACAATATGAGGGCCAGGGATATCGTCGATAATGTGGCGTGTGGCGCTACTGTTATGCGTTTGTGGGATAGCGGGTGCTCGCAGGTCGCCCCATGCAGACCTCATACAGGAGCACTACAGGGCCGGCGGCCCGGAAGGCGGCCGGTACTCAGATAACTTGCTCGAAGATGCGTTGCTTGACGTGGTAAGTCACCTGTCACTTCTTGTTTCGCAAGTACAATGTACTGTTATTTTGACCTTTAAAATGCGTAATGGCAGTAATGGTCACGGCAACCATGTAATGAGCAAGGGTGACCGACGCCGCGTATGCTTTTGAGCGTGACGCTTGCCATCAGGCGAGTGACTTGCACGCGTAGTCGGTCGGTTGCACTATGACTGCCATAAACATAATTTTCCAATACGGAAGAATGTTTGTAATTTTTATCGATTTGCGAATTTATTGCCGTCAGTTAAAAATCGCGGATCTGGCCCAGTATTCTGAACCCAGATGGAATGAATTCGATTCGAAATCTACATTCTCTGTCTGCGTCATCCTGACTGTAAATGACCAAGACGGAGAGTGTTGATTTCGAATCGAATCCACAATGAATCAACCGCTGCCATTATAGTTCGAAAGAGTTGTCGTTTGGCTAGCTTTCCTTTGGTTTCAGCCCGGTCTGATCACGAAATACCGATACCCTGTTGAGGTGCACAAAGTGGTGACGGACGATGGCTACATCCTGGAGATGCAGCGCATCCCGCACGGGCGCGACCGGAACAACGTGTACGATCCGAGGAAGCCGGTTGTGTTCGTCATGCACGGGCTTTTCTCATCGGCGGCTGACTGGGTGCTGATGGGGCCGGGAACCGCGCTAGGTAACTAAATCATCATTATCATAGGCCTTTTATATTAACAGATGCCTTCGTTCATAGGCAATCTCGTACGCACAGTGTCAAATATTTGAATGTAAATGAATCACTGGCTTAAAGTATTAAAAAGAAAACAGACAGTTTTCTTTAGAATAACAATGCCTGCGTTTTTAAGCAATTCCTATGTAACATTTTCCTGTTTTAAATAAGAAAAAAAAAAAACAAGTTATTCGACTTTTCCCCCTTCTAAAACACCATTATAAAAAATAATAACATGAAAATTGCTAAAAAACAATGAAATGTTGAAAATGTGTGAAAGGGATAGCTCTGGCTGGGACCGCGGCGCAGGGTAGTGCAAAATTAAATTGGGCATTTAGGCGCCGCACGAGCGCCATCTACGGGCGGCGCGCTGCCCTACTATCGAACTAGCGCTTCTATGCGGCTAGATGGCGCGCGGCCAGTCCGGCGTCTCAGAAGATACCTACTGAGTTGCAGTGTTGTTCTCCATACAGCAATTGCCATATTATACGGTTTTTAGGCACGCTACGCTTCAAATACACGGCATACGGCAGCACTTCCAAAGCCATATAATATTTGTATGAAATATACGGCAATCCACGAAAGAGTTAAAAAAACTGCCATTACTAATTTTTCGTGTAACGTAACGCACCGAGCACCCGGAATTCCCCGTTGAAAAACGCCCTCTATGAATACGACAATATTGAGATGTTGGACTATTAAGTGATTTGTATTTACATCGCTTCACTGAGCTTAGAGAAGGTGTTACGATTAGTGATACATTGATCAGAAAAAATAGAAAATTCAAGGGTGAAAATGTCGACACTGCGGAAGATAAGAGAAGAAGAGATACTATTTCCAAGTGAAAGTGAGACATAACTTCTAACCACACTTCAAAATATACATGGAGACCAGTAAATAAAAGCTAAGAATCATAATCTTGAATACAAATTAATGAAAAATTAGAACATACGGCAATTTTTTTTGATTTTGTCCCAAATACGGCAATTTTGAAGTGTAGATACGGCAGCCCCAAAATCGACTTGGAACAACACTGCAGTGAGTTGTTTCAATGTTTTCATTACAGAATATTTTATGACCAGAGACTCATCTCTTCAGAAGAGAACAATTTTTTTTTTATTGAACCAAAATTTAGTACGCGAGCTTAATGTTAATGAAGAAAAAACATACAAGTTAATTTTGATCACACTTCAACTAATATTATAAATGTGAAAAATTTGTTTATTTTTGATTTATTATAAACTATGATTGATTTTTGAATATTATAACATTAGCTGATGTGCCTTTATAAAGTGATATATTTTTTCATTAAAATCCAAAGAAACTCGGTTTGTTTACTAAAGAAATAAAGAACTGTTTATGAACGGTTAAGGCATGCAACGATGACGAACAAAAAAACATTAATTTAGCATTTGCAATGCGTGATTGACGTTTTAGAAACAACTTTGATGGTCTTGGTTTCCGCCCACTCTTATTAAATGAAAAATTAAAAATGCGTTTATTAACATAAACATAAGGTACATCAACAGCAAGGTATTAAAAATTAGTGCATATAACAAGGCTTATATTTAAGAATGGCAATATCCAAAAAAAAATGTTAATACGGCGATTCCCGCACTAGGCTAAGCCTGTATCGCGGGGATCTGATACGGTTTGTTTTTTAGATTTATACCTCTAGTTAACAGTAAAATAGTAAAGTAAAACAACTAATAAAATAAAATTTTGAAAATTTAAGTATCACGGAGAAACGAACTCAATATTCAAAATCAATATCAACCAAAATATGCATTGACACATATATATTTATATTTATTTACATATTTTACACACATCACATATTTTATTTTATACTGTTTTCGAATTTTTTGCCTTTTTCCCATATTTATTTTATGATACTAATACTCGATACTAAACCACTAGAATACACTCGATAATCAAACCAAACGGCTTGAGCTTAGGTATCTGCCTATACTATACCCACAGATCATCTGTGACTATACCGCACGGGCGCTGAAAAGTGCAGGCATGCTCATCCACGAACGCAACGCCGCAAAGCGCGACCCGCGGACGGGACGGAATGGCAACGTCGCTCTCACAGGCATACAAATACAATATACCTATTGCCTGATCGTATTTTGCGAGCACAATACGTTCGTGAAGAGCGACGTTTTTGTAGGCGCAAATAGTTTTTGTTTAAAAAATCGTTATGTTGATCACTGTTTGAAACAAATAGACCTGTACAGAAAAGGTACGCACTATAAGAACAACTAGTCCGAGTTTGCTACTAAGCGAATGTGAAACACCCATAAAAAACGCTTTGCTAGATCTTGGTACATCAAAGTAGTTGAAATAGTTGTGGGTGTTCACTGGTGCTAGCTATAACCGACAGCAAGTACTTGGAGTCGGCAATAATAACTACAAGATATGTGTAATAGGATGTATAAATATCGACGCTCCACATGCTGTTTTTCGCCAGAAATGTTTCTAAAAACACCTTGTTTTCGTGTTTTTGCCTTTCCCATCACCTTAAGATGTTTTAGGGTAGATACAAACCAAGATAAAGAAAACGATAGATAATTTCGCAGCGCTCCTTGACTTCATCCGCTATTCTATAGAAACCGGGGAGAAAAGAAAGACTGTTTTAATTCAGGGTAAAAACGATATCTGTGAGAAATTTCATTCGTATTGGCCTAGCTTAAATTCGAATAGCTTTACTTCTGAAAAGACGAAACCCCTTTGCAAATCACTAACGATGTTTAAAAGAAACTTCGATTTAAACAAAAAAAGTATTCCAGCGTACGAGCTCGCAGAGCAAGGCTACGACGTGTGGCTCGGCAACGCTCGCGGCACGTACTACTCCCGGAACCACGTCAGCCTGGACCCGGACACCTCTCGGGACCGTTTCTGGCGCTTCAGCTGGGAGGAAATAGGTACCCACGACTTGCCGGCTATGATCGACCACGCTCTCAAAATTTCTGGGAAATCGCGTCTTCACTACATCGGACATTCACAAGGAACCACGGCCTTCTGGACGATGGCTTCGTTGCGCCCAGAGTATAACGCCAAGATCATTTCCATGCAAGCCTTCGCGCCAGTCGCATATATGACGAATAATCAAAACCCGCTGTTTATTGCTCTCGCGCCTCATGCGGACAATATTGAGGTAGGTTTATATTTTTAGCAAATCATACATTAGTAGTTCACATTTGCATTAGCACATTTGCTTGTAAACTGTCAGCGCGTTGGAGTACGTCTTCTGAGTACTGTAGATGCTCGACAGGTACAGATAACGCCTATAGATTCGTCTAAAGGCAATCATAGCACACCACGAATCTATCTAAAAGTTCGTTTAAAAAAAAATCAGCTTCATTGGTGCATTGCCTGGTGTGGTAGTCTCAATACCCACAACCCGCGCTTTCCTCGAAGATGGTGTCTATCGGGGGTAATAAGTGCTGCATATCTATAAATCATATGACTGACTGATATGACTGACGTATGTCATACAATTTTGATTTGTTCAAAATAAAAGCAAAGATAATCTACACGTTAAGAATAACAATCCCATATAATAAGTGTAGCCCCGAAAAATCTTCTTAAAACTAGATGGCGCTTACGTATTTAGTCAGCTAATGTGCAAAACGCTATAAAAGCCGGTAAAAATATGGTTAATATAGAAACATTTTTCGTATATGTCCGCTGTTTAAGGTTTAGTTCAAATACGATTGCAATATAAGACGTAAAAAATATGTTTCCAAAAATAATGTTTTCAACGCCATCTTTTGAAAACCTAGAGAGCTTTGCAAATAAAATACAAAAATTATATTTTTTTCTGATATTATTAATGCAAAAATATTACTATTAGTACTCACGGGATATTTACCTAATAGTAAAAGTACTAATAAACCACCACGAAAGTCTACAAAAGTGCAAAAAAGTCGCGTTTTATCTCCGCACCATTATGAATGACTTAGCTTAGGTTTCTATTTCAACGATTAAAGCACTAGCGACATCTTACGTCCTTATCAGTACCACAATCGACGCACGCATCTTTCTATGGATATTATAATAATAATTTCTCTATGATAAAAGTATTTTGTAAAAAAAATATTTTTTTTAATGCACATCTTACATTTATATTCACATATGTTGTATTGCGTTAGATTGCGGTAGATGTACCTACATTAACTTATGGAGAAATTGTTAGTTTTTTTTTGTTATATTTTCAGCGTATAGCTAATTTAATTGGAATCAATGAGCTCTTCCCCAACAACGACTTCTTCACACAAATGGGGCATACCTTCTGCCGGGATGGAGTCCCCACGCAGTTGGTTTGCTCGAACTTTTTATTCCTCGCGGCTGGACGAAGTGAAGACATGCATAATGCTGTGAGTAACACTTACAAAAACTTAAATTGCAACGTTTCGCTTACGCGCGAAATTCAAATATTCTTGCGTTTTTTGTCAATGAGGCGTTTACCAAAAAAAAAAAACCTGGTAATAAAAGTACCCAATAGATGGCGTTAGATGTACCTTGAGGTTTTTCTGTCACTGTCAAGACATGAAAGACAAAAACATATACGTGTGCCATTTTTTTTCTCGTGTTTTTTGGCTCCACATGTGTATTTAGACAATTTCAAGTAATGTAACTATGTATTTGACTTCATTTGAAATATTACAATAGTTGACACTGGCTAAATACACAACGTGTAAAACCAAAATTTACGATTTAAAAAATAAACATTAAATATTTCGACAGAAATGACAATGACAGGTAAAACGATAGGTCTATTACGCCATCTAGTAAGTATTTTAGAACATTTTTTTTTTTTGTAAAACGCCTCATCGCCATAATAATTTTCCATCCTTTTTTCTGTGGAAAAGAGACACGTATCCAGCTCTCTATTGCTTTCTTTGTCTAATTGACGACGGATTGAAAAGAGTGGGCAAAATTTAATCGTGATAACAATAATGCTGATAATAAAAGGCCTGCTGGTCATTTCTGTCTCTCTATAATCAAACTAATTAGTACCGATTTTCAGACGATGTTCCCTGTTAAGCTGGGGCACACACCTGCCGGCGCTGCAGTGCGACAAATAGTTCATTACGGGCAGCACATCCGCAAGACTTTCTTTAGACGCTTCGACCACGGCTCTCTGACTAACTGGAGAGTATATAGAAGTTTCACACCGCCCGCGTACGACTTGTCCCGCATCACTGCCCCTGTGTTCCTACACTACGTGGATGACGACATTTTCGCCCATGTCACCGATGTCCAAAGGCTTAATAGAGAGTTAGGCCAATCAGTCGGCATGTTCCGCGTCCCTCATGCAACGTTTAGTCATCTCGACTTCATGTGGGGAACAGGAGCGATGGAATTGTTGTACTTGAGAACGATTAATTTGATGAAATCTGTGGGTGATGATTAAAAATAAAAACTTTGTGCAAGATAAATGATTGAATTATTATCACACTTATCATATTTTAAGGCATCTATACATTACCTGATCTGATATCATGCGAAAGAGATAGCTGTATATGAATTTCATGGGAGCAAAAGGAACAAGCTATGACCTAGTTAGTAACTTTTACTCCCATGAAATTAAAGTCTAGCTAATAAAGCATAAATGCGGCGCCATTTACCGATAATATCTGGCAGAAACATTCGGTACTCGAATCTAAACAAAAATTTTGAATATGACCAGCAAAATCGGTCAAGACGATATACTCGTGAAGTCGCGATTACCTGAGAGTGGCTATACATGGCCTGACCTGACATCTTGCGAAAGAGATGGGTATATATAAGTTTCTGGGGGAGCGAAAGGGTGAAGCTATAATCTTAATAGTTTGTTTCTTATGCTCCCGTGAAATTAAAGTCTAGCTATGCTTTCACACGATGTCAGGTCAGGCCATGTATAGCCACTCTCAGGTAATCGCGACTTCACGAGTATTTACCTTTACCTTTATTCGACCACGCCGACATAGAGAGGCAAAGACGAGCAATCGTGGTGCGAGGAAACATGCTGGCGAGACGATTCACCCGCTGCAGCGATTCTTTAAAGACCCAACTGCTGATCAGCTTCTGCACCAGTGTCTATACGGTTGAGCTGTGGGCAAACCACACCAAGGCTGCCATGAGCGCGTTGCGCGTGCAGTACAACGACGCGTGACGCTTGATGTTCCGCTTGCCCCGGTGGTGGTGCAGCGCTAGCGGCATGTTCGCCGTGGAGCGCGCACCCTGCTGGCAAAATCTCTCTCATTTCATTTCAATGATTGTTTCGGCGCTGAAGCGAACTTTAGTGTATACTTTTAACAAAATGGAACATGAGCTTGCTTATGATAGCTTCTCTGTACGTAGTAATAATAGCTCAAATCCCAGTACAGGCTTATAATTATTTTGTATAACTAAATATACTAAACTTATGTAATAAACTAATGAACTAAATAGGGGTCACCAATGAAGCTGTTTTGGATGCCGGACTTAGGTTCCAAGTGGTTGGCACAGAAATGAAATCCGAGTCCAATGTAGGTATAAGTTTGTATTTCTGACCACACAATATTATCCACAGCCCGGATATAGGTATGCTTATTATTATTATTTAATATTGAGTTATGATCAAAAGGAGAGTGCGGTGCGCGTGAGATGCGAAGGACGCGTGAAACGTGTGTCCCTAGCGGAAGTGAGTGGCTGCTCCAAGTATAAAGCACAAGCTTTGCTTAGTTTGGGGTCAGATGACCGTGTGTGCAAAAATGTCCCAGATATTTTATTTTATAAACAGTAATCTTTGAGTGGAGATGGGCTCCCGGCGCAAGATTCATCCCTTGCGATTGGGGCGCCCTCTGACCCGACCTCTCTCGCGCACACCGGCGCACTTGTCTGTGGTGTGTGGTGGCGAATCAATCAATTTCAGTAAGGTGTTTTGGCGGGAACGTGAAAAAGTCATGTCGCATCATTCTATAAATTTCCAAAAAAATAAAATAAATCAAGTGTAAATGTATAAAAATTGTGGGTTTTTATGCATTATGTGTTCGTGAACGTGCACAAGTGTGAATAGTATAATGTTGTGAAACGCGACTCTTCGTGTTGTTTCCAAAACTCCCTATAAATCTCTAGTAAAGTTTCCACCACTTTACTCGGGCTTACAATGTATGACGTGGACTTGACCGTGACTTAATTTGCTTGACTTAGACTATGACTGAGACCTATTTTAATTGTGATATGTTTGACATCACTTGAAATATTAGAATACTTGACACTGGCTAAATACACAACGTGTGGAGCCATAACATAAGATTAAAAACAAAAAAAAAAAATGTAGTCAGCTGTTTTGTCAAAGTCTTGTCTTGTCGTGATTTGACGCATTTAATGTTATATTTTCAACTCTCAGGAAATATTTTCTTTGTTTAATTTTCAGCTGTGAAATTATAATTTCGCTATTGTAGTCAGTGAAATCAAACAAATTACAACATGTGTGGTGGGTTCACTTGCTCGAAAAACGCCTTAATTGCGTTGAACGTCCTGTATGTGGTAAGTTGGGACAGATTGAACGAACGGAAGAATTGATTTACTTCCTGATTTACATTTTGTTATAGTGGGATTAAATGGTTTATCATTTGTATAATATCTAAATTCTGTTATATTTGTCATCAGGTCGTGGCAAGCATTCTAATATCAGTGGCGGTGTACGGACAAACAGCGTCTCTTGGCAACAACCTGCCTATCGTGGGTGGTATCCTAGCATGTGGGATATTCCTCATCCTGATCTCCTTGTTGGGGTTGGCAGGAACAGTGAAGCATCATCAAGTGATGCTATTCTTTGTATCCTTTTCTAACTAGATTACGCACACTTCTAAAACACTTTCTAATGACCCTGACCAGTAGCATCACAATCAGATCGTATATTATGTGTAATTTGTATTCACAGTAAGTTGGTTGTGTTATCAATTGATGGTGAAGTAAGTTGGGAATTCGCAATAAAGTTAGGGAGCAGGAATGCCCTTCATACAGTTGCATGCATTTAGAAAAGCTTTAGTCAGTATGCTGTGACTCAGACACTACATTAATATAAACCAGTTGCTTCATGCCATTTTATACATGTCCAATGTTATTATGTGCATTTCTTCCCTACCAAAATTTCATCAAGACTGGTTCAGTCATGTTCTGAAGAGATAACAGGCAAAGAGATAAAACGATAGTGCAATTTACTTTATGGGTAAAGTAGGGCTTTAGGGGTTTAGGGGGTTTAGGGGTACTTACTTTAGCATTTATAATATTAATCTAAGAAATAATTTTTGACTAATTTTAGATATCTGTAAATTGATCTTGTAATATTTGGCTGGATAATTTCATGACTTTTGAACAGTACATGGTGATCTTGTTCCTCCTATTCCTGGTGCAGTTTTCAGTGGCGTGTGCCTGCCTCGCAGTCAACTCTAAACAGCAGGAAATGCTTGCTCAGCAGGTGACTAACTACTTCTATGTGCTTTTACATGTCATAAGTACTCTTGAGCCTAGTCATATATTCAATTGTTTTGCTGTATTGAGAAAGATCTTCAACTAGTTTGTTGCTGTTGTAAACGAATTATCATCTGTGTCATAAAGCAATAAACTTCACTCCATAAGAACTGTATGTGCGAGTGAAATAGACAGGTAAACCAGTTCATAAGACACATAAGTGTGAGCGAGATACACAGACTGAATGATTTATGACTGACAACTCAGATGATAACTCTTTTAATATAATTTGTACTTATTTGTGTTTAACTAATTTGTTTGTGTTGAGTTTTGTTTGGTTCGTAATTTGTGTTTGAATGGCCTCTCTTATTGTTACTTGCTTATGATGATGACGTTAATATCACTATACCCTTGATATCAGCATCGGTATAGTGATATTAACGTGTAGACTACCTAGAGTTAGAAATTAGAGCAAGACCCAAAGGAAGTATCTAATAAACACTCGAGTAAAAGTGGAGAATGAGAGAACAGGTCATGTACCGTGCTATCCTTACTGCAACGATTGCCAGGTTCAGTTGCCGACACTGCGCCACCCTGAATCATTGTTGCGATAAGGTTCATAGCCACAGGTTATTAATGCCGACATTATTTATGGGTATTTCATCTTATACCACAAAAAAAACAACTTAACTAAAAATCTTTCTCAGTACTTCAAAAAAATATGTAAACACCAGATAGGCAGTTATCAGTTGACATTTTATTTATGTCACTAGCATATAAGATAAGTTTCTAAATGTTGATTCTAAATTCTTTGTCAATTTACACAGATTACATTCAACATTTTTAACTTTATGGTCGTTAGGATTTTTATCGTATTTTTACCTGAACTGCCCAGAATAGGGTATATAATGGTTTTTGATTATATATAATTTTGTATATTCCTATCTGAACTATTGCCTAAAGGGCTTGATCGATTTTTGAGGTGTTGTTAGGGTCTCTAAGTCCAGAGTGTCAGACTACAGTTTGCAGTCTTTTGATCATGGAATGAACGGGAATTAGGACCTGAGTAGGCAGAGGACTCTTTTGGTGGGATGACATTTTATAAATGAAAATACATTGCTATCGCCGATTATCCAACTATTTCTCGGTTAATATAGAGCCTATGCCAACAAGCTATTGATAGATTCACCATAAGAGCAAGTTTTTCTCCCGAAGTGTTCTGCTTGCGTATAGCAATCCAAAAAAAAAAACAGTGCCACCAAATATTTTCTACTTCAATAGCACGAAATAATTTGCGGCAATGCACTATACTCGTTCTCAGGAAATTTTTGCCCTCCAAACTATTGTTTGCAGTAATGCTGCACTTTCCTGCATACTCAAACTCATAGAATTGTAATGCTTTAATATTGTAAATTACCATTAAAAGAGGTATGAACTATTATTTTTTCTACTAGCTTCCCGCGATTTGTCTAGCCCTTTAGTCTAGCTTAAAGAGTCTCCAGAGTATAAACTGTTAGCTAACTCCATACCAAATTATACCCCAATCTGCTCAGCCATTGCTGAGTTGAGTGGAGACAAATGTTCGTTCGCATTTATAAAATGAGTGTAGTCCCTCATCAATAATTAAAATGAAATGATCATCAATTAATTACAGCATTGGCTTAATATTTTCAGGGTTGGAACACAGTGAACCTGGAGATGAAGGAGTCGGTCCAGGAAAAGTTCCTATGCTGCGGCTTCCAGAACAGATCAGTCCCTATCAACGGCACTGCCGATTATCCTTCCTGCGATTTGGTTGATGTGAGTTTTCAGTTTCACTTGTTTTTCTATAACTTGTTGTGGAATGTGAATCTGGCATTATTTTAGTCAAGGCAGACGAGAGAGTCGGCGGCAGTCTGTGGGCGGTTTTACACCCAAAGTTCACGAGACTAAAGACGACTTGCGTTTTAAAAAATCTTGCAGATTTACCTACGCATAAAATGCTGGGGCCAGATACTCGACGAGTGGCGAGGGAAATAGGTTAGAGACATAGTGTGGCCGGCGAGATAAAGATAAGGCGATGGCAAGGCCAAAGACGTAAAAGAGATGAAAAGCGCGAGTAGAGCAGTGCGGCCGCTGCGCAGGGTATTGCGTGCGTTGATATTTTACATAGGTGGGCATTCTGGGCATTAAGAATAACACTTGTTTTTACAATAACTTAACTTTAACTTGCTTAATGTTTGTATGTATATTACGTATGTTAAGGTCAAATCTTGCAACTCAATTTTAGAACAGTTCATTTGAGTTGAAATTTTGCATGCCTGTCAAGTTCCGATGACAATACAATATTATGACAGCGAGCCGATGTGATGATAGATACGGAAGGTGGAAAACGGTAGATTGATGGAGTTTGGACTCATTTTAACCAGCTTACAATACCAATAACGTATTTTATAAAAGCTTGTAAATATTTTGATTAGAAAATAATGTTTTCCACAAAAGCTTATTGTAATTTAAGCTTCCATTTATTACAGTTTAAAAGTTGAATTGAATATTACAGAAAGTGTGCTGCGGAGGCGGCTTGATCTCGACTGGTTGTCAATGCGAGCCATGCATGGAAAAGCTCAAAGAATCTATTGACTATACATTCAAGCTTTGTGGTGGTATTGGACTGTTCTTCAGCTTCACAGAGGTAAAGAAATCCTTCCTCAACTTTCCTTACTAACTTGTCTTCAGTCTTTGCCCATTTCTTTGGAGTTTTTGAAATGAAAGTGCTTTTTCACATAAAGCTAAACTTTGCTTTTGAATAAAATCACTATATACAAGGTGTTACTAAGCTGTGGCAATAATGAAAGGTATGTATGTACTCATAATTATGAACAACTTTTACTATGGGACCAACCATGAAATGGCGAAAAAATAAACAGCTGTTCCATAGAAAAATATCAATGACACAACAAAATGTATGCAACAGTTGTTGTTTTTTTCCCGCGATTTCAGGGTTGGTCCCATAGTAAAAGTTGTTTATAATGATGAGTACATACATACTTATCAATATTACCACACATCTAAGTAAAAGTAAATGTACAGGACATTCAATACATTCAATAATAGCTCATAGCTCAATTATTTTAATGTTGCTCATGACAATACTTATTTATAACAATAATCAAACTATATGAAAGGCAGTTTCATACCATGGCACGTTTTTCTTATTTGGAATTCTATTATTCTTTTCCTATTATTCTGGTACAAATTCTACACCAGTGAGTTAGTTTCGGTGACATCAGCGCTTGTCACTTTCATATTTACCAGTGAAATGTTGGGAATGTATTTACTGAGAGTTTGAAAGTGTGAACCAAGGCTCATTTTATGCAGATGTTTAAACATTTCATTGGGAATTACTTTCCTAGCATAACAAGATGCATTAAATAGTTTTTTTTCTCACAACAATGCCTCTTATGTACATTTTCATAAAGCGCAAGCCTTTACTGTAAGAAAAATTACATGTTGATGTTGATAACGAAGACGTCGAAGTTGTTTCTTTTATCAGTATATTTGTAACTTCCCTGAGCGCCTTAAGCTCTCAGGTTTGTGAAAATAACGAGCGGGGTCGGATGTGAAACCCATCAACATGAAAACTTTCTATGAGTTTCACAAAATGTCCTGTTTTCAAAGGGGATGTGAACACAGTTGGGGTGGAACTCGGAACTGTTTACTAATGTTCTAGCTTTATTCTTCAATGTAACATTGGGCTTTCATTTGTGACTAACAAGGTGTTACGATTACTTTGCAGTTTCTTGGTGTATGGTTGACAGTAAGATATCGTAACCAAAAGGATCCGCGGGCTAACCCCAGTGCATTTCTCTGAATGAACTGACGATACGGACTCACGTTTATCATTTGAGGTGGATTGGTGTTTCGCATTCGTGTCGCATATGCCTTGCTTTCGTCAATCGAGTTTCAAATTTAAGCCATATTCGTTCGTAACGATCGTTCAGTAGATACCCCTAGCATAACTGCTATTGAACAAATTTTGGTTTCGTATTCGATAGAAATATTAGTTTCTTTTTACGCCCGATAAGCATGACGACTGTTTTTTTTTTATTGATACGTAAAATAACTTTTGTTTTTTCATACATTTTGCTATCGAATACGTGCGTTTCTTTTTCCTCGATAATTGTTACGCTAGGTTTACAGTTTTACGTACGTAACGCATGGGTTTCGCTGGTGTTTACGTGTACGCTTTTGCATTTTTGCTCTCTGCTCAAACAAAAATGCGCTTTCCGTTCGGAAAGTTATTAAAATCTGTCTTCAAAACAAGACATATTTTCTACGAAGCATTATTTTAAGTAAGCAAATGTACAGCAAGTAATTTGTCTTATCTATTGTGATTCTTAAATGGGATTTGATTGTGACATATTATACTCGTAATAATGATTCAGCGAGTATTCAACGGAGGAGATTAAAATATCTTCAATTCTTTTATCTTTTCATGTAATTCTTTCACTAAAATCGTGTTGAATTACTTTTGAAGTTCGTGATACCATTGAATACTCCGTGGATCAATGACAATGGAAGCATGATTTTGATTATGGCGTGATGAATTATGGAAGGGGTCTGAAGCATGCCGCCAAGGACGTGTCACGCATTAGCATCTCGTCTGCATTGGCTTTTATTGCCACGTTAGTTCTGCTTGCACCTGCACGAAAATAAACATTAATAAAATTAATTCTCAGAACGATCGTGTATATTGAATTGCAATCCAAACAAGACATATCATAAAAATCGCAAAAAACATAAAAACAAACATATCGCGAAATTTCATATACATAAGTTATTTTACTTGAGTCATGTGTCACGTCCGTACTCCGAAAAATTATGATTTAAAGTGTATGGGAATTGACGACAAGTGGTTGTAACTGTGGCGTGGCACTGATCGCATGTTTCCTGTTTTTGAACATTATTTTTTTCGGCCACGATCAATTTCTTGTTGAAACGGCTGCTTATGTTTTGACTGGAGAAGCCCAATAGAGCCCTTATGGTCAACATTATAGTATCGAATTTGTAAAACGAGTGTCTATTGTGTTTTTGTCTTCGGTTTGGCATTCGTCATACACTTTCAAGAACATCAGCCACGCACGGTATTGTACCATTTCATACTAATCATACATCCAATAATTTAAAACATTGTAATATTTTTTTAAATATTTATTTGGGATTTTGGCAACGATCTTTAAACTATCGATTTCAACATTACCATTTTTTTAAATTTTTTTTTAAATCATTATTATAAACGTTTTTTTACAAATTCCATATTCTATACCGTTACGATTTTTATTCTCAAATGCTTGACTCTTAGCGATGACGTGCTTCCCGCTTATAAAAGTACTGCATTTTGGGGCCGTATTTGTCGCGTCTATGTGAAATCGATGCTCTAAAGATATTTAAATTGGTCAGAGTGCTTATGTACTCATTTTTTTTATCAGCGCATACCACGACTCGACACGATAGTTTTGGAGACTGTTCTAACGAAGTAAAACTGTCAATGCACAATGTACAGGTTTATTTTTGTAGCATGCAATTAACTTACATAATATATCGCAATGTTTGCATGTTCTGCACTTGCATGAGTGTAAATTATTATATTGCTTTTACGTTAGTGCAGTGTATTATTACCGCAGACGGAGGTGAGAAAATTATCTTTCTTAAATATTAATCTTTTCGTAATTGCAGAACAATTTCACTACACCAAAGAGGTTGATTTAATGCTTCGGCATTTCGAATCATTTATAATTTTCTCGCCTCTTAAAGCTATATTTTTTTTAACATGTCTTGTTTTAATTTCCAGTTGTTCGCCGTGTGGCTCGCCCGACGTTACCGCAACCAACCCGATCCTAGCTACAAGGAGCCTCACGCTATATTTCCGAGGAAAAACTACTTGTATTAGGTACCTAGAAATTATTACTACCACAGTGTTGTGTTCTCGGTCGCTTTTCCGATAGCCATAGAAAAATTATGGAATATCTCTATGCTATAGCTAATGTTCTACGAAAGTAACATTTAGAAATGTACACGTGCAGGGCTGGAGCGATGTCACAATAAAGTCTCTGTATACCTAAGTACGGACGCATGATGACTTTGTGGAAGATACATAAAATCTTAAATATCTGATTATTTTTTACATAAAAATAACGCAACGGTCTACAATAGTTTTCGAGTTTATGCATACAATTATATCGTCAAGGTAAAGTCGCATCTTCAGAAGATAATTCATGTAGCCGTAAATATCGTTTAGATACTGTATATCAATGTGAGATCGCTCTTGATGTTGCAATAAAAATATAATGACAAATATGTCATTGTGTTCATAACTAATGGATATCACGGAACGATGTATGAATTGAAAACATCTCCATTTCTGAAATTAGAATAGATAATGTTTATTTTACGTCATGGCGTCGCTGCAAATGTAATGTCAAATCAAATCGATACATATTGTCGAAGAATTTCACACATCCTCCACTCATAACTAGAAAAGTGTTTGTACTAGGTTTCAAACATAATTTAAATCTGTATGTATACACTGCAAGCAGCAACATAATTTTAAGTATGAAGTTTCCATAACTTATAATATTGATATAATTTATAGATTGATGACTGTATTGACTGTATCACTTGGTGTAGAGAAATCTGAACGAAATGTAGGTTTTCATATAGACTTGCCATTCGAGCTACAAATCGAGGCCGGCGAGGTAATTTAAATGTGGCATTCCGATGTTGTATTTGGTGCGATTACCGGATCGCCCGCACGCGAATCTCCACTCTAAGCACCTAACATTATGGCAGCATTTCGATGTAAGTAGCCGTCGCGACCTGGGAAAAAATATTAATCGAAATGCAAGCTTATAGTCAAATAATGCGGTCGATATTCGCATACGGGCGAGTAGCCTCATCGCAGTGATTCCTTAAGGTCGGCTTCCTATGCCTATAGTCAAAAATTATGTTTAAGAGGCTCGATGATGCGCATTTTTATTTAGTATATTAATAAGTCTTAAAATAACGTATCTCGGTTAAATGAAAGACTTATGATGATGTTATCATAGTACATAATGCTACGCAAGTATATACCTGTCGCTTTTATATTTAGGCGACTAAGGCAATACAAATGCAAAACGATATAAATGTTCGTTTTCTTTTTTTTTTTCAATATTTATTTATTGTAAAAGGATTTTCTCACGCAGTGACTATGCCACCCCCGTAAAGGACAAAAGAACGTCTACAAGGTGTCAATGAAAGGTGCAATATTCTGCTGTTCCATAGAAAAATGTCAATACAATACAATATAACTCTCAAAACAATGACACTCAAAATGTATGGAACAGCTGATTTATTTTCGCGATTTTAGGATTGGTCCCATACTAAAAGCTATTCACAATCATGAGTACTATGAGCCACTTTCCTTATAACCATGTATAAATGTCACTCCGAAGCTCCTACATTTCTATTGTGCGTTTGTATTTTAATGGTCGTCAGGTATCGGAGACATGCGAAGCGTTGTGTACGAAGGGCCTTCATTGTAATATAGCAAATACATCTAGCCAGTTCTTTTTAATGTTTAAGTTATATGTACATTTCGTCTACTAGTCAGTAGTCTAATTTGTTAGTTTTAAATCTTCCATAACTTTATAGCAGTCGAGCATATAAATCAAGTTGTAATTAAGCTTAAGACTGTTACAGTAAGTACTTGTTTAAACGACCTGCAACCAAATTTTCATGACATGTAATAGATATTTCTATTAACTATCGCTCATTAGCCATGTCCACACTTGTGCGTTCTCAGCTTCAACTTACGTCTTCCAGCGCATTCAATAATTTAATATCTTGAGACGCTGAAGCTGTCTAAATTTAAGCGCATCCCTTACCCTGGTGGCAATGGTCATCGCGAGCCGTCCGACTCGCACCAACTTACTCGCACCATGCGAGCGAGCAGGATAGCAAACAAAGACCATCGACACCAGAGTTACGGGATAAGGCCCCTGGTTCTCGCTATCTGGTTCACACTTTAAAAACATATTTAATATAAAAATAACAGAGAAGACATTTATAAAAATGTCTTGTTATGTCTTTAGAATATCATTGCCAATGTTTTGGAAAATTATCTATTGACGTGACATGACTTCTTTATGTTTCCACCAAAACTCTCCTCTAAGGCGTTTTATACATGCGTCGAAGGAAGACACAAGTTAAAGCTGAAAATGCACAATGGACTTAGCTATTGAGATGGACATGAAAGTGACATTTCGAGCAATGTTGATTGTTTGAAAATCAGTTTGCCGGTGGCTTATTATGTCCCCCTAGTAGAAATAGAACTGCACTGAACCCTATTTCTTTTCTGTATATTGTCCCATATAGCTTTAAAAATAATAATTTGCTACGCTTAATAATTGCACGGTCATTACACATTTGACGTTTGCAGTAGGTAAATTGAAATGGGTAAAAAAAATTGTCGTACGTATTTTAACTACATGATGATCTAGTATGTGATCAAACGTCAACTGCATACAGGCATTCGTGGGTGTAAAAGTAAAAGTCATTTATTTGTAATGAGCGGTTTTCCAAGTGTAATTTTAGCATTATTTACCTCTCGCTAGATGGCTTTGGCGACAACTTTGGTAACATTCGTGTAGTATGACATTCTGCGTTCCCCTTGTATGGGAAGCTGTGCGTCAGTTTTGTAAGTAACAAATTCATTACTTATAGTATTTATTCATTAGTAGTATTTTCTACCTTCTTGATATTCTATATTATAATTACAGTTAATGATAGAAAGAAAATGGTACGTTTTATTTAGTTTTAATTAAATAAAACGAAGTAAAATTAAAGTGGTTATTAATTTTACGTTGGCTGGATGAAGTTCTCCACTGCCATGATAAGCTTAAAAAGTAATTTATACCAAAAGTTACGCGAGCGCCATCTCTTGACGATCAAAGAACTAAACCGACAATGCATAACTAATGGAAAACTGCTCATTGTTCACAGATTACATACACACACTAGTGTAGGCAAAAAATTACGTATTTAACTTACAAATAAGCACACTTTGCATAAGAAACCTGCCTGTTAGACTAAATTTAATGATTTACATTGAAATTAATTGAAAATTTAGCTGAAAATCTCTAAAGAATGGAATACGAAAGAGCGGCAAATATCATCTGTTTAGTCTGTCTGATCTGTGTCATCTCAAATGACTAATTATGATAAACGTTTTTTTTTTCACGAAATGCTTATTTGCGTTACGTTTACTGTGAAATGTTACCAGGAAATACTTTATCAAATGACTTAAATGAAGTTTTTCCATTACATTCAATTCGTGCGATGACTATTAAGATCCCATGAAGAAAAATACACGATTCACTTCAGTGCAGTTTTACCTTTTAACGAATATTATTGTTCTATGAGTTAATGATATCTTTATGAAATTTAAATTCTTAACAACAGGTGATAAAAAAATACAAATTTATTACTTTTAGTAAGTATTTAGTGAACAAAAAAAAAAAAACAATTCTGACCAAAAATGTCACATAAGGAATCTTACCCTTACATTGTCAAACTATTGCAACCAGTGCAACGTCTGGCAAAGCCGTTTAGCCATTCGCTATCAGATGACCGCCGATACCCTGCAGTACATGTAGGGTTGCGAACTTTGTTTGCGAAGTTTCATGAAATGGGGTCCTCACAATGTACTCGTGTCGGAAACGGAACAACTCTTCACATTTAAATCCGGTGTGACGTCGTCTACCAGCTAAAAAAAAATCGCTAGTGAAATTTATTTTATTAACCTTATCGATAACATGATGAAATTATTTTGATAAATATTTTTAGTATAACTCATCATATAAATGACATAGGTAGTATCTCTCAGTGTAGTTAGGAATTCATTCATATACATAACGGCGCCACGGAAATCGGGTCATTTTTACACAGTCGATGTTTACTTTTAAACGGAAACTTTTTTTTTGATAAAACTTGGCAAGTATATTTCAATTGACGAATATGAATGCCTGAAAGATATAATTTTCAGATAAACTGAGAAAAAATACATATTAGGCATTAACCCTCAACCACTGACGTGTAATTTTGTAACACTGACGTACGTATGGTATAGGTAAGTCGGTATTTCAATATTTTTTTTTTGTGTTAGTCTAATGCAGTTATTGAGTTTTTTGGTTTTGTTTTTATACGTTGAAACTAAGATGCGACAAGGCGAAAAAAAAAAAATTAGAAAAATATTCATTCAACAAAATTTGGAGGTAATATAAAACGTAGACTCTCTTTGAACAAAAATCAACAATAATGAAAATATAATCATAAGGAGCTCTTTTTTGTGGTTTTCTTACGCATTAAGGACTTTTCTCGTCAAATCGTAATTACAACAACATTTTACAAATCGCAAACATACTGGTTGTGTGCTTGATTGACACCCGTAACGTGTTTTGCATCGTTTTTAGGGGTCCGTATTATTGCTTTGAAACAAATGTAGCATTTTTTATATGCTTCAAACATGCCGCTCTCAGTTTCCGATCGCTCTGGTTCAGCATTATTCTGTCCCAAGATACGCCCAATAAGGCTCAATTACTTTCATCTGCCGACGACTCGTCCGACTTTTAAGAAAATTAGGAATTTAATTACTGAAATTAAGAATGTTAGGAAAATGACCGATGTCCGGGGCCGCCTTAAATTGTATATATATATATTTGTGAAAATGTGCATAGACGTTGTGCTAAGAAATATTTATTCTTCTACGACTACGTGATAGCGGGTAATTGTTTAATTTCTATCACACTCGTATAATAAATGCGAAAGTATTTAACTATACACTGTTTTAGACATTCGCGGTTGTTTAAATTAATACACAATTTCTATCACACTCGTATAATATATGCGAAAATATTTAACTATACACTGTTTTAGACATTCGCTGTTGTTTAAATTAATACACACGGGATAAAAATCGTGATAAATTTCCCGTAAGTACCAATTTAAATCTCTGTTTGTTATATTTCCACATCCAAACGGCTGAACCGATATTGATGAAAGTTAATGAATTAAATAGGTGTCATCATAATAGCCCTTACAGACCCGTTATTTTGGTCCTCGCAAACGAGAAAGAAAGGGGGAAAATATTATTTTTCTTGTTCCGCTGCCCTTGGATTTCAGATGTAGATACGTAGCTTTAATATAAGCAAACACAAAAGATACCTTAGATACTTTTATACCACAAAAACGCGGACTATTGCAGGACAAACCGCGGGTTGCGGCTAGTAGAAAATATATTGAGTTAAAATTATTTTGTGATATCTTGAGATAGATTTTTTTCTCTCAAAACGATGTACTAATAGAAGTGCTCTTTAGATTAGTGTAACTTTCCCAGCGTGCAAATACTCTGCGTATGAATCATTTTATCTGTGTGCTGGTGTTTATGGAATTATGTATGTATTCAGAAATAAAAAAGTGTAAGCATATATTTTCGTGTTATTTATCGAATTATTCAGTAATTATCACCGCCGATAACCACCGATGATGAAATTTTAATCGGCGGATAAAACCTTCGAAGTGAGACAGGAGTTTTTTTTTTCTTCGGAGAGAAAGAGACTTGGTCGATGAAGTTGGAAGTTCGTCTGTGGTGGCCCTTATATTTATTTTCTTGTTTATCAATATCGACGATAATGGTGATCTCATACCTATTTCTTATCTATCTAAAAAAATACCTAATCCTGGTTGTAAAAAGCTATCAACGTACCGTTTTATCGAAGGTTACAAAACGCTAGAAATTAAATGTTGGAAGATTATGTAAAAAGCCGCAATATAAGTCTTATTATCTTTGGGTGCTTAATACTTTGTTGCTATGCACCCAAAGATAATAAGACTTCTGTTATTTATATGGTGGATTTATAAAACTTAACGCGCCGGACGCGGGACGAGTAATAAAAATGTAATCACGCAATCCGCGTCTAGGATTGGTCGACTTTAAGAGCCATCAAGCAATCATAGGCTAGAGGTATGCTAGTTTGTGCATAATATTTGCGTGGTGGGGAATAGGTACGAGTTGTCAACCGGTTAAATGATCTGTGTATCCAACTCAAAAATAATGATGAGCTGTGACCAAAGTAAAAATCATGTTAGAAGTTAGGGCCTCTATATAGGCCAAAATATTTTCACGTTTCTTTGTTAAAATTTAATAAAAACTAAGGTAACCAACCATATTGGTGAGTATACATTACAACTTCCACCTCCCAGTTTACACATAAGACATTCCTAAAGGTTAATGACCGACGATAGCGTACTCTACCTCACCTTAGTGGTAAAGATAGCCGGTAAATTAGCGTTTCTGATAAGACAATACAATTGCTACGTCGTGCGGACGCGGATAGGGTTTGACAACGGTGGTGAGTGCTGAAACCCGCGCACGTTCCGCCGCTGTCGGGTCTGCGCATTTCCTTTCGGTTTCACCCGCGCTGCTGCTGGGCGGCATCCAGTCGCGCAGCGCCCGCCCGCCCTCCACCACGCATCGATCCGTGCGACTGGCCGTCACCCCCAGTGTAGTGTAGTTCAACAGTACCTTCGCAATGTCGTTCGATAATGACGAGCTCCGGGATGAGTAAGTTTCATCTGCTTGCTTTCTAGCCCAATTATTGATGGTGAGAGATGCGATTAATTATACCAATTTATGAGAATCAATGTTGGTCACTGGTACAAATACACGGAGATGTTTACTGTAACCGCTTTTAGCGGTTTTGTATTAATTACCGCCACAAAACACCATTCTTTCTGTTGCTGGTGAGCAATTGCAAACTATGCCCGACTATTTTTTTAGTTATAAAATTTACATTAATGAAACATAAATTAAGGTACTGCTATTGTAAACATTATAGGACAGGCATGACATGACCCGATTTGAGTAAAATTTATGAACTTGACATGGCCACCCACGGGTACCAACTCATTAATACAGTCTAAGTACATACTACATACAAGGGTAAGTTACACAGGATGTAAATTCAGTCAGGACAGTAAAAGCAGCAAACTGTTTAAGAAGACCGTCCAGGGATTTAGATAGGAAGACATTTGGATTAGTAGTGAAAGTTCTAGATAACACAAAAATCTCTTTCCACGCACATCAGGACAACTGTCCAGAATACTTTATTCCCTGTGTAAATATTTTTTCATACTTGGATCATTTATTATAGGATAACACATAAGCCTATTTCTACCATTGTATGATTTATTCTACAAGTCATGGGTACTACTCATGGGAATAACATAAATCTTGTAAACAAGGAAATACCCGAGTATGTTATGAAACAAGTATTATGACGCTAATTAGGTATGTAAGTGTTATTCCCGTTCAACTCTAACGGCTGAACGGATTTGAATGAAACTAGGTACGGAGGTAGCTTATACACTGGATTAACACATACCTAGGCAACGTTTTATCCCGAAAAATTCAACGGTTCCTGTAGGATAGGGGGTGAAACCGCGGGGCGCAGCTAGTTAAGTAAATTATAACAACAAAAAAACGACTTCAACAAAATACTCGGAAAAAAAATGCACCATCGAGATGTACTTGGCGCCACCCGTGAAATACTTATCATCGAGGAGTTCCGGTGGCCATCTGTGGTCTTCATCAGTTCCACTTCACCAAATGAGACTTTCTTAATGCAAACGCTTGACTTGTTCATGAAAATACGAAAATCGCTACATAATCATATACAATCATCGCCTATAATATATTTCATGAGTTCCCTTAACTCCTCATGAACCCCATTATCGGAATTGGATTTTGATAAAAATGGAACCAATCTGGAAGTATATCTATCCTTTCAAATAAAGTTATGAGATAACAAACATTAAAAAAAAAAGGAATTGAGAACCTCCTCCTTTTTTCGGAAGTCGTTTAGTTCGAAAAGAAAAACCGACTGCGAAATATTGCCTATCACACTCGGGATAAAAATAAAAACAGCTCGCAATCCAAAATCGGTCTAGGCGATAGGAGGTCACATAGGAACAATTTTTGTCCGTTGCCGGACAGAACGGCCTATTGCGCGATTTGCTTTTCTAGAAAAAACACTGAACAGTCGTTTAAAAACCCAAGCATAACTCGTAATGGGAATGGTTGTCATAGCCACGTGGTAGCTACACAATAATATATTATTTAACTGAGACGAAACTGGCCTCAACACCTCTAACCTAACATTGACATGGATTTTTACGATTGGTGATCCTAATGTTACATGCATCTTTTCTGGTGTACAATTTCAGCTGTGTACATATACAATTCTTCAAACATTTCAACTGCATATATCATTTTTTCTCGTTAAACAGGTTTTGGGGCGGCTTTTCTAAGATTCTCCAAATAAAATCGATTCTGTTGAACTCATTGAGTTAATAAATTCGTTTTATCAAAGCTGATTAGGGTGCAGCGAGCATGCTCGTCTCCACAATTCTCAATCAACACCTATTGTGTTCAGCTGAGGTTCAATTATTTCGCAACGCCGCCGCCGACGACGCGACGTTGCGCGTCGTGTTGATGATGCGTCGATTTGTCGCTTGTTTGGTTTTATATTAGGAATCTCCAACACCAAATGAATCAAATATTATATGTTACAAATCTACAGTAAAGCCCAGTTAGATTTAGTTGCTCACTCAGACGGTCGTAAAAACGTTACGAAAGGATACGGCGTAATTTGAATACCTGTGTAATTTCATGTACACAGCTGTATGCTGATATTTTAGGCTACGATCTCAAATTTGACACGGCAAGCTGCGTCACAATGGGTATGCCATGCGCAATTTTAAATTATTAAAAAAAGTCAGCATACATTGTTGGTACATGTAGGTAGTTTAAATATTTTTTTGTGGAAAATTTGGTCCGTTATTGGTTATTGGTTACTGATCACTGATCAAAATGAATCCAAACGTCCGTTACTGAGGAGTTCCGACCTTTCGTATCCATCATCAGATCAGCTCGCTGTCATAATATTCTATTGTCATCAGAACTTGACAGGCATGCAAAATTTCAACCCAAATTAACAAGGGGAACTGGTCTAAAATTGAGTTACAAGATTCAAACATTGCAAGTTGAATAAAAGCTTGTAAAATATAATTTGCAGTTGTGTAACTTATATAATACATAAATATAGGTACGTAGCTAAGCAGGTAGGTACCTATATAAATAAAGCGTCTGAATAAGATGGAATGCTGTCTCTGCTCCAAAGGTAAATGTCAACTACTATACCAACCTACTCACCAAAGAAAATCACCGCAAAAAAGGTAGCAGTTGAGCGACCGCAAACATTTTTCGAGCTCCATTTCTGTGTAAATACGGGAGGTATCATGAAAGAGCGTAGGCATGTTTCAGTCTACGTCTCGTGAAACTGGTTCTACGTCAGAGCGATGATAAATTATAGTTACAAAGCGACCAACTTAACTGCAGAGTTCAGTGGGGGAGCCACCATTGTATTTTATTCATAAAATTGACAGCAAGGTGTATACATTTTATTTCCCTCATTAAGTCGACTCTGCAGTTACGTTGGTCTCGTTGTAGGAATGATCGGAGGCGTAGTGCGACGCGGTAGAGCAATGAATGAATAATTCTTGCTCGCCCAAGCCGAGCTGGCGAGCTCTGTTTGTTGGTAAACTATTTGCCGTTAGTGAGTTGGCTTATTCGAACGTCTTTCGTGTGCGAATATTTATATTCGAATTAGTAAATAATTTAGTGAAATCTGCGTGGTATTTTTTCAAGGTAAGTAATATTTTTTTGCTTTCATAAAAATATTGAACGTATTCGTTTATCAGTTTAGTTTATAATCTATTTAAATACTCTATTCTATTCTCTACTCTTTAACTTTGACACTCAAATCCATACGAACTAAGTTATTTTAATGTTTAATTCCGCAATAAGTACCTAATGTAAATTAATTAATTATTTATGAATCACCTATGACTTTTGTATGTTCCCTTCTTCTACATTATTGAGAGAGTTCTTTAAACACTAAATACTAATACATTAATGGATACAAGATTTCGTTTTAAATGGGGGAAATTCGTTTCCTTCCAAAAATGTGTTCTACTTTGAACATTAACATTTTATATTAACATTTTTTCCACTTTTAACATTTTAGTTAGTTCGTTATAAGGTTTGGTTATCCATATAATGCATTTGGGAATAATTCTTAGCTTGTCCTAAAAAAAAAACAAGCAAGCTAACAAATAATTATTATAAGTACATATGTAGATATAAATAATACACATTTGTTTTATATAAAAATGCCATAATGCCCTTATGTCCGCACCTGCTAGACTAATAATTATAGGTACTTATCTTAGTTTAATTTAACATTTGTATAACAAGACACCATGTTCCGTAATATTAATTTCTAAGCAAATACAAATAGGTACCTACTTGATGCTTACGGAAATCCAGGTTTCTGCTCTATTACAAAAGAGCAGACAATTTCCTGTTAACCCATTCATATTTCTGCACTAACAAATTCCTTAGAAATGAACATGACGAAATAAATCGGCAAACATGAATGTTGTGTTGGTGACTGTTCTAGCGTCTACTTGCGACCTTCAAACCAAATTGTTTGCAAACAGATTGTTCATAGATACCGCCTGATACGCAAATTGCTGGCTTTATCGGCTTTCAGCTAGAACGTAAAAATATTTATAGTTTATACATCCAAAGATAACCCTGATAAACTCTTAATTAATGCGATTTCATCTTCCATAATAAATTATGATTCGCATAAGATTGCACTATGATGGTACAGGAGTATAAATACCTAAGTTTTAAAGTTGCAATATATAAGTATATGTAAGTAGAATAACAATATCATAAACAACATAAAATTAACTTTCATTTGTAGTTTTTTTTTTTTTCTCCTGTTAAATTTCACTGCTGGGCAAAAGTCTCCCCCAATTTCTTCTATTTCTCACACTCCATCGCCGGCTGGGGCCAGTCCCGATAAAACGTATTCTAGTCGCCATCGGGGTCTTCCTGAATTTGTATTCCCATCTTCAGGCACCCAATGCGTGAGGTTACGACCTTTGCCCACCTTTCCTAGTGCATGCGACAGATATGACCCGCCTGAATATTTTCTTAGATATTTTTATTTCAAATTATTCTCTTTTATTTATGTTCTATCTTGTCATTCCTACTTATTTACACTTTGCGAAATTGTACAGTCCAGTTTTGGTGAAGCACTTCCATGCCTTGCAATTGCGAGTCGAGTAATATGGACAAGGAACATCGGAACGGGTGTCACTTGAACGGCAGCAGTTCCATGGATCACCAGAACGGTCATCACCCTCACAGGAAGACGTTCGACTCCGAAGACGACACCAACTCTACAAGGCTTGTTGAAGAAAATGAACTAGATCGCAATACATTCAGGTTGTGATTCATGTTTTTATTTCTCATATATTTTTTAAACGAAATATTACAAGATTAGACAAAATGTACTAAGTGTACTTATTTTATCCTATCCTAAAGTGAAAACATTTCTCCTTCTAAACCCTCGACACAGAGAGCTCTCACAAACAAATAAATAAAAACACAATATTATATATTAGTGTAAGCGTTTTTTTTCTAATAAATCTTGTTATTGATTGGTAGCTTAAAGTTTGATTGAGAGCGAGTCTTTATTTCGCCTTTTTATATGTGCATATGGCTTAATCTTGATTTTGTGACAGGTATCCTGATGGCACCGTGCGACTCCGCAACCCAAACATCGAGCTTATGGACCAGGATATCCTGTACCACTTGGCACTGGGCAGCGGATCCCACGACCTCGTCGAAATGTTCGGAGACGTTAAGGTAACCACCGCTCTTTAATAAAATACTTTTTCTATCCCATGAATGGACTTTGACTATGGACAGTCAAAGAAAAAATTAGGCAAATTTTGGTCTTTAAAATTTTGTGGGGAAATTAAAGATAAAATAAAGTTAGACTAGTCAAATAAGCTGCAACTTAGCAAGCGTACATTTGTCATCTTCTATCATACGTATTTTCGGCGTCCCTTTCCTAACGTTTGCAGATTCTGGAACCATTCAAATTTCATGCCATGAGATAGGTACCCGCAGTATTCGTATGTCCCCAAAACCGTGACTGCATCTCTGCCAAGCAAAAAGTAGGTAACATATTATACAAAATACTCTTTATTAGGATTCGTCACTATCTTGAAGCATATCTTCCTGTACTCGTATTTCCCTGAAACCGTGACTAGCTGTGTATTTTTATATATGTATATCAACTAAAAAGTTGGTAAAGAATCAGCTAAAAGACTCTCTTTATTAGGATTCGCCACTATCTTGAAGCTTATCTTTCTGAGAACTTTATTATCTAATTAGACTTTGTATATACAAAGTCTCTACTTGTAACTGAATCTAGAAGAGTTATTCGCCTAATTGCGAGCGCTTGACATTTTCTGACACTATATACTTACATAGGTACATATTACTCTTTTCGCCAAATTATGAACATAGGTACTCCAAGACTCCTTGTACTGAGAGACGCTAATTGCCAACGACGTAATTGCTGCCGGAGGGTTCTCGAGCTAACTTCGGCATTTTTATGATCGACAAATATTTGTGCTGGGTTGGAGTTTGTCGCTAGACGTAATTACTGTTAGGAAATCGACATTTTATGCAAGTCGAGTTGCAGGTGGTTTTGTATTAATTATAAAAGATAATAATAAAACGAATTCTTGTTTTTTTTTACTAAGGATGACATCCAAAAAATGGTATAGAAGTTCTTTGGCCAGATTGGTGCAATGTCCTGTACCGGGCAGAAACATTGATCTGCCTTTCTACCGACAATACCCTTGTTATTTTTACATACACATATGTATACATACACATACATAGGTTAAGGCGTTTGAGCGAAAGTAATTTGAGACTTCATTAAAATTGCTTGTATATTGATTTAAAAAAAGTGTAATTATTATCATTTGTAGTAAAAAATACAATATTTATTTTATATTTGAATATTTTTATTATTTTTTATATTTGTATTTGAAATATATATGATTTGACATTTACGTACAGGGCCATATTTGGGCAACGAGAGCTGGTTAGGTATTGTCCTTTCACAACGACCGCATCTGTCAGCGAATTGGCTCCGTTAAATAATATATGGTCCAATTTTTTTCCCCATATTTGGGCTCAGAATCGTGTACCAAAAATCCTCTCAAAATATTTCCGTCGCCTAACCGAACATTATGTAGATCGATGAACTTTTGTCCGTTAGTTCGTGTGCATGGGCGGCACTCCGAAGCGCATGGAGCAGTTCGCGTACACCATAATGGCGGAGATCGGGCACAAGCTGCCGTGCGGGACCACGCTGCAGGACATCAGCCAGTTCTCCTATCGATACTCCATGTACAAAGTCGGGCCAGTGCTCTGTATTAGCGTGAGTACCTATCCATAATATAAAACCTATAGTCTATCAAAACTTGTGTGTTTAAGTTTCTGTACCGAATATGTTCCGTGATTAGATTTATAGTTGAACTCCCGCCGAATATTGCGGCATTTTGACTTTTCGAAGGCGCTTATGTTTCTTCTTGAGCCTTTCCTATCCAAAGTTAGACATAGTCTATTCAATTATTTATTTTACAAAATAAACAACTTAAGTTAGAACTGAAACGTTACTTGTGTGACAATAACCTACTAAATATCCTAACTAATATTATAAATGAAAGTGACTCTGTCCCTCTGTCTGGGTGTTTGTTGTATTATCACGGCTGAACGGCTGAACGGATCGACCTGAATTTTTGAGTCGTAGGCTACTTGTACTACTTGTACTTTGTAGGTCCACGCGCACGAAGTCGCGTGTAACAGCTAGTTTACGATAAAATAATAATAAAATCAACAATATAACATTTTGACAATACCTATATGTCATTAGCTTAGCTTCAGCCCGCGGCGTCGCTCGCGTGATTAGAAAACTAACGTTTATCATATAAGACGTTCGTTAGCACTTAGTGATAGTGTAGCCTTTTATTAGTGTAAGAATTTTCAAAATTGTTCCAACAATTCTGGTGATTACACCTACACACAAACAAAATTCCAAAGATTATCTCTTTATAATAACACTAGCTGTTACCGCGACTTCGTTTGCATGGACCAATAAAAAAAAAAGTTGCCTATGTCCGTCTTTGCAAAAATCAGGTTGATCCGTTCAGCCGTTTAAGAGTGAAAATGCGACAAGCATCCAGACAGAGAGATAGAGTTACAGTCGCAAGTTAGGATTAGGATAGTGCATAAATTAGTATAGATTGAAACTTCCGCGTTTAGAGTACGAAGTACGAGGCACAACCATTTCTACAGTTTCTATAAGTTTCCCGACAAATTTGCGTTTTTTTTTCAATTTACCTAATTTACTCAAAAACAAAAACAAACTTTGTAATATACAGAGAAGAACTTCTATTTGAAATATTTCAAGGCGACAGATTTCGATTTCGAGTCTGAAAGCACCATTTGCATAATGTAAGTCTTCCAACGATTTGAAGAAACATTCATCTAGGTAGAGTTACGCTAACATTGACAGAGACTCTAGAGACTTCCTTGTAGGTATCTGTTAAATCTCTTGAGTTTTCAGCTCGTAATACATCCAGAAAGATTTATTGATTTACGTACAGAAAGCGTAGATATATACACTCAGATAAGTAACTGTAGTGATACTCTACGTAGCAACGGTCTCTGATAAGAAAGCAATAATACAGTAGAATATGTATTTTGTTATTTTATTTTTACTATCAAATAATAAATGTAGTCGTGTAAAAACCCAGATCATGTAAGTGAGTGATGGAACCAGAATTTATCTGGGAGATGAGCCGGTTTCTTCGAGCTACTTAAGTATACATACACTTACCGAGCATCTCCGTGTGCTCAACTCTCACGAGACTGATGCTGCGCGGAGATGACTCCCAATACATACTTCACTTCACTACACAAATATGATAAGGCACGCTATACTCAATTATGAAACAAACAACCTAGATCCACAATATATTAAATAATTTAAATGTTTAATATAGCTATGATATTTCGTAGCTATCTCTAATAAATAATAATAAGTTTATATTCATTTTAATTCCATAAGTTAATTTGACCGTTTCTAAATTATATTAAATGTAATTAAATAAAGTTCTTATTTTGTTATAGGGTAACCATAATACTTGTATGAACCAACGGGAGAAAGCCACTGGTTCCCGAAACACAGTTTTTACTAGTTCGGAGCCAGCAATCATTTTTTGTGTTAAATCCATTTGTACCCAAATAAAGTATTTGTATTTGTATACAACAATTAATAACCAATTCTGGACAAACAAGTTTAATGCTGTAAAGGTTGCGTCATTTTACAGGTTAAATTTTATTTTTTAAAGAACGTCGCTTTTCTCCGTGGATACTTTTTGTACAAACTTATGGAAACATTGGCTTCAATCCCCATAAATGCAGCCTTCAAAAATATATTTAAAAGCTACTCGAATAAGAAGTGCATAAATGATAAATTTTACCTATATCTCTGCTCAGTATCTGTAATGTACCTACGTATCTATTAATTTATTTGGTAATCGCTTAGCTAGTAAATTTTGTACTTTTTCTATTTTTCTGTAACAAAATCTAAGTAAGTCTAATCATAATTATCTACAGTAGATACTAAATGCTGCTTAGTTTTAATCAAAACTCCAAAGCTTAGGGTAACACTAAGACTTGTCACAAGATCATTTTTCGCTCTTTGTTATGATGAATCGGGATTAATTTATTTTTATGACTTCGATATGATATTGGTGTCACCAGAGTTATCATTATCTTCTCGAAAATATAGTCACCTTTTTGTACAGCTCTGAAAGTATTTCTCCACAAATTATAAACCCTGATAAAGTATTGAACTGTGCTCGTAAAAGCCTAATTATTATTCAACAATCAATAGAAGAGAATGCTCAAACATGTATGGGCGGAAAAATTCGATATTGATATTATACAGTAATTATCTTTAGTATTTGTTATACCTTAAATACGAAACTATAAGGCTCAGATTAATCACTATAATACATAAATTAGGTACTTGCGATAATACTTATTTCACCGGAATATTTAAAGCGTAAATTTTCCTTAAGCTAAAACTAAAAAATGCAGCCAGAGCCACCGGAAGATGAGCGGCAGCGTCCTCTTCGTAAACGGGGAGAAATCTGCGTTCCCCAAGCCAGCTGTCAAGCGTGAATTTTTTTTTTTGCTATAATTTTGCGGTCGCCTTTTTTAAGCAGTGGTGTTGATGATGATGACAAATTGTTCCTTCTGAGAAAACTCTACCCACTTTACACTAATTTACAAAATTGACGTTACGCGTCTTATAAGTTTAGTATGGTGCCAAGAACGAAAGTAAATTTTGACGCTAATTACGTATTTATACATTTGGCATCGAAAGTTTGGATAATACAGGCCTATATGGATTGACAGTTCTGAGCCGAAAGGAGCTCGCTGTACTCATTACTACGAACAACTTTTACTATATGACCATTATATCACTAAAAAAAATTGGACTATTTTTGGGTTCCGTAGTAAAAGTTGTTTATAATACCGAGTATAATTAACTTTTTACGGCTTATTACCACGTACCATCCCGATAAATCTACTCACCTACCAAAGTTTTTTAAGGATTTGTTTAAGTCAAGTAAGTAGTCAACAATCTTGGAAACAATTTGACGTACTCTGAAAAAAATGTTCCATACGTAAAATCTGGTTGTTAATTGATATATGACGCACTTTAAAGTCACCATACATTTTCATTCACCAGAACAAAAAAAAACCTTGTTTGTTTTATTATCAGTGAGGTAAAAACTTAACTAAATACTACTTAATACCTAACTTAACTTAATCGGGATAAATATCATTAAAACAGTGCGGTAATTTAATGAAAGTGGAATAATAATCTTGGGTTATGAGCCTTAAATCGATGTGATAAGATCCACTTTACGGGCAAGTGTGTTCAAAACAATTAAACGTACATAATTAATTTTAAAAAAAATACCCATAAATAAATCTGGTTGTTTACCTTAAAGTTACCATACAATTTCATTCACAAAAAAAAAAAAACCTTCGTTGTTTTATTTTGTAATCCTATATTTGTTTTCGATAATCAAGGTGATGCCGTAAAATCAAAATCAATCGTAATAATATTAGGTTTTATGAAATTTATATGGAATCATGGCGGTGCGCTATAACAATTTAAAATTATCTTGCAGAGCAAATTACTTAATAAAATTCACGACAATTGTCTTTTATTGGCATAATTGTTTCCTGGAGGGCAAGGTTAAGTCCAGTTACACCACACTCTAGATAGATAGGTAAATACATACTATTTGAAGTTAAGAAAGTAATTCCAGGTAGGCTCAAGGCTATAAGTAGCAAAAAAATATATATTTGAAAAACTGAACGGATTTGAATGAAATTTGCTATGGAGGTTGCTTATACCCTGGATTAACCCATAGGCTACGGTTTTTTAGAAAAAAAAAATACTAAAAGGCTGCATACTCGCCTTTCTAATATTACTTCCCTTAAACTTTTAGCAAGCGCAAATATGTTTTTAAGACGTATGGATTGAGGGACCAGTTGACAGTCACTATCTGTATTTTGCACAATTATTTTGGATTCATTTTAATTTAAGCTTAAAGACTTAAGCTGCTCTAATAACCTAACCTAACATACAGTTAATTAGTACCATTGATTAATTAAGTATTTTTTACGAAAGTACGTTTATTGTTTGAGAGGATTGAGGGACCATAGTTAAAACACTGTATTTTATTATCCTTTACACTTTGGGATCTATTATTTAGTAAATAAGCTTTACAAATGAATTACTAAATATCTGTAATGAGAATAAATACAATTTTAAAGTACTTTCTGAGATCTCGCAAATAGGGGTGGAGGATTGAGGGCCCACACTCAAAGGTCTGTAACTATATTTACCTATAATTTTACAAATTCCAAAATTAATTTTTACAATCGTCTTAAGACTTTTAAGACTTAAGACTAAAACCTTGGATAGATATATTTCGCGAATTCCAGTTTGGGCTCTCGATCCTCACACACGTGCATCATCATGTCTGAGAAATAGTATCATTTAAAATATCCAGTCGTATGTTCTTTTTTGCAATATTCTATTTTGATGTCATAAATAAAATCATATCCCATGGTTAGACTTTGATAGAGTACACCTAAATGGATTCGATTTAAAATTTATTATATAGCTAAATTTCTGTACGTATACAAGAAGAAAAAAAAATTGCACAACTTTGTAAATTAAACGCTATGCACAAAAAAATTTACTTCAACCCAACCAATTCCTTATAAAAAGAATACACGATTATTTCAGCTCAGACCCGTTCAATTCAGTTTCAGGCAGCGATAAATTGAACATTGCTCTTCCATTTCAGCATGGGATGGGCATCCCTTCAGTAGGAATCCTCCTGCACGAAGTGATTAAACTGATGTACCACGCCAAAGTGCGGGACCCGGTGTTCTTTCGGATAGGGACATGCGGCGGGATCGGGTATGAGGGCGGCACTGTCATTATATCCGAAGAGGCGGTGGACGGGACCCTGAAGAACGCATTGGAATTGGTAAGAATCCACGAAACTGGTGTCAGTGAAGTAACTAAATGGTTGCAGTACGCAGATTACCCCCTATAAGTTTTCAAGACGATCGAAGCGCACCACACATCGATCAAGATGCAAAATCACTCTCATTAGTTCTTAGATTAGGTGTAAATAGCCAATGAGACCAAGCGTTCGGCTTGGTTTCATTGTCTGCAACCCGCACGTTCTTCCTACTTTGGTGCGTTATTGTCGGAACAACGACCTGGTAATAAGGTGTCTATAGGTCTATAGGTGTCTGTGGTGCAGTAGCAAGCTCCGATGTCTTTTAACGGAGAAATTGCTTTTCCCCGCTCGTAATTTTAAATCTGAATCTTGGTCATTTTGTTTGTGCTTTGGGCATATCTGACTAAAACAATGAGTCCTTGGGTTCAAGTATGTGTCTACAATGTTAGAAAATTGGCAACTACCTATTGATGTTTTTTTTTTTATCGTTTTTTAATACTTACTTTTATTTGTAACATAATTTCAGACAGTACTCGGTAAAACCATACACCGGCCCGCCAAATTGGACAAGCGGCTGGCGCGCGACCTGAAGGGGCTCGGCGACCCCGAGGACCCCTACGACACCGTCACCGGCAAGACCATGTGCACTTACGACTTTTATGAAGGTTAGACACAAATTTTGATGTATAAATGTTTCAAAAAACTATCTAACAGTTTTGTCAACGTCTTACAATTTTTGTAGCGACGTACTAAACGTAGTTTTTATGTCCTCTGCAGACGTACCTACCAAGTCTGTTTTTTTTTTTTTTTTTTTTTATAAATAAATCACGTAGCCTTGCACATACAAGATCGGTTCCGTGGAGAGAATTCCAAAAAAACAAAATTATCTGAGCCACGCGCGAATACTTCACACCAGTGTTCAATATTCAGTACGAGGGCCCCAGACTAGTGTTTGCAGTCTGGACCTAAGATATTCGGAGAAAAAGTCAAAAAACCTGGAGCCATACACCATCGAGAGAGGTTGGTGAATCAGAACATCGTGTCGCGCTCCGGGTGTCTCCTACATCGGCACGTATGCGGCCGCGCGGCGCTTCCGCTTCCGACTGAACACTCCGGCACGGCACGTAGGCGCGAGCTGCAAACATACCGTCCGAGAGACGTCATAACTAGGTGCCCAAGAAGACTGCTCCCTTTAAGATCACTACCTCCTCCACTCTCCGAAAGTGATACCTAGTGTGCTACCCCAGGCGCCGGAGTAGACAACGCACCGCTCGCCAACCCCACTATTGACCTCCAACCAGCCAGCGACAACTTAGCTATGGCGTCGTTAGCCCTGGAGTTGGCTGTGACATAATGATATGTCGCTGCAGTTGACAGAAATAAAGAGCTGTATGTAGAGTAGATGTAACAACTTGTAGCATGTCACTTCTGGGGAAAATCGAGGGGTAGATGGACAGAAGTCTCATAACATCGGACCACAACGCTATAACCTTTACCTTGCGCTTAACGAAGGGCCTTGACCTTTTGAGGCCTTTCACGACGCGCAAATATAACTGCATAAGCAAAGATGGTAAAGTTCGTTCCTGAACCATACATATCACTTGGTCCCATATCACCCTTGCGAGTAGGGTTTTCGCTCGAGATTTCCTTAAGCGAGAGAAGTTGAGAAATCCACTCGAAAAATCTTCGAGAAAGACGAGACGAAAAAAAACACTTCGAGAAGTCGAGAAGCAGAGAAATGAGCCAAACTATACTAAAATACGCAAAATCAGAAACGCTTAGTTTACTACCTCCGCCTGTACGCAGTGCGAAATCCATGCGCTGGCAGGCCTAACCGAAAACCGAGCGTTTAGCCTTCGCCAGCGGCAGCGGTACAACTTTTACATCTCACCGCTTTATTGCGACGTAACGAGAGTCTTTTTATTTATTGTCTTCTCAGACTGAATCTTCTGTACTTCTTTTGTTTATTCATTGGCGTAGGTGGGGGTGGGGAAGCGGGGCGCGCGACGATATATACGCGATTAGGATTATTTTAATGTAATTCGAGGTGCTCACGATTGATCTCACGAATAAATGACAAAATGGTATTGATTCTGAAAAAAAAAATTTTTTTCGTTGGTTTTTATACCTATTTGTGAAACATCTTGCCGAGCAACTCGAGAAACTAGAGAAATTGCTGTCACGAATTCTTGAAACTCGAGAAACAATCGTAAACCCTACTTGCAAGTCAGATACGAGTTCTGCAACGACCTGTATACAAGACAACAATATATTATTTTAATATGAGCTCACATTTTATGAGGGTCGGTTTATGTTTGGATTCAAACCTTATTTGAATTCGAAAGACTTGCCGTCTTTGAAGTTTAATGACCTGCATTTTTGAATCGCTCGTATAATATTTCGCACAGAAATATCATGCGAAATTAAAGACTTGGATGTCAGTCAGTAATTTTACATGATATTTTCGTGCGATATATCACACGAACTAAGCCACAGGTTAATTTCAATTTACAGCTCCTTAACGACTTTGTGGATTTACAGAAAAAACGGAACGGTAATTACCGAACTACATAGACCTACCTAGGTACCAACTGAGTACCACGGCTATAAAAAAGTACCGCGTCCAGCAGTTCTTCTTGGTTTTCAAGGTTTTCTAAATTTCCGGGATAACTCATACTCATTGATAAGTAACCTTAGAACAACACAGGCATCCGGCCGACCCGGTCGGGCCGGTACCAAGTTGATTAACCAAAGTTGGTAACCAATGGTTATACGTCACAAGACAACGATAACAAGAGATATACACTTACACACTTTCGCTCACACTTTGGCATTTATAATATTAGTGTGATGTGATGTGATTCGAAAGTTATCCGCGGATAACTATAGCATACAAAGATTTCAAAGAAATGATGCGTAAAACTGTAATTGTTGAACTATTTTCTAATAAACAATAATTCCTAATAATGTATCATATTGCTACATCGCTAAGATTAATTTCTCAAATGTGCGTCTGTTAGTAATGGTATGCTTCCTTTCTATGTAAGCATTGCAATTTGGCGCGACGATGCTAATTAGATTCTGCTTTATTCAGTAAATAAATAACGCTTCAAACAGTCATAGCTCCCTGCATAAATTATCTGTGAGATTATGCCATAAAACGTACAGACACGGACAACTAACACTCGGACCCCGGAGCAGATAATTTAAATTCATCATTCAATCCTGTGCCCTACCATAAGAATCGAACGTGAGACCCGTAAGCTCATAAAGCTGACATGCTCATCGTCAAATAAAAGATAACATACTATAACCAACGCATCCGCCCGTGTCATTGTCAATTCCGCGTTCCGCTGGACGGATTATACTATCCATTGTTCAAGTGCATAGAGTGCAATACGGCGCGTGGCCTTAAAACAGTCTGACCACGGTGCAGTCTTGATTGGATAAGTAAAGGACACGCCCGGACAAGGGCCGATTAGCACTTGATAGTCATCTCTCACAAAGCTAATTTGAAAATTTTATGGAAAATATGGACACAATTTGGTAAAATAAAAATTAGATTATAATGAGACGGATTCAAATCGAGAAATTTTTATAACCGATTGTTTAAAGTTTTCGGAAGAGCTTAAAATGTTTGAACGCTCACGACTTAATATATCTACAGCAACAATCTTCCAAACATGGGGGTTCATGAGTGACGCCGCTATACATAATTGTTAAATCGGAACCTTTTACGATAGGTATGTTCTGAATATACAAACTATTAATCAATAGACAATAGACAAATTTCTATTTATGGAAAAAAATGTACACAAAAACCAAAAACAAAAAGGTAGATATTTTTTTTACAAAATACACATTGTTTTTATCCATAAACCGGTTCCACCTCAGCATAATACTGGTAATCAGTGAGAATCAAAGCCAATTTTTCAGCCGGCTTCAATCTGGCTTACAATTTAAATCAATCAGTCTTTATGTTTCTTTTGTGGTAATAGGAACTAAAGGCACTATTAACTTAGTACCTAGTTTGTTTACATAAAAATCGATTGGTTTCGCCTATCGGGGCGTTATGTTATTGAAGTAATCGATGGCGCTCAAACGTTTGGTCACGGGTATAAGCTACAGCTACAGCAATTAAAAGTAGTAATTACTGTTGATAATTGTCGGCCTTTCGTTCCGCATTCGTTGCAGAGATTATCTAATAACCTCAAGGTCTTGACCTCTGCCCTTTCGAAACAGTGGATAATGCGCACTTACCTATTTTAATTGGGTCAAAAATCGGTATATACTAGTATTCTGTGGGTAAAGTAAACAAAACGGTGAAGTGCATGTTTCTAGAAAACGTTTACTGAATGCTTACGTTAGTGTCATTTCTGGAGCAGTCCATTTATCATAACTGCCTGTTGTCATTGAGAAAGGTCGAGCGATGTCTAAAAAAATGTAAGTGTACCACAGAACAATGAACGGCCATTCCCCGCCCCCCGCCAATTCAAGATACCTCACCCGCTCCCGCACGCGCCTATAGTTTGTTTGCGCAAACAAAAGTTTGCGCGTTTCAAATGATTGTCAATCGCCAGTCGAGTCGAGTAATATATTTTAAAAATAAATAAATAAGAATTTAAATTTAATTTATATTGTATACACTTAGATAACATTAAATACATATATATATTTTAATTTATATTTTCAATTTAATTTTTTATTACATTTAATTTAACAAACACAATTAATTTTCATGTAAATTTAAACTAAATTAAAATATTAATTTTAAATGAATTATGTTCATTTCATACACTATAAAATTAAAAAAAAAAATATTGATTTATGACATTTAGACATTTATTTAATTTTTATTACCTAATTTAATTAAATTAAAAATTAAACAAACTGAATTAGTTAATAAAATAAAATTTAATTTTATTGAATTTAATGTTCTAATATCTAAGCATATTTAGAAGCGGAAGGCAATCCCAACTGCATGGGAGACATTCACGTGCTGTGCGTTTGTATACAGACGTAAGCTTGCGTATGTAGTGGTGCTATCATTCATTTTGTTTGGACTGTCCGATGTTTACTTGTACCTACCATTGTCTATCAATCGTGTTCTTATCTATTTATTATTAAATAGATAGCATGAGTACCAAATTTCACAGGGTCGCCCACTGGGCTAATCTGAAGATTGCCTGAAAATTTCATCAGAATCGCTCCAGCCGTTTTGAGTCTATAGAGAACATGCATACATACATACATCGCCTTTTATACGTATATTAAGATTATTCCTTTCTTCCTATTCCGTTTCTAATTTTATACTATGTAGTAGGTAAGTAGTTTAGTTAAAATTATATTATACCACTAGCTGCGCCCCGCGGTTTCACTCGATATTCTACAAAAAGCCTATGTGCTATTCCAGGATGTAAGCTACCTCCATACCAAATTTCATTCAAATCCGTTCAGCCGTTTCAGAGTTGAACGGGAACAAACACACTTACATTACATATTTACGTACTTACACACTTAAACACAAACTTTCGCATTTATAATATTAGTGTGATACCTAGTAACTTTTATAGCTACCTAATAACCTGTGATTGTATATTATTAGCTTGGATATCAATGGGACACAGACATAGGTAGAGTAGATTCAGAATTTGTCTTCAAAAGATCTTGACGTGACGTAGAAAGACTGGGCTGCGAAAAGTGAGTGGCATAATTATATTAATTATGCTGCAATCGCTCGGCATTTAAACTGCGCTCTACTGTGGTACGGAACGCACTTGTTCGTGCTAGAACATTTTTATTTATTTTTTCTGTTTCCTCCTAAGAGGATTTTGGCGTCGCACGTCTTATGCTTTTGCCAGTGTCAAGTATACATATATATTTTCAAGTTTTGTTAGATATTATCAAACAAGTCATAGTCACGGTCAAAGTCGGGCAAAGCAAGTCACGGTCAAGTCCAACTCATTCCCCAGTAAAGTGGTGAAAGCTTTACTAGAGCCTTCTATGGAGTTTTGGAAACAACACGAAAATTCACGTTTCACGACATTAAACCATTCACCAACACTCGTGCATGTACACGAATACTTAACGGGTAGAAATTCACCGTTTTTACACATTAACACTCGAAATAACACAAGTTTTGGAAAATAATAAAATGACGCGACATGAATTTTTCATGTTCCCGCCAAAACTCAAGAACAATAATTATTACGTCATAACAAAAGCCTTCGGGCATAGACCATATGACCTGTTGACGGCTCGTATCTGTTTGCCTCTCACGAAAATATTAAGCGCAAAATAGTACACTATCGTCAATTGAATCGCCTAAGCCTATCCAGGCGCGTACTGCATGAATGAATTTTGACCACAGATCACACTCTAGAGTCTGCATTCAGGACGCTTGAAGCGCACCACGCATCAGACTAAATACACTTATACGAAATTACTCCTATTCAGCCCTTCAATTTTTTTTTAGGCGGGGCATAAACTGAAAATGCTGCCCCCGCCCACTTATGTTTATATTTTCCTTTATCATCTTTATCATTTCAGCTATCAGATGTCCACTAATTGATTGACTTTTGGACACGGAAATAATGGATCCATCGCTGTTCTTTCTGTGTTAAGCCTATTTATTTACAGATATATAGACATGCAAGCATGTTAGTGGCACGTTGTCGGTCGGTGTGGCGCTCTAGGGGGGAGGCCTATGTTTAGCAGTGGATGTCTTCTGGCTGATTATGATGATGATGATGATGATGATATAGACATGAACGTGTAGGATATATATTTTATAGACAGCACAGGATAGGATTTAAAAAAAAATATGTATGATCAAAATAAATATCAAATATATTATTGCATTTGTAAATTGATATTATAATTTTACTCTTCGAGATTTTTGCTCAGCAAATAAATCTATGGCCTTATCATGATTTAACTCGTGTGCAATTCGATTTTCTATCGCTAATATTGCAAGACTCGATAAGCGTTCCTGGCTCACAGAAGATCGCAAATAATTTTTAATTAGTTTTAGTTTGCTAAAACTTCATGATATGGCCACAGTAAAACAAGAGTGAAATTTCTGTACTTTTACTATTATTTATTCTGTGGTCAAAGTTAAGTAAATGATGAGTTGTCCATTCGTCTGTAAAGTGTGAATTTGGCCGCCCTCTGAACTTGCCTGCAGGGGCATAAGCCCCGGCTTGCCCCCTAGATCCGGGGCTACTCATATTGGTGGATTGTTAGGCGCGAGTAGGCGTAACCTTGAGACAGCCAATGAGAACGCTTGGTCGCACTCCCCGCGACCCGCGCCTTCCTCAAACTTTGGTGACTTTTTGTAGGAACAACGAATCTCGTAACGCGGTATCTATGTAATCTGTGATTTTGACCAAGTAAATTGAGGTTCTATCGATCGCATTGCAGGTCAAGGTCGGCTGGACGGTGCCTTCTGCGACTTCACTGAAGCTGATAAAATGGAGTACTTGGAGAGTGTCCATAAGAACGGCGTTGTCAACATTGAGATGGAGTCTCTCGCGTTCGCTGCGCTGACGCATCACGCGGGTATCAAGGCAGCCGTCGTGTGCGTCACGCTACTTGACAGGCTGAAAGGAGACCAGGTACACTCATCGCTAATCATGAATCAGAATCACTTGGTTGTTATATGAAGGTTAGTGTTTGGTGTTTTCAGGGAGAACTCTGACCGACATGGCCACTCACTACTCACAACCATGATAATATTATACTTTCAGCCTTGTGGCTTAGTGGGAAGATTACCGCCTTCTGCGCTGTAGTAGGTTCGATTTTCACTCAGGTCAAACATTTGTGTGATGAACATAGATGTTTTTCTTTGTCTGGGTGTTTCTATGTATTATATGTATGCATCTAAAAAAAAACGATTATCTGGTCCCCATAGTACAAGCTTGCTCAGTTTGGGGCTAGATGGCGCTGTGTGTCTAAAACGACCACCAATATAAAAAATATATAAAAATATCACCGTAATAATAATATATAACCAAAATATCGCTGATTTTCTATCTCCAAATTCTCCAATCACTTGTGCCTAAACATCACTATATTATTTACAACATTAAAAGATTCTCATTAAAGATACTTTGATAAAAATATGTTTGTCTGTTTTTCGCTCAGCGAGCATTGAAAAGTATCTATCTAGCTACCTGTTCATTCAAAACAGACATATTTCATCGTTAAAGTTATTGTGATTTCTTTACAGGTCTTAGCGCCTAAAGAAGTACTCGATGAGTGGCAGCAACGGCCAACGAAACTCGTCTGCCGATTCATCAAAAGGTATGAAAAGAATACCAATGATAAACTATGAGCGTTATCTGCATCTGCATCAGCCTTTAAACATCCCACTGCTGAGATATCGGCCTATCCTCGAAGGGTGATTAGGCCATCTCCACCACGCTGGCCCAGTGCGGTTTGGCGGATTCACATACGACATCGAATTTCTTCTACGGAAATATGCAGGTTTCGTCACGATGTTTTCCTTCACCGAAAAGCCAATGGTATATCCGTAAATAAGTTCCAAAGAACGGCCCGCCCGGGTTCGAACCTGCGACCCCACGCATGCGAGGCGAGCTCGCTGAACATGCACGAGTGTTGGTAAATGGTATAATGTCATGAAACGTGAATTTTCGTGTTGTTTCCAAAACTTCATAGAAGGCTCTAGTCAAATTTTCACCACTTTACTGAGGCATGACTTGGACTTGACCGTGACTTGCTTTGCGCGCCTTTGACTGTGACTATGACTTATTTGATAATATTTTTAACAAAACTTGAAAATATATAATGTAAACTTGACACTGGCAAATGCATAAGACGTGCGACGCCAAAATTGTAAAAAAAAAACAAAAAATTCAAAAATTTTCTTAGAGAAAAAAAAAAAACCAAAAATAACCTCTACCAAAATTTGCATTAGTGTCGAGAATAAAAAAGTTATGGGCACATGTTTTTGTTTTTCCAGCGTAACTAATTGCTAAAGCAGTGGTAGGACTCTTTTGCAAGAATCCGTCTGGGGAAGTACCAAACCCTTGCCAGTTATACAACCGCCAAGCAGTAGTGTGCAAGCATTACTGTGTTTCGAGTTTTTAACTGTTGTAATTCTTAAATTTTGGGTGGCATTGAACTGTTATGGGCAAGCGTGACGCTTAACATCAGGTGAGCGAGTTGCTCGACTCGTCAGTCAATACCGTAAAAAAAAAAACAATCCATTCAATAGTATTTCTCTTTATTTCCAGATATCTTCAGATGAAAGGCCGGCTATCCCTGGACGGGCACGGCTCCATCGCAGTGAAGAGCCCGCGCCGCTTCAAGCTCGTTCAGCAAGAGTCGGAGACCTACGACTAACTCCAGTTCCGAGCTGTGGTGCCACCAACTGGAAGCACATTCCTCGGGTAATAAACCTTGAACCTATAAACTACTAGACGCTTAATCACCCTAAAATGATTACGTTATTTGAGGCTGATTTATGTGCGTACTAAGAGCCATACCCAGATGCTCATCTAACCTGACGTTTATGTAATAAAGATAGATTTTTAAATGCTGTTTGATGCGTGCAACGCCAGAATGTTAGCTTTAGATCTGTGATTTGAGCCCACAGATTACCGCCGCCTAAGCAAGATCGTGTTATAAATCTTTAATAAAACGATCAAAACTTAGTAAGACGTGACCAATTTATCTGCAAAGGTGGCCTGTGACGGTTTTTTTTGAAGGGTTGCTGTTAGATTGTTGAGACTTTCCGATAGTGGCGATTCTTTATACGTGTCTTCAGGCCTACCTCACTTCGATCACTAAGCGTCACCTTGAGCCATGAATTCCGCCGGCGGTGCCGCTTTTACAACTAACATAATGAGTGTAAAAGTGACAGAGGGCTCATTCTCGCTGTTTTTCTCGCCTTGCGTACTTGCAAGTATTTATCGAGTAGTTACGTGCTGCTTTGCTGTGCGTGCTAAAACTAACTTTATTGCGACGTAACGAGAGTATTTATTTGACTGTCATCTCGGCGTGAGTCTTCAGTACATGAACTATTGTTAATTCTGTGGTGTCGTCTGCACTCTACAGACACTGAAAAAGGGATGGTTACTTCTCGTCCCGTGGATTATAGGGTCAAGCTCTCACAGTAAACGCTATCAGAGTTTGTTGTATCTGTTGACGTCGAATGGTGAGTAGGCACTTTAATTTTATAACGTGACGCTTGCCTTGTATTTACGCTGTCTAGATTGTATTCACATATATAATCATATAGCTCTTAGATTTAATTATAACTGTATAAGTTTTGAGTAATCGGACCATTTGTAAGATATTTAAGTCGATTCTGTTGCACCTCTTACCAAACTAAACTTATCTAACAAGACTAAAATTATCTGCGTCTCTTTTCGTTTCAATATGTGAGAATATACCAACAATGTTAGAGTTGTAATGCAATGTTAAATTGGTAAGATTATAAGATAACTATAATAATGGTGTTCTGCCACTTATTCAAAAACAACGCTCGCCATAATATGGTGTTTTGACACTCAGGCGAATATAACTAACTTCAAATAACTTGCGCTTCGAGCATCTGCATAAGAATGGCGCGCTTAATGGTACTTCAGAATCGACATCATTTACGAACTTATTCAGAAGCGTCCAATATGCCTTTGCGAAAATGTGCTTTGTCTCGTTTTCTCGCGTGTCACGTCTTATCAGCGAAAAGGTGACAAAGACTTCATGCCTAACATTAATAAGCATATCGAACGTTTCCAGATAAGGAGGTTATTTATGATGTGATATTTGTATCGCTAGAATATGTCTTGTACTACGAATAGAGATCAGGCTATGTATTTTATTGTTATTTGTGATCTAAAGTGTATTCATATTAGTTCATCTTTAAACTGTGTCTATGATGGCGTTTTTCCGCTGTATAATCGCCTCTAGTACAATAGGACCTATTCTTTTTAAATAGTCTTTGTAATAGCATATTATGATACAAGTGTGCTATGTCGGTCATTACACTCGAGGCAGTATATAAGGGAGCCCAGAGTGTAATGACCAATGCGTTTCGTACGACGCTTTTCAACACACTTACGAGGAAAAAACACTTTTATTGTTATTCTCTCTTTACTGAAAAGAGTAAGTTTAGAATTTGTAGGGCGCGATAAATTTCAGTCAATCATGCCTGAAATGCCTCCTGTTAGTTTTTGCATTTTGCGTGTGGTTACCATTTTGCGTATTGTAAATTATAAGCCGGTAGGCCTGTGTTATTCTTTGAAACTTCTGCTTCTTTATACATGGTGCTTTTTAATCGGCTAGGGAGCGGCTGTCGGGATGCTGAGTATAAGATAAACTACATTTTATTTCTACGGCTTTTATAAATTAACGGAAAGAAAAACAGCTGTTCCACACATTATATTGCAAGATCCACGTATATTTCGTGTGGAACAGCTGATTTTTTCCCTGTCAATTTTCAAAAGTCGTAGAACAAGTTCTTTATCTTGTATACAACAACCTCACAACCGCTTCCTAGCTGATTATTAGCACTATGTATTATAGAAACAATCAAGAATACTAATATTTAATATTTATTCTTGAATGTATGCAAGAAAGTTGTACGTATCGTATCTCAAATGTAGTTATGACGGTTTTACTAATTTCTGAAACAATTTACCATTTCCAATCTCTATTTTAATATTAACATTTAATATTTATACCTACAGGTTTACATGGATCGGTTTTAGCTGAAAGCCACCGATTTTATATTATTAATTTGATTTTGAATTTAAATGTATATAACATAGATATTAACACTCGAAATAACTTGTGGCACTAGCTTAAGTATAAGATAGTTTTGTACGTGTGTTCTTTTTATTTTTGGTGTACACAATGAAGAGTTTCTATCTATCTATCTATCTATAACACCAGCTTAGGAAAATAATACAATCACACGACATTACTTCTTCACGTTGCCGCCAAAACGGGTCCTATCTTTAAATTTGATCATATTATTAAGTACAATGACATCTTTTCGATTTAGTACCACCGTTCCATGTAAACCTTGTATGTAGTTTTTCAATGTCCTTTTACTATATTTACTACTGACCCTATGTAAAAAAAATATACATATACTATACAACGTTTACATATCGAATAATATTTCAGTACTATTGTATATCCATGTTACTATGTATTATATTTTAACACTCCGTAAAAATTAATGTTGTCATATTTTGTCTGCTTGTATTGAAGATGTAAATTTTAAACGGCATTGTAGATCGTGTTTGTGTAAGCTTGAATTAACAAGATAATTGACGTGGCTAATATAAAGGTCAACGCACATAATGCCGGGTCTGGCCGCATTGTACTACGAAAATCATAGATAAATTCCCTATAGATTCCGTACTCAAGATGACCGAGCCCGCCACGTGCCTGTAGGTCGGTCGGTTCATTGGTTGATTCGGCTTGGTGTAACCTTGAGTTATAAATTGGGAGTGTTTGGGCAGTCTCGGTAACCCGTGTTTGCCTCAAATTGTTGGCTAGGTCGGAACAAAGATCTCACAATGCGGTATCCAAAGTGGGTAAACCCTGATAAAAACATATGTCATTTTTAAGTTCGTTTTATATGAGCAAGGTACACTACGATGGGCTTCATGACAATGTTCTTCTCGCGTTGCGGCTCACGCTAAATGAACAAATGTGTCCGCGACAAGCATAATGTGTAGGGGGCACTGAATTATGCACAGTAGCTATTATTGAAGGCTAGGTAGCAATGATTAAAAAAAAAACTTCGCAAAGCATTCCAAATGTGTATATCTTAATTTAATATGATTAAAAACAGTCACTTTACTGCTCAATGGCCTAAACCAATTTTACTGCGCTGATAATAGGTGTTTTTTTCCCAAATATTTCTGTTCATCTAAGCAATTATTTGACGACTTTGATCACAATATAAAGTAATTTCCATTGTATAATCGGTACTCATGTTCTAGCTATCTCAAAAGTAAACTGGTACATTTTGGTATGGTACATGGATATATTGTGTTATGTTTTGATATGTACTCCATTAAGGCCCGACCACACCAAATTTAGTCGCAGTTCATGTCCGTTGCGGGAGCAGTACTTGTGGACCAAGTGCATGCGGTGCAACACAACATTTCAATGCAATGATTGCGCGTCTTCCACACAATTCTTTCTTTTAATTATCATACACATTCAGTACACATTCATGTACTGCACCTAAAACGGAGATGGGTTGCAGTTGCAACTAAATTTGGTGTGACCAAGCCTTTAACTTTCCCAGGGTGCGAATATTCAGGGAATTTATATTTTTGTCATTGAAACGGACATTACACACGTAGACGACACAGAAGATATTTGAGTTCGCCAGAAATGCTAACAATTACTTAAACTAAAATGAACACAATAAAACTAAAATTAGAAGAAAGTCTGTCAAAAGGATTTGTTAGAACTGTGCGACCATTTCTTAAGGCTGCACCATTATGCGTCTTACGCTGCCGATTTAAGAACGTCGCATTCTTATGCAGAGCTCAAAACTCGAAACGTTCGATATATAATTAATCTAACCAAACTGAATAAACGTGCGCTTCGAATTCTGCATATAAGAATGGCACAAACTTCTTGAATCAGTAGCGTAGGACGCAAAATTGAGCTGCCCTAACATCCATCCAGCTTAATCTAAAAATAAAACGTATAATGTGCTTCCACAAGTCGTTGAATGTTGTTAAAGTTTTAATGCACAAGATGTTAGTGGAATTTAGGAGTATATTCTTAATGTTACATAGGCCAAAGAGACCTAATTATTAAAGTTATATACAACTTAGATTAGATAACTATATTGTAAGCAACAGTCGAAATGTTACGTGAAAATTATATTGTTGTTAATAAGTGACTATGCTAGTATGGTATCGTTATGCTAGCGCCACTTTTAGCCCCAAGCCACACTTATAGACGGGGCGTTATCCATCAAAGCAATTTCAACTTTATATATTAATTTTATCCTTGTAATACGATACAAACACCGAGATGTATCGCGTGTCGTCATAAGATGTGAGACACGGGCGCGACCTATCGTTTAAAAAGGAAATCAAGGTTAAAATTGATTTGAAGGAGAACGGTTGCGTCCGCGCTTCGTCTGATTAGTGTGACCTGGCCCTTATGTGAAGTTATTGTTCGTATTTTAAGGTATTTAATTAGCTGTAATGCATTGTATACAATGTTTGTGTAGGATCTATGTTGTAAATGTACGCATAGTTGTATCTCATGACTGCACGTCATAGCACCAATTTTCATTAGATGTGTTTTTTTGCATTCCGGAATTTAGGTCATACGTGGGTCATACATATGAAGTTCAATTTTTAATCAATTTAATTTTAGACAACCACGAAATTGGCTTTCAATTCTGTTGTACCTATGTCTAAACTAAACAAATCTGACAGGTAAAAATTGGGACTTTTCATTATATGTGAGAAAAAAAACGGTTTTTTTTTAGATCTGTCAGTTTTTGTATGTCATGCCTATCACACTGCGAACGCAAAGCGTTTAGCCTCGAACCTGCAGGTGGGGTCGCTTTTACAACAAGTAACCCGACGAGTGTGAAAGTGACAGAGCGATCACTCTCGGTTTTAGGCACGCGTTGCGCGCCTGTAGGCATTTATCGCAGTTCGCTTTGCTTCGCTGTTCATGCTAAAATTAACTTTATTGCGACGTACCCAGAGTTTCTATTTAATTGTTATCTCGGAGTGACTTTTCTGTACGTGTATAACTATTTATTTTATGGTATGGTTTAGAAAATGATATAGCAGAACACTATTAGTCTAGCAGCAGTATAGCTTCTGTACAAAACTATTTTCTGTAAAATTTACGAAAATTGTACTTAATATTCAATAATGACCAATTTCAGCATGGCTTAGCGAGATAGTGGATTCCTATAACACAGAAGAAACATAACACTTTATCTCAATATTTATTGTCACAATTCATTTATGCACTTATTGACTAATTAATTAAGCTAAAATATAGTTATAGCGAGTATTTAATGACTATCTTAAACAATTTATCCAATATCGATACAGCGACAAATGGCACCACAAGATTCTCATATAGAATGTCTCGAATTACTTACAATGTCGTCGATTCTGCTGTCACATTCACTTAATTAACCTAACAACTAGATATGACTAAAATTTTCTGCGTCTCTTTTTATTTCGATACATGAAAAAATGATGTCAACAATTTTAGATCTTTTAGTCTAGAAGATGAAACGACAGAATCGACACCATTTGTCTGTTATTCAATCGGGCTATTATTATTACATGGCTAGTAAAACAATGTTTCCCTGTTACTTCGACTTATATTGATATGGCCACCTGTGTATTGACAATGAAATTAAATACGGAACCCTAAAAATATCTAACAGTAGGTAAGTAGATTCAATTTAGACACAGAATTTAATTGCGTCTATTCTGTTGTACTAGAAAACTAACTGCATCTCTTTTCATTACAATATGTCAGAAAAACAGCAACAATTGATAGCTATCAAATTAAATTTAAAAAAAAATGCAGCAGAATCGAGACCACGCCAGTGTATTGTCATCAAATGAAGGAAAGCGCCAGCATTAAATCTTTATCATGTAAAGCCGCGTTTCCACTAGGGTCGTGCCGCTAAAGTATACGTGATTCTGAGCCTCGCGGCTCGGCCTCACGGAGCTGTGCGGCCCTAGTGGGGGACGCGACTCTACGCTTTGTTTGTTCACTACATAATAAGTGAGGATGAATATGCAGACAGGCTAAAAGTTAGTTTTTGAAACTACTATTAACACCTCTGCTGGTAAATCTACTACTTTTATTATGGAATTGATAAAATATCATTTTCGGAAACATTTAAAATTAAATGACTCAAAAAATTACATATCCAAGTATAATGAACTTATTCATGTTTTTATGACATTTTAATTTTATAGTAAGTTAATAATATGTTAAAACCATGTTAAATTTCATTCTGAAATTAATGACATGATTGTTAAGGAAAAACCAAATTATTGTATCACTCTATATCAGTCAGTCTTACTACTTTAAAAATAAATTATTATTTAATTACCGTGTTACGCGCAACGATCGATATTCTTAAATTAAAAATAAATGAGCAGAACGAGTATTTTGTGATTTTATTGCTGATTCAAGACCAAGGGACAATGCTTATAACTGCTTATATTATTTGAGCTGTAGGAACTTCATGAGCGCATCGTATATGAGTCGAGGGCTAGCGTCGCTGTCGGCAGTGTACCGCACCCCTCGTAAGGCCCCGTCTTCGTTTCTCACCACACCGTACTCTCCTACGATAAAACCATCAGACGTTCTCTCCTCGACCCTGTATTTATTATACTGTCGTCCTTTCACAACATACCCAACTTTACAGTTGTCTTGTTTACATTTCTCTGTAGTCGATTCTTGGATGCCGTGACTTTGACCGTCTGTGAGTACGCTCTCCTTTTCGTCCACTTCATAGTTTTTTTCGGCTTGATATTCTGGAATTCTAGTGTTTCTCAATATAGAGATAGTCGTAACAGGGGTCGTGTCGAAAGTGGTTACGGTAGAGGGAGCTTGTGAGCGCGGCTGCCACGGCGTGTAACTCTGAGGACCGTTTTGCTCGAGATGCAAGGATGCAGGTTCGCTGTAAAATTTGGCAGGCACACTGTATATCTTAGCGGGTTCGCTGTAAATCTTAGCGGGTTCGCTGTATACCTTAGCGGGTTCGCTGTATATCTTTGCAGGTTCGCTGTAAAATTTCGCCGGCTCGCTGTATATTTGTGCCGGTTGACTGTAAACTTCTGGGGGCTGATAAAACTTTTGTTCGTAAGTTTGTCTCGAATTCAGGTATGGATTCGTGGGCCTTCTAAAATTGTTGGTCTGTATGTTAGGTGTATCATGCAACACATTAAAACTTACAGTCGTCACTCTGGTGCTAGATTCCCTTTCGCTTGGTGATTTATTAGCTAAACCTTGAAGGTAATTTTTTGAAGATGGCGTTTGTAATACTGATCTAGCTAACGGTACATTTTCGATGTTTTCGTAATTTTCATTGCTCTTATCTGCTATTCCCAAAACTGACTTTATAGATGGCTCAGCTATGGAATCGTCGGTTCCGTTATTATAAGCCTCACTATCAATGTTAGCTTGATCAGTATCGGGTGATGTTGTTATAAGTTCAGACACTATTTCACTTTCAGCATTTGTTATAAGGTCATCAGTTGCGTTCGAGGTCATCCGTTCATTGGAGAATTTTAAGGCGTCGTCTAGTATAGAGGATTCAAATTTTTCAATTCGTTTTGTGTAATCCATATCATGTGATTGAGAGGGTACGTTATCAGAGTAAGGGATGTTTTCTGTGTTGCGGTACTCTTCATAAATTTTTGTTGTTTCGAAGTTGTTTTCTTTGTAATCGTTATCATTTTGTTTCTGACGCTCCGCTAATTGAAATGGATGTATTTGTTCTGATTGCTCTTTAGTTTCTTTCTTGGCGTTGAGTTGCTTTATGAATTCTATATTGGCACCTTCGAGGTTCAGCGACACACTGTCGTTCTTTTGTTCGTATTCGTCGTGGTATAGCTCAGTAGTGAGCATAAAGGGCTGTGTAGCGCTGGGGTTATTGTTCTCACTAGTTACTTGAGTCGATTTTCCTTTGCCGCGTCCTACGGCTACGGAGGATGTTATTCTTACAGATATTACTTGTTCATTATCAGCCTTTGAAGAATGTTCGTGGTAAGGGCGGCGCGGGAGCTCTTGACCTGTGTCGTGACCAGCGGCGTTTTTTTCTACAGGACGTGCAGTCACGTATAGCAGTTGTATGATCTGAAAAAGAAAGAAATATATAATAATAACATAAATATAACATTGAATATTCGGTTCGATCATTTTAAATTACTTTATATCATGATTCTAAAAGTTAAGTATAGGTACTCTATGCTCAATTCCCTTATGATAAAATGTCAAATAAATTGCTTTTATGTTAACAAATGTGTATGCCCGTTAAAGTAAGATTTCATAGCAGGTTACCGGATACACGAGTGAACGCGGAAATTCAACATAAAAACTGATCTACCTGTCCGATCAATAAAGTATGTCATCTTGGTTTATTAATAAAGATTAAAGAGGAGACAGTTCAGAATGTCCATCCAAGACTTTACCTACTTGTAAAGAAGGTGATAATCCATAATTTAAGATCATTTTAAATTGACCTTTAGAAGACAATGAGTCATGTCAACTGAAAAGGATGTTCATAAGCTTTTGTATTTTTATTGAGCGCCTATGTAGGTACGTAAGCCCTGCGGACAATGACAAGTAGGTATTCAACCTAAGTGCTTATGTGATGGATTGAAAATCACTCGAATGGAATGTTAAACTCATTACTAACACGGAACAATTTTTTGTACGTTTTGTAAAGCTCTTAAATATCCTTTAATCGAGGCTCAAGCGGTAGGTAAGTAAGGTGCAAAAAGTTGAAATCTGGAGCGGAAGATAATGCGAGGTGTCCGAGCGGTCAGTGGTCATGGTGAGAACGGACGGCGACTGTCAGTGACCGCGCGGCGACCACGCGGGCGTCCTTGCGCGGGTGCGCGTGCACATTTTGCAGAACTATACCTACACAACGTGCGCCTAATTCATATACCTATACACGCCTCGTGGTTCTAACCACTGTCTTACAAGAACCGAAGAAAATGTCCGGTCTATTCAGTACGGTAGTGGTAGTCTATCAAGGACTTAAGCTACCTCCACAACAAATTTGAACTTTAGCATAAATAGGCTCAGAAGATACACAAACATTTTCGTATTTGTAAGAAAAATACACTAATTATTAAACAATTAAAAGAACTTGACGCTTTTAGCCCTACCTCCTGTCGGTTCAGGCTTTGCTTTGTCAGTCAGTCAGTGCATAGTTTATTAAGTACATTAGTGTGATATTCTATCGTTACCTTGAGAGGCGGTGCAGATTTACGATATATAATTATTTTAAAGTAAGTAGGCAGCTTAAGATCTGACGGTGCTTAATTATTTATAAATGCTTGTTATAATTCCTTCTTATCTGTAAGGCCGTGCTGTATAATATATGACGATTAAATTTCTATATTTATGCGTATATACTCACAAAGAGTGCCTTACATTTAGTTACTTAGACAGAGGTAGGTAGACACCTAGATAAATAACTATTTATAATTTTATAACTAAGAAGAACTACTTTGCACGAAGGCACCCACATACCTGATCGTCTACTAAAGTATGTAGGTACCTACTGTTAATTAATCTTGATCTACATAGATTGCGTGAAGTAAAGCGGGCGCCACAGAAATAAAAACTAAACTTGATTCCAATGGCATTTCGATAAAAAAACCGCGAGTGCTATGCTAATGAAGGTCTAGTAAAAATATCCTTGACAAACACCTTCGAACTGCATAAAACCAATTAGGTATAATAACGAGGACTTTTTTGTAAATGTTTTCAGTAATATATATGATATATATAGTGTATAGGTACCTACCTAAACAATATCCTCACAACTGCTCCCTTACAAGATAACGAACAACTTTTGGTCTACGACATACATACCTGTCAAAATTCACGAAAAAAAATCAGCAGTTCCATTTTTTATTTTATTTATTTTTTTATGTTACTCGGTGACGAGACGAGCAAGTCGCTCACCTGATGTTAAGCGTCACGCTTGCCCATGCCATGCCCATGCCAACAGTTCAGTGCCACCCAGAATTTTGAACTTCAACAGTTCAAAAATATGCGCGGCAATGCATTGCGCTCGTCACCCTAAGATGTTAGATGTTAAATCTCTGTATGCACAGTAATTACGCTGGAATCATTAAATCCATACATTTTATTGCAGATCGACAAACATTTTGTATGGAACAGCAGTTTGTTTTTTCGTGAAATAATCTGTAGGTTCTATTATTACTATTATTGTATCTGTAAATATGTCTACCTCACGACTTAATAATCTTAGAAAATAAATTATCATAGAATATAGATAACAAAGGCCAAAAAGTGGGGAGGTATGTGTGGGCGGTGCGCACGCGCCGGCAAGCCTGTGACAGTGAAAACCGAAGGCCATACAGATACTAACGCATAAAAGCTACCAGCTACTAGGTAACCGACCAACATACTCGTTGAACTAAATGAGAAGCCACCATAGTATTTTGTTAACAAAACAAGAAATCTTCCCATTTTTTTTTTAAGTTTCTACAAGTGTAGTAGTTTAGTTGTAAGTTGTAATTAACAATTAGGTATCTGATTTTTGGAGTAGCGTGAGCTAAAGCCATCTCTTTTCATCTGTGTCAAATACAAATGTATCTAAGTAACGCTATCTTTCTCGAATTAGTCCCTATCTAAATAGTTAACTAGCAATAAGTCACGTTAGATACGTAATTTTAATGATGTGTTCAAATTGCGAAAGTTTTTAGGTGACATGTTAATATACTTACATAATCACAAAATTGTCCATTTAAATTGACATTTGATAAAATAACGTTCCGCCCACAACGGCATAAATTAAACGATTAAAGTATTAGCCATTTTACAGGTTTACTGCTTCTTTTAAAAGTTACTTAGCATTTACATCTTAATTACACGGATTAGGAAGTGGTTGGCACGTACTCGTATACATATAAAGCTGTCTATAAAAATATCTCCGACATGTTTGTGTGAGGAAGTCTAAAATAACAAAAAGAAACCTGTGCAGTAAGTAGCAGTAAGCACCATGCACAGTAGGACCATCATATTTTTTTATGGTAGATATATAGGGAGATATATTTTTATAGGCAGATTTTATTACTAATGATTGACTGAATGTGACCGGCGCCACCAGAAGGTGAGTATTCTGCGATCCCCAAACCGTCTGCCAATCGTGGCTATGTCAACCCACCCCTTTTCTAAGGGGAAGGCATTTGTTTAGCAGTGGACGTCTTCTGGCTGATGGTGATGATGATGGACTGCTAGACAACACACACTGTAAAGCCTAAGCCAGTGTAAGTACTGTAATAGGTATCCAGAAGCACGAAATTTGGACCTGACCATTTTGGTGTTTATTCTTATCCTGGTCCTTTTTCTAAGTACTTAGAAACACAAAACTACTAAATTAAGATAAACTTTCATCATCATCATCTTCAGCCATAAGACGTCCACTGCTGAACATAGTTCTCCCCCTTAGACCGCCACACCGACCGACAACGGGCCACTTGCATCCACCGGTTGCCCGCGACTTTCACAATGTCGTCGGTCCATCTAGTGAGAGGCCTACCTACGCTGCGTCTTCCGGTTCGTGGTCGCCACTTAGGAACCTTTCTTCCCCACCGGTTATCGGTTCCTCGAGTGATGGGGCCTGCCCATTGCCCATTGCAAAAATAAGCCAAAATAAGCTAATAAACTTTAGACGAAGCTTTTGACCTTAATTTTTAATTAGTTGTTCGTTTGTTTTCCCATCATTTGTCATTTCTTTGACATCGATTTGTTTAGGTTGATTAGGTTTGAAAAAATAACTGCATTTTCATAAATTCCGAGTTTTTATTTACTTTTCCGATTTGATGCAATTGTTAGGCTATCGATGAAATCTTTTGAACATTCGCCTTCTAATTCTAATTCTTCCAAAAGAGAAGCTCTAAATATGTCAAACCTTGTTTTTTTTAATTCTTTGAGACAAATATTCTTCTTATCAGCTCTTAGACATCCACTACAGGACGAAGTCTCCGCCCTATTCGGGGCTGCCATAGTCCCCACGCACAAAATTCTCCTTATAAATAAAGGCCTGTCTTTGTCCCCACGCTTGTGTGGCGGCTTTGAGATTGCTCAATGTTTAACGTTTAATAAGAGGACGCTGCTACCCGTCCTCCGGTGTTTTTGGTCGCAGTTTTATGATATACCCGGGTCTACAAATCCAAATGTGACAAATATTACGCGGTTTAAAAAATATACAATGATAAAAAAACCATATAAAGCTTTTTTAGTTTTGTGATAAGTTGTAGAACCAGAGTTGTATGAGGTCGGAAAATATATAGGTTCGCCTGCTAGATCGGTTGGTCAAAAATACGTCAAAAATAACCGGACGATATGTATAGTTACTAGCTAGGTACCTATTACTTCATACCCCGCATATATCTACTTTTTTCTTTTTATATTTTCCTTTTTTTTTAAATATTCTTTTAGTTTTTCTTAAATAATTTTTCCATATTAGGCATAATATACCTACATAGGTGCAGAGCTTAAGGGGTATATGCAAGTTATTCCTGCATGTGATTATACGTTTTTTTTTTTCATTTTTTGCGGTTGGGAAACTTCACAAGATACCCAACTGCTTTGGGGTGCAGCCGGGTTATCTGGGATTATACCCACTCAAACACCCTTGGCGGCCTTTAGATTTTACATCTAACATCTAAGGGTGACGAGCGCAATGCATTGCCGCGCATACTTTTGAACTGCTGAAGTTCAAAATTCTGGGTGGCACTGATTTGTTATTGGCAAGCGTGACGCTTAACATAAGTTGAGCGACTTGCTCGTTTCGTCACCGAGTAACATAAAAAAAAAAAGATATGATTGAAAGTAATGGAACAGTGGAACTAAATTACTTAAGAAGTTAGAATATTATTTGTGGAAGCAGCCGCAAGAGGTTTTTGGTAAATTAAAAAAAAAATACTGTAAAATGACTAACAAAACAGGTGTCTGATGTCTACCTATTTTCCTACCTCTGAATCTAGGGATAAATTATATTATTAAAATATAATATGAAAAATTAAAAATTGGAACATTACGCTGGATCGGCATTATTTAGTGAATCTTTGTCTCGTGCTAGCTCGCATTACGTTTGTTTGCTCTCGGTGGAATAGTGTAGGGCGAGGCGAGAAAACCTGTTCTGATTTACCAGATCGTGCGGTATTTTAACTCGAATGCAAATATCTTGACCCATGATAAAGAACTTGAGATCACAAAGGGGATACAGTTGCAGGGACTGTATCGCTACCATTCATCCTGTGGCTACGACGTCGTTATACCTTGTTTAGGCTTAACTTACTTTTATCCAAGTTGGTATAGTAGGTAACAGTAGGTACCTATCTACAATCTTTAGTGATATTATTAATATTATTAATTATTTTTTACTAATTTACAGTGGGTTTTTCGATACATTTACATGCACTTGTTAGGTTTCCATTGTATGATATAGGCACATCAGCCTCTGCTGCTTGTCTATAAATAAATCAAAAAATAAACATATTGCATTTAATTTTAACAATTACTCTTGTAACAACAATCTCATTTTTATTTTGTTCCTTTTAAACCTTTTTTTTTCAAATTAATATATCGAACTATTCTTCAATTAATTAATTAATTTGTTACGGGGTTGATTAATTTAGATTCGGTGAAATATGTTTTTGGAAAGTGAACAATAAATAATGGATTCCATTTTTTTTTCCTCCTAAGAGGATTTTGGCGTCGCACGTCTTATGCATGTGCATGTGTCAAATATACATATATTTTCAAGTTTTGTTTCATATTATCAAACAAGTCACAACAACAAAACTGTTTCAACACTCGAAATAACACAAGTTTTGGAAAATAATAAAATGACTCAACATGAATTCTTCACGTTCCCGCTAAAAACTCCCAATGGATTCCATATTCGTATCGGTCTAGACGCGATACTGTTGCGAAAAAAACATTTAAAAAAAATTTTTTTTACATATCTCGTTTAACAGTTTTTTTTATTCAAGTAGGTTCATAAATTATTAAATTAGGAAGGAAATTTAGGTCAAAATTAGACTTTAAACTTACGACCACCCAACTCACTAGAGCTTACTAGACCATGAAAATTCAAGTGTATCTTGCTTATTCATTCGGAAACTAATTCAGCCAAAACTAAATCGCAGGATTTCCATACGTACAGTTGAAAAATCTTGAATTTCTACTTCCCCTTGTTAGAGCTATCAGTAGGTATATACTAATAATGTAATATAGGCTAAATAGTGTAACCATAGATAAAATACAGGATAACAAACAGTGCAGAAACCACAAACACTGCTAACGATCGGTTTAAATTGTTAGTACGCCAATAGCGCGCCAACAACTTAAACCGTTCATTAGCGTGTTTATGAAATAATTATAGTTTCATTTTTCAGAATATCTGTCTTCAGTGTCTCATAATTTGATGGCCACAAATTCATTTCTGCCTTCACAGAAGACTGTGGCCTGCATTACATATTTTTTTTCTATAAAAAAAAGAGAATAACGGATTTTCACAGATCAAAATTTGAATTTGACATTAGCGCACACAGTGCACCTCCTCATTTTTGTGAGCACCGTGAGCACGCTAAAATGACGTCACTCATGATGTCATGTGGCTGATAGGAGCCTATAAATGCGCATGAGAGTTTTGGCGGGAACGTGAAGAAATCATGTCGCGTCATTATATTATTTTCCATTACTTGTGTTATTTCGAGTGTTAATGTGTAAAAACTGTGAATTTTTACCCGTTAAGTGTTCGTCACATGTACGAGTGTTGGTGAATGGTATAATGTCGTGAAACGTGAATTTTCGTGTTGTTTCCAAAACTCCATAGAAGGCTCTAGTAAAGTTTTCACCACTTTACTGGGGCATGACTAGGACTTGACCGTGACTTGCTTTGCTCGACTTTGACAGCGACTATGACTTGTTTGATTATATCTAACTAAACTTGAGAATAAATATGTATACTTGACACTGGCAAATGCATAAGACGTGCGACGCCAAAATCCTCTTAGGAGGAAAAAAAAAATGCGCATCTTAAAACCGATTTTTTGCACGCTGACTGCGCAAATGGTAACTATTTGCGCATTATAAACCGCATTCTAAGTATTGGACCTGGGGATATATTGTCAGTTTTCGTAATGACTATACGTAGGTATAGTCATTACGTTTACAATGAATGTTGTCATTTTTGATATGTCAAGACGTTATAATTGCTGAGGAATGGTTGTGATAGTAGTCAGTACCTACATATGCAAATGTATATTAACAAAAAGATATAATGAATCTAGTCTAATCTTGTACCCAGGAAATAATACTCGCGTAGCGAGGTTTTTTTGGGGGTGTGCCTTGTAATTACCCGATTGCCCTAATTTTTGGGGTGTATGTTAGTATATAAGTATTTATGTTTGTGTGTTTCTATATTTATGTACCTACTCCTGTAGCCTAAACAGCTTGTCCGGTTTTGACGAGTGAGATTACGTTGGATTTCTTTATGTCTGGAGTGACATTGGCAGCATTTTGTAGTCGGGTTTTGTCTGTATTTTAAAAATAATAATTTTATTATTTTTGAGTGGCTGATTTGGATTTTTAGTCTTACACTCTCAGGGGTGGGCCGTGTCCATACCTACCTACGCCAGTCAATGATAGGAAACGTAACTGATAATAATAGATATGGTGCTTATACTGCTAAAACTCTGTGGCCAATGCCAATACAAATACTAATATATGTACGTACGTAAGTACGCCTTCTTATATACCTAGGTACCTATGTAAGCACCGACTTGACGGCATTTCGTAAAAAACATCAGGAAGTTGACTAGACCCGTTTCGCCCTCATCTGAAGCAAAATTAGTCCGAGCGTTCGATCCAGTTTGCTAAAGATCACTCTGACATTTATTATACATTGTACTGTACTTATTAATGTTCACTTTTTAACCGTCCGTTTAATAAACCAGTGGTTGGCGCCTGGCAACAGCATTAAAACTAGGGTTTGCGCACGAGATTTCTCGAAGCAAGAAAAATCGAGAAATTTACTCAAAGGTGAGACGAGGAGAATCACCTCGAGAGGTCGAGAAATTAATCAAACTAAGTAAACTACCTAAAATACGGAAAATCGATTCAGAAGCGCGCATTTTAAAACCTTTGCCTGTACGCAGTGCGAAATCCATGCGGGGAAACGAAAACTACCAGAAAATACACTCCCCAGCAGAGACCTCACATTTCATGGCCAGCCCATCCTATGGTATTCCTCGACCAAGTATCTTAGCGCCCCTTGATCTCGGACTGAACTTCTCCACACACACCCAGGTAAAGCGCAGTAAATTGTTCCTTAGGAATAAAGTGACAATTTATAAAACCGGCATCTGAGGTATCATGTACACCTCTGTAGCATTCGACTATTCCTCCCACGTTCACCTAGACAAAATTCATCATTAAAACGAATTCATTCGCGGTTTTAAATGTGTAAACATTACTCAAACGATTCGATAAACTCGGGAAATTGCTGTCGAGAATTCTAGAAATTCTTGAAATAAAACACGTCGAGAAATCGAAAACCCTAATTTAAACCAAGAGTAAAAATGATAGGTTTTCAAGAGACTTCCTCTGATGATTCACTCGATACGGAGATGATCGATGATCTCGGCAGGGTCAGTAAACCTTACTTGAAGTCCTAGATTGTTTTAAGGCAATAAGATCATTCTGTGAGATGTCTGTGTCTTTCAACGTGGATAAAATAGGTATATACAAGCTATGAAGCCAATCTACCATGTATCTACCAATCATGTTTCACTATAATGTATAAATTGCGTTCACTGTTTTTATGATTTGACATTTGAGTGACATGAGATGACATTTATGATTTTCTAGTTTTCTCAATTTTTACGGTTTTATGAAATGTGAAATTTTGTGCGGAAGTATGAAAGTGTTTTTGTACCCATTCAACTCTAACGGCTGAACTGATTTGGATAAGATTGGCTATGGAAGTTGCTACCATGGAGTAACAGATTTTATCCCGGATTTTTTACGGATCCAGTATAGGATAGCCCGTGAAACTGCGGGGAGCTGCTAGTGTATTATAATCTGTCCTCATGAATTCCACTAGATCCACCACCGAACACTAGCAACGAGTTTAGGCAACACAACCCTACTTTAATTTTGGATTCTATAGAAAAAATATCACAGGAAATCTAAAGAAAGCTTATTTTATTAGATTTTATTCTCGATTTGATACTTGGAATGTCAGTAAAAACAAAACGAAAAATATGCCCTTTGGTAATTTTTTTCTCATGGACCCTTAGAGAGTCAATTTCATAATTTTAAATACGCCTCGTTTACATCATTTCAGTGTGACATACAGTCGGGTTTATTTGTACATATTTTTTTATTTCAATATTTAGATTTTATTTTACCTGCTACCTTACCCCCTTTTGTAGGTATTTTTTCATTAGGACCAGTATTTTTGCGGAGCCCCTACAGGCGGAGCACACTTTGAGTATGTCTATACAGCGTACTTCACACTGCCCTATGGGCGTTCAAAGGGTTGAAAACAAGTAATATTATTACCCGATTGCATAATAGTCGGGTAAAAAGGAACAATTTTCGATACAATCTATTAAAACTGTAACACACGGATAATTAGAGTACAAGCTATAGATAGATAGAAATTGATACCCTCCCCCTCCCCCCATACAATTAACGTGACCTAGCAACAGTTCAATTAAAATAGAATAATTAGTGAATGTGCATAACTCACACTGCCTAAATACAAAGACATGTGAATGTATAACTATATATTTTAACGCTTGTCCTTGCTTTGAGTGTCATAAATAATTATTACTTATACGAACTAAGCAGTGATATATACTTTCTTGCAAGTATATTTGAATAATTATGTAAGTAAATGATAATAATTATCATTGAATGTTACTTCCGTCGTAGCTAAGTAGCTTGTATTTGCGTTGCATGACAACGGCTTATCCGGCATTGGAAGGTCTTGCAGAATTCTCTTGATATATCTCTTTTGCACATTTTTGAAGATAGATATGTTTCAGCGTAGTTTTCATATTGAAATTAATTTTTCTTTCGGTGAAAGATAAAGGAAAAAATCCTTCTACTTCCTCAGAATAGCTTGTGTTAACATGAAAAATGCTTCAAAGCATTAGCAATGTTATTCTTAAGTTAAATGTTTTTTTTTCTTTTTTACGTACCAACAATTCAGTGAATTCACATTTACTGAATTGTTGGTTTCAAAAATGTCGAAAATGCGCGAACGATCCTTCGTTGTAAATAAATATTAGTTAGGTTTGATTGGCCCAATTTGGCAGACAATAAGGATGCGTGGAAAGCAATCGTCGTTCCAGTCGGACGCATACGCAAAAGGCTAAGAAAAAATAATATTTATATAGGTGCCAGATATTTATTTATTTGTATCGTTAAAACTCGAAAATGGCTAGACCGATTTGAATAACAATATTTTTAGTTTTGTCCGCCTCAATACAAGGGTGGTATAGGAAAAAAGAAGCAACGCGGGTGAAACAATTAGGTCATACCAGTAGGAAAATCCATGATAGGTTGCTATTCATTTCGTCGGCGGACAACTTTTGGCACCTTCGTAACACTTGCTGGATGCTATTGTATCGATAAGGACATGTCCACTTTTTCCGCGATTGTTATTAGGTACATGTTTTTAATTTCAAACTAGTGCGTTAGAACATAATTCGATTGTTATCAGCGGCTCTCGATACTCGGTAAAACTAAGCGATATCTTCTGAAACGATTTCGATATTGATCGGAAAAGCGATTCGCTTCTAGTACACGAGTGCTCTGCGCGCGCGCCGTTTCGAACTACGCCACTCAACAGAACTGGTGACCTTAACAATTATGAATTTATTTTATTAATGCACTTTCTTATGACGTGGTTGTAGGCAGCGCAAGACACAGCCGAGTGGAATTACATCTAATATAATTTGATGAGACAAAGAACGTATCGATCGTTTATTTTTAAATTTTAATTACTATTAATTATTATTTATTCATTAGGCACTACTTACTAAGTAACATTTTTATTATAAAAACGTGAAAATATTATAAATTGTGTTTATGCAACTCGATTTCTTTCAAGGTAAGATGCGAGGGATGAAACATATTGGGAATTATATACATGCACACATATAAATATATAGCTAAAGTCTAGAAATGAACCTAATGGTGCTAATAACCATAGTAAGGGTCGTGACTATACTGCTGGGCTGGCGGGGAAGCTGCGTGTTGAGTGGGGGGATATTGAACCGGTGCTGGGGGGTCATATTTAGAGGGTGCCTGTTGAGAAGGGGCATATTGAGGTAATGCATGTTGGCTGTATTGTTCAGGAGGTGCGGGGGCTGTGTGGGCTTCGTAATGAACAGGGGGATACTGAACCGGTGCTGGGGGTTCATATTTAGGGGGGGCATATTGAGGTGGTGCATGTTGGCTGTATTGTTCAGGTGGTGCGGGGGCTGTATAGTGTGCCGGCTCATACTGGTGGTACGTGGGCGGGGGCAGCGGGATCTGAAAAAAATTAAAAATGGTTTCGGAAATTGATAAACCGAGGAGAATTTAGTGCAAACAATTTTCCTTGTGATATTTTGTAGGCAGTTATGTATTTTTAAATAAGTTTTATCGAAAGCTTGTATAATATGATCAACCTGAAGCATCCTTAATCAAAGCAATAAATCGCTTTAACACAATATACATATACGAGTATACCTACGAGTACGCGCTCTTTCATTAGCAGAATCAGCATAAAAATATAAGAAAGGCATGTTGCACATTTTTTTTTTAAATAACCCTCTGAAGAAATGAAATGGGGTTATGAAATTACGAGCCTATGCGAGCCAAATATGGGCAAGCTAGTAACTTATTTATATTACGAGTAATAGGTACCCATAGGTAGGTACTCGCAACATAAGTTATTGCAAATTTCGTAACAGAAGGCCGCACGATGATTAAATAGGTACATAGATCTTGAGTAGATTAAAATAATAAAATGTTTAGTAGCAGGTGTCATAAAACCATTACATAAGTAGTTTATAGTTCGCATCTAATAAACAGGATCGTTTATGAAAACAAGACCAACAGGGTTTCTTGGAATATCGAGTGTCAACTTCGTGCAATCAAGTTCATCGATGCTAAAGAAAAGAATGCCGTAAATTATAAGAGCTGATGGAATAATTACTATCATTCTCAACTTGTTACAGTTTACTTATTGAATCTGCATTTAATTTAAGAGGATATAAACGGGAATGTTTATTCGCAGTGGAATATTTTCACGATCTTATAAACACATTAATAATGACTCCTTATTCACTCATTTAGGTCTCACTGATTTAAAAAAAGATGTGAATCCTCGAGGTTTTCAATAACCAAATTCCTATAGATAAGTTTTGGAACTCCCAGACTTATATACTTAAATTTAATGCTAATCCTCAGGCGTGAATGTATTTTTCAAGATACTTACCCTTACCCACGGTATTTCCGACACAATAGGGTGACTCGGAAACCCCCGGATAAGTACTAAGCTCCGGTTTTACCTTTTGTAAAAACCAACTTTATTATCAGAGACTAAAAAGGACTAGGGTTTATCCTCTTATTTTTGGTTGTTGTCGAGGTATATTCCCAGTTTTTGTTTATTTTGGGCAGGTCTTCAGTTGGATGAACTGGGTAGACTCATATTTCCTCATATTTAGAAGTCTGATATTCTATATTTCTTATTAATATACCTACCTACTATACAGGCGCAAAGTTAACCTTTGGTTCTGTTGGAAGATTGACGGTCTCAAATAGCAAGAATTCTCCCATTGATTTATGACCTAATGCATATTAATAATTTTCTTTTTTTGAATCCATTTGTGTAATTATGAAATAATATTGACAAAAACAAGAAAAAATAACTGACGCACAGGTCGTCCTAGTATCAATCTACTATAACTAAAGTTATTGCATGTGCACGCAGCTTAAGCATGATTTTAATTATTTATTAAGAGCCGGTTATGATTCAGCTGTCTCGTTCACACATTTTCAACATTTTTTTAATTTAAAAATCACTGTGACGTTTTTTTACATTTAATAGGTTAAGAATACCATTGCAAATGTTTTATAGTAATTTTCATAATATTATTTTTTAATTTGGCGACGGAGAAATAAAAATACTCGAAAAAACAGTTTTACGTTCTCCTTCGCCAAATTAAAAACTAATAACATGAAAATTGCTATAAAACGTCGGCTATGGTATTCTAAAGATAATAAATGATTTAAAAAAAAAAAAAAACTCGATAATTTTAAATTGAATTTTTTTGAAAAAGCGTGACCGAGATAGCGAGGATCAGGGGAGCCGGGCCTTAGGTATTAATTAGATCGGCTAGCACCTTTCCACTGCGAAGGTGTAATCTAATTTTAAAACCACAATTGGATACTGATAAGCAATAACATGTCAAACCACAATAAAAAAATAAAAAAAATGGTACAGAACGCTTCTATGGCTGACAAAGAAGCGCTCTGTATCATTAAATTTTTTATATTTTTTTTGCGGGTTGACATGTTATTGCTTATCAGTATCCAATTGTTAGGTCATGTCAGCCGCATGCTGGCGAGGCAACCTACGAATAATTTATTTGTTAAATTAAAAATATAAAACAAAATGATATTAATAAAATAAATTATTAGTTAATTTATTAGTATTTACCTGATAGTGATATACTGGCTTTTTCTTCTCAACTTCAACATGATGGGGTTTCTTAAGCGATGCAAGCAGCTCCTTGACCTGCAGCTTCGTCGCCAGCAGGTGAGCCGCCAGGGCCTTGTCGAAGTTCTTCATCTCGATGATCTTGGTCTTGAGCGCCCACATGCCGCCTTTCAGCAAGTCCAGCTTGCCGGGAACTTCCTCTTCCTCATGGTATTCCTCTTGTTCGTAAGGAGCGTCGTACGCAGCTCGAAACAACACCTGGTCCTCTCCGTCGAGGTCAGCGTAGCGAGGGACATGTCTGGATATGGCTGGAGAAAAGTTCTCTTATTATAAAAACTCACAGTAGATAAAAATTCACACACAAGTACTTTTCCTCTGATGTTTTTCTTGATATTCATGATATTTGGCAAGTTTTCATCCTGGAAAATTAGGGAAACTAAAATAACGAGTAAAACTGCAAGACAAAGCTAGTATAAGTCGATTCAAACTTTATGGCGGCTGTGAAGTGTGCTATGAGCCACCTCAGCCCATTCGGCTTCTCCATCGCCTGCGCACAACTTTTTTTTTTTTGCTGTTGCACAATACCTCGCTCTAATTTCACACCTGCCATAGAGTTTTAATCCTACTATACCTACAAGAATAAAGCTAAGACAATTAGGTACGAGTACATACAACGTTTCAAACGGAGTTAGCGCTCATTGATTTTTTGTACTAAAAATGTATATTAAATCTACACAAATTTAATTATAAACTTTTAGGAAACGTATCTATACTATAGGTGGAAAAAGTGGATGGTATTATTTTGCTCAGTAAAAGTCGTATCTATCGTTAAGTGTACAGAACACAACGCCACATGAGGTTCGTTTTATTTATCACTGAGTGGTAATTCCACTGCAATCGTAAAATGAATTGAAAAGGTCTTAATTTTAAAAATAAATAAAAGTAAACCAATAAAATAACTACTTTTACAGTAATCTCGTGGTAGATTGCCATAAACCACGTTGCGAGTAACCTGCGTAATGAGTTTAATAATTAATGTACCACAAAACATTTTGTAGTTAACTTACCAGAACTGGCCAGGGCAGCTATAAAAAGTAATTTGATAAGCATTTTTTCAATTTTATCACAATAATTTAGTAAAATTTAATAATTTATAAATCTTAAGTGCTGACGCCCCGCACGAAATAGATAATGTCAGACGTAGAAAATTAAAAACGTCTACCCTCATAAAAGTTTCACGGTACGGTACGGTTTTACGGTACGTCAATTCGTTTTTTTTTTTTTAATGGTAGTTTTCAGCTACCGTAACTATTATCATAATCATATAGTATATCTATTTCTTTCTTAATAATTATGCCTCGAGAACAAAAAAGAGTCCATATTGTTGATTTTGGTAGTGGTAAGTCTTCTGCTGAGTCCGTTTGGGGAAGTACCACACCTTTGCCAGTTATTCAACCGCCAAGCAGTAGTGTGCAAACATTACTGTGTTCCGGATTGAAGGGCAATGTTTCCACCGTAATTACTGCGCATAAAGAGATTTAACATCTGATATCTCAGGGTGACGAGCGCTGTGCATTGCCGCGCATGGTCTCGAACTGTTAAAGTTCAAAACTCTGGGTGGCACTGAATTGTCATGAGCAAGCGTGTTGCTTAGTATCAGGTGTGCGACTTGCTCGTGTCGTCACCAATTTCCATGAAAAAAAAAACAAAAGAAAAAAAAATATTATGATGGATGCCACTCGTTGTTGAGTGACTATAGGTAGGTAAATTAGTACCTTATGTTTAATTTAATAATTATGTTCCTAGCCTAAATTAAAATAGGCAGCTTCACACTAATCCAGTAAATGGAATCAGTAGACTTTGGAACTAGATTTTTGACGTGACCTTTTCATTTTATCTGTCAGAAGGAATGCAAGGATACATCAGCGTCTGTTTTTTAATTCGACTAGGTACTTAGAATAACTACGAGTATGTTAATAAATAGAACTGTTTTACCGTTTGAATAACAATCTTACTAGTTAATTTATAACAAAACATGACTTTTCAGTTATACCTATGAAGGTACTGAGTACTAGAGTAAACACCGCAATACATTGAGATGTCTAATTAATTGTGGCTACCGTGCTACACTTCACTAAGTCACTTGCTAGGTGCTCTCCAATAGAATAACATAAATATATCGGGACGTGTATACCTATACCTGCTGTGACTTGCCCTGGGCTTTATGTGAATAAGTTTTTTTGTCTATTTGTTTTTATTTTTGTTGATTGAGTGAACCACAGAAGTTTTTTTTTTACTTCTCTCTTCTGTGGAGTGAACTGTAGCCACAAATAAATGAATGAGACGATACGTAAGACATAATAGCCAGGGCCGGATTTAGCAGGTTGACTAGGCTTGGTTCCGCGTTCCGACCTTAAAATCTGCCGTCCTTGGCTCAAGCACGAATATTAACAATTTTTTATACAATTTCAACTAAATTGCTGAATTACAAAAATAAACTAGACACTGACAATGACTTGAATGAGATCACAGAGTTCTATTAATCTGTGAATGAGATGCATCCATTAGCTCGAGCCTTCATAGGAACTTCAACTTCAACGCAACTTCATAGGACAGCTACCTCACGCAGCGCATCTTCATAGCACATCTCACGCGGTCCGCTACTCCTAGTAGTGGAAACGGTCACATACATTCGTAGCTTAGATTTAACTCTTTCGTAGCGTAGCTGCACAGCCTAAAACACAAGCAGCCTAAAAGACCATATTGGCTGAGCTGTGGGAAGCTCACTTAGTACATGTAAAGGCCTCGCTACATGGCCTGACCTGACACCGTGTGGAAGGGACAGCTAGACTTCAATTTCACGGGAGCTAAAGAAACAAACTATTAAGGTTATAGCTTCTCCCTTTCGCTCCCCCTTAAGGTTATAGCTTCTCCCTTTCGCTCCCCCAGAAACTTATATATAGCCATCTCTATCACACGATGTCAGGTCAGGCCATGTAGCGAGGCCTTAAGTACTAGTTGTAGGGAGGTAAATAAGTTCGTAGGGTATTACAACATAAATAACTTTCAGATTTAGATTTTTGAGCAGGACTAGGAACATGAACAAAATATCAATCTACATTATTCTAAATTTTTGCATTAAGTAAAACACATACAAGATTAAAATGGCTATCATAATCGATAAAAAATGCAAAGAGCAACGCATATCAATGAGTGTACTAGGTAGATATCATAGCGACTCGTCAAACACAGATTATAAATCTAGATACCGCATTACAAGAGCGCTATTCCGACAAAAACTCGTCGACGTTTGGAGGAAAGCGCGGTTTGCGGGGTTCGACCAAGTTATGATTGACTATCTCAAGTTTATGCCTACTCGCCAGCTACTCGCGCCTAACATTGAACCAATGAGTGTAAATTTTAAAAGTTTTATTGCGACCGATACATGGTGCGCTTCGATCCTCTTGAGTGCGGAATTCTGGAGTAATCTGTCAAATTATTACCTCGATCAAAAAATAAAGCAATTAAACTATGTACATAAATAAATTTATTTGCAGTTCCTTAATTTACTTAATCAAATAACTACTGTTCTACTGTTGATATGTAATTATTAGTAATAACAATTTATAATGAACACATAAAACGTGATCTTACATACTTCAATATTTGATCTAATTGCTGTTAAAAATACTGAGTGCGCATTACTTAATGTCTTTTTTATTGACGCCTATCAATTATTATAATTTAATATCCACTTCTTAAAACAATAAATCTTAAAATACAATTATGTCAAATAACCAAAACATTTTTAAAGCAACGGAAGTATAAAATGGAAGACTAAAAATAAGCAACCCTATTGCATTACGAGATCAATTTATTGGCTCTGGAACCAGATTTATTGGTTCTGGACCAGAGAGAAGGCAGATGTCATGTCGTATACAAGGAGGTGAAAACGCTGACAGAAGATCACCAAGCATGGAAATTACTCCACCGACAAGAGCTACGCTTATCCTAACTAACATTATAAATTCAAAAGTAACTCTGTCTCTCTGTCTGGATGTTTGTCGCGTTACCTATCACTGCTAAACGGCTGAACGGAGCTGAATTTTTGCATAGATATAGCTTTTTTTGTCGATACACGCCAATAAAGTCACGGGTAACATCTAGTATATTATATATGAGATACAGTGAATGAATGGAACCAGACCTTTGCGCATTTTGTCATTATTTTCTCAGATTTCCCAATTTCCTAGAATTAACCTTATACCCGAGTCTTGGACGAAACAATGATGCTAAATCCATGACCCGAGTTGTTCGGTTTTAGATTTCTGTCTAGCTGTATGTGTAATTGGGTATAAAACTATGACATGAAAATATTTTTTTCCCTATTATTGTTTGGCTTCACACTTTTTGTATTTAGCCAGTGTCAAGGGTTTACCTAATATTTCAAGTGAATTAAAATATATAAGTTAAAACGAGCTTAAGTCATAGTCTAAGACAAGCAAAACAAGTTACATTCAGGTTCAAGTCATGCCCCAGTAAACCGGTGAACACTACTAGATCCTTCTATGGAGTTTTGAAAACAATACGAAAAGTCACGTTTCATGTCATTATACCATTTACCAACACTCGTGCTTGTTCACAAAAAATCCGCTGTTTTTACACATTACCACTCAAAATAACACAAGTTTTGGAAAATAATACAATGTCGTGACATGATCTATTCACATTCCCGCCAAAGCTCCGCGTGACTGTTCTTGTCGTGAGAAGGATCATTTTATAATAAAAATTAGTTTATTTTAAGAGTGTTTATACATAACATTTAGTTTGTGGAAAAAGTCTGATGAATGCAGATTAATAACAGGGCACGTACTTTGACAATAGGCGTACCGAGTTCAAGTCACAATAGCTTCGATTCTGTTGTTCCAATCACTAAATGAATTTGAAAGGACTAAAATTATTTTGGCCTCTTTTCATTTCAGTAGGTTCAATACAATACAATACAATATAGCTTTACTATACACCAAAAAGGCAAACTTAAAAATTAATGAACAATAATATTTTAAAAACGGTAGTATAATGGGCGGCCTTATCGCCTAAAGCGATTTCTTCCAGACAACCTTTGGATGGACAGAATTATGTAGATACTTAAAAATAATAATAACATGGGAAAATATATATATATATATAAATATATATACATAAACCTAGGTTATGTTAAAAAGAATGGCAATAATTTTTAGTTTTATAAAATTTTGGTAATATTACAACAGTATCGACACTCATCCCTACATCACGCTAATGTTATAAATTCGCATTTATGTTTGTATGTAAGTATGTAAATGTGTTTGTTCCCATTCAACTCTGTAACGGCTAAACGGATTTGAATGAAATTTGGTATGGAGGTAGCTTATAATCTCAAATGGTATCTCAAATGTACCCCCACGACTCGCGCTGTAACGTTGTTGAACATGATGTCCGAAAAAGTAGATATTTTTGAGTGCAATCTGGCAGAATTCACAGAAGCCGCTTATAGGGTTTGTGAAAATATAAATCGATAGTAAGATTAATATAATGAAATAAAATTAACTGTTACATTGTATTGGTCCTGGACTGTAAGGGTGTTGTCACATTTGTTTTAATAAATAAATAAATAACCTGGATTAACACATAGGCTTTTTTTTTATCCTGAAACAATATTATGTTTCTGTAGAATAGCGGGTGAAACCGCGGGGCGCAGCTAGTATTTTATAAAACTATTAAACTACACTAACATTTAGTTACACATCAATTATCTATATCTAGTAGAGTAAGTATGCTACGAGTTTTACGATGTTACTATCGGTAATTACTTAATTATATGATTCATATGAAGATCATAGATACAACAAAGAATTCGGTCAAGTGCAAGCTCGAATTGGAAGTTAGGACATATATTGTATAAAAAGTAAACTTAATTAATCATGGCACAACTAATAATAAAAAGCCTTTGAGTAACCAAAAAAAAAATATACGTTATTGAAAATTACACAAAAATACAATTTCTTAAATAAATAAATAAATATCTGGGACATTATTGCACACACGGTCATCTGACCCCAAACTAAGCAAAGCTTGTAATATGGCTGCCAGAGACTGATATACGTACATAGATATTTTTTAAATACATACTTATATAGATATTAACACCCAGACATAGAACAAACACAAATATTCATCACATAAATATTTGTCCTAGATGGGAATCGAACCCACGGCCCCAAGCACAGAACGTAGGTTCACTACCAACTGAGCCACCGGGGCAGTCTTGCATTTAATCAATTTCAGCTCAACTACTGATCGTGGGTTCATAAAAACTAATTTTGCGCTAATAAATAGGCTGTGAAAAGAAATTACACCGACCAAAAATCAAATTGAAAGCTAATTACAGTACATTTGCCAGTAAACCAAAAACCAAGATGAAAATCAGCTGACATTTCTAGCTAAACCAATGTTATCTAATTGATAATTTTAGTCATGATTTCTTGATACAACCTATTTATTAGCGCAAAATTGATTTCAATAAATCCACGAAGAGTAATTAAGAAAATGTAATTGGCAGACAACGTCAGAAAATTTGAATTTGGCGCGTTGAGCAAAACGCTTTGATAATATTTTTTAAATTATTTCGATCAAATTACGATAAACAAGTTTATTTGCACCGTTTATAATGTTATCATAAACACATATTTACTTTTTGAAAATTCAAACTTAATAATTTAATACTTTTAATAATATGAAAAAGTGCAAGCGAGACAACTGTGAACGCTACTAGCCCTCGACAGGCAATTAAAGCGAAGCAACGTGGGGGCGTATCTATTTTCAATTAATCAAAGTATAAACTGTTGCGATTTATTCGTGCGGCAACACTGCAAGATGGATTATGATGACGGTTAACCAAACAAGGCGGGATCGTGCGCGTAGGTCAATGTCACATATTTGCAGCCGGAAACTTTGCTTTCTTTGTGCTTGCGAATATCAAGTAACGTAACAACCTTGACGCTCTTGCTGAGGGGGCGTTAGGCCGGTCACATACCTATCTACCTCATTGCGAGTGAAGCGAAGCCTCTGGGGGCCTTGAGCCCCGCAGAAAGGGCTGCCTTTACATCTACTATACCTGACGAGGGCAAAAACTGCCTATTGATCTCTTTGCCTTCTCCTTACACTTTGCACGTTGTAGATAGATAGATACATAGATATTTCTGGTAAAATCCACACAAAATATGGCCAACAGTAAGCAGTGCTAGGGACTGGGTTCCTAATCTACGGCCTTAAAGCGATCTCTTCCAGACAACCATGAAGTCGAACACTATAACCCATGTTGTAGATATTTTGGATAAAGTTACGCTTTGCCGTGCGTGTTGAAATTAACTTTTTTGCGATGTTAGCGTCCATTTAATTGTCATTTCGGCTACTGGTACAATTATTTTAATCTGTTCCTTTAAAGAACATAAAATTGTGTGATAAGCATTTAAAGCGCGTCGCGTGTTCGAGCTGAGCAAAAATGCGATTGTGAGCTAATAATCGTCAGCGAAATCCTTGCGTTATTTTATGTCAGGTCAAAAATAAAACAAAAAAAGATACGCCCACATCGTATCAATTACAGGAATTAGCATGTCAAATGTGACGTCTCTGAGATGGCACCAACTTATTACACGACTACGCGAAGCAAAAAGAGGGTTGTGATTTTGACCGGTATGTATGTATTCATTAACTCATTAACTACTTAATACAATTTTACAAAAATGAGGTACTGTTGGAAGCGTTTTGATAGTCCGCTGGTATAGGCTATGTAACGTCACATTGAATTGTATATGGCGCCCTCTAGAGGCCAAAAAGGCATGAACTAAAAAATATATATTTAGATATGCCGTGTTGTATATCAAATGAAATGGCTTAACTAGCACATTTTAAAAGTATTATATTGTTAGTTATTTCTATATAAACACACAATGTTTTTGCAAGAAAAATGCGCCGTGACGTAATTGTTATTATTTATAATTATTATAATCCGGTGTAGGTCAGGGGTCCGGTGCCCTGTGGTCCCATGGTCCGCGCCAATGTTCAGTTGCGCTAGAAGCGAGCGCGGCGCCGCGACTGTCACAAGCCGGCGCGGCTTTTGTACAGCTCGTCCTCCAGGTCGAAGGCGGGGTCCGCGTACCCACTGTCGTCGTAACGGAGAGACCTGCAACATCATTACCAGTACTGTCTGGCCCAGTGGTGGATATAGGGGTTGGCTATGTGGCTATTCCCATTCAGTAATTTTTTATCTTCCATAATAAAATATATAATAAGGGACAGGGGGAGGCCTTTGTGCAGCAGTGAAAGTCTTATGGCTGATGATGATGAATAAAATATGTGAAAGAGAGAGCTCTGGCCGAAAGCGCAGTTTTAATTTCACATCTTAACACTTTTTAATTCTGTTCTGTTTTTATAGCTTTTCTTATTTGCAGCGCTCCATCGTTTTTGGGCCAAACTTCACTCCGTCATTCATGCTTTTTAACTTTATTTGGTCGGTAAAAAAAACTTAAGTAGTGAGATAAGCGTGATTTTGCTAGAGCTACAGTCTACTGAAATGCAGCATTTCGCTGATGCAGATCGAATCAGCAATGATGTACCAAAGCTGATTCTAACTGAACGCAAGTTGCAACGTCATTGTCTGAATGAGAACGGCTGAATATGCGTTTGATACAGCGCCATTTGCTTAAAGATTGTAATATAATTATGTCAGCCTGCATACCAGAGATAATAAAGCCAACAGATTGCGCTAGTAGCGCATAGCATCGTCCACTCGATTACATCACAAATGTAATATCATATCACTAAAAGTCCAATAAAGTTAATTTCCGCGTCATGTCGTTGAAAAGGTTGTATTTGATTTCAAGTCTTTTATTTATTTCTTAACATTTCAAAAGCAAATGAATAGTGGAAAAAACAAATCAGTTTTCCTGATTTCAGGTTTTGAAAATTATTGTCTCTGGATCGGTGACATTTCTAAGGAGGTAACCCGGTATGCGGAAATAAACTATTTTGGTGATGGGAACATGTGTGATGTAATCGAGTGGACGATATATTATTCGCCACACCCTTACGATTGTCGGCTGAAAATGTATTTATGCTTTTCATCCGGAAACGTTGCCGGAACAGGAAATCCAATTGGCGAGATTATGCTATTTTCGTTTTCATATTTTGGTGAGGGGGAATAGGTATGAGCTGTCAACTGCTTACGTGGTCTGAGCGTACCTCTGTTTTTTAATAATAATGAATATATATCTTCAGTTTAGACATATAAAGTTTAGATTATCAATATCATAGTTTCAATGCTGCATATACTTGCAAGGCAATTAATAATGGTGACAGTCATTTGTTTCAATTTGATTAATGGACCGTATCTAAACTGAGTCGGTATAAATGATGACTATGTTACATGGTTATCGAAAAGACGATCTTTATGATACGACGCGGCCTCTTTTAATCCGTCAATAAATGTTACTCAGTCAGTCTGGTGTGTCTTGACAGATTTTGATGAAGCTTGGAAATAATATTGTACAGTGTAAAGGGTATTATTATCGTTTCGACTTCTTTTTATTTTCTTATGCCATAGTTGTATTACAAAAGCACTTCAAATTAGTTTATCCTACTTACATACAGCAGAAAATTTTGAAAAAAATAGAAATCTGCTAAGTAACTATGCCTTGGGTTTCTACTCCACGTATCTGTAGCACCCAAAATTTCCGTTTCAGAGAAACAAGAACCGTTTTAAGCAGAATAAATTACTAAATTAACTCTTTAGATAAAACGAAAATAAAACAGATTAAAGTTATCAAAAAAAAAAAAAAAAAACATATTGTACAAAAGTGTCCGAAATCGTGATGGCGCGTACTAGATGCTAGCACGTAGGTTTGTTACCTGTCTGGAGTCCTAGTCCTACACCTAGAGGGCGGCGGCGAGCGCGACGAGGCTCGCAGCAGCGCGGGGTCGTCGTACCGGCGCGACACTATCGTGAAGTCGTGGTGGGCGTCTATCAGCTTCTGAAGCCGCGACACCATCTCGAAGTCCGATACTGACGCCGGGACCAGGATACCGAGGAGCTTGGCGATCGAGTTCCTGAAAGAACTTTGTCTTGTTATTTCACACAACAATTTTAACACAAGTACTTTCCAAGAAAATAAAGCAAAAAAAAGAAAAAAAAAACATCCTTCACTGATCCAAATATTTCTAGCTATTATAGTCAGTCACATTCACATCGTCGTCTACTAATAGGCAAGTCAGACGCCCACATAATACACGATAAAAAAAATTTTGCTCTTGCGCCTTACGATCTTGAGATCTGCGGGCTTATCCTCTAACTTTGAAACGTTCTTGATTCTGATTGTGAGAGCATGCCATCTCGCTCGTACCAACTTAGTCGCACTATGCGCGGTCCCGCTCGCGCAACTCTCGCTATCGCTTTCAGAGTTACGGGATAAGCCCACAGTTCTGTGCCGGAAGAAAATAACAGAACAGAACAAAAAACAAAGTTATCATGCCTGACTAGCCTCGTGGCTCAGTGGGTGGATTTCCGCCTTCTGAGGAAGGTTGTGGGTACGATTCCCACCCAGGACTAACATTTGAGTGATGTTCATGGATGTTTTGACTGTCCGGGGGGTTTCTATGTATATGTACAAAAACAAAAAAACTATTTATGTATTCTATCAGTTATCTGGTTCCCATAGTACAAGGTTGCTTAGTTTGGGGCTAGATGGCGCTGTGTGAAAAACGTCCACCAATATTTATTATTATTTATGATACAAGTACCTTAATGAAGTACGTTACCTGAAGCTCTGCAACTGCGCTTCCCGCCTCTGACATTCAGCCAACAGCTCCTTAGTTCTCGCCAAGTCCTCCCTGAGCATCGTGATCTGGTGCTCCGTGGTATTCCGCTCCTGTTCGAAGGTTTCTCCAGTGGCTCGCACTTGGTCTTTTAGTACGCAGACCTTGCGGTTGTACCGCGCCCGAACAAGTTCAGCCTCCTCTAACCTCTTTTGCAGCTCTTCGACTTTGCGCGCACGTTCTAGAGATGTTATCTGTTGGTGTTTAAAAATGTATTTCCCGTTCATAAATCAACATTAGAACTAATTTGGTAGAAAGGAATTCGATTTTTGATAAAAATCGAATTCCTCGTAATCGTAATCGTAATCAGAAATATTGCACGTTCAGTTAAAAAAAAAGGCAATAAACAATCGGCTAGCGATCTGAAAAGGGGCTGGCTGGCCGTGGAGCTCTATTTTTGACATCCTGCGATATGAGATTCTTTTCGCATTCGAAAGCAAATACCGGTGTAATCGTGTGATCCTGATTTTGAGTATTTTATTTATTTATTCGAATTCTGAGTTAGCATTATTTTTTTCAAAACATTTAACATTTTCCATTTCACTCAGCAACCGGCGATTTTCGCATTGTCGAAAGGAAAGTCAGTTAAAAATAAAATACGAATATCTACAACTAGTCATGTTTTATTTTTGTGTTGTCTGTCACCTTAAGTATTTATTTAGGATGTACTCCTCCCAACTCGCCACGATGTCTATTTTATCACTACAGTAGAAACTCGATTATCCGGCCTACCAATCGCAAGCCAAGACAAGTCGAATTTATGCAAGCATGAACGACGGGTTATGAAGCGTTCGTGATTCTGATTGCGAGAGCGTGCCGTCCCGCTCGTGCCAGGTTGGTCGCACTATGCGCGGTCCCGCTCGCTCACTATCGCTGTCGCTTTCAGAGTTGCGAGTTTTTTTTTTTACTTCTTTCTCTTTTCTGTGGTGCCTAGCATAGAGGAAATATATTTCCAACTTGAAAATATATAAGTATACTTGACATTGGCAAATGCATAAGACGTGCGACGCCAAAATCCTCTTAAGAGGAAAGAGAAAAAAAAACCTATGGCGCCTAGTTAGCATCTAATACTATCACAATTATTCCAATAAGTAAATAGTTCAATATTTACATTTGTTTTATTTATTTATTTATTTATTATTTACATTTTGACACGAATATTCAAAATATAATAATGTAGCTATTTATTGTCATTGGAATGACTTGCTACCGTAACCACGGCGTAATAATCATGTTGTACACAAACAAATAAATAAATCCAATAAATGAGATCACTGAAGGTAGAGCCTCTATTAAGTAAATCACTTTAACCTTGCATTTAAATTAGAAATTCCAGTAATCTAGTGTTGCAATGTTGCTTTATACATTGTCGGATCGGTGTTATTGCTAATTTTAAATTACAAAGTTATTATGACTATTATTTTTTCTATGGTTAGGGGGTAAGTGACTAGGACTATAATTAGGGATAGATCAAATGCTGTTATATTATTTCTACTATTAAGTATTCTGTGGTTAGTGAGTTAGTAGGTATTTATTTAGTGATACAAAAAAGGTGTTATTCTGTAGATACTTGTACTATTATTAATTATTCTGTGGTTAGTATGGTATAAACGTTCTTCGCTTTACTAATTCTTCACTCCATAACATTTGCAAAACGAAGCTGAAGAGGCAAGACTTCAGAATCTACCACAAGCGACCGAGTTTTAGTCGGCAGGTATACAGGGTTATAAGGAAAGGGTATGCTAAGGTGAAACGGGCTCATAGTACCCATGATTATGAACAACTTTTATTATGGGACCAAACCTAAAATCGAGAAAAAAAACAGCTGTTCCATACATTGTGTCGAGTGTCATTGAAATTTTTTTATGGAGCAGCTGATATTTTTTTCTCTATTTCCGGGTTGGTCCCATAGTAAAAGTTGTTCGTAATGATGAGTAATATGAGCCCTTTTCGGCTTAGCATACCCTTTCCTTATAACCCTGTAAAAACTACGTGAGAGTGGCACAAAAAAAAAAGACGCGAGTTAGAACGAGTGAGACAGAGTTTAGGTCGAAAAGTCCATGGTAGCCCTGCCCTAATGGGTCCGATCTTAAAACGTTCACCTTGTACTCTGCAGCGTCAGCGAGTTGCGCGTTGAGATCGCGCAGCTGTGCGCGTGCGTCGGCCAGCTGCACGGAGAGCTTATCGCACTGCCGCGCCAGCTTTTTGCTGCGCGACATAGCCTCGTCGCGCTCCGCTTGCAGCACGGCGCGCACGCGACAACTCTCCTCCTATACCACCAGAAATATGCACCTGAAGCTGCCATTGCAAATTGAAAAAAAATTTTGACTGACTGTTTTTTTTCGGTCTAAAAATTTAGCTTCTGAAAATCTTAACCGATCCTTTTCTATAGCACGACCTTCTTCTGATCTTTCAGTTACTGTAATATAATAGGTTTTTTACTGCCTAGTTTTCTCTACCACCGGCCGAGGTACTGAATACAGGGTGGTCCAAACTGTGACGTCAATCCGAAAAATTTGGTTCCTCACACCAAGGCTTTCACGAAAATATGTATGTTCTACGATTTTTCGTAGTTTAGGAGTTATGATTTTTTTATTTTCTTAATTATTTTCCAAATGAGCGGCTTAAAAATACTCTAAGTTTTTTTAGGTGGATTTTTCGAAGAGAGACGAAGTACAATCCGAAAAACACCATTGACCATTATCACCAACGATGCAAATCGATCGACGGGTCAAATTCATCATCTTCGGGTCATGACAGCCCCGGTGGCTCAGTTGGTAGTGAACCTACCTTCTTTGCTTGGAGGCGTGGGTTCGATTCCCATCTAGGACAAACATTCATGTGATGAACATTTGTGTTTGTTCTATGTCTGGGTGTTAATATCTATATAAGTAGGTATGTATTTAAAAAATATCTATGTACGTATATCAGTCTCTGGCAGCCATATTACGAGCTTTGCTTAGTTTGGGGTCAGATGACCGTGTGTGAAAATGTCCGTTTTTTTTATTTTTTTTTATCTTTGTTGTCAAAATTCTGTTGAGAAATTGGCTGACCAAAACATGGATATACCTGAACGCTCAGCTTTCTGCGTAGTAGATCAAGATGCAGATCTTTTCTCTGCAGCTGCTCCCTCAATATCCTAATTCGTCTCTGTAGCTGATACACAACAGCAGTCTGGAAATAAGTGTTTAAATAATAACAATTGTTTATAAAACTACCTACATAATGATCCTCAGTCTATGTAGGATCACTTTTTACATGAAATCGCGAACTATCGACTTAGATGATAGGCAGCATATGAAGGAAGGATCAAAATGATAAGGCCCTTGTTCCGTGCTTACTTTTTAATGTATGATGAGGGTATTACTCTAATCGGACTAGTTACGGGTCTTGCAGGAGGAAGGTATGGTAGTCCAACAAGCATTTAATGAACAAATAAATATAATAAGTAAGATAATGGATGTAGTTAACTGGGGATTGAAATAATGATGATATCAATATCAACCGGTTATAACGGTAACATTTGTAATTATAATTCATTATTAACGATACTATATTTGCGAAAACATTAACTACCTATTTAATTGTGTAGAATCTTTACTTGCGTGCAATTAAAAACTACGTTAAATACGATAAAAAGTAATAATTACACAATTAACTATCAACATTGTAGTTTTGTGGGCGAAGTAAAACCGCGTTTCAATTATGACACCTACGTCAATAACAAAGATTATAGAACCACTTGATCACGCATGCAGAAAAACTCTCTTTAAAATACAACTCACCGCGTCAGGCGCGAGACGAGATACCAAGTCGCGATCTTGATTGAGCGGCTCAAAATTCATTACGAGCCAGTCAATAGTCTCCTATTCGATTCGTGAGTTTATGCTATTTAGAGAGTAATATTTTAGTGATGGGGAAAAGGTACGAGCTGTCTACCGGTTACATGGTAAGTGGTCATTAACGACATGCCAATTTGCTTTCTTACTTCTTTAAGGTAAGGTAAATCGTGGAAGGATCTTTCTCTTCTCAGCCTCGGGAGGGTGCCATAGTATCCGTAATATAGCAGCTATATAAAACACACACTCATTATGAAACGGACAACACCGATAACTTACTGCCTTAGAATATAACTATTTACATGTTTTTATAAGCAGCGACGGATTTACACACTTTCCAAGTATAGGCTTTACACGGGCCTATACCTTATATTTTCATTTTTTAATTCAATTCAGCAATTTAGTTAAAATTGTATACAAAAAAGTTGACATTCGTACAAAAATAGTAAACTTGAGCTTATATAGCACAGTAGATTTTAAGGGCGGCAAATTGCAAGAACCGTGTTTTTAAAATATTAATAACAAACTTAATTTTACAATATGCCCCTCTAGACTCAAGCCTATACTCAGCCTGTTGGTAAATCCACCCCTGCAAGTACATAATGTTGAATGTTTTGGATCAGCTTTAATACGCATTAATTCCCCTTGAGCAATCACAACCTATTGGAATTTATTGACATTTCGATACTGGTTGCTACATGGAATGCACATCGTATGATTTCGTTTCATCGATAAACTGTATTGTTGTTTACGTCATAGCAAAATCAACAACGTGTAAAACACAGATATGATCGAATCGTATTTTTTGTGCCGGCACATTTCTGGCTATCCGAGCGAGCCAGTGCAGAGAAATGTACATTGCTCAGTATTGCATGCATCGACTGACCTTGTCAACAATTTTATCACTCTCGAGTCTCGCTAGCTGCTCGGCACGGTGTAATATCGATTCCGTATGCAGTTCTATGCCGACATCTTGAGTCAACTCATCCATATTTAACGTCCTGCTCAGACGCTCGAGGAATCCAACAAACTGTAAGAGTAAACCTAATTTATGTACGCAAGTATATATAGTCGTATTTAATTTATTCACGAACAAATGCGAAGTCATCGAGGCTCGTACGTTAGCTTTGTCTTTTCGTAGACTGTCTTTCGCCAATTCTGTTCCGTTGAGCTCGGATTCCAGTTTGTGAACCTTCGCTTCCAGCATGTTCCTCTCGTCTTCAAGGATTCTGAGACGAGTGGCTGCTTGGTCGTGCATGTGTGCGGTCCTGTTGAGCTGTTGTGACTCCAATCCTAACTTGTCTCGTAGTGCGTCTATTTGCTGAAAAAATACATAATTGCTAAACGAGATATCCAACTTAGCTACTTTGCATTCTCTTAATGTCTTAAATGTATATTTATATACAAACTATAAGTTAATTATTTTGAATGCCAGATTCTGTATTTACGTTGGCAGTACAACTTACCATATTCTTGTCTTTATTTTCGTTGAGTATTTCACGAATTCTATCTTTGATGGTACTCTCATGGGCCTCGACAAAGCGCGTCGGTAAACTAAGGAGAATAGCGATGGATTCCAACGTGTTGCGGAATTCTGCATGCAGGCGTTGGTATTTCTCGTCGCGATGTTTCAAATCCTCTGAATTAACAATTTGTCTATTACAAACACCATCCTAATAAACTGACTATTTCAGTGACAATAATATAAATATTATTAAAAGTAATTCGTATGCTATAAGTACCTACTTACCCTTGAGTTGTATAATGATAGATTCGTTTTGAGTCACATTGTCAGTTACTACATTGAGATTCTTAGCGCAATGTGAAAGCTTTTCCCTTGCGTCGTGTAGCTCTCTTTCGATGACCCTATTATGCACAGCTAGCGACTCCTTTTCTTGTTTCAGCCGCTCGATATCCAAAATTTGAGCAGACACTTGACGTTGCAAAATTTCTCTATCAGTGTTAGATCTTTCTAAGGCATCCCGGCAGCTGCGTAGGTCTTGTTCAGTCGAAGATAAGTTTTCTGTAGTATTCATACATTTGTTTTTGAGTCTGGTGATTTCTTGGACGAGTTCGGCAGCTTTGATGATAAGGCTCTCAGGGGAGTGTGTGTGAGTTGAATCGCAAAATTCTGCGTCCAAAGCGGCCGAGAGACGGCGGACCAAGTCATGAAACTGACAACGAGCATTTTCCTTCAGCTGCTCTTCATTGTTACATTCTAGTTCAAGAGAGCGCAACTTTTTTTCCAGATCTTTTGCTTTTTCCTCGCAATAGCGATTGTCTCTCTGCAGCGTTTGTACCGTGACCTCACTTCTGTTCTGCGCCGCTTGCAGATTCCGTTGTATTTCTTCGAGGTCCGATATCTTCTTCCGTAGCGAAGATATAATGGCATTCTGTCTCGCATTTTGTTCGCGCAAGTGGTCGATCTCCACCTGCTGCTCTAATATTCGCTGGTCTCGGGCAAGCATTTGGTTTTTCAAATCACTGTTCTGTAAATTTTATTCCCGATATTTATTTAAATTTGAGTTTGGTAGCCAAGCCAGAAAGGAATAAAAAAAGGTCTCACTTCAGAAATAAGCTTATCACGTTTGTATTGAAGCCCAGCGAGATCGCTTCGTAGAGATGTTACGATGTCATTCCCCACCTCTGCTTCCATCTGTAAAAATATACAATTTGGAATTTGAATATTAACCCCCGAATACTGAAACGTTTGTAAACTTTGACAACAGATTAATTCTAATACTGCCTTTGTCTGGCACTAAGCAAATGACAAAGACAGCAATAGACTTAATCATCTGTCGTCAAAGTTAACAAACGTTACAGTATTTGAGGGTAAGCCTTGTAAATGTTCAGAATTGTTAGACTTGCAAAGACCAAATTTTACTCACTCATTTTCCACGTTTTTCCTACAACCCTTGCAGAAGGCAGGCTTACGTGACTTACAGAGAACGACTATGGGTACGAAAAGTACTTTATGCTTGAATGTAGCGTGATACGCCTTGCTATTTCAGATGTACCGGGAGTCACGATATCATACACCGGGCGATGTTCGTGCATGCATAGCTGGATTTACATAAATCCGGGGATGGTACCCCGGGGAATTATTATTTGTTTGCATGACGTTATATTGGCGTTGTTAGTATAGCGATTCACGGAATGCGACCCGAAAAATGCTGAAAGGAAACTCCTGAAAAGCCGTTTATTAACCGCCTGCCTATTATAAGTAGGTAGTGTTCTTTATAGGAAGAGATTTCCGTGCGAGGTACGGCACAGCGCCGCTACAACTCAAGATAATGAAAGCACGTGAACTAAAGGTGCATTATGTAGATAGGTAAGCCTCGTAATTTTTACCAATAACATGATTTTATGTGCGTTTAGGAAGGTTTCAAGTAGGTCATTGGGTTTGAATATTTTTAGAGCCAATATCCAATTCATAAGATGAGAAGTAATCACACTAACATTATAAATGCGAAAGTTTGTGCGTGTGTATGTATGTAAGTGTGTTTGTTCCCACTTTTTTTCAACTTCATCACCGCTGAACAGATTTGGATGAAATTTTGATAGAGTGACCTTATAACCTGGACCACGGGCTACTTTTAATCCTGGGCAAATTTACTATTTTTATGCTGCTGGTCTAGGGTCTGATTAAAAACCCGATTATCTATACATACTAGAGATAAAAACTACAAATAAACATTTTAAACATAAATATTATAAAACATAACTAGCCTACTCTGGAATAAATATGTATTTAGAAAGGGAAGTCTTTGATAATACACTAGATGAGCTAATATGAAAAATACACATTTAGCCCCGCATGACGGATCAGTGATGGCGGGACGATATTCAACAATTTTGCGGCAACACATACTTACCTCGGCTTTGATTTGCATTGCCTGAATACGCTAATTATTGACCTAAGGAAATATCGTGGAATCATGATTAATTTGCTCACAAAAATAAAATTGTAATGAGCTCACTCAATGAGCTAAAAGTACTTTTTGCTTCGGCGAGTATCAGCAGATGAATTTCGTACACCTCGCGGTTTCGCCTGGTATCCTACGGGAATGGCTCATTTTTCATAATAAATAGCAGCTTTTGTTCAAAACCATACTAAATTTTAAGTATTTGTTTAGCTGGTATACAGAGTTAAGTGAGAACTCAACTCTCAACTCAGCAAGAAAATTACAAACTCTCAACAAACTTCTTTCGTTTTGATAATATATCAATCTGCAGACCTAGCACGGGCGCTGGGATAAAGTTATGTCCACCTGTTTTGTCTTCGCTTCAACGTGAGAAACTAGAATATGGATGCATCGGTCTCGTTCTCGCGGGATAAATATGGTGTATAAAATTTTATCCCGGCGCCCGTGCTAGGCCTGCAGGTATCTGGTAATGGAAATGTTATTGGATCGATGCAAAGCGAAAAAAATATTAATATTATAAGTAGGTATCACGGCAGAGCAACATAATACTACTTCTAAGTCAGTTCTAGAAAAAACTTTACGACTTTGTTCACGGCTCTTCAATATCACGTGTGGCTTTCTTCTGCAACTAAATTTAACTGCACCCCCGTGATAGGAAGTAACCCAGATTCTCGTTATGTACACATTTTCCTTAGATAGATACTTAGGTATTTCTTTATTGTTCACACCAGAAGGGCTAGCATGCGCACCGCAACAAGATCTTTTTGTTATGCAAGAACAGGACAAGGCTACGATTATGTATATGTTTGTCTCATTTTTACGACATGAAGAGTAGAGAAGATTTTGTCGCGGTGCGCATGCTAGCCCCGCTGAAATTACACGGATAATACAAAAATCTATTTAAGTGTAACAATTATTATTGTTTCATTGTTCAATGTACCAAATAGATAAAACTTACCTACTTCTGCATCCTAACTGATATTACAAATGCGATAGATATATAACTCTTTATTGTTCACATCAGAAATTACATACATAATACAAAAATCTACATATAAATGAATTCAGGTCGATCCGTTCAGCCGCTAGGGCTGAACGGATCGACCTGAATTCTTGCTTACAACAATAGCTATATAATATAGGTTAAGGGTCGGAGACGGACGTTATTTTTTTTTCTATATGTCCACGCGAACGAAGTCGTGAATAACAGCTAGTTTATAATAATTATTGGAATGATTACCTCTGTCGGTGTTTTCCTGCACAATGCTTCGTAAACCTTCCAGTTTTCGGAATCTTCGCTTCCCTTCTCTTCCTCCATTTCTTATTCACTTGTTCTATTATTTTATGTTTTTATTTCGACGTAAAGCTTTGTACTCTGTGAATATCCGCCCGACTGTGTTGAGTTGCCGCGTTGCTATGAATCCTCACCGTAAACATGGATATCGATTTGTGGTCGTGTCTGAAGCAAACTGCTTAAAAGTATTGTGAAAAGTGACAATGAATAAATACAAAAGATGCAAATGAAAAGCATTTTTAAAGTGCTGATTTTAACCAACTCACTTTCCAAATAACTTTTCCGCACACCTGTACCCGTGTGCGGAAGTGATCCTAGCAGAAAGAAAAGTGTCGAATTTATGATTTTAGCGGAATAGATATATAATGTATAATGTATGACGTCGTGTAAATGTGTATGGTATGTTAATTTAAAACACTTGGGACACTTTTCCACTAGAACCATAGCATAGCATAGCATAGCATGGTCATAGACCCCGGAGTAGGCGGAGATAAATAAAATACTTATCTGAGGAACTTTTTCGTTCGTTTTGACTCTCAATTCATGACTAGAATTTCTCTCGATACATGAATTGATTAGAGCTGGTTTTTATTTGTATTATTTATTGTGTTGTCTGAGGAGTTTTTTCGTTCGTTTTGACTCTCAATTCATGACTAGAATTTCTCTCGATACATGAATTGATTAGAGCTGGTTTTTATTTGTATTATTTATTGTGTTGTATAGCTCAGGATAGAGAAATGTGGCAAGCTTTGTAGGGGGCCTTCACCTGAGAGGGGTTTCTGATTACATACTAATATATAATATAAATACAAACGCGTAAAGCTTATCAGTAATGATCAGTGATTAGTTAAAGTGTATTAAGATTAAGTTAGAAATATATAACAAAATTTAAATGTAACAGGAACTAAAAATTAATAAAAAAATATTACTTAAATTGTATTATAGCCACATCTATTGGGTGTGGACAAGCGTGACGATTACTATCAGGCGAGCGACTTGTTCGACTCATCACTCGTTTGCATTTAAAAAAACTTAAATATATGACGGCTAATATATATACATACTCTCTTTATTGATTGAGTACCACTGCACACATATTTCTGTTACTAACATCTGGACCACTAAGCAATTTAAAAATGATTTTTCAAATCAAATTCGCATCTATTTCTAGCTTGCAGCTTGACCTATTTAAGGTACATCCAGAGTACAAAACCGCTACACGCTAGCCTAGGTACAGTCAGCGCGCGAGTAGAATGCAGTTTTTCCCTTCACTATCGGACCAACGCGGAAATCTCGAAAAAAATACTGCTGCCGTTCCGTAGAAAAATAGCAGTGACACTCGACAAGATGTATGGAACAGTTTTTTTTTCGCGATTTCATATTACGTTCCAGTTAAAAAAAAATTAGTACATACATACCTCCCTTTACCCATTTAAAGGGCGGGCCTATGTGCAGCAGTGGACGTCTTCTGGCTGATGATGATGATACCTTTCAGTAACAAGGTGTATAATAAATAAGCCTAATTATGAATTAAGTACTTTGCTTATTTCTTATGCCAGCACTCTTATTGAATGAGAAAGGGAGTCCGCTAGCTTTAGTGTACAATAAAAAACGGAATATAGACAAATCAACCGATATTTTTTTAATTTTCAATAAAAAAGTACAAACTGATAAGTCAAAGTAATTAACAATAAAGTATTACAAATAGTAACGTTTTTTTCCTCTCACACCAGTAACGCACCGTCAATATCACATTGTTACTGTGAGTAACAATAATCTTACTCTAATTCTTAATCAAACAAATGAAAAGTAATTTCGGTGGTCACAATAATGTCTACTCAGCTATTTTAGTTCAATGGAATTAACGACTAGTCTCCATTGATTTATACAAGTCTTACAAAAATGTTGAGGTAGGCATTAGGATACAAAAATCAAAGCATTTAGTAACTTAGTAACAAGTTAGTAGAACTGGTGAACGGGATATGTACCGCATATTTCACCTAAAATTTGGAATGAAAACACAGGCTGCCTCTGGCAAGACATACTCCGAAAGTCCTAAATCTAAGTAATTTTAGTTCTCATTTTTCATCTTCAATACTGACGAACAATCAAAATCACACATTCCGAAAAAATATCAAAAAATATGTCATCGAGACATGTTATACAAAGTAGTTGCCGTTTATGTACTTGACACTACTATCAAATCTAAGGCTGCTTTTCCACCAGAGACGTGCTATGCAGCTTAGCTATGAACGAGGTAAAGCTAAGCTACGAAACTATGTGACCGTTTCCACTAAAACTAAGAGGCGATTAGCGGACCGGATGAGATGTGCTATGAAGATCCGCGACTCAAGCTATTTCATCCCACATTGCGATATACGCGAATTTCTTGCTTCCATGACGGCATGTCTACATCAACGCGCGCTAAATACGCAGCGTGTACTACGCACGTTGTGTTCTCTGATCTCCGTCTATATAAAAAACATAGCTTCGTTAAATTCTTTTCCACCAGTGCTCTAAGCTATGAAACAAAAGGTTCCTTATTGGTGGATATCAAACACATCCGTAGCTACACAGCATAGCACATCTCTGGCGTAAAAGCAGCCTAAATCTTATGTCTATGCTCGATAGAGAGTTATCTTAATCTTAAGAGATTCCGTAGGACAATTTTCCACGCAAAGCTGAATGCGCTAGTCTTCATTAGTACGATTATTTGAATTATCTATGCCTCTTTTCATTGCGACAAAAATATGACAATTTCCGTAGAAAATAGTACGACAGAATCGACACAAATGACGACCGAGATGGATATTTATCCATTAGGAAAAGTTATTATTACTATGCTTAATTATAATCAGGCGAGGGCATGACGCAGCACCGAACCTGAAAAGTAAATAAAAATCTTTATGCCTGCAGTACTACCACAAAACATATAGATACAGTTACATATATGTTTACCTAAATTATGTTATTTTTCTTAAGTTTGTCTCAAAAACGTTTTGTTCCTAGACTGTAAGTTTTTGATGTATTGCTATAAAAAAAAATACAGATATGGAAAAATCTTAGATCCGCGGCGGACGTACATCCAAAAACCACCTTGACTGGGTGAAAAAGCTGATTGGTCGCAGAGTACTCACGTGGTCCGCGTCCGGTCTACAGGAAGTAGAGCGTGTCGTCGAGCGAGTAGTGCGGCTTGTTGTGCAGGCTGTTGGCGGCGAGGAAGGCCAGCTTGTGCGCGTACTGGCACACGGACGGCACGCGCACGTTACTCGAGCAGTTGAAGTACATGTGCGTCAGCTTGTACGTCAGTCGCTGGATCTGGAACAGAAACTTGTCTTTTTAGGAAGGCGAATATACTGGAGCAATGTTCTGGTAGCTCTGTGGGAGTGAGCTCGCCTCGTATGCGTGGAGTCGCACCAACGAGTTCTTTGGAACCACGAGTTGGTACGGATGTATCACTTCTCTTCGGTGAAGGAAAACATCGTGAGGAAACCTGCATATTTCCGGAGAAGAAATTCGAAGGCGTATGTGAATACGCCAACCTACACACAAACTTTCGCATTTATAATATCAGTGTGATAATAAGCTTACCCTATCTGGAATAAGGCCGGTGCTGTCATACAGCACGTTGTATGAGGTGGGCGCGATGGTTCCCTCGCGCACGTTTTGCGACACCAGGAAGAAATCGTATCTGGAAATATTAACACATTCACTCAATAATTTGTTCATGGTAAGAAATCCTTTTGCGAGTAAAGTGCCATTGTCAGCTTTTATAAGAATGTACTTATAAGATATTCCTTGTAACATTTTGATGAAACTTTGTATGAGTATTAAAATTAGCAATAATTTTATTATGTTAAAAAAACATTTAACTTTTAATTAATTAGCTTTTTCCAAAACAATACATTATTTGAAAGATTCATAATTGCCATTAACTTTCATTTAAAACCCGACGAGCAGCATCATAAATAAAAATATATAACTGTCGTTTAGCTGCTCGCAATTTCTATGATAATCCTCAAAACTGTCATTTTATTTCAAACTAGACTGAATATTACTAAATTCGACTGAACCCTGCTTAGCACAGTCCCCCATACAAAGGCTAAAATTGTTCCATGGAGTCCCAATATTTTCATTTATGTACCACATGTCGTCAAAATCGGTCAAGCCATTTAGGATACAATAGGAACTCGCACACATACATCGCGAAAACATTATTACCGTGCTTCTTGAGCATTCGAGTAAAAATACACAAAGGCATCCGGTGTGTTACATTATTTTATCCAACAAAGTGAGCGAGGTGTGGGTGAAGCCCATGTGTTACCCGGACTTGTGCGGCTTGTCTACCGGGACCCATTTGTGCGGCTTTTCTACTGGTACTCGGGACTGTCAATATGTTAACTATGTATTTTTTTGGGTTTGTATGTGTGTTACCTCTCAGGCAGCGTGACGACGTCATCGATGACGGTCCCGGGGCGCGGGTTGGCGCCGCTGGCCTGTCCCTGCGGCACGAAGATACGCGTGTTGATGCGCTTCGACACCACGATGAACACCATCTTAGGCGTCTCAGTCCCGTATAACTCCGCTAGGGCGTCTTGGATCACTTTGATCTGGAAACAACATATGCAAACCATATTATTATAGTCTGCGCTTGAACGCAAAGGCTGTGATTGGCGATGGTAAGCTTTGCCAAGCAAAACAAAGCGACTTTCACATTAGGGGTCGTCCATCAATAACAGGATGTTTTTAGGCAAATTTTTAACGAAAATCAAAATAAGTACACCTCCACCCTTGTGATATTTCGTGATTATTTCTGAAATCCCCTTGATTAATGGACGACCTTTTAGCACAAAGTATCAATCGGGAAGCACCCACTCCGGCAGCGCGTAACAGTCCAACACAACATGAGGGGAGACAAAGAACTGCTTCTCAAACTACAATAGTATACGCAAATATGTATTTTTTTTGTTTGTACCGCCGGCATGACATTAAAATTCTGCTCACCTCATGCGAGTGCACGAATGGGATTTGTCCGTCACCCACTCCATCGCGATATATGAAGATGCGGCCGGGCAATGTACCTTCAAAATAAAGTGAGATTAAAAACTTTCAATTATCACATACACTATTAGTACTACATACAGGGGCTCCATTTTTGAATCTTTCGAAACCATCATGCGAAATGAAAGATTTTCTATTGATATAAGCAAATTTGAATGTTTAAAACCATTTGTTCAGTTAGTGAGAGACTTGATTATTTCAAAATGCGATTTTTGTTTGAGATTTCTTCCGAAAGTCCGTCATTACACATGCTATTACGATTAAAGATGGAGCCCCAGAACACCCACTCCCCCCGCCCCCCGCAAAATTAACCAAAGAGGCGTTTTAAAAAAAAAAAGAAATCCTGGTTATAAAAGTACCCAATAGATGGCGTTAGATGTACCTTGAGGTTTTTCTGTCACTGTCAAGACATGAAACACAAAAAAAATTACGTGTGCCTTTTTTTTCTCGTGTTTTTTGGCTCGACATGTTTATTTAGACAATTTCAAGTAACTTAACTATGTATTTGACTTCATTTGAAATATTACAATAGTTGACACTGGCTAAATACACAACGTGTGGAACCAAAATTTACGATTTAAAAAATAAACATAAAATATTACGACAGAAATGACAATGACAGGTAAAACGATAGGTCTGTTACGCCATCTAGTAAGTATTTTAGAACTACTTTTTTTTTTTTTGGAAAACGCCTCATTGAAGACACCCACAGATCACACCCTAGATTCTGCATTCAGGACGCTCGAAGCGCACCACGTATCAGTCTAAATACACTTATAAGAAATTACTCGTTGGTTGATTGTTAGGCGCGAGCAGGTGTAACCTTGAGATAGCCAATGAGAACGCTCGGTCGCACTCCTCACGTCCTGCGCCATCCTCAAACTTTGGTGACTTTTTGTAGGAACAACGAATCTCGTAATGCGATATCTAGTGTGATCTTTGAAGATACCTCAACCGCTCCCCGCACGCGCCCGCATGTAACACACGATTCAAATGATTGTCAATCGCGACTCGAGTCGAGTATAAGATTTTATTTAAAAAAATAAGAATTACAATTTAATACATTTTTTAATATTATTTTAATTAAAATTATTTTACGTAATTTTAATTTATTCACAGCATATTACAATCGGGAGGCAACCCTTACTGTATGGGAGGCTTTCACGTGTGTGCGTTCGTATTTAGACGTAAGCATGCATAATGTAGGTGGTGCTAGCATTCATATTATTAGGAGGGTTCGAGGTGTGCATTAGAAAAAAAAAACATGTAATTTGTTGAAATCTACGTCGATACTGACCATTCCTCTCTCTGAACTTCTTGACCGCCGTGGCCATATTGAAGCCCATGTGTTTGCTCAGCTCCTCGCCCGATGTGTGCGCGTTCACGGACGAGTAGTAGTTGACCATCTGTTTGTCCATCGTGGCGACGAAAGCGCCGAAACTCTTCTCTTTGGAGCGGGTGTCGTGGCACACGTCGTAGCCGACCACCATCAGAGAGGGCAGGGGGATTTCCACGCTCCACGGAGCACCACCCAACTGCAAACAAATAATAATAATAATTATGAAACAGGGTGATAATTTTCTTGTTTTATGTGGTAAGCTTCACGCTTGCCCATAACAGTTCAGTGCCAGTTAAAAACAACTTAACTTAACAGTTCAAAACAATGCGCGGCATTGCACTGAGCTCGTCATCATGAGAACTTAACCTCTTTAAACTAAGTAATTTAGCTGTTAAATTACTTAGTTTAAAGAGGTTAAGTTCTGAGGAATGAAGGAAAAATTTTTTAGCAAAATTTGAGATAAAAACATTCTTATTCTTCATTACTATTAGTGCTCACGGGATATTTACCACGGTTATTATTTCTTCTAGTACCTGCACCCGGTACCAATAGCAAAAAACTGAGATATTCGGTCGGTTTGTCTGCTCCTAAATTTTCGTAACTGTTTATCATCCACCCGCATCTTCAGTCTACCCGTGAACATGGCGCATGCAACTGTGCCGAAACATCGGGAACTCAACAAAAATAATAACCGTGGTAAATATCCCGTGAGTACTAATAGTAATATTGTAAACCACAACGAAAGTCTAAAACAGTGATTATCCTTCATTCCGAAACACTATAATGTTTTCACACTACTGCTTTGCGGTTGAATGGAGTCGATGAGTATCTGATTTTTAGTTTTTTACCTGACAGCCCAAGAATGAAGAAGGGATTTTTGGGGTGTATGTAAACATGTACTTAAGTACATTTGATTGTTTCTATAAGACGTCCTGTAAACTAAAGGGCTTGACCAATTTTCACAAGCGAGGTGTAATTCAATTTTTCTTTACGTCCAGTGTCATAGGCAACATTTTGCAGTCGGGTTTTTTAAAATATTTCTTGCTATTTTGCATATTATTTGTAATGTACATAATCATTACGTATGATAGCTTCTCAATACTCAAGTTCTTTTGATACAAAGTGCGACTAATAAAATACATATATTACTTTACTAGCAGCATGTTGCTGTTTCACCCGCTATACCATAGGTATAGTATATTTTTGGGATAAAAAATGTTTTAATCCAGGGTATAACCTACCTCCATACCAAATTTCATCCAAATCCTTTCAGTCATTACGGAGTTGATTGGGAACAAAAACATTTACATACTAACTTACGCACAAACTATCGCATTTATAATATTAGTGTGAAGTAGAATTATTTAGTGTCCACATACCTTGCAGTTGATCTGAATAGCGACCTTTGTCGCTATGGACATCGCGTTTTTGTTGGTCAAGCTGCGGCCGCACACTACTTGTGTAGGGATAGCACGGTCTACGGTGCATTTCTTCTTGATAGCTTCATACCTACAACCAAACCGTATACAATTTTAATATGTAAACTGACGTGGGTTTGACACATTTTGTTTTAATAAAACGGGAATACTCATGTTAAATTGAGTCGATTATTCCGACTAGCTTCGATCACATTCGGTGACCTTTATCAAGGAATGCTGTAAGCGTGACCTCGTCTTGCCTTGCACTCACTCACTTGACTCTTGTCACTTGAGGTCGTCTTGCCTCGCACTCACACACTTGACTCTTGTCACTTGAGGTCGCGAAAGTGTCACGCTTATAAATATCCTTGATAAAGGTCACCGAATGTGATCGAAACTATTCAAATTCAAATTATTTTCAAATCATTTATTTCATCTAAGTACAGATCAATAATGTAGCAGCACTATACCCCAAACTGGGTTCAATTAAGTACCCGTATCTTGGGGCTTAGGCCTTCCCTTCAAATTAAACTATTTAAAAGTACATTTAATGAAAACATTCGAAATATAATAATAATACTATAGTCGGAATAGCAGACAAAAATTGAACGTATGTTTTTTCCGGTATACAAAATAGCCTATGTGTTAATCCAACGTGTAATCTACCTCCATACCATCCAAATCCGTTCACCCATTACAGAGTTGAACGAGAACACACTTACATACTTACACTCACGCAAAAACTTTCGCATTTATAATATTAGTGTGATGAGGCGGAAGTAAGTTTGGGTTGACTAGAAAAGACATGAACCCACATATAAAATATGGTAGATAATAATAGAAAAAGCGTATCGTAAAGTTGTAGAAAAGTAGGATAACGAATGTAGCGAACTTACCTATCACCCACATTCTTAGACAACACACACAGGATGAGAGCAGGGTTCCTCTTCGCAATCACGTTTTCACACATGTTGGCGTATTCCATGGGCCCGTCGTACTTTATCGGAACTGCAGCAAAAAAAGTTTCAAATGTGGTGGTACATTTAAATAAATAAATATCTGGGACATTTGCACACACGGTCATCTGACCCCAAACTAAGCAAAGCTTGTAATATAGCTGCCAGAGACTGATATACGTACATAGATATTTTTAAATACATACTTATATAGATATTAACACCCAGACATAGAACAAACACAAATATTCATCACATGAATGTTTGTCCTAGATGGAAATCGAACCCACGCCCCCAAACACAGAAGGTAGGTTCACTACAAACTGAGCAACCGAGGCAGTAAAAGATAATAAAAGCGGTGTTTAGAAAAAAATCTCTTTAAAATAGAATTAATCACAGCAGGCGCAGGACAAGTTTATTTTTCAACTAGGTGAACAATAAGAACGGCTGGCTTACTCTCTAACTTTGAAATGTTCGTGATTATGATTGCGAGAGCACGCCATCTCGCTCGTACCAACTTAGTCGCACTATGCGCGGTCCCGCTCGCGCAACTCTCGCTATCGCTTTCAGAGTTACGGGATAAGCCCACGGGTTTTGCGAAATTCCACTTCTAAAGGTGTAAAATGGACCTCCGAAGTTTGTATTGAAATAAAATCTTTTTAATTTTAAATTTCGGTCTCTTTACATTTTTAGTATGTTTAACTTAATAATCATAAGCCTTGGCAATGAAACTAGGTTTATCTGATCAGCATAAAAAAAATAAAGGCAAGTCTCAGGATTATTCGAAAATCAATATCTAATGAGGCGAAATGCGAGCGTAGCTGTGCGGGTAAGCTAGTGTGTAGTTAGACCACTAACTACACAATTTGACGACAGCAAAACGTAGAACAGCTGGACCAATCTGGATGATTTATTTTTTGATACGTTCGTAACTGCCAAGTCAAGGTTTTTAAGTCGCTGGCATCAGCTAGTAATTAATACAGAGGGGCAAATACTGACCTATTTCGGGTCTTGGCATCCTAAAGTTGCATCCGTGACCTGCCTTCATGATCAGCTCGATGAAAGCTTCAGCGTCACGTCGCATCCTCTCTGGAGTGATCACGGCCCAGGAGGTGCACTCCACCACCGTTAGCAGCGGCTTAGATCTAAAAAACAAAAAGTCTAGAATAATCTATTATCCTATCCAATCGTATTAGTATCTCGATGATTTCCATAAATAATAAATTAAAAAAAAAAATAGCGATTTCATCAGAACTATTTATTTGATTCGTCATAATCGAGATTATCTTGGCGCTACCCGTGAAATACTTATCATCAAAGAGTTCCGGCGGCCAATGGTCAAGCCAAGAAAATGAGTAACAACTTAATTAAGCGGAACATCGCACACTTATTACGACGGAATGGTGGCCACTTGACTGTAAGCATAAGACTGCATAAGAGCATAAGCTGTAAGTCTGATAGAGATGGTGTGACGATATTCCACACAATTGCGGCAACACCTGGACATAATTGGCAGAACACATGGAAGAATGGCGAGAGGGAGGAGGCCTATGCTTTTCAGTGGGCTGAGTATGCTGCTGATGACGATTGCAACCAAAAAAATACAAAAATACAAAATTCTTTATTTTGGAACAAAAACTTAGTGAATAATGCAAATAGAACGATGCTACCCGCAGTAGTTAAATAACTGTGTCGCGGGTAGCAACGCCCACCTCCGAAACACCCATTAAACGGGAGCTCCAAAATTAAGAGAGTAATTACTTTAATTTTTTACAATTGAAATATATTAAAGTTATAAGTAATTCTAAAAAGACTCTGGGTGCGTGAGTGCGCGCGCGTATTTGTTTATGTTTATTGAGAGTGTGAGTGTGTGTGTGCGAGTGTGTATGGGTGAGTGCATGTGTAAGTGAGTAAGTGTATATTTGCGTTTAGTGAATTATTTCAAAACTGTGATTAAATCATCAGTGTCTAGGTATGACAAAGGTAGAAGCCATTAAAAAGCCGCTTTACTCCACAGCCTCAATTATTTACCTCATGTCCCTGGTCCAGCCCTCCGTGGTCTCGCCGGCTTCGTAACGTGCGTTCCCGCCTTGCAGGATGATCTCCTTCGGCAACAAACGACCCTTGAACTTGACCAGATCGTTGGACAGCTTCAAGTTCCATGTGCCCAATTCCTGAAAATAATGACATTTACAGTACAAGCTGTTCATTTAGAAGTCTGGCATACTTTGAGGTATTCACATTTACGTTATGAACATAATAATATTATTACAAGTACCTATATTATGTTCTTTGAAGAGAACTAGCCATCGCGACTCAGGGAATCCTACAGCGATGACTAGAGACTGCAATAAGCAATATTGGCATGACAATATAGTCAATTAGAAATAATCAATAGTAAAATTATATAATATGTATGTAAGTACAAATTTGTTCTAAGCAATTTTAATTGTATTCAAACAAAATTTCAAAAAGTAGGGTCATAATAGTGTACGAAATTGATGAAGAGATCAATAAATTTTTTAACCGCTCCTATGATATTTCGCACGAAAATCTCGAGGTAAACACTTACTTTCGAAAAAAATCCCAAACAAAAGTCGCTTTTTTTAAATAATCAACGTTAACGCAACGAGTGGTTTGAACCATTCGAATCTTTCATTTCGCATGATATTTTAATGCGAAATAGCATACGAGCGATTTAAAAATGGAGCCCCTGGGCCGATATATCAATACCGGTCAATGTATGAGCACCTAAGCAAAAATGATCCTGTTACTTTAGTATCCAATAAGTACCTCCACGACTTCCTTGTTGGAGGTGAGGCGTCGGTTGAAGGTCAGCAGTTTGGCGATACGCTTGTCGGGTCCGATCTTGGTGTGTCCGTCCAGAGCGCGCATCAGTTTGAAGTTGGCGCGCATCTCGTCCGACAGGCCAGTCTGGCGACACAGCTCCGGGACCAAGTACACCAGCTCCGGCATACCGGCTCTGATGTCGCGCGCCTTCGAGCGGTGAATCAACATCGGCTGGGTCGGATCGTAGATCCTGACGTCGTATTTCTGTAAAAGACAACTTTTTTTTAAACACGAAATCTACTAACATGTTAACTTTGACTTCATTTATATTTACCAATCGGCTTGTTACCATTTCATACAAAAACCACACTAACGTTTTAAATTCGTTGTCTGTAATCTTTTCAAGACCGGTTGTTCAAAAATTTGCTACGGAGGTATTGCCTCATGACAATGGATAAGAATAACACCAGTCGTAAAATAAGTCACCTTTTGGTAATAGTCCATGTAGCTGACTTGCTCGTCCCTCATTTTGAAGGTGCCTCGAGGAGACACATCCCAGGATACATCGTCCACACGGTAGGTTTTGTTGTTGTACGTCGTCAGTACAATCTTGCCTATAAATACAAAAAAAAAATATAACAATAATCTTAAATTAAAAAAAACCGACTTAATCAGAAAGCAAAATTAAGCAAATAATATAAATAAATATATGGCGAAGCAAATAATATAAATAAATATATTTGCTTCGCCATAATCGACGTTATCTTGGCGCCACCCGTGAGGAGTTCCGGTGGTCATCCGTGGTCTGCTTCATCAGATCCACTTCAAGAAATGATAATTTCTGAATGCAAATGCAAGTGAATGCGAGTTTGGTATTTTCATCAACAAGTCGAGCAACTTGATGAAAATACCAAACTCGCTATATGTATGCCTTTAATATTTGAAGAGTTTCCTCAATTCCTCATGGATCCCATTATCAGAACTGGATTTCGATAAAAACAGGACCAACATGGAAGTATTTCCTTTCAAATACAAAAAGATTATTCCAAATCGGTTTATAAATTATGGAGTTCTGAGGTAATAAACATATAAAAATAACACAATTCAATCAAACTTAAAACCTCTTTTTTTTTAAGTGTGTTTAGTCTTGCTAGTTATTTTACTGCCAAAACAACCGCCGCCAAGATTGAAGGGCAATGGAGAGTTTTGGAAATAAAGAGATTTAAAAAAAATGCCTGAATTTTGTGAAGAAGCGAATATGTGTTTTATGAAGATTAATGCAGGAAAACAGAAAACCGCGATATGCAGTCACATTCAAACAATATTATTTAAACAAAAAACATCCCGAATGATAAATGTATGTCGTAAAGAGGAATCCAACATCACTTATCAAAATTGGTCAAGCCGTTTAAGCTACTGGATGTAATATAGGAACACACAAACATATACTCACTTACACCTTAAACACATTATTCTTTTACAGTCGGGTAAAAAAGTAATCATACCATAAAGGGAAAAAAAGTTTGATGTAAGTTTTAGGATTTACTTACCCACAATGTCTTCCAAGAATAGCTTCTTGTAATTGTTGCCTTTGTTTTGAGCATAATCATTGAGCATTTGGAGGACGGTGTCCATTCTGAGCACCTACAATAACCAACCGAATTATAAGAATTTTTTATTAACAATTTAACACCCATTGGCACTTGCAAAAAAAAAAAGGGAGAAATATTTTCTTTTGACACTGTATATAGGCCAGCATGGCAGCCATCATCAGGTAAGTGAGTTGCTTATCTATTAGTTTCACAAATTATTAAAAGAAAAGAAGAAAAACAAAAGACCCATCTGTGTCTGCACTCCGGATATGAAGAGAAATCAAACGAAACGTATAAATACCTAGCTGTTACCCGCGACGTCGTTCGCGTGGACCTACAAAATAAAAATTTGCCTGTGTCCATCTCGTACTCTTAAGCTATATCTATGCAAAATTTCAGGTCGATCCGTCCAGCCCTTTAGCTGTGATAACGCCCAGACCGAGAGTGAGTTACATTCGCATTTGTAATATTAGTTAGGATATCTGTGTGCATTACTTACATACACTCTAAACCTCTTTCTTGGGCAGTCGAGTAAAGAAAAAACAATAAATCAAGTTTATTGGAACCAATATAAAAAAGGCCAGTGCTTACAGAGTCCTGCCAATTTCTCTATAGATAGTGCAACTTACTTTGTGGGTTATCTCAGCTACCATCATCAACCTGTCCTCATACTGGTTGATGGTGGTCTTATATCCCGGCCACACTTGGAGTCCAAACTCCTGGATGTTCACCTGCCACACAAAATAACATTTTTTTTATTGCAGCAAAAACTGAAAATGCTTTTTAATACCTAGAGAAGATTAAAAAAAAATATAAAGACCTTGGACCACTAATAGCTGTCTGTGGGGTTTCTATTAGGGGGTGGACAGAGTAGGATGTATTGCGCTTTACCCCCTACCAGCAATAGCAGAAAAAGTCCTTGGACCATCATACCAGTCTGTGGGGTACCCATTAGGGGGGGTATAGAGCGGGATGTATAGCGTATTACCCCCTAACAGCAATAACAGAACAAGACCTTGAACCGCAGATAGCTGTCTGTGGGGTCTCCATTAGAGGGTGTACAGAGTAGGATGTATTGCGCTTTACCCCCTACCAGCAATAACAGAACAAGACCTTGGACAGATAGCTGTCTGTGGGGTCGCCATTGGGGGGTGTACAGAGTATGATGTATTGCGCATTACCCCCTACCAGCAATAACAGAACAAAACCTTGGACAGATAGCTGTCTGTGGGGTCGCCATTGGGGGGTGTACAGAGTATGATGTGTTGCGCATTACCCCCTACCAGCAATAACAGAACAAGACCATGGACCACAGATAGCTGTCTGTGGGGTCTCCATTAGGGGGTGTACAGAGTAGGATGTATTCCGCATTACCCCCTACCACCAATAATAGAACAAGTCCTTGGGCCAAATTTTTATCACACAATCAGTATCATTAATAGAACATAATATATGCATAAAAAATTGCTTTTAATTTTCATTGGATTTATTAATTTATTGAACTTTGGAAAACCTGTAATACAATAATTACCTACCCACTTCTCGCTGTATATAGCAATAGAAGAAGCAATTAAGAACCTACACATATAGTAAGTGTTTGTAGTACAATCACGAATAGTGATCATGACTACAGCCCTTGCTGTACCCTTGTCATTTGAAGTTATTTGGATAATTTTGTACCAAAACAAAAAATATGTATCTTTTATTTTTCAACAATCTTTAAGTACGCAAAATTTGCGGACTACTTAAAAAGATAGCCTGTATTGTATATGGCCTTGTATGCTCGTCAAAATTGGTGAAAGTTTCACATCTGTAAACTTGCTGTCTACTAACCTTGGCGTCTGGGTCGAAGTAGTCCCTTCCCAGGAGTTGCAATTTCAGCAGGTTAAAACATTTTCGTATGATGATGTTGAACACCTGTATGTAGTGGTAATCACCTGGGACAAGGGCAGCCACCTCCTGCAATGTTGAAGTTGTAATTAGTACATACTCAAGACCAATGGACATTATCTGTTTTAATCTCGATGTTCCAATAATTCTATTAAAGTGTGAAGTCATATGCGAAAATTGTGTGTTTGTTCTTTTTCAACTCTGTAACAGCGAAATGGATTTGGATGAAATTTGGTATGGGGTTAAGTTATACTTTATATCCCGAAAAAATTAACGGTTCCTGTATGCTAGCGGGTGAAACCGCAGGGCGCAGCTAGTCTGTTATAAGAAGTAAACAAAAAAAGACAAAATAAAATGAACACACAAGAAGTTTATCAACTAATATCTCATTACTTATTCAGGTTCATAAAGACAACTTCCCAAAATGTATGTTACCAATAATGCTCACACATCCGTCATTGTCAGTTTCCCAAAAGTTTTGGGTAGCTGACAATTTGGAAATTTGGAGATTTTGGAAAATAAAGTTTTGGGCTTGCATTTTATCTACCAAGTTATGCTGCCTTTGGAAGGCTATGCATGTGGTGCGATATGCAGTTGGTCGATTTCTAATAATACCATTTTGGTCAGGAACCCTATGTACTTACAGTATTAAAACAAAATAATATCATATGAAATAACTTAAAATTGTATTTCTTAACAAAAAAACGTGGTTAACTGTATAACCGCTTCTATGTCTTGGTTATACAGAAGAAAAGAAAAGTTTGACTTTTTTAGTCACTATAAAATAAAAAAAAATAAAAAAAACTTTTTTAATAATGACGTCTACCTCTAATCGATAAATAAAATAAAAAAATTAATAGGGGAAAGTTTTTATTGGAAAGTTGTCTGTATTTAGCTAAAAGCATTTTAAATTGTGGTCATTCTGGTAAATAGACTTTATAACTAAAAGTGGTCATAATGAGAAATCAACCAATAGACAAAAATTAAAAGCAGACATTTTGGGAAGTAGTCATCATGAACCTAAAAGATCTTGATATCAGTGCGGCAAGTTGATAAGGTACTCTGGTTATAACACACCTTGATCAGAATTCGCATCCTTTGGCCATCCCTGCGATCCGAGTATAATTCCATAGGGACTGGATCAAGTTTCTTTACAGTGTACAGTGCTTGACCGTCAAACAAGTACCTGGAAATAATTATCAAAAATAATGTGTAATTTCATATGAGTAAAACACCAAATTTGATATGAATGAAATGCAGACTTAAATAAAATTAACAGATTGGATTCAGTTTTGTCCGAGGTTGATACATGCAAAAATAGCACATAGCAATTCAAATATCTAGTGATCTCAGCGGTTGTAGAATGATCATTTTTTAATTTTATTAATTTGGCCACTGTTACTGCTTTATGACTTTAATAATTATGAAGGTACTTGAAGGCCAACTTTGATAAAAAGTTTTCTATTTAGTTTTATATATAAAATCTTATTTTGGGATATAAGTTTTTTTGGTTTTGTAATCTAATAATAGCATGACAGGAAAACATGATTACATGACATTTTATCGATAAAAAAGTCCTTTGAAAGACCTCAATTTACACACAATTCTCGCTTCATTACACTAATAGTGAGATGATAATAATAATATCTAGGTTAGAATTTCGATTGATTTCTGGTTTAGATGTAATTAGCAATTATCTGGGTTTTTGACTAGCACACTTATGCCATGTCATTTCATCTGTGGGTGAAAGTTTATTATGCTAACTTTCTCTCGAAATACCCTTTTAAAAACAGTTTTACATTAAAAATAGTGATTTACCCGCCCAGCAGGTTCTTGTGCACACGGACCAGGAACTTCCTTGTGCTTGTGCTATCTTCTTCAGGATCAAAGTCCACATGGTAGTGGTATAAGCACCACTGAGGAGTAGTTTGGACAGTGAAATAGTTTGCTGTAAGCATTATCTCCTGACCATGGACACCTAAAATGAAAAGGAGTGTTAATATGTTTAAGCAATTCAAGCACCACAGTCGATATCGGAAATCATTATTGGCCATAAGTAACTTTGAACGTCGGTTGGTGTGGTGGTCTAAGGCAGAAGGTTAAGGTTCAGCAGTGGATGTTTTCAGGCTTATGATGATGATGATTTTTGAATATTATAGGAAAGTCACTTAATTTTTCTAAAAAAAAAAACTTTTTTTAGAGTTAAATCAGGCAAAGTATACAATGAATTATTTAAACAATTTAATAGTATTATTATATTTTATTTATTATGCTTGCTGCTATTGTTCTTCCCACAAAAATGAGGATCTCATCCGAGAATTTCATTGAGATATACAAGGTGCAACAATATCGAAAGGCAAGCGGCGGTTTTTTTTTTTTCACTTTAAGTGCCTATAGCAACGAAGATATTGCAAAATAATAATAAAATATCAAACATACAAGCATACATCCACATTGTAGATAACATATGAAAAAAAACATCAAATCGCATAACATTTAGGGGTGGGTATCAGTCTACGCTTTTTGTAAAGACAAGACGGCGGTATACTCTATTCTTAACCTAAGATATTTTAGACCTAGATGTACCTTTCTTTGAAACCATAGTGTCTGGGCGAGTGCGCAGTATGGTGGTTGTTTCTGGTAGCACTCTGCCACCCCCACGACGTGAGCCACGTCCAATCACAGAAGCATCACCAGTTTGGCTTGGCTGTCCAGCTGAAACAAATCATACATAAATAATCAACATAAACTAATCTTTAACTGCGCCACAAGCAAACTTGTAATTTTATTTTATTTTAACCCTTTCATAAAGTATAGTAGTAGTATACTATTAGTTCCTATTTAAACTTTACAGCTTATAAAAAATAGTGGTGGTAATATAAAAATAGCTGACAAATGTTCCAACATATAGTCTAGACTCTAGAAAGTGGCTGGGACATGTTGCCAGTAGGTAGGGCAAATGCATGATACAACCCCAGCAAGAAATACCATCCCAACGAGATTGCAAGTGCAGCACTAAGGACCTATCCCCAATATTAATTAGAGCAGGTTTAAGATAATATGTCAGGTACTCACGTCATCGCAATACAATACTTACCACCTATGCTAAGTTCCTGCATCCTCGATTGAATATTGACATCGCCAGGATTTTCGTGACTGGACGGTGTAGAGCGGTGCGAGGCGCGTCCCGCGGGCCCGGAGGGCGCAGGCCCGGCAGCACGCACTGGCGGCGCCACAGAAGGAGGGCCCCAGGCAGAGGGTGGCTGCGGGCGCGGCGCTGGCACAGCCGGGCCAGGCTGCTGTGGCGGCGGGCCAGGCTGCTCGCCAGGTCGCCGCGGGGCAGGCCCGGCACTGTCGCCCCCGCGCCCTGCTCGACCGCGAGCCCGTCCCCGTCCACGAGGTCCGTCCCCAGACATAGCTCTCACTACCTAACCTACAATAATAATATAAAATAGAGAGAAAAACCTAAAGTAGGTTGATAGGTTTTCTTATACGGTTAAACATGAAACTACTTGGCTGGTGTCGACCCCCGTCTAACAAACGGGAGAGAAATATATTTTGCTCTTATTTCTCTCGTAGATCTGCAGACCGTGGTTGTCAGCTGTGTTAGCTCCACAGCCTTCCTTTTGAGTAGTTGAGTTCTAAGAAACGCAGGTCAGCGATAAATGGGGTACTTAGGGAAATATAATATTTAAACAGTCTCAGCGTAATTTGAGAAGGCACTACAAGACGACCATCTACAAGAGAACAGAAGGTTACACATACCACGAAGCGAGGAAGTCACTCTTGGTTTGGAAGGGTGTTCAATTGGTATTAAATTATTTATCTTTGGTGCTCATGAGTCTAAGCAAGTCACTGAGGCGAAATCAAGTGAAAACAAGTATGTATTCCAATAAACCTAGCCATTTAGTGAACCTTTTCTCAAAATTAACTTGAGCTTTATAAGGACCCGTTTTTATTTATTAATATGAGAAAGTATTTTATAAATGGCGTCGACTGCGTTTGTAAAACAACAACACCATTCAACTTGAACTGTATGTATTCCGTGAGCAGGTGGTATAACAGTCAACTTTTCGATTAGAAAACAACAATGTTTTGGTTTTGTTTTATAAAATGATGCTTATTATTTCAGAACTCGTTTTTAAATTATAATACCTACATAATACAATGAGACGAATATTTTCCAGTCTCATTTGGTTATGAACGAGATTGGATTTGAACTTGAACATCTCATTGATTGAAGGAATATCTAATCTGGAATGTTTTGAATATATATTTATCAACTTACCACTCAATTTCCCAGAAGTAAAATTTAATAACAAAATGAAAATCACACAGCGTGCCGACGATTCGTAAACGAAAACGAAACAGACAGAAAAAAAAAGCTGAATTAGTGATGGATACTTGATACGATGCGTCCGAATCGAATTGGTTGTGTCTGTCGATTCGATGATGATATTACGTAGGAATGACAACTTATGGTCTCGGTACTTATTTAATTAAGTAGTTTCAAAACCACTTTGCCTTGATTTATAGATCTATATCTATAAATCAACTAAACTCTTAATAAATAAACTCTTTATTGTGAACACCTAGTTTTTCATACTTAGGAAGAGGACACTTAAAAATAAAAAGGCCTTGCCGCTACATCATGCGACTATTACAATTTTAATACTTATTATGTAGCTAATCCAGTAACAGTAAACGTTATTTTTTCTGTTTAATAGACCGAATAATAAACTATCTTTCATTTTATAAGTCTACGCGTACTTGCCCAATTTTCCGATACCCTGACCACAGCTTCATTATAGATTGAATTGAACTATTGTCAGATTAATCCTAGCCTCCATTTTATGCTTTGTTTGATAGACTTTCCTTAAATTGTTAAAAACGCTTAGATGGATAGATAGACGTGTCCTTATTGTTCACACCAGAAGACAAAAAAAAAAAAATATGTCTAGTGTTCAGTGCAACCAACTTATCTGTAGAATGTAGCGATGGCGCCACAATCGAAAAGTGTTTGACAGGTAAAACGATAGGACTATTACGCCTTGTAACAACTGAACTTATGGCTTAGCAAAGGAATTTTTGTGTGAGCTAGCAAACATCATCTCAAATCAAATCAATGCGAAACATTGAATACGGAGAGTGAAGATGCCGGGACTGTTGTAATTGTACGTAGGTACATCAACTTAATTCCTTTATCGTGTTTATGCTCAACAGTGTGAATAATTGTGATCTATATAAGTATACCTTTGAGCAAGATAATCGATTTAAGTAACAGTAATATGTTACACTGTTGATTCGATTACTCAAGTAAATCCTGCCCTCTATCATTGGCCGGAAACGAGGAGTTTGTTTTGTACTTAATGGACCAAAAAAATACTTATTATATTATTTAAAAAATTGTTATCAAAAAAATATATGATTTAAATTACATTTTAGTTAAAAACACGATGAATAGATTTCCATATAGTTTTATGAGTTTAATATATTAAACTCACTAAAACAGAATGAAACAGTAGTTATAGAGGGAGATTTTGTAACTCCTAATCCTAATATATATCTACGTATCTTAAAATACGAGTAGTATAAGAATCAGAATACTTTATTGCATAAACTGTGTACAAATAGGTGTTCTTATTAATAATAAAATAATTCGTTTCAACAGCTTACCCATTGCGGGCATACAATATTTAACATTTTTAATGGTAATAACATTACCTAGCTACTTACTATAATTAACCTAACCTAAACTATTAACTTTATTATAAAAATATTTTATTACATAAATTAACTATTGTTTATTGAATGTGAAATTTAATTATCATCAAAATATTCCTTAAGTTTTTAATAAACTTTTGATATAACCATCTTTAATTTCAATTTAAACTGGGATGTTTTTAATTTTTTATGTATTATATTCAAAGCTATTTATGTAAGTACGTCAATAAAAAAGAACAAACCCTTTTCTAGGAATCAACGCACATACCAAACCGCTTATAATACAGACGTGAACTTTGAACCCAATACAATTTTGATTTAAATTTGATTTTGAAAAACTTTTTTCGTGCTACGATGAACAGAATAAATGCTCTATAAAATCTAGACCTAGATTATCGAGATTTTTGAATAACATAAGGGAACAATTATTATAAAACAAAAACCTAACTGCTTGTAAAAATCACTGAAAACTTGATGAAACTTAAAGAAACGCCAGGCACCGTCGGGCTTATCCTCCAACTTTGAAACGTTCGTGATTCTGATTACGAGAGCATGCCATCCCGCTCGTACCAACTCAAGGCCTCGCTACATAGCCTGACCTGACATCGTGTGAAAGAGATGGATATATATAAATTTCTGGGGGAGCGAAAGGGAGAAGCTATAATCTTAATAGTTTGTTTCTTTTGCTCCCGTGAAATTCAAATATAGCTGTCCCTTTCACACGATGTCAGGTCAGGCCATGTGTAGACACCCTTAGTCGCATTATGCGCGGTCCCGCTCGCGCACTATCACTATCGCTTTCAGAGTTACGGGATAAGCCCGCGGCTTGACAGAGCCGGTGTCAGCAGATGGCCGCGACGGCGGACGTGTACAATGCATTATGAGGAAGGATAATAAAACTATAAGGAGCATTCGTTGGGATAATAGGATAAGTAATTATAATCTGAAGAAATAAATAAAACACGGTAAACATGAGAACTTAGGTAAAACTGCTTTGCAAAACTTTCATGTTTTGTTTATTCGACGACAGAGGCTAAACCTCCTAGTGGCAACTTGACAAATGCAGTCTCCACACAAAAAGGCCATGAAAAATGCTGCTAATGTGCTTTTGATGTTATCGAACGAAGTAGCGTCCAGAGTATTTTCTATAGAAATTAATGGTGAGACGGCGCGCGACGCGTGACGAATTGGTTGTATAGGAGGCCGCTGAATAGAATTTTCACTTACTAGCTTGGGAGCTCATAGAATATAAAACTACCTTCCTAACTACTAGGCTAGGCTACTTGTATTATCTATTCTGTGACTAGGCCATGTTTTTTTTTTTTGCGATGGGGAAATCTTAGGATACCCGACTGCATTGGGGTGCAGCCGGGTTATGTGGGTCGTTTTCCGACAAGGTATTTTTTACTGTTCTTCACCAAATTAAAAAATGGTAATATGGTGATAAATAGTCAATTTTTTTTAATATATCTCTGTAATTTTTGTGTTTAATAAATGTGATAAATGCGAAAGAGATTGCTGTATCACCGGAGCCGGTTCTTAAGTAAGTTGCCCATCCGATATTACTCTTATAAAATGGCGCGTTTTCTTCAGCATTTTTTATTAGCTCTCGTTTCCTGTTTCGTAACAAGATCTCCTCCCCTCTTTAGTGAATTTATTTAAATCTTTCAACGAATATTCGTTTTCCTTTGTCTATCCCTACGTTCTTGTTTCAGAAGTTTTTTATTGGGCTTGTCACGACTACTGGTAATTTAGTAGGTACATGAACTAAACACGTACAGGTTCATTTAGATTTGGTAGGCAGGTCGGTGGGTATAAGGCCTCTTTCATCACCTCCAAGTAAAGTTCCAAGTAATCTACTTGCCGGTGATAGTGGCAAGTAACTGTAGTAGATATTGGTGGATGTTTTTCACATACAGCGCCATCTAGCCCCAAACGAAGCAAGTTTATACTATAGGAACAAGATAACTGATAGAATATATAAATACTTTTTTTAATACATACATTAGAATATATAGAAACACCCAGACAAACATACATGTCCATTACACAAATGTTTGTCCTGGGTGGGAATCGAACCCACAACCTACAGCTTAGAAGGTGGAAAATTAATTAATCCACAAGGCTAGTCAAATAAATATACACACAAACATACAAATATATAAACATACATAAGTACGTACGCCGATTTATTCCATTACACTTTGAGAATTTCGCTTCGCTTGGTCAAAGATGTATTAAGTAAGTACCTATTCGTTTACGGTAACAAGGTTACGCCAAGATTCATAAAAGGTCCTCAAAAACCTAAAAGCAATTTTCAATTCTCACTAAACAATAAATACCAGCGATTCGCCTCGTAATGTTAATTAAAATCTCATGGCTTCCCCTTAATTGAGTGGTAGTAGTCCCGCATCCCTCGGGAACTGGTGACACTGGCACTATAAGCCCAAGTTTGTCATCGCATCAACTTAGAACTTTGTCGCTCTAAGCATTTTAGTATTTCTTTATTCTAACTACGTGGTATATGAACCCGACCATTGCGATAAAGTCCTAGAATGATAGTTATAGCGCTACATAAAGTATTCATGGGTTGAAACCGGGTAATAGCAGCAGTTTAGCAAGCGTTGAAGGTGGTAACTATTATTTATTCTGTTGGTAGTCTCAGTAGGGACAAATATGCTTAGAACACTTGTTTATATGAAAAGGGGTCTATGGTATAACAGAGGATATAATATCTGACTGTATTTCTGAAAATAGGTTAGTTGGCAATAAATATAAAATAGTCGATGAAATATTATCTCCACTCTTTTTCCAGAGTGAACAATCCTTGGTCGTGATGCTAATCCAAACTCCTTCTTTGCCAAATTTGATTAAAATCAACTGCACTGTTTATTTACGAAAAGGTTACAAATAGATAACACTTCCTACATTTTCGCCTAAGTAGTTTTAGTTTTACTTGTGATTTTCAAGTTTTTCTCTTGTTCCAGAGTGAACAATCCTTTGTCATAATGCTAACCGTTACTCCTTCCTTGCCAAATTTGATTAAAATCAACAATAAAAATAAAATCAATAAATCTTTATTTACGAAAAGGTCCAAATAGATAACTCCATTCCCAAATTTTCCTCTAGTTTTAGTTTTAACTTGTGATTTTCAAGTTCTTCTCTTTTTCCAGAGTAAAAAATCCTTCGTCACGTTGCCAACCTAAACTACTCCTTGCCAAATTTGATAAAGTAACAAATAGATAACACTCCATTCCTACATTTTCCTATAGTTATAATAATGCTTCGGTCGTTCATATTACCATAATCCTAATGTAACGACATCATTGCAAACAATATCTCTAGGAATTAATCAAAGTTTGAAATAATTTAAATATTGATCTAACTCCAGTAAGTAGCGAGCGAGGTTGAGAGCGGGGGTGGGCGGGCAAATGTTTGCGGACGGCAAACAGCAATATCGCTGCGCCTCTGGGCTACGGCATCGGTAACACGGGAGTAAAAGTATTTCATTTGCGATCACACGTTTTGTAGCTTTGAAGACCTCAGATTTTTATCCTGATGAAAACAATTGAACCTATTTTATAATAATAAGTACTCACGTTAAAATGAGTCGGTAATTCCGACTAGTTCAAAACCACGTCAGTTTTCATAGTAAAATTTAACCTAGCTACATACTAGCTATTCATATCCCCCTAGGTATTTGTATTTACCTAAAGTACCATAGTTTTTTTGTAGGAGGAAATAATAATCTCTGGAACTACTAAAATTATGTTTCTTTAAATTCTTTCACTGGTAAAAAAATACGCTATCCATGACTGACATGGGCCGTGATTCCCATCTATAGACTGCGTTACAAGATCTTGCTTTCGACAAATATCACAGAAGAGAAAAAAAAACTTTTTTTTCTGTGACAAATATGCACTAAATTTAAAAGAAAGCGTGGTTCCGGGCCTGAGACTGAGCGATCTCTTTGGCTGTCTCAGGGATACGACACTGACGCCTAGCAATGAACCGATGAGAGTGAATTTTATGTGTGTTTTTTGACCGATCCGTGTTGCGCTTCGATAGTCCTGAGTGCGAAATTCAGTGGGCATAGGCTGTTTTGTCCACAGCGCTAGTCAAGTCGTGGGCAAAGGCGAGTATTGAATGTACTGATTTGTTTTCAAACTATCTCCAATGTATTTTAACGTCAGTCCACTTTTTCCCGAAACGCATGGTCCACGACGGTTCATCTAAAACGCCAGCTCAATATGTTAATGACGGTTTCGCGCTACGAATGCTGATATGTTTAACGTTCGGCTTACAATGTTTAACTTTTTCAATACAGCGAACGCAGGGGCGATTATATTGCGCTGATAGTAGTGAGAATTTATAAGAATGATGTAATGATTGAATGGAATGTGAATGATGTTGTATATGGTGTTTCTTTGGTGGTATTGTTGCTCGAAGGGCAGAGCTTTTGTTTGTAACCTATTTTATGTTTTGCAATAAATTGGTTTATTTTATGGAACAAGGATGTACCTACCATCCTAGTCAGGTATTTATTTCCACCCACTGCTGAGTTGCGAATACGTCTCCGCATAAGCGCCATCTGCATCTAGAATATTTGATCTCAAAATCAAATTACCACTATACCGGCCTTATATATTTAGTTGTCAAACATGATCAAGAATAAAAGAAGAAAGAGTTGCAATTTGCCAGCGCAAGATTGCAACTTGAATGGAGAGAAGTATAGGTATAGGTACTGGAAATCAAAAAACACAAAGCCAAGTGATATCTATTTGAGGTGTCGTTAGATGTGGTCCGGAGTGTCATTAGACACAGGCAGTCACAATAGTCACAATAGTTTTTTATCGTGTCGATTTGGTAAATAACCGAAAATAAACAACGGAAATTATATGACAAAAACACAGTACCAAAATGAGTACGTTGGTCTGTGAAGTGAAGTTGTAGAATGAAAAAGAGAAAAGGCCAAAAATACCCATAATAATATAGTATAATATATAAGTTGTATAAAAAATGGATCGAATGTTGCAAAAAATTTTTTGAATATCACCTTTGGTGATAAAATATATTATATATTAAAAAATGAATCCCTATTTCATGGTCACGCCATAACATGAGAACGGCTATGGCCAGATTTTACCTATGTATAGCGTTAATTACATAATTTCAGAGTCAGTTGAACTTGGGTTTTTTGGTCTTTAAATGAGTTATGCTTCTAAAATACGTGAAAAGACTATTAAAATTAAGTAACTTTCGGCTGTGTCAATACAGGGTTACGAGCAAAGAGGCATAAGAGCTATGTGTTTCGACTTTTTGGAAGAAATCTATAAAGACCCTGTAATGATTACTAAAAAAACTCTACAACTCGAGAGTAATTAACTACACTCACTCATCAACGAGATTTGTCAAAGTCAATTTGTGTACCGCGAGCGAGGGTCTTAATAACAAGATGACAATTACAGAGTTTCAGCCGTCAGAGAGGCCCATAAGTCTTCATTACCCAGTGCTGGCTCCGCAAAACTTCGATGTGAACGAACGATGATCCTTAACGATGTCCCCCTCGATTTTATCGCTTAGTGAGCTTAAAACTGCGTCTCATCGGGCTCTCTATCGAGCTGTAGAGCTCTTTGTTGTTCTTTTATTTTGTAGCCGGGATTTTAACATTGCCAACTATTTATAAAACTGAACATGTACATATTTTTGAAAATATTATGCAAAAAGAGCAAAACAAATCCGAGTCTTTAAGATAGTCTAGTCAAATTAAACTAATGAAATTCCGCAACATTATTTTCAATAATAAAATTATAGAGACATGACAACGACCTAATTGGTTAGGCTTCGGATTTGGATGAACTTTCAAAAAATAGGACACCAAAATTTTTTTTGTTAATTGAAAAATGTTCACTAAAAAGTTATATCAAATCAGCAAAAATCTATTGTTATGCAATTAAAGAAGAAAAAACATTTTTCTATCGTAGCTTAACTTCCAAACTCAATTACGCAAAACGGAAATTAGTAAGTACTTAATCTGGAAAATTTTTAAAAATACTTTACCGTGTAGATGACTAAAAAACTCGAGTACGAAAATGTTTGAAAAAATCCTCTGTTATAGCTCATTACAAGACTTGACCACGAAAACATACGACGCAAATACTTTAACGAATTCAAAGTTATAATATTGTTACAGCAACAAATTACGGAGACCTCATTAAAAGTGACAAAACATAAAGGAACGACAACGGGGTAGCGTTACCTATTAACGTTATGAAATTTTGATTTATTGAACTAAAGTAAAGGGACTATGGGAAGGTTAACAAGGCCAAAAATGGGTAGGTTTTGTTTGTTCATTTACCACCATATACGAAAGCTTAAGAGCTTATGACATATCCCTTACGCAATTGGCCTAGTGGCGATACCTTCTCCAATCGATCGATTGTACTGAGTCGAAATGTTCTAACCTCCTAATTTATTCATATGTTATGCCTAAAATATTTTGCGTAGGTAGCTATTATATAGATTTTGAAGGAAGATCCTATGACTGTTTAACAGAAGCTTACTTTTTTGTTTATTTGACAGGCTTGCATTTGACCACAAACTCAAACAATAATAAGATCCCGATTTTTAGTTGTCAATATTCTTGTTTTACTCACAGATTTTATTTCGTATATTATAGATGTCGATTCTGATGTGTCATTTTCTAAACTTATCTAAATTTGACAGCTCTAAATTGTTGATATATTTTTCTCCCATATTAAAGTGAGAAGAGACACAGATTATTTTAGTAATGTCAGATTAGTTTAGTTTACTGAATGGTAGAACAGAATCGACACCAAGTCAATATTTCACTGAAATCTGGTCATGTTTTTACCCTTTGCTTTTACAGAATTCTTCAATACACTTACTAGAGTAATACGTGGTAATGCGGTGTACCTGCGTCGTTCCGCGTGAACAGGCATGATTCATCAGGACCCATTCACGGGGATCTCTGGATTCAGTCGCGGTTTAAATAGGGATGGGATAAGAAAATATCGATAAACACAAATGCGTGTAAAATTAATAACCATGCATTATTGTGCTAGGCTAGCCGTTTGACCACAGCGGTCCTTACGTTTAATGGCGGTTAGAATATAGTAATCTGACTTGGGAACTTCGTTTGAGTGAAACTGCTAGATTACACCGCTGGGTGCTTCGCGACAGAATGTTGACAGGTTTTTCGCTTAAAAGTACGTAGTCGGAATAAAAGTCCTTAAGCATATTATATTTTTTAATTTTTTTTAGATTTTAGCATTAGAAATTCACTATTTATTTAGGGTAAGAACCAATAAGGGTACCATATTATAGAGCCAAAAATACTTGTGTCTTTTGTTTGAATGGTCTCTTTATAAGACTTCTCAAGAATATTTAAAAATAAACTTAATCAGATTTTTAATTCACAAAAATGCATACCTGTATCAGCCTTTAAACATCCCACAGCTGGGATATAAGTCTACGATTCGGGATTCATCATCAAAGGGTAAATGCCATACCCACCACGCTGACCCAGTGCGGGTTGGTGTATATATTAGAACCCTTTCAACATGCGACATAACGCAAAATAATATTATATTTCCATAGTTTTTTTTCTATCATTGCATACCTCGTCTTCTACCTCTTCTATGAATTCTCTCCATTCTAAGGTTGCCTGGAAGAGATCTCTTTCAGCGATAAGGCCGCTGGTTGTTACACTAGTGTTTAAGCATCTTTTAAAAATTTTGTGAGAACAATAAAGATATAGATAGATAACTCTTTATGTTGTTCTTTATGCTTTATGCTCTTTAAGAGTTTATCTATCTATCTATTTCTCGATATCAATAGTTACAGAGTATCGATATCACCCTAATACTATCGTTGGAGAGAGGTATAGAAGAGAGCTTTAGCTGTCGACGGCGCGGATTATAGTGATTTCCCGGGGGAGCCGGACCTAAAAGACACCTCGGCTGCATCTCTATATTACTTTCCCATACTTCGACAGCTGAGGACCGGTGGCGGTGGTAATTATTTTGTGACGTGGTAATTGTTTATGTCAGACTATGTCAGATTAGCAAGGCTTTATAGGAAACTAGTTGTTAAGGTGCTACGTTTCGCTCATCGCGCAAAATTCAAATTTTCTTGCGTTTTTTGTCAATTACACCTTAATTACTCATCGCGGATTTATTGAAACCAATTTTGCGCCAATAAATAAGTTATTTTAAGAAATTACGGGTAAAATGATCACCTAGATAACATTGGTTTAGCTACAAATCTCAATAAGCTGATTTTCATCTTGGTTTTTGGTTTTGGTTTTTGATTCGTGTAATTTCTTGACACAATCAAACGATGATTTAATTAAGCTGTAATTGACGAAAAACGCAAGAGAATTTGAATTTCCCGCGCTGAGCGAAATGTTGGACCTTAACCGCGACTTCGTTCGCGTGGACATAAAAAAATTTAGCCTATGTCCATCTCTGACCCTTAAGCTGTATTTATGCAAAAAATCAGGTCGATCCTTTCAGCCCTTTAGCCGTGATAACGCGACAAGCAGACAGACAGACAGAAAGGAGACAGATAAACAGACAGAGAGACAGAGTTACATTCGCATTTAAAATATTAGTTAGGATCAAGAATCAGAAAAGAAATGCTACTATATTTAGAGATGACAGTATACTTACTTACGTAGGTACTTGTGCTTAGTATATTAATGTAGTGTTTATCAAAGTTACCAAACTAAGCTTAGCTAATATTTAAAATATATAAAAGCTAAATACTAAGTTACGTTATTTGGTCCACAAAAAGTAACTACGAGAGATGTACCATAAGTTTTTAAGTCATTAAATGTTAAGGGATGTAGATGACGTACTTACAAGAAAATAAATGAAAAAAAAAAACCGATTGGCACTTAGTTCCTCACTAATTTTCCCTGTATCGGGGCTGCCATGGAATACACAAAAAAACACGGTCACTTAACACCCAGACCCAGAAAAGATATTTATTTAAATTAATGTTGTTAAATTCATCATCATTCACATATCTGCCCAACGTCAAAGGTGTGGGACGAGTCAATAATAGAAAGTGGGTAGATTTAAGAAAATGACGTCATTAGATGAGATCTATTATGTTGAAGACGGAACAAGCCAAAATATTAATCATAATCATCGTTATTTTTTGTCTTTCCGCATAGGAATAAATCACCATAGCAATAAAAATATGGTCCAGCGAACATATTAATGTTTGCGATGATAATGTAAACATCAGTGTCCACCCTCCTCGCGACAATGCATCACGAGGCGACTTCCGCCGGAAACGGCGTAACGAGGCCGTTGTTCTGCCCCCGCACCTCAACCAACCCCTGTATTTTTCCACACTTCCCCCGGCTCTTGCAGTATTTTTATTCAGAGAATCATTACTTCGCAGAGCCTGTCGAGTCTTAGCAGTAAGAGACAGCAGAAAAATCAAGGTATTTATTATTTTGTCGCGGGTGAATAATGTTCGTTTTCTATGGAACGGCTGGTTTTTTTTTCGCGATTTTATGCTTTGTTCAGTAGTAAAAGTTTGTAGCAGTCTCGGATATAGTAAAACAGTTGCAAATAGAAACTTACCTCGGGATTCTGAAACGTCTGTTAACTTTGATAACAGATTAAGTCTATTGCTGTCTTTGTCATTTGCTTAGTGCCAGACAAAGGCAGCATTACAATTAATTTGCTGTCAAAGTTTACATACGTTTCAGAATCCCGAGGTTTATAGTTTTTATTTTTGCCTTTCATATCTACTATTTTATGGAAATATATATCTAGGATCCTAGATATCACTTTATGGAGACGTATCGAGCTAGAAGCAAATCTATAGTATGAATGAAAAATGAGTCGTGACAAGTTTATTTCGTATTTATATGGGAGTTGAACGGAACGACCAATTAGGCGATTCGCACACTGCGCCATGCAACGGGGCGCGGGACAGTGTGAGTGTTATTATTACTCTATTTTAGGTAATTGCCTTGCCTAGGTACAAATTGACATAATCAAAGATAATGACCGAGTGAGCGTCTTGTGAGGCCGATCGATCGATTCGATCTTGACAACCTCATGACCGATTTTGCTGGTAATCAAAATACTTTTGAATTGATTATCGAATGTTTCTGCCACATATTATCAAAATTGACCGATAAATGGCGCCACAGCAAACTTCCTCCCTTTTTGGGGAAATGCACCTTCAATAAAAAAAACAAACATAAGTCGACAAAAAATAACTATGAAATTGTAGAATTGAGATTATGCAAAAAAGTTTGTGCTCGCGAGGTCTACTGTTCAATTATTATATTTATAACTTAATATATTATAACAATTATTATACTGATTTGTCACCTCTAGGATTAATGTAAACTAGAGATGTTCAAGATTTTGATGAATTAATTAATGGAAAATAAAGATATCTTGAAACAAACTGAAACTGTCCATGACTTTTTTCCACCTGCCCAAAAAGGTATGTATAGTGAGTATCACACTAATATTATAAATGCGAAAGTTTGTGTGTAAGTACATACAGAGTGTGTCGTAATGAATGGATAATCCGTTGTCTACGGAAGAGGAACACTATGACAACCAAGAAAATCATATAGAAAAGTGCTGAAAAATTTCATATTTTTCGACTTTTTGGTTATTTAAGATACGAATTTCATTGAAAAAGACTTAGAAAATGTTCGATAACTCGAAAACCGTGAGACTTTTACGGAATACTAATTTTAATATTCTAAACAGTCATGATGCCCTTCATGCGCAGGTCAAGGGTTATCCATTCATTACGACACATCCTGTATGTACGTATGTACTTATGTAAGTGTGTTCCCTTCAACTCAGTAGAAAATAGCGGGTGATACCGAGGGCCACTGCTAGTCTAAGTATATTTGTGTGTTCGTATATTACCTGCTATAGTCTAAACGGCTTGACCGATTTTGACGAATGAGGTGTCGTTGAAGCCCTCTTTACGTCCGGAGCATCATAGGATACAATTATTTTGCTGTCGGGTATTTTGATTATCTTTTATTAATGCTACTTGTCCAATCTTCTCATACTGGTTGCTGATTGTACGGTATCCTCTCTGAGATTATACCATGATACCATTCATTCGAACCCGATGCCTCCATAGTGATGAATTCTGGTTGATATTAATAATTTGTCCGCAAGCCCTTTATGGATGTTTTGAAAGCTCTTTTAGAAAGGATGTAATAACTCTTAATAAGTCTCCGAGCTTCAATAGATAATCATTTTTAAGAGGGGATGCCTATAACTTTTTTATTGAGTAATTTATTTGCGATCATAGCTCAGCGGTTGGCGCAACCGGATCGCATAGCGCAGGGTATAGGTTTAAATATCATCAATAAGATTTGATATAAATAATAAATAAATAATAATAAATATTGATGGACGTTTCTGACACAGCGCCATCTAGCCCCAAACTAAGCAAGCTTGTATTATGGGAACCAGATAACTGATAGAATACATAAATACTTTTTTTTTGTAAATACGTACATATAATACATAGAAACATCCAGACAAAGAACAAACATCCATGTTTTTCACCCAAATATTTGTCCTGGGTTGGGATCGACCCAAAGTCCCAAAGTCACCGATATAGCTCTCAGAGTTTGCAAGCTGAAGTGGCAATGGGCAGGCCACATCACTCGAAGAATCGATAACCGATGGGGAAGAAAAGTTCTTGAGTGGCGACCACGAACCGGAAGACGAAGCGTAGGCAGTCCTCCCACTAGGTGGACTAACGACATTGTGAAAGTTGCGGGCAACCGGTGGATGCAAGTGGTACATTGTTGGTCGGTGTGGCGGTCTAAGGGGGTCTAAGGTGTGGGGTCTCTACCGGAAAAATATTCGGTTTCTGTAAAATAGCGGGTTAAACCGCGGGGCTTAGCTAGTATATATATAAAACTACAATCAAACAATTCACAAGGATAATTCTGTGGCCACATGTTAAAAAAATAAACATGAAAAAAATAAAACATTGGAGAGAAAACAAAAACACTACATACCTACTTGGCATTGACATAAAGTTTATAGAGCACTAGCTGCGGCCCGCAATTTCACCTGCTTTTCTATAGAAGCGGTTAATTTTTTTAGGATAAAAAGCCTATGCGTTATTCCAGGAAATAAACTACCTCCATACAAAATTTCATCCAAATCCGTTCAGCCGTTACAGAGTTGAACGGGAACAAACACACTTACGTACTTACATACTTACCTACATACCTACTTACATGCTTACATACTTACACACAAACTTTCGCATTCATAATATTAGTGTGATTCAATTGCCTGTTCATGGTCCTACATGTATAACAAGCGTCCAATAAAATATGTCAATAATGTCAGGAAGGTTCTGTGTATTACCAGTTTTCTACCAGGATTATAACGAGCTAGTTTTCTACTAAAATACCCCACGACTGTTGCTACGGCGTAGCTTCGTAGCAAAGCCGCTTATGCCCTAAGCTGTTCTAATTGACGCACTTTGAAGAGACGACTCGTGATGCCTCGTTAGACGGGACTTTACCTGGTAGGGATGGGCTTTATATACGAGTAGCTACTTATTACAAACAATACAACACTACAAAAACAATATCACATAAAGAGGATAGTCCTTCCGCGAGGTTTTAGCGCATTCGATATTTGAAATTTTATAGCTTTCACTCTATTTCTCGTGCGATAGAGAGAGCTAGTGAATTTTCTAAGCTTTTTGACGAAGTTAGCGTTTCGGGGGTAGTCTGTTATGACCCCTAAATTTTAACATAATCTTTTGTTTTTGGTGTCAATGGCTTAGATAATACATCCTAGCTCTTTTGCATAGTCTGTCGGGGAAGCACCACATGTTTGCCAGTCATTTAACTGCTAAGCAGTAGTGTGCAAACGTTACTGTGTTTCGGATTGAAGGGCAATGTTTCCAGCAAAACTACTGGGCCAAAGAGATTTAACATAAAATTTATCTCAGTGACGAGCGCAATGCATTGTCACGCATTGTTTTCAGCTGTCGAAATTCTTAATTCTGGGTGGCACTTAACTGGTGGCAAGCATAACGCCTAGCATCAGTTGAGCGACTTGCTCGTTTCGAAACCCAGTATCATAAATAAATAAAAGCTTGTATTAACAGTCCAGTTCTATGAAAAAGAAGAGCAAACAAACCAAGATGCTTTCGCAATTTTTAATATAGTATATTTTGTCAAATTTACAACAACAACACAAACGGAATCCATTTTTTTGTCGCAGCGTGACACAAAAAGGGTTGTGGTATCATTTCAACTTTTAATCAAATCGAAAGGATTCCCTTTGTGTTGAAACTTCATTAGCAAACGGACCTTTACAAATTTCAATTTGATTCGATTCATTCCTTTTCTTTATTATTATTTTCACAAAATATTTAAAAAAAGTTAATAAATTAAATTAACCACATATTCAAAAAAACAATTAATTACTACAATATTTCGGTAAAATTCCGATATGAAGTGGAATTACGCAAAAAATTATAGACCTAAACTAACGCGATTTTAGTAAAGCTCAGTGAATTTTATAGGTAATTAAAAAAAAAACTAGCATAAAATAAGAAAATGGTTGGTAAGTACGATGATCATCCAAAATAGTGTATTAATGGTCTCTGGATAATTTAACTGTTATTTTTATGTAGTAGGTTAAGTAGTTTAGGTAGTTGTAGTTTGTATGTATTTTGCTTAGTTAATAAAGGCACTTGCCCGATAAAAAAAAAAGTGTACAGATATCGTGTTGGGTTGGTGTTTTCTTCATATAATTACAATGGTGATAATGCCACGTAAACGTTTTGATTTTAAGTGATAACGATAATTTATGTGTTGCATGTTAAATGAAATTACTCATTTAATGGTCAGAGTCCATTAGTCGCACAATATTCAGCCATCTATCTACATCTGAAATCAGTGATGTCAGTTTCGTTATTTTATTATTATATCATAGAATATTCGTATTGTCGATCACTTTCATATTATTATTTAAAATATCGAATAATCGAAGGTGACAATAGTACTGGAGACTATTTTGTAGGTTAAATACCTACAGATTAGTGAGTTAAAAAAACCTAGAAGTAAAAAAAAACTCTTCTGTGTATTAGACAATGAGTATAGTCTAATTTGCTATCTAAGTGTTAAAACAAACAAAAAAAAAAACTGCAATTTTGCAAAATCCTTACAAAATTGTCATATTTGTTGAAAATGTATATTAGTAATAAGTATCGGGCTCGAAATATGGAAATGTCAAATAACTTGGTTTATAATCATCAATAGTTCGTTCTCTCGTTCGAATGATCGTCGACAGCTGCAATAAATTACACAAAGTTTAATGAAAGTTCTTGATTCTCAATTTTTGTTTTTCACATAACATTGACTGACAACTGTAGTTCAATATTCTAAACCGAATGATTTTGTTTCCATTTGCTTAGTCAGATTATCTAACATAGAATAACTTATTATTCTATGTTAGATAAACTGTCTAAACCGAATGATTTTGTTTCCATTTGCTTAGCCAGATTATCTAACATAGAATAACGTTATTCTATGTTAGATAATCTGAATCATTCGGTTTAGACAGTTTATCTAACATAGAATAATAAGTTATTCTATGTTAGATAATCTGACTAAGCAAATGGAAACAAAATCATTCGGTTTAGAATATTGAACTACAGTTGTCACCGATCATTCCAAAGCGAAAGGACTACATATAGGTAATAAAAACAAAATAATAACGTTTTCGAATTTTCGCCCCCACGAGGTTTCCCTGCCTCGGGAACAAATACAAAACGTTAACGTCTAGAAATTCATCACCCATTCTCTGCCTCGGCCGGGAATCGAACCCGACACCTTCTCATGACAGACGAGCTACCAACTAAGCCGTCGGGAGGTATGTGATATTAACAAATTCATTTCAAAATACACTCTCTCTGTTTGCCTGCCTGCCACAATTCCCCTGCAAATACCGTTTTTATGGTGCAAAGCTCCTTATCTCAGTTTCCACGCCACCGGGCTTCATGAGAAATGGACACTTTGTTCACTACGCTGCTCATACTGAGTTGATAAACGTTTTCATTTAATACTTAGTCGCTTAATTTATAGTATTTTTATTTACATTTAGATTAAGCTGCTGGTTAGTTACGACTAGAATAATTCTGTATTTCAGTGGTATAAAATATTAACTCCGCATTTTTTCGAAATAACGTCTATTGCACAATTAAAGTCACTTTATTTATTTATTATTTATTTACAAAATAAGCAACTTTACAGTTTAATTTAGACCAAAACGTTACTTACTCTACATATAAAAAAACTAAAAACATTTTAAATAAAAACAGAAAATCAACAATATAAAATTTAGACAATTAAAAAAAAATATAACACACAAAAAATACATATATAACATTAACATTAAAATAGCAAGAACTAGTTCTACATCACACTAATATAATAAATGCGAAAGTTTGTCTGTAAGTGTGTAAGTATGTAAGTATTTAAGTATGTAAGTGTGTTTCACCCCGTTCAGCTCTGTAACGGCTGAACGGATTTGAATGAAATTTAGTGTGGAGGTAGTTTACACCCTAGAATAACACATACATACACTTTTTATACCGTAAAAATATTCGGTTTCTGTAGATTAGCGAGTGAAACCGCGAGGCGCAGCTAGTAATGATATAAAGCGTTATGTCCTATAGCGCCTATAAATTACTTTGTATATATCGAAGCTTACAGCAGGTACTTATTATACAATACGCAACTTTAGGTAATTGTCTATTTATACTTATTTTATTTATTTGATTTAACCAAAACAGTATGTACCTACCTTAACAATTCTTGAGATAAAGACTATCTCGACCAAATTTTATTAGCCTTAAGGCTAAATTTTATTGATTATAGGTTGTTACCCGATAGTGTATTCATAGAATATTCAGAGACGATAGAATTTCCTTCCTTTCCCCGATAACCTGAGCATATCAGTCGGGGCGAGGGAGGGGATGTAAACACAAAGCCGCCGCACCGGCAGTCACGTGGAGCGCTCGCCGGGGGCGCATCACTGCTGGGGTGGCTTCACCCTTACCAACAAACAGTAAAAACTCTACAAACTTGCCGAACGCTGAACTATTCCTATAATACTGAAGATATCGTGACCAAATTAAAGTTACAAGAAGTTTTCAAAATTAAGAAAAATATATTAATTACATATAAATAACATATTTAACGTCACACAATCTTAGAAGTGAAAACTAAAAATATTACCTAATATTTTGAACCCTAATAGTGATGCACCCCCGGTGAAAGAAATCTTATCATGTATCACCTATACGTATCTATTGAACATATTAAAATACCTGTTTAAGTATTGAAATTTAGAGTACATTGTATATGTATACAACAACAACTCTAAAGAATATCAATACAAAAACATATCAAACTAAATTAATCATATCTTGTATAATGATCATAATGTAGCTAAGTGTAGAGTTATCCTTGTATTAATATAACTTATTAACTATGATTACTCGTATTATGGTAGGTGATTGAATAGAATTAAGATTAGTCAAATGTACGTGGCAAGAAGGACGCAGCTCAAATAAATAAGCAGGTCAAAATAAGGAGGTAAGCATTTTTAAATACGCCTTTTTATGGAGTGCTTACGTAGTTAATAGTTATGTATAATTTAATAAGTACCTAATAATATAATGCAGTTCAAGCTTTAGGTAATTGAACAAATTGTATCTAATTGTAATGCAATTCCACGGGGCAATTCCACCTGCTTTTTGGGTAGGCTTGCTGTTGTATTAAATTAGTGTTCGTTTTTTGTTTTTTGTTGTTGCTTGTACATGTTATATTACCTTGTCAATGAAATTGTACCTATCTAAGAATAAATATACTATCTTAACAATGTAACCAATTTTTTTTACCCATTTTTTAGTTTGTATTATTTCTATTGTTTGTTTATTGATCACTTACTTGGGGAAGATATTGACTGCTGCAACACAGCTTACGCTAAACTAGCAGGCAAGGCTTCAATTTAACTGTGCGACAAGTAACGTAAACAATAAAAAAATATGTATTTATTATTTGTAAAGTAAAAAAGACCAAAAAATATGTAAATTGCTCAAAGTTTATAGAAAGTTACGCGATCTTGATTTTTGGCTGCATGATTGTGGTGTTGTCCGTGTTGATTCGTTGGATAGCTAAACATTCCAGGGCAGGATTTGATTACATGCAGGTTGCTTTAGTCACTTTTACCCCAATAAAAGAAATTCAGAACTCTAATCGCAGGGTCTAGAACTACTATCGGATACTAGTTAAGTAAACCAATCGCGTTTGGGCTCATTTGATCGAGTCCTATTGATAAGATAATAGAAATGAATATATATAAAGAGAATATTAAAGTATTTTTACTTAATAATATGTAGGTTGGTTGTAATGTAGACAGGATTATTATTGTATTTTTGTAATAATAAATATATTTGATTTGATTCCATTTTGTACCGAGGACATGATGGGTACTGGACCATGGCTGTTAGATAGCACCTAGTAAGCCGATATTGTTTGGTCTCATTTTGTCTTAACAAATCCTTGTATAGCAAGGTGTTTTTGTTATACTAGATACATATTTTGCTTTAATAAAATGGGAATACTCACGTTAAATTGAGTCGGTTATTCCGACTATAGCCCGCAGTGCAAGGCAAGACAAGGTCGCGCGTGTGTCGCGCTTATAGCATTCCTTGATAGAGGTCTCTGAATGTGATAGAAACTATAGTGAGAATAACCGACTCAACGTGAATACTCTTAACGTGAGTATTCCCGTTTTAATACTTAATGTGTGAAAACCACGTCTGTTTTCGTAGTAGATACATATTACTGTCTTATGTTATACAAAGCGACCGCTCCTGTATATACATTTGACAAAATCTTTTCCAGGAATACATCACACTAATATAATAAATGCTAAAGTTTGTGTGTAAGTGTGTAATTAGGTAAGTATGTAAGTATGAAAGTCTGTTTGTTCCCGTTCAACTCTGCAACGGTTGAACGGTTTTGATTGAAATTAGGTATGGAGGTAGCTTACATCCTGGATCTTTTTATCTCGGAAACATATTCGGTCTCTTTAGAATAGCGGGTGAAACAGCGGGGCGCAGCTAGAATCAACTATATTTTCCTTACAAAACTTTAATACAAACAATAATACGAAGCCGAAAGCCGACAAGGATTTTTGAAAATTTGCTGTGCAGATTTTAATTAGACCTTAATCAATTCGGACAGCTTTTTGCGCCCCTGCTGGTATCGAAAGAAACTAATTGAATAACCCAGCCCCTAAAACATGCTAAACTATTACGTCAGGAGTTGTTTGCATCAGCGTTAATAGAGTTATTAAATTTAGCGCTAATTTATTCAATTTGAGTCTGAGAGAGACAATGGCTGCCGAGGGCGGGGCTTGCTGGGCGCCGCCCGCCTCACCTGAATCATTATTAACATATCTGTCTTATACAGGTATGTATATTTTCAGTTTAATTGTCTTGGTACTTGATGTAGCTATTTTCCTCTGCGTTTGTTAGAGGTTTTTTTATGGTTGACAAGCTAGGCGGTTGACCACAACTCTTCTAATGTTAAGTGATGGTGTGATCGAAGATGGTAGGCACACCTAGCCTGGAATGGGAACTAGCTCTCAGATGAGGCTGCCGGAATATACCGTTAGTGTTATAATGTTTGCGACAGATTTTCAACTAAAGCGTGGTAACTAGCCAGCCGCGTACAGGAATGTACCCACCACCATGATAAGGTTTCCTCCCTGGTATATATATATTATCATTTTATTTTATTTTATGCATATCCAAAACTCCGCTTATAGAACAAAATTTAATATTTTGCTCTCGATAAGTATTTTCAATCCAGTTCTCGACAAATATCGAGGGCTTAGGGGTAAATTTTATTGCTTTGTGAGCGAGATCGAGCCTCCCCAAGGAGCGATCGGTTGGCAAACACCGCGATCCGCCGCTGGAGGATTCAGATTGAACGTTTCTGGATGTACACTTCAACATTGTTGTAAACAAAAAAATATATTGCTTTTTTCCAAATCCATGCTACTTTTCATTTTTTTTACATTTTTTTTCCCTAAGAAGGAGGGTTAATGTTTTTGGGCTTTATGTAAGGGTTCGTGTATTCCTGTATACTACCTCCTGTAGCCTAAACTGATAAATCAATTTAGACGAGCGATGTGTCTTTGGATTCCTCTTTACGTACGGAGTAACATAGGCTGCATTTTGCAGTCGGGTATTTTGTTTTTCTTTTAATAATATTACTTGTTGAAGCGCACTCGTTTGTGTTCGTAGCTTAATTTCAGGTTCAAGTTGCAACTTTGGAACTTCGTTTACTTAATCTACATCGGAAGTAACTAGATAAGTATAGACTAGGCTAGGTATAGGATAAGTCATTAGGTTTCAAAATAGTAACAACTAATTGTACAAATGTTAAAAAAGCCCTCACAACGTATTTCATTTATTTATTATCTCATAATCGTATAATAAATAGTTTAGAAACCCAGATGAACGGATGGACGAAGTTTCAGCTTTTAGCTGATCATATTTGGCAAACGGTACACTTGGTTAAAAAGTAATTCACTTTCATTTTTAATTGAGAATTTTTTTAATGATACCCAGCTTGAGCAGCCGTCATTTTACAAGCTTTTATTTTACATGCAAATTTTGCATGCTTGCCCAAATTCCGATGACAATACAATATTATAAGAACGGGCTGTTCTAATGATAGAGACGGAAGGTGCGAAACTGAACTCCTCAGTAACTAACAGTAGATTTATGGGGTTTTTTTCATTTTGATCACTGTACTAATAACGGATTTTATAAAAGCTTGTCTGGAAATAGTTATTTGTTATGCAAGGCTTAAAAGTTTTTTTCAGGCGCGAGTACTTGTATTGAAACTTGAGCGTAGCGACTGTTTGAAAGGTACGAGATGCAGAATAACTTTTTACCTCACTACAGATAGAAAAATGTTAGGATAATGGAAAGAAAAAGTTTTTTTTTTCATGCAGTCGTCGTTCTGGCCAGTGCGATTATTCTAAAACTGAGGCTAGGGCACTGACGTGAAATAAGTATTAACGAATTTTCAGTGGACTGGCGGTATAGAAAATTATTTAATAGAAAGGTTCGAATTTAAAAAAATATTTCCACGCTAGCGGATAAAATGCTGTTTTGCACTCAGATTTTGCATGATAAACAGAATCTTTCCAAGCTTGTGAGGTGAAAGATATATTTTTCAACAAAAACTTATTTGAAACCTACTTTGAAACGGTATACTTATTTAAAAGTGGTGTATAAGATTTAACTTTTATTTTACAAGACGTACCCTTCAACCGATTTTGATGAATGAGCAAACACCTCAACCAGCTGCTCGGCTTTCAGTTGAAGCGTTTAAGCTGTAGGTGATAACATACAACAAACCCTTTAACTATAATACTTACCCTCTTTTTGGCTTCGCCGCTGTCGGATAAAAAGCGAATACCGCTCAGCAGAATTTAATAAACTGTATCTTAGTTATTTTCGGCTGAGTTCACAATTTTCTATATTAAATCGTCGAAGCGGCGTGGGAGAGGTTGCCATGATACCTCTGAGGAGTTAATAAGTCATAAATAGAGAGGTGGAAGAGGACAGGGAGAGATATAAAGCAATAAGAGTGAAAGGGAGGGTCTTTTCCCCCAGGTAAAGCTTAAGCGCAATCGTTTGGAAAAAGGTAGCAGTGGACGAACTGTGAGGTGTCACCGAATGGTGAATTCGGGCGAACCAGTAAATTTTACGGGACTGAATGGAGTAATTATCGTCTAGTTTACTGACGATATTAATAATATTTGTGACAATTCCTAGTGTTCTCAAATTTTTCAAGAACTTATTTGCTATGATGCCCACAACTTTGTATGCGGTGCTGCTCGGCATTTGGTTTAGCACACGGGACCAAGCTTCAGATTTCGGCCTTGTAAATATTTACAAAGTAAAAATGAAAACTTATATACAAACTTTAAGGGGTTCATTATCTTAAATAATTCATAACTTCCCGCTGTCAGCTTTCAACTTTTTTTCCATGGAACTCTCTAGAACATTTCATGCTTCTAAAACATATCGGCTTAGGCTGTGCGTAGTCTGTCGATCATTAATTACATTTATTTTAAGTCGATTGTAATAGGTGTCTATTTATTAAAGCCGTAGTCTAGATTAAATATACGGTATAGACAAACTTGTAATTTACATTTTGTTTTAATAAAACGGGAATACTCACGTTAAATTGAGTCGGTTATCCCGACTATAGTTTCCATTTTATTAAAACAAAATGTATCAAAACCTCGTCAGTTTTCTTGTAATTTACATCTGACGAGTTTTTTTAAATTGGAAATTTGGGTCATTTTCTTTATTATTTTTGTCGATGTTGTATCTTGGATGTTTATATCTACGTACTGGATTCAATTCCAAAAACCTTTTAAACCTTCTTCGCTGCTGTCGATACTTATACAAACAACTATCTTCGAAACCTTGACTAATAACAGAAAACAACAAAGTTTAAAAAAGGTTTTAGGTTTTAGACTAAAACGCGTGGTCACTTAACACTGTACAAATAATGTGCAATTATTTAGTTCAGATTTTTCAATACTAAAATTTCGGAAAAACTTGTTTGATTTCTCAGGCTCGAGGACAATTTTCCGTCTTTTACACTCACCAGGCTTCAATGAAAGTGTTTCACGGTCCATAAGTGGCATTGTTTCGCATCGTCACATCCTCGAGTGGTTGATGGAAGGTAGAGTAGCTGAGCGCGTCGATAACACAAGTGCCTCTACTGTTGGACGGATCGCTAATGGCGAAACAAGCTTTTATATTATGCAGTTGAGTATCAGAAAGCTTATTTTGAAGCATAAAATTACTTGATATTTGTAGTGTTTTAACAACCGAGTAAAACAGTTTCAATTGATCATTAAAAAATATTCTCAGAATTCGAATCAATTCAATTCAAACGATAACGCAAAGTACATATTTTTTTCGGAACATCTACTTTATAATATAGCGGATTGAAAAGAAAACATCTTTGTCGAGTTGTATATAACTTATACCTACCTACTTATAGTAAAGGACAGTGGGGGAATGTGGTCTAAGAGCCGCCAAAAATAAGACATATGCGAAATAAAATGGTATAAAGTAGTCTTCAAGTACGCAGACGGGCATCAGAATCTGCGCGAGTGATTTCGAGTAATGCTATGTTCTTTGACTCATAGGTAAATGCAGGCAGGGTGCCCTCCGGTAGCCTTGGCAACTAAGTTTCACAACCACATTCAGATTTTCGTAGTCTGTAAGCTTAGAGCAACACAGGCCTCCGACCGACCTCTAGGCCATTCGGGCCGGTACCGTCTTGCTCAATTTCTGTAGGTTACGGGCGAGGTTAGTGCGTCCATTGCAGTGCTTGGCAATCCAAATTGACGTCATCGGCACGCATCGGCCCGTCCGCGGAGTGGACGCATATTTTAACTCCTTACTGCATTGTTCCAATGCGTACGAAACGGACAACTAAGGAATACAGGAATACACACTTTAAGGAATACACATGCCTGTATAATGGAGTAGTAGCTTGCTTGCTAGTTAACGGCATGTGCAAGGAAATGGTACACTATGGATACATTTGCAATTAAACGTGCATACAATTTTCTTCCTCGCATGCCTGTAACTTGCCGGTTTTGCAGCCCCCCGCGACTCCTCTCTTTAATTGCATGCTAGTAAGTCAAATGTCGAGCAATCTACTCGCTTGCCAGGTCCAGGCATGCCATATGAAAGTAGCTGGTACGTGCAAGAAGCTGGTATGAAAGTGTGCCAGCTACAGGCATGTGTATTCCCGCCATTATTCCTCCGTATAAAAAGTTGCGGGCATCAGCTATTAATAAATAAAATGTTTTAACTGGAAGAATTTGAGGTCATTACTGTTTTCTACAGTTCTAACTATAAAAGTTAAATTTAAAATCCATCGGAGCTTTTAAATTTTCTATCGAGAATTTTTATCCCTTTTTTGCAGCGACAAGTACTATTATAAAAGAATATATTTAATAGTAGTTTCCGTTAACTATAATTTTTATACAGATAGATAGATAGATAACTCTTTATTGTTCACACCAGAAATTACATACATAATACAAAAATCTACTTAAAACTAGTGTAACAATTGGCGGCCTTATCGCTTAAAGCGATCTCTTCCAGGCATATAATATACAGATTTGTATATTATATAAATATTACTCAAAATAGGATATACTTCATCCTACTAAGTAGTTATAAGTCATAGTTTATAAGTCATAATTCTGTCCATCCAAAGGTTGTCTGGAAGAAATCGCTTTAGGCGATAAAGCCGCCCATTATACTACTGTTTTTTAAATAATATTGTTTTTTAACTTTGTATGTTTTGGTGTATAATAAAGTTATATTGTATTGTATTGTACTAACATTACAAATACAATAGAAACCCTGTACCTGTGTGTCCATTACCTTGTTTGTTACCATTTTTCGTGAATATCTCTAGGGTTTCCGTCAAGTTCTAAGGCAGGCCACCGAAAATATTTTAGTGAGCTGCATGCTGCGTGTATCTTGTGTAGATTTTGCCCGGTCACCAAACAACGAGATAAGGTCTGCTTGTAACGAGGCGCACAGAATAGAAAAATCATTTTTTTTTAATACTAGGCTGTTAACACATGTAGCAACTTGATTGGCGTTTGCCTCCGTCTAACAAACGAGAGATTTTCACTATGAAAATTGACGTGGTTTTGACATATTTTGTATTAAAAATATAGTTTCGATCACATTCGGTGACCTTTATCAACGAATGCTAAGCATGACATGCACGCAACCTCTAGTATATATCATCGTCGCCGATCCTATAGTCGGAATAACCGACTCAATTTACCGTGAGTATTCCCGTTTTATTAAAACAAAATATGTTTTTCCTTTTATTTTCTCTAGTCGGTATGCGATCTGTGTTTGCCCGCTGTTTTAAGAGTCAAAGATTAGATGAAGTACACTTTTCCTAATTAAAACATTATAATTAGCTCAGCAAATCATTGTATATTAATATCATCTGTAAAGCAAGCTGACAAAACGACACCCCTGCGCCATGATTAATGGGCTCTTTTATAAACTGAGGCGTCAGAATGGGGTGGAATGCAATCCAGTTAAATAGTTGAGAAACCGCTGAATAGGTGGTTTGGTTATTAAACGCATAATTGTAATTGGTTTCGAAAATTCAGTTAAAATAATCTATTTATTTAACGCCAACATGTCCACGTTTAAGCACCGGCTCCATTGTGCCTACCGACAGTGTAATTGATGTTTAGTTGCTAAGAATAAATCTTATATTTTGGCTCCACAGGTTTTCTTACATTAGTGACAAAACTCGTCGTAATGAATTCTCCAAGACATAGTTATTGTCAGTCATATTGCAAGATACATTAAATTTTTTAGTTTATTTATTTCCTGTAATCATCAGCTTTACAATGTCTATAAAATACAAATAAATGTAAAATTCAATAAATAAATAAAATAAAAATTATTTTAATGTACTTTGGTGATTGAACATATGGCCAAAACAGATTACGAGTACAGTAAAGTATTTAAAATTTTATAATTTTACAAGTAAAAACATATTTTTTAAGAAATATTAAACCATCGATGTGTAAAAGAGTATGATGATCGTATGTGTGTCTGTCGTCGCTGCGATACATCACAACATTATATCACATGAAAATGTATTAAGAAAACGTCAATTAATGGTCGCCATTCGGCCTGTTACCTTTATACGTGTTTGTTTAAAAAGCTTAGAAGAAAATATTTTTTATTATTTATTTATTATATTTTTTCTTTAATATATGACAGGAATTTAAAAACCTAAGCATATTTATATAAATTTTATTTTTGTATATACTAGCCTGTCCGCACGGCTTTCACCTCTTTAGGGGTTCATCACCATCATCATATGCCAGAAAACGTCTACTGCTGAACACAGGCCTCCCCCAGAGTGCGCCACACCGACAAACAACGTGCCAATCTCATCCACCGGTTGCCCGCGACTCTTTAGGGGTTGATTTTTGAAAAATCCTGAGACATGCCTTTCTTTATTTTTTGTGCTTATTACATAAACAGAGTTTCATTGGCTTAGCATGAAAAAATATTTTATTTCCATACAAACTTTAGGGGTCTATTTTACCCCTTTAGAAGAGGAATTTCGTAAAATCCGGTCTTTGACCTAGACCATTTGAGGAGTATTTGGTTCAAATTTCACATCTATGTCATAAGCGGTTGCTCTGTGTGTTGATTCCTAGGAAGGGGCTTGTTCTTTTATATACATAATATATAGATTTTACGTTCACTGTGTTCACACTTTAAAAGCCTTGACAAAGATTTGACACAATTTTGGAAAATATAATACAAAGATTCGAATTTATAATCTCATTCCTCTGAATTATAACTTTAGTGTGGATAAATAATTTACCCAATGTCAAATTTATAACATACAATGTTAGTATTACAAACAAAAGAAACCGTAACAGCTTAACCTAAAATTATGACGAAAACTTGATTACATACTCTTGCAGGTCATTTTTGAAGTTACGTACCAAAAAATAAAGTTGAACTTCGGTGTTTGTTCGTCCGCCTGTCTCGATTTTATCAGCTACTTCAGAAGCCATAGCAATTTTGTATTTAAATCTATTTTTAAAAAACGCTTTAAACAATACCAATCATCCCACCCCGCCGTAAGTCGACTCGCTGACACTGGAATATCACGGCAATATCGGGCCGAGTTCATTTCACGGGCAGAGGAGTTCGCAAATGAAGTTTCCTCGGTCCAACGAGCGCGGATTTCACGCACTGATTTATGGGAAATGGATGTGGTATGAGACGTGCGCTTTGAATCACGAATGAGATGTGATTTCCGTACATACCATATTACCTACGCGTAAGTTTTGTACAATCACACTACTTAGTATTCTTAATACAAAAGTTTGTAAATGAGACATAAAGTTCTAATCCACAAAGATGTGGCCTTTTTTCCCTCGAACGCTCAAAGAAAGAGAGTAATGTTTTTTCTTTAATTAGGAAAACAGATAAAGGCAATTTTTTGTTATATTGAACGGATTGAACTACTTAGGTGTTATTACACTACTTATGTGTTTGATCCAAATACTCAACTCTGTAAGAGTGCTAACAGACGCGTGGATTTAGTTCGCGTGGACAGCCTTCTAAAAAACAAGAGAGAAACAGGGAGAAACACATTATCCCCTTCCACAAGGAAATATCGTTGAGGCAGAATGGTTTTTGAGTGGCGACCACAAACCTCATGACGCAGCGTATGTTGACCTTCCACTAGGTGGACGACTTTGTGAAAGTAGCGGAAGCCGGTGGATGTAATGGCAGATTGTCGTTCAGTGTGGTGCTCTTCGAGGGTAGGCTGATATCCCAGCAGTGGGATGTTTAAAGGCTGATATAGTAGTAGTAGTAGTGGTGCTCTAATGGGGAGGCCCTTGTTCAGCATTGGATGTCTTCTGGCTGATGATGATGATAAAATAGTAAGGGTAACTCATTAATTTGCCATCCTTTTATCCCAAAAATGTCAACAAAACATTTTCGCAAAATAGTTATATCTACAATTTTAGCACTGTTTTAACCTTGTTTTTTAACCCTTTGGGTGCCCAAGATACTTGCCCAAACTAGTTTGGGGCCCACTGCTAACCTTATACATCTTGCGATATTTCTCTAAAATTTGTATTAACTTTTGTATGCTCTGTGTTGTTTTCTGCTAATTAATGATAATATATCTTTTATTTTATCTTTAAAAAAATAAGTGATCTTAGTATTTTTATTTTAGTTTAATTAACAGCAAACAGCCATATTATAAAATTTACCACTTAAGTGGTAGTAAACTTAATAATAATATTTTACTATGAAAACTGACGTGGTTTTGATACATTAATTATAGTATAGCCCACAGCACTACTCTCAGATTACTGATAGAATTATTAAAACGTAGCGCTAGCAGTAGCTAACTTAGCAGACAAAGTAACATCTACTATGTTACTTTGTCTGCTAATAAAAATGAAATAAATGACTAACGAAGCCGTCGGACTAGTATTAAAAGTAGATGAATGACAAAATGGTAGATCTGTGTTATCCATATTGCTGCGCCGGCGATGGAGGCAGGCGCGTTTGATGCTCATCAAACCGTTTCGACTTACATGTGCAATCCTTTTCCATTTTGGCTTAGTGACGCGCTTAATGTGGTTTGATGTATTCGTTTTAGAGTATTTTTTGTGCAATTTAGTGAAGAAACGAGCAAGTTACTCTGATTGTAAGTGTCATGCTCGTACAGTTCAGTACCAACCACGATGCGCGGCAATGTACTGTGCTCGTCGCCGATTTAAATTCAAGTATTTTTTTGTGGTGAAACAATAAAATAAAATAAAAGACTTTATATTCATAAATATTAAAGCTGTATCCAAATAAGCAATGGTTTAACACGATTGTACGCTTATAAGCGACACATAAAAACTAACCATGATGCGTTAAAATCAGTTAAGTATGGCACAGTATGCATGAGGCTTTCCTTTGTCTATCCCCCAGCCATTTCATGTGGAAACATCGGTAGGGTTGCTACCAACTCTACTTTTGGGTACTTCTGAAAATTTTCTGAAAACTGAAAAGCCACGCCCCTTTACAGCGGCGGCTGTGATTGGTGGCGGTTTATCTACATCAGCAAGCTCGGCGGCCAATGGGTGCGATGTCTACGCGCAGCCGTAGCGCTACGGCGTAGAGGTGAGCGGGGTGCTACGGCGTAGCGGTGCGGGGTGCTTCGCTCCACAGACGTTACGCCGTTCCTGCCTCGCCAAGGAACAGAAAAATGTAAGTAATTGTGATTTTTATATTCTTTTCTTTGATTTCATGAGGTTTGTTGCTCTTTTAAGTTTTTGTATCTTTAGTATCTTTGTATTGTTTGTATGTATGTAGGTGCACAGAGATTATGTAGATATATAGTAGGTTACTAGGTTCAGCTGTAATGTCTACACATTTACGACGGTATATTATGTAATACCTTTGTCTGATCTCATATCTGTATAAAAGTCAATACTGATGTAATTATGTAACATCACTTGCGCTTTTCAAAGCTCTTACAACATAGTATTTTAATTGAATTGCAAATACTTTGCATAATAGTTTTATAGCGAATTAAAGATAATAATTATATTTTACTCGATTTCACTAAATTAGGTTTCTGAAATATTTCTGCAATTTTTATTTTGTCATTAATTTATGTTTTATATAATTTCTGGTCTCTATAGCAATTTTACAGCAATGTTTTTTTATTCGCATATATTTATAATGGCACTGCAACTGAATCAGCCACTTAACATCCCACTGCTGGGATATCGGCCTACCCTCGAAGGGTGGTTAGGCCATATCCACCACCCTGGCCCACTGCAGGTTGGCAGATTCACATACGCCATTGAATTTTTTCCAGAAATAAGCACGTTTCTTCACGATGTTTTCCTTCACCGAAAAACCAGTGGCATATATCCGTAACTAATTTCTAAAGAACTCATTGGTACGGGCCCGCCCGGGCTACCACGACTTTACTTCTTTTTATTATGTTTTTATTTATCTGACTCATACCTCACATATAATAGCCATAAAACACAATAAACATATAAAAATAGAATCAATGGGACGACGATTGCTATTTCATAACGTATGTCCTCCCCCAGATCCAACGTATAGATAGCTAAGCTTTTTCTACAAAGTTTGTATATCAGCCTATGTCAAACATCTTTGTTCTTCTTACATACGATTCCTAATTTAGATTTCTGTATGAAAAAAGCTCCGATGGATGTTCCCAATTTTTTGAATACCTTAATAATTTGTCCTCTTAGTCTACGGGAACTAATCAGCGTTTTTTTATTCGGTTGAGACCTATTTTCAGCAATGGACGTTTTCCGGCCTACGATGATGATGATGTTTGTATATTGGTCTGACAATAACTTAACTATCTTTGATCCGATCTCCGTGAAATTTTTGAAGCAAATTGATAATGCAAATAAGAAATTTAAGTTCGAATATGGTTAAAATCGATTTAGAAATTTCGAAGTTACAGGGTCGCGACACAACTGTTAATTTTGATTTAAAACTATGATTTATTTGTTTCAGATGCGGTATCGTGTAGTTTGATGAGGGAAATCCGGCAGCCATGCAGGGGCTCAAAGCCGCGAAGGAAAAAGCCTCAGGGCTGTTCGCCAGCAAACCCCTGGTTTTCAAGTAAGTAAAATTATGCAACTAGTGGTCACACGCGCACGTTTCTATGTGATTATGAAGCTCTTGTATTAAGAAGATAATTATCGTTTTAAGGGCTACAGAGTTTTTTCTCGTTTATCACACTGGCGCATTTAGAAGTATTTATAGATAGAGTTGTACATTTCCAAAAAATTGTAACTAAGTCGTACTTTAGCATACATCAGAAATATCGTTAAAAAAATCCTTTGATTTTTCCTGATTTGATGGAAATTATTAAAAAAAAAAAATTTTACTGTTATTTTTGTCCATAATTCTGTCGTCAAATGGTAATAATCTCCTTGAAATAAGGAGTAAATCTATGATTGTAATATTTGAGAAAAATACACGGGCTTTTCCGACGATAACTCAAAAGTTTGCTTTGGGTTCAACGTGTAAGAAAAAAAAAAAACTTATAATACACTATATTAATATTACATGGTAGAACAAAGCACATTAAAATTTTCCACACTTTCTACTCAGGTAACAGAAAAACCCTTAAAATTAGCTACAAACATTAACCCACTGTAACTACTCAGTTTAAATAACCACCTGTCAATAAAAGGCTGTAACAATCAATCACAAGACTATTTCTATAAAAAAACCCGAGTTGATGAGAAGCAAACAAAAAGAAACAATTGGTGTATCTCGGGAAGGCAGGGATTCGAAGCAATTTACGAAACCTGTGAGACAATCGAAGATAATATTGACAGCCGGTAAATAGTTGCAGTAGAAATAAATTGTGGGGGCCGAGATCCCGACAGTAACAAGCAAGCGTGTAGTCAAAATTTTTAAGTAGGTATAAAACACTTATACTAACACTAAATATATACTAACACTATTCTAAATACAATCTAAACTTAAATAAAAGAGCTAAAATTACAACCAAAATTATTATAAATTTTTATACTATTAATATTATAATAAAATATTATCCGCGGGCAAGGTACCCAAAAGGCTCGTTCGTTCAATAGCAATGCTAATTCTCTGGTCGAGGTAAGCACCAGCCCTTTGGTCGTTTGTTCTTTCTATCAGCCGCTTAGAAAGATCTTTAAAAAGTAACCATGCGATGGTATAAAATAATATCTGACATTATTTTTAGGGTAAGTACCATAGTATGGTAAAATAAGTGTTTTTTTTAAATCTAATTACTGCTACAGTCTTTGACTTGACAAACGTTAGTGGGGGCCAAGGCCCTGTACGCCAAGGAATTCAATACGCGCCAAGAAATATGGTCCACAAAAAATCCAAATAAATACATTAATTTTGATTATGATTTTGGGATCACTGTTTTTGTTTGATGCATTTATGCCATGGTAGTCAAAGGTTTCATGGAGTTATTTCTATTAATTAGATTAATACTATTAACTGTGGCTATATAGGTAACATAAAATACAGCCTATTTAATATAATTTTAGCCTAAACTAGAGCATTCAATTTTCCAGTTTTATAATAATATAACGTAGGTGAGCACGTAATATAACGTTTTTTTTTAAATTCATCCCCAAAGGAGCTTTTATAGGGTGAAGACAGTTTGTATGGAATTTCGATTTTTTTACTCGGTATCCCATAGAGCCCTAAGCCTGCGAGGCTGAAGACCGAGCACCACGAACGAAGTCTCAGGATTCTGTTTGTTTACCTATAAAATATCAAAACAAGTAATATCGTTAAAAGAAAAAAAAATACCCGACTGCAAGATGTAGCCTATGACATTCCGGATGTAAAGAAGAAAAATTAGTCAAGCCGTTTAGACTACAGGATGTCTAATATGAACACACAAATGTACTTATATATTCACATATACCCCAAAAAAATTACACTTGGGCAGACGGGTCAAAATACGCTTCTTCAAAAAAACAACACTCATTTAGCAATAAATAAAAAAAAATAAAAAAACTTGAGTTAGTGTTTTTTGGATGCTTTTACAGCTAAAGAGTGTGATACAATATTTTACATTTTTCGTAATAGACTCACAACTTAGAGCAACTCCATACCGGCCCGAACGCCAGCGTTGCTCTAAGACTCACAATGATGTGAAATTATGATATGGAAGGTTTTATGGTACTGAGATTTGTACAGACATAATTTTATTATCCGGGCATGACAAGCGGATCGGCGTGCACCATCGCCCACAGCCGGATAAAAGCTGCATCGAAGCGCAATCACTCGTAAACCATACAAATAATCACAAGGGTTTATCCCTGTGATTCACGAAACCTTACCAACATCCGAACAGACATATTCTTTGTATGTTTTCTTTGTACGTTTAGTATTTTAGTCGAAAAAGGTGTGAAAAATAATATTTTGTTTCTGGGCACAAAAAAAAATGATTTAAAAATGTATTAGTAAAGCTGTGGCGAAACGCCTAGCCTGTCGACTAAAAAAACTCCATTAACTGTGAGAAATATATAATAAACCCTTAAGATGCCGCAGACTAGCAGACTGATTAGAAAAGTGCTTTAAAAGGCAAAATTGTCAATTATGAACAGGAGAGTAGATTTGGCAGTTTTTGTATTAAAATTTGTCTTTTTTAAATTCTTTTTTTAAACTTATCTGATTCAAACCTTATTCTTTTGCGCATAGAATAGACATAAAACCTACGCACATAATATATGGTAGACAAGTGGACAGCAACTATTTTTATCATTTGAATTATATTATATCTTTTATAACCCCTGATATACAAGTAGACAAAACTGCACGCCATCAATCGCGCATGACGACGCAAATCCGGATGATGTCTGTTTGTTATCAGCGCTGAGCAGTCGACTGCGTCCCACCCGCTGAAATAATCGCATTATTGCGGATCCACTCGATTTGGAAACGAATTCGCCGAGACGGTATATCGATTGTGAATCGCTCGTAAGTCGGTCATTGATTTGGAAATGTCGGTTCAATAATAAAAAATTTGGTTTTACCCCTAGCTCTCAGTTTCTTCTGCCCAAATCCATCAAGTCGATGCCATCTCACTTAAAACTTTCAATCTTTCAACTTCAATAAAATATTTTTTGCAAGTCAGTAATCGTCTATGAAAGCTCGGTAATCGAAAATTTGATCTCTACAGACAACAAAAGTAACGTTCGAAAACCGAACGCCACCCACAAGCCGGCTACCATTTAGTAATCCATTTTAGTAACACTTTTCAGAATTTAATTTGAACGCAATTTTTTTTGGATTGGGTCATCCAATAAAACTTGCGTTCCTTTTTGGTTCCTTAACCTTATGTCAGGTGTTCATTGAATTATTGCAAAAGTACGTCTTACGACCAGAGTACTTCAAAAGTATGAATACGTTTAACAAAACTGCTACTACTACTCTCTATAAAATCGGGATTTGTCATTAATTGTATAAAAATAATTTAAAACAACTAACACTAAAACATCTTTATCGACTGGCGCAAGCTACCCCGCGCTCTAAGCTGATAAATTGCGTAGCGACGAGAGGAAGGGTAGCCGGTTCATTATTTAGTCCGTTTAAATCGCTAAGTCCTTAAAAGACATTAGCAGGCTTTGTACCGTTATCGCAGTACACAAAAGAGATTTGGAGCGGGATGAGAGAGGGCTGTTATGCATAACGTTTATGGATGTTACTATAAATTAAGAAGTAAAGTAATTTTGTCAAGATTACCAGTTCTATGGAACATCTCATTTTAAAGAAAATACAAAGTGAAACTCAAATTTGAAGTGAATGCAAAATAATTAGAAGCTCTACATGATTAACTATTATTAAATCTCAAGCTATAGTTAGTTTAAAGTTCTAATGGAGGATTTTCCGACAGCCGATAAAAAAAAACTAGTTTACTAAATGACCCAATAGATGGCGTTCGCAAACAATGAAGTGGTAAAAAGCGAGTAGCCAACTGCCATCAAGTCATGGCAGTCACTGTCACCATCCTCTTTGACTGCCATAGAGGACTATGGGTACAAATGCGCATTTATTTGCCATCACAGACCTAGTCTAGTGTTCTGACTACGTTCGTTAATTTGCATTTGCGTGTGTATCACTCATTGTTAGCTTTGTTGAGCTTTTGTTGTTAGCTTGAAAAATAAATTCAACAAATCGAAAAATGATAATGAATGGCATTTGACTATTATTTTTTTGTTTGGACTTTGGATCTTTATTTTGACTGTGACATTAGACCATGATGTCTAATGTAGCAAAAAGTTATTGTAAACGTCACTCACGTCAAAATGATAGGTTAAATTAAGTGCTCAACGCCATCTATTATAATCTTTTAGTAATGTTTTTTATGAGCTGTCAGAAAATCCCCCATTGGACAGCACTCTTACTCGTAGTTGAAGAGAGAGTTAAAAACTGGTCAGCTGGAAGGAGAGGCTACTAAAACAAACGATAAAGTTGACAACACTCTTTATTATCACGCAACTTAGTACACACTTCGTTTTTTTTTAGACTAGGTTTAAATATCAACGATGACATACACATAACACTAGCAGGCCCCGGGGTTTCACCAGGAGCGGACTGTTGGGCGGGCCTAGGGCGGCAAAATTTGGTATTTGTTTTTTTTTTTTACTTACACGTCAACGTTTAAAAACTCAATATCCGCAACACGCTCGAGCCCATTTTGCTGTTGGCTCTTCGAGAATCTTAAACTGTTTCTTAATCCAGGTTGTAAGCTACCTCCAAACCAAATTTTATCCAAATCCGTTCAGCCGTTACAGAGTTGAACGGGAACAAACACATTGACATATTTACATACTTACACACTTAAGCACAAATTTCGCATTTATAATATTAGTGTGATAGTTCTTTTATGCTATAATGCTCCTATCTACTAATGTAAACACACAATATGTTACTCAGCCACTACCTCGTATTTGTCATACTCATCATCATCATCATCAGCCAGAAGACGTCCACTGCTGAACATAGGCCTCCCCCTTAGAGCGCCACACCGACCGACAACGGTACTACTCACTATGTCATTCTACTCGGCAGTGATAGTTATGTCTACCGACAAAATCAAAGAGCGCACTGATCAACCGCACACAATGATTATTTCTAAGACCCACCCTCACATCTAGCACATTTTCACACTAAGTTCCAGCAGCACTCAAGCTAATTGTTTCCGCCATTTGAATATTGTCTGCGACAATTACGCGATTGGACCATCGTTGGGAACAACGGGCCCCAAATTAATTGCTCTCTCCAAACGCTTTGTTTTATATATTGCACTTGACTTGATGATGTTTTAAATGGAACAGGTTATTAAATTACTTTGGCTAGACCATTGTTAGTTGTTTTATTTATACAAGAATTTAACCTATTTGGTATTTGTCGCACTTTTGTGCCTTATTAGGTTCGATTGATTGTATTTTAGGCTAATAGGCACAAACTAATCTGTAAAATTAAACGAATAGGTGGAAGTCTCTTAATTATTTAATGGAAAACGTAGTTAAATCAAAAATGTTCCAGAAATATAACATAATAAATAATCTGTTTTTACTTCCTTTTTAACCATTATATTTTATTCTTATTTTTTTACCTTTGATCTTTGCAGTAAGGTATATAATTGTTTACAACGGTTACAAAAGGACAGGTATGGTTATTTTTGTACATGTGAGGCTAATATAAAAAAATAACAACACTGCAATGGTCCGAAAAAAGTAAATAATAAAACAGACAGACTCTAAGTAATACTTCCTCAATTTGGATTGCATTGATAACATTATTATCTCCCTTCCGATCTCTATCAGTCTCTATTGATGTATTGAAGTTCACTGGGAGAGCATTATGTCCTGATTGTTCGGGACGCTACCTTTGGGTCCTCGTCTTTCGCTGTTTTTTCATTGCTTCATGAATATATTGGTGATATCTAAATTTTCGTGGCACTTCGTTGGCTTCGTTGTGTTTTCTTACTTATAATGGCGGTAAGTGCCAGATAGAAGTTTTTTTTCTTTGGAGTTTTGGCTTGTACGTTTTTGTTTTGTTTAAGCAGTTGCTTAAACACTTTATTGCATACTTATTACTTATTGATAGCTTTACACATTTGAGATATGTATGACTTATGGATATAGATTAAAAAACGTTTTATAGATTAATTGTACCTATTTAGAAAATGAGCCTGGTGCAAATAGGCTTTTTACCGTAAATTTAAGTCTATGAATATTTTGTTTTCACTAATATTTTAGTGTAGTTCATGGATTCAAATATAATTAAAATCAAACTATGTTTTTAAAAGACTTACAGAGGCGTTGCTAGCCTGAAAAAGTTATTCAAACAATATTGGCGTATACAATATTTTACACTGTGTCTAGTTTGTACGTATTTTATTATTATGTTAAATAAAGAACTTTTAAAATAAAATAAAATAACCTATTTAGTTGTGTAAGGTTAGTCTTATTGTCTACTAGCTGTTACCCGTGACTGTGTTCGCGTGGATCTAAAAAAAAAAGGAGCCTATCTTTGTCTCCGACCATTAATCTATATTTATGGAAAAATTCAGCTTGATTCGTTCAGCCGTTTAGCCGTAATAACTCGACAAGCACCCAGAAAGAGAGACAGAGTTACATTAGAATTTATAAAATAGTTAGGATTTATAAGATCTTTGTTCAGAACTTCAAGATATTTTTTTTATTGTTCAGTTAAAAGAACAGATATTTTTTCGTTTTTTATTTCATATAATCATGTCCAAAGTTTAAATTACATCTTTTAACCTTATTTTATAATTCATGAGAGTTTGCTGTCATCCGTCACAGTAGTTTAGTTTAACAATTTTAATTACAAAGTCATCACCAAAGTTAACCTATAGATTGTATAAATCAATGAAGTTAAAACCTAATAACATTAAAAAATCGAGAATCATTGAGAGCAGTCATGTTGAATGCTTGAATGAATACATAATTATGTTCATTACATCTCTCCGAATCTATTTACGTTATATAATGCATTTTACTCATAATAGGCATAATTCGGACATTTCGACACGTTATATACTTACCTATTGTTAAAGTGTCTAAGCTTCAACGAGACGTTTGACGTTGGGTGTTGCGTTACAGCTTGTTAAAGCATTTGCCTACGGGTTTGAAATTTTAATGAGCAAAGCCTTTTGTGGCCTGTTTTGTATAGAGTCGCCCAATTAGACTGGACTGGGTGGTTTGCACCAAAAGATTTGAGACTGATCATATTATTATGATATTTTCCAATGTAATCTATGAAATTTATGAAACAATTAGATTCTCTAAGCATGTTTTTTAACCTCAGACGGCAACAGGTGTTATAAGTTTAACGTGAGTATCTGTCTGTGGCATCGGAACTTCCAAACGGAAGAACTGATTTAGTTTTTTTTTGTTTGTACTTTCTTGATCGAAAGTATTCTTAGCTAAGATTCAAGAAAATCTGTTCAGTATTCTAAGGTTCACCCGTTTGAAGATCATCTCTTACCTAGTTGTGTCGGGCATTTTTTTTATTAATATTTTTTTGTATTTTGTGAAAAAAAAATTGACTTTATGATGGTAGATCTACCATTTTTTTGTTCTTTGCCATCTATGACCCCATCTTCATGTTTTCACCCATGAAAACTGACGTGGTTTTGATACATTTTGTTTTAATGAAACGGGAATATTCAATTATTCACGTTAAATTGAGTCGGTTGTTCCGACTAGCTCTACCGACTATACTATTACTATTCCGACTATATTTTCGATCACATTCGAAAGCTCAGCGAGACAAGCGCGCGACCTCGTCTTGCCTTGCACTGTTGAGTGCTTCAACATTCCTTGATAAAGGTCACCGAAAATGATCGAAACTATAGTCGGAATAACCGACTCAATTTAACGGGAGTATTCCCGTTTTATTAAAAAAAAAAAACTACCCATCATAATAAGTGCTTAGGTACTTCTACTTAGGTAGGCCTACCTATAAATATCGTATTAGAAATGAATGTGAGTGGCAGAGTTTTAAGCAAGACTTACATTTAAACATCAAGTTTATGCAAAGGCGGATATCCTGGATCGTAAACCGATCAACTGATTTGAACCTCATTGCAAAATATTTAACGGTGAATTTCAATAGTTCAAACTTTCGTCTCAAATATGTGTTTTTTTTTTTTTTTATGTTGTATACACTTTTTGACGTCAATTTAAACTTTGCTTTATTTACCATTTTTTTATTTTGTGTTTGACTATATAATTAAACAGAAATGAAATTTATAAACTTACATCCACCCTGAAAATATTACCTTCCTCTTTGGGCAGTTGGCTAATAAGGTAAATTCAAAATAAGTCTGAAGTAAAATTATTAGTGTAAAACCCCCATTTTTCTTAGTCGGCTAAAAATCAGCACTACTCAAGTAAATATACAGTACTTAGGTACAAAAAGTACAAAAATAATTATTTTAAAACAAAGTGAAAGAAAGACACCGCATTTATAACATCTATCTTACATGCAGAAATAAATGATCAGAAAATTGTGTTTTCAGGACAATGCACAATGATAATAAATTTAAATTTAATTTGTGTGATAACACGTTCTCTTCAAAAATTAAAGCCCCAAAAAGTACCTATATCGATATTAGGCTCCATTAAATTATTATATTCGGGAAATTTACCCATTTTGTTACGTGTCACTATTTAATACAGAAAAAAGATTTGTTAATCATAATTTAAATTAGTCAGTAAAATAACAATCATTAATTTTAGAAAAACAAATTAAATTTTTACGTGCCACTCTGCGGAATGCGACCCAACAAGACATAACTGTATCATGCATTATTCACAAGAAAACATGAGCTGTTCAAGAAAACATGTACCAGAAATGGAGGTTATCCTGAGGATGTGTCGTCATCTCAGGAGATCGATAGGCCGGGTGTCGCCGATAAGTCTGCCCGGCGGGACGGTGCGGCGCCGCCGCCGGCCGGCGCCAGGGGGCCGCTGCGAATAAATCCGCCTAACTGCCACTTTTGGAAATCATAGGTATTTATGTTTATTCTGTCTCAGAGTATTATTTAATTAGCTTGCTTTGATGTAGGACTAAATAATTCAATAGGATTCCATAGGAGGTCTGTCCACTACGTTGTTAATCAAAATTCGTTTTACAGAGGAAGCTGAAAGTTACAAGCTCACGTCGTTATAAGGTCATTAGTTAAATGTTAGCTTATAATTTTTGGCTGTCACTGTAATCCACTGTTTTATTTTTATTTGATACCAGGCGAGTTTAGAGCCGTCTCTTCTGATTCAGGTAGCTCGTTCACATTTTTGCAACATTTTTTTTAATTTAAAAATTACATAAAGAAATTAAAAAAAAAAAAAACATTTAATAACTTTAGAGCCACTGCCAATGTTTTATAGCAATTTTCATGTAGTTTCTTTTAACTTCTCGAAGGAGAACAAAAAAAAGAAACACGTAAAAATTTATTTTTCCTTCTCATTCACCAAAATAAAATTATAATACATGAACATTGCTATAAAACACTTCCAACTGAATTCTAAAGATAATGATATTTTTTTTAATATCCTCTCTGTAATTTTATATTTAAAAAAATTGAAACAGTCCGGTCGTAATACCTAACGAGAGCTAGGGGCCGGGCCTTAAGTAAGAAAAGTGTGTCATGAGTGTGACTGTCATACTAAGGTCCGAACGGTAGCACTCCTGTGCACGGTGTGTATAGTGATTCACTAAGAATAGAGTAAATGTATGTCTAAGATTATTCTGGAGTAACTACGTTAAGGCGAGGACTAATCATGATTTGAAATGAGTATTGTCCCGCTCAAAGCTGTAAGGTTTAAAGTTGAATATCGCATATCATATTTGATGAGCAAACGGTAAATTGTAGTTTTTCTTTGCTTTTTTGCCGATTATGGGAAATATACAAATCAAATAAAAAAACTACCTGGTTCGCCGTATGAACCACTAGCCTGGATATTTAATATGTTAAAGAAAATTTATAGTTACCGCTGAAAATTCAGAGCATTTGATTTCAGAAGGGTTGAAAAACTTCATTTTGCCTTTTTTTTATTTTGTAACTAAGATTGATTTTCGAAATTTTATTCGGTTAAACGTAATTTCAGTTTTATTTTCTATCTGCGGTATTTTTTGCACATGATTAAGTAATTTCGAACAAAGCGCTGAAAAATGATACTTTTTGTTGTTTTGTGATTGGACCTCGCCTTAAGTTGAATTCTTATCAGTTTTGTTGAGTTTTTGACACTTTTTTAATATTTTTTTCCTCCTCAATCTAACAACATAATTATTTTATTTCAATTTTATGCTATGCAGAATTCTCAAAAATAAATGTTGTGAACTTTTAAAACATCCTTGGAAAAAAAGATTGGAGAAAAAGATAAATGGAGTGAACCAATTCCTTTTTCTAACTTCATGTTAAAATTTCCTCCTCCGTGCATCATTACGTAAGAAGCTCTATGAATCTAGTACACAGTCTTCTTACAAAAACTAGAAATAGGTCATTTCTCGAGGCAAGAGAAACTTCATTACTCAATCACCCTTGAGATACAAAGAAAACGGAACAATCTACATTTTTAACAGGGAATTATAGAGGAATAATTATACGGTCCTACAGAATCACTGACGTCTATAAAACTAGAAAAGAAATCACTATTATAGGCAGACCACGCACCAATACTACAAATGTTATACACCACACAAAACATACACCTCATTTCTTAACAAAAAGTGTACGGGCCACGCACAGATCACACCCTAGATTCTGCATTCAGGACGCTCGAAGCGCACCATAGATCAGTCTAAATACACTTATAAGAAATTACTCTGATTGATTGATTGTTAGGCGCGAGTAGGCGTAACTTTGAGATATCGCACTCCCCGCGACCCGCGCCTTCTTCAAACTTTGGTGACGAAAACGAATCTCGCAATAAGGTATCTAGTGTGATCTGTAGTGCCACGTAACAAAATTGTCTTAATGCACACAAATGTGTATTTGGTGTGTGATGCGCACTTTTGCGGTGGTTACTACATTTGAATAGTAAATTTTAATCGTGATAAATATCCCGTGAGTATAGTACTTTAAATGTGGTGTGGAAATCAGTGTAGAGAAAACATTATCCGCGTGAAGTGAAATAACTTATTTGTGAATAAGTTTCCAGGTCTGTAGTCCCCATAGATCTAGAGGTACGATATACTCTTATTACACTGTATTCTATTTTAGGGGTATTTCTCCCAAAAAGAGGGTAAGTTTGCTACGGCGCCATACAACAGCCGATTTTGATAATGTCCGTATGTTGGTACAGGTACAGGTACTCGCGTACAGGTCATATTTTTCAACAAATCTTGACAAAACTTGGTATACAGGCTCTACAATTTTAGAGATTTTTTTTGATTGGTGGGGTATTTCCCCCAAAAATTGAGAAAGTTTAATCCGGTGCCATTTACCGGCTGATTTTGATAATATTTGAAATAAATTATATATCAATATTATAGATATACTTATATATATTTGGCATACTATGACGAAACTGCTGCCCGTCCTCTGGTGTTTCTGTTTTGGTATGCTTTGTGGTAGGTGTGTAGGTGTAGTGTGGTACAATTGGTATACTAATTTCAAATTATACATGCGCCGGGATACAGCTATGTCCATCCGTTTTGTTTTCGCGTCAACTCGATAAAGCTAGAATATGGATACATCCGTCTCGTTCTCGCGGGATAAATATGGTGGACAAAATTTTATCCCGGCGCCCGTGCTAGGCCTACTGGTGAGATTATTTTGTTAATGTTTTCCAAACAAGCAAAAAAAAGGGCTTTTTATTTTTTGTAAGCTATACGTATACAAAATATGTGTACTCCAAAAAAGTAACCCTGTATATAATAAAAATAAAAAATTGCTTAAAAAATTTAGCACGCAGGCTTCTTACAAAGACAAGAACTAGGTCATTTCTCGGGGCCGTTACACTCGAGGCGAGAAAAACTATTACTTACTAAAGACACCCTTAGGATTTTATACTGAGAAATAATGAGGATACATATCGTACGTAACATTACCAGCTTCCAGCAGTCTTATCCGCTATCCAAGCCTTAAATTTTTCCGAGTGACAAGGGACATAATTCCATAACCACAAAAAAAACCGAACTTTACTATTGTGAGTCTGACTCGCGAACCGAGGGTTCCGTACAATTATTACGTAAAATTATATAACTATGAAAGCACCGAACATTGTTCTAATGGAAACATAAGCCGGATTGAAGAACAAAGTACTTTGTTGTTTATAAAATGTTCTCTCATACATCGATATACATCACCGTTAATACTCAAACTACAAAAAGTTTGTAATAACAACAAAATTAAACTTTGTAATTAAATAAAAAAATTATGATTTTGATGACTACATTTTTTTTTTATTAATATTTGCCGTAGGACCTAGCTATTGTTTCATGATTTTACGTCAAACGGAAGTACCCTACAGGTTTTGGTTTACTTGCTAGTGTCAACATATGCGGCATAAATGACCGTAATTACAATACTAAATTAGAAGCTTGATTTTTTTAGAGCTCCAAGATGACACTAATTTCAACTTGATACCTTCACTCGTTTCTGAGGAAAAAGAGGGTCGTGACAGACAGGCTGACAAACGGAAATTTCTCTGGATTCCTTTTTCCTTTTGTTGTACGGATCCTTAAAATCACGCTAATTTACATATTATTCTTTCCTATTCGAAAATAAGCTTGATGGTCTACTTTCTTTAATTTGCTATAATATCTATTAAAAATCGAAAAATCAAAAAATAAAATACTCTATCAACGAAATGCTTGCCAATTTCTAAGCGTTATTGGTTTTTTCCCAAAATCAATCATAATTTCCTTCAGTTAGCCTAGGTACGTCACATTCTCATTAGGGGAGCTAAATTGTAAATAAGTCGTTTGTAAAAGGACAACAAGCTTATTCTTGGGCAATAGATACTATACCTGTCGCATGTCATTACCTCTAAAATGGACATGAGAGCGACGGGGACAGAAGCTCAGTCGATTGCTCCAGAATCAGCCTACAAGAATTTAATTTTACCCACATTTTGTTGCGGAACTGTAGAGGGCGCTACTGGCCGCCGATTTTAATCCCACTTCAAAGGACACTCTGAAATTACAGCCGGTATATACCGGTATAATATGTTTGGTACTGTACCGGTATTATATTCAAATTAACAGACTGACTTTGGACGGATTAATTATTTGCGACGTACTATTCCGACGGAACTAATAAGGGTTTTAATTAGTGGGGTGATTTGAATGGAATGTGGCAGCCTCCGCGAGGGAGATTTTTTATGCTACATATTTTTGAGGATAAATTTAATAATATATAAAGATTGTTGATTTAAGAGGTAATTGTAGAGGTAGGGCTCTCTTGCAGAGTCCGCCTGGGAAGTACCAAACTTTTGCCAGTTATTCAACCGCCAAGCAGTAGTGTGTAGTCGCGGTAACAGGTAGTAATTAATAAAAATGAATACTCCAGTCATCAGTACGCAATACATCGTTGACCTGAATCGTGAAGTCATGTCTAAGGCATGTCGGGTCATCTAAAAACTTGAGGCCAGTTTGGTATATTTGATTGAGCTGGGAGGCTTCCCAGCTTAATATATTTATTAAGCTGCTACGTGGACCAATAAATAAAAAAGTAGCCTATGTCCGTCTCCGATCTTTAAGCTATATCTATGCAAAAAATCAGGTCGTTTCGTTCAGCCGTTTAGCCGCGATAACGCGACTAACACCCAGACAGAGTCACAGACAGTGAGACAGAGAGGCAGAGCTACTTTCGAATTAATAATATTAGTTAAGATGAACCCCTAAAGCCATGAGTCCTAATTTAGTAACTTCATCTCATTTGATTGATGATGATATCTCACCGATCATAAAACTTTATTTTACCACCGAAATCTTCCCTGAAATACAGTGAGGGGCCATTAAGTAAGAGATGGATGTCTGGCGTCTGCATTGGGGATCGCTAAGCAGACTTCGTGGCGCCACTCATTTCGACTGCGACTTCAGAATACACTATGTGACCAAATTATGTAGAGTAGGAATTCGTGAACTTCTCGGTTTCTTTTTACTTTGAGTCATGTTACTTAATAAGGATTAATAATCTTTTCGCGATTTGTAAAAAAATAAGCAAGCACGTCTAGGCTGAGTGGTCAGCCCTAATATAAAAAAAATGTAGGATCTCGAGACCTCTGACGTGGTTGAACAGTTGTACGTTCCAGCTGGTTGTCGTATAGACAACCAGCTGGAACGTATAATTTAATATTTTAGTTTTTTATTGTTGTTATATTTTCATGGGGTAAACTAATAAAAACATACTAAAAGTGCTCTATTATTATATTTTTAAAGAAAATTCGAAACATTAGGGCAGTGAAATAATTTAATTTTAACCAAATGAGATTAAGTAAGATTAATTTGATTATTTTTGATTATAATTTTAGAATTTGTAAGATTATATAGTAACTGTACTGTGCTGACTCCATTTAGTAAAATAAGGGGAGATGATTATTATAACATAAGAGTATTATCAAAATCATAACAAGGAAAATAACCTCTGTCGTTTAATACTCTACCATCAACCCAGATAGACACATTCGCCGTTTTGCGCGCGCCATTCCACTAATGTTCTCCGTGTGCAAATATTTGAGCTGGCAAGACTTATTGATCAGATCGGCGATCATGGCGGCTTCCGGCACGTCTCGAGTGCTTGTAAGCATCGCTCGTGTGCAATCTCGCACTTTCTGCTCTAGTGTTCCAGTACGTCACCAAACAACGAGGGTTCGTTCACAAAGGCGATTTCTTTGTAAACGTTTAAACAAGTTATATGACTTAGGTGAAAAAAATTTCAGCTGTTTCAAAAGAGAATCTCTGAGTGTGATTTTGAACTGCGTGAACCGCCCCAAAGCACCTCACACCTAATAAAAAATATTGAGAAATTTTATTTTTGACTAGTTTCTGCCCAGGGCTTAGCTCGCATGTTTGAAAAACTATCTTCAATTGACCGGTTGAGCGGAGCGGACGAAAGGTCTCTGCATTAACTGTCAAAATTTGCTATCATATGTCCACATCTGTCCGTATGTCGGTACTCCAATACAGGTCGTATCTTTCAAACAATCATGGCAAAACTTGGTATAAAACAAAACAAAACTTTAATAAAATATTTTAGTCGTTGGCGATTTTTGATTGGAGGGGTATCTTCGCCAAAAAAGGGGGATGTTTGCTGCGGCGCCATTTGACGGCTGATTTTGATAATATTTGGCAGAAACAGTAGGTACTTAATTTTAAACAAGTATTTAATCGGTCATGCGGTTATCAAAATATAGGGTCGTGAGTTCTTAGTTCGGGTTGACGAACTACCTACGTATAGATGCAACCGTCATCCACCACAGCAATTTCAACCTTAGTGTTGTTAAAATACGATACAAAGAATAAAAGGTCGCGCCAGTGTCTCACGTCTTATGACGACAGGCGTACCAAATCTCGATGTTTGTATCGTGGTGGTGTCGATTCTACTGTACCATTTTCTAAACTAAATTTGACAGCCTTAAAGTTGTTGCTATCCTTTTGACGTATTCTTGTTTAGAATTGAGTATCGAATGCTTATGCAAAAATATTTTAAAAGCCGGCCGGTGAATGGCGCCGCAGCAAACTTGCCCTCTTTTTGGGGGAAGTACCCCATCAAAAATCGCCGAAGACTAAAAAAATCTATGAAGTTGTAGAATTGAGGTAGGTAGGTATAGAGTGCAAAAAAGTTTGTACTCGCGAGGTACAACAGCAGAGGTTCGCAGTTATAAGAAACCATAGCCATACAACTTAGCAATCAGTGACAAGTCTGCTTCTGTTAGTGAAATAAGTTTTTGACCGAGCGCAGCGAAGGTCTCAGAGTTTACTGGGACAAATCGGCATTTGTATGTTTGTTTGTGTGTATATTTGTCCGATGATAGCTTTCGAACCGTTGATCCGATCTTCATGAAATTTTGTAGGCAAGTAGTTTGTAGTCAATAAAATTTTTAAGTTCGAATATGAGCTGAATCGGTCCAGGGGTTGTGAAGATATAGGGGTCCCGAGGTGTCAGTTCGCCGCGAACTACTAGTTAAATCAGAGTTCTAAACTCCGTACTCCGTACTTACAAACAAAATTACAAAGTTTACTTTTTAATATTAGTAAGGATTAGGTGTACTTAGTTGATCTAAGTGTAGAAATATATCATTATAAGACATCTTATGAGGATAGACATCATATAACAGTCAATCATTACTATTTTAAAAAGACGTCGTGTCTGTGACATAGACACTTGCTACTGCACGTATCCGACGTAACCATGACGTCTCTCACATCTAGAATCACGAACAAGATATAGGTCGAAAAACTAAAACCTGACTACGTCCTCACGTGAGCCTTAGATTTATCGGGTGCATGCAAGCAAAGCCACGAGCAACAGCTAACAATACAAATATTTTTGAAATGTGCTAATTAAGCCCTTACATTTGATACCCAACAAGGTATCAATAGAACATTTTTTTAGTCCTTGACTTTATGTCCTCTAGAGGGCGCCTTATTCAATTTAATGTGACGTCACACCTACCTACAAACCTAACCTACAACCAGCGGACAATGAAGAAGTTTCCAACGATACTTAATTTGTCAAATATAATATAGTAGTCGAGAAGTTATGAGGGAACAGATGAACATACATACACACATACTTCTTACATACCGGTACGTACTTATTTTTGCTTCGCGAATACTTTGAGATCTAAAATGCTGCCTGGGTAGTAACTTAGACATAAGTTTCCAATTGTTGAGCTTAATCTTCGTAGCCTGATGTTACTTTTATCTGAAATTGTATGTAAATCAGCTGAAATTTCATCTCTATCATGACTCTATTAGCAATTTATTGCAAGTGTCCCGTAATACGGCAGACGTTGGGAAACTCGATTGAATTTCCGGCGGTAAATGCGCTGACGCGGGCGGAAATACCGTTAATGCATGTCAATTGTTGTGCCCCTAACTTAGTTACGGGTTACGGGCTGCCCTGGCGGTGAATGTCACCAAGCAACGGTTTGTACTTATAGGCTCGATGTTTTATGTATATGGCATTTTAGCTGCCCCTGCCAGTTTGGAACTTAATGTTGGTGGCACAAAATAAATACAGAAAGCGGGCTCAGGCCGACTTGATTTTAATTACCTACACTCAACGGTATTGAAGGGCTTATTTAAATTAAAAAAAAAACATTTAAAATTTAACCACTTATCTCTAATAAAATTAAATAGAAACACATTTAAAGTACTAAAGTTAGTTTCGCCTGTAAGTTTATTCAAAGAAAAAATTATCTCTTGTTTTTATAATTTTAGATACTATATTCGTATTAGCGTTTTTATAGTACCTATTCTAATGCTTTATTTTTCATTACTCCAGTGCAAATTGTAAACTATACCACCCTCTACCGCACGGCGCTTATTCTACTCTCCAGTATGAGGTTCTCACATGGGGTGACAGGCGTCGACAGAGCAACCCTTTGGTTGCACTCGCGATTGCCTAATGGACAGTGAAGGCTGAGATACGGCGTGATAAATCACCACCGTGATTACGGAGCCATTATCTAAAATACGATCTCGGAGACAACTCGCCAAGGAAAGTCACAGAATCGTCGAGTGAGAGAGGAGTACCTAAAGTTTGATAAACCCCAAAACATGCGACGATCGGTGGATAGCGCGTTCGGCTTGAATTCTAATCCTAACCATGAGTACCGGTGATTTCTACCGGTGAAGGAACGGGCTGATAGACGGATGGAATTTTTTTAACTTTTCATGCCGAGAAAATACAAGAAAAAGGAAAATTCTGAATGAAACCTCGCAGCTAATTTCAAATAGCTACCAGAAATATGGGTCCAGGTTTTTTCGTTTAAAATTTGACGATATTTTATTTACTTCTTCCCGTCCTATAAATGATTATGCCATCGAATTGAATTTTTTTTTTACATTTTTGATTAATTAACGATGTAGAAACTTCAGTAGCTATCCTGTAAAATCTAAATGTAGGAAATTAATACTACAAGTGTTGATTACTTTTTAATTAGTTCAAAAATATATTTTGATATAAGCTCGATCACTGGTACATTGTTACAAAGTGATAAAGTTGTTGATGTTAATTGACGCAGGCGTCGGGATGCTGATATATTAGATTTTTGTTTGGGAAGTCGAAGTTTTTCCGTAATATTTTGGCAGCGAGGCTTTTACTTTGATTAATTTATCAATTTTATGGGATTTTTTATAATCACTGCTATTTTTATCGACTTCGTAAAGAGGGCGTCCTTAATCCGACTGTTTTGTAAATGTGAGTATATACTCGTATGTTGTACTCAATATAAATTAATAAATATTGGTGGAGATTTTCACACACAGCGCCATCTAGCCCCAAACTAAGCAAGCTTGTACTATGGGAATCAGATAATTGATAGAATACATAAATACTTTTTTTTGTAGAATCACCCAAAGAACAAACATTCATGTATATCACACAAATATTTGTCCTTCGTGGGAATCGAGCCCACAACCGACAGCTCAGAAGGCGGAAATCCATCCACTGAGCCACAAGCTAGTCAAGCAATATATGTAAGCCGATAACTTTTTTTTGTACTTTTTTAAAATAAGCTTTAGCTTGACCGTATAGGTAAATACTCGTATACGATAGGTAGCATTGAAATTAATGGTGACTCTACACGTGCCTGATCTAATTTATTCTAGAAAGATAGCTAGACATACATTTGACGCGGTAAAAGAAACAACCTATAACCGTAGTAGTTTGTTTCATTTAGTCCAATGAAATTTATGTCTAGCTATCCTCTTCACAAAAATCAGATCAGGCCCTTGTTTCAAGTCGGTTCAGCTATTATGAATGTAAAAATAATTATTAAGATGTGATTTTTGAAGTAAGAAATTGAAACACCGTTTTACTATTTCATATATTTAATTTAACCCTGCGCAAAATCTCCTCCACCTTTATCACATATGACATGGAAACCCCTAAATTACGCTCCCCAACTCGATCACCGGCAAACAAATAACTGTATCGATACAATTCTGCACCAGTCCCCGCTCTCAAAGGGACTGAAGCCAAAGAGAAGCCTGATGCTTCGCGCAAAAGGCTCTCACAAAGTTACAAAGGCTTACAGTATATTGCGACTGCAAAGCAATTTATATCGAGGTAGATGTAGCTTCCAATCGAGATACAATAAATATGCATTAGTAACGTACCTACTCACTAATTTTTATAGCACTAGAAAGTAGATGGATTTTAATTTTCCATGAGAAATAATCAACGAGTTGGTATATTTATAATAGCGCAACCTCGACATTGATTTGACGAATATGTAAAAAACTTTTTTCAACGATCAAGATGTATTTTTGGTTTAATAAAACGGGAATACTCACTTTAAATTGAGTCGGTTATTCCGACTATAGTTTCGATCACATTAGTTCATTGATTTCATTAGTTCAGATCGAGATATAGGTTGAAAAACGAAAACACGAACGTCTTTACGTCATGACGCATGTTTGCTCGCAAAATCAGAAGAATTTATTATATTTTTTTAAATGTGCTAATTAAGTCCTTTCGTTTGACCCTCCACATCTCACCACAATTTGTTTTTAATTCGTTGTATATTCAATTTAATTTGACTTCACATAGCCTGTAACCAGCAGACGATCAAGATTCAACGCTTCCATCGCTTCCAATCACCTTCCAATGATACCTCATTTGTCAAATTATGAATGAATAAATCACATACATACATACCGGTCAAAATCATAACCCTCATTTTTCGTAGTCGGGTAAACATGACCCTCTACAGTGAAAAGAGTTTTCTTTCTAGCCCTTAATTAGTCTCTTTTTGTGACATTTCCTTTGCTGCATTTAAATATTTCCCTGAAAAAAAAAGACAAAAAAAACACTAGTAAAAGGCTTTTACTTTTTATTTCTTTTAATACGGGCAAGTGCCTTTAGCTAAGCGAAATACATACAAACTACAACTACCTAAACTATTTAGCCTACTACATAAAAATAACAGTTGGATTATCCAGAGACGATTAAAGATAATTTCAATGTTCAAGCCTACTACCAGTTGGTAGCGTACCCAGCAGATAAAATCAGCTGAATAAGTACGTAGCGCCATCTAGTAATAATACGTTTTTTCGGGGGTACACTTTTTGGAAAGCGATGAAAGGGAAGGAAAGCTTGCTTGCCCGCACGGCTTCGATCGCTTATGCTATATAAATGAAACACCTCATTACACCATTGTTTATATTTAAGTTTAATTGTCTTTTGGTGTAGGTATAATAAAGTTATATTGTATTGTATTGTATTGTACACCTCTTTAAGGGTTGATATTCGAAATTCTTTCTTTATTTTTTCTGCTTAGTACACAAACAGGGTTTCATTGACTTAGTATGAAAAAATATATTAGTTCCATAAAACTTTGGGCATTTTATCCCTTTGGAGGTGGAATTTCGCAAAACCCGTTATTATTGTTCATCTAGAGTCTAGACCATTTGAAAATTATTGGGTTTACATTTCACGTCTCTATTATAAGCGGTTTGGTCTATTCGTAGATTCCTAGAAAAGGGCTCGACCTTTTATATATATATGTTCGTCATCTAATTGAACACCCCATAATGAAGGCAAAGCCGGGCGGATTGCTATAGTAGAAAGGGTAGCGGTGTAGGCTCTAGCGCTCACAAATCACGTCCCTCAAAACATTTTACATCGAGATCGTATTGAAACGTTGGTATAGTATATTTAAATGGATTCCCATTTGTACTCACGAAACATGAAAATTGCGTGGCTTTTAAAGAGAAGGGTCCCTACAGAGTTAATAAAACGGACGAGGCGATGGTGATGCAATTTATGTAAATGAAGACGTTAAATCACAGTCTATATTTAAATGTTGTTGGTTTTGCATCTGTATGCAATTTTGTGTGCTTCGTTAATTGAAAGTTTTGTGTGAGAAGTAATTGTTTAATAATGAATTATCTTTGCTAAGCGTTTTTGTAACAAGCAGAAGGCTTCATGATTATTTTACCTAACTAAGATTACAGGGCGACATAATTATTTATTCTTTGATTACTAATGTGTGACAGTTGAATCGTTCTGACCTTTGTTCAAACATTGTATTGGATCGAAGGTTTCGACTGTAACTTCAGCCACATCTAGTGCTGTGGGAGATGTAATGTATCTTTGAGTGTTGAAAAAAAAACAAAGAATACGATCTATCTACACATTGCATAGCTTTCAAAAGTTTGCCCCATATCAGTCTTTATTTTTAGCATAACACAAAAAACAGCAAATTATGCTTTCATTTGCCCGTTTAATGTACGGGCAAACTTAGGAGCTTGTGGCAAACTTCAAGAGGCTAGCTTTATACTTCTTGATATTCCGCCGCGACATACAGGCAGACGCCTAAGTTTCACCACAAAGGCTTATTTTTACCATTTTGGTAAGGATCCTAAAAACCACTGGATGTGGCGCAAACTATAAAAGTCGAAATAGTTCAACTATTAATTTTAGTTTAAAAAAGAGTAAATATATAAATGAAAAATAAAAACTTTAAATTCACTATCGATAACTATCATCTTTTCTACTCTTCACAACTCTACGCCTAACACAGTACTTTGAAAGTATATTGCTTCTCCTCATAAATACGAGGAGGGTTATTGTTGTTTTTCTAAGCCCATACCAATAGCATCTCGGCTCTAAGGGGGTTTCAACTACTCTACAGATTTGTAGCATACACCACATTTTTATACGTTCTTGCATTGCGGTTGGATTCTGTTTAGGAACCATAAAAATGTTAATGCGTTCGCATTGTAAAGTGTTTTTTCAATGATAAATCGTGACTGACAATTTGATCTTCAAGGGTGGTTAACGCCAAGGTTTTATGGCCTGCTGTTATGATCTCGTTCCTACACCACAACTTTACATGGGATTTACGGATCAAATAATTTATTCATCTGTTTATTCATTTTTCATTTTGAGCTATTAAAATTCTTAATTTTTAGCTACACAATGAGATTGCGAAAGCTTTGGGGAAAAAAACTTACTGGTATCTCTAAAGTTCTCTGATACTCTTTGTCTTCTTTAAAGATATTGAAAGATAATTTCCGAAAATGTCTAGACTTTTTTAAACCTAGGTTTTAAAGGATGATCATAAAGAGATTCTTCTACGATAAGTCGATTAGCAAGTTTCATGCGACGACGCTCATAAATATTGTCTGAAGTTTATTATTAAAGTCAAAGTCAAAATATTTTATTGGTAAAATAAAATATTATATAAATGTTTGTTTGTTTGTATGTTTATATAAATGTACAGGTCAAAAATATAAAAATACTTTCAAGAAGATAATATTATTAAAAGAAATACAATACCCGACTTCAAATCTAGCCATATCTCCGGACGTAAACGACACCTCAATCGTCAAAATTGGTCAAGCTTTTGGGTTGCAGGAGGTACTATGAGAACACACAAACATATTTACATACACCCCAAAAAACGTTACCCTCCTTCTTGGGTAGTCGGGTAAAATAATAATAATATACCTTTAAATATACTTGTTAGCCTTACAAAGTGTATTAATACTACACAAAAGAAACAAAAAAAAAACTTTATTAAAGGGTTTATCTCTAACTCAATCCTACATGTTTTCACAAAGTTAGTTCTGCCAAAAGAAAAGCGTGGTTCAACCCAAGAATCCGATACCATCAAATGGGAGAACTTAAATAAGCATTAAGAAACATTTTTACTTCCTCGGAGATAAGTTCCTCTGATCCCTGGCTATTGTGATAACCATCTGAGAAAACCCCGAGGAAAGCGCGGCTTCATCCGCCATTCATGGACCGATTTGATTTACTTAAGATCTTTGGCCTGATACTGTCTATTAAACGAGAGGACGGACGGTTTGGTAAAAGAATAATGTGATACTTTACCGGGGGACCTTAATTTGATATATGAATTTACTCGGTAGCTCAGTGTTTATTTTTTTATTTTGTTAGGTTCGCTCTTCCATTATAAGGCCCTTTGTCGTCCATAATATAGTTATCTGCATTGTGTTTTTTCACGTTATTCAAGATACCAAATGTGAGAAACTGTCATTAATATATCTTTTAATTTGACGGATTTTAGATTTTTACCATCAAGTTATAATGCGTCTTTCGTCAAATGAAAATATCATAATGAACATAGTCATTTAGTGTTTGTTAGTCTAATTAATTTTATAACTTTAGACTACTATAGAATGCGTTATTTTCTTTGTTACGGTATGCGTAAACGATATTTAACGAAACGATCCGATTATATGATCCGAAACGAGGATATTCGCCGAAGAACCAGTCACCGATATAGCTCTCATAGTTTGCAAGCTAAAGTGGCAATGGGCAGGCCACAGAAAGGTTCTTGAGTGGCGACCACGAACCGGAAGACGAAGCGTAGGCAGGCCTCCCACTAGGTGTACCGACGACATTGTGAAAGTCGCGGGCAACCGGTGGATGCAAGTGGCACATTGTCGGTCGGTGTGGTGGTCTAAGGGGGAGGCCTATGTTGAGCAGTGAACGTCTTCTGGCTAATAATGTATGTATGTAATGTAAACGATATTTTATTGGTAAAAGGTAAAACGATGTCAGCTCTCTTACTTATTTTCCGGGGTCAAAATAAGAAAAACTGCTTTCATGTGAAACCTTTTAATGTTTTTTTCGAGTTACTTTATAAAGGGGAGGGTGGGTTAACGCGTGGTTCCGGGCGGGTGGACGGGCGATTTATAAAATGAGTTTGCGGTGCAACCAAGCCGTGATACCCCATTGGTTACGTCTCACTTCTTCGATAGTGATGCAACCTGATTTGAAAAAAAAAAGTTTTTTATTTGACTGTAAACAAATTTAAACAAAAATAAATGGATTTAAAGTGTAATTGCTTATGTAAATTACACTAAAAAACATGGAATAATTTTTTGGCATTATAATTTCTGTAATGTTAAGAGACTGATTAAATTTCAAATATATAGGTATTCACATTTAGGTACATCAATAGTAGGTACAAATTTTAAATGCAACGCTGTAATTTGACTAGCAAATTTGATGTTCGATACGTCAAGTTTTTAGTATTTATTTATAGCCAAAACTACATATATATCTATATAAGTATGTATTTAAAAATATCTATGTACGTATATCAGTCTCTGGCAGCCATATTACAAATTTTGCTTAGTTTGGGGTCAGATGACCGTGTGTGCAATAAAGTCCTAGATATTTATTTATTTAATTATTTATTTATTAATAGATGATATGAGTACAATTATCAAAAAAAAATATTACGCTGACATTAAAACAAAAGAGTTAAAACATGATATGCCATAATAATAAGTATTAATTTGGCACAAACAATAATATTTAAGTCAACGGATTTAATTAAATATTGAGATATTCACGAAGTATCGATAGCACAACGCACAACACTACGTTACAAGCATTTGTCGCGGGACGTCACCATTTTTCCCTCGCTGCGCCATCAGTGGAAAGTTAAAAGCATTGAAAGACATATCGCGGGTGCCTTCCAGTCTCCATTGTTCTCTCGCCCTTTGTCCCGAGCCGAATGTTTTAATGTAATTGGCTTTGTGCGACGGGTCTTTTTTACCCCACTTTCCCTTGTATAAGTTTCGGTTTTACAGTCCGGTGCATGTACCTATTGTTACTAAATGTTGTTTTGTAGACATAATTAATCATTTTTAAACTAGTAGTTCGCACCGAACGGAGACCTCGCGCACCCTATAACTTCACAACCCCTTGACCGATTCAGCTCATATTCGAACTAAAACATTCTATTGAAATGAACTACTTTCTTACAAAATTTCACGAAGATCGGATTAACGATTTTCATGTTATCGTCGGACAAATATACTTGGATATGGAGATTAGCGCATTATATTACTTTATAGTCCAAAAAAAAACTCATCTAAAGGATTGCGTGACTGGTCCTTAGCCTAGCTAGCGCCTTCCCCAGCTTGAGCCTCGCCGTTGTTTGCTTAAGGCGGAAATCCACAGAAGCTTCGTGGAGCTGCGCTGGGTCACAGAACATAATAATATGGCTGGGCTGAAGTGTGTAATGTTTGCTACAAAATTAAGTTTCATTTTGTTGCGTTTGTGTTAGGTTTATTTTGTTTTTCCTTGGAAAAAAAAATTGACATTTCAACACAGTGTCTACCCAGCGTCGGTGGATTCTCGCCGTTATTGTTTCCTGCACCTTGCACGCCGCTGCGCCCTGACTAGTAATTAGGTAGTTCTAGGTACTTTTTTAAATGTTCCATATTTCTTAAGCGGTATATCTAATAAAAAAACGGTGTAGAAACCTTAACTTTATTTTAAAAGACCTGTTCAATGATATCCCACATGTGGGGGACAGGCGAAAAAATATTTTTTTATCCCCACCTTTTACATGTAACCTCATAAAAATAAAATTATGATTTTTTTATTCTTTGCAAATTGTTATCTTTAAAAGACCTATTCAACGATTCACCACACGATGGGGCACAGCGATATTTTTTTACCCTCTCTTTTCACGTATAAAGAGAGGGTAAAATATTTTTATTTTTCTAAAATGTAGGTCTATACTTAGACTATCGTTGTGCAAAATTTCATGCATGTAAGTTTATAACTTTGGAAGTTATAAGTCTGTAAAGGATTCAGACAGATAGACATACGGACATGACGAACTTTCAGTACTACGGAACCCTAAAAAGACCACTTTCCACTGGCCACTAATAGTTTTCCAATGTGTGGAAACAATTAGAGATGATAATGAAGTCATTTTTTTAACCTGTAATTGGAACTCAGACCCTTGTATGCGACACTATTAGCTTAAGTTGTAGACGGATAAATGAACTCAACATAGAAATAACGCTCGTATAACTTGATTTATTGAGATGATTTTAAACGATTAACATAGTCAAATATCCTAACGACACAAATTCGAATGAAAAAGTTTTCACTCACTGAGGGTGAAATTTGACGAAGAAAAGCTGTCTTGTTATAAAAAAATTGTCGACAAAACGTGTCTGAGTTAACAAAACTTAAATGTAATGTAACGATTGGCGCCCTCTAAAGCTTGTTACCTTTAGAAACTGAAAAGCTTAATGAAGTTCCTTGTTAATCTTCTTGGTTAACGTAATAAGACAGCCATATTACTGCATCCTTCCTAACCTAACTACTTCTGGCTTGACTTTGTAAGTGAGTTGGATATAAATTGGGGCATTGTCTGTGAATCTGGAGCATTCGCACGACTTTTTAGTTCAGAAGCTTTGGGATTATTTGATTACTCTAACTAAAAATTTAAAAAATAACAAAACATTCAAAATAATGATTCACACCCATAACTCCCCATTGAGATTCCCTGTGTCGGGGATGCCATGGAACACATACAAAGACAAGAACAATTTACGACCAAACCCAGACCAGATAATTATGTAAATTCAACCGAGCTTCGGTATCTTCAAGGGAACGCACCAGAGCCCTCATCACCGCGGTTCAGCTCCTCCCGGGACAGCTGGCAGCTGTCGTGAGACGCCTAAGCCTACAACAGCGTCAGCCACTCGACGCTGTCGTCCTCCCCGGGCTCGCTTAGGTAGATGATTAGAGCCTCACCTCTAAAGTCCTCTTCGAGTAGGCTCTTACTGCAGGCAGGGGATACCGATGTACCTACAATTTTTTTATTCATAATATGTTACTATTTCTTCTGTACAGCTCTTTCTAGCAAAGCCATGTTACGATTATTTTCCAATGTATTCGAAAAAATGTTTTGTAAAGCACTTCTGGGATTGAAAAGCAAATTTTCTTTTAATAATTTTTTTTTTTTAGGTTCGTATATATATTATTTATAAACATATTATTTAGTTTATTTGTTTATAGTACCTATATGTACACATAATAATAATACGATTTGTTTCTACCTACCTATATGTTTAGACCTTTTATTGGCTATTTACCAAAATTGATAAGAAAATAAAATTTTTACGAGTAACAGAAACGTAAACAGTAAATTATTATTTTACACGTATTTAGGTATATGATATACATAAAAAATTTGCTCAATTTGTAATAAAGTGAACCTTTATCTCCTACGGTCCGGATAATTCTGCAACTTCATGAAAGAATAAATTTGGCGCCCCACATCTCTTCTCTCGCTCGAACGAATCAATATCAGTTTGCGCTAGATAAGGAAGGATAGAGATTGATTATCAAAACGGCAGGGAATTTAGCAGAATAAGAAAGCTGGTGTTGAATGAACTGCCTTTTGTTTTCTCGCTCCGATGTTGTTGTCATTTCACTCTAACACCGGGTTGGACTATATCTACGCTTCGTTGGCAGAATACAGGATCAATCTGCTGTGAGATTCTGTTCCTTTGGGTTTTTCGTTAGTTTTTATTTAAATAAATATAACATGAAGCCCTAAAATTCACCTATGAGACTAAAGTTCTTACTAATTCAATTCATTTATTGGTCTAGTTTCAAAAATAGACAGAATAAAAAAACAAAAATAAAAACTGGTAAAATGTGTATATTTTCTGTATTATTGTTATTTTTTATATAAAAGATCGGAAAACAATCTGACAGTTTACCTGATGGTAAGCTAACCGCCGCCTATGAACACCTGCAACACTATAATGGTGTTGTCGATGCTTTGCCAGCCTGGATAGGTGTTTGAAGACGTTCTTTTGTTGTGTTTTTTACTTGGATTTGGTTTCAATTTTTGAAATAATAATTTTGAAAGCGTAAGTTGAATAGATAGAGATAAATGTACTCAAAATGTATAATTATATTCTTATTTCTATCTTACAATACTCTCGCTCTGTTTACGGTAGAGTGAACGAGATAACGTTAATAATGTAAATTATAAAAGAGAATTCTATGAAATGTTACAGCGAACTCAAAAAAAGCAATTTAAAAAAAACATGACGTATGAATTATAAGGGCTCCATCGCGTTTTAAAATAATTTTGCAAGCTCGATTTAAAACCCAGTCATTAATCACATGTTGAAATCGCAAAAGCTTAAAGTTACATTAAACAATATATGAAAAATCTTACTCGTAAATCAATGAATTCCAACCCTTATCTAAGACAATTGCAGAATAACTCATCGAGCGAGGGCAGAGGGAGCGTGGCACGCATTTCAGGCTAGTTTGATATCAACCGTCGTGACGTCAGACCGCTTCACCGCGCCTCAGTTTACTCGCTCTTAATCACGTCCTCCTAATAACCGTAAAATAACTATAACTTACATCTTCTAGGCATAAATAACATCAATTTATTTACCAAATTAACGTTCTACAGGTGATTAGCAGAAATGAAAATTTAAAATTAATATTACAACGAAAGCAGTGCTGTGCGTTACTGAATTTTCATTTACCGAGTAGGGAGTACGTAAACATTCGAAGTTATGTGTTTAAGATAATCCACAGGTTGTTACTAGTAAAGTTTCGTGAGTGTGGTTTGGAATTTGAACCGTGTTAGTAGAGGTTAGAGCAGGAAATTGTTTAGAGATCCTTTGGGGTGTGAACTTTGTTATCACCTGTTGATTCCGGTGTAGAAATCAACTAGGAAAATGATCTGGAGGTGGTTGTGAGTATCTTTTATTGTTTTAGACCATATTGTGAAGCTTAAGTAATAAAATTAATTAAATATTACACACTTTCATAGTAGCCTAGTTTTGTGTCAAAAAATCTATGTATAAAAGAACAAGCCCTTTACTAGGAATCAACGCATAGACCAAACTGCTTATGATAGAGACGTGAAATCCGAACCCAACACTCCTCAAACGGTCTAGATGAACAATAAGAACCGACTTTGTGACATTCTATCTATAAATGTACAAAATGGACCGCTAAACTTTGTATGAAAAAAAAAATACTTTTTCATGCTAAGAGAATGAAACTCGGTGGGGGTACTAAGCCAAAAATAATTAAGGCGTGTCTCAGGATTTTTCAAAAATCAACTCCTAAAAAGGTGAAATAGTGTGTTTTATTTACTGTAGCCTATGCTAGCAAAGCCGTACGGCTAAGCAAGTATCAAAATATAAATCTACGAGTGTAAGAAGGTAGGTAAGTACAAAAAGGTTATTTTTTTTCAAATCTGTCTGTCTCCACTTTCCTATATTGACCGTTTCCTAAGATGTCCACTTCTTAAGTATCTTGCTAATTTTTCCTTTTAGGTAAGCCTGCTCCATCCTAGACCACTTCATTGCTAACCATCAGGCAGGAAGAGGTCAAACGGATCAAACACAAATCTATTAAGAATAAAAAAATATATGTTGAATGCATTGTATAGTCATTATTTACTTGAACAAGTAAAATACAAATGAAGTACAAGTGATTAAGTTCATACAATTTTTGGAGTCATTATATCCTAAACAGAAGCATTAATCACTAAAAGCTTTCGATTTTCCTCTTTGACCGATATATTTTCGACTTTATTCCGATGAGATAGAGTTCAAGGACGTTAAGTGACTTGTACTAAGAATAATTACATCAGTAAGGACATTCCGCAAAAATGTATCGTAAGGGCTGGTTTATTTGAAATAACTTTTGTTTTTGTCCATAAGTTTCCCTTATTTTTTCGCTCATGATAGAGGTATTCTTGACAGAGAGGTACGAAATCATACCCATTTAGCGGTGGTAGATACAAAAATACAAATTCAAACGTATTTATTTGTGTTTAAACGTACAAGTCTCATTTTAGGTGAGTCTCTGCATGTATTGTGAAGCCAGTTACGCTGATGGTAGTGTAATATTTACACTAGTGCTATAAAGGTACTATTTAAATTTGAATTTAGGTGCATCAACGTTATTATTGTTTACGATAGCTACCAGCGATCTGCCAATGCTTATCAATATTTCTTGGTTCGTTCTATTGCGTGAACATTCTATGATAGAGGCATTCCTCTACCTCATCCTCATCCTCATCCTCCACTTTCCTCATTCCTCTACATTCTTACTGAGATCTGCCCAGTGAACAGGAGACCTTTCTGGGGCTCTCTTTTCTTCTATTTGACCTTGAACGCAATGGAGAGTCTCCATTCCATTAAGTTTCATTCCAGGAGAACCAGAAGAAAAACAGTGAGTTTGAGCTGCGAGTGGAAAACCGAAACCATTGCATTGTGATAGGGTACTTTCTGAAATACAGCTGAGCTGAGCTGAGCTAGCTAACACTCTCAGGTTGAAAATCAGTTGCCAAGCCCTGTGTGTGGCAGCCTCACGTAAGAGCTAGTTCCCATTCCAGAATGGGTGTGCTTACCATCCTCGACCACACCAAAGGCTAATCTGTGGTGAAACGCCTCGTTTCTTATATAAATAAACATATGTTTAAAAAAAACAATAAAAAGTAAAAACAAAATTACTGACACAATTTGCTGACACAATTTACGGAAAAGCTGTTAGTTCGTTTTAATCATCACTGGTATAATTATATCATATCATCATAATTATATCATATCTTCATAATGATATGATTCATAAGAATCATATCATTATGAAGATTTACCAAATTCGGTCGTAAGCATCAGTCTCTATACTGTCTTAACAGCAGTTTTTCTAGGGTGTTGCCCATACTGTCTTCTACACTATGGCTATACTTACGTATGTACGACTATATCCCTAAATCGCTACACATCTCCAAGGATTTCCACGGAGTGATTTCGTCCTTCGTCACGGCACAATAAGCCGCGGTTATGCTTATGTCTCCATATGTCATTATGCCCCTCGAAGCGCTCTCTTGAGACGGAATTACTATGTCACAGGTACGCCAATTTATTTTTATGATTCGACTATTGTATTTCAGATATATTTGTACTCTTGCTCAGATGTCATTTGGATCGTTTTTTTTCTTTTTTACTTGACTGCCCAGAAGGAGTGTAATGTTTTTCGAGTTTAGTGTTTGTTTTTTCTAGTTATTGTGTGTGCATGTCTCCTACTGTCTTAGCGACCTATTGTGGACTGGGAGGTGTCGTTATATTTGTTATATTAGTCGGAGTGGGAAAAGCTTCATGTTACAGTTGGGTTAGTAATAAAGTTAATAATAATATCCTTAGAGCGCCACACTGCACTACAATCTGCCATTTCCATACTCTGGTTGCCTGCGACTTTCAATAAGATATGAGTCCATTAGTGGGAAGCCTACCTACGCTGCGTCTTCCGGTTTGTGGTCGCCACTCGAGAACGTTTTTTCCCGATTATCGTTCTTCGAGCGATGTGGCCTGCCCATTGCCGGTTCAACTTGCAAACTCTGAATTTTTAGGTCGGCATTTCACGTATTTCTTATACAACTTTTTAATAGTTTCATTTAATTATTTATATATATTATTATTAGTATTATTTTCATTAAGTTTCACATTAAAACACCCCATATTCAAATTTTAGAAGCGGTTATAACAGTTATTATTTATCTTTTAAAGTAACTGTCTATCGATCTGGTTCATACTTTTTTGCGTTTGAATAGCTGGTAATTGTTTTTGCCAAAGAGATAGTTCACTGTTCCTAAGCTTAGGCGTGATAAAATGTTTTTATTTTTAGAAAATACAGGAACGCTGGAAAATCACGGGACACAGTACAAAAACTAAACCAATGTCTTAAGGCCGGCTCCACTGATTCAGCTTTTTTGTTGGCACGTTTTCAGCATTTTTAAAAAAATATAATATTACTTACTGAGAAAGAAATAAAAAACGTTAATCTTTAGAATACCATTGCCAATGTTTTATAGCAATTTTGATATTATTATTTTTATTTTGGCTAAGAAGAAGGAAAAACCTAGAAAAAAACTTACCTTCTTCTTCGTCAAAATCGAAAATGTGTACAAATGGTATTTTAAACATAAATTAACGTTTTTTTTTCCAATCTGTAATTTTTATATTAAAAATTGTTGAAAATGTGCGAACGAGAGATAATCAGGGGAGCGGGCCCTTAACTATATTTTGATCCTTGCATATTAACTATACATCACTACTTTATTTAAGGAAGCTTAATTTTAACAGGCGATTTATACCTATACATACATCTTAAATACGCTGTCACTACACCTCTATATGCCTTAGCCCCGAATACTGAAACGTTTGTTAACTTTGACGACAGATTAAGTCTATTGCTGTCTTTGTCATTTGTTTAGTGCTAGATAAAGGCAGTATTAGCATTAATCTGTTGTCAAAGTTAACAAACGTTTCAGTATTCGGGGGATAGTGCTTCAGTTATGACAAGTTTGTAATTTACATTAAGCATAATCATAAAATTACATATATTTTTTTACCTATCTACCATAAAGTGACCCGATAAATCGGTGTAATACATTTTATGATCGATCCAAGACTCGGGGGATGGCGACACGAATATTAAAATCATCTACAACGACTGTCCTCCGTCCCGACTCTATTAGACAAGGAAAAAACAGCCCAGGGGAATTTCATCCGATTGCCTGCTCCTTTTATTTGTTACTTTGAGTTAGCTCGTTACTATTTCTGGCCTAATTATGGTACAGCATTCAGCTTAGTTAAGATAGATATTTTTTTACCTGGGTTTGTATTCTCTTTCAAGATTTGAAGTGCTTTTTAATCTATGATAATTTTTACGTTTTTATTAACTGTTACACGTGGTAGCGGTGAGGTGAGACTACCTTGTCGCGTCCTCTTCCATTTTGCCTATCCTTGATCAGCATAGTCAGATATTTGACGCTTTCTTATGTAGGTACTTAAGTACAATTTCTTTTAACCTTGTCCAACCGCAATCGAAAATTTAGAGGTAAATCCTAGCCAAAAAGGATCTTAGCCGTGTAAAGTTGTTTTACCAATTTTCCTCTATGCCAACATTGGCATAACTTTATAACTTGAGTTTGTTAGAACCGCTACGCCAACGCCTGTAGATGAATTGATTACACCGATTTATTAATATGTGGACGACACAGGCTCTTCTAAATATAATTCAATTTATATCTAAGCCCTACTTTTTGTGTTTTAACTAAATCTACAACCCATTTCCCAAATAATAAAACACTTGAAATTCTCCCCTTGAGTGTAAATGCATCTACACGATACCGGGCTTTAAGTGTTTGCTCCTAAGCCGGGGTATTTGCGTAATTGATATTTACAACTAACCTGGATTTTCCCGGGATTTTGGAGCTTTTTCCGGGATTAAATGGGTATTTGTCTGGATTTTCCTTCTCAGCGAATTCACTTCAATTTATTTACAACCAACAGAGGTGATAACGTTTCAGGTAATCGCTCGACCCTTTCGTACCTCCTTTTACGTTTGATTGCTTGAGAAACTGCTGACTGTTAAAGTCGGTAATGGTTGCTGATCCATTATTGGACACTTACGACGTTATACCTACGTAATAAGTAGTATTTTACACTTTTATTGTAATTTATTTTATTGTATTAAAAATGTAATTTGGTGACGAGACGAGCAAGTCGCTCACCTGATGTTAAGCTTCACGCTTGCCCATAACAGTTCAGTGCCACCCAGAATTTGAGCCTCAACAGTTTAAAACCATGCGCGGCAATGCACTGCGCTCGTCACTCTGAGATATTAGATGTTAAATCTCTGTGCCCAGTAATTACGCTGGAAACACTGCCCTTCAATCCGGAACACAGTAATGTTTGCACACTACTGCTTGACGGTTGAATAACTGGCAAAGGTGTGGTACTTCCCCACTCTGTAGAAGAGCCCTACCACTACCAAAGCACTGTACACTGTTGATGAGATGTTATAAAACTTATTTGGCTTAAACATTCAACATTGCTCTTTGGACCAGATTTAAGGATTGCAAAGCCTGTTCTAGGTTGGATTTTATCTAGATTTAAATCTGTGTACAAGACCATTTGCCTTGAAATACTCTTGGTTGTTCAAACACCAAATGAAACCAAGAAACAACAACCTCACCCTAGGACGTGAGGTCGGCCTCGCTCCATAGATTAGACCACTCCAAAGAGAGCAAGAACTCACCAGTGCTCCGCTGCCACTGCAAATACGAGGTAGACTTGTTTGCATTCCATTTTTATGATATTCGCTAAAATAAAAATTGATATTTGAAACGGGATTGACTGAAAGCGCGCTTGGAAAGCTGCAAGCACGTTTTGACGAGCTAACAAAACATGAGTATAATATTTTGTTTTAATAAAACGGGAATACTCAAATTATTCCCATTTTATTAAAACAAAATGTGTCAAAACCACGTCAGTTTTCATAGTAAAAATAATAATATTTTACTATTTATTCCATATAGTTGTAGGTGTTTGTTACTGTTTGAATTACCTTATTGAGCGAATTCTTCTTGGGATTATTGAATAAAATGTAAATATTCATAATCTTACAAGTTTCTTTTAAAGATCGTAAACAAACACAAAAACGTACGATGTCAATGTGTTATTAATATCCATGCTAGGTTGCCTGGAAGAGATCGCTTTAAGCGATAAGGCCGCCAATTGTTACACTAGTTTTCAGTAAATTTTTGTATTATGCATGTAATTTCTGGTGTGAACAATAAAATAAACTATCTATTATCTATCTAATATAATTTTACTGTGTAAGCCCCGGAGCTTCATATAAATAAAACTAATGTAACCAGTTTGTAGAAAAATGGTATTAATTTTATTTGATTGAATACAGGAGCATATTCTACAACAAAAACAGTGTATCTAAATCATCAATATACTTTTTTCATTTCCACCGCGCCGCGCGCCGCCGACCGACCATCAACTCGTCGATATTATTGTTTCGTCCCGTCCCCATTCGATTCCTTTACTGTATCCGTGAATCGCCATAAAATAAATCTGGCCATAAATAAAGCGGGAAGACGCTAACAAGCGTCTCGGGTTCGCAAGTGATATCTTTCTCTCGCCATTTTTGCCATAACTCTATTGTGCTTGTGAGTGTCGAAATGCGATATTGTTAGCTTGATTTATTTATTGACTGCAATTTAATTAACGTGCTATTTATATAGAATAGATAGATATAGATAGATTCTGTTTTACTCATACACACATACACTCATACGGACATGGTCATTTGCCTTGACCTCATCAATATCGAGGTTTTTGCTAAGTGATCAAACCATTACACTCCACACAATCGGCATCTCCTCAAACCCTGCCTCGTTCGAGGACTCGTGTATTGAGGAGCTGCCAATCATACGCACACATAATCACACACACATGACACACACTCACGGACACACACACACACACTCACCCACACACATAAACACACACACACACACACACACACACACTCACCCACACACATAAACACACACACACACACACACACACAAATACACGCGCGCGGCCTAAGTGTTTAAGTATATATATTTTTTTCTATATTTTTGTATTTATCTTTTTTTTGGCTATGACATCTGGTTTATTATTATTATTATTTAAATTCAAAATTGTGTTAATTTCTTTATCGGGCATAATTTTAAATAACATTGTGTTCTTTTACTAGGATAGGCCATCGGCTCCTAAAATACAGTTTCTAACTAGTTTAGGAGCCTTTGGAGTCATTATACTTTCTGTACTTGTTTAATTTATGCAAAAATAAATGATTTATTATTATTATTATATTATTATATTTTTAACATTCACAATTTCGAAAAACTTTGAACTAAATGCGAATGGGTCATATTTTATGGCCATACAACTTGAGCTCATTTTGTATCGGTGTGAGATCGATCCCAACCTCACGTCACCTCACGCAGAGACATCTGGCAAAAGTGTACAAAAGTGTGTGATTTCTTATGCGGTGTTTAAAACCTCATTTGCCAAGAACTAAAAAATAAGAAATCATTTGCGAAGAATATTGTTAGCTTATTCGAGCATTTCTGAATAAAATCATCCCCATAAATTGATTGAATCTTGCACTAACCTAAACATAATAAGTACCTTAACTTCTCCTGCTAAAGATTAGTCCAAAGCTAAATGTCAGGTCCAGCAATAGGCCATGAACCCACTACGCTACATAGCTAGCTATTAGGTCGTCACGTTACATTGGTTACATTTATTTATTACATGTTTTATTCAATATCTTCACCCGGTTCGGCCGTGTTGACAGACTGGCCGACCGACTGCGGCCAGCAGGGTTGAGATCTAAAACATACTGTAATTTACTTATTCTTTTACTACCTATGTGTATGTTAAAATGTTGATGAGTTCAAATTTTTATTTAGTTCTTTTTAAGACCACTTACTTAGTTCTTGCTAAGACTAAATTATAATAAATATTTAAAAAAATATATCATTTTAAAACTATGATTTCCCTTTATACAAGGTTAAGCTAACTATAATTATAAGTAGATCGATATACTCTAGGATTTTCCATATCACACATTGTCTAGTTTTTCCCACCGTCCGTACTCTAAAATCTCTACTTACTCATCCGAAGTTTGCCTGGAAGAGATCGCTCATAGCGATAGGACCGCGATATATTATTATAATGTCCTTTTGTTGCGTCTATATGTAGAGTGTTTTTAGTTAGTGTTGTTTTGTAAAGGGTAAAGAACAGAGTGTTAACTTTGTCAAATAGAATGTGACAAAGTTAACTTAGCATTCCGTAATTTAGAGCCATTCTGTGATTCATTTGACTTCCCATTTTAATTCAAAAGTTAAAAGTATTCGTTTAACCAACTGTCCTAAATGCATTTGCGATCGGTGATCGCGGAGGGTGGTCGGGAAACAAATTTAACCGACAATTGTAAATCAATTAGAGAGGGTGGCTTTACGGGGTGTAATAGCTACCACCACCCACGCATCCCTGCAGGGCCGGAGTTGGAACCGCTTCCATAGATACATTTATATTATCAAAACGACTACAATTTTCAGTATTCATCTTTGAATTAAAATTCTTTTTAGAACATTCTGTTAAGAGTAAAAGAATAAAACTGACATAAAATTATCCACTACTGGTAATACGTAACTTACGTAAACCAAAGTAGTTAAGTTGTCTAACTTAAGTGCCAAACAGATTCTGTAGAAATGTTGCGTAATCAATTAAACTTTAATTTAAACTTCAAACTTGAACTTACATAACTGGACTTCAAAACTATCCTCAAGCTTATTTAATCTCGAACATAAGTTTAATTAAATTAATAATTAATTAATCCTCATACCTCCCTGGCATCTGTAGGTATTTGTAGTGGGGAATGTTCAAGTGCATATTGTGATCTACCCGACGTTCTTACCCCCACTTTTACGGTACTTCGGTACCCCTGGGCCCCTGTTCCCCCGCTCTTCACGTCTGCTCCAGGACTTGTCTTGAAGTCGCGGGACCTGCATGCGTGAGAAGTAATTATCGCCTATCGGTCGCAAACTGTGGGCATTCGGTGAGTGTAATAAGATTATGTAAGTGTCATTATGAAATTAATTAATTTGGGACAATGCAAGAATACAGAAGCTGGGTACGCTGCCAACTGGTAGTAGGCTTGAACATTTGGATTATCTGTAGACCTTTAATGGTCTCTGGATAATTCAACTGTTATTTTTATGTAGTAGGCTAAGTAGTTTAGGTAGTTGTAGTTTGTATGTATTTTGCTTAGTTAATAAAGGCACTTATCCGTTAAAAAAAAAGAATAGTTATATCTATTGTTATTTTTGTGAGAGAAGATATTGAATTGTGAACAATTTTTGTATGAACATCTCCCATCGCTAGTTATTTGTTGTACAGTATACATACACGCACGCTATTGTCCCTCACGAGCGCAATGTCTATAAAGCAAAACACCTTTATAGCAAGCCTGAAACGCTTAATTTATGAGACAGCAGGGGTAAACGGGTAAGACGCAAAACATGTAAAATACCAACTAAGTATCAAAAATATCTGAAAGGCAATATATCTGGAAATCAAATCGTCTAAAACCTCAGTATAAAACTCAAAAATGCTATTTACCAAATTTCTATTTTTTTATTTTTTTTAAATCGTGCAAGTGTCTTTATTAACTAAAAAAACAATATAAACACAAATCACAACTACCTAAACTACTGTCTAAGTAGTCATTATTAGACCTTCAAGGTTACCATTAGTCATACACAAAAATAATAGTTGGGCTACAAATACCATTGAAGGTCTAATGATAATTCAAATGTTCAAGCTTACTACCACTTCTTTAATTGAACGAAATAGTTCAGGCAACAACAAAATAAGTTCATGGCTTTCTTCTATGTCTTCCTTAAATTGTCTGCAATTCTAACAATAATCTTCTAATTAATTACAATAAATATAATCTGTTCAAATAGATGCTATTTGATAGAGTAACTGCTTTATCTTCTTATCAGCTCTTAGACGTGCTCTGCTGGACTTCCACCACATTTCCATAATCCCCATGCTTTGCAGGTGGCTTGGAGATCGAATAATGTTCATCGTTTACTAAGAAGATGCCGCTGCCCGTCCTCTGATGCTCGTCCAGAAATTCACAAAACTGCAGATGAGACGAAAGGAAAGCAACGAGGCACTGGCGAGGAGTTAACTAGAAGCAAAGTTTCACTGATAGTGTAAAGTCGGCTTCTGTTATAGTTGAACAGAAGCTTTGGAACACAGCCAAAACCCACTCCTAGAACAATTAAGCGCTGGCCTCACTGCGAGCGATTTAGAGTTCTCAATTGAGAGTTCTTGTGTCGCATGTCAATCTATCGCATGTACATTACAGTGAACATGGATCGCTGAATTTAGATTTCTAGACCGCTCGTTGTGGGACCATATCCTGTAGACCTATTTAGCATAATATACTTAATTTTTATTGGTGTGAATGAATACATATATTTTCATAGAAGTTATTGTTCAACTGTTGGAGCAGACGAGGTGTTAAGTGGCGCTTACTATCAGGGTAACAACTACCTCGTCTCGTTAAAATTTACACAAAAAAATAGAAGTTTATTTAAATGTTTCTACTCGTATGTACAGTTGACAAGCGTTTGCGCCACAAAAAAAAAACACTTACCCTAATTTTCAAGGGGCCAGGCAAACCTTGATTCAAAATAGATTTAACGTAATCCTATAGACCAAAACCAAGCGAGGACTTTACCTTAAAACTAATTAAATAAATGAAATAAATAAATAAATATTGGTGGAGGTTTTTCACACAGCGCCATCTAGCCCCCAAACTAAGCAAGCTTGAACTATGGAAGCCAGAAAACTGATAGAATACATAAATACTTTTTTGTAAATATAAACATATGATACATAGAAACACCCAGACAAAGAACAAACATCCATGTTCATCACATAAATGTTTGTCCTTGGTGGGAATCGAACCCACGATCTATAGATCAGAAGGCGGAAATCCACCCACAGAGCCACAAGGCTAGTCATCTAATTAATTATTCATCTATAGTTTCCAGTAGGCTGTGATTAATGACATTGCGGGTACATAATAATTCAGTATAGAATAGTGTCATCAACTGAAACGCCATGTATAAATAGGAAAACTGGCGGGAAGTCACAAGATCCTCTTTCCACTCCATTTACCGCAGAACTTAGCTCATTAATCCACATAAAGCGGTCAATAAGAAACTTCCAAGTTAAGGCTCCACTATAAGTTATACAACTCTTCAAAGGCATTGCTCAACATTTTCTGCATTCGCCACAGGTAGAGACGAGAAGTCTTCAACAACTCTTTTCTTGGAAATGCCAAAGGAACTTTTAGAATTTCTTCGAAAAAACGCTTCGTCTCTCATCCTTAAAAAAAATCTAATATACGTGCAGATCAGAAAATCCTAACTAATATTATTATTTAGAGGAATATAGCCGCAGACGTGACAGAACCAAAATAGCTTCGAGGTATTAAAATTAATACGTTCGTCTCGAGGAAAGAATTTCGCTTGCGCGATTCAGAACTCTCTACATAACAACTGTCAAACAAATACAAACAGCCATACAAATACCGTCCCACAATCACGACATCAACCTAAGCTGACCTTCCTTTAATTTGGCACGTTTAGTCCATTTACTTCTTTAAATAATAGTAATGAAAAATCTCAACAATGTTGGCATAAGCATCGCTCCAACTCGACTTTTATATGACACTTACATTAACTTAATACTGATCACCACGTACAGCTAAAACTTTGCTCGACACTACTACTTAGACACGCTACTATATTTGACACATGTCTCGACGTAGGGTAGGATTTCGTAGCTATAACAGAAATAAACAATCATCATCACAGACCGAGTTCTTAGAATACAAAGTTGCTTTTGCGAGTTTTCCGCAACATTTTATTTGACTCCACATAAGTGCTTACTTGTTTGCGTATGTCTCGTACTATTTGACTGCCCCGGTGGCTCAGTTGGTAGTGAACCTACCTTCTGTGTTTGGGGGCGTGGGTTCGATTCCCATCTAGGACAAACATTTATGTGATGAATATTCGTGTTTGTTCTATGTCTGGGTGTTAATATCTATATAAGTATGTATTTAAAAATATCTATGTACGTATATCAGTCTCTGGCAGCCATATTACAAGCTTTGCTTAGTTTGGGGTCAGATGACCGTGTGTGCAATAATGTCCCAGATATTTATTTATTTATATATTTATTTATTTATATTAGATTCAAGTAAGTAAATAGGCAATTTAGATTTGACTATCAAACAAATGAATACATCATCAATCAAGACACATTTTAATAAAAATATGGTAAAACTCACTAAATTTCAGAATTAGTCTTTGAATAAAATTACCGGGTTTTAGAGACGGACGAACAGACATAGGACACGACGAAACTATATGGGTTCCTGAGGTTGCTACGGAACCCTAATAAAGAGGCTACGTCAGTTTTCACCAGTTTGATCTAAAACAGATCCATTAAGAGTAGAGATTGAATTAGACTCGCGTCGCTACGCCTCATTGTTTGCAAGCTGATAGTAGCGCCGACAGGAGAGTGCAGGGATTTAAAAGCTGTAACTTAGTTACACGCCGTTTTAGATTAAGGGCGGAAGGTAAAAGGCGATAATTACAAATAGAGGGGTCCGTTAAAGCTTCGTAGCATCATAGTGCTACGAGTATGTAAAATGAGTTAAAGTTTTGATGCCATTTGTCTAAAATATTATATACATAAAGTACCACAGAGGGGTGGGTAAGACCAGAGAATAAAAAAATGATATTCCAAGATAAAAATGAAGTGTTCAGTAAAACAACTCTATAAAGCACGAAGGACTTTGATAGCCTCTACCAACTAGTCCAATACTAGTAGTTCGCGGCGAACTGAGACCTCGCGATCCATATATCTTCACAACCCCTAAACCGATTAAGCTCATATTTGAACTTAAAAATTGTATTGAAATGAACTACTTGTCTATAAAATTTCATGAAGATCGGATCAACGGTTCGCAAGTTATCATCGGACAAATATACACTCAAACATACAAACATACATACAAATGCCGATTTGTTTCAGTAAGCTCTGAGACCTTCGCTTCGCTCGGTCAATTAGGTATATAGACAAGTTGAATAGCAATTTAAGAATACCAAAAGAAAAAGAATAGAAAAATTTAAGACTATGAACGCATACTTTTTTTACGAGTTTATGAACTGTATAATCATTATTAAGAACTAGCTGCGCCCCACGGTTTCACCCGCGGTTCTACACGAACCGAATATTTTTCCTTTTTTCCTATGTGTTAATCCAGGGAATAAGCTACCTCCATACCAAATTGCATTAAAATCCGTTCAGTCGTTACAGAGTTGAACGGGAACACACTTACTTATTTACTTACATACATACTTACACACTTACAAACTTTCGCATTTATAATATTAGAGTGATTTTACTTGCTACCTCTAAGAAATTCAAATTAAAACAAATGAAAAAAACTTATCCTGTCATAAAATCATGACCCGCCTTTGACCGTAGTCTGGCAAATAATATATTGAATTTTATGTTACAAATTATAATCTCGTAACCATTCGCGCGGGAATTCATTTTTCCGCTGACAAAAGTAATAAACGCGACTATCTGTTGCCATCCCCTCACTTTGGCCGGTAATGAATCGTCGTATAGAAGATGAATAAAAGGCATGGCGAAGTGGAAGAGACGACGGTGGCGCCCTCTATAACGCGTTTACTTACTGACTGGACGAGATATGACGCGGTCTCGGGGCTTTGCTAATTAGACACATCAGAGTGATTTCATTGTGCTTATCTATACTTACGCTCACCCCGCTACAATAATGTAATATATACTATAAAGAAGTAAACTGTATTTATTTTATATGTTGATTTTACGCAATCACCTCTGTGTTGTTCAAACTGTGAGTGGAGTCTCGGGTATGCGCTAGTATTTTTAACAACTATACTTGTCTTACAATAAAATTAGAAAAAAGATACGGAATAAGAACTTACTACCGGATCACTTATTTCCTGAGAGGTATATCACCACCTGCGGCCTTATCATGTAACTTCTGTGTGTCACTTTCAAGAAAGTCAGAATGGCTTCATAAAAGCCAGACTTCAAGAAGCTCAGACTGCGCGAAGCGAATGCCATTATCAGAGAAGCAATATAATAAGGCCGCTGTGGCTTAGATTGAAAATAGGTTTATTAAAAGTCTGGTTGTTCAATTTTCGATTACATTGTCACTTTTTTTTTTCTCTTTCCTTCTAAGATGATTATGGCGTCGCACGTCTTATGCATTTGCTAGTTTCAAGTATACTTATATATTTTCAAGTTTTGTTAAATATTATCAAATAAGTCATAGTCACAGTCAAAGGCGAGCAAAGCAAGTCACGGTCAAGTCCAAGTCATGCCCCAGTAAAGTGGTGAAAACTTTACTAGAGCCTTCTATGGAGTTTTGGAGACAACACGAAAATTCACGTTTTACGACATTATATCATTCACCAACACTCGTGCATGTTCAAGAACACTTAACGGGTAAAAATTCACTGTTTTTACACATTAACACTCGAAATAACACAAGTTTTGGAAAATAATAAAATGACGCGACATGAATTCTTCACGTTCCCGCCAAAACTCCTACATAGTCACTTAGCATCAGGCGAAATGATGGGCCCATTTCGTAGCCTATTCCCGATAAAAAAGAAAACGGTATCTACTATCTATCTTTTCTACTGTACAACTGTTTGTCTCTACAGTCGTTTTTTTCCTTATGCGTACGTAGGGAAATTTTATTGAGCGTCTGATTTACCCGTCTTCCTAAAAGCAGCCGAGCGGCTTGTAAAACATCAAATACAAAATACCTCGTGTCTATCTGCCACCCTCCGTCTGCCCCATTGTGGCGCTAATGCACCCCACACTATACCTATAATTATGTGACGCAACTTAAAATGGCATAATTATTGTTTTGTCCCCGAATGGGAACTCACTGATGGACGTTTCAAAGCGTAGATCTAGATAATGTTAGCTTTTAGTTTAACCAGGCGATCGCTCGTAAAATATACCTATAGTATTGTTTAATAGCTCAGTGGGAGAATGCTCGCCTACATTCGTGAGGTAGCGGGTTCGAACCCGGGCGGGCCCGTACCAATGAGTTCTGTGGAACTTACGTACGGATATACCATGGGCTTTACGGTGCATATTTCCGGAGAAGAAATTCGATGGCGTATGTGAATCCGCCAAACCGCACTGGGCCAGCGTGGTGGAGATGGCCTAATCACCCTTCGAGGGTAGGCTGATATCCCAGCAGTGGGATGTTTTAAGGCTGATACAGTATTGTCTAAACGGTGGCGAAGCCGTTATATTACTAAGGGTAGTAGTTAGGGAGTCATAGTATAGCTACATCATGATCTACAGAAGTGGCCAGAAACAGTTATTCCATATTTTTTTGTCAAATTTCAATAAATTCCTACATAATATTACACATACTACCTATGTGGTTTTATAGTTAGACTAGCAACGCGCCGCGATTTCAGACGCTAAAATGTGTTAATCCATTTTTATCTAATTTCATCTAAATCCGTTCAGACGATACGGAGTTGAGTGGAAACTAACATAGCTTTATGGTTTTTTTAATTTGAATTTACAAAAACAAAATTATCTTTGAATGTATAATCCAAATTTACAGTGTATCCGAACCTAAATGTAGAGGTAATTTATAAATTCTGCAAAAATCAATAAACTTCAAAGCTGTTATCTCGTATTTGCCAGTAATTAAAACGGACGGCGTCCCACGCTTCAGAAAATAAAATTAAAATGCACTCGTGCTGATGGGGAAACGCGTAGAATCACCTGCGCACGATGGCTGAGCATAGACGTTCGAGTAGGTAGGCGTGTAGTACATTATTAGAACTTATAGATTTCAACCCGGATTAGGATTTGGGTATGTCCGAAAACTCCGACCGGAACCACCGGAAGACGGGCAGCAGTATCCTCTTATATAGTAAAGGGTAAGCGTTCTGCGATTCCCAAACCATTTACAATTTTTTTAACTGACCGTCTAGAAAGAAGAAAACAAAGATAACGGAAAATAAATGAGACGAATATGATTAATATTATGTATAAGTAGAAGAAAAAAGAAAAATCTTCTTAGAGAAAAAGATAAAGTTATCATTTTTATTAGAACGTAAAATGTGTCTAATTTTTTTCCATATAGAAAATTCTTACATGTGACTAATATAGATGTAAATTATCGATAAAACAAGATCAACATAAACAATGCACTTAAAAATGCTTCTCCACTTTTTGTTATAGAAATTCTCAATATGAGAACTTCCACATTGACCAGAAGGGCTACGATCAAATGTATGACGGAGAAGACCTGGAGACACCACCATCACCAGACAGGCCCCCACCACGACCCATAGGTAAAGTTATTGTTGAATTTTTACAGTGCAATGGTAATAAAAGAAAGAAAAATTCTGTGGTAATTACATAGCACAGCTATTTATGACAATATCTCAATGCTGATGATAAAAAACAAATGACACATGTGCAACTTGAAAGATAGTAAGCGAAGATATTTATTTTAATAGTTGCAATTATTTATTAGTTCTTTTAAATTCTCGAAATTCGAAGATCTTCATTTCAAAATTAATGATGATTCTCATAAGTATTTTCCAATAGACAAATACATAAAAGCGGAGTTTCCATGCTTGAGCGCGCGGTACACTGTGGCGCTGCTGGCTTGCTTTGGCTTCAGCATCATGTTCGGGATGAGGTGCAATATGAGCATGGCCAAGCTGAAAATGACTGAGAATACTAGCGTGAGTTATTTTATATTACCACGGTAAAAGCTTGTTATGAAAAAAAAAAAAAACAATAAAAAAAACAAATCTTGGCTGGACGACCTACCAAGCTTAGTTGGCAATGCGTTTACCTTATGAGCAAAAGGTACCGGGCTTGATTCCCGGCCGCAGATAATATACATTTTAAGTGACTACACTTGTACATTTACATGTATTTTTGTCATTAAATGTTTTCCATAGCATCCTCGAGGCAGCTGAAGCGTTATTTATAAATAAAACAACACCTGACGCAACATGCCTTTAAATAAAAAGCCGTTAATTATCGATGAGCTTATGTAATTAGCAAAACGTCCAATGAGCAAAACATCTAAGTAACGCTTAGATATTATTTCAGGATTCAAGAGAAGCAACCCCATTTAACTGGACGGAGATTGTGGAATCTTCAATAGATTCGTCGTATTTCGCCGGATACCTCATCACACAGGTCCCTGGAGGTTTCTTGGCCTCCATGTATCCTGCTAACAAGATCTTTGGATTGGCTATCGTGACGTCGGCCATCTTGAACATAGCCATTCCCGGTGCGATGACAATGGGACCAGTTGCGGTGGTCTTGCTGAAAGTTGCTCAAGGGTTTGTTGAGGTAACTGCTGGCCATGTAAACCTTATTTATAGATTTAGCCAGTGTCATATGTTGTAGTGTTGTTGTGCGATAGGAAAAGAAACGACTTAAGTGACGTTTAGTGATGTGTAAGAATGATAGAGGTGCATATCGATAACATGATACGATATGATATATAATTTTTTGAATTTTTAATACTTTCTTCCTCCGGCATTTCTTTTGACTATCTCACCATTCTGGTAGGTGATAATTTATTTTTTGAGTTATTTTATTCATAAAAAATCTGTAAGTAATTCCTTAGTTGTGGTTTAAATTAACAATATACTCACGAAGCCACAAACTATGTACAAGGTGTTTCGTAAGACGACGGATATTTCAGAATTTAATTGTACACGTCATTATGAACAACTTTAAACTGATTAATGATTAAATTAATTTCAGGATTAGTCCCAGACTAATCCTGAAATCGCAAAATAAAACAACTGTTGCGTACATTTCGTCGTGGGTGAATGACATTTCTATGGAACAGCTGATTTTTTGTCGCGAATTCAGGATTGGTCCCATAGTTAAAGTTTTTATTTTTATTTTTATGTTACTTGGTGACGAGTCGAGCAAGTCGCTCACCTGATGTTAAGCGTCATGCTTGCCCATAACAGTTCAGTGCGCAGAAATTTGAACTTCAATAGTTCAAAACAATGCACGGCAATGCATTGCGCTCGTCATCCTGAGATGTTAGATGTATAATCTGTGTATGCCCAGTAATTACGCTGGTAACATTGCCCTTCAATCCGGAAAACAGTAATGCTTGCACACTACTGCTTGGCGGTTGAATAACTGGCAAAGGTGTGGTACTTCCCCAGGCGGGCTCTGCGAGAGAGCCCTACCACTACATCATGTCCGTCATCTGACCAAACACCCTATATATACGTTTATATTTTTTGCCTTTCATTTGATGCGTGTTCATTGAGAAATGAAACGCATCAATTAAGCAATAATAAAAATAAATTATCTCATTATATTTACTGAACCAAACCACAGAATAAAATAACAGTACTCGCTATAACTAACCAAACTACATCTTAAATTATTTTTACTCACATGTTACCCTATCTATTGAATAGAGTCTATTACACACAAAGAAAGTATGTCATAATAGCATGCAAAAACTCTGTATAAAGGGGACTGGGACCAAACGTGACGTGCCGTACAATTACGAGGGATCAAGTATCAAATTTGAAGCTTCTATAATAAGCTTGATCATGCATCAGCACGTCGCAAACTCTAAATCCTCCGAATTTTGTACATGTGGTGTTATTTTGTATCGTTCCATTAGTTTGGATATTTAAAATCATGTCTATGTTCTTCGAACTAAGTGGTTGGAGTTAAGAAACGATTGCTCTCTTTTCTTTGGTTATTTTTTCTTTTACCGGAGGGTAGTTGTTGTTCTCAAAGTAAATATTGTTGGTCAAAAAATAATTCATTCTGCCAACACACCGATTACCTACATGGTTTTTTTATCATTCTACACGTGAGTTGCGAGAATTTAGTAGGTACATACAAGGCGTTTCCTAATACCCATCTCCAAGCGCTCTCGAACATTCTCGCGAAGGTACAAAGCCTCTTCAGGATTAGGAGCCCTCCTTTGCCATAGCAACGTATTTACCTCAGCATATCCCCGCTTAGTTCATTCCTATTAAAGATAAAATTGTATGCCATTGATATCAGCTTTGGAAACGATAAGAAAAGGTTATATTCTATCTTTATAATCCATATTGAATTGAAGATATCTTTGTCATAAATTCTTTTGTCCTGAAAACATTTGTCGTAGTTGTTAGGAGATATTTCAAAAATCCAACTATTGAGTTTACTTTATCTTATAGGTAAGCGTGCTCTAGCATAGACCAAACTAAAATATATTTTCAATTTAGAAAAAATCTATTTTATTATATTAGATTTACATAACATTCCTCTAAATTTTCATTGGAACTTTTGTAGTAACAACTTCAAAGGATATCCAAAAATGGGTGTTCTGTAAATGGTCACAAATTCTTACCTTTGGAGGCTGTCAAATACATGAGTACCACAAGGAGTTATCCTTTACAGGGTGTAACATATCCATCATGTCACGGCATCTGGCGCATGTGGGCTCCTCCAATGGAACGGTCCAGACTGGCGACCCTCGCGTTCTGTGGGACCTACGCTGGCATCGTGGTTGGCATGCCGCTCTCCGGCCTCTTGACTGATTACATCGGTTGGCAAGCACCGTTCTACTTCTACGGCGTATTTGGCGTCGTTTGGTAAGAACAGCTATAGGCGTGGCGACGGCGCCCTGGTATTCGAGTCATTTTTTTACAATCGAACTAGTAATATTTTTTTATTTTATGTGTGATCGAAATAGCAATATGATTTGTAACGATTAATGTTTTTGAAAAAAAAAAAAGAACTTCTTGTGTTTATTCAAGTTTTAGTGTAGGTGTATTGTTTGATGTTTGTAATTCCGTTGGATCCGAGACGTGGGACCCGGGCAGCAGCTTACCGTACCTAACCAATGAGCTTTTTGTCATATACCGTCATATACTGCAGATTCCCAAGTGCTTGCCAAGCTTGGGGCTTACGGCAACCAGGGGGTTGCCGTAATCTTATACCTTTTCTTCTCAGACCATTGTTCAGCAGTTGACGTCTTCTGTCTGACGATGGTGATGATGTTGATTGAGGTGATGGATAATGTGCACGAGCGCAGGCGTGTGATAATTATAATGCTGAAACGTATTTTTTTTATCGTTTTTATAATACTCCACCGAAGGTCATTTAAGTATCGTATTTTTGTAAGCCGCCCTCGTATTTTACGACTTTTTATATTCAGGATGTGTTCGTGTGATGGCGTTATTCGTTTTGTTAATCTTCTATGACTTCCTAGGTATATTCTCTGGCTGTGGCTGGTGTTCGAGCGGCCCAGCAAGCACCCCTGTATCCAAGCCAAGGAGCTGACATACATCGAACAGTCGATCGGGACGGCCACGCAGGCTGCCATGCCTGGCTTTTGGTCTACGCCTTGGAAAGCTTTTGCTACTTCTCTCCCCGTATGTTCACATAATTTAAAGTATAACTATATATAGTTACCCATATACACGGCTTTGTGGAGCAATGCCTTTAACTTTAAGTGCGTGTATTTACAGGCTAAGCTACAAAGTATGTGATATGAATTTAGCCAAAGTAAATGCTTGTCCAGTTATAGACAATTTTGAGAAAATTTCAACTTTTTGGTTCAAAAAGATGACTTCCAGAAGTATACGCGTAAACTTACAAACTTTTTCCTTTAAATTTTACATGATAAATTAAAATTACTAGATAACCATTTACATTCGCTAAAATTACTTATGTAGGTAAAGCCATAGCTCGAATAGCATACCTTAAAGAAATTGGTTTACAAATTATTATTATATCAGCTGCGGTTTTATCCAAGATTCATTTAAGACTGTTCCCATGATACTATTTATTTACTAAGCTTTGCCAAAATCGGTACATCCGTTTGGTTTAAGAAAGTCTGAAACTGCGAGACAATAATTGTCTCAAAAACAATTATTGTTTTCGAATTTATGATGTTAAGGTGTGATTGAGTGACCTTCACACGCAGAGTGAAGGTTAAGTGTGATTAATCCTTGACAATTCGTTTACTTTATTCCTAGGTATATGCCATCATCGTAGCCAACTTTTGTAGAACGTGGAACTTTTGTCTACTTGTCATCTTCCAATCTTCATACTTTCACTCCAGGTTCAATATGCAGATCACTGAGGTAAGAACCACATTATTATTTAAATTAAAATATATATATATATTCATACTAAGGCTCTTTCATGAAAACTTGTCTTTGAAAAAAATTGTCGAGCAAGTATAGCAGCGATTATAATTATTGTATTTTCCTACAGTATAGAGTATGCTAACGTGTAAACTGCGTAAGTGCACGCCAAATTTAAATCAAACCCACTGAACATTTAGTTACATGGGAACAAACAGACACCCGCACAAACTTCTGTGTGTATAATATTATCTGATTAATTTTCTAAATGTAGTTTGTTATTGTAGTCTGGCTTTGTGGGCGCCATACCACACTTGATAATGACGTCCCTGGTGCCCATCGGCGGGATGCTGGCCGACTACTTGCGAAAGAACAACATCATGACGACTACCAACGTGCGCAAGCTGTTCAACTGCGGAGGCTTCGGCCTGGAGGCTTTCTTCTTCGTACTCGTTGCTTACGCTAACAACAGGGTAAGCAAATAAGTTCCTAACGATAAACAAATACTTAGTATATAAAGCATGATAACTTATAATAAATAAAGAGTAACGTGTGAAGTGTAAAGTGTCTGAGGGCCCTCTTAGCGTCTTCTTAGGGCCTTATCTGTAGTGTAAGAAGGTATCTGTTTATGACAAAATTACAAAAGTAAAAAAAAATATGGATTAAACGGCGGTAATCGAAAGAAACGAAAAAAAATGTTTTCGTTTCCGTCAAAGTAACATAACATACAAACATGAAGCATCATAAGCTGTACATCTACTACACATGTAAAACATTACATTATACATCATCATTATCATTATTATTTCTACATTATGTAAAATTTGTGTGAACAATAAAGAGTTAATCTATCTATCTATCTATCTACACATTAATGATAATAAAACTCTACATACTTAATTTAACGAACTTCCTGTAGCGCTACAATCCTCTTGTGTGTCTTGATTGTCCCTTCTGTATTGTTTTTACACGTTTGGCGAGCCTTCTGACTTAGTTGGTAGCGAGTCTACCTTCTATGCAGCCGGGCTGATATTTGTAGTATGAATTTAAGTATCTGATCTTGGTCTTGGTGCTAGTTATCCTTGAATTTGTCTGTTGCAGGAAAAACTTTAAAAAGCTTTCAAATATTACCTTATGATTTATACAAAATCACATTCTAGTACTTGGCCACGATAGAGCTTACCCTGGGCGTGGCGTGCAGTGGCTTTGCCATATCCGGCTACAACGTCAACCACCTGGACATAGCGCCGCGCTACGCTTCCATCCTCATGGGCCTGTCTAACGGCATTGGGACTATAGCCGGCTTCCTCGTGCCCATCGTTATAGACCACATAACAAGCCATAAGGTAACTAATAACCAGCTACAACATGAACTACGTGGATATAGCACCGCGATACGCCTCCAAGCCTTAGTTTATAGGGTTGAAAATACTCAGATAAATTCGATGTAAATTTTACGTTTACATATAAGACTCCCGTAATTCAAAGTTAAAAAAATATCTAACAAGAATTTCCTTTAAAAAAAAAATTTTTTTAAACAGAAGCTTAGCTATATAACCATCTTTAGCCTAATTAAAAGCTTATATAATTTCATTCTCTACAATCCTTTTTTGTCTGTAGAGGGTATAATAAGCTATCATAGTTCAGATTTAAGCACTATAGTTATTGGGGCTTGTTCAGGGAGACGCGGGGCGATGCGCGGCGCATACAGCGTCGCGTCGCGCAGTGCGCTACAGGTTTTCTCTGTTTACGGAAAGGCGGCGCGTGAAGCGTGAGACGGGGCCCGCGACGTTGTCCGTGGCGTCGCACGCTCAAAGACAAACATAATTTTGGAAATGTGTTTTCTTCTTGATGAAGCCGTGAGGCGTCGTGTGGAGCGTGGAGAATGACGGGGCCTACCGCGGCGATCGCTTTTGGCAGTCTTTTTTGGTTATCTCTGCTGCGGCGTACACGGCGGTGGCCGTAGCGTGCTCTGCCGCGAGACATATAAAACAAAATGCGCATAAACACGCTTCTACATGAGTACTCTCATACATTATCAAACATAATGTACGCACAGCGTTACGCCTCTCCTCGCCTCTCCGTAATGCGTCTCCCTGAACGAGCCCTTATAGGCAAGAAAGTGACAGAAACGAAATCTATACGAGTCCCTAGTTTGCTAAGGAACCTTAAAAATAAAAAACGATTTTATTGAATTAAAATGCGAACATTTTTCAAAGCAAGTTAATTTAAACTTATTTCAATACACTCGAAACCTTTCTTCAATTTCAATTCGTGCGTTTTATCGAAAACTTTGATGTGACGGTCCCCCTGGTTTCTACAGGGGTATTCTGAGGGTACTACTAGGGTATCGCATTCTCGAACACGAGACGTCGCGAAACAAAAAGGACACTCGGCCGTGGCTAATTTAAAAAAGGAAATCGAGTAGGCGCGAATCGCGTTTGGAATATGAAATGAGGTGCTTTGTGGGTGCGCGGCGATGCGGCTCACGCAGTATATTTCGTGGAGCACTTTATTAACGCGTTCGAATGTTCCTCGCACGAGTGGATACCATTGCATTATATGGAGAAAATAGCAGTAAGGCTACTACAGTATTCATAGCGTTTGTTTTGAAACATATTTTTGGGTACAATATTTATTAGGACCAATTAGCCCTATTATAGTACGCCGCTATTAGGGACAGGAGGTGGAAAGTAGAAGTCTGCAAGTTGTAATTTTAACACAACGGCCCTTATGTTTTTAGGATTCAAGTATTTACTTATGTACATATATAATGTAATTGAATGAGTTTATATACAATATATAAGTATTTGCCTGAAATAAATGAGGTCTGATGGATAAATGAGGATTTAGGTCTGTGGTTGCCCGAAATAAATGAATTTTTTTTTTTTTTTTTTTGCGGTAGGTCTTGGCATTCTTGAGTGATATAATATATTCATTCGCATTGCAATTGGATTGTTGTAATGAGTAATTTTTATTTTTTTTGTAACATTTTCTCTACGAGGTTAGTGACATAGTGAATAAATAAATAAATAAAGGAAAGGAGTACCTACTCCTATCGCGCTAATTATTTAGCTCGGGGACAGTATTAGTAACAGTCCGATGTCTTTAATCTTTTGTTTCAATCCATCGTAGCAAAACAATCGTTTGCGATGTTCAATATTCTAGTTGTTACAATAGAATGGCGATAGGTTGCAGATCGTCAAATTGTATTAGTTATGTGAGTTAAGAAGAACTTCATGATTTAACTTATTATTTGCAGAACGAGAAGGACAAGGCTATTAAGGAGTGGCGCGAGGTGTTTCTCATGGGCGCCTTCGTGCACTTCATCGGTATTACCATATACGGCGTGTTTGCGTCGGGTGAGCTGCAGTGGTGGGCCGACCCCGCTGTGGTAGACGCGCCAATAGGCGGCAAGCCGTCCGAACTTGAAACTACTTTCGTAAGTAAACCTACCTCTCTATTATCATGTAAGCTCTTGTCTTGCATAGTCCCAACCATATGCAGCGTTTTTCTGTTGGGTGGGTGTGATCTGTGGGTGGGCCGAACCCTATTGAGGACGTACTCATGCATAGACGGCAAGCCTATACGTTTCTGATCATAAGTTCTTGCAAATACTTAATACATATAATAGTTATATTGCTACGAGACCCGAATATGACGCGAAATAAGCGATCGCTCGCCAATTTAACGTTGCCCGCAACATAGCAGTACGGCTAGCTGTACTACCGCGACGTCATCACTCGGTTGCCACCACTCGCTGCGTATGCGCAACCCGCCCCGCTATTTTTAGTAATACTTGCATCGCGCCGCTGACGTCACGAATTCGAAAAAGAGAATTAGTATAGTGTCGGGAGTGTGGTTCTAGACTGCATCTGTATAACCATAATAAAGTGTGTTAGCGTTGGACGAACTATTGCGTGAGCCGCCGAAGACCTGATAACGAAATCTTAATTATCTATATAGAAATCGCGTTTAGGCACGCAGAGTTGCAAAACGCCTGCCTGCATGCGAAAGCGGTCACCAGAACAACTGTTATCATAACAGCTTAGTATAGAAATCAGTGACATATACACAATAGATCTACGTCTAATTGTGGTTGTTGTGAACAAACATCAGACTGAGGATGTTGGTAAAATTTGGTAACTCCCTTTTCAGACGGAGAGAGCAACAGAGCCTCTAAAAGGCACCGAGCAGGCCGGGTACGGCGCCATCGTCCCGCCGCGGCCTCCAGCGCCCGCGCTCGCAACCGCGCAACATGTGCCCAACAACCCTTTCGTATCGGGCGCCTACTACCAGACCGAGCAGGTTCAGCCGCCCGCACAGCCGTACGCGGATCTCACCGACGATGGTACCTATTAATCTATAATTTTTGTAAGCTCTAAACGCATTTACCAAACGAATCAGGAACTGAGTATACTTAGGCGGATCATCAAATTATTTGCTTCTCGAATAAACCTCTTTTTTATAATTAATTACTATAAATGTCTTAAATGTTTCTTCAAAAACAACAAGACATATTTTGATATGACTTCGTTATCTTTAGCGTAGAACGTATGCCATTTTTTCAAAATCTTATTTCCCATAATATAATAGGCACAACTTAGAGATGACGTTGATCCAAAAGTAAAACATTAGCCAAGACTACCGAAATATTACATGTGTCTATAACTAAATCTCAACGTCAACTTGTGGTTAAACCAAACATTCGTTGCCTATGTATAGATGTGAAAATGATGTTACTGACCATATTTTTGGTGCTAGTTCATCAAAATTATCATTTATTTTTTTCATAAAGTTTAAGATGTCATATCATGTAAATTGCGAACATAATACGTTTCTTTTAACCTACCTTTTAAAAAATTTGAATATTTTAATTGTCATTTTGATGACTACCGTCTGCCTGACATGGTTAGAAATATCCCTGAGTAAGTGTGTTTAGATCTCGACGTTTGTAAAGTTACTCTAGTCGTTTTTGTAAACCATTTATTGATGTACCTGGTCATTGTATATCTGTAGCAATTTACTTCGTGAAATTCCAATCTTATGAAATTCTTTTTTAGCTTGGATGTTACACCCTTCAGATAAATTGTAAGCGTTTTCGGCACTGTTATTGTTTTATTTTATGTTGTTAAAAGCTGACATGCTTATTTTAATGTTTATTATTATTTATAAACGTTTGATACACTTCATTGCGTTAAAAATCACATTCTTGCATGTGCAACTTCTCAAAAGAAAATATCATAAGTCGGGGCTTTCCAACTAATATCAAGAAAACGAAAAATAATAATATGGGTGTTTACCTTGGTCACAGCTACATTACGAATCAGTATTTTCGGTATTATTTTGTTGCTAACACAGTAAAGGTACATTCTAAACGAAGAATAAGAAAAAAAAATTGTTTACTCTATATTTCATTTATGAAAACTCCCACAAAAAATAATTTAATAGAATTTTAGCTTAAAGATTCAGTTAATGGTCAAAAATCAACACAAAATGTCAAAATTTCAAGTCTGTTAACTCATTACGTTTCAGAGCTAGAAACCTGTGAAATATGGACAGACAGATTGCAATAGGTTTCCGATTTGGCCTTTGGGTACGGAACCCTAATAACGACAGATTACACATTTTTTTAAATTAAATATTTATCGAACGTTTATGAATAATATGGCTATAAACTTTAGGTTAACGTATCGCAATGTTCTTGTACAAAATATCTGTATATAAATTACATTTGCATATCATAAAAAAATATTTTAACTATCTTTTTAGAAATCTCGATAGATATTATTTTGCCCATTCACTGTTATTTATTTCATAGAAGTATCTCTCGTCCTTGTTACTAATTTTCGTAAAATTGTTGTAAAATGTTTATAAAAATAATATATTATTATATTTATGAAATATTAAAGTTGTTCTTTAGTAATAATACAAAACGAATGCATAATTGGATGTAATATTATATCTACCTACTTGAGTAGAGGTAGATAGAGTTATATAATATGTATTTTAATGGGAAGTAATGTCAAATTTCGATATGAAGCTATAAATACTGCTAGACTATTTTGTTACATAACTCAGTGGCTTTTTTTTTTTGTTTCGTATTAGGTTTAAATTATTTTAGTGGTACAAAGCTACCGGCCAAAATTACAACCTTGTTCAGCTGGGCCCGTACCTTGAGGTGCTTATTGCGATGATTGTTAGGTTCAGCCGACAACGCAGCGCGACCACGAACCTTATCCCCGCGCGATAAGGTGTACAGTCGCGCAGCGTTATCGGCTGAACCTAACAATCATCGCAATAAGCACCTCACGGTACGGGCCCAGGTTGTAATTGTTTGTCTTGTGGTATATAATAGGTATTAGAATGAATGAAATCTTAATGCAATTTGTACTGTTCAAAGTGATGGACATTATGATACTAAGTACTTTTTGTGATTTAAAGTTGAATGAACGTTGAAACACATTTCTCTTTTTCTGAAAAGTAAATCAACTTCAGTATAATTTATTCTTATGTTATTTGTTATTGTTTATAGTAAGTTATAAGTATATAAATATTTCTTTTATTTTACCTACCCAAGCAGATAGGTACTGCTAATTTTGGTGTATAAATCATCCTAGTTACTCAACAATAAAGGCCCAAATACTTAACAATAGTTATTACGCTCTTTAACAACCATATATTTTTTACATAGTATTATAAGTTGTGTAGGTACTACTAAAATAACCCACCAAATGCGTTTGTGATATAAAATATATAGAAACATTTAAATAAATAATATTATTAATACTCAGCAACTAGTAATAATATACTAACTCTATATATTATACGTATAAGCTTATTGAATGCATCGCATTTTAGTCTAAATTATATCGATTACGTTCAACATTTTGTTCAAGCTCCTAATGGTAATCCTAAGAGCAACACAGGCCGGGCCGGTACCAAGTTGCTCAATGTGGTAATCAAATAAATATTAATTGTGTAGTACTTAAGTAACAAAATAAAATAAAAAGATATTATATATAAATGTATATATATATTATAATTGTGTTGTATAATTTTATTTCGGGAGGATAATTCGGTTCTTGTAGCGGCAAAAACACTAACAAATTTAAAATCAGATTAAAAAAGCAATAGTATTTATTTTTTATTTATACAACACAATTTCATATAAATTAATGTTTAGCAAATTATCGCGTGTAGCTGTAGATTTAAACGAAACTTGCTCAGGTATCGATATAATGACAAAATATGAAAGACAATAAAACTTATGACTGAACTAAGACTGTACCTGCACTGACCAAAACTTGACAATTGAACCACAAAGAAACAGCTACATTTTAAAAGATAATGGCACACCTATGTAATTATATATGAATGTTTGAACAGATAAATAATTTCTGCGTACCCAAAAAAAAACAAAGTTTAACAAAAAAAGAACAATGGCCTTGACAAAATAGAACAACAATACACACTTTGAAGACATCATGTTGAATGATGGAATTACATATTGCAAGGAAAATTAAAAAAGTTTTATTTTGTTACTAGTTATTACTATTGTACTTATTTATTATGTGGGTGATTCATAATTTCTAGCTTCTCGCTAAAGTAATAATTACGTAACTAATCGACTCAAATAATTTTGAAGAAACTAAGATTTAAGTAAATTTATCCTGTGGTATTATTGTGGCATTATAAAAAAATATAATTAATATTTTGTGTAATTTCTTATGTAAATAAAACTTTAAATAAATTTATGATATACCCAAATTTAAAATAAATTGATGTTTATTGTCGTCAGTATGACAGAACAATAATACTTGCTAACGTTTGGACAATACTTTTATGTATTATGCAAGTCTGTATAATGGACAATATTTAACATATACAATAATTAGAAATAAAGTATTAATAAAGATAAAATCTTCGAGTAGAATTAATTCATTGGACATCGGTGAGAATTATCATCAAAATCATAAGTTGGAAACACATAATTGTTTTGGTAGAAATTCAGTGATTATATAATTTATACATTTAACATCTTGATTTACCACCGTAAATTTCATTTATTTAATATCATAAATATATTTCATTGATATCATAATTCATTAATTGCTAAAATTTAAATTACAAATCTTATCATTGCATCAAAATCTCCACGTTATGTAATTCACCAATTAGACTTATTTTCTGCGCGATCAGGCAACTAGCGGATTGTTAAAGTTTTTCTTCTCACAAGTAAACGAATGTAACTAGAGCACGTTGCTGTCAAAAGACAATGTGAAAACCACTTTTGGAAAAACAACTTAATATTATGAAGAATATTTGAGTGATTTCGGTTAAACTAATATGTATTTAATATTAACTGTAGCATTAGTTGTTATTGTAAAAAAGCAATAATGTTGTTTTAAAGATATCTCTACGCCGTCAATTCTGCGATGTAAAATATTTTTAATAAATTTTGAATAACTATTTGTGTGTAGTAATTTGTACGAATAATTATGTAATATAAGAAACCAGACATGTGTCAAAACATTTCTTAGAGTTACATCATTACATTGTTAGAAGTGCGATAGTCACTCAGGCGCATTAATTACTGTCATTAAATTATCAGTTTATGCCAATATAAACAATATAATTGTTTTTAAATAAACGTTATTATATCTATATTATCACCTATCCACCTTTTAAATAAATGTCTGGTTGGTAGTTGTTATATAATTATTCGCTCAAAATTATATTTTATTATCAAATGTCATATCACTGGTAGATGTATGAAATTTATATTTGAGTGACAACTGTCTCACGTTCACATTGTATAATAATAATAATAGCAATACTATATGAAATATAAAAACCACTTTTACGCAATTTATTCATACTAATGATTTTGATATCTGATGCATTTTTTTTTTAAAGTTTGTATATCTTTTATTTAAATCTGTGTTTTATACATATCTACTTAACTATATAAAAATCTATTGAAATAGAAGAATATCGGCCGGGAATTTCGCAAATATTGTATTTATTCATTATATAATATTTAAATAATTCTATTTGTAATGATAATTTTCACAGTGTCCAATATTAATGGCGGTAAGGGTATTATGATCCCCCATCCACTTGTTGATGTGCACCGTTATATATGTATTATAATAAATAATTAATATAGGTATAATATAAAACTACATTAGGTAATATGTGAGGCATCATTAAAAGTACTGTGTAAATTTATTTAATATATTGTTATTTATATAATTTAACATTTTAATTAAAAAAAAATTGCAGTATAACAGTCAATGAAATCTATAAATGTTCTACATTACTTGCAAAGGAATATACAACATTACGTATTCAAAGCTCTTTTAAACTTACTTCCAAAAAAAAAAAGGAGGTTCTCAAATCGACTGAATTTTTAAACACTTAAGTTTCAGAACGTTGGTTTCGTGCTTCTATAGGTTTATGTTGAAATTGTTTTCAGCTCGAAATATATTACTCGTTGAGAGATTCAAGATCAGTCTCAAATATTTATGTGTAGATAATATGTTCTGCAGAACATATTTAAAAAGTAAGTATAAATAATAATGTAAGACAATAAATAATATATAATGGGGTGATCTCACTCTGTAAGGCTGTGTCGACAATAAAGCTTCTTGAAGCGCCAGTAGCGAGTAGTATAAGAAAATAATATTAAAACATATTATATTATGAATACAATAATATATTATATGAATTATTAAATGGTACCCATAATGATAACATAGTATAGATAGTGTTAAGGCTTAGACTATGACAATAAAATAACTTCCTACCGATAAGAATAAAAATATAGTATTTAGGTGAATTTTAACGTAATTTAACCCAGTCCCGAGTTTATTTCTCCGTATAATATGTCAGAATTGTCAATATATTTAATTTAAATACTTATTTAAAAAATGGATTCTTCTGTCTTCATAAAAATGCTTCAAAAATAGTTAATCTTCAATAGTAATTTTATCATTTCATTGTTTTACACATGTTTTTAATCGTAGAATTATTAGCATAGATATGTACCTACATGTAAGTAATGATATTAGGTAGGTACCTAAAACAATGTTATTGCAAAAATAAACCAATTTGTCAATTACTGATTAGATTCGAGTTTTAAGGATTTTATTTTAAAGTCCAAGTAGAAAATACTGCTGTAAATAATTTCGATCACTTCTCATTCTTCTCTCATTACATTTCTTCCAACATTAATGTAAGTCAAGATCAAAATCAGCTTTGGATAGATTAGGATCTTTTTTATCATTCTTTACATAGGGATCGGTAAGGTTCCATACATTTTTTTTTCAACAGAACTTGAGACTTTACCTTAGAGTAGCCTTGGTCACGTTTTTACAAACACATTAGTTACATTTTCAAAAATTACTCAACTAATTTTGATGAAACTTAAATGGTATGCCATTTAAATAAGTAATACCTTATCAGGATTTTTACTAAAGCTGTAATTCATTTTTTAACGTTTACCTATTAAAATATATATATATATATATGAATATATTGAATTTAAAAGAAAAGGCGTTTATATAATAAATAATACATTCAAAACTGACCTATTCAGTTCCGAAAAATATAAAATTATAATTAGTAATTTAAATAAAGATTACCCGCTGTTCATGGTTTTTCAAGTTCTAGAAATAGTTCTATAATGAATAAATAGAATGGAATGGATCTTATACTCACAAACGTACATAAATATTTGGTTACACAAATTATAATTATTTGTCCATAGGTAGCCTACGGCGAATGTAAAATTTTCTACTTATTTCGGTTAAATTTTTTTCGTTTCACTAAAACAAAATTGTGTCAAAACCACGTTAGTTTTCATAGTAAAATATTTATTATTTATATTATATATATTGAATTTTTATTGGCCTGTTTTTGATCATTCATAAGCACATAATTATTACAAACATACTTAGAAAAAATAATAATATGGTAATAATATATATTATACATATTCAGTGTCATGATTAAAATGTGTAATTATATCGGCTATATTTAAAATAAATATATGTTTAAGCTTGTTCCCTAAAAACTACATAGAGTTAATGATTCAGGTATTATATATTACTCATAGAATAGTTATAGAAATAAATACAAACAAACTTATAATCGATAAAATTAGAGTATTAGAGTAAATATATATAAATCTTATTTAAACATTTAATTAATTAGTTTTTTTTTTTAAACTTATTTACTCTCTTTGCAATATGAACACTCATGTTAACTTATATATGTTTTGTAGATGGATTAATGGATTAGGAATATCTAAAAATAAGTTTTAATCTTATATGCAAATAAAATAAGTTTCAAGTTGGCCTATGCAATGGTTAGGCTGTAAATATAATAAAATTATGTAAATTTATTTCACTTTAGGACAAAGTTTTAGGTGGGGTTGTCTATTATTGTCTGCTAAAATATTTTTAGTAATAAATAAAAAAACAAGCAATCTGTAGGTAAATTGGAATATCAATACACAGTTTATTTGAATACCTAAGTATACAATTTAAATGTAAAAGTTAAAATGTATTTCAATGTTCATAAAACTTTGTGATTGCGAGAATATACCAAAATTTAGGTATCATAAGTACGTGTATACTTTACTTTACTGTCTGTCTTTATTTATCTTAATAGGTACGTAAGTAAATGATCTCAGAAGCATAAATACCTATTTGTTTAAATTCTTACGAGCAGGCAAATTCATTCTTTAGGTTAGGCTAATTCTATTTTTTGCATATAATAAATATCTTTATAGGTATTATATATCTTATTTTTTTTTTTACCACTGAGGCTAGGTTTTTGACAACATTACTTACATGCTATTTTAAGAAACTTTTTTTATACGCTATTTTTATGTGTATTGTAACAATGTACTTTTTCTGAATTTTGTGATTAATGATATTATCTTCCCAAATAATATGTATTGATAAAATATATTAAAATTCTTTTATTAGACCTCCAACATACCTGATTACTATTGACAGCAGACTTTCGAGAGAAAATAAGAGGTAATTTGTATGTTCTCTTTCTCTCTCGCTTGTCTATCGGCTCCAACCAACTTGTGAGCTCTAACGATTATAAAAATGGGCGTTCGTTAAATAAAAGGCATTTAGCTACTTACCTTTCATATATTTAATAATATACTATATTACGTACTTCTACGTTTATATAATAGTATGTACAAGACAAAACTACATAATTATATTAAATTATTTTAGTAAGTTAAAACAAGCGCCAGAATTTGTCAAATAGCAAACGAATCTAAACATTCCATTTCATTATTTTATTTAGAATTACTTTATAAGTTTTTTGTATTTAAAAAAATCATAAGAAGTAATTAGATAATTTGTTAAACTTAACTCATAACTAGTGCTTGGCTTATCTAGAGCGATACCGAGGCTTTTGTTTAGCAGTGGTCGTTTTCTGACTGATGATAAACTCATATATATACTAATCTCTAACTAAAAATAGTATTTTTTTGTCTTTTACGCGTTTGTGTATGGTTATTTCATCATTATCATCAGCCAGAAGACGTCGACTGCTGAACAAAAACCTCGCAGAACGACAATCTGATCAATAGCAGATCAATAGTGTTTCTAGAACTTAGAAATACTCGCATTTGCGAGACCGAAGGCCGCACATCTGCGAGGCACTAGGCCAAGCGCACTACTATGTGGGCATCAGCTAGTTTTAAAAATAAATAAATAAATTACCATCATTTACTCATCTTGCAGGCCTAGCACGGACGCCGAGATAAATTTTTGTCCACCATATTTATTTCGCGAGAACGGGACGGATGTATGCATATTCTAGCTTTGTCACGTTGATGCGAAGACAAACCTTTATCCCGGCGCCCGTGCTAGGCCTGCAGGTGCTTTTTACCGAATATTTAATTATTACAAAACCCTGATTACGTTACCCTAAATTTATAAATAACACCTTTTTTTATGAGTTATTAAGCCATATATTATGTAGATACAAATATCTTCTCATTATAATAAATTATATTTGCTTGCTTTAAATATAATATTACAGGTGCTGTTTTGCAGCTAAAATATATCAGAAACTAGCTGCGCACCGCGGTTTCACCCGAATCCGCATACCTAACCACAACCACACACACCTACAGAAACCGAATATTGTCTCCTGATAAAAAGTAGCCTATGTTAATCCAGGTTGTAAGCTACCTCCATACCAAAGTTCATTCAAATCCGTTCAGCCGTTACAGAGTTGAACGGGAACAAACACAATTACATACTTACCTACTTACACACAAACTTTCGCATTTATAATATTAGTTGAATCCTTACTCGTATATGCTTTTAGCCTCAACACCTAAGTAACAAACATTGCTCTCAGGCATACATAGTGGCAGTAGTGCCGGAAATACAATTAGGCAAGAACAGGCAAGTCTTTCATAGGAAGCGGTAGGAAGTAAAATTTTTAGGCTTACTATTTTTACTATACATATTACATTAAGTGGTGCATTTAGGAATAACCTTTGTGATGGATTTTACGAATAAGTGTTAGGGGTGTGTTACATAATATGTAATAGTCTAGGATAAAATGAATCCGGTAAGTGAAAACAAAACCATCGACAGTTTGAGTATAAGCTTTTTAAAACAATTGCTTGAAAAATGATTTGCTAGATCAAATATTTTAGGTATTTACTGTCATATGTCTTATTGCCAAATATATTGTCTAAGGAATATGCTAATTGGTTACACGATAGGATGTATTTTACTCGATCACATAAAATCCCGAAAATTCATTTAGCGTCTCCTTACTTGCGCGGTCATCTAGCTTGCTGAATACACGTATTGCTCTGCTCCCGACACGTTAACCCTTCGATTTCACCGGCAATTTAAATGTTTTGTTCTAGTGACTATATCAGACCCAAATCCCTATAAAATAAAACTATAATTTAGGTCAGCTATACGGAGTGAAGGATCTTCGTAGACGTCTAGATTTCCCTGGAAACCCTCTTGCATATGGAGGTTTGGCGTTTGTTGTCACGTAGTAAACACCTCGAGCACTGAAAAAAATAACACACAATCATTATCAAGCACACACACATTTCGTCTTAGTAGGTTCTTCATCGCTGAAGGTCGTTTCTAAAAGCAGTTTGATCCTTGATCGCTCTCGGAGTATGCTCCTTCACTTTGCCCGTATGTTACAGACTTTATGGCTTCATAGATGGGCAGACCGATCAGGGGCGCTAGTCTCGACTTTTCGCTACAGCACTTTGCTACCGAATTCGGTTGCTATGACGCAAAAATTCGACAAAGAACACTAATTGTTAACGAAAAAACTCAAACATAGCGTTGGATTTTGAACGCAAAACACAGTGTGGAATTTTGAACGCAAAACTCAACGCTATGTTTGCGTTTTTTCGTTAAAAATTCGTGTTCGTTGTCGAATTTTTGCGTCCTAGCGACCGAACTCGGTCGCAAAGTGCGTAGCGAAAAGTCGAGACTAGCGCCCCAGTAATTTTATCTGGCCTGTCCATCTCGTAGAAGATTGACTGCGTTTTCTTTTCCGATCTACCTTTTCCACTCCTACTGCCATAAGTTTTTGAGCGCGCGCATAACGCCTTTAGTGTACACGCACTAAATTCACATATTAATTATGAGGCGTCGGTAGATAATAGACATACATATGTATAATTTTTAGTTAAATTACATCATGAAATGTAAATGCCTTTAATTTTATTAAGATTAAGACTAAGATTCATGACGTAATCATAATATGCTACAAAATAAAATTGTATTATTTAGGTAGCAAATCGATAATACACGACGATACATCCCTAGTCAAATGGTTCTCGATGTATGGATAAGAAAACATGTTTAAGGCAAGAAACATGTTTCTTGATAGAAAGAAATCACAACACTCTTTTTCCCCCTCCGCATTGAACCCTGTCTTCTTAGTTGACTTGAAAACCGTAAGAAAACTTGCAAAGATTTAAAAAAAAACTGCTAGCAAGTTTCTAAGGTATAAACCATGTTTTATCTAATACGCTTCTATGTCTAAGGTAATAAGACTAGACACTCACTTATGAGTGACGTGCTCTCCCATGAGTACATACTCGGTGTCTTTGGGTTCGCACCATCCGAGAAGGTAGGAGAAAAGGCTGTTGCACGGCCCAGCCCAGAATCCGGCGCGGCTGTTGATGGACTCTATGAAGTACGGCGTCACTTTGGTGTGGTCGCATGATAGTGTCTCTGTAAGTCAATAAATCAGTAAACAAGACAATACTGAGAAAGAAGAATAGAAAAGGAAGAGGAAGATGGAAAATAAACGGGAAGGGAAAACGGAGAAGGGGGTAGAGAGAGAGAGAGGGAGGAAAAATAATAGCGTATTTGCTTTAAAAAAAGAGAGACCTTTCAATATCTGAATAAATAATTTTTGATCGATATAATAATATAGTATATTATTATTTTTTGACCCTTATTTAAAAATGGAATTCAAAGTTCAATGTTATCAATGATATCAATGTTAGTCTGTACCACATTTCATTAAGAAAACCATTTTCCATTAGGTAGGTAGGTACATGTAGTGCCATCTTGCGGAAATTTTGCTCAATATTTGAAATAGCCAAATATTATTGTGCATTTGTGGGGTACTTTCGTAGACAGAGATAGGTACTTTGTTTGCTAGTTCATGCATTTGCACAAGGGTGATATTTAAGTTCCAAATGCTCAAATTACCATAGGTTTTGCCGTTTACTTACGCATAATTCTACTCCCCGAGTAAAAATATTCTTTGGGTTGGCGTAGGACGGCTTATTGGTTAAATGGATATTTAGTTCCAAGATACTTAAGTAGATAGGTAGATAAGTAACAGATTAAAGCGACCGGTTTTCTTATAAAACAGCAGTATTTACATAATACCTATGATTTGTAACAGCAAAATCAACTACCTGCTTTTTGCCCGATGCCTTGATATTCCATAGGTACTACTTTTTCCTGGTTTATTTGTGAGTAATATAAATTAAAAAAAACACTTTATTGACACCTCTTATGGACATAACAAGAAAAAAACATTAGGTAGAGGTACAATAAGTCGGTCTTATCGCTAAGAGCGATCTCTTCCGGACAGCCTTTGGTTGAGTAACCACGTGATGGAGTAACGTGATACGGTGATTTAAATGAATAATTAAATATAATTATAAAAAAAAACCATTTCGAAAGCCGCCATGATCCGACCGCCAAGGTCGGGCACGCCATGAGTTCCACTCGCAGTTGGCAGTTGAGAGTGCACTACTTCAAGTGGGAAAATATCTGCGGAGATTGGATGGATGGGAGAAAACCATTTAATTTTATTATGGCCTAGCTGCGCCCCTAAGTTCACCCGCTTAGGGGTGGAGTATAGAAAAACCATTCTTGGTGAGCTCCTACACTACCGTAGGAAGGTAGCCTGAATATTTCACGTCTCTATTTTCTCTGGTTTACGCTGTGCTTTGATTAACAGTCAGTCAGTGACATGACAGTTTTATATATTTAGTTAGGATATGATCTGTTTTTTTTTTTTGGTTTTATTGGGCTTCATCGACAGGAAGCAGTAAAATAAACAGAAAAAACTTTCTTACGAAAGATAGTGTCATGGGCGCATCCCGGCTGACTGGAACCTCCGTTGACGTAGAAGTCAGCGTGTCCGTTCGGGCCCCACTGGCCGAGGATGCCAGCGCCTGTATGGACGATATCCACGAACAAAGCGTCCGTGTGGTCCAGGTCCCGCGAACGGTTGTTGCCCATGTAGAAGAATATTGTTGGATCTAAGCCTGAAATTTTTTAAAAGAAAATTTGTTCGATTTTTCCTAGCAAATTTTCTGTCCAACGACACCTCATGCAATCAAAAAAACGGTGAACTAAATTTAGCCTAGAGGTAACATAGGAACAAGCATACATACTTACAAACACTTCATACATCCCAAAAATAATTCATTAGCAGTCGGGTAAAAAATAATAGAAATATTGTTTCAATAATTTAATAATTCACTAATTTATTTAATGCAGTATCGGCTAGTTGGTGAAGCCACCAATTCAGAAAATGTAAAGCGTTTTTGGAGAATTTATTAAACAATAATTCAGAGTTGTGAATTGTAAGGATGTAACTGAATACTCATTTGTTATTGTTAGTCTGAGCAACTAAAATAAAATTGAAAGGTTAAGAAACTGGTTTTGGTCTGATAAAATATGCTACGCAAAACTTTTCCTGGTTGGTATATACATAGGTATATCCATTATGGCTTAAGCACAGAATTCGGCTTACAACACCACTTCCTCAATAAGCAAAAAATAGGTGATGAATACGAGTGGGTATCGGTAGGTTCTTGTATTTAAAAAGTAGGAACGTAAAGAAGGCTGTTATTTCAATGTTAACTTCATTTCTGTCACCGTTCACTTCTACATAACATTATAAAACAATAATATCTAGTATAGTCTTATGGATTAATTGTGAGCAGTGAATACCTCAAAGCTTATTCACAAAAAGCTCATACTAGTACTTATTTTGTTGAATACTGCCTTATCAAGATATCCGGTAGTTTTGGTGTGCAGCCGGGTTGCCTGGGATTGTTCCGAATAAAACTCCCTGGCCTGCCTGGCGTAGTGGCCTTCTGGCATGTCTTAGTGTTTAACAAAGGGTTCCAAGTTCTCAAAAGGAACCTCGTCAGCCACTCGATGTTATAGTCCTCCCGTGATCATTTAAGTGGATGATTAAAGCGACACCAATAAGCATCCCCAAGCTCAGCCTATTAGTAGGTTCTTATTACATGTATTGTCAGGGGGCACCGATGTCATATTCTGGTGCACCGGAATCAGGGCAAATAGTTGTCAGCCAATTATTTGATCAAGAAATACAGCTGCTATAGTATAGAACAAAACTTACCAGTGATTCTTCCAAGCTTCCCCTTGGCAAGGTGGTTAGCGACCAGGCCCAGTATATGTGCCCCGACACTGTATCCAATGGTGTGGATTTTCTCAGGAGGTACTCCTTTCGTGGGGTGGTACTGCAGATACTCTACTAGTTGCGCGATGCACAGGCCCGCGAACCTTGGAGCCCAGTCGATCTAAATAATTTGTAATATTTTACGATGATGACTATGGTATTGACATTATGACATTTATCCAATATTTTTTCGGTAAAATATTAACTACGTCTGTCTTTATTATATATATCTCTCTAGGCATTGCTCAACATCAAGACTAAAGCAGTTTAGTCGTGAATAAAAAAAAAACAAAAAGACGGAGAGAGATCATGACTCGGTTCACAGAACCCTCAGGCTCAATACAGAACAGGGGGCGTACCGTCAACTTTTAACTTGCGGGCCAGTTGCTTAACGAAAACACGCTTAGCGATGATGTTTAGGTTGTCACCGGTTAAATATGGCGGCAACCTAAACTGAATCGAATAACAGACCTCACGGTACGAATTTGACTAACGATTCAGTTTAGAGCCTTTTCTGAACCGCAATAAGAGCTCACGGTACACCCTCAGGGCGCTTACTTAAATCACAGTCTCGCATCTTGATAGATTTGTAGACTACATATATATTCTACAACAGGTACATTGTCTCATGAAATGCTCGAGCAATTCAGTTGTTGCGTCCAATGCCATGTTACCACCCGAACACAATGCAAATTGACGTGAATTTGAACAGAAAACAATGACAAGTTACCAAATTATATAGCGAGAACAATCACTGAGATTATTATGGAGATTGCAAAGAATAGAACCATCACATCATCACTATGATCATATATGAGTAAATAGTTGTCTGTCTCTCGGTCTGTCTCAGTGTTACTTCGACGGCTGAACAGATTTTTACCAAATATGACAAAGAGGTGATTATATATTCCGCTCATATAATATCCATATCGCTCAATGGTAGTGCGTCTGCTCAATTTCCGGCCGGGCAGTTGTTTGGGTTAGACCCATATGCCATATGATGATTAAGTTTGTTCTGAGAGCTGTTAGGTATATGTATTCTGGGTTTGGGTGTTCCATTGCATCCTCAACAAAAGGAAACCTAGAGATCTATGAGTGTAAAGCGTGAGTATCTATGCATCATTGTGAAGTTTATAGAATACTTATTTTTACAAATGGAAAAAGCCGGATGAACCTGCGGCGCAATGCTAGTCAAGTTTTGGGAGTAAAAGTTAGTATGGTACCTGGCTAAGACACGGCTCTTTGACCAGTGAGCCGTAGTCCACTATGATAATATTGTAGTTGCCTAGGGCGAAGTATGCCTTTCTCATGTCTGTGCTTGGAGAAAGGTTTCGGCCTCCTCCAAACCCGTGGACGACGATTTTAGTGGGGTGGTTTGGATTGAATCGGGAACGCCTTAGGGAATCGTTGTCTAAGGTATTTAGAAGCTCGCCTTTTTCTTGTGTTCGTCTGCGAAATTAAACAAAAAGATTCGCTGTAGTAACAAGTATCTATCATTATTACCTCTAAGAAACAAAACCCAATTTCTATGAAACTCTGAATTGTGAAGACGTTACAATCCTTTGGTCAAACCATTTAGGCGGTACTACGTACAGACGAAAGCAAATTGTGCCAGTTAAAGCTTCTTTCCTTTCACTTACTCAGTCAATAAAGTTATTAAAATATATTTTTCTGTAAGCATTGCTCGAGTCATAAAACTCTAAACTACAAAATTGAGGCGAACCATGTGATATAGATAAATATGTATATGGTATAGACATGTGTGTTATTAGTGGTTAACATTTTAATTTTGCGTATTATATGTTCATAAATAAAGTAAGTCAGAAAAACGAAAATCACAAAAATAACTTCTAATGTCCATTTTGGCCAAGGCACCTTTAATTTTGACACCACATAGACATTTTTTTAAATTAAATGTAATAATAATTTTAAATAAAAAAATACCGAATTCAACAGAACCATTTGTTTAAATTTGCTTCGTCATGGTCGCTTAACTATCACAATCAAGATTATCTTGGTGCCACCCGTGAAATACGTGTCAATGAGGAGTTCCGGTGGCCATCTGCGGTATTCTTCATCAGTTCCACTTCACAAAACGATACTTTCTGAATGCAAATGCGTGACTTGTTCATGAAAATACCAAAATCGCTATATTTATGCCTAAAATATTTGAGGAGTTCCCTCAATTCCTCATAGATTCCATTGATGAAACCGGATTGTGATAAAAATGATACCATAAATTAAACCCAAAAGATTATTATACAATATAATAATTGATATATAACTAGACCTTGTAAATTATTGACCGTAATTTTGTTTTTTCAGCGCTGCGTTTGTATATGTACCTGGTATATAGAAAATACTGCATACGGGGATGCGGACATCGGTAAGGAGGCTGGATACATGATGTAGTGTTGAAAAGATCTTTCACGGACTGGGGCTTCTTCTCCTTTTGTTGGTCCTGTTGCGTTTCTGATACTAAAAAATAGAAAAAAAAAGCATTCAGTTTGCTTATTGAAGGTGGCCCACAGATCACACTAGATACCGCATTACGAGATTCGTTGTTCCTACAAAAAGTCACCAAAGTTTGAGGAAGGCGCGTGTCGCGGGGAGTGCACTAAGAGTTCTCATTGGCTATCTCAAGGTTACGCCTAGTCGCGCCTAACTATCAACCAATCAGAGTAATTTCTTATAAGTATATTTAGACTGATCTGTGGTGCGCTTCAAGCATCCTGAATGAATAATCTAGGGTGTGATCTGTGGGCTGGCCTTGCATAGCAGGAATACTGATGTTATTAATAATACTTTTTTTTCCATCTGAATGCATACTTAAGGTGCAACGTTTCGCTCGTCGCGCGAAATTCAAATTTTCTTGCATTTTTGTCAATTACAGCTTAATTACTCATCGTGGATTTTTTGAAACCAATTTTGCGCCAATAAATAAGTTGTTTTAAGAAATTACGGATAAAATGATCACCTAGATAACATTGGTTTAGCTAAAAATCTCAATAAGCTGATTTTCATCTTGGTTTTTGGTTTAGTGAGAAATGTACTTATACTAGCTTTCAACTTGACTTTTTGGTTGGTGTGATTTCTTGAAACAATCTATTTATTATCGCAAAATAAGTTTTCATGAACCTACGATGAGTAATTAAGCTGACAAAAAACATAAGATAATTTGAATTTCGGGCGCTGAGTGAAACGTTGCACCTTAATCTAAATTGTCATTATTAATTCGGAAATACATACAATGCTCAATGCTGCTATCTGTTCCAAACGAATTCAGATTACTTATTATTTTTTCAGATCATTCTGTGAGAGTGATGTGAGTGACTGTGAATCTGTGAGCGTTATGAATTGAAAGATTCTTGCAAGATAGAAGGTTAATAAGTTTATAATGCTCATTTTTAGCCCAGTCAATTTAGCGTGTGACCCGGAAGTAATTAATAACAGTTTTTTTTTCGGCACATAATTGTAGTCATATTAATATACAATAATTATACTATATGCGTATAGAATGTCGTCCTTGTCCAAAGGACACTAAAATTTATTGCTATCATGACAAGGAGACCAGACTACTAATCAGTCTGAGTTTGTAAGATGTGTGTGAGGCAAGCTGCCTGAACCCAGATGAAACAATTCAATTATTGAATTCCCTACAAAAAAAAACAGAAACGTTACAGTATTGTCTAGCTAGTGTTTATTCAATAATGTTTTAATTGCTTAAGAAAATGAGCATCAGACCAGACCAGAGCTTATTCAGTCTGAAACAAAATAGCGCGAAAAATTAATAAATCTGTTAAAAGTATTATGAATCTGAATCTTTAAAATAATATTTAATACGCACTAAAATGACTACTATAAGTACTATACTATATATAATTATAACTATTCGTATAATTAATTATTATCACTCTCAAAGTTACAAGTTCAATTATATTTATAAGTCTTTAGAACAAGACATGCCATTAAAAAAATAATGATTATTTCGTAATGTTGACACGCGATCAAAAACACGGACCCTCTGATACAAAGCTGCACTAAACTTGTCGGGTACATTACCAACCAAAACATGCAGTATGACGGTATAATCATTACAGTACTTTACCAAAATAGAGCCACATAAAATTTTGACCAGGAATTGTACAACTATGTTATTTTGTCACTGCGACAACGTACTAAATAACCAATTTTAAAGTATGAACTCTAACTCTAAAGGTGCCTCGATAGCGTATGACATCCTACGGAAAATATTATTACTCATAGGGAAGGAAGTTGATTTGAGATTGCAATGGGTCCCATCACATGTTGGCATCCAAGGCAATGAGGAAGCAGATAAACACGCAAAAGAGGCTGTCTCTACTGGCTCAGAGATCTACATGATGCCGGAAATTGCAGAAATACTTTGCAATTACCGTCACAAAGTTTTTGAAAAATGGAAACTTCTCTTTACTACAATTTCACAGGATAAAGGAATTTGGTATAGTACTTTGCTGCAAAAACCTTATAAAACACCATGGTGGGGGTGCTGTAAAATGAAAAGACAGTGGATAGTTATGGCTCACAGACTCCGTTCCGGGCACATGCCTCTTAATAAGTTTAATTTCCTAATGAGGCTAGTAGAATCTGACACTTGTGACATATGTGGACGCCTCGAGGATGTTTATCACATCCTGGTGGAATGTTCGCGGACTCAGTCTGTCAGATCTGTCATGCTCACTCAATACGGTTATAATTTTCTCGAAGTTGGCGTTATTCAAAGTGTCCTCTCCGCCCCACTGAGTGAGGCGGCACGGACACTATTTAAATTGATGTTTAATATTTTTAAGTAGAAGATTCTGAGTGTACACCATGGAGCTGACATAGTCGCAAAGCGACTCAAGCTTCTAATAAATAAAGATTAAAAAAAAAAAAAAAAAAAAGTATGAACTAACGCACTTACAAGTTGGTGTTGGTAAGTATTTACTAACAAACAGGCAAGTCCCGACAGCTATGCGCTCTGATTCCTACAAACAATTAGAATGACTAAATGTCTTGTCTTGGTCTTTAAGGATTTGGGAAACGTATACTATACATAGTTGTATAATTGCAATCATCATATTTACCAACAGACACTGTATCCGCGCAAGAGTATTTCTTGCGCATGATATCTACTTATAAATTCTTGTTGACTTGCTCCTGAGTAGATAATAATGTAATGCTCGTTGTAGTATAGCATTCATTAATCATTTAAGAGCGTAGCTCTTGTCAGTGGAGTAATTTCCATGCTTGGCGGTCTTCTGCCAGCGTTTTCACCTCCCCATGACATCTGCGTTCTCTTTTATCTAGTCAAGTAGATATAAAAACCAGTAGTAGCAGCAACCTCAATACTCAATACTCAATACTCAATGATTTATTGCGAAATATATGTAGGTCTTAAATAACATGATTTGGGTTTAGTGACACATATGACCCTATTAGGGTATGGCAATTGGTGCGGAGCGGTCCATTTGTATATTGTCAAAATTATCATTAAAAAACTCTTCAATAGTGTAATAGCATTTGGATTCCAGGATGCACTTTAGATTCTTAATAAAACAATCGTAGTTTTCTAAATCTTTTAGTTTGTTCGGCAATTTATTATATATCTTTACAGCCATTGAGTTAGGTCCAGAGCTGTGCATTTCTAGATTTGACTTCGGTTCAACGAGTTTATGCCTATATTGGTATCTAGTTTTACGTGCTTGATCTGTTACTTTATGAAAGAAATGAGGGTACTTTTTAACAAATTTAGCGATTTCAAATATGTAAATACACACTAACGATAAAATTTTAAATTTAATAAAATAAGGTTTGTGGAAATTTGGTATTGAAAAGTCAGGGGATTTTATATTGGCTAGGATACGAATACATTTCTTCTGAGCGGTAAAGAGATCTTCTACGTTTACACTGTTTCCCCAGAGTATGATGCCGTATCTGAGCCACGAGAAGGCATATGCATAATAAGCAGTTATAGCTGTGTTCAGGTCGGCAGCTAGTCTTAGTTCTCTTAGTGCATAAGCGAAACTACTCATTTTAGCTTTTATTTTAAGTATATGGGCTTTCCAATTTATGTGCTTATCAAGTTCTAAGCCTAATAGTGTTGCCGCGTCAACGCATTCTACTTTATTATTATTGTAGGAAAAAGCAATGTCAATAGGGGGTTTTTGATAGGGCCTAAATTGAATTATTTTAGTTTTTGCGAAGTTCAATTCAAGGTTATGGTCCGTCATCCAATTAATTATATTATTAAAAATGTCAGTTAAATTATTATTTAGGTTTAAATTATTATTGCAAGATGTCAAAATTGAAATGTCATCGGCGAAGAGAACACAAGAGTCTTTAATAATTTGAGGGAGTTCATTTATATAAAACAAAAATAGGATACACCCAACGACACTTCCTTGAGGGATCGAATTGTTCATTTGCATAGGTGTCGATCTTATTATTTCTATTATATTGGAATCGTAATCAAAGTTTTCAACATCCACATACTGGTTACGGTTACTGAAGTATGATTTGAACCATTCATGTGCATTTCCCCGTATTCCTAAGTCATATAATTTCTCTAAAAGTATATTATATTGAACTTTATCGTAGGCTTTAGTCATGTCTAATAAAATTCCCACTGCGTATTTTTTGCTATCAATTATATTTAAGATTTCTTGGACGTATTTATAGACCGCTAAGACTGTGGAACGGTTCTTACGGAACCCATATTGAGAATTATCAAATAACTGGAATTTTTCGCAGAATGAGTTAAGTCGCTTTTGCATTACCTTCTCAAATATTTTTGAGGAAGTAGGCAAAAGCGCGATTGGTCTATAATTATCAGGGTTGAGTTTAGAAGATTTTTTATGCACTGGTTTGATTATGGAGGTCTTTAATAGGTCTGGAAACGTTCCTTCAATAAATGATTGGTTAATTAGTAGGTAGTAAGGTAAGGTTAATTCATCAGCGCATTTTTTTATTAATATTGGTGGTAGTTCGTCCACACCGTAGCTATATTTACTTTTGAGGTTTTTTATAATAAGGTATATTTCGCGCGGTTCTGCTGGGCTAAGAAACATTGTGTTATCAGAGCGTTTGAGCGGAGGGCGTGCGCGTGCGCGTACCGCCGCCGGCCCCCGGGCCCCAGCCCCCCAACCGCTCGCACTTTGTGCACCTACAGACGCAAAGTGCAGGTTGAAAGCATTTGCTACCTGGCGCGGGTCAGAGATTAAGTTATTATTAATTTTAAGTTTCATACTTGTTTTTGTTTTTATAATGAATTTATTGGTACGCTCTTTTATTATTTTCCACATGCATTTAGTTTTGTTTTCAGAGTTATTCATTTCTCGTATGTATTGGTTTCGTTTAGATTTATTAACCGTTTTCTTTAGTAATTTTGTGTATGATTTATAATATTTTGTTAGATTAGGGTGTTTAAAATGTGTCACAATAGGTTTTAGCAGTCGTTTATTTTTACAGGATGTCCTAATACCGCGCGTAAGCCAATTGTATTTTTTATTTATTCCAAGTTTTATTATTCTTTTGGGTATACATCGATCTAAGATTTCTAGTAGTATATTGTTAAATATTGTGTAATTATCATTCACAGTTTTATTAGAATTCATATGTAATAGTTTAGACCAATCTATATTTTTTAGTTCCTTTTTAAAGTTATCTATATTTTGTTTATTAAATAGTCTTTTTTTGATTTTCCACATTCTTGGCTTATTTCCTGAATTTAATACATCTTTTATTTTTATCTTTGTTCCTAAGTGATCGGAAAAACCAAGATTTTCGACTAAGACATTTAATTTATTTTTATTAAAATTTGCAAACACAAGGTCTAAACAAGTAGCTGTAGTATTTGTGATACGGGTCGGATCCTTTACAAATTGATTAAAATTGTTCTCTAACATTATCTCAAGTAGTGTATTTGATCGTATTGAATTGACTAATGCATCCGCGTTAAAAAAACCTTGCCAGATGATAATTAAGCAGAAAAAATGCATAGATATTATTTAAGCGCTGAATATTTAACTGTCAATTGACCTAGTCAGTAAAAAAACTGATATTAAAAAAAAACCGGTTCTTTTGTTTGTTGAGTACTGATAGTAATGTCTATACCTACTTAGTGGTAAAGTTGGACAGCCCTGATTAGCATAGGACTAGAGCGGCGTACTATACAACAAAATAAATATCACTATAGTACCAGCCAAGATCCAAAGTCACAGACGTAGCTTTCAGGATTTGCAAGGTGAAGTGCACTGGGAAAAATACACGGCTTTCGAACACGGTTACATTTTCTGTAGCCATGTAAATGGCTGTGCCAGCCGGGTTTGGCAGCCGTGTGAAGCGCCGTGTACACGGCTAGAGATTTTACATGGCTATGTTAGCCATTTACACAGCTTCGTTAGCCGGTAGAAACTGTCACGTTTACCGTGTTTCATAATTTTCCAACCGTGTAAAAACCGTAGCCGTGCAAAAATGCACGGCTACACTCTAACACGGTCGTAAAAGCGGTGTATACACAGCGCATCGGGCCGTGTGTTAAGCAAACACGGTCTGCTGAGCCGTTTTAGACACGGCACAACAGGCCCTGTGCTAAGCAAAAGCTGGCTACGTTAGCCAAGTCCCAATGATACTAGCAGACATGGTTGGCAGAGCCGTTTCAGACACGGCATGACAGGCCGTGTGTCAAACTAAACCAGGCTTCGATAGCCATGTCACACATGGAACCCGCAAACATGGTTGACGTAGCCGTTCTAGACACGGCACTACAGACTGTGTGCTCAGCAAATCCTGGCTATGATAGCCGTGTCACAATTCAAACTCGTAAACACGGTTTCCGAAACCGTTTCAGACACGGCACGGAAGACCGTGTGCTTAACGAAACCTGGCTATGATAGCTGTGTTCCAATACAAACTCGCAAACATGGTTTTCTGAGCCGTTTCAAACACAGCACGACAGACCGTGTGCTAAACAAAACCAGGCTAAGATAGCCGTGTCACAATTCAAACTCGCGATTATGGTTTCCGGAGCCGTTTCAGACACGGCACGATAGACCGTGTGCTTAACAAAACTTGGTTATGATAGCCGTGTCCCAATTCAGACTAGCTAACATGGTTTCCGGAGCCGTTTCAGACACGGCACGAAAGACCGTGTGCTTAACAAAACCTGGCTATGATAGCAGTATTGCAAATGGAACCCGAAAACAATTGACGGAGACGTCCAAGACACGGAACGTTAGGCCGTGTGCTAAACGGAACCTGGTTACGTTAGCCAAGTCACAATGAACAATGAACTTGTAAACATGGTTGCCAGAGCCGTTTCAGACATGGCACGACAGACCGTGTGTTTAACAAAACCTGGCTATGATAGCCATGTCACGATTCAAACTCGATAACATGGATTTCCGACTTCAATTCTGCTTGAGGAGTTAAATAAAACACTACGATTATGCTTCACAATAAGGAAAATCTCGTAAATAAATATACAAGTGAGCGTTAAGAACATCTGTACTGTAAATATATTACGGAGAGAATCAGGACCACTCATATTAAATATTGCACGAAGACATTTTTTTTGTAATATGAATCACGATCCTAATTCGACTGAATTGCCCCAAAATATGACACCATAACATAGGGAATGGATATATTAATTTATTTTATTGTTTATTTTAGAGATGTGTGTTTTCCAATTCAAATTGGCATATATTGTTACACCTAAGAAATTACCTTCATCTGTTAATTTAACATTAACTGCATTGACATAATTATAATAAATAGTATGTACTTATGTTTCGTTATGAATAAAGAATAATAAAACAAAACGAAAAATCCTGGCTATGATAACCGTGTCATAAATGGAGGCCGTAAACATGGTTAACGGAGTCGTTTTAGACACGGCACGACAGACCGTGTGCTTAACAAAACCTGGCTATGATAACCGTGCCGTGTTTCCGGAGCCGTTTCAGACACGGCACAACAGATCGTGTGGTAAATGAACCCTGGCTATGATAGCCATGTCACAAATGTAACTCGCAAATATGGTTGCCGGAACCGTTTCCGACACAACACCAGAGATCGTGTACTGAAATCAGGCTACGATAGTCGTGTCACAAAAGGACCCCACAATCGTGGTTAACGGTTTCAGACAAGACACGATACACCGTGTGCTAAAAAACCTAACTACGTAAGCCATTTCACAAATGAAATCCGCACAAACATGGTTGACTGACCCATTCTAGACACGACATGATACCGTGTACTGAACGAAACCTGGCTACGTTAGCCGTGTCACAAGTGCTACAAGGTTGATGGAGCCGTTTGAAATACGACACGATAGACCGTGTGCTAACTGAAACCTGACTATGAAAGCCGTGTCACAGATGAAACCCGCATAATCAACATAAAAGCTGTATTGCCACATAAATAGACTTGCCGTTTGCCACTCAAGTAAGGAATTTGAAATTATCTAAGACACAAATTTTTAAGCTTATTAAATAAAAAACACAATTAACTTTATTGTTAATCTGTCAAGGGTGTTACTAATAAGTATGTGTGAGAGTATGAATAATACTTTTGTGTAATCCATTTTAAAATAAGACTATTATTTTATTATAATGCATCCACACTTTGATATATCTTGTCTATCTCTATAGTAATGGTGTATTTAAATATTATTTATAAATGACATAAATATTCTTACAGTATTCTACAGAAAACGAATATTTTTCCGGAATAAAAAGTAGCCTATGTGTTAATCCAATAATTAATAAGCTACCTCTATACCAAATTTAATTCAAATCCGTTCAGCCGTTACAGAGTTGAACGGAAACAAACATACTTACGTACTTATCGCTTACACAAACTATCGCAATCATAATATTAGTGTGATAAACTAGATGAACACTAAACTTATTTCTTATTTTTACTAAAATGCATAAATATTATTCCTAGGTAAATGACTTCAGATATTTGTGGAACCTGGGGAAATGTCGATAGCCATATCTGGCAGCCGCGCATATATAAAAGTGCGCGCACGCGGGCGGCCAGCCATTCGTTTTCGTTTTGAGTTGAGTTTGGTGTGCTTGTATCTACTTCAAACGCTCTCAACATGTCAGGCGCTATCAAAGAGGAAAAAGATGCAGCTACTGTTGAAAAATTACATAAATCCTGTTGCATGGAAGAATACATCGCTATATTTAAAGGTTAGTATCAGTTCGAGTAGGTACTTGCGTAAATAGTGTTTTTTTGAGTTTTAGTTGATACAAAACGATTCGCGAGAGAAACGAATGTGAGAACATGTGATTATGCCCGAAATTTTTGGTATCTACCTACTTAGTATGAGTAAATTTTGCATGTGAATCAGTGTTTCGGCGGGAACAATATTATTGCAGGGCAGTAGGAAAGCGGCTACGATAGCCGTGTCGACGCGGTAGTCGCAGGCACTTTATACGGCTTCCTCAACCGCGTCAGACGGCTGTCCTAGCCGCCTCCCTACGATGCTAACAGCGATTGACCACGCCGCCCGTGCTGTGGTCTATTATCTACCTATTCCGTGATGTGGTCTTATTTGACAAGTGCAGTGAGTGGATTGTAGCTCGATGGATAATGAACTAAACTAAGTAAATAATTTTATTTCCAGAAAATGCTATAACAGCAAATGCGTTGCCGCTTTTGTCTGGGTCAAATCGGAACTGATTCCCAAGATCGTCCATCGCATCAAATTTAAAACGTATTGGGAACACTGGTGCAGAAACGTAAGTGACTAATCACGCTGATGTTATTTTTATACATTATACCAAAGACATTTTTATAAGGAGAATTCTGAGGATTACACCTATGTTCTGTGCTAAATATGTGAAACTACCGCTCCCTCTCTGTCTGCCAGTTTGTTACCTATCAGTGAATTGTTTGTTCTAAGCAGCCGGACCAATCTTGATAAAATTTGGTAATGATAAACACACGAGGACGGACATAGTATACCTACTTTTCTTGAGTTCATTAACATCCATGTATCAGCCGCAGCATGCTGTGTCTGTGTGATATACAGTATGCAGTAAATTATTTTTAAAATAATTTCATTCTAAATAATATTTTTATTCTAGCGAATGCTGACATTATCACGATATCCAAGTACCAGGGACTGGAATCATCATCTATTTTAGAAACGGCTTGGAAGGCAACATGGTCGCTTCGCAAGCGGTACTTCCTAACATTTTCACGTAGTCATCATTATGAATTTATAATATGAGAAATTACGAAAACTAAATGTATAATTATTACTTATTATATAATATTATTATGTGATGTAAAAATCTTTGAATAAAATTCTGTTTCTTAAAGTATTTTTTTAATCAACAAATTAACCATCACCAAATCCTAGAAAAATAATATTTAGACAGTAGATTTGAGGGCAGTATTTTTTTAGTTATTTTCGTTATTTTTAATCGTTCAAATGGTTTATTACAGGTCCTACATAGCTGGCGAACCTGAAACATTCGGGTCAAAAAAAGTGTTGGACTTTGCTGAGGCGGTCGTTTTACACGGCTACTTTAACTTCTTCACACACGGCGGCATACCCGTGCAGACCTGCTTGAAGCCAGCTGTGCAGGGTCGTAGGACATCCGTGTTGACGCGGTTGACGCAGGCGCTTTACACGGCTTCTTCAACCGCGTCACACGGCTCCGTCAGTTGTGCAGGGTTGTAGGAAAGCGGCTAGGACAGCCATGTTGACGTGGCTGACGCAGCCGCTTTACACGGCTTTTTCAACCGCGTCACACGGCTCCACCTGCTGTGTAGGTTTGTAGGTGACGCGGTTGATGGAGCCGCTTTACACGGCTTCTTCAACCACGTCACACGGCTCCGCCAGCTGTGTAGGGTCTTAGGAAAGCGGCTAGGACAGCCGTGTTGACGCGGTTGATGCAGCCGATTTACGCGGCTCCGCCAGCTGTGCAGGGTCGTAGGAAAGCGGCTAGGACAGCCGTGTTGAAGCGGTCCAGGCAGCCGCTTTACACGGCTTCTTCCAACCGCGTCACACGGCTCCGCCAGCTGTGTAGGGTCGTTGGAAAGCGGCTAGGACAGCCGTGTTGACGCGGTTGATGCAGCCGATTTACACGGCTCCGCCAGCTGTGCAGGGTCGTAGGAAAGCGGCTAGGACAGCCGTGTTGAAGCGGTCGAGGCAGCCGCTTTACACGGCTTCTTCCAACCGCGTCACACGGCTCCGCCAGCTGTGCAAGGTCGTAGGAAACGGCTAGGACAGCCGTGTTGGCGTGGTTAACGCAGCATATATTACATGGTTACGCCAGCCACGTATATACTTAGCCGTGTCTAAATCATAACCGTGTCAACTAGTTGACACGGCTGCAACTGCAGTACCGTGTCCAGATTTAGCCGTGTCTAATCGGAACCGTGTCGACTAGTTGACACGGCTGCAACTGCAGTACCGTGTGCAGATCTAGCCGTGTATGATTATAACCGTGTCGACCAGTTGACACGGCTGCAACTGCAGTACCGTGTGCGGATCCAACCTTACCATCCTAGCCGTGTGCGATTTTAACCGTGTGTCCACTGTAGCCGTGTTAGCGCCACACGGTAACCCTTGCCGTGTTTACACGGCTGCAACTGCAGTACCGGGTTTACACGGCCTTGCATAGCCGATAAATCGACCCTTTTTTTTCCCAGTGTGGCGATGGGCAGGCCACAACTTGCTTACATTCTGGCTTGTCATTGCTTGCATCTATTGTCGCTCGAAGAACCGATAACCGATGGGAAATAAAGGTTCTTGAGTGGCAACCACGAACCGGTAGACGCAGTGAAGGACTCCCACTGTGGACTGACCACATTTTGAACGCCGCCGCGGTATCAGTGGATGCAAAATGCAAATGGTCGTTCAGTAAGGCACTCTAAAGGGAGGCTTCCATTAGCAGTGGACGTCTTCAAGCTGTTGATGAACCAACCACCATAATATTGCTGGTAAACATGTCTGGTGTTGTTAAAAGCACTCGTAATTTTTATCAAGTACCCTTTAATAGAGTACCCATAATCTCTGAGAAAACTACAGCCTATTTCACTTCACCCTCTAGACGATATAACTAATGCTCGTGCTAAGGAATACGTGTTTTCTCAGAAATATCCACTAAAATTACCAATTTCCTAAAATTATTTTCTGAAAAATACTCATGTTCATATTTTATATAGGCCTGTGTGTACGCCAAATTTTTTTTTTAATTCTGAATTATTTTGTACCGCAAGGATTAATATACCCTGGCGTTTGTACCAAATTGTTAATGTTATATAAAGTTATTATGAAATTTAATTTAATTGACTCTACACGAAAATGTCACAATCATGTCAATTTATTATCTAGAAATGAACATTCATAGTCCGTTCACATAAGACCAGGAAAACACAACAGAAACGCAAAGTTCATCGATATCGCTTACATAATGTTAGTAAACCAGATTACTTCTGCCTTCTATGGAAAGTACAAAAGAGAATCCGCAAGTGAAAGTGTGACACTTGATCACCTGGAACCTATCGTATTGAATCATTCACCGCTTATGGATGACCTCGTTTATATTTGTAAAGGTCACACTATACAAGGATCTCACTCTGCTGGTTTTCCCACGATATTGTATTTAAGAGTATTGACTAACTTCTTGTTGTTGTTTTGTATTGTGAACAAGCTGGCCGTCCCCAATAAGGTTATTTTAAGTTAGAAATTAACTTGAGTGTTCTTAGATGTAGCTGATTGTACGCATTTAGTCTTATGGACGTGGACGTTAGGAACGTGGCCACACTGTGCTCTAATAGGGCATCTCCCCGTGCCTCTCCCCGCACTATTTATCCCCTTTAAGCCTTTCCATCGCTCTATCTACATTTCAGCGGCTTTTGATTCGCTCTCAAAAACAGACAAAATAGGGAGCGGTGAGCAAGGCGAGGAGCATAAGGACGAGTAACGCGGCCACATAACGTCTCTGCCTACTTCCCTCACTCCTTCCTTCGCCACTCGTCGAGCATTTGGCCAGCATTACTAATGGCTTCTAGAACCAGTGTGAAAAGCGGCGACGGACGTGAGAAACCCATGTCAGGTGCGGAGCCCTAGCCACGCTTGTTAGCAGCAAGCCTTTAAGGCTAAGTATAAGAATGTTATGGATAGTAATTACAACAACTTACTGAGTAGATGTACCATTATATAGGCTGGCTAGTAACATCATGGACGTAACTCAGGATTACGAAAATAGACCACGTGCTCTGCTGAATGAGTCATCATCATCATCATCATCAGCCATAAGATGTCCACTGCTGAACATAGGCCTCCCCCTTAGAGCGCCACACCGACCGACAACGGGTCACTTGCATCCACCGGTTGCCCGCGACTTTCACAATGTCGTCAGTCCACCTTGGGGGAGGCCTACCTACGCTTCGTCTTCCGGTTCGTGGTCGCCACTCAAGAACCTTTCTTCCCCACCGGTTATCGTTCCTCGAGTGATATGGCCTGCCCATTGCCACTTCAGCTTGCAAACTCTGAAAGCTATATCGGCAACTTTGGTTCTTCGACGAATATTCTAGTTCCGGATTTTATCGCACAAAGAAACTTCGAGCATAGCTCCCTCCATTGCGCACTCTGAATGAGTATCTTGTGTTTATAGACTACTTATGCATTTCTTAAGAATGATCAGATATCTATAAACCATCACATAATTCTCCTTATTAAATAATCTTTGAATAACATTGATATTACTCAATAATAATCAGGAAATGTTGAATTTATTATACTGAAATATTTGAATTTAGAACACACATTTTTTTTAACGGATGATGAATGTGTGCTCAACTCGCTGACGTCTATAATAGCGTAGTTACTAGCAAAATAGAAATCAGTGGCCTTACTACAGTAATTATTTGTTTAACAAGATAATAAAATACGTTTTTGTTATTGAGTGCCGAGTTTGAATTTCCAAGGAAGCGAAGGGTTCAAAGGCACAAGAAACATTAGAAAAAAACACATATAAAATTAAAAACTTAAAACTTTATTTTTACGTGACACACTTTCTCCTCAATGGCATGAAAATACTACAAGGGGCTGTGTATCAAAATCACCAAAATGACGAAGAAAAAAACAAACGAGATGGGTGGAACAATGACGTCTATAATAATATTATAGCATTATCGACATCAGTAGTATGGAGCATTGCTTTGGAGGTTTCATGAGAAATTGCAATTCATTCTGTGTTCATTCAAAACATTTTTACCATAGAAAAATTATACGATAGTGTGATATTACTCAAAATAGAGTTTTGTTCATTTTTTTTTTTAAGCTATAAAATCAATAAAATGTGATAGTGTGATGTTTTATATTAAGCTTGGAGACAACACGCTTAGCAAGCGTCGACAACGCAAATCTATGTGACCATCCTAAAACAGAGAATCTGACATACACTGATTGAAAATGTTCACTGTCATTGAAAAATATGCCTAAAATAGTGCTGGCCATATTTTAGTTTACGCATTGGGATGCAAAATTATTTAGAACTTGTTGAATACTAACAGATGTACCTAACCCTGCTATAATGTTTTTCAAATAACATGGTTTATCAGCGCAGCAGTTAGCCAAAGTCAAAATTAGGTGGCTGAATCTGCGGGCTTATCCTCTAACTTTGAAACGTTCGTGATTCTGATTGCGAGAGCATGCCATTCCGCTCATACCAATTTAGTCGCACTATGCGCGGTCCCGCTCCCCGCTATCACTATCGCTTTCAGAGTTACGGGATAAGCCCGCTGACCCAATGACAGAAATGTGTCAAATGCGGTCTCACTGATTTGCGCTTGCTGAGGCTTGTGGCGCCAGTATTACAGCTGGATATTGGCGGCAAAATGTAGGTGAATGTGAATGGTCAACATCAGTAGCATGCCTATTTGCAGCGAAAGACCCGCTTGGATGATACTGCATATCTTATGTAACTACTCCACATACCTACTTACTTAAATTAACTCTGTGTTTTTGCTTCAAGTTCAAACCAATTTTACTTTGGCATTGGTTTTTTAAGACATTCAGTAATTGAAGCGTATAAATACAGTATAATAATTATGGATACAAATAATAATAATAAGAATTTTATATTCTGCTAATGCGTAGTTTAAAGTTCAGGGTGCAATTTCACAACAAATTTCTTAGCACATTGTAATTAATTTATGTTTATAGAATGCTAAGAAAATCAATAGTTTTAATTGTTAGCTTGCATTATGCAATATCTTAAATGTCAGGGTTTATAGGTAATTTTTTAAGGCCATAGGCCACTCCTAAAAATTCGGTTACGATCGAGTGGCCTAAAAAGCAGGATGACTAAGCAAAATATAAACCTATAAAGTAAAATGAATAGGTGATTAAATTCTACGATGCGAAGCAAATTGCCAACATAAAATTTAGACGACGACGGTGCATAAAAAACTGGCATTATATAAATATTTTATCTAGAGCCATGGCTATTATGTATTACATAATTTAGGTATTAATTTGTACGTAATACATATCGGAAATCAGAAATATTTACTGGCAATAAATAGCATTGAACAATTCACCTTTACAAAATAAACTTATGTTCCGAGTTAAATTAGCACGCAGAGTTAATTGAGCCAAAATAGGTAACTGTGTCTGTCATCGAATTTTAATCGGTCATTAGAACCAGAAAATATGTATGATTAATTATTATTTAATTACTTTTAAATTTGTTTTTTTTCTTCGTTTTTTTAATTTTTGGTATCTAAGTATATGCAATTGAATTTAAATTATTGTTTATTTATTTATTTATAAAATTTACACCTGAATCGACAGGTGATTTACAATGAGGCGTTTTCCAAAAAAAATAAGGTAATAAAAGTACCCAATAGATGGCGTTAGATGAACCTTGAGGTTTTCCTGTCACTGTCAAGACATGAAAGACAAAAAAATGTACGTTTGCCTTTTTTTTTCTCGTGTTTTTTGGCTCCACATGTGTATTTAGACAATTTCAAGTAATGTAACTATGTATATGACTTCATTTATAATATTACAATAGTGACACTGGCTAAATACACAACATGTGGAGCCAAAATTTACGATTCAAAAAATAAACATAAAATATTTCGACAGAAATGACAATGACAGGTAAAACGATAGGACTATTACGCCATCTAGTAAGTATTTTAGAACAATTTTTTTTTTTGGAAAAAGTCATTATTTGAATCCTACAAACAAACTGCTGGCGCGTGCGGGGAGCGGGCGAGATATCTTGAATTAGCGGGGGTGAGGAGTGGCCGTTCTGCGTGAAGTACTATTATAGTAAGTCAAGTAAGTAATTTTTTGTACAAAGTATATGACATTTCCCAGCGACAATTTTATCCTGGACATAACTTTGATTTTTCTTGTTTCTTGTTACATTTAGAAACAAACTTCAATTTCACGAATTTGTTCCACGATAACCGTCAAAACATCGAGAAAGTAAGACGGGTCGTGACTTCGTGAGAGGTTCATACTTACGCAATTTTGTATAACTTAGAATTTCTAAGTGTGTCGGTAGCGCATTTCGGAAGTGGCCAACATTCGCATAACCTGCTAACCAGTTTATGACAATAGTAACTTTGAACTGCGTTACTTACCAAGTAACTGCTGATTTATCTATGTCTGTCACGTAGTAACTACTAAATAGCTACATCAGTTTCTTATGTATAATTTGGTTACATAAATAAACAAACAGGTTACTAGAGCTGCCAAAGTTTCGCTGATGCTTTTGCAGTACTTATGAGTTAAGGATGCTAGGATACAATTTTAATGGTAAAAAAAAGCCCAGGGAACTATAATGCAAACTGTGCAATTCTCAACACTTGCACAGTTATCTTTGCTAATATAAACTTAGTAACTCATAAAGATGATGTGACACGCATGCGCTACTCTAAATAGTACCGGTACGTAGAGAAATACTCAAAAATTGACCTTAACTTTGATCAGCTGATTTTACCATTTAACCTGTAATTTGAGTTAAAAATTATTCTACGTTTCAATTCAGATCCTAATTATGTTGCCTTAATTTGTACTAAGTTTCATTCAAATATTTGGCGCTATTACCAAAAAGAACGAGTCCTACATACTTTCGTATTTATATCTAGTAATATCGGTGTAATTTGTGTGATAAGAGAATATTGGTGTGATTTTCATTCTATATTGATCTACCAAACCATTAATGTCGTAATCATAATATAATAATTGATACGTTACGACGTGCATAAGATTTTAAATAATAAAAGCCAGTTTGGATAGCATAATATCATCATTAATCACCTTTAAAATACCAGTGAATCAACCTTGGTAAGGTATTTTACAATATACGGATATGGTAAATTTGCATAGACCTTCTAAAAAACATTAAGGCCAAGTGTTAATTATTATCATTAATAATGAGATTTGATTTAGCTTATTTGACGCTGAGCCATTATCACATAATTTGCTAACATTTTTTTGATAACGTCAGTCAAGTCAATTCGCAAATACCAGAATCTATTTATTTTCAATGCGGAATTAATTCTTGTATCTCTATTTGTACTGACATACAGATAGAGATGTAAGAATAAATTCCGCTTGTTGCCTTTTCATAAATTAGCAGATGCAACGATCTTGATGTAATTAAACAAGAAAGAAAAGTACATCACGAGAACAAAAATAAAACATATATCATATAAAAAAATTAAAAAATCTGGAAAATCATAACTCAAAATGTTTGTCAAAGTTTTTATCATTTTAAAATCTAAGCTAAATAATTAACTTAGTCTAAATTGACAAAGGCACTGGACAGAAGCAAAGATAATCTAATTAATTATTATGACATAAAACTGCTAATGAAAACGCACATCCGCATAATAAAAAGTAAATTTGCAACTCCACGATTCATGTGCCGAGCTACAAAACGGATGAGGAAAGAGACTACAAGCACTCGTATTATGCAATTACGCAGAGTTACGTGGAAACATTTGCACTTGCGCGGAACTCGCGATAAATTTACGTATGTTTTAATATTGTTGCTAGCAACGGCGAGTTGTTTATATTTTTAGAAAAATAGCACAATGGCGAATTCTAGAGCATTTAAAATACTTCTTGCCCCATCAGTTCCATGCCCATTTCAACGAGACTGACAGGCGGCGGCAGAAATAGATTAACACAATCAAAATAAGCTTGCTAAAGTTTTTCTACAACGTTATTCCTTATAACAACACACAAACCAAAAATCCAAACAACAAACACAAGCAACCAGGCCAGGCAACTCAAAAATCTCCAACATCCGAGTAGCCCATTATTATTAATTTTCAAATTCAAATTCAAATCATTTAATTCAGACTACAAAGGTCCATATACACATAAAAAGAAATTCAATTACAATTAGAACACAAAATTAAATTATTAAATTAAATTATATTAAATTATATTATATTATATTATATTTATATTGTCCTACATGTCAATAGTAACACAACAGATACAAACAGAAACAAACAGAAAACAATTTTTGTAAATTTTACAATGAATAAAGAGCTGCTTTGAAAAATCCGTCCATCACTTCAAATTTTCGTGTTTTCAGAAAAGAGTGATCTGAGAGATCGTTCTTAGTCTTATAAAAAAGTTCATATCAAGCGGTGATACCTAAAACTTTACTGAAGGCGGCATGACACCGGTAATAGAGCATTATTTGTTTGATACCGGCACCGCATTTATTAGAATGCCCTAATCCTTCGATATCTAATTAAGTGATTTAGTAAGTGCTTACCGTCTCATTCTCAAGAATCATTTTTAGATTGTTGATCGATGCGTGACCATTACTAAATTGACACGACCTTATTCGTCGACAGTACCTACCTATTGCATGGAATAACCGCAGTGTTGAGTCCGTAGTATTAATTGTAGACTGTAGTTCGAAGTGTGTAAGCATTGAAGAGCAATATTTCCAGTGACATAAAGAGAACCAACAGCTCAAGGCGACAAGTTTTTTTATACAGTTTTCAACTGCTAACGTTCAAGAAATTGTATGGTACTGCAACAGTTACGAGCAGGCGCGGCGCTTACCACCAGGAGATGGTCTGGCTACTCTTGTCACTCATTTGTATAAAAATGCAACGAAATAGGAACCAACTATCCATTAGTACTTAAAATCCTAAAAACACTGTAAAGCTTAGCTAAGAAAAAAATAGCTGATAACTCTAGGAACTTACCAGAAAATTGTAGTGCAGTAATCCCAATAAAAAATAACCACTTTGAACCTGATGACATGTCTTAATTGATAAACTTCATAAAATATATAAGAATTCAAACAATAACCTTTAAAAATAGAAAAAATTAAATGACCGTAATCACAGAAAAATATCACATACAAAGGTAACTAAATTTTCGCAACGATTTTTGGTATAGGTAAGGAACCCTAATATGCGTGTAGCGCGTGAGTGTTCCGTGCGGAGACTGACAGCGAAAGTGGTGGTGGCAGTCTGCGTGGTAGTGGTGACCCTCGCAGAGGGTTCCTTCTTTGGAACGTCGGTGTGAAATATTGCATAATTTTAGCTGACATTTAAAATTATTTTCATGCCGATCTATAATATGTATAATTCTAGTAAATACGACTAGGTGCCAAAGTCTGATCTTGGTACTGTAAACCAGTATAAGCCTACGAGTTTTGAGTTTCGAATGTTTCTTATAAACTAGTAAGTCGTTCCCAATTGAGACCTCGCGAACCCTACTTTTTCGCGAACCGCATGACCGATTTTGCTAATATTTTTACTTATAAAGAAATATTATTAAAATAAAAACAAAATACTCGACTGCAAAATGTAGCCTATGTTACTCCGGACGTTAAAAGAATGCAGCGAAACCAGACTCGTAAAAATCGGTCAAGTTATTTAGGCTAAAGGAGGCAATAAAAGAAGATACTCAAAGCTACCATACATCCCAAAAAAATATTAACCTCATTCTTGGGCGCTCCGGCAAAAAATGCATCCACGGCTCGACGCGATTTTTGCATAGAGCTTGAGGACCAACAGCAAATAGTATTAGGATTTGAATCAGGCGTTACTATTCAAAAGTCCATTTTCAAAACTGAAAATTAAAAAAAAAATGCTAATTTAATTTGTTTGAGAAATTAATTAGATAGGTAATAAAAATCAAATAGTTGGAGAGTTTTTTTTTGCAAATCATTGATTGAGTAATATCGAAAAAGTGCGAGTGAGGTAGGTGAATTAGGGAGCAGGCCCTTAATAATAATATTGTTGTTCGGCCAATCACCGTAGTCGAATAATAAGTATATTCAAATAAGGTTGTTCTCTTTCATTTTCTGATTTTAAGTAAAGTAGTGTAGAAATTATTATTCACGAAACAATGCGGCGCACACAGCTAAAACCGCAGGGCACACTTAATTAAATAAAGTCTAGAACCTTGATTCTTTAGAGTCTGCATAAGACCTTTGGAAGTTATTCCTCAGTAGCAATCGAAGGTCTAGTGTTGAAACCCGATGGTGTTGGGCAACACACGCGGATGCTGGGCCCGCCTCGGTGCGACTTGACGCTGCGACGTGCGACATGGCGCAACAATAAATTATGGGTGATAAAGGATATTACGAAAGCTTAAATTGAAGCAGTGTCCGTCAACTTCCATATCCTCACGTTTTGTGGCTGAATCGAGCTTCAGACACTACCACACTGAATGTACTACAAATTATATATTATATATGCACTACAAATTATATTTTCGATATTATTACGATCACAAATCTTGTAGGTAAGTTGAAGGTTGTAAGGTGCTTTAAAACCAAACGAGCGAATGCTCATTCTACCCCCACTCCATCAAGTTCTTTTGGTATAAACAGAGACAGACCATTCTTTCGTAGTTCTATCTTTGTTCGCGGTGATTCTTCAAACATTCCAGGATAGTAAGAATGCTCGCTCGCTTGAAATGATATTAACGACGCACGAGCGTGTGAACAGATGTCTAGAGTACGTTTTTTTTAAATCTAAACATCCCTAGAACGTGTGTACGAATTCCAGTTCTTGTTCGTTGTCATTCTTGCCCGTGAATCGATAATTAAAACTATTTAATTATCGTGTTTACACCGAACAAACAACGACGCTCTGTTCTCTTGTTCTAGTTCTATGCTTGTTTGGTCTAAACGCAGCTTTAACTGTACGAAATTCCTGTTAATGTGCATAAGCAGGGCTAGCACGCGCACCGCAACAAAATGTTTTTGTTATGCAAGAACAGGACGCGGCTGCGATTATGTATACGTTTGTCTCATTTTTAACGACATGAACAGTAGAGAATTTGTCGCGGTGCGCATGCTAGCTCTTCTCAACACGCAATCGGTCAAGCCGTTTAGGCTGTAGGAAACCACTTAGAAAGAATTCATACCAACATCGATCCACAAGAACTATACTTATATTTTTTTAACCTATTAGATCCCACTGCTGAGCAAAGGTTACCCCCAATTCCTTCCAATTCACATTCACTCACACTCCATTGCTAGCTTATACTTATATTATACGAGAAAATTCTTATAATCTTAATATTATAATCGCAGTCAATTTGTACGTACCTAAATAATTAATTTGCTATTAAAAACTGTTAACAGTTTTAACCGCAAAATTCTTGCGCTATATACATACTTATTGTTCCCTATATTGATAAAACCTCAAACTTGAAAATAGGTTAAATATTTTTAACCTAACTACAAATTAAAACTGGTAAAATAGTCTGTGATAATTTCAATTTAACCTATTACGGTCCAAAAGATAGTGCCTTTTAAAGTCAGGTTGGACAGACGGACGTACAGACTAAGAGACGGCGATGTTGGTTGCGATGTAGGCGGCTTAGTAATAGGGTTAGTTGACACCCCTCGGATTAGAAACGCTAAATAAGAAAAAGTGCTACTTATACAACTTTTCATTAGAGATAAAAAATACAACTTGTAGTAATTGAAATTACAGTTATTGCAATTTCGTAAGCTGAAGCTAGAAATTAATTATCTTCATCATAAACGTCGTCTTATTTTTACAACATAAAATTATTCATTTTATTTTTAGCCATTTATTCCGAACATTGGTAATGTATAATTTGTATTTAATTATTTTCATAAAATGTCCCTCTGCTCGGTGTGCTTTTTGGCATAGGCCTAAATTATTCATTTATAGTACGTATAATAACTCGACAGAATTCAAAAACACAAAATGCGTTTAAAATTTTAACAAATTCATATAAATTTTACTGTATAATATCCGTTTCCGAACGCACCAAAAATTACAATTTGCAACATTGGAAATTCAAATTCAATATTTGAAATCAAACTTTGCTCACTCAGTGAGCAAAGCAGCAGAAATATGCGATTTCGTTCACTGGTTTTCATTCATTCACAGCGAAGGGGACCTGTTCCAGCTGCTGAGGTGAAATGTATTATAATTTCCAATCAACTATTACGTTAGGTATGCAACCGTGATCTGACATTTTATTGAAACAAGGAAGTAAAGTACATACATACAGGCTGTTCTGTAAATCGTGTCTGACCTGCCACAGTTTGATTTCATCCGATTTCATTGCCTTAATAGCAATTGTTCAGAATGAATACCTATGGGGGTAGCAGCCCTGTAATTATATCTATGGGTAAAGGTAGCATGGTATTGGACATGATTTTTGTCTTGTCCATGTTCATTTTAAGATCCACCTGTAAAACTTATAGCCCTAATATAATGATCCAGAAAAACAAGGTCTGGTATTCCGGCCGGTGAAACCCCCGATGCAAACAGACGGGTTATAAGTTTATGTGTATCTGTTTGTGGCATCATAGCTTCTAAACGTATGAACCGATTTTGATTTAGTTTCTTTTGTTTGGAATATTACTTGATCGAGAGTATTCTTAGCTATGATTCAAGAAAATTTGTTCAGCCGTTGGGAGATTTATTTTCTAGTTGTGTCGGAGTTTTTTTGTCTCATGTTTAACCCTTCAATCCGGAACACAGTAATGCTTGCACACTACTGCTTGGCGGTTGAATAACTGGCAAAGGTGTGGTACTTCCCCAGGCGGACTCTGCAAGAGTTAATTACGTATTCCATTATTGCTTACGTTCGCTGATGACGAAGGCTGTTGTTACCTTCGAGACCATATTATAGTGTCATACATGTAAAATTGTAATCATATCATGCCCTAACAGCCCTTTAGACGTGGTAAGCTAAGTGGTCAAGTATAATGCAAGGAAGCTGTCTGCGAGAAATTTTGTTTAAAAATTAAAAATACCCTTTTTTTCAATACATTTAAATGAGTGTCGAATAAGCTGACGGTTACCTGCAGGTTTGGAGAAGCCCTTTTTAGAGCGCTGCATCTATACAAGTATCTCTGCGGTAAGACCTTCGCGGGAAGTACACTCTCATACATCTTCATCTTCATGATATGTCCACTTCGCGCTGACGTAAAACGCCACGCGTAAAAGCGAGACAAAATATTTTCATTTGTGCACTTATTAAATTGTATTCCTTCTATATATTAGTACTCCTCCAGAAAACTAATCGGAAAAAGGAAATCAGTAGCAAGTTTTAAAATAAAACAATATTAATATCTATATAATTATTTATTATTCTTTGTGTTTTGCTTACTAGAACCTTTTGCGAATGGCGTCTCTGAATTTGTATTGAAGAAGTGAGCACCCAATGCACTGTAAAAAATTGTATCGATTGTAAACAAAAAAAAAAATGAAAGTCATCACGTCAGTTGAAATTACTAGTACAACACTTTTACTAAAAAAATTATAAGTGCAAAATGTTGTGTGTATACATTTTCTTTCCACCTTAACGGCTAAATGAATAATTAAAATTATTATACTGTTACTCATACTGTAAGCTTGAAACTTAAAACACAAGTCATGTCCTAGAATTTCGAACGTTATTGCATTGCACACAGTAAAAGTAGACGGGTTACTTTTGAGAATAATCGTTAAAAATAATTATGTAAACACGTCATTATTGTACGTTGCATTGCATCAATATTATACAATCATGATGCAGTGAAGTTCACATAACGCATTTGACTGAACGGTATGATAAGTCGATTTCTTATTTATATTCTATCCCGGTCCCACTGCGTGGCAAACACCTCCCGCATCTCTTTCCGATCATGATCGTTTTCCATCAAGTGAGATTGTGGTGAAAAGTATGTCAAGATCATTGAAAAAAAAAAAAAAACTGTCGTACAAATCAAATTTAGTACTGAAATGAGCTCAGCTTTGTCCATTATATAACTACCAGCAAAAAATAACTACGCAAAATTCATGTAATGCCTGACGAACCTTTCTTACCAGCAAAGAATAAAACCATAAAGATTTTATAGCAAAAGGAAGTAAAATTGAAATTAAAAGTGAATAGGTCCTATCAGTGAAAGTATGGAAGTGCCGCGGTCGCTTATTGAATACTGCACTCTATTGAAAATTATTGCTTTGTAGCGATAATAAAAGCAATATCAAAGAAATATAGCCCGTAATTCCAAATGGATGTCTTTACAGATCTATATTATTGTTAATCTTTTATTAGGCACTAGTTGCGCCCGGCGGTTTCACCCGCTATTCTACAGAAACCGAATATTTTCCGAGATAAAAGTAATCTATGTGTTAATACAGGATATAAGCTACCTCCATACCAAATTTCATTCAATTCCGTCGAGCCGTTACAGTGTTGAAAGGGAACAAACACACTTACATACTTACCTACTTACATACTCACACAGTGAAACTTTCGCATTTATAATATTAGTGTGATAACGTGGTTGTAAACCGTTGGTAATTGAATGGCTTCTTTAGATAAAATATTCGTTTCAGTTTCATTTAGGGTTATTATAATGCTACTTACGTCCGTGGTACGTGTTCTCCATACTTTATTTCATCGCTGGAGTTCATGAACTCACACCACCCTATCATGTAAGTGATCCAGGAGACGCACTTTGTAGCGTAGAACCCGATGTCGGTGATAATTGATTCGGCGAAAAGCACGGGGGCTCTCGCGTGATCGCAACCAGATTTGGCTAGAAATAAAAGTAATTTCGTTTTAAACTTGTAGGTACTGAAGGGGTATTTACCTCAAATTTAATTATTCTTAAGTTCCCAATATTTCGGAACAGTCGCATGCGCTATATTCAGTGTTCGCGGTTAGACTTCTGGTGAACATTTCCATTGCATGCGCCATTTTCACGGGTAGACTTTCGTGAAGTCTACCCGTGGAATTGGCGCATGAAACTGTGCCGAAATATCGGGAATTCTAAAATAATGAAAATCGTGATAAATATCCCGTGAGTACTAATGCACCTAGTTAACAACCGCGAAAATCTAAAGTAGGGTTTAATTTTGTAAAGGCTAAGCCGAAGGTATTTTGAAGAGTTTCCGGGTTTTTAAGGCCTCCAATATCGACACTCAAATGTCTAATCTTATTTATCTGCAACATAACGGTTGACAACAGTTTGTCGAACATAGCGTACTTTGATACAAGCAATGATAATAATAAATCCAAAGCGCTGTGGTTTCGCTCTACTACTCTACTAATTAATCCGACAGAAATGATGAGAGAGAAAGAGAAAGAGGGAGAGAGCGCGATGTGATTAGGATTCTCTCTCTGGGAAAGGATGTGAACCGAAAATTATTCAACCATCGGAGTGTTCCGTCAGCCGTATTTGAGAGCCATCTTCATTCCAGGTTAGGCGTGTCCTCCATTTTTGACCACACGCCACCACTTTAAATCAAGCGAGTTGAAGTTTTTGAAGTTCTTTATTTTTTTTCTTTTGACATTATTGCAATGTTATTAAACCCTCGTAGTACACCCGTTAATTTCTGCACATTTCAAAGGCCGTGACAGTTGTAAAAAACAGATCCTACAATTACATCGCTGCACAATCGCGACAAAATGTTAAAGGTGAAAAGAACAAAGTAATTTACCCCACCTTAAATAAAACTACATTGTACATTACATTGATAAAAGTAATACCACACTTTGCAGCAACGGGGAATCTATGGAATTACGTATCGTGGCCCGCATTTTCACGTCCGTCTATAAAAGTTCCTGTTGGCAGCCGCCACAGTAACGTAGCTCTTATTCAACGGCAGTTTATTCATATCGACCAAATCTTTATCATTTCTGCACAATAACTAGCTAAATGAATATCTTACTCTGTTCTTCCGTGGCTATACATCCCGGCTGCGTCAGTCCTCCGTTAGGGTAGAAGTCCACGTGACCACATTGCTCTAGTTTTCCTTTCTGCAACGCGTTGGTGTGCGTCACATCCACGAATGTGGCATCACTCTTGTCCACTTTTTTACTAGTGTCCTGCGTCACAAATAAGGGCATCGCTGGGTCTAATGCTGGAAATGGAAATGGTTTAGATCGGGCGTAGATTAAATAAAATTGGATGAATTCGATTGGTTTGGATGAATACAATTGGATTATTTTTCCGATAATCTGGGAGTTGTTATCAAAACGTCCAACTAGAAAAAATCCACTAGCTTGGTTCTTTGGTAGCTTGTTACTTGAATCGTGGAAATCGTCATCGGCCTTTTCTGTGTGAACGGGATGAGTCTAGTTTATAATACTAGTCTGATCTGTGGCTAAGCGCCTAGCCCGCGTATTCCAGCAACCTTACTCGAGAGTCAGTTTTCAATTAAGTTATAAGCGTGTTCGCCATCTTCACCAATAGCGCTGGTGTAGTGAATTCGACCAAAATAATATGGCTATGATGACGCGCGAACTGAAACCTTCAATATTTAGGTTTCTTCTCCTGGGTATCCTCTTCTTGTAATTTGTTATTGGTTATTATTTTAAATTTTAAAAAAAGCAGCCTATGTCCATCTCCTACCCTTAGGCTATATCTATTCAAAAATTCAGGTCGATCCGTTAGCCGTGATAACGTGACAAACACACAGACAGAGAGACAAAGAGACAGAGAGACAGAGAGACAGAGAGACAGAGAGACAGAGAGACAGAGAGACAGAGAGACAGAGAGACAGAGAGACAGAGAGACAGAGAGAAAGAGAGACAGAGAGACAGAGACAGAGAGACACACAGACAGAGAGATAGAGAGACAGAGAGACAGAGATACAGAGAGACAGATTATTATTTTTACCAGAAATCCTGTTCAGCTTGCCACTAGTTATGTAATTCCCAATGAACCCCGCAACCTGTCCACCGAGACTGAACCCTACGATATGAAACATCTCCAATTTGAAGCCGTAGTGGACCATCTCATCAATCAGCTGTGCGGTACATTTGCCGATCAATTCGGTATTCTTAGCGGCCTCAATGTAGCAAGGCTCTTTACATATGGGGTTGTAGTCCACGGATATGACATTGTAGTTGCAGCACTTCATGTACGCTGGAAGACAGTTTAGTTATGTATAAGATAGCCAATCCAGTTCATGACCCCTGTACGAGCCCTTATATACATATATGGTGGTAACAACAGTCGCTTTCATAATGGCTCATAACTTATCACCAGATCTAGTAAAAATAACATTAAAAAAATATACTTTGTGTTCCCAAAAATTATAAATGAGCACCAAAATTAAAACACCATTTTAATATTAAATCATACCCAAATATTAAAGCAAATGACTCCAAACTAATAATCCATTTCTTTTTTATAACGGGCAAGTGCTTTTATTAACTAAGCAAAATTCATACAAACTACAACTACCTAAACTAGTTAGCCTACTACATAAAATAACAGTTGGATTAAATAAATAAAAAACTATATTTTATGGAAATAATTGTGTTCATTTATCATTTAGGTAGTAATAGCTCATTTATTTGCTCGTCAAGATTTGGTGACCATTTACTATATTTGGTCATTGAATACAATTTTAAATGCAGTCGAGACTAAAAGAACTAGCAACATTGTAATTTCAGACTTATTTTTTTTTGGTAAATGTTTCGTTTTTTTAGTGTTTTTTGTTAAAAGTGCTTAGCGTCTTGAATTATATTTGGGTGCTCATTATATTTGTTCCCTTCCATAATAACTAATATAATATTGAACAGAATATATTGACGTTACCTGGTCTTATTTCTGTATTAGGAGAAAAATCTCTGTGACCAGTATACCCATGGATAAGGATCTTCACAGGAGCACCGTTGATCCATGGACCAGATGTGATCGACTCAGAGTCATTGGCTTTTACCTCGTATGGTTCATGTTCGTTACTTCTGTAATTTACTTGGATAAATTATTATTATGCATAAACTTAATCACAAAACCAATTTTGGTAGCGTTAAAATGAGAAAATCAATGATATTTTTGATATCATTGAATCAAAAATATTAGATAAAAACAAACAGCAGTGTTGACTCATTTAACAACTGTAAATGATCTAAACCGCGGTATGTCCTACAACTAGAACCACCAAATCCCAAAGCCGCCTGCCAAGCATGCGACGTTCTGGGTGATAATGATGATGAAGTAAACTGTCTGGTTGAATCTATGAAAACTATTAAAAAACTGTTTGTTTAACTATTAAAATATCTAAATCCAATCCCCCAGCGGGGGTACGCCGCTGGCCAGATGGGCACGTTTGGACGAGTGGATCGCGCGGGACGTCAGCATGACTAGTTGTCGAAATGATTACGTTTCCAATATAATAATTTCGACAACTTAATATAATTAATACATAAATTGTTTAACACTATTAATTTTATTAATATTACTTTTATTTTATTAATTTAGTTATAATTTGTAAATGTAAATGTTAATATATAAATGTTTCATTCTGTAATTGTTTGTGTAACCAATGAATGTGTAAATTGACCTAATCTGAAATAATAGAAAGAATACATTCTTTATTTTAATATCTAAACTTAAATAAACAAACTAAAACTAAAAAGACTATTAAAATAAAATAAAATCAAATATTATAGTTAAGTTAAGTTGGGGTCATAGATAAAAGGAATCCATGGTAGGGGTCTTCTGGCACAGGCATTTTGTGTAAAATAGGAGACTTGCCTACTTTATATATTTTTGGAATTCTGTCAAAGAAAAATAAATTATTATTATTATTTATTATTCCAGAAAGCTAGTAAAAGGCGTATTACTAATTAAGGTGTTCGCGTAATGTACAGAATCAGTGTTATTAATGGTTTAATAAACCGAAAGCGTACCCCAAGTAGGTACTTCTACTTACCTTGTGAACAGCCAAAAGGTAATATTTTTATTCGGGCATTCTAGCGGAGGAGTGACACATTGTGACTGGACTAGTGCATAACCTGTAAAATTAATATAAACAAAAATGAATATACCCAAACGACTGACAATCAACGCACAACATAGACTACAGGTGATAAGAGACGTGACATTTTCACGGTAGCTTCCTATGGTAGTGTACACACTAAGGGAGGACTAACAAAGGAATTTTTGAAAAGCTAGCCACACTAATATTATAAATACGAAAGTTTGTGCGTAAGTGTGTAAGTATGTAAGTGTTTGTTACAGTCAACTCCGTAACGGCTAAACGAATTTTGATGAAATTTGGTGTGTAGATAACTTATAACCTGGATTAACACATAGGAAACATTATATTTATCCCGGGAAGATATACTATTGCTATGGTATAGCGGGTGAAACCGCAGGGCGCTGCTAGTTATCTAGCTTATCTATAAATTTGATTGTTTGTTTTTATTTAGTTAGTTTTTTTTTGCCTTGACTGTAACCTTCTTCTAGGTCTAAGAAATTCATATGTAAATAAGATTATTTATACCACTTTTATTTGTGGGTAAACATTTGCGCCCTTACTAATAAACGTAGTAAAACCTTGAAGTATTATTATTCATTCTGTTTTTGAACCTTGAATTAGGTTGGATGTACAACTCGTATTTTTTTTTTTTCAAATTCCTAAATTGGCTTCTGTTTGACCACAATCACAAGTCACCTGATGCGACAATGTGGTCTAAGATGAAGCACGCTTGACCATGTGATGCCAATTCAGTATTCACTCTTGTATTGAAGAGACCCAGGAACCTACTAAGGAACACCGAGGCAGAACGCGCATTCCACTCCTTAGCAGTTGGAACAAAAAAGAAGTTTTTTTTTTTCCCACTTTCAACTATCATTACGGCTAATGCGAAAGCGAATACATATTTTAGTTCGTTAAGTATAGCATAAAACCCTTTTTTAAAAAGTTGCATCTGTTCTTTTTGAAAGGCCACGACGTAAGGATGGAACGACTGCCTCGATGACCTCTGACGGTTCTATACATATACTCTGCTCGAGTGACAAATCAGAACAAAGTCATGCCAGCTCTGTGGTTTTCTTTGCAGTGCTAGGACTCTTCTACAGAGCCCCCGACAGTTATTCAACCGCCAAGCAGTAATGTGCTTACGTTATTGTGTTCTGGATTGAAGCATAGTGCTTTTAAATGACCGACAGAGATTTAATATCTCAGTTGACAAACGCAGTGCATTGCCACGCTTGGTATTGAACAGTCGAAGTTTAAAGCTCTGGGTGACACTGGACTGTCACGGGCATACTTGGCGCTTACCATCAGGCGTACGACATGGTCGTCTCTTCTCTCACTTGCGTACAAAAACGTAATTGAATATTTAAACAAAGGAAATGCTTTCAGGAGAACAGAGTGCCGAGTGCGAGTTTTTGTAATTGCGTTTACCTACTAGATCACGTTTACGTTAAGATGACGCTAGACGGCGCTGCTCTTATTTCGTACAAATTATAGTTAACGTTAAAGCGATTTAACGCGACACATACCCCAAAACAATAGACAACAATTTAATAATATTGTATTAATGTGAAACACACAAAAATAATAATAATACCTAATTGAATAACAGATAATACTGGATATAAAATAATAAAATTGAATATTGACATAATTAAGAATTTAATGTATTAGTTGAAATGTAATTGAAATGTGTAAAGGCAACAACAAAGGTACAATAAAGGCTTTTTATTTCATATATTATACAACACGATCGAGTAAATAAACGCATTTTAAAAAACTCACTAGGCACTCTGCTTGTTTAGTTTTGAATTAAGTAAAAGACCAACATTATTAGGTACAACTGATATTTGTATTAGCTGAAAGCCCATTTTGTAAAACGCAGTCAGACACAGCGATACTTATCTACAATAATTTATTGTACCGGTTAGGATGTTCACAGCACTATATAGGTACTTACAAAACTGTAACGAGAGGATTACTGTACATTGAAGATATTTTTTTTAAATATTTTAATATATTATATTTAATTTTAGGAGTATTTGGGAGCAACAGAACCCAAAAATAGTTTCAAAATATCTGTGTGTCCGGGATAAACTCAGAAACTATGGCACGGATTTACGGATTTTTTGTAGTTTATTAAAATATTGTTATGTTCTGTGGAGTCCAGCGCTTAACATCGTCTTGTTTTCATCAAAATCGGTGCAGGAATATTGAAGTTATGACGCAATTTAGGACAAATGTATGGTCTATTACAAGTTGAACCACGGAACACACCAGACCCTTAGTGCACAAGGCTCTGCTTAAGCTGGTTTTTTGATTATTTTGAAAGTTTTTAAAATTAAGGGTTGGGTAACATGCGGTTTTCTAAAATATGGCCTGTTTTATTAAAATCGGTTCACGGAAACTGGAGATATTACGCAATATTTTAGAATTGAGTCCTTTGCAAAGCAATTTTACATCGGGCCGCCAATAGATGGCGAAACGAGGCTTCTGAATCGCGGTGACGAATTTATCCATGATTTAGACGCCGTTTCAGACATTCATCTGTTCCGATCAATAGGTTCTATTTTGTAAAAACATAAAATTCTAACGACCGATAAATATCGCAATCATCCCGATCGGTCAAGAAGCGCGAAAAGCACAGGAAAAACACAGTTCCTTAGAAAATATAGCGAGAATGAGCACTATAAAAGATTTAAAAAGCATTTATAAGGATAAAACTTTTTGTGAAAGTTCGTAATTTTTACTTTGTATTTGAGAGCGCAAAGGCCTAGTCTCAGTTTTGAGCCCTTGTCGCGGGCATCAGCTAGTTTTTAATAATATAGTCATAAGGTAATACTTTTTACCCCGCGGTTTAACTTGCGAATCATACCGAATATCAGAATCTAGAAAAAAAAAAAAAAAACCCTGGCTTTACTTTTCGTAAATACCTACTAAACTACTAACCAAGTTCTGATTGATGACTTAAAAATCGTTCTAAAAATATTCATTGTTTTTATATACAAGAAAAGACAGAAAATCTGCTGTACTAACTCTACCTAAACAAAAAGTAATTTGAGATTGTTTAAACCAGTTGTTCTAAAAACAAATTTTTGTCAATACCACTTACAAGTATATAATAGAAAACAGTGATCTCACTCTAAAACCCAAAAAACGGCTATAAAAATCTCTGACTGTATAGTTACTTTTTTTTCTGGTTTGTCTGTTTGTTACCTTTTCATGAATAAGAAAAAACATATTTTTTTATATTTTTTTTGTTATTTCATTATCACGAGGACAAAGAGACACGAGAAAAAATTAGGTTATTTAATTATATATATTTTTTTTTAAATCTTTTCGACACATCTAGTAAAATAATCGTACTTACAGAGGCAACCGAAATAAAAAAACATAATAGGTAACACCATCTTGAATCAAAGTCAAATTTATACACTATTTATTTTTCTGCTTCAAACATCAATTCGCGACATTGAAGGCAAACTCACTTGGCCGAGATTTAAAACACTTCAAGTAACAATTGATCGAGAAAAAAAAAGGAAACTGTAACTCGGCGTGAAAATTTTAGACAACCGTGTTGTTAGGCCGGGCCTAAACTGAACGATGTTTTACATATTTTCGTTTCTTATCAGCTCATTTTAGAGCGATACTTTTTGCCTTTTAGAAATTTGGAAGGAAGTCTTTTGTGGAGTCGTAAAATGTACAAAGATGTATCAGTTGTAGCAATTATTTCATGTAACAGAAAAACTAGGTGTGAGATAACCGAATTGAAATTGTGTGCGCGGAACAACAATAGACCGGTTTGTAAAATAATTGTTTTATTATACAATATTAGATTTTAATAATACTTCGAAATATCTCTTTATTACTTATTATTAAGCGACCCCTATAACTTTAAATTGAAAAAAAAAATAAAAAAAAAATTTTTGCTTACAAAATTTCATAAAGATCGGATTCGCGATTCTCACGTTATAGTCGGAAAATATACGTACATACAAACATATATACAAACGCCGACTTGTTCTCGTATACTCTGAGACCTTCGCTTCGCATGGTCAGTTATTTTTGTACCCATAGATAGTAAAGTTATTATGAACTGTATACGCATAGATAATCTTATGGTGCGGTGGAGTTCAGTACTTACCTAGATCCTCATCATCATCATCATCATCAGCTGGAAGACGTCCATAACTGATCATAGGTTCCTGAGGTGGGGACGCACCTTCGAGCGCCACATTGAACGACAATTTGCCATTTGAGTGGCCTTGAATTTCACAATGTCGGTCCACCTAGTGGGAGGCCAACTTACTCTGCGTCTTCTCCTGGTTCGTGGTCGTCACTTTCTTCTCCATCGGTCATCGGATCGTTTTTGATTTACCTAGATCATTGATGACTATAATTCGCATACTCATTAGCAAAATAAAAATCACAGATCTAAATTTATTTCCTTTAGACAAAAATCACAAGAACTTCATCTTCAGGTATTAAAGGCGTACTAGCGTGGAAATGCTATTACAAAATATTGTTTCAGCTTTGACTTACTAAAATTACTGAAGTATATACTACTGAAATTGCACCAAATTAATATCGAGTTGCATTCTGGCATGCCACAATAGCGACTGCTTAAGGTTAGAGTATACCGCTTACTTGTCTATACAAAAAGCGCCAGCTGTTTCCCATCCCTAAATGTTACCCGATTTCGATGATTTTTTATGTGCTATCTACACCGTAGAAAAACTATGCTTATCTTTGGGTTTTATTTTTTTAAAGATCGCAATATCTCCGTTGGTAAAGGCAGCTAAAGTGACGGTTTTTTTGCGTTGAAATTATGACGAAGAAAAGCAGTTTTTATTAGAAAATCAAAAATATGTTTTGAATAAACAAGTCGATTATCGTAGATTATTATTTATCTAAGCCATTGACACCAAAACCAAAAAAATTTGACAATATTTAGGGGGTGATAACAGTTTTCCTCGGAAAAGCTAATTTCATCAATTAGTTAGCAAAATTCACTAACTCTCTCTATCGCGCACACGGGGAACAGTTCAATAGCAATACAATTTTTAAATGCCTACTACGCCAAAATCTCGTGCCAGGGACCCTATTCGGAGATATGACATTTTATCTCGGTCACTCTCACTCCCATTAAATTCTAAATTAGAGAGACAGTGACCGAGATAAAATGTCATTTCTCCGAATAGGGGCCCAGGACGTCCTTCTTAACGTGAGTTGAGGCATATAATATCACAGAATACATACATTTATTAATGGTGATACGAGTACATCGGAAAAAATATCTCAAAATGGTGTGTATCCAGTAAATCCAGATAGATTGTAAGTGACATTCTCCCGCTATTCTTCCGTTTTTATGCATGCCAAATGATGCCTTTAGTGTAAACGTAGCTTTAGTGCTTAGTTAGTACGTCCAACTAACTTGATATTTCACAGTTGTCATTTGCACAGAAACTGTAGTACGTACTTGTATACTATATAGACTACCAGATACTTGTACTAGATACTTACTTGAGTCGTTTTTCATGCAATTCATTAAATACGATTAATCATTTCGTTAATTATGAATTATTGAAATTTACACATAATTATTAAACCTGCCCCATATAGACGCGGCCTGCAGATCTGAGCACACCAAATCACCGTCTTCGACTTACCTGCACGCGTAAGTTAAATATCAAATTTATTTTTGGTTGGAAAAAAACTAACGTAAAACTCTATTCTATAGAAGTTTTGTTCCTTCAAAGTTCTTTTTTAAATTATACCAATTAGCTTCAAAACAAGTGAGTTAACAATATGACGTTTTATCGGTTTACGTTCAATACCTTAATTTTAATTACTATGGAAATAAGTCCGCTGATAGTGAATCAATAACATCACCCTTGGTATCTAATTTTAGTTCTTTGTGCGTGGGTTGACAGCACCACGCTTTTTAATGGCAGATAATAAATACCAACTACAACTATCTAAACTACTTACCTCCGAATACTGAAACGTTCGTTAACTTTGACGACAGATTAAGTTTATTGCTGCCTTTGTCATTTGCTTAGAGCCAGACAAAGGCAGTATTAGAATTAATCTGTTGTCAAAGTTAACGAACGTTTCAGTATTCGGGGGTTAGTCTACTACATAAAAATAAGTTGGATTAACCAGAGACCATTAAGGGTCTATAGATAATCCAAATGTTCAAGCCCACTACCAGTTGGCAGCGTACCCAGCATGCTGGTAGCATTACCACGCTGAATAAAAACCTACATATCCTACTTAGGCAGTCCAACTACACTTATCATTTTACTATGAAAACTGACGTGGCTTTGACACAATTTATTTTATTAAAACGGGAATATTAAGTCGGTTATTCTGATTACAGTTTTGATAACATCCGGGGATCGTTTTCAAGGAATGCAAGTAAGTGAGTATCATATTTCCGTTTTATTCAAATAAAATATAATTACCATCTTAAATACTTCTTATCCAATATGGTTGAGGAGAGCGATGGCTGGCACATGCGTCAACTCGTGAACAAATCAAAAAATCTTAAAGAATCGGCATAGTAAGGCGCAAGCCACACCATCTGTCGGAGTGCGGATGCAACAGTCAACCACCAAAGAAAATACAAATACTACGTAAATTTCAACCTTTGCCTCGCGTACCTTATGTCGTCATATGTCGCGCCCATGTACCACATCTTATGAAGTCAAACGTAACAGTCATCTCGATTTTTATATCGTATTATAACGACGCTAAGGTTATAATTGCTTAGCATGAATTAGTGACTATTGCTTTCTCTGTCTGCGGATCTCGCCACCGCGTTTTAAGTACGGCGCATTGTACGCCATCTAGGATGTTTTATTAGAAACGAATATTTGGCTCTGATCAGTTTGACCCCTATATCTTTGCAACCCCTTGACGGATTATACTCATAGTCAAACTTGAAAATTGTATTGTCATGAACTACTTGCCTGCAAAATTTAATGAAGATAGGATCAACGGTACACAAGTTATCGTCGGACAAAAAATATACACACAAACATACCAACATACATACAAATGCCGATTTATTCCCGTAAACTCTGAGACCTCGCTTCGCTCGGTCAATTACGGTTCCTGAGAGATTTTCCTCGTAGGCGAAATCGCGGAGAGTACTGAGTCAATAATACTTCTATCTACTAAAACTATGTTAAAAAAAATAGTGAAGGTATGTTGAATGTCTTTATTTTTTAATTAACTTAGTCAGTTCTTTTCAGTTAACATTTGGCACCATTTTAACTAATTAAATGGCTGTATAAAATACACATTTAAATTCATATAATTACGTACATGTCTTCAAAATTTTTGAGCTTTCGTTATTATTGTCATAAAATAAAATAGAGTCGGTGCGTAATTGGTCAGCCAACATTAATAACGGTCAAATTGTAATACATATAGAAAAATGAAAATTTTGACCTACTCTAAATCATTTTCTTAGATATTATTAAGGACACGTTTTCGTAATAAAGGCTCTCTCGCTCGCACAATCAACATTTTAAATTATACAAAATGACTGAGGGTGGCATTCAAAACTGTTCTCTACACATTATTTTTATTATTACATTTGTTACTTAAACGAAAGACAAGAGTTTTTTTATTGCTAAGTTATTCCAGCTTAAATCTAATTAATAATTAAGGTAAAACTAGAAAACATTTTTCAATTTCCCCTCAGTAATTTTATGTAATTAAAATGTCGATAGCGCGAGTGAGAGAGTGTATTACGTAAGCACGTTAAAAAAAAGTAAGAAGAGCTATATATACATTATACCTACATACTTACAATGAGGTTTGTAAAATGTCTCGTTAACCTAGTACAGAACTTGGAGAATGCTCTACAAACTAAAATAATTATTTAAATGCATTAGGAATAAAATAACACGGCCACTCCGTCTTTTAAAAGTCCTCGAGGTGAATATCGATAGCAAGAGATAATAAACTAGTTTAGAAAAATAATCTTTTATCAATTTAATGATTCACGAATAACTACAATTATTTGAGTTAAAAGAAGTTATTTGTATTTTAAGATAAACTTGTATTTTATATTTTAAGATAAAATTATTTGAATTTTGAGTCTATTATTTTACTGTAGTGGTCGACTCGTTTGCCGCGTGGGCAAAAGGACATTTTAGGCTGTCTGGGGAAGTACTTCACCTTTGCCAGTTATTCGACCGCCAAGAAGTAGTGAGTAAACACTAGTGTTCTGGATTGATTGGAAATGTTTCCAGCGAAACTACTGGGTGGAGATTCAAAATGTAATATCTCAGGGTGACAACATTCATTCCAGTGCATTACCATGCTCTGGGTCTTAAACTGTTTTGTGCATCCGTGACGCTTACAATCAGCGAGCTACTTGATTCTAGTCATTTAGTCGCATAAATAAAAGAATTAAAATTATACAAAGTCTAGATGAATTTTGCAGAACAGCCATAAGTCTATGAAAAGAATAAAATAATAATAAAAATAAAAATAAAAAGAGCATTCTCCAATAATATGGCAAGAATTTAGAAATCTTGATACAAGATTCCAAAATTGTACATAGATACTAAACTAAATTTATACAGTCTTATTCCTAGTGCCATATTATTATATTCGCACGTTAGAAGAAATTTTTACAAAATAATTAGGCGATTTTTTATGAATTCAACAATATCTCACTTGTACAATGTGCTACCTACTTAATTATTATTTACAACAACACTATCATACATATTCTTCAGAAGGCTTTGGTGTCCCATTCTGAAGTCTTAGCGAAGAAGACATTCGCCCGTTGACGGAGTCTGGTAATTCTGCTATGTCCTTAAAAACTCCGATCATACTCTCAAAATTTGGACCCCAGTTAAACAAATGATCCCAACCGAGAGTGGCTGAAGCTGGAGACCCGTTCGCCTGTCTGTACAACGCTGAACTGACATGCGGTGCCAAGTCATCGTCCGATGCGACTAGAGTGCTCAAGGATCCACGAAAAGATGAATCGAAGCTTTCATAAGGAGGTGGCAAGACAGGCTTCTTAGGATTACTGGCACTACTGACATTTGGCCTGCGAACATCTTCTAGCTTGTCCGCATTTATGCTGTTGTTGTCATACTCTATTTCAGAACAAGTAAAACTGTCATTCCCGCTTTCGTCATCTGAGCCTGTCGAGCTTCTGTTATCATCAGGAGGTGAATGATGTCTGTGTGATAAATGGTGACTAACACCTCCACCTCTTGGTGCTTCACTAGAACTTGATACGGCATCCAGCGTTGAAACTAAGCTCGAGGTACGCTGTCTGGCATTCATTCTTTCTATCTCCTCTGCAGTTAGACCTACTGCGCCAGATCCAACAGATACCACTTGTGGCACTTGAGGAGGTGCACTTGGTGTTTTTCTACCGGCTGAAGAGCTTTGCCCACTCAGCTGTGACATCACAGGACTATTAAGACTACGTTCACTATTACTATGTAAAGCGTCTTTACCGACACCTCCTGAACTAGACGTTGTAGCCAGAAAAGCACTTTGTAAAGGTTTACCAGAAATATCATGCAGCGTTAGTATCCGAGGCTGCTGACTAAGCTCGCTGCTTGGGGATAGACGAGCGAGGGGTGTTGTTTGAAGTTGTCTCGTCGGTTGTGGTGGGGGCTGGGTTGCTTGAGGAAGTACCCTCGACGGGTACCCACTAGGATGATGTGGCGAGTGTCGATGTTGTGGTGTTTGATGCTTGTGATGATACCCAGCTATTGGTGGTGGGGTTGCTTTATATTTACGTACGCCAGCAGCTTCACGGAATCCTTTATAATGATAGACAATGTCTATGTCAGATGGCGCTATTGAACTAGCGTTTTCAAGATCATAATGCTCGGGAATTTCTGAATTTAAATCCATACCACTTGGGTGGTCATGTGTATGATGCGAAGTATTAGTAGATGGAGGTGGTGGAGGATGATGATCTTCTCGCAAAGCTGGACTTTTACCGACGACTTCTCTCTCAATTATATCTGGTCTTTGAGGCCTAGGTGGGTCAATGTTCATTATTTCTCTGTCTTTATATTTTTTCGATAAGAGTTCAGGACCTACAATATGTCCAACATTACGAGTTATGTCAGCATTTTCAGACATATAGCTGTTCAAATTCGTATCATTATTGTGCATGTTTCTATTCATTATGTTATCGTTTGTTCCTGCTATCAAGTTTGGAGCATTGAGCATTGCTGGTCCTCCATTTGGTTTAGAAAGTGTTATATTGGTTTTACAATTTGGTCCTCCTCCCTTTTCTTTCTTTTGTTTACGTAGTCGATAGTACAAAATAGATGATAAGCTTGCGGCAATTAGAAAAATAAAGAATACCAAGACAAGAACCAGCCCAACAGTCAACGGGGAAGTATTCTGTGCTATTCCTCCAGCAAATGCACTCTGACAACCATTTAACACTTTCCCTTTGAATGCTATGTTTTTAAATATGCTGCCATTCCCAATGAATGGTTGAATTTCATTATTAATTGTGAAATTGGCTAGACAGCCTTCGAATTTATTTTGAGCTGTGACTGTGAGCCATTCAGTTTTCACGCCGCCTAAGGACACGATTGTTAGATACGGGTCCAAAAAGTCATGAACACCTGCAGCATCTAGTTCTTCTCCTACGTTCTCCCCATCCACTATCAGTCGTATACTTCTCCCAATTGACAATAAAGTTACGTTGTGCCAGTTTCCATCTGAAACATCATTCTGTTCCGTTTGAGTCATGTTAACCACAGCATTTTGTTTTGATACGTAGCTCACTTTCCCATCTAGTAACTCGATCAATGTGTAATACTTGTCAGTTGCTGCATAGAAAATAATTCCGTTTTTACGCTGAGTTCTGAATGAAAACGACAACATTTTTGAGGGGTTGTTTACTTTAACCGTCATCTTTACAGCAGATTTCCCGGCTTTTTTGTCCCAAATGGTATTACCACCGTAAAAAGTATCAAGAAGCTGCATTCTTCTGTGTTTTTCTGATATGGTGTACATAACAAAGCCATTTTCAGCAACCGATATTGATTGTAAAGACAAACTACAGTCCGGAGCAATATATTTTCCGCTGCATTTACACAAGTTGCCTTTCCATCTGTCTTGACATTCTCCAATGCCGCAAACGTCTTTCTTGTAGCAGGCTCCTTTTTCTGAACGAGCACAATTTGCTTCCACTCCTCGTGCGTGAAGAGGATTTGAAAGATTCAACAACCGACCATTTACTGTGATACTGTGCATACATCCAACAAAATCGTCTGAGTGAATTTGTCCTGGCCGTTCTAGAACTGGATCTGCTTTGTGAAGTCCACCAATCAGCAACAGCTCATTGTTGAAGTTCAAAGTTCTGTAACAATTAGAAAACATTAAAATAAGTAGGTGGTTACAAAATTTGAGTTATTGTTTTAATTTAATTCTAACAAAAAAATACATACCCAGCTTGACCAGTGTCATCGCTGTAGCAAGAATCATCTCCTGGTTCACATTCAGTGCAAGTGTCTCCGTGATCAGTGCAAGAGGTGACACTCAACGATATTACACGGCCATTTCGTGTTGCAGTTAATTTGTACCAGTTGCCATCTGCGAGGTTTCTGTTCAAGTTGGCAATTGAAACCGATGTAATTGAAGTTCGTGCTCCTCCAAATGAAAATAGAGGCTTTCCACTCAATAATTCAATAGCGATGAAATCAGATCTTCCACTTGTATGTGCTCCATAATTATACAGTAGTAAAGCGTCCAGTTTTGTGGTGGCAAAAATTATGGTAATGTCGTTTGTTGAAGCATCAAGAGCTGGGAATTGCATAAATGAAAGATCATCAAATCCAAATGTGGTACTTTCGCAGTGTGTTCCATATCTACCATTAGTACAGCTACATTTATAACCAGGTTTTAGACTGATACATATCCCTCCATGCATGCAAGGGTTTGGCCGACAGGAGTCCACAAGAGCTTCACAATGGTTGCCACGGTAACCAGGTCGGCATAAACAAAAGAAGGAATTTCTATCAGCGCTTTCTTTGCAAGAGCCTCCATTTTTACATGGGTTGCTACTGCAGACATCGTCTCTTTCCATTTCACACGTCTTTCCTTCACGTCGAGTAGGACAGGAACAAGTAAAATCATGGCCTTGCTTATGACACTGACCACCAAAGCGACAAGGATTAGGAGTGCATGGATCTTGTCGTTTTTCGCAGTTGCTTCCTATAAATCCATCTGTACAATGACACTCATATTCATGTCTTACTAAAGGTGAAGACAAGATCAAAGAAGAGCTTTCTATTATTTTGGTGTCTTCTAATACTCGTATCCCGTCAGTGCAAAGACCTCTATTTTGACATTGATGTGAAGCGCATGGAAAGTACGACACAATAATTTGTCTTCTGAGGTGTTTTGTTATTTCAAGTTCTCTTGACTTCAAATACTTTTCAGTGCTTTCTCTTTTCCAGATAGTGCGGTCATCTTTAGTTGCAACAGTTAAATCTAAATGATTGTCGATTTCATTTATGCTGTATAAATAAATACTTTCCTTGCTCTTCAAGCCATCTTTCATTAGTTCCAGTAGGCTCCTATAGTAGTGATTAAGAAAATCTGAGGCGGTTATATTCAAAATTCGTATTGTGACGGATTGTTCCACAGTCATATTGTTAAAAGAAAAAAACTCAACACTTATTGAGGAAATTACATCTTTGTGCATTCCATCATTGCCGGACACTGAGAAGGAATATCCTTGGCCAGGTTTTACAGCATTGGTGTACAAGTCGCAACCAGTTTGTATATATAGGGTGGCTAGTGTAATTTCTGACGTAGAATTTTTGATAATCGAGCATTTGTAATCACCAACAATGTCTGGATCATTTGGTTTCACATCAGCGATCTTCCCACGTGGGATTTTATTATTGAAAGCATATACAAGAACATGTGCTGATCTCGGTGTTGGAGGATTATCATTTCGGTCAAGAACTTTAATTTGTATATTAAAGTTAGATTTCTTGACAGGAGTACCACTATCGGCAATTTCAATATCAATTTCTAAGAATGGTATTAGCTCTCTATCTATTTTTCTTGTTGTTAGTAAAACACCAGTGTGCCTATGAACTTTGACATAGCTTTGATGTTTACCTCCGATGATAGTGTAAGAAAATGGCGCACCGTTAGGCGGAAGATCGGGATCTGTAGCAGATAATGTAGTTATACTTGTATTAGGAGGCTCGTTCTCATAAACTGACCCTTCGAAATTTTTAGGGTCAAAAACTGGGCCATTATCATTGACGTCAGTGACAGTAATTTTAACAGTAGCTGTACCAGTTTGTGGAGGTGCGCCTGTGTCAATAGCGCCTACTACTAAAGTATATGTGGACAAAGTTTCTCTATCTAAATGACGAGCGACATCAATTTCTCCATTTTGAGGGTCAATTTTAAAGTTTTGGTCAGTATTTCCTCCAATAATAGAAAAACTGAACTGGTTGTTTTGTGGTCGAACATCTTTGTCAACAGCTTCAACTCGAGTTACTTTATGGCCAATATTTGCACCTTCTGAAACAGTTGCTTCATAGTCATGTCGTAAGAATTCCGGAGGATCATTTCCATCTTGGATAGAGATTATAACTTGTGCTTCATCAGTATCATTTCCTCGTATGCCGCCTGAGTTTTTGGCGAGAACTGTTAATACAACTCTGTTTTGCGTTTCTCTGTCTAAATATCGAGCCACTCTTATAACACCAGTTTGAGAATTAATGCTGAAGCCTTTGTCATTGCTTGAACCAACAAACAAATAATAAATTATTCCATCCTCGCCGTTATCTTGGTCTGTAGCTTGTATAACACCAACATTTGTCCCAACATCTGCTGATTCTGATACATCAAAATGAAATACTGGTTGCTTAAACTTGGGATAATATTCATTAACTCCAGTTATGTGCACAATTACTTTAGTTGTATTTATCATATTTGAATTTGGATTTTCTGCCCGTATTTCTAATTTATAAATGTTTTTTTCTTCGTAATTAAATACTTCTTTTGAGTATATTTCTCCTGTGTTTTCATTGATATAAAATAACGGAGTCATGTTATTGTTTATATAATACTTGATTACAGCATTTTTGGGTGAATCGATGTCAGTGGCTTTGACTTTGTAAATAAAGCTATTAACTGGTGAATTTTCTGCTAAATAAGCAACGTACTGGGTTTGATTAAATTGTGGAGCATTATCATTGATATCAGTCAGAATAATAGTTAATGTCGCAGTTGTTTCTTTAGACTTGAATCCAAGATCTTGTGCAGTTATATTTAATCGATATTCTTGAACAGTATCGTAATCAAGGGGACGTAAAATACTTATTGATCCAGATATAGGATTAATTTGAAATTCTCTTCCAGTATTTCCTGAAGACATTAAATATCGAACAATACCATTAGGACCGTAATCTTCATCGCTTGCCTTTACTGTAAGAATTGATGATCCGACAGGCACATTCTCTGGAACGATTACTTGGTAACTCAGTGCAGTAAATTTAGGACTATATAGGTTTTCCCCAGTTACAACAAATGTTAGCTTCGTAATATCTGACTGAGGAGGAACTCCGCAATCAACTGCTTTCACTTTTAGCTCATAATACTGCCCAAGATAGTAAAATTGCTTATTTACAACAATCCATCCACTACTTCTATCAACTGTCAGGTACGATGACCCATTACCGCCACTAACGTAATACTCGATTTCAGCGTTTATTCCATAGTGCATAGTATCTTCTGCGACTAGTTTGACAATTTTTTCTCCAACAGTTGCATCTATGGGCACAGGCATGAATTTCTCATGTTCTTTGAACTTAGGCGCGTTATTGTTTGCATCTACCACATTGATTGTAACAAGACACTCAGAAGACATTGGAGGCTTTCCGTTATCTGTAGCTACTACAATAACTGAATAAGTGTTTTCAGGCGATGAGTTGACAGACGTTCTTTTGTAGTCCATGACGTATTTACTTAAAATTTCTCCTGTTGCCGGGTCGATCGAAAATAAATCTGAAGGTTGCTGTAGAGAATATGAAATGATCGAATTTGGCCCTTGTTTGTCTCTGTCATTAGCTATAACTTGACCAACGAAACTATTTTTCTTCTGCAGTTCAGGGAAGTTAAAACTATAGTATGAGTATTCAAATTCTGGGGCGTTATCATTTTGATCTTGAATCGTAATGGTTAATGGAGTCTCAGACCGCCAAGCTCCGTCAATCGCTGCTACTTTGAGTATATATTCGTCTTGAATTTCTCGATCTAAGGGTTTTGCAACTGTTACATTACCGCTGATTGGGTCAATAAGAAACTTTTCACTTGGGTTTTCTACAAAACTGTAAGTTGCATTAGCGTTTGGACCAGAATCTAAATCTGAGCTAGTCACTCGAATAACAAATGATCCTATATCAGCATTTTCAGTTACATTAACACTAAATAGTCGCGTAAATCGTGGTGGATTATCATTTTTGTCTAATACTGTCACAAGAACAGTAGATGTTCCTGCTAACTGTGGAATCCCATGATCAACTGCTTCTACCAAAAGTTCATAAAATGGAATTGCTTCCCTATCTAGAGGTATATTTGTGTAGATTTCACCATTTTCTGAATCAATTCTAAATGTTTCATCATAATCATTCATAAGCTTGTAAGTAATTCTTCCATTTTCATCGGAATCATCATCATGTGCATCAATTTTTATAACCAATTGTGGTGGAGAATCTTCTTCTTTTACCGTAGCATTATACAAGACGCTATCAATTATCGGGGCATTATCATTAGCATCGGTGACTTTAATTTCAATTTCGATAAATGACTTAAGAGGTGGATTGTCTGAATCTCTTACTTCAAACCATACTTCGTACATCGGCATTGTTTCATAGTCAAGTCCTTTACCAGTTATAAAAACTTCACCACTCATTGGTTCTACTTTTAGGGCATCACCTACATTTCCACCTGCTATTCCATAGTGTAACAAACCAGTTGGGTCTTTTTTAGGAGATGTAGCAGACAGTCTAGTAACCAAAACACCTTCTGGTGTATCTTCAGGAAACGTAAATGTCAATTTATTACGTACTATAAACTTTGGAAAGTTTCTGACTGACTTGGGTATTAAAATTAACTCTGCCGTGCTTTGTCTTGGTGCTTCTCCACTATCTGTTGCTACAACAATACAATTAAATGTTTCGTCCTTATACTTCATCAAGTTTTCTTTGGCTTTGATGACACCGGTTTCTCTATTAATAGCAAATAAATCTTGATGTTCACCCTTCAAATCATATGCAATTTTCTTGTTTTCTCCAATGTCATTATCTTTTGCTTTGACACCAAATACAAAATCACCCTTGACGGTACGGTCCGAAATGTAAGCTTCATATAATGGGCTGGGAAATGTTGGCGTATTGTCGTTTTCATCTTCAACTACTATGGTAAGATTAGTCGTAGCTGTTCTTGGGTCTGTTGTCGATGAATCTTGAGCCATAATAATCAAATAATAAATATCCCATTCTTCTCTGTCTAAAGTAGCGTTGGTGGAAACTACACCTGTAGAGGAGTCAATTTCAAATCTTTCAGATTTATCACCAAGAAGGCTGTATCTTATTTTAGCGTTATTTCCAATATCTGCATCTGATGCTTTTGGATAAAGAATAATTGTGCCAGCTGGTAAATTTTCTTTTACTGTAGTTTTATAGCTTTGCCTGTCAAATTCAGGGCTATTATCATTTACATCTTGAACTATAATTTTTACTGTTCCAGATCCAGTGAGAGGTGGTGATCCTGCAAAAAGTATAATTTAATTAGGTAAGCAAGTTCTCAATACTTTGGGTGATTTTTGTAGTTTCAGACACTTAACAGCTTTGTTGCTACAATGTTGCTGTATTTTTGCATTTATATTATCGTGTAATAAGTGGTAATCAGCATTATTACTCACATTTTTAGTTACAGTTACTACAGTTTTGTGAGCTATGTTAACTTACCAGTATCCATTGCTACAAGTGCTAATGTGTATTCATCTTGTGCCTCGCGATCTAATGTTCTCAACAAGGAAATCTGCCCAGAAGAAGCATTAATTTTGAACAGATCGGCATCACCTTCCTTTATAAAATAGCGTACTTGATTGTTGAATGGCGGCGAATCAGCGTCGTAAGCTTGAACTGTTATTATGTACCCGCCATTTGGAGGAATAATATTTTCCATTACATACGCCAAGTATGGTGAGTCCAGAAATGTGGGTGGATTATCGTTTATATCTTGTATGGCAATTGATAGTTCAGCCGTGTCGAATCTCACATCATCTTTTGCGCAATCTTCGGCTCGTATGATTAGAATGTAACGAGATTTTCTTTCGAAATTCAAGTTTTTAGCTACTCTAACAATCCCGGTGTCTTCGCTGATGCTGAAATCTCTGTTTTCATCTCCAGACGATATGGAGTATCTGACTCGTCCATTAGCGCCTTCATCTATATCGGTAGCTGAAACCTAGAATGAAATTGATTTTAAAATGGTAATATTAAACAAATTATTCTGTTGATTGACTAAAGCGTTACATGCAGGTTGGGTCTGGCGTTAATACATGTATCCAAAAATAAATAAAAACTCGAATTGTTTAAGTCACCGGGAATAATTAACGGCTTCTACAGTTAATGATGACACCACACATATCTAAATTAGGCGAGTAGTTAGAAGTTATGGCGCCACACACTACCACCTGTCCTCAGAACTGCCTTTTTTTTTTTTTGGGAAACCGTGTAGTAAAGACTGCGCTCTACTTACTTGTAATACACCAGCTCCGATGCTGGCATTTTCGGGTACAGAAGCACTATATTGTTTTGGGTCAAATACGGGGCTGTTGTCATTTTCATCCAAAATATTTATTTTGATTTTTGTCTTTGTCACATTCGGTGGGTCACCTCTATCTTTTGCAGTGACAATAATATTATAGCTTAATTTCAACTCTCTGTCTAATTTACCAGTTGCTCTAAGGATTCCATCAACATTTCCCAAGGAAAAATATCCGTTTGTTTCTAGGTCTGGTGTCATGAAATATTCAACGTATCCATTTCTTCCTTCATCCTTATCGATGGCTTTTATTGTCATTACAACAGTATTTAGAGGAATATTTTCCGATATTGATGTTACATTTGGGGTAACAAATTCTGGTGCCATGTCGTTCACGTCTTTTAGCTGGATTGTGACCTGGAATTTAACATAATTTCTGCTTGTCACTGTTTAAAACATTCATGTTAATTTTTAAAAATATACAAGCTGCAGATCTCTTCACTGTACATATTCTTAGTGTGGCATTTATTTTTCAAAATGAAATTTCTGACAATTCCTAAATATAACCCCATACTGATACTGACCACTATAACCAAAATACGTACAATACATGGTGAATGACAGCAATTTTTGACAATCTTTCTCTACTTTTTTGTGCAAAATTTTATAATATTTTATGCTATTTTTACTTGGGTAAATGACTTGACGCGAGATCTGATAAGCTATATGACGCCATTCGTCCCAACAATTTTGAGATGAAGATTTATAAGAGCATGTGTCACGTCACATAAGTGGGCATCAAACTTTAGTAACCGAGTAAAACTCGACGTCCATATATCAACTCCGCGCCAGACTAGTTACTAGACTCTAAAATTCGTCGTCAACCTCAAGCTAACCTCTCTACTCACTAGTCTCAAAAGTTCGTCGTCAACCTCAAGCTAACCTCTCTACTCACTAGTCTCAAAAGTTCGTCGTCAACCTCAAGCTAACCTCTCTACTCACTAGTCTCAAATGTTCGTCGTCAACCGCAATCTAACTCATTCGTAATAGTACGGAGAAAAAACGCTACTTGTTATGAATATTTTTGCATTACTTTTTTTTTTAATTTACTTTATTATTTTATAAATTTAATTAAGTTAAATTAATGTATTACTTAATTTTAAGTTAATTTTATATTTAATTGGTTAAATGCGCTAGGTTCTCAAGAGATGGCGCTGAAAACATTACTTTTGAAAGCTTATTTTAACGTCGTATATTGAAATCTTGAAAGATTCCGCTAGGTGGCGCTTCCCGCTCTAGTTTGATATCGTAAAGCTCCGTATCATAAATTTAAAATTAATAGTTTAGTGCATCGAAACTTAGCAAAAACGTGCAGAACAGTGTTTAAAGTCAACACATTTGTGGGAAAATAAGAAGAATAAGCAAACACTTACAAAACAGCTGCATATGGAAGTAAATTAGATCCTGAACTTTAGGGAGAACTGCGCGTAAAATAGATCACTTGGACAAGAATTGTGAGTGACATTCATACTTTACTGTAAAACACAACTAAAATATTCGTAAACGCAGTCATAACACCTTGTATTTAAAAATTAAGAAAAAATTGTCTGTTTAAATTCAAATGAATACTGCTGTTAGAACAGAAAAGTAAATAAAAGTGCTGTTTTACCGACTGTGCAGATAAAGTGTTAAGCAAGTGGCGCTAATTACCAAAAGTTTTGCAACTAAGTAATGCCACGCAACTGTCACGCCATCTATTAAAAATCTATCGCACAACGATCAGAGATTTTATAAACCGACGGATTATCAGATATTGTAAAAATTTTGAACCCATTTGTTTACCGAGTAACTTATACAAAAAAGAGGGCGCCAGTAGTAAATAAAAAAATGTCAGAATCCCTTATTGAGATGCTGAACGCTCTACGTTCTCAAATCAAAGAAGACACAGAAAAGAGTTTAAAACAAGTGGAGGAAAATATAACACAAAGAATAAACGTTAAAATAGAAGAAAAATTCGTTAAAGTCGAATCAGATATTAATAAAATTCAAAACACACAAAAAGAACATGAAAAAAGACTAGATGAGTTTGATAGAAAACTTCGGCAAAGGAATTTAATATTATTCGGCGTCTCGGAAGAAGAGAAAAACTACTCTGAGCTAGAAGATTTGGTGCTTCAAATTATAAATTTTAAGATGGAAATTGGATGTGACAGGAAAGAAATAGAGTTTGTAGGACGAATGGGTAGGAAAAATACTAAACCAAGGCCCCTAAGGATTACTTTGACAACTTACGGGAAGAAAATAACCCTCTTACAGCGAAAATCTACACTGGAAGGGTCGGGTTCTTATATAAAAGAAGACTTTCCACCAAAAGTTTTGGAAAAAAGAAAGTCCTTAATGCCGCAGCTTTTAGAACACAGGCAGAAAGGAATCCAAGCAATGTTAAAGTACGATCAACTTATAGTGAGAGAAAAATCCAATAATAATAATAATAAAAGAGCTCTATCTGTAAGTCCGTCGGAAAATAGGGGCAGCACCTACAATAATAACACGAAAACCGCTGACAAACCTGGACAAATATCAAAGAAAAGCAAAACATTTTCATCAACAGGTTCCTCTAAAAACAAACCACCCAATATTATTAAACCTCCACAAGGCCTAAGCCCTTCGATTACGTCGTATATTAAGAAAACACCACAACCTGAAATACAAGGCCAAGGAATTAACCGAGATAGAGAATAGCAACTAATATCGGCACCCGAATACAAGAAAACCACTACGCGGAACAACCATAATCAACATAAAAACATGTATCCAGAACACAGTAATACAAAACTCCCAATACGGGTGGTCGCCGCGGGAGTTTCTGACCTTAACCCTCCATGCAAACTAATTACGGAAGAAAAGATCTTACAGCAAAGACAAATTAACAAAAGAACCACACGTAAACTCTCCCTGAAACTATGTACCTATAATGTTCGCTCTCTAAAAGCCACCAACAGAATAATAGAATTAGACTACGCTCTACGGAATATTAAATACGATATAATTGGAATTTCAGAAGTAAAAATACAGGGCCAAGGTATAATAGAGAAAGACAAATATATATTGATGTACAGGGGAGATAAAAAGGGAAGAAATGGTGTTGGTTTCCTTATTGCTCTACACCTTAAAAAATGTATACTAGATTATAAAACATACTCAGACAGAGTCGTAAGATTAGACTTGAAACTTCATGATAACACAGTTATAAATATAATACAAGTGTATGCACCTACAGAAAAAGCACCAGAAAAAGAAGTTCAAATATTCTACCAGGACATATTAAAATCATTAAGAGACACAGGAAAAGATACTATAATAATGGGAGATTTTAACTCAAAAATAGGCACGCCATTGAACGAAGAACAAGATATCTGCGGTCCCTATGGCTATGGACAGAGAAATGAGAGAGGTGAAATGCTATTGAGCTTTTGCTATGAACATAGATTTTCTATTACAAACACCTTTTTCAAAAAACATCACAAACAAAAATGGACATGGAAGTCGCCGGGGGGCAGAACGCTCAATGAAGTTGACTTTATATTAGTAAAACAGAAACATAAAGTAAATAATGTAGAAGTCCTTACTACTCAATTCTCTTCAGACCACAGAATGTTGAGAATGACATATCATGTGCAATATAACAAAAAAAGTCGCACAAAATTCGGTCAAAAGACCAAAAATTTTACACCAATTGAAATAGAGTCTTTAAAAAACATAATGAACCAACAAGTGCACAAAATTGAAAAAGACAATATCAACGACTCTTACAAAGCTACGGTATCAATAATTAAGGAGTGTCTAACTAAATTACCGAATAATAAACAGGAAGAAAAGCATAAAATATTAAACCATGAAGTAAAAATTTTAATAGACGAAAGAGAAAGTTTAAAAAGAATATACCCACGAACACTGCAACAAAGGAATAGACTCAAGCACTTACATAAAAAAATTATAAAAAATATAAAAACAAACAGACAAGCTATTAAAATGCTTACTCTAGAAAAAGAACTAGAGAGTCGAAGCTCTACAAAACAAAGCAGAAGAAAATTTGACTATAACAAAGAATGGATACCAAGCATCAATAACGCTACTGGTGAAAAGGCTACTAACAGGAGAGACATATTAAAGGCGGCTACAAAGTTCTACGCATCTTTATACTCTAGCCAAGAAACAGATAATGATCCTTACACGAAAGCCTCTGCTGTTCCTATCTTTCTTACTGAGGAGTTAGAACGTGGCATGAGTAGCATGAAGAAAAATAAATCACCCGGAGAAGACGGAATATCGACGGATACAATTATTGCTATGTTAGAGCCTTTAGCGCCACAGCTGACAAAACTTTTCAATAAAATTATCGATAATGAAGTGATTCCTGAAGACTGGCAACACTCAGTTATTACACTGCTGTACAAAAAGGGCGACCCAAATTTGATGGATAACTACAGGCCTATAAGCTTACTACCGACGCTCTACAAACTGTTCTCATCAGTAACACTGTTCCGTATTACTAAAGCCTTAGACGAACAGCAGCCTCGGGAACAAGCTGGGTTTAGAAAAGGCTATTCGACTGTGGATCACATATTTACCTTGACTCAGTGTATAGAGCGATGTAACGAACACAAGAAAACGATCTACTTAGCATTCGTCGACTACATCAAGGCTTTTGATTCTATCTCTCATAAGTACCTCTGGGTGAGTTTACGAGAACAGGGCATACAAGAAAAGTATATCGCAATCTTGAGAGCAATATACAACAACTGCAAGGCCAAAATAAAAACTGAATCGATCGGCCCTCTATTTGACATCAAACGAGGAGTAAAACAAGGAGACCCTATATCCCCGAAAATGTTTACAGCCATCCTAGAATCGATGTTCCGAAAGCTTGACTGGTCAAATTATGGCCTCAACATCAATGGAGAACGGTTGACACATCTTCGTTTTGCTGACGACATAGTGATTTTATCAGAAAACCACAAAGACCTACAATATATGCTTACAACCCTAGACGCAGAAAGCAGGAATATAGGCCTCCACATGAACTTATCTAAGACCAAAATCATGACTAGTGGAGATAAAATACCTATCAATCTAAACACTGCTAACATACAGTACGTTAACGAATACATATATCTAGGTCAACTGATCTCATTCGAAGATGCTACCGCTAAGGAAATAGACCGGAGAATAGCAACCTCGTGGAAAAAATACTGGGCTAACAAAGATGTATTTAAGAGTAAGTTACCCATTCATCTTAAAAAACGCCTGATGGATAATACCATACTGCCATCTTTGCTCTATGGTTGTCAAACATGGGCACTAACGAAAAAGCTGGTAAAGAAATTATCCACGTTTCAAAGATCAGCAGAGCGTTCGATGCTGGGCCTTAAACTTCAAGATAAGGTCAAGAATGTAGACATTAGAAAGAAGACCAAGATATTGGACGCAGTGAAGATGCTATGTCGGCTCAAATGGAAGTGGGCTGGCCATCTCGCCCGAGCATCAGACTGCAGATGGAGCGAACGCATCGTTCACTGGCATCCAAGAGACAAGGTACGAAAACGGGGACGACCTCGGAGAAGATGGTGCGACGACGTCGTTGAGGTTGCAGGTTCAACCTGGACCCGTCTAGCGCAAGACCGCCAAAGATGGCAAGGCATGGAGGAGGCCTTCACCCAAGTTTGGGTGCCCTAGACAAGTATATAAATAATATAACTAAGTAAATATAAAAATATTAATTTGAAAAAAATAATTGTTTCGTATATTAATCAAAAGGGAAATAAAGGCTATTTTATTTTATTTTATTTATTTTATTTTATATTGAAATCTATTTTGAACTAAGCCCATATATAGCAATACTACGTTTCTATTAAAATATGGTTAATGTAGAAACTTTCTACATTAACCATATTTTAATCGGCTTTTATAGAGGTTTTAATATTAGCTGACTAAATACGTCAGCGCCATCTAGTTTTATGCTGTTTTTTTGGGCGTACACTTTTATTATGACATTGTCATTCTTATTGTATAATTTTATATGTTATTATACAGTATCCAAAGACATAAAGGGGTAGACACCTAATCAGCAAATCAAACCATCTTGAAATAAAGTACACCAGATTGACGTACCTGTCAAATCAAATTAAGAGCTCCATACAGTTGTCATTCTCATCTCATACTGATAAAATCTCATAATAATGAGACAAAAAATGGTAAACTATACAAAAATATCATGCCAAAATTACAAGGATTCACAGGAATCAAAGAACACCACTGCCACATCCATCTTTAAGTCCTGAAATATACTTTAATAGGATATAAAATTATTGAATAATGTAAACAGAATAGTCGCTATGACAACGTTTAGGGATATCAATCGAATTTCGGTTAGTCCAAAAATCGATTATTAAATGAAAAATATTTTTTTGATATATCATGATTGAGGATTGTTTCTTGTACTGTAAAGAAGACCGGCGACGGTCATTGACGCAGCCCTTTGATAATTTTATTCGTCGATTAGCAATTGACAATCACTTCAATCGGATTAAAACACGATTAATTGGCTGCATCATCATTATCAGCTAAATAAGACATCCACTGCTGGACAAAGACATCCCCTTAGAAAGGTACGATCAAACACGTAAATATTGAGAATGCTCCATCGCCTGGAATTTATTTGACTATATACTTGATCCAAAAATAATCAACGGTTTAATCGAAGTTCGTTTTTTTTTTGTCCGATTGAAGAATCTAATACGAGATCGGTTCGAATCGGTTCGTATACGATTTTTTTCTGCAAGAATTGACATCCCTAAGACAAAATGAACTGTAGTATTGCCAGATTTTTTTGTAATTTCCCAACTTTGTTTAGGTTTCCTAGAGACTCAGATATATGTAGCTATTTATTTTATCTTTTGATAAAAATAGTTCAGCAAAGTAGAGATGAATATTGGCGGGAACCTATTAAGGTACCTTATTATTTATTATTACCTTATCAATATTAATTTGCTTATAATATATAATTTTCATAATTTTGCCTAAAAAACGTGTCGGCGCATAATTATCAACAACAAATAGAAATGTTTCACCAATCCCTATCCAACAACTTAACTTAAAACCCTACGGAAGCCTACAATGAGCGTGTCACGATATGACACAATTGTATTGCAATTTTATTAGAAATAAAATTTTGTACCTTCCTAAGAATGTAAGAATGTAAATTTGTCTAGTGTGGTTGTGGGTTTTTGGGTCTGCAAGTAATATGCACATTCTCTTAGGTTTATACCGTCACATTCGTGTTACTTGAGGTTGCAGAATAGTCAGGCAGTTTCAAAAAAGATAAATCCGCTAATAAGCGAAAGTTGCGTATGCGTTTATTTGCAAATTTAGAGGATTCCATTTCCATCGTAATAAATTGAAAATAAAAACTTAACATTATTTAACTTAACAATAATGTAGATGATAAAAAAAAAGTATAAGAGCCTATTTAAGAACCACTGTGATACAACCTAAATCACTCCAATCAAAATTTATTTACCCGACCAAATAGGGTACTCACTTTTTAATGGAAAGCCTCAAATGTCATGACAAAAAAGACTGTCAAAAATTATAAGCCATTTTAAAATCGTGTTTGTATGGAGACTATCCTTCTGGACCTTATTTATAAGGAGAATTCTGTGGCTGTACTCAAAGACATAAAGGGGTAGACACCTAATCAGCAAATCAAACTATCTTGAAATAAAGTACACCAGATTGACGTACCTGTCAAATCAAATTAAGAGCTCCATACAGTTGTCATTCTCATCTCATACCACAGAATTCTCCTTATAAATAAGGTCCAGAAGGATAGTCTCCATACAAACACGATTTTGAAATGGCTTATAATTTTTGACAGTCTTTTTTGTCATGACATTTGAGGCTTTCCATTAAAAAGTGATTACCCTATTTGGTCGGGTAAATAAATTTTGATTGGAGTGATTTAGGTTGTATCACAGTGGTTCTTAAATAGGCTCTTATACTTTTTTTATCATCCACATTATTGTTAAGTTAAATAATGTTAAGTTTTTATTTTCAATTTATTACGATGGAAATGGAATCCTCTAAATTTGCAAATAAACGCATACGCAACTTTCGCTTATTAGCGGATTTATCTTTTTTGAAACTGCTTGACTATTCTGCAACCTCAAGTAACACGCATGTGACGGTGAAAACCTAAGAGAATGTGCATATTACTTGCAGACCCAAAAACCCACAACCACACTAGACAAATTTACATTCTTACATTCTTAGGAAGGTACAAAATTTTATTTTTTATTTCTAATAAAATTGCAATACAATTGTGTCATATCGTGACACGCTCATTGTAGGCTTCCGTAGGGTTTTAAGTTAAGTTGTTGGATAGGGATTGGTGAAAGTTGTTGATAATTATGCGCCGACATGTTTTTTAGTCAAAATTATGAAAATTATGTATTATAAGCAAATTAATATTGGTGGAAACCTTAATAGGTTCCCGCCAATATTCATCTCTACTTTGCCGAACTATTTTTATCAAAAGATCAGCTACATATATCTGAGTCTCTAGGAAACCTAAACAAAGTTGGGAAATTACAAAAAAATCTGGCAATACTACAGTTCATTTTGTCTTAGGGATGTCAATTCTTGCAGAAAAAAATCGTATACGAACCGATTCGAACCGATCTCGTATTAGATTCTTCAATCGGACAAAAAAATACGAACTTCGATTAAACCGTTGATTATTTTTGGATCAAGTATATAGTCAAATAAAATAAATTCCACGTGAATCCCTTATCGTTAAGACTCTTAAAAAAAATACTAGAGGCGATGGAGCATTCTTAATATTTACGTGTTTGATCGTACCTTTCTAAGGGGATGCCTTTGTCCAGCAGAAGATGTCTTATTTGGCTGATAATTATGATGCAGCCAATTAATCGTGTTTTAATCCGATTGAAGTGATTGTCAATTGCTAATCGACGAATAAAATTATCAAAGGGCTGCGTCAATGACCGTCGCCGGTCTTCTTTACAGTACAAGAAACAATCCTCAATCATGATATATCAAAAAAATATTTTTCATTTAATAATCGATTTTTGGACTAACCGAAATTCGATTGACATCCCTAAACGTTGTCATAGCGACTATTCTGTTTACATTATTCAATAATTTTATATCCTATTAAAGTATATTTCAGGACTTAAAGATGGATGTGGCAGTGGTGTTCTTTGATTTCTGTGAATCCTTGTAATTTTGGCATGATATTTTTGTATAGTTTACCATTTTTTGTCTCATTATTATGAGATTTTATCAGTATGAGATGAGAATGACAACTGTATGGAGCTCTTAATTTGATTTGACAGGTACGTCAATCTGGTGTACTTTATTTCAAGATAGTTTGATTTGCTGATTAGGTGTCTACCCCTTTATGTCTTTGTCTCATACTAATAAAATCTCATAATAATGAGACAAGAAATGGTAAACTATACAAAAATATCATGCCAAAATTACAAGGATTCACAGGAATCAAAGAACACCACTGCCACATCCATCTTTAAGTCCTGAAATATACTTTAATAGGATATAAAATTATTAAATAATGTAAACAGAATAGTCGCTATGACAACGTTTAGGGATGTCAATCGAATTTCGGTTAGTCCAAAAATCGATTATTAAATGAAAAATATTTTTTTGATATATCATGATTGAGGATTGTTTCTTGTACTGTAAAGAAGACCGGCGACGGTCATTGACGCAGCCCTTTGATAATTTTATTCGTCGATTAGCAATTGACAATCACTTCAATCGGATTAAAACACGATTAATTGGCTGCATCATCATTATCAGCCAAATAAGACATCCACTGCTGGACAAAGGCATCCCCTTAGAAAGGTACGATCAAACACGTAAATATTGAGAATGCTCCATCGCCTCTAGTGTTTTTTTTAAGAGTCTGAACGATAAGGGATTCACGTGGAATTTATTTGACTATATACTTGATCCAAAAATAATCAACGGTTTAATCGAAGTTCGTTTTTTTTGTCCGATTGAAGAATCTAATACGAGATCGGTTTGAATCGGTTCGTATACGATTTTTTTCTGCAAGAATTGACATCTCTAAGACAAAATGAACTGTAGTATTGCCAGATATTTTTGTAATTTCCCGACTTTGTTTAGGTTTCCTAGAGACTCAGATATATGTAGCTGATCTTTTGATAAAAATAGTTCGGCAAAGTAGAGATGAATATTGGCGGGAACCTATTAAGGTTTCCACCAATATTAATTTGCTTATAATACATAATTTTCATAATTTTGCCTAAAAAACGTGTCGGCGCATAATTAACAACAACAAATAGAAATGTTTCACCAATCCCTATCCAACAACTTAACTTAAAACCCTACGGAAGCCTACAATGAGCGTGTCACGATATGACACAATTGTATTGCAATTTTATTAGAAATAAAATTTTGTACCTTCCTAAGAATGTAAGAATGTAAATTTGTCTAGTGTGGTTGTGGGTTTTTGGGTCTGCAAGTCTGCAATATGCACATTCTCTTAGGTTTTCACCGTCACATGCGTGTTACTTGAGGTTGCAGAATAGTCAGGCAGTTTCAAAAAAGATAAATCCGCTAATAAGCGAAAGTTGCGTATGCGTTTATTTGCAAATTTAGAGGATTCCATTTCCATCGTAATAAATTGAAAATAAAAACTTAACATTATTTAACTTAACAATAATGTGGATGATAAAAAAAAAGTATAAGAGCCTATTTAAGAACCACTGTGATACAACCTAAATCACTCCAATCAAAATTTATTTACCGACCAAATAGGGTAATCACTTTTTAATGGAAAGCCTCAAATGTCATGACAAAAAAGACTGTCAAAAATTATAAGCCATTTCAAAATCGTGTTTGTATGGAGACTATCCTTCTGGACCTTATTTATAAGGAGAATTCTGTGACAGTATCCATAATTGCATATCCCATCTTTTACCTATAATCTTCTCTACCCTAAGTTTGCCTAAAAAACATCACAAGGCCGCCAGTTGTTATACAAGTTTTAAACATTTTTGTCCTAAGTATGTAAAATTTGGTAAGAACAATAAAGAGTTTCTCTATCAGTATCCTAGATTTTTCTGTCTTTCAGTACGAATATTTATTTCCGTGACTATTTTAAGCTACATTTAAACCAGTGGAAATGTTTAAAGTCTTAAATATTAGAATACTGTCCCTTTTCATTACGAACACATTGTAGATCCCACAGTGGATGAGTCCAACAACAACAACAATGGGTCGTAATGAACACTTCCGTCTAGTATTATAGACTATTAAAACGATAAACTTAACTTCAATGGTAGATTTTAATGATTCATGGTTTGCGTACTCGTCCCAAACGACTTTACAGAATTAAGGAAGTACTTGACTTGTTGGTGTAGCGCGGCAGTCAAAAATATTGAATAAAAATACAAAATACCCGTCTGCAAAATGTAGCCTACGTCACTCTATGAAGTAAAGAGGAGTCCAGCGACACCTCACTCATCAAATTGGTCAAGCCGTATATGTTACAGGAGGTGGTATAATAAGCCACAAACTTACCAACTTTATATATAGGGGTGGGTAACAGACTAAGCTTTTTGTAAGGACGAGACGGCGGTATACTCTATTCTTACGGTAGATTAGGACCCTACCTCTAATTACATATTAGATAATAATATTAGAGTTAAATGTAGGTGACAGTCCATTAGTAGGATCATGATGATATATTTATCCTTATGGACCTACCGGTAGGAGCATAAGAACATATTGGTCCTTGTGCTCCTACTAGTATGAGTACCCGGTAGGAGCATGCGGAATAACCGAGTTCATTTAACTTATTTTCAAAGTAATTTCAAGGGTAGGGTTCTTTTGTTAGTCTATCCCTTCACAGAATAATAAAACTAGAAAGCAACTTGTGTAACTATTTACTAGTTAGTAAGAGCTTCCTAAATATGACACTGCGATGTAAAAATAAATATTGAATGTATCCCGAAGGACAATAATAATACTGGCGCTGACTTGACAAACAAATCTCTTGTCGATAAACATAGGCCGCTGCTGTAAAAAGTAACTATACCGGAAGATATATAAATTAAGAAAACTATTATATACATGTCTATTATGTTGCTAATTTGGTAAGGTTGACATTTGCCCTACCAAAATCGGTACTTCACTGTAAGTTGTCATAATGAAATATTTAAATTTAAATTTTACGCGAATGTTCAAATGTCAATGTTTTTAAATTGGCAGGTTCGTATGTTTCATGGCACCCAGATTTCATAGTAGTCCGAGAAAAAAAAAAACAGCTGTTCCATACAAATTTTGTCGGGTGTATTTTTCTATGGAAAAACTGTCCCCCCGCCGCCCCACCTGAATTTTAGGTTTGATCCCATAGTAAAAATTGTTCGTAATAATGACTACTATAATCCCTTTTCGGCTTATCACACCCTTTCCTTATAATCTTGTATACACATTATATTATATTATATAAATTATTTTATAAGGACTAATTAGCTTTAATAATAGAATTCTGTTGTTCTACTGTTTTTTTTTTGGTTATGCAAAATATTTTAAGTTACATTTTTTTTTTTTTTTAATTTATTTAATACCAAAAATTTACAATATTTCTTACAATCCAAAGAAACCGCACTAGAATATCCTGTACTGATATTACTCCCGTGGCATGTAAATATCACCATTATGATAACCTTAAAGTACTTATTAACAAATGTCACTTTGAGGAATCAAACGGTTCTTACCTGAACAGTAGATGATAGTTGTGGTTCCGGAGGCTTAGCCATATCCTTGGCAGTGACAACCAAATTATAAATCGGTAGTGTTTCTCTATCCAGCAGATTTACTGTATAGATAGTGCCATTTTCAGCTATTCTGAAATCTTGATTGTCATCGCCCGACGTGATTCCGTAAGTGATTTTTCCGTTCAAACCTGAAAGTACAGATTAAACACATTTTATTCAAAGACTAATTATTAAATTAACTTATAATTTTGTTACTTACTAGTCTGAATTCCACTGTAGGCGTGAAAAAATACAGACTAACTTTATTTTTACGTATTTTGTGTAAAAGTAAAAAAAAACACCAACATTTCCTGTGTGAAAGTGAAATAGTCAGGAAAAGTGTTTTCTGATAACTATATCCAGGCACTTATAAATATTAAAGTGAACAGTGAGCTGTTTGTAAGAGCGTAATTTTCATCATTTGGTAGGTGGCAACACTAAGTATATACTTAGTGTCGATCAGAACCACCGAAAGTAGCATGACAGCAACGTACTCTTAGTAAGCGGTGGGCATTCTGCGATATCCAATCCAAGCGAGGGAGTCCTTTGTTCAGCAGTGGACGTCTTCTGGCTCTCCCTCGCTTGGATATCGCAGAATGCCCACCGCTTACTAAGAGTACGCTGCTGTCGTGCTACTTTCGGTGGTTCTAATCGAAATGTAAGTGTTACCCTATAGATGATAATTAATATGTATACTGTTGGTGTTTCTTTAAATAAATAAATAAATGTAGGACATACCCGGGTAATTACATATCACCTGCGTTAAAATAAATAAGTTCTCACTACGACTACCTCACCTTTTTTTTAAGCCACATTGCTGATGGATCATACTTATTTTGTATAAACCTTTGTTTTCCGAGTCATCTTTCCAACTAAACGGTCCGATCTTGATGAAGTTTTATAATGATTGAAGACTAAGAAGTAGTGGTAAAGACGGATCCGTAGCTAAATGACCAGAAAGACCGTATATAACCGAAGTATTGCAAAGAACAGCCAGTTACATTTGTCAGTTACTCGTACCTGAGTCCAAATCAGTAGCGCTCACGGTTACTACGGAAGATCCAACAGGGATGTCTTCAAGAATCTCATTGGAGAAGCTCATCGGGTCGAAAATAGGAGCGTTGTCATTGAGGTCTATGACGTTGACGTAAACGGTCACGGTGCCTGAGAGAGAAGGATGTCCGTTGTCTTGAGCTTGTGCGACCAGGATGTAGTGTTGTGTCTGGAAATACGTAAGGTTGTTGGGTGACTAAATACGTTCAAAATTTCTTTTTTTTTTAACTGACTGTCCAAAAAGACCTTTTTGGGGTGTATGATTTCTACAGACGGAATTTTGATTTCTTTAATACTAATACTTCTTAGTTATGCAAAAAAAGTAAAAAATAAATAAATATAGTAAGATAATATTATAAATGCAAATGTTTGTGCGTAAGTATGGGAGTATGTACGTGTGTTTAGTCCTGTTCAACTCTGTAACGGCTAAAGGGTTTGGGATGAAATTTGGTACGGAGGTAGTTTATATCCTGGATAGGCTATTTTTTTTTCTCGGAAAATATTCTGTTTCTATAGAATAGCGGGTGAAACCGCGGGGCGCTACTAGTAATAGATAAATGTTTCAAATGTGTAAAAAACCTACTTAACGTTACCCAGTAAAGTGTTAATTAACTAGACACTTCTACAAGAAATAAATGTGTTCTGCCCCTTTTGTTTTATTTGCCCTTCGTTCAAAAAGCTCGTCAGAGGTACGATTACCTCTTAGACATTCATTAAACAACTTAAAAAAAATCGTAACAAAAACCAATGATGTTGGCATTCAGATTTTCCATATAATAGGACACCGAAACTTCCCAGCTATGACAAGCTCTTTCATTCGTGGATCGTAAAGCGAGATGACGATTTAAAAAAACGGTCAGTGGACGTGGAATCCGGACCGGGGATGTTTTGCGGACGGCCGCTTTGTCAGACATTGTTCAAGCCTTAATTTCGATGGTGGATCGAGCGGGCAAATGCCGAATATGACGCGCGCCGCGAAAAAACTGTACCGGGATGAAATTAGCAGCTCTCTAGCGGGGTACGCGGAATTGGCGGGCGGTCGAACGGGCCAGAGAACGAACGTACACCGTGAACTGTTTTTACTAATTAGCAAGGCTGGTCGATTTGATGTGTCGCTGGCGCGGGAACGGCCATTCGACTGCGCGGGCGCAGCCCCGCAGCATTGCGCCAAGAAAGTCAAACTGACGCGAAGCTAATTTAAAAACAATGAAACAAGTTTCTTTATTTTCTATACTATAAAATCTGTTTTGATAGGAATACGATTGATGAGATGCAACCATATAGCTATAACTATATATTCACTATCTCCGAATCATTTTGTTTAATTAATTATTATTTTCAGACATGGTTTCCCACATATCATGACAGACGTTGTTTTTAAAACAAACTAATAAGTTTGAACCATTATTTAAATTGAAGTATTGACAACAGTGTGAACATGATAGGCTGATAATGATGATGATGATGAATACAAGATCGGGTTTTTTGGCTGGTTACTCTCTTTACTTCAATTGTTAAGGCTCAGAACTTTATTTTAAAAAGATGCCATGACTGTATAAGCAACTTGATTGCCTACTAGCCCAACTATTAATTTCTACTACAGTTATCGAAACCACAGTAAAAGGTAATAATACGCTACCTTTCTTTTATTTACGCATTAGCTAAGTATAGTATTTACTAACCACGATATCACCATTATCGAGTTAATTGCCTTATAAATACAGAAATAATGCGTTTAAGGTGCAACGATTCGCTCAGTGCGCGAAATTCAAATTGTCTTGCGTTTTTTGTCAATTACAGCTAAATTACTCATCGTAGGTTCATGAAAACTAATTTTGCGATAATAAATAGATTGTTTCAAGAAATTACACCAACCAAAAATTCAAGTTGAAAGCTAGTATAAGTACATTTCTCACTAAACCAAAAACCAAGATGAAAATCAGCTTATTGAAATTTGTAGCTAAACCAATGTTATAGGTAATGTTATAACCAATTTTACCCGTAATTTCTTAAAACAACTTATTTATTGGCGCAAAATTGGTTTCAATAAATCCACGCCGTGTAATTAAGCTGTAATTGACAAAAATCGCAAGAAAATTTGAATTTCGCGCGATGAGTGAATTGATGCACCTTAATAGCGTGCCTAAACAGAATCGGTACAGTTTAGGTAAGCTAGTAAGCGCATTTTGTTGTAATTACCATGTTAACAATAAGCAGATAGAATAATATTTTTGGGTAGGTATTATTTGAGCATGAAGATCGAGCTTGTATAGCTGACAGTTTTGGTTGATTTGTCATTTTCCAACTATATTAATAAACAAGAAAAATAACGAATAATGGGTATAATAATCAAAGTGGTAAAATTAACTCGCAGCCAACTTAAAAAGAGAAAAATTAAAATTAATGATGTTCGTATTTTCTGAGTTGTTTAATTTTGTATATAAAATATCTCTTATTACTTATGGTGACCAAATGTAGATCCATCTTCAGTGAAAAAGAAAACCCGGATCAAAAATTCATGCATTTGTGACATTGCAATACTAAAACATAATTATGAGGGATAAAGTTAATTTTACTAGGGTTCAGTATACATACTTTTCAAAGAGCTAGTTTTCAGACAATAATAGGTAAATTGTGTCATCATCTTCAACAGCCTGAAGTCGTCCACAGCTGGACAAAAGCCTTCCCCTTAGAGCGCCTTACTAAACGACAATTTGCAATTTGCATTCACAGATTGCTCGCGACTTTCAAAATGTCATGGGTCCACCTAGTGAGAGGCTACGCTGCGTCTTCCATTGGTTATCAGTTGATCGAGCGATGTGGCCTGGTCATTGCCACTTCAGCTTGCAAGCCCTGAAAGCTACGTCGTTGATTTTGGTTCTCCGGCGAATATCCTCATTCCGGATTTTATCGCGCAAAGAAACTCCGAACATAGCTCTCACCATTGTAATAAATTGTGTAAATGTCAACAATGTCGATTGTTCAAGATTCAGCTCATTTTAAAGCCCATCTTTAATATAAGCTGAATTTAGAGCAATTTATCTATTGTTTAGGATTCGTTTGACATCTGTTTTTTATATTTTATTTAATTAAGTTGACACAAAAAGGCGATAAAACATGAATTCAATTAACAAAACTTTTGTATTACAGTCTTTTTCATGACTTTGTTTTTTTTCCAAACAACAACAATACCCACCTAACAACTTAACTATAGATAACAATACCCACCTAATTCAACCTAATTTCAGATGCTATTGCAACAGTGAACTAAATAGAGCAAATAAAAAAGTCATATTGTAAAAAGCGTCTTATGCGTACCTTAAGGGCATCATTGTCCTTCAGAACAGGCGTTCTGTGGGCAGATAGTGCCTACATATTTCTTACAATAAGGAGCGATTTATAATAAGTTAGCTGTTAAATACTTTTTACATTATTTTATTATGTGGCCTTTTGATTTCTTGGTAGAGCTTGGTTACGAGAAATTTATTCACATCTTCTCGAACATTAAAATAGTTTAAAGATGTTCAAAATAATGTTTTAAAACTTGTCTTTTATTGATTTTTAAGATCTGCCAACCTTTTTGTTAACTGTCTATTTGATGGCTAATTTTATGTTTCAACTTTAGTATTTGCCTCCATTGCCACCGCATCTATTATTAAATTGTTTCCCAATTATATAATTAGGTATAGATAGATTATTAAGTATAGTTACTTTGCCAAGTAGAGCTCGTAAGGTCGTTGTCCTATCTCGAGATCTATGTTAAGATAGGTAATAATTATTTCGACCGCAATGTACAGCCTGGAGCGGTTATGGGGCGGCCTCTATGGAAGTAGGTAGGTTCAAGTTCTCAACCAGAAAGCAGAGTGGAACATGCAAAAAATATTTATTTATTTCATTACAACTATTTTTACAGTATAGCACTTAATACAATAGATTTAATAGACTTAATACTGATTTTAGAATAAGAGACGGTTGGTTCAGAATAATCCGCTCGTATATGAATACAAATACTGTATATTAACTGAAAATAATTGTAATAAAATACTGGCATCATTGGAAGAAAAGCCATAACTAGCTCATAGATTCTAAGATAATTGAAGTTTTGTCTAAAATTGGGCTTTTGCTATTATACTTTAAATTATAATTTTTTTTGTTTTATTATACATATAAAAATGGATTTTATTTTATATGGGATGTTATTTTCACACTTGGTACCGGACGTTTTTTATTGCAGTTTTTCCCTTTTATTTAACTATTGCAATATAAGTCGTGGTAGCTCAGTGGGAGCACGATCGCCTCACATTCTTGGGGTCGCGGGTTCGAACCAGGACCCGTATATTGAAATACCGCTGGCTTTTCGGTGAAGGAAAACATCGTGACGAAACTTGCATATTTCCGGAGAAGAAATTCGATTTTGCGTGTTTGAATCTGCTAGCCCGCACTGGGCCAGCGTGGTGGATAAGGCCTAATCACCCTTTGAGGCGTAGGTCGATATACCAGCGGTGTAATATATATATTTAAAGGCTGATGCAGAAACCAGAAATACTCCAAATAAAATTAGTTTTAAATTTTCAGAACAAACCGTGAATATCATAAATTAAATATATCTAATAACTAATCGTGAAGTACGCTCCTACGACTAAATAAGACATTTCGCGACAAATATAGCAGGAATCTTTATCACTCTTATCTCTAACTACGCTGTACAATATCCTCCATATTTGCCTAGGCGCTGCACATACAATGTTGAAAACATTATGTACATTAGAATCGCAACACAAGCTGTAAATTATGACGATAATAAAGATGGACACACTAAGATATACTTATCTATAGTGCTTGATCCTATCGCCTGGCTAAAGTTGTTTTGGCTATCCAGCAACTTGGCTTTTCAATTTATCTTTTGACCATTTGCTCGTCGAATGACTAAATATAGAATACCATCAAGAGAAGGTAAAAAACTCAAGATGTAGTAAAATTACTGTAGCTTTTGAAGTCTATAATTGAAATGTTTTGAACACGTGCCGCGATTTGTGTATGACGTATGAGTAATTAACTTACAAATTTAAATCTATTTTGAAACAAATGTTTTTGAAATTATCTGATATCATTTCTATTCGTTTTTTAAGCTGTATCCGCCGCCTATATACAGGGTTATAAGGAAAGGCTATGAAGAAAAAACAATGAAGAATTAGAAGTCGAGAAAAAAAGCAACTGTTACATACATTTTGTCGATTGTCATTGTCATTTTTCTATGGAACATCTTTTTTACTCGATTTCTAGGTTGGTCCCATAGTAAAAGTTGTTCAAAATGATGAGTACAGAGTGATGAGCCCTTTCCAGCTTAGCATACCTTTTCCTTATAACCCTCTATATCTGCAACAGCCAGCCAGAAGAAGTGTTTGTAGTCACTCTTTTTAAAACGATCCATGAAGGGGAAGGAGAGAAGATTCCACATCTTGCAGGTCCGTGGGAGAAAAGAGCGAAAAACCGGATGCAAGATGTGGCAGTGAGTTTTTTCACGATGTCGTGATGTTCGGTCGTGAAATTCGGACGCATTGTCATTCGGACGCATTGTTAATACATTCCCCCTCAAAATAAACTCTCTGTCTCTATCTTACCTCTTCATAATCGAGCCTCGCCGTAAGAGTGAAGACGCCAGTTTGAGGGTTAAGCGAGAAGACATCGTTTGCCCAATCTGAGATGACAGTGTACGTGAGCTGAGCATTTGCGCCGGAGTCCAAGTCGATGGCAGCCACGGTCCCCACAACAAAGCCCCGTGCAGCGTTCTCGGGAATGTCGAAGGAGTACGCACTCTCTTTGAAAACTGGCGGATTGTCGTTCGTATCGGTCACCTGGAAAAGAAAAAGTAATTAAATAAATAAATATTGGTGGACGTTTTTCACACAGCGTCATCTAGCTCCAAACTAAACAAGCTTGTACCATGGGAACCAGATAACTGATAGAATACATAAATCCTTTTTTTTTTGTTGTAAATACATACATAGAATACATAGAAACACCCAAACAAAGAACAAACATGGAATTTTTGCGGGAACGTGAAGAATTCATGTCACGTCATTTTATTATTTTTCAAAACTTGTGCTATTTCGAGTGTTAATGTGTAAAAACGGTGAATTTTTACACCCGTTAAGTGTTTGTGAACATCCACGAGTGTTGGTGAATGGTATAATGTCGTGAAACGTGAATTTTCATGTTGTTTCCAAAACTCCATAGAAGGTTCTAGTAAAGTTTTCACCACTTCACTGGGGCATGACTTGGACTTAACCGTGACTTGCTTTGCTCGCCTTTGACTGTGACTATGACTTGTTTGATAATATCTAACAAAACGTGTGAATATAAAAATGCATAAGACGTGCGACGCCAAAATCCTCTTAGGAGACAAAAAAACATCCATGTTCATCACACAAATGTCTGTCCTGCGTGGGGATCGAACCCACAACCTAAAGCTCGGAAGGCGGAAATCCTCCCACTGAGCCATAAGGCTAGTCATTAAGTGAGTAGCTAAGTTAGTAAAGATGAGTTCATACTCCCAATCGTTATCATTACCCACATACTATCTTATGGTATTGCTGGTTGGGTATAGTCCTATCCAAAAGGTTTTGGATAGGACTATACTCTACTACTATACGCTCGTCAAAAAATGGATGAATTCAGGAACGCTGATTTGTAATAAACTTGTATAAGAATATACACTGGCATATATGTATGTATGTATGTGAGTGTGTAAGTAAAATCTTACTGCTGCTGGTTTATATCTGTTGCGTAGAGAAATAAACAGACTCGCGGCACATCTCACTAAATGCTCCAATGATTAGTTAATCGCCAGCGAACGGCGGACAACTGGACGCAGACACGCCGATAACAATTTGAGTGATTCGAGCCGACACGCCAGCCGACCGAGATACAGATGTTTATACCTGCTACAACCGTCTACAAAACTGTTTACTGTTAGAAATGCGTTAGAAATACCGTAGGGGTATGCACCAAATCTTCTATACGGAGAAAGTAGTACCGGTAATTCGATTGTTTCTCGATTCCATCACAAGCTTGATTGAATTTTCAAAATTGGACATCGCCATCATGCCAACTGATAGAATGGCCAATCAATAGGTATAAAATATTTGAAGTCATTTAGTTTTATGTTATAGTAATAGTTGACAAAATATTTTATAAATTGACAAAGGGTACGGACCTTGGAGAGTCCAAGGTCCGTGATGAGATGAATAAGAAAAAAAGTCAATATAGGGCTATATTGATTTTGATCATTGTAATATTCGCCTGAGATAGAAACAAGAATCAATAAAAAAATACCCATATGATAAAAATAATCAAAACTTTCCAATTCATAGGAAATGGGAAGTACATTTATATTAACTTTATTTATTTAAAAAATTGTCATTCACTTCATCATAATTGTCATTCATTTGTTGAAATTTTCATTCATTGTCGGTCGGTGTGGCGGTCTAAGGGGGAGGCCTATGTTAAGCAGTAGACGTCTTCTGGCTGATAATGTAATGTAATTTAAAAAATAATTGTTACGAGTACTTCCGTGATTGACTGTACAAGACTACCTATCTCACATAACTAATCTTATTCTGTGCTTGTGTACATATACGACTAACACGAATGCTACTTATTTTTTTTACTTCTAAATATATTTCAAGTGCACAAACCTGTACGACGACTGTGGCATCCGTGAACTGTATTCCGTCATCAGCTCGCACGATCACTTGGTATTCCGAGACCGTTTCTCGATCCAGAGGATCCTTGAGTGTTAGTGCTCCGTTCTTGGAATCCAGTGTGAACGGAGTGGGAACGTCGTTTTGGATGCTGTAGGTTATTGTTCCGATTGTGTCAGGGTCTTCGGCAATGATGGTTGCAATCCGCTGTCCGGGAGCAAGGTCCTCCGATGCAAAATAAGCCGGTGGAATGTTCTTGAACTCGGGAGGACTATCGTTCTTATCCAAGATCACCACTTCAACCTGTAACAATAAAAACTGTTAGTTTTTTCAACTTACGTATAACATCATCAAATAGGTATTTAACCAACAGTCGACTCCTACAAAACAGACGGCGTCTCGCGATGTTTTATTTATGAGGTTGGCATAAAATCAGCCGCCTTAATACACTAAAAGAACACAAGCCAAATTAATGATTCTAAAAGTGCAGTAAACGGACGACCCGCTCGACAAATCTGTGATTTCAATCAACGAACAGACACAGGATAAGAAATATGCCTTGAGGCCTCTTATTTGAAAGCTCCAAGATTTAATATCGATTACATTCAAAATACAAATCGGTTGTTTCGGACAACATAACTTCACGCAGCCTATATATATTTATATAGGTAGCAAACAAAATGAAAAATCCTTAATTTTGAAACATGCTATGGAAAATAGTATGTATATATATAAAGTACTATGTATACTTGGATCAATAGATACAGATATATAATAACTAGTTTTTATATAAACTTTTCGAGATGATTTGCATTATTAAACTATTTCGGGTGCCTATTGATCAACAGCATCGAATTAAAAGAAAATCAAAAATGATTTCGAGCGGAACGCAGCGCTGGACGTTAGTATCTGTGATACTAAGTGCATTCATCAATATGATTAATGGAGCATTTTTTCTCCTTTCTGGTAATTTAAGCTCTTTGTCCTTTTTCTGGGTACCATTTTTTCATTCCTCATATTTGCCAGTCGACGTTTTGATGAGTTTTTGTTTGAATATTTCGCAAAGATTGATTACATCCGAATGCCTCCATATTACGTATTGAATATCAGTAGATAGGTACTCGTAATTAAGAACAAAGCTCGGTGCTCTTTGTTCACGGTAAATAAATATTAGATATGCAGGTTCGATCATGTCATTGTTTTTTATCATATTCTAGCTATTAAACGGTATTACTGAAGCTCGATGCGATGAATTAGATAAGGTCTCGAAGTTACAGATTCAAGCTTTACAAACCGACCGGATAGGACTTAACAAAAAACGATTCGAAAAGAAGTCGACAAGTCAACAAAGGTAGAGAAAAGTAAAAGACTCAAACGCACCAGTGCCTATTTCGTAATTCATGCAACGAGGCACAAAGCATTCGGGGCACAATGATCGGAGCCGTCACAGGAGAGATAAGAGGCCGATTGTAGAGAGTTCTCGGCCGACCGCGGACAGCATGCGCATTTGTTATGATGACTCAATCTTTCCTTTATATGAGCGCGAGGGTGCATAGAATACCTATCCGCTTCCACACGCCCACGACTTCATACCATAACTACGTAAGAGGAGCAGCAATTAACGTCGATTGTACGATCTAGGCTCAAGAGGAAATAAATTGTGACGTGTTAATAAAATTTATTGTTCAGAAAAGAAGAATGCCTGAGAAAATGTGAGGTGGATTGTAAACATTTATTTTGTATTCGTTACCTTACGAATTCTCGGCGAGTTCATTAACTTTTGAATGGTGGCAATATAATACGGAAACGACAATGTGTACTTCTAATTGAATCTTCGTAGAATTCGAATGAATTGATATCAAAGGTCATAAGTTTGGCAGTAAGACATCTCGTGGCGTCGTACATAAATATTTATGTTTGGAGGCGGAGGCATTATATAGGTTTATGATAAAAATAATTTAAAGATTTATGAAGCATAGACAAAACGTTTAAGGCCGTACGCATAGTTTAGCTGCGCCGTGGCCCCCTGCAGTTCATGTTTGAAGTAATCGATTAAGGGAAGAGAAATGACAGTACGTCGGTTTATTGGGATCGTCGATAACTCAACTTTCGATAATTGATTGCGGTTCGCTACTAGATTAATAGGAAATATTTCATATTTCCATGTAGTTGGGTGCGTTGAAAAATTGACCCTGTCGATCTCATGTTCAGTTTGCCGATTGCATGTTTTGTTCATGGTTGACAGACTAGGCGCACCACACCAGACCTGATTCAGGCTGCTTTTCTGCCAGAGACGTACTACGTTGCTAAGCTACACATGTGTGTCAAATCACCAATAAGATAATTTTTCACACTTCCTCATCGCTTAGCTTGCTTAACTTAACTTGGGTTTTAGTGTATTCGAAGATGGTAAGCACACGCATAGTCTGGAATGAGATCTCGCTCTCAAGTGAAGGTGAACATGCTGTTAGATTTGACTTGTACCTTTAGTATTTGCAGAACAATTGAGAAATAACCACGTGTGAATGTATTTTTGAAATGTAATAGTTAAAACACAACAGACAAGTACGAGAATGCGTAAGTCATGAATAAGCAATGTGGTTTTGTCTAACTCTTCTTTGCTAAGCAAAGTCATTCCGTATCATTCTTTACACTTACAACACATTGTTAAAAATATCTACCATTAATTTTATAACTTGATTATAGAATAAAAATATGTGATGATTCAGTTCTAGACAGACCTAATTTGCAAGATTCATAGCAACCATAAATTATTCTTGAACTGAGAACTATCTACCTATCATAGAAAAATTATACGAGAAGATTGAGAATGTTATACAAAAAAAATTTTGCCCGAAAGAACAGCATACAACTAGATGACGCTTACGTATTTAGTAAGCTAATGTTCAAACAGCTACAAAAGATGATGAACATATGGTTAATACAGAAAGTATTGGTATATGTCCGCAATAGGTTTAGTTCAAATTAAATTATTAAAATGTTATTTCATTTAAATTAAATTAAATTAAATTGTTTTCAACACCATCTCTTGAGAATCTAGCGTGTTTTGCAAATAAAATATAAAATTATAGTTTTTTCAGTACCATTGCGAATTACTTAGAATGGGTTTCTACTTCAGAAATTGTAACGATCATGTCGCAGTTTATAGCACTAGCGATATTTTACATCCTTATCAGCTATACAATCGGGCTACGCATCTTTCTATGGCCATTGGCACTCTTTTTTATATAATATCTATATGCTAACTAAACAGAGAATAAATCAGACATAATTTGTTCGATTCTACTTTGTAAAATACCAAAGGCTGTAGATTAATAGCATACAGACAAGTAGTATGAACCAAACTCAAAAAGTTTGTATACACGAGTTTGTATACCTAGAACGAATATCTGCTAAATCTTATAAAGATTTATCAACGCGACTGGTCGAAACGTCTTGTGACCAAAACGCTGCAATTCCACGCGGTAATCCGGCCAGGGTTTTGGGTACGATGGCTGCTGGTAGCGGTTTATTAGATAAGTTCTTTATTTTGACTTAGTATAGGCTTATAAAAAATATATGAGTAGGTAAGAAAATATGTGGTTTAATTTTATATCTGCTATAATAAGAATACCTTTTGAGACAAATTATAGTAATTAAAATAATTTAATACGCACAACTAAGTAACTCTTTTCAGAGATTGGGCGATGCTCATTAATCAAACGATTTGACACAATCTCTATTGATTTTCAAGGAAAGACTGTTGTATTATTGTATATAATTACGATTTTAATTTCACCCAAATTTAGGGCCTGAAAAATGACCACACCGTAGTGTCGGGTTTCGACTCAGTATAGGTAATTTCATGAACATCAATCATTCACGTCTTTATTCCGTCACTCTTTTGTTTTCATCTTATTTTATTCACTCTAATTTTTATTCCCATGTTACGAAATTGCGCACAAAATTGAGAATATACTTAGAAAACTGTAGGTACATCTTTATAGCCATATCTTAGAGCAACACTGGCCTGCTGGTCCGTTCGGGCCGGTACCGAGTTGCTATATGAGCCACATATCCAGCATTTGATGCAATCTTTTTTTTTTAATAGAAACCACTGAGAAACGTTTTATTTCTGGTTAATTATTTTGATTTTATTTTTATTTTTGATTAAGACAATTCAAACTGTATTAGTAAAACGGTTCCCAATCCACAGCATAAAAGATAATGTTTAAAATAATTGCAACGAGCAAAATATTTACAGAGCGACGTTGCCGTGAGCGAGGGGCATGCGAACTTATGAGTGGACGTAGCCTGCCAACGGATATGGTGGCATCGTTTAGGGCTAGACTATGTTTAGACCGCTTCGTGACCGCGGCGAGCTCGCTCTACCCCCAGGACTCCGCACAATTATGTTATGGTGTCAGAGATTAGTTGCCGGGGATGGAGATACGGATCTTTATTGCAACTATTTATTTTATGCCTATGTTAAGTTACATGCTAAGGTGAGACATAATTTCAAATTAGTAAAGACGTTGGCTATTTAGTTACATTTTATGTCAAAAGTTGAGTACCTATGTTACAAGTTATAACATTCATAGCATAACTATAACTAAAATGCAGACTTAGAGCATGAATCTACCCGGTCGGGTATCGCACCCGGGATCTCCTGCTTATAGACAGACGCGCTAGCAACTAAGCCAGGCTAGACAAGTTTGTTGTATTTTTTTTCAAAAGATCTCCTACTTTATGCTCTTTGTAATTGTTTTGATTCACAGAAAAGTAGCGTAGGTGCAGATACTAGTGTCATTGGTTGCACTGTCGTGTTTACACTAATTGCATTCTCCGAACTGTATCTTAGGCATAGGTGAACTGCCCCGAGTCCTGTCCCGGGTTGACCGTACATTAGCATTCGGTCCCAGGATCCGCCCACACTGGCTATCGGCCGCGTCCCGACAAATATATTATGTAAATTATGCACAAAAGTACCCGGATAAAGTGCACCGATAAGAGGCGACGCAATTTGCATCGCCGTGAGCGCAACGCGCAAATATTCGGCCCTATGTTTACGGTAAACGATGCATGCGCGTTATCCAGCGCCAGACATAGCGTTTCGGAGGTACTTGCTCTGTGATCAGAACGGCCTCTGTGATCAGAATCTTGTCTTATATTGTTTTCGGCAAAGATAAAATAATTTTACTTAATTTGTATTTGTTATGTGTTGAATCGAATAAATCGTTTGAGTGTTAACGTTGCCTACATATGGCAAAAATTCTCTGCCGTAACGCCAACGACAAGTAGGCCTTTTTTTTGGTCTATAGGAATCTATAAAAGGACTGTTTTAATAGCATTTGTTTTTCACTTACTAGTCTAAAAGTCATACAAAGTATAAGTTGGGAGGCTTTGGTGTGATCATTGATATATTATTTCAAAATTTCAATTAATGTATTGTCCTCTCACCCCCGAATACTGAAACGTTTGTTAACTTTGACGACAGATTAAGTCTATTGCTGCCTTTGTCATTTGCTTAGTGCCAGACAAAGGCGGTATTAGAACTAATCTGTTGTCAAAGTTAACAAGCGTTTCAGTATTCGGGGGTCAGTGACATAAAAAATAGCTTGGCATAGAGAGTGTAATTTGTACTGTCGATGCGCGGTCCGTGCCGTTTAAATTTTTTGTCAGTAGTTGTTCATTGTTAATAGGTAAAAACTTGTTTTGAATTAAATATATTAATATAATTTGAATTCATTCTATAATTTTTGAAGGCAAAATAATAATAATAATAATGTTTATTTGAACAAAAAAACTAGGATCTAAAGATAAACAGTTTGCACTGGATTCCACACTAGGGTGACCTGTGTCGAAAATACATAGTTAACGGCTCCTTTGAAATGTTCAATAAAGTTAAATATTTAAAGTATATTAGTAGAAGTTAGTGGTGTTAGTAGTAGCATATTGATTAAGTTAAAATGTTCCGTCAGTGTGCCGTATGATCTTGGTGGCGAATAACATTTATTTTATGATGCATGTGCGGATTATGCAGCTCGCGGGAAGGCACGCAACGCAGGCACCCTCAATTTATCCTAAATTCACCACCTCGGGGCACTATTCGCGTATTATTGCCTGATCGATAGTATAATTTCGTAATAACTACGCACGACTCACATATTTTTGGAAAATCTGCGATAACTACAATAAAGGATCGTGCTTCGGCACGCAGAATATAAAATGAGGACGCCATAAAATTATGGAGTGACAGTATCGTGGTTCCGAGGACCTTTTACTATACTTGAAATTATAAACGAATCGCATTTTATGATCGATTTAAAACAATAGCTCACCTTTGGTTCAGGGTTAACAACTCACCTATACGAGATATTCATGAGACGCGGCAATGGAGTCAGACCGCATTTCGGAACGAGAACAAGCCAGAGGTTGATTAATTAGTCAACTCCGCGTCAGATATGGAGCAGCATTTAAAATATTGGAACATTTATTAACTTCCGTCATAAAGCCGAAGCAGTGAAAGCCGGAAAGCGCATTGTACGAACAATATTCCCCGTTCCTCGACTTGTAATTGAAGTACACGAACGAAAATCACGAGCTCTGAATTTTTCAACGTCTCTCTCGAATCGAGATCGCAGTGAGCGAGCGGCGACCACAAAGCAGCTAGCGATTAACGAACTGAAACCGAACGAGACCATAACTTATTTTCGGCCTGAGATGTTTATTTAATCCTTTTGGGTGTTGATTTGACATGCGCCTTATGTTCTCATTTGCGCAGCCACAAAGCGATCATAGAAAACACGAAACACAAAGCCTTCTCGTATTTCAAAACAAACTGTTTTTCGGACGATCTGACATTATCGTTAATCTCCAAACGTAGCAAAGTCACAAGTCATCACAACGTAAATAATAGCAATGGCAACAAAAGAATTATAATGTCGGCTGCCAAAACTGTACAGCGGATCGTATTGCAGGTGGTTCTAGCGATTTATCGGTGGGCGATGCGAGCGCCCGATAATGACAGGGGCCCCAATTCTACTAGCGACGGCTTAAAAATTATAATGGTTTCGGTCGTCGTCTTATTTTAATGGCATATTTTTAATTGTAATCGCTACTCCGGTCAAATTCCTAATGGTATCATCTGCCATTGGAAGTTTCGTCCGAGTAGCCTTCTCAAGTGTCACTCATAAACTACTTACGCAAAAGCTCTAGTCAAACTATACGATAAAGCCATTGCTATTATGAAGTGGTAAGTGATTTATTAGAATTGGGGCCTAATCTGGCAGAGGGCAATGTCGCAACGCTCGCCGATTTGGTCTGCCCGTCGGTCATCTCTAACGATGGAGCGATAATTAAGATTGGACTTCGGCATTATTTACGCCTGCAGCATCCTGGCTGACCCGAGCGCGAGATGGTCACGACTTTTTCCATCACTACAGTCTATTGTTGCTCGAGTTAGCCAGATTTGCTTGGTATAAACTTACCGGCTGATGTTTAACAGGAAGATAATAAGATAAGATAGGGATATAAAATACTAGTTATTAGCCGTGACTTCGTTCGCGTGGACATAAAAAGTATCCTATATTCGTCTCTCTGATATACAGTAACTCCTTATCAAATTTTATTAAGATCTCTTCAGCCGCTTAGCCGTGAAGCGACAAACATCCAGACAGGGACAAAGTTACTTCCTATGGTTCGATAGACGGCTTTAATCCATTTTGTGCATTTTTTGATGTTTTATATGGACTGAGAGTTGTAATGTAGGGAGTTATGAATCGCGCAAGCGAAGTGTTTTCCTCTAGACGAACGTATTCATTATTATACCTCGAAGCTTTATTGGCCCTGATACGACTGCGGCTATATTCCTCTGAATAATAATATTAGTTAGGATTAGGATAACCTTAATGGAAAGAAAAAACAGCTTGATGTGTTAATCAAGTTATTTCTCATCTTACATTATTGACTTAGCGAAGCGAAGGAGTCAGTCTACGGGAAAAAGTCGGCACTTGTATGTATGTTGTATATTTGTATATTTGTCCGACGATACCATGGGAATCGTTGGTCTGATTAATATGAAATGTAAGCAAGTAGTTAATTTAAATGCATTTTTTAAGTTTGAATATATAGCAGTGTTATAATAAGTTCTAACAGAACAATTCTTCTCCATAATCTGAGAGTATTGTGAAGTTCTATGGATCGCAAGGTCTCAGCTCGGCTCGAACTTCTACTGCAGGTTTCTGAACTACAAAAAAAAATACTATTTGAAATCAGTTAAAGCTATAAACAATTTTAAAAGATTATCTACTAAAAAAAATTGCGTAAAAACCAGAAAAAGGCGCGGAAAGGATTCGGAAATTTCAGAACGTGACTTTTTATCGTGGTTTGTTAAATTAATTTCGAAGATAAAAACATTTTCATGTATTTAATTATTAAGTTTTAATATTAAGCTATTAAAATTCAGATAGACCAACATCCCAAATTCACTACTAATTCGTATAAGTATAGATGTTTAAAAATCATAGTCGGAAGGTGTCCACCTTTCATGCTTCAAAAGAAATCGTTTTAATAAAACTTAGGTACAACAAATAAAACAGTCATCTATTAAAAACAGGGCGTAAATGTTTTATAGCAATGAAGTTATTATAACTTTACAACTTGCCAGCGTGGTAGCTTATTTTCTTTGACATTTTTATGAAAAGACATAAAGTAGTTTCAGTACATACCTATTGTATTTATCCTTAGTTTATAGACAGGATGTTCTGTAATTTTACTATAGTATCTTAATTTTGTTTTGTAAGTGGTTGTAAATTACGAAAAGTTAACGAGCATCTTGTTGAATTTATGGTTTCGTAGGTGATTGAGAGAAGTCTAATCATCGTCCTGCACAAGCACAGGCTTTGGTTAAAATTATAATCAGGCGTTTTTTTTTACATTGTAGACGCCACTTGCGAATGCAAACGAATGTTCTGCGTGAAAACCATTTGAGTTTAAGTTATTTGAATTTAAAAAAAAACTTATTTAAAAGGGCAAAAAAAAAAAAATTCAATGGCACTGAAGCTATATTATGTTCTGTTGAAAATAATGGAAATCATTAGAATTGGAAACTATCCCTAAAGATGATATAAATAAAGGCGAGAATAAAATAAACTCTCAACTTTTTACTGTTTTTCATGGCTTTTACTGATCTGAAAGACGCATTAGTGGCACTCTACAAAACTGTAATAGTAGATTAGAAAACAAGTGGAAAAAAAAGATAATTTAAGACGAGGGACTAAGTTGGATCCCGAGAGCAGCCAAGAATACTAGAGCGGAGCGAGGGATACAAGGACCGAGATTACATATATTTTTTCACAGGTTGTGTACTTCAGCCAGCCAGTTATTCGTACGTTGAGCACGTTATTTTTTTTAATTTATGCTTGTTCCAAAAATAGAAATGTTTTTATTCTGTGGTGAAAAAAAAGTAAAAGAAAGAGACTTTCTTAGTAAAAGAGCGTTATTGTTATCGATGAATCAAAAGACCTTCGAGTTTCGAAGTGGCAATGGTAAAAAATAAGTATAAAAAATAAAATAACTAAGTGCGTATAAATTCATAAGAAAACTATTGTTGAATGTGATACGTTGTTGCGATGCAAGGCATAATATTATAGAGTAATATACTCTTTTTTTTTTTAATTAAGCAATTTTATTTTTATTTAATAATTTTATTCTGATATATATATTGTTTAGTCTTATAACAAATATTAAAAAACAAAATTGTTTAACTATATTGTTGCGCGTGTTTCCACGTTTTTATTGTATTTCTGTCTAAGTTTTTTCTGCAAAAATGCTGTAATTCGTTTTTTGTGTATCTCGCAATTAATAGTTCCTACAAAAAGTTCCTGACTAAAAACCTTAAAATATTTCAATCTCATAACATTATCATAACACCTTTTGGCTGCATTAAGTGTGCTGATTTTATCTTAATCACTATGACCTACGAACTCTTGACACAATCTCGTAGACTAGAGTGTAACGAACTCAGGTTCTGCCTTGTAGTATTGGACGATTTATTATTAAACACCTAAAAGCCATCAACATAATGTTTGGACAGTCGTTAATGGACAGCATAATATGTAGGTGTGTGTGTTTTATAGCGAATGAAATACCTATCCACGCCTACTCTACAGTTAAGTACATGGATAGAGTGGTAGAGGGGACATTGGATTATCTAGCAGCGCCCTGTGGTTAGACCCGCAACTCCTCAGGAATTGGATTTCATTCTGTATAAAATGTATCCGATGTGTTTGTTATTCCCACAACAAACATACACACTTTTTCTTACAAATTTCCCCCTCTCACAATCTTTCACATTAATAATAACTATTAGTGTGATTTACCACTTTAATTTTAATTCGATTTGCAATGACAGATAGATATGAACACAAATCTAAAAAAAGTCTCAAGGTATGTAAAACAAACGCTATTTAACTTTCAACTTAGTAATTGTACGCATTTGCTTCATAGTGCAATCAAATTAATATGATGAATTACATAGAAGTTATGTATTTTTTTATTTGCTTAGGGTTTTTTGGTTTTTGCTTGCGAGGAGGCGAGAGTAATCGCTTTGACACATGCGCAACAATGAGATTAACCGGTGAAGGAAAACAGCGTGATTCATCACGATCTCATCACTAGCTCCATAGCATGGTGAAATCATTGGTGCATTATTGTTGCATAACACAATACAGCAACAATAACTTACACCACAACTTGCTATAACTTCATCACCTTTGAAATAAAGTCCCTAGCATGATAACACCATAGTTATAGCACACTAGTGGCTAGTTAACCTTCAAGTTCAAAATCTGTCGCCAAGCATCTAGTGCGTTCCGGGTGCGACTAGCAGTTGCAAAAAGTTGCAGTTGTAAAAAATATCTCCCATTAATCCACAAGCGTCACGTTCATTTGTCCACCTACAAATTTAAGTTTGTAATCGCATTAAAAAAAAAAAAAAATATGAAAATTAAATAATTTTAAAATGTATTCCTTAATTTTGCAATTTTAATGATTTTAGGTCAACGGGAAGTACTATACGGTTTCTGATTGAGTACCCTGTAGTAGCGCTGCGAGTATAAAAATTTGCTGCTAAATGACCGTATTTTTTTTATTACCTTTTATTGTATTTATATTTCATTTTTTACTGCTCCAACGAGCCTTAGACGTATAAGTATTTATATTGATTTCAACAACTCCATGATACAATAATATAAATCTGTATATATACATGAACCATTGAAACATTTTCCTGAGAAAGGAGAGTGTGTCTGTCTGTATATCAATATATATATACAGACAGACACACGCACAGTCCTATAAGGGCATTTTCCCTTATGAGGTACGGAAATTTAAAAAAAATTGGGAAACTCTGTCTAAATATTTTACCTCAGTTTACACCTCCACCTCCACCTAGTCGCCCATGCCTTCACTTAACTCACAATATGAACCCATTAAAAAATCAATTTATATCTTAATTTGATGGATTATTATCAGCAACATATACGTGTATACACAAAAGAACAAGTCTTTTTCAAGGAAACAACGCATAGACCAAATTGCTTAGGATAGAGACGTAAAATTTGGACTCAATACTTTACAAATGGTCAAGGTGAATAATAAGAATGGATTTTGCGAAATTCCACCTCTAAAGGGGTTAATTCGACCGCCAAAGTTTGTACTTATGGAAATAAAATATTTTTTCATGCTAAACTAACAGAACTCGGTTTGTGTAGTAACGATTTTTCTGGATTTTTCGAAAATCAACCCCTAAAAGGGAGAAATTGAATGTTTCATTTGCATTTCATTTGCTTAGGCGAGCGAAGCCGTGCGGGCAAGCTTGTTATATATATTTTACATATATTTATTTTGTTTTTATGTCTGTCACCTCAGAAATCCGTCATTTATATATACGGATTTGGAAAGATCTCTGTTTATTTGATAGAAAACACTTCCAGATTTGGTCCCATTCTTATCAAAATCCAGTTCTGATATTTTGGTATTTCCATCAATAAGTTATAAAAGCATTTGCATTCAGAAAGTGCCATATGGGGAAGTTGAACTGATGAAGAAGACCACAGATGGCCATCAAAACCCCACAATGATATTAAGTATTTCACGGGTGGCGCCAAAAACGTTCGATAGTACAATTTTTCAGAGTATTTTGTTGAAACCGCTTTATTTTTTGATATTATTATTGAATATAATATTTATTATTATTATGCAATAGTGTTTATTAAAATATTGTATTTTAAACTTTATAGGAGGTATAATTTTAATTATGTTCATTGGCTGGAGGTTCAATACAAATGACATTCGCATTTGATTGGACTAATTCAATATAATATCGCAATTAGATGCAAGCCTTTGGTTCGATGGCGCACAACGGCGATCTCCAGAAATTGCGCGAGCTAATACTGGCCAGATTAATGTTCCGTGGTAAAGTAGAATGTTATCGAGTCTTGAGCACACAATGGGGCGAGATCCTTGTCTGGGGCCACGACAGCCCCCGGGCACGGGTTTCATTCCCGTTCGACAGAATCCAGGCTAATAAACTGATACTCTTACCTAAATACCGTTTTTCAGCACTACTCTTTAAATTTTGTTTCACGGTAAAGCCTGAAAGCCTCTTTGATTGGGTACGTATTGAAACGTTAAAAAATTTAATAGCTAACGGTGAAATGTCAATATTCAAAACGTCTAAAATTTTAATGTGAACTGGTTTAAAAGCCAAAAGTTCATAAAGTCACAAAAAACGCCAGCCAACTCTTACTTAAAAATTTCTAAGTTCAAAAGATTTAAAGTGAAAATGACTAATATTCAAATTATACAATTATGTTACAGTTACACTTTAGCGCTTCGACGGCAGCTGCCGCTGCACGCTCGCTTTACTTCCTTGGCAAGCGCGTTCTGTTGTCGTAGTTCAAACATAACCAAGTTAGGCTATTTTTGAACTACGACATCAAAACGTTCAAAAGAAGTGTTCAGGGCCACTATATTATGTTACTTTTTGGTAGCACCAGCGGCTACCGCGGCACGCTCGCTTAGCTCGCACGGCTCGCACGTTTTTTTTTGTTGAAGTTCAAATATAACCTAACCTAGTATTCAGGGCCACTACCAGTTCATGTTCCAGTTACTTTTCTATAATAAGTATACTATCTCTAAACGACGTACTTATTTATTAATTTATTAAATAATTTACTACATTTTGTACTTAGTTACTTAAGGACCATTAATATTTTAAATCATTTAGTGTTTTAAGCATATGATATATAAGAATTTTGACAATTTGAACTTAACTTAGTTTTCGACATCTTTAACCATTTCACATTTAGATTTTAGACAATTGAAACCTAGACATTGCGCTGTTAGCTATTAAAATTTTTAACATTTCAATACCCTTTGATTGTATCTCACTTAATTAGACATTAACCTGGGCATCTCGCTGACAAGGTAAGAACCGTTCTTTGTGATTGGTTACATTAATAGTTAGAACATTAACCTGTTGTAAATTCTATCCCAATAAATTAGGTACCGGTAATTAATATCTAATTATCTTTTGGTTATTCAAGAGCTTTCAGCATAGAACTCGTTAAGTCATCATCTTACGTGTCGATCAGTGAATTTAATAGAAATTTAAGCAGAGTTAATAGAAATCCACGCGGCACATTTCCGCATTGCATATTTTTAACTAATCAATAAAAGAAAAACAAAAAACCGATTGCAAAATGTAGCTAATGCCACTCCGGGCATAAAGAGGAATCCAACGATCACAGAAGAGAAAAAAATATATATCTTTCTCTTTCCTGTGCCAACGATACATTACGCGTCAAACTCGGTCAAGCTGTTTAAGTAAAATAAGTATAAATAAAATAAAATAATAGAAATACACAAACATACTTACTTGCATAGTACATACTGACATACTTATATAATGCCTTTCTTAACTAATCAAAATACATACAAACTACAACTACCTAAACTACTAACCCCCGAATACTGAAACGTTTGTTAACTTTGACAACAGATTAATTCTAATACTGCCTTTGTCTGGCACTAAGCAAATGACAAAGGCAGCAATAAACTTAATCTGTCGTCAAAGTTAACAAACGTTTCAGTATTCGGGGGTAAATGACTCAAAAACGAGAACAATTATAAAGGAAGTTTATTATCGACTCCTAAAATGAAATTTAAATTTGAGGTATAGATATGTCAGACTAATTTCTATATTAGTAAAAATATAATTCAATATAGTAAGTACAATTATTTTCGCTATCTGTTTGTTTAATAAATCACAATTTATATTAAAATTTTGGCGTATTTATGAGGTGTAAAGCTTAAAATAATAATCAATTGTAAATAAATGAATGATGTAAATAAAAATCTTCTAAAGAAAAAACATAAATATCGTACTGCATGGGCTTAATAAAAACATCTTAAATCGCAGTGGGCGACGCGTCTTATTAATTGGGGGACCCCTTGCTGTCCAGGGGTACTTATCTCGGCTCCTACGTACAACAACATATGAGAACATTCGTTTGTTCGCTCTCACAGCATCAAAAAGCTTAGAAAGGCCAATCTCACTGCAAGCGAGAAGCCACATCCAGTGAAGCTTTTACATCTAATCCAACGATTGCGAAAGTGACAGTCTCTCGCCTTCTCGTTCGCGTTACATTCGTTTTAGGTCGTACGTTCCGCTGTGCGTTCATCAGTACAAAACCATGCGCGGCAGTGCACTGCGCTCGTCACACTGAGATATTATGCGATACATCTCTTTATGCCCAGTAACTTGGCTGGACACATTGCCCTTCATCCGAAGCACAGTAATTTTGTACACTACTGCTTGGCATGTAAATTACTGGAAATGGTGTGGTACTACCCCAGGCGGACTCTGCAGTCTGTCTTACCACTACAAAGTAACTAGTTTTGGTAGTCGTATTCATGAACATGATGTCGTCAAAACTTTTTTTAAAGCAACACTTTGTAGGTAAAGTCGTATGAAGGTAAAATGTAAAGATTTCCGCGACAGAGCTCATTTTGTGTTACTTTTATTTTATGAATTCTGAATATTCCGATATGACGGTAATTGTAGAACGCAGCGTGAGTTTGCACTGTTTCACATTATTTCGATAACTTTATGAGCCTTTGCATTACCTTTTCCGATGCAAATATCAGCGCTAGTCTATCTTATTATTTTATTTTCGAAGATATTCTAAATATTTATTTGATTCTTGTTTATATTTAGCGTTTTTTTACGTTTACGTTAATCGATTAAAATGTTTTAGTCGTTCATAGAATATTATCAAAATGGGCCGCAGTCAACTTCCCCTCTTTATTGGGGAAATACCCCACTAATCAACTATCGCCGAACACGAATAAAAAATTCTATAAAGTTGTAGAGCCCGTACAGTAATCTTCGTCACGATTGCTTAAAAATACGACATGTACGCGAATACCATAATATGGTACCGTATGTAGTACCATATGAACATTATCGAAATCGGCCGGCGTAGTGGACGTCTTCCTGCTGATGATGATATAACTAATTCAATATACGTAATGAACGCTATTCAACGCGGCAATTCGGCCAGCATTTTGGGCAGGATGCCTGCTGGTAGCGGCTTATTAGATTAGGGCTAGTTTTAAGTTGTATATATATTTGTTTTTTTTTTTACTTAGGGTTTATTTCAATTTATTTACTATTTAATGTTATTTGAGTTACTATAATAAATAAATTTATCCTTAAAAATATACATATACAATCTTCATATTAGTATGAATTCTTCGTTTATTATCTTTTATTTTGATATATTGACGAAATAATACGTATAATTAGCTAATCTTTATCAAATCCTTTATTTAAATAAATTATGCATCATAAAAAAACATAAAGTATTTGTGGCTGTTGTAAAACATGCATGAAAATACGAGTTTATATTTTGAAAAAAATGCATTCTCACGCTTATGACGTAGGGCAGAATAACAGTAGAGTAAACTCTACGTGGCAAGGATGACCATCAATTATTACTAGTGGATTAAAGGAGACTTACTAAAGACCGTGTTTATTTTTTATGAAGTACTAAATCAATTAAGCCAATCATTATTAATATATACGTTTAATGTAGGAAGGTGTAGGGTTTACCTTAAAAGGATAATATAAGGATTTTTTAAGGTATGGAACCCTAAAAATGTGTAATAATTCACACTAACTACAAAAACTTGCAAACCTGTGAGTAAGCTGTGGCACGAATAGGGACCAAAAATGTAAACAAACGGTTGACTATAATATGAGGCCTAGTATGCAGAAGCTCTATGGTGGTGAAAAGTCGTATAATTTGAGATATTTACCAAAAAAAACAATGCACAATTACCTATATGGAAAATTCTGTCGCACAATTTATCAAAGGATTCTGCCAAATTGACAAGTTTAAAGAACAATTTTTTGAAATAAAGCATTAATTAAAAGAACAAAGCGTTAATTTGGCCAGTCGCCAACATTATACATAGTAATAATAATAACCTTAACATCGACAGAATTTGGAGTCAAAAGAAATCCCTTAATAATGAACAAAATAACAGTTATCAACCCCTGATGCTTTTAGTTTTCAATCCATGGTCATTGGAAAAGCAGATCCCAATTAATATGTGCAAGTAAGAGATATTATGAGAAACAGGAAATCAAATCCACGTGGTCACCCTACGTTGTTCTACAAAGCGCGCTTGTATAACGAACTGTGACGCGTGTGGCCTCTTCAGCGACAGATAACTATCAGCTAATCATTATAAATTAAACCGATCATAATCGTAAGGACTTGATTATGATGACGGAGTGTATAAATCCTGTTCGAAAGGTAAAAGTGGAGTAACGTTTTATGGCTATAGGTTTATTAAGGTTTTTGATTTCGCAATCTCGTTCAAACTTTTTCTAAAAATTTTAATATAAAAAAGAAGGAAATTTGTTTTTTTCGAATCATTTAATATCTTTAGAATAACATTGCTAGTGTTTTATAAAAAAAAATATGTTTCGTTTTGGTATATGTTTAGTTATATAGTTTTTAATTTGCGAAGGAGAAGGTAAAAACTGTTTTTTCGAAGTTGTTTTTCCTTGTCCTTCGCTAACTTAAACGATAAATAACATGAAAATTGCTATAAAACGTAGGCAATGATGTTCTTAAGATATTAAATAATCAAGTTTTTTTAAATTCCTCTCTGTCATTTTAATATTAAAAAAATGTTGATGTTGTAAGAGGAAGAAGATATCCCCGTACGTACCTATAGAGATCCTTATGCACTCCAACAGACAACGACGTAGGTCATCGAAGAAGTTTCAGTGCCTGGGTACATATTACAAAAGGTACACCTTGTACCAATGCAGCCGGGTATCTAATAAAGCTTTCCCGGTTCCCGACATTAAATAGGTAGGTAAAGTTAATTAAGTAGTAATTAAGAAATCATTAACACTAGCAGCTGCGTTAGACAAGTGAAATTTGAGCCTGACGCGAATAGCGGCATCCGATCGACTGCGTAAGATTATTGAGTTACTGCTTGAACGTTCAATAACAAAAACCTATAAAAACATTAGGACAAATTTTATTAGTCACCCTTGGGTCTCATTAAGTTTTAGTCTATGTCATTACACCACTTGGAAATAACACTCGTAAATTTGTAAATGAGATTATAAATTTAACTATACTTGTAATCGTACCAGAAACTATGTTAAATATTTTGAAATAAACAGTCAAGTTCACATATCGTTCTACGTCTGAAAATGTTAGTGATGAGACCGGCAATCACCTAGCAATCGAGCGAACAATCGCTCAATCGATCGTAAGTGGGAATTAATATTTGATCGTATATTACTATACAAAGCGAATGAATGATAATTAACAGTAAAATTATTTTACGACATCGGCTTAAATACTCAAGATGTCGGAGAGTCTAATTTAGAGATTTTCGAGTCATTGGAATCAGATTTAGAAATTTAGCGAACATTATTTTATCTGTTGATAACCTCCTCCTATTTTTGAAGTCGGTTAAAAATGTCATCAAACTTGTTTTTTTACATCACTCTTAAATTTATCTGCACATGATTACAAGGTGATCTTACTGATTTATCAAGTAATCATACTCGCGAAAATCAATAAAAGTTCGATTATTCGTTTAATTTGTTAATAGTAACTCGTAATCGCCATTACCGATTAAATGTTATCCTCACTATATCCCTAGAACTATCAAACTAGAAGTGTCAACATCACCATGTTATCTGAAAAACAGTAAAACGGCTTTTACTTGAGAAACTGCAATAAAGTTGTTTAATAAGCAGCATTAATATGTCTCATTTACAATAACTTAGACGGGGACTTGCAATCAGAGATTCTACGCAGAAACCTGTCTTTCTCTACTGTTTTTGTAATTACTGTTTTTATTATTATTTAAATTCACAGAATTCTCCTTATAAATAAGGCTTTTAAGGTTGTATCTTAAGTCAATAGACGACAAAAGAGCATGCCCATAAATTTAATAGGCTATGTAAAAGAAAAAAGTACTAGATTTTCTCCTTCTGTCTCTTTGAAAACAGATATAACAGAAAAAAGAAACTTGAAAAACATTTTTCAACTGAACAGTGATAGCAAACATTTATGAAATTAGGTATTCAAGGTATGCTATGAAACCAATATCCGTAGTTATGAAACCCCCCCTTACCGGTGTATAGTAATTAACAGTGCAAATTCTAGCCAGTTTAACTTTAGCTACCCAGTTGACCGAATTACTGCATAACAGGAAAATGAAATTACTCTCTCTAATTACCGGTACACGATTCGTCGTCTCAAGTAAAAAGTAATTGAGTATTGCAGCGATATATCCGCCTTTCGGTTAGGTTTGTTTAAGATAATTACGGTTAGCTGTCCGCCCTCCGCTGGCCTTGAGTTTCCCTCTAATGGCTTGCCATCGTTCAAACCGTGCCAGTTCTTAGACGGCGACACGGGTTCATTAGTGCTATCACTCGGTGAAGGCGATTCTGCACTTATCTGCAGATGCTTTTAGCGCTTACCTCGCTGTTTCACTTCTTTTCAAGACCCTGTGTTTTCAAATAGATTTTCTTATCGATATGTCTAGGGAGTGGATGCGATTAGGGCTTGAAGGTACGAAAAACGAAGACAATCTTTGTGTCAGAGTTTATATCGCAAAATACAGTGGCGTAATTTTTCTACGTTTATTTGTTTAGCTATTACCTGATAGTAAGTAGCTTTTACCTGATAGTAAGTTATGGAAAATTATGTTCGCTAGACAATGAGAAAAATTATACGCTTTCTCTTCGACCAAAGTAAAATTATATATTTTACATTGGTCGAAGCGGCTTTTAGCAAAATCCAAAATATATTTCGCGAATTCCAGTTTGAGCTCTTGGTCTACACACAAGTAAAAAAGGTACCACACGTAAAAAGAGACAGACTATACTGTCAGGAAACTATTTCTGACAGTATAGTCTGTCATAGAGTTACAGACCTGATATTTTGACTTAGAATTACGTTTTATGTGAACCCAAATACATACACAAAAAAAAAAATATTTTCTGAAATTCTGCCATTCACGTCATCAACCTTAACCTTCTTAACATAAAGTGAAATTTCGCTTAATTAATTCATCATTTAACCAGCAGCTTAATTAATCTGTAGACTCGTAGGCTCGTTTCCTTATCGTTTTATCCGGTTATGAAGCTAGTGCAAATTATGTCATTCATTAAAACTCGAGTGGTTTAATTGCTCATTGATTTGGGTAATATTTAAACGATTTCTGGGATATCTTATTTGAAATAAGATATCCCAGAAATCAAACTGCGGTTTCGAATTTTACCAGAATTTGTCAGTTTGTTAGGGTTCGTTAGCAAAGGTAGTACGTACATTTTTTTTAACTCGCATACAAAAGGAAATTTATTTTTTACTGCGACTAAGCTTTTAAGAGGTTTTTTTACCAGTCTGTATTTTTTTTATCACCTTGTCCAGTGTGTTCTGCATCAGCCTTTGAACATCCCACTGCTGGGATGTCGACCTACCCTTGAAGGGTAGGTCTATATCCACCACGCTGGCCCAGTGCGGGTTGGCGATTCACATACGCCATCGAATTCCTTCTCCGGAAATATGCAGGTTTCCTCGCGATATTTTCCTTCAGCGAAGTGTTAGCAATAAGCCACCTGAATTATATCTACCTCTCTTCGTGATTGAAAAAAGTTCATCCAGAAAATTATAAGTAGACCATTTAGTTTTTACAGAATTAAGAAGATAAATACTCCACCTACAATACTTTAAGTAACCTAACATTTTGTAAGCTAGTTAATGGGATACCATTTTCTCAGCTTACTTTATCTACTACTAGATAAAACTCTGAAACTTATTGTAAATTTTCTGTATTTATAAATAAACTAAAAAAAAAAAAAAAGATATTGCCACATACTTCACCCGTGTTGGAAAAAAACAGTACCATTTTCATAATCGGTTCAGTAGTTCCAGGATTACCTCCTACCTACAAACAAAATCATTAGAAGATTTACCTCTTTATAATCCCTACTTCCCTACTAATATTATAAATGCGAAACTGTGTTTGTTGGTTTGTTCCTGTTTCACGCAGCAACAGACGAACAAATTGATTTTTGCTTGAATATAGTAGTGAGACAGGCTACTTTTCATCCCGGGAAAATGTTCGGTTCTTCAGAGATTTTCAACGCGGGTGAAACCGTGGCGCAGCTAGTAAGTAACTATTAGCAGCAAGTAAGTAAGTAAGTATAGATTGACACTTATAACCAAAGGCCTTTCAATTCTCCTAAGGCTCTCGTGCGTATTCTCGTGCATGTCATTAGAACTAACTAACCATTTGCGAACAAAGAACGCATATTTTCACCCTGATTGAAAAGTAAAAGGCTCCGAGCGCGTCTTACTGTAATAAAGGAACGAGTTCTGTTAAGAGTTGATAAAGTCTGACCACATTTTACTAGATAAGTAGGTATTCGTTCGAGAGGGCGTTTAAGTGGTCGTTGTAGGATCGCCGTAAGCTCGGACGTTCACTCGTTCCTGTCCAATTTATTTACTTTTTTCCCGGGTGTTGTGTTACGGCTATAAAATTCGGTTTTTGTTGGTCGGCCGCATGGCTAGCTAGATCTCCCGTCGCGAGATATGTTGATTTACGTTTAACGCGCGTGACCCCTCGACGGAGCCGATCATAGACTCGATAGACGATTCGAACTGGCGCGCTCAAGATATCGCCACATCGCACTCGTGCCGATGTATCTTGGGAAATATTTCGCGTTGTATGCTTGTTGTTATCCCGTAGGCCGGATCCGACTAACATACCAGGATTTCTTTGTCTTTCACACTATTTATTGTGTTAATAAACTAATGCCCGTCTGCACTAAAGTCAGCGAAGATAAAACTTAGCTAAGCATCACCTAAACTAAGTCGGACTTAGGCATCAACTTTCTCTGCACCAACCAGTTAAGGTTACGTGACTGCTACAACTGACGCTTGAATAAAATAAATGATAAAATGATAAATTTCTATGGTATCTATGACAGACAGTTTTGTTTGACACCGACACCTGTTAAGCTTGCTTAGCCAACATACAAACTTGGTGTCTTAAAGTTAGGACATATCTTACGCATTTAGGCAACCTCCTAAGTTTGGTGCAATGCATCTTCCACTGTCAGGTACGTCCTAGACAGTAAGGTGTGAACTTAGGAGCCGTCAAAGTTTAGTGCAGAAGGGTATAAGAATTAAAAACTAAACTAAGATTTAAAACGACGTCTTTGTCAGCATGTGATTCTTAGTTTTTAAGGCTGTTCACTTTTACTCATCTACCTTTCGTTACTTCGTCGTTTTACTTTTTTTTATCAACTAAAACTGAATATAAAAACTAAAGATTTTACAAAAAGAATATACCAACGAATATACTAATAAAGAGCTAAGTGTTATTATAGATTTGCGTATATACTCCGAGCAGTCCAGCTCCCGCCGTTTCACTTAGTTCCATTCATCTCCGTATAAAATAAGATATGAATATAAATTTAATCATGAATACTTTTGGAATATCATGTATCTTAAAACGTCCAACCATATTAACTTTAAACACCGTCAAGTTCCAATCCTGTGATATACCGGTCCATATATTCCATTCATACAGTTAATTAAGAAGAATCCTATGATTACGACCGACGTTTCAAATGGCATATGGCTTATTTCAATTAGCCTTGGATGTAACAATGTATTATTGTATGGAAATATTGAACTGGTAACATTAAATTGGTCCTGTACGGTTTGGAAGCGACAACTGCTGACCTTTCCCCCTTGTAGAACAATCGTGATTATAAGTAGGTAGGCACAACTAGATAAGATAACTAATTTCAGTCAAAATTAATACAAAAACATAACACTTCAAATTATTGAGGATGTTCGTATATGTAGATGATTGTGGTTGTACGCAAAAATTAAACAATATTAAGTTTTATATCTTATTATAGATACGAGTAGGCATTAAAGTCCCTATCTGCCTTAAATGTGAGAAAATCAGGTAGACTAAAAAACGCGTTTAAAGAAAAAAAAGAAAAAAGAAACACAGAAGCAACATCGAATCTAATGCGAACAGAATAGCTTAAAAACACATCACACCATATTAAAAAAGTAAAAAGCTTCGGATCGGATGCGTTACTTCATTAGCATTACGAGTAAGTTTTCTGGTCAATTAGTGGCCCGAACACCTCTATGATACGAGTATGAGCTGGAAAATTATGCAAACATCTGAGCAAATATTGTTTTAACTAACCAACAAACATTGAACGCAGCGCGCTCCGCGTTAAATATTATCTGCGAAACTAAACGCTTTCAATTTAAATAAACAGTGTATACAGCAAAGTACACGATCTTAAATTGCTATTGCGTAACATTGCTGCAATTAAAATATTTGAAGTGTGAACAAGGGTTAACATATTCTGTTTTTTTTTTCTCACTCAGCAGTCACTCTTTACAATCTTTTTATGTTCTAATACGGAAATAAGTAAATTCTCACAAAAATTAGCGAGACGCTACGATGAATTGAAAGCCAATTCAATTTCCAAGAGAATAATGAAATATTTTCACAGACGCGGTCTCCCATTTACCACTGACCAATCGCAATAAAGCACAATAAAGTTGGATGTCTTCCGGCATTCGTCAAACGGTCAGAAGTGGGCAACAGTTGCGCAACTCGCCACCCAACTAGTCGGGACCCGGCAACCTCCGAGCCGGGACAATTGAGCGATTTGTCAACCGCTGCATTAGGCAACCGGTCACCGCGGGCGACGCGAACCATTCCCTCGCCGGCGGAAACCCTCTCGTCTATTTCTTCTCATGTCGCATCGACTCAGATAAAACTCGGTTTCAATGCGTTAATGGATACTTCGTCAATCAGTAGTGACGAGCATTTGTAGCGTGGGTAGAAGCGAAAGCTCGCTGGAATCGCAAGCTCCTTACGCAAGATATATCTGTAAGGCACACAATGGACGAGGAATGCTTGCAGAACAAGCTTTTTGGATATTTATTGGATAGATATTGTGTGGGATGGATTTGTTTTTGCGAGTTGCACGCACGCACAGCCATACGCCATTCATATAACAATAAATTCTCTCGGTTAAGTTTATTGTGCGATATTCCACATGGGTCTAATAATTCAATGCTTATTGGTGAGAATATATTAAAAAGATAATAATTACATATATTTATGATTAATTATTTATACATTTTATGCTTAAGCACTTGATAGGATAATTTCTACTTTTAAGTAAAACTTCTTTATGAAATAGACAATTTATAGTATCCATAAAAACTATCCAAAAAACTGTTATTTTACTGTTTAAATCTGGTGTACTTTACACCAGATTTTATAAACTTTGGATAAAAAAATTAAAACTAGCTTTAAAACCGGCGCCCGTATCGTAATCGTAGCGATCTCTTCCAAGCAACCTTAGGACAGTTCAACATGGTTGAGGGGAGCGATGGCTGGCGCATGCGTCAACTCGTCAATGGCTGGCTGCTTGCGGGAGCTGGACTGCTCGGAGTAAATACGTAAATCTAGTAAAATAAGTAACACCTAAGTCTGCAATCCTGACTATCCTAACTATTATTATAATTCAGAAGAATATAGCCGCAGTCGTATCAGGACCAATAAAGCTTAGAGTTATAATAATAAATACGTTTGACTCGACGAAAAAACTTTGCTTGCGCATGACAGCGCCCTGCGTCGTAGAATACTAGATGCTTAGTATTGACAGCGCTCTGCGCCACAGAATAATTGCTAGTTACTATTTAATGACAGAATACCTTAGCAGTTACTACTAAACTAGTTAATATAAACAAATATTATGTTTTGTAAGGAGTCCACCCTATGGCATTGATCAGATTAAACGTGTTTTTAAAACCTAAGTGTTAATTCATTTCCTCCCCTTCTGTCACGCGCTTTAGAAATCCCTACATTACAACCTGTCAGTCTATTATACAAAACGTCAAAAAATGCACAAAAATGGCTAACTAGCGCCATCTAGCGATCTATAGGAAGTAGCTTTGTCTCTCTGTCTGGATGTTTGTCGCGTCGTCACGGCTAAACGGCTGAGCGGATCTTGATAAAATTTGATAAGGAGTTACTGTAAATCCGATATCTATAAAAACTGATATCATAATTTTTTATGTCCACGCTAACGAAGTCGCAATGAACAACTAGTAATATTATAAGTTCCGGTATATTCCTTTGGTAACGCCATTAGTTTTATTAAGTTAAGTTATAGTTGATAAAAATTGTAAAATTTGACAAAAGGCACGGACCCCAGAGTCTGTGCAGCAAAGCATAATAAAAAAAACCTTTGGACAGATTTATAAAAACAAAATAATGAATAAATAATTGACAGATTATTTTAAGAGATTGTCTTATCAAGCGTTCAAGCATAAGAGTATGTATGACTCATATTTCAACTAACTAGTTGATTTATTAGAATCCCAGAAACTAGTCGCAGATGCAGATAATTGTAGAAAGTAAACGCAAGCTAACGAACAAAATAAAGTACGTAATTCATAGATGCTGGTATCGAGCATGCAACAGCGTTCAGCTACATTATCGGGTCATGACGATCAGCTCGGGTGTCACTATCGGCGTACAGCCAATGCGGTGTCTAACTGGTAAATCTGGTAAATTCCAGTTGCGGGAACTAGAAAATATTCTGAGACATTTAACTAAGTAAATTCGCTTGGTGTTAACCCCGTGGAGTTAGTGGTTAGGGCCACTTTCACCTCTTAGATTTAGCAAATTGTCCTTTAGATATATTTGTTAAAGAAAGGCAGAGTTTGATGTCACATTGACCTGTAAGGTCTCACCAACGGTAACTCGCGGGCGCGGTGGCGGGCGCGGACGCGAAATATCAAACTATGCAAGTTGTAAAGTACAAAAAGAAAGTGTCAAGGAAGTATAGTGGACTAGATCGTGCCCGTAACCGCACCCGCTCTCACAAAAGCAGCAAAAGACGCCACTGCTAACCAAAGGCCTCCCCTTTAGAGCCACACTAAACAACAATCCGCCATTTGCATCCACCGGTTACCCGCAACTTTCATAATGTCGTCGGTCCTCCTAATGAAGGCCTAAACCTACGCTGCGTCTTCCGCAAATTACTAACGCGTGATAATATTATATAGCAACATTGATTTTGAAATTAATTAACTTGGCCATGCCTTAAGCATTCACTTAACAATGCCAAAGACAATTAATTTTAACGTATTTCTGCTTGAGTAACTTCGTGACTGCGATTTCAAGTAATGAACATAATAACGGGTAAATGACTTGGTCCTGATATTAACTAGTTTAGAATTTACCAACAATTATATTTTTATTTTTACATTTTGTTTTAATAAAACGGGAATACTCACGTTAAATTGAGTCGGTTATTCCGACTATAGTTTCGATCACATTCGGTGACCTTTATCAAGGAATGCTCAGCGAGACACGCGCGCTACCTCGTCTTGCCTTGCCTTGTTTTTATTTTTATTTTAATTTTTTTTTTATCTATTTATTTTGCCTATCGGTTGCTTGAAGTTTGCTGTCAAATGGCATTTCAAGTAGTTACCAAAAACATTTGAACAATACCAAAGCCATACGTAAAAGATAATCGACCGAGCGAAGATAAAGCGAAGCGTTGATTCAGTCATCATGAAACTTTGTAAGCAAGTAGTTCATTTCAATAAAAAATGTAGGTTTGAATGTGACCAAGTGGTGCAGGAGTTGTGAAGTCATAAAGGTCGCCAGATCTCATCTCACCACAACTACTTGAATATATTCCTTTATTTTTAAACAACTAACTCCGCTCCGCGGTAGCGTCCCCGTAGGAAATCCCTCAGGAACCATACATTTTCCCGAATAAGAAGTAGGATAACCCTGAGCGGTTGATGTCTGTCATTCGTTCAATTTTTATTAAGGGTTTATTACCTAATTAATATAAAAGAAAAAATTACTGAGTCTGTCAGTTAGCAATTTGCATGTTTTTTAAAAAATTATTCGAAGGCGAACAACACAAAAATTGGACTCTTTGTTTTCTTAAATTTCAACTAAGTATTTTTTACTTTAAAATATATTTAAAAAAATAGCGAACGAGTAATCATAATTAGGGGAGCGAGCCATTAAATAGATATACGCTAGCAGATATTGATTTGCTTTGACCCCTTCGTTAACTATGAAATTCATTCAGTAATGACTTTAGTTTACTGTTATTTCAAAATCATAAATTTTAGTGTAGGCTGTGTGGTATAATATCAAATTTCATTATGGTCTCATTTGCCTGACCCCCATGAACCTAGCTACCCGACACTGCAGCAAGAGTAGGTCGACTCTATCTAAATGCATAGATAGTTAGTTGGTCGCGGTGCGAACTATTTGTACCGTTCACATTGGCAGTTAGGGTTACACGTGTTAATCCAATACCAGATAAATGATACGCTTGAGCTGTAGAGGGAAAGTGAAGAACTTATGTCACGTCATGGTATTATTTTCAATAAATAATGTCGTGAAACGTGTTTTTCTTTGTTTTTCATATTCGTGTTTCGTATTTGCCACTAAGTGTACAAAGGTCTTATTACAAGATAATATGCACTTAAGACTTAGTCGCCCATTTCAGGCATGTTTCCAAAAATCAGTAAAAGCCTCTATTAAAGCATCCACCAGGTTATTGGGGCATGACTTGGACTTGACCGTAACTTACTTTGCTTGACTTCACTTTGAAAAATTACAAGAATTGACACTGGCTAAATATACAATGTGTGGAGCCAAAATACTAGATAAATATATTATAAGCTGCACTATGTGAAACGCCCGCATTCTTGTAGGGACCGACTAGGTGCATAGTTTAGTCAGAGCGGCGCGCATTACTTTGGTTTCATCATAAGATTGATTTTTATTTATTTATTAAGGCTTCACATTTATAACAACATTAATACTAACACCATAATTTTACACTAAATTTAAACATAATGCGTCATTTATTTAAGGAAGCACAGCATGCATTTGCAGTAAATGAACCCGTTTGTACTTGGAAGTTTGAACGGATGAACTGCATGCATAATTATGTATTTATTTGCTGTGCTAACAATAGTACACGGAAATAAATTCTATTACTTGTAGTGGGTGTAGCGTTTTTATTTTATTTATTGACAATTTTAAAGCTATATACCTATAGGGTGATTTAACAGATAAAAAAAAACACATTTAATTTTGAATTTCAGCCATCTTAGATTTAATGATAATTTCAGACAAATTACATAAAATGTAACTTTAATATATTAAAAATTATGTACAATTCATTTTGAATGTTACTATAGTAGAATAGTAGCCAATCAAAGTTAAATCATCTAAGTATTCCTGATAAAATGTAAGTATATTTTTGCAGGCGTTCGGTTGTGTTCTATGTAACGGATTGATGGTTGCCCGCCGCAGGCTGCGTCTAACGGACGAGTCGCCCACTCCGGAGGTGTCGCCTGGCTCGACCGTGCCTGCGACGATTTATTGGACATCTCCTACTTTATTGGGTACAACGATTCACATAAATTCACTAACCAAATCAATATAATTTTTAATGCGCAGGATATCTTTACAGCTTTAATTCATTTATTTTTAGAGTTCCATTCCTCAAATCGAAAATCGGAATCCTTCAGGTCAGACTCACATTTGTCCGATTTTTTTACTTTTTGAATGCTTAATTGAAAACAGCTTCTCTTCAAATCAGGCAACAGTGTCGTTTCACACCGACGGAGTGTAAAATTTGCAGAGTGTCTTAGTGCGTGTACAGTTATTGGTTGATGCGTAATCTGCTGAAAGATTGAGTGACAAGACAGTCCTAGGGCCGGCCGTCAGCAAGCCACTACCAAGTCCAGAGTCGGGCGGCGTCCGTTAGGCATTCAGTCGCACAGTCGCACACAGGGTACCCGGATTCTAGGTAGATATCATCTGCCCACCGTTCGTTATTTGTTGACTTGAAAACGGACAGAACAAACAAACGGTCCAAGCCGCTGGTTATGGGTCTTTAACTCTTTCAAACGACACAAATTTGTTCGTATTCATTTTGGATAGCACGGCTTAGAATACTCACGTTTTTTTTCTTCTTTTAGTCTTTTGTATTCTCTTCGGTTGCGGAGGTGAATTTGGCACGGGCCAGAGCCAAGTGCTACTGTAGCGAACAACTCTGCAGATATGCAAGATTACTGCCTTTTGAAGCAGTTTATATATGGGCGTGTGTAAGTCAAGTGTCTCGAGGTATATAATTAGGTTTTTGGGTATGACACCTGTAGCAATAAATACCTTGCCTTAGATGAAATGTACTTCCGCACCAATGGGTAAATAATTTACTTCAAACGAAGCGTAATGTAAACAGCTTTATTCCTTACCTGATCAAGAAGTTAGCCTGAATTACTCCAAGTGCTCCAAGTACCTGACAATGACTTAACAGTTTATGTCCCTCTATAAATCGGCGAGTAGCAAGACGTCCTGATAAAGCCACAAATCAAGAGGTAAAGTAAATTACTATAGAGAAGACATTTACTCCGTCTTATCCGTATTGCGAGTAATTAAATAAACAGCTAAATATCTCAAGTGTTTTGCAATGTGATAATAATTAACAAGAATGTTAAACACGTTACTTTTCAAAATAAGCAAGAGGCAAAGCAAAAAAAAAACTGACAGATGGATTAAGATTACACAGTCATCCTCTTCGAATTATTTAATGCTGCGGCCGCATATTCGAGGAGTGGCGAGGGAAGTAGGTAGAGACGTAGGTGCGATAGAGATAGATCGGTGGCAAGATCAAATATTTAAAAAGAAGAAACAGCGCGATCAGAGCAGCGTGAGTGAGTGTGTGTTGTGTGTGTGTATGTGTGTGTGTGTGTATGTGGCCGCGTTCCTCGCGTTGCCGCCAATAATCGGCAGAGCGAGGAGTAGCGCGAGAAGCATAGTTGGCCTCGGCTTAACATTAAATTTTTGGAGCACAGAAAAAAAAATGTTTTGTGTATGGAATGATCACAAACTTTTGTTAACTCTATTTTCACTATGTAATTTTGACCACTTCACGTAACTCAGATTGAATTTTCCGCCCTAAGCTTACTTAAATCACCTACAGCGAGAACTAAAGCTGGAAATTAAACTCGCAATACCAAAGGATACGAATACGAAAATACAAAATGTCATATGAAAATGTCATTCTACCTACTTGTTTTTATTGTAATAAAATTAAATGTTAATTGAAAACATTTATTTAACCTTTATGCTTCATGTGGTTAAAGTTTACTATAACTATTAAGTTTCGTAGTTCTTTTTTAGACAGATATAAAATACTAAAGATAGGATAAGCTCACAGATCACACCCTAGATTCTACATTCAGGACGCTCGAAGCGTACCACGCATCAGTCTTAATACACTTATAAGAAATTACTCTGATTGGTTGATTGTTAGGCGCGAGTAGGCGTAACCTCAAGATTGCCAATGAGAACGCTTAGTCGCACTCGCCGCGTCCCGCGCCTTCCTCAAACTTTGGTGACTTTTTGTAGGAACAACGAATCTCGTAATGCGGTATCTAGTGTAATCTATGGATAAGCTACAGAGCATAATAAACTAGGAAAGCTCCGGTTTTACACGAAATTCTTCTGGATACCGTTTTCCGAGAATCAAGTGCTTAGTATGTGAGTGACAGTACTTTCTAAGCTACTCCCGGAACACCAAATTTCACCTGTATCATGGGTTACAGAGTTATGTGGTAAATTATGCTACAGATAGAAACTTTTTCTCACATAGAATATTAGTGAGTACAGGAAACGCGAACACCATGTACTTACTAAATCATTCTCTATGAAGATTTAAAAGTAATTCAAATACTTATCTCAATTATATCAAAAATGAGCATGACCATAACGAGACGTTAGTTAGAACCAGTAAATGGAAACTGCCAAAGATTTTTTGTAGTCGATTCTCATAACTAATATAATTGAGTACAGTGCGACCAATTTATCCGTAAACAAAGCTAAATGGAGGAACTAAGATTTTCATTGAGTGTTTGCCAGTTTCGTTTAGAAAATACGATCGTAGCTCCTAAATTCAACTTCACTGATAAGTTGGTCGGTCTGTACAGAAGAAGTTGATGTCGCACGATATCTTCATCTCGATCGGAGATAGGTGACTTTCTAATCGGGTCGAGAAGCGTTTATGTTTACAAACTAGTTAAGTGACTTGTTGTTAGTTGACAAATCTTGTAATAATGTTATTTGGGATATACCTAAATTTTACACAGAGTTTACACACGCTACTAATTATGACCTTACTTTTGTTCTAACAGTAACTTGATTTCTTTAGCATGTAGAGTTTGTCTTAGCTGTTGGGTGAAATGATAATGAGGTGGTAAAATATTTTGATTTTGATATGTTGCCATGATAATGAGCCGGTGAAATTTTGATTTTGACAAGGGGCATATGCACCACCAGGAGACGGGCAGCAGCGTCCTATTAATAGCCGGTGAACATTCTGCGATCCAAGCCCAAGCCACCTGCCAAGCATGGAGACTATGGCAAATATTATTATAATAGGAGAGGCTTCGTCCAGTATACAGTGCAGTGGCCTTTCATTTTGACAGAACACGGTTATATTGGCACCATATTTTGTAAAAACAAAAGAAGATTTTGCTTCCTCTATTTCCTGTTACTTATAAACCATACTGCCAAAGCTTTAAAGAAAAAAAAAGTCATGGTTATTTTTTAAGCGTAATAAGATGAAAATTATTTTGGTAACGCCAAAAATTTACTTCTAATTCGCTATCCACAATTACTTTTAAATTCGTTGAACTTAAAAATCAAATTGAAAGTTTCGGTAGGTAAATCAAAATTATTATATCAAATCATGTTTTTACATCGTGCGGTACGATTTATGGCTTCTTTCAATGTTCGCCATACATGCAGCGCACGCAACGCTGTCATGATGAAAAAAACAAAAGTTTCACGCAACAAGCCTGCGGTCCGGAATTTAATATTTATAATAATCTGCTATAAATATGATAGTAAAAACTTAGCGCTCCTACTGCCTCTTAAGGTATCGTGTGAATAAAAATGGTACGCGTATTAAGGTCTTTAGCCAGACTGGAATTGTCTAATCAATAGGTATTTAAATTTTATTTAAATATCACCGTTTCTCTCTGTTTAGCAGTTCTATAACGCTTATCCATACTTATGACATATTGTACATACTGTACATACTGTACTGTACATATTGTACATCCCATTAAGGGATATTGTAATAAGCAAAAAAGACGTTTACCTTTTCCTTGATCGCTTTATTTCTTTAGTAGCTGTTACCCGCGACTTCGTTCGCGTGGACATAAAAAAAGTATCCTATGCCCGTCTTCGTGATATACAGTAACTCCTTATTAAATTGTATCTAGATCCGTATAGCCGTTTAGCCGGGATAGCGCGACAAATATCCAGACAGAGAGACATAGTTACCTCTGTCTCTCTGTCTCTTTGTCTGGGTATTTGTCGCGTTATCACGGCTAAACGGCTGAATGGATCAACCTGCATTTTTGCACAAATGTAGCTTATAGGTCGTAGACAGACATAGGCTCCTTTCCTTTTTTTTGCAGGTCTGTGCGAGCGGAGTAACAGCTATTTCGTTATAAATATACTCTCTTACAATATTATCAAAAATGCACTAAAACCAAAAATTACCTAGAAATTGGTACCTATAAAGTCAACAAAATCTCATATTACACATTTCATTAAAATTTTGCAAAGTGACGAAACCACAACTATCAACGCTTACATTGTCTAAGTCCATCTATCCATCGAGTATAAAGTTGCTATCCAATTTTGATCTAAGTATTTCTTATAAGGAAGCTTTACTAATATAGCGTGATTAATTTTTAAGCTGAGCCCAGAGGCGCGCAACCATTTGGACCGCTCACATTAGGTCTAGGGTCTTATCCTTGATGTATAACCACTTTTAGCATAAATTAGTTTTTCCACATAGCATAAACATACTTTGGCATAAACTAGTATTTACAAAATAGTTGTTTTTTTTTCGATTATATTTTAAGACATAAAAACAGTTAAACTTAAATATATTTTTGTTATGTAAATCTTAGTATTACAATGCTTACGTGAATGAGTAACGGAGCAAAATAGATATAAGTTATCAAACAGAGTTTTGAAATAAAAACTAATGATTAGATAAATGCATGCCATCATACACTTTAGTCTAACAACGCATAGAAAAAATCAACGGCGCAAATATTTTGGTCAAAATCATTTATGCCGCAGGAGGTGTACCCTAGGTCTAGCTCCGGGCGGCACATTACAAGACGAGGAACCTCGCTGCAGATAACAGTTTTATAAATCGAATAGTTTATTTCGAATTTAGTTGTATGAATAATTTAACAGTAAAACTGTTAGACGCCGTAACGCTTGACGATGCAATAAGTGATAAAGAACGCTACGCCCATCTAATAAATTGGTCAGAAATCAATTGAGAAATGCCGGTTGTATTGCTTGGTAAGGATTATTTATACCATATAACATTAATAGATAAAGTCATAATTATTACTTAGACTAAGCAGAGGCCTTACCTTGTAACTCTGGTAGTGATTGTCTTCATTTGCTATCCCGCTCGCTCGCATGGAGCAAGTGGAACGGCACGCGAAGACCATCCCCACCAGCGTAACATGATAAGGCCTCAGGTCTTTTTCAACTGTTTAATTTAGCGTATAAAATACTCGTGGGATTTGCTACTAAGTAATTCTGCGAAGTCATTCTGCTTGTATGACACCAAAATTGTAACAACTGTATTCGTGAATTTACTGGGAAATAGATGGTGGGTCTAGGACAACATTCTACATCAAAAAATAAAGTTTTTTTATTACAAAAAAAAAACGTTATCGAATACTGGAAGTCAGTATGAGATACATACAAGTAATATTACTAAAAGAAAAAACAAATTACCCGTCAAAATGTAGCCTATGTCACTCCGTGCGTAAAAGGAATCCAACGACACCTCACTCATCAAAATTGGTCAAGCCGTTTAAGCTACCAGATTTAATATAGGAACACACAAACTTACATACTAACACTCAAATACTTACATACCAGGGAGGCTTAATAAATACGTGATTTTGAAAAGAAGAAAGCTTTGTAAGCAGTTCCTAGTATAATTATGACAAAAAAAGTTTTTGATCAACGATTAATCAAGAGTTTTGGCGGGAACGTGAAGAAGTCATGTCGTGACGTTGTATTATTTTCCAAAACTTGTGTTATTTCGAGTGTTAATGTGTAAAAATGGTGAATTTCTACCCGTTAAGTGTTCGTGTACATGCACGAGTGTTGGTGAATGGTATAACGTCGTGAAACGTGAATTTTCGTGTTGTTTCCAAAACTCCATAGAAGACTCTAGTAAAGTTTTCACCACTTTACTGGGCATGACTTGGACTTGATCGTGAATTACTTTGCTTGACTTTGACCGTGACTATGACTTGTTTGATAATATCTAACAAAACTTGAGAATATATTATATATACTTGACACTGGCAAATGCATAAGACGAGCGACGCCAAAATCCTCTTAGGAGGAAAGAGAAAAAAAAAACGAGTAATGAAACTGCCTATGTACACCCAAAAAACATTACCGTCTTTCCTGGACAGTCAGATAAAAAGCTGTCTCAGGTCATACGATGCAATTATAGCCACGTGACCTACACCAACGCCACGTGCATCATCGTTAATTGCCAGGTAATTAATGATAACGAACTAAATCTCAAATCTGCAAACATTTAAAACCAAACATTGTAATGTAAATTGTACAGTACAACTTTGAAGAGAACAATTTAAACAATACGAGGATCATAACAGTGCTGTTTATTATACAGACAGATGGACAGAAGTGTGTCGGTAGTAAATAGCTTTTCGTGATAGTGGATCGGTACTGGTTTCTCAGTACCGAAGCTTCCTAAAATACCGAACGTTGCGTCATGTTAGACGCAGTTAAACACCAATACGTTGCGTTGTTTAAAAAGAAAAACAGATAGAAAAAATGAAATTTTAAAAGCAGATTAAGAATAAGTTTTTAAATTCATAATAACTTTTTCACCATTTCTTCTGCGCCGGAGGCCCCGGGTGTGATTTCAAGCCTTGTAGATATTAGAAAGATGAATTTAAATATTATTATCTGATATGAATCTGGGTATTAATTGTAAGTGTATGAATGCTTATTTCATGGTTACCCCGACACGGGGAAGCCTAGTGGCAATATACCGGCTCCATACTGAATTAGGGCGGGACTATACCAAAAAGAAAATAAATTTGCATTTCGCTTAGTTTCTTTAGTATATTTTTTTGTCTCAAAGAAATTATTATTATCTGATTAACCGAAGAATTCTTGTGAAAAAAATAGCAAAAGTATTCAAGAGGTTTGTGGTTGAACTTAAAGCACTGTTCCAGTGTAGCGGGGCCGCCTGCGTGTGAACTCTTGCCTTGAAAACGACTGACAAACGCTCTTCTTACCTCTTCTATGGTATAAACGGAACCTGATTATGATAATACCTATATTCGAACAAATAACTTCGCTTCGACGTGATGATTTGCATGATTTTGCGTCATGTAAAATCATAAGCTCAACAAATAGAAGGTTATTTGTATGAAAGTATCATGAAATCTGTGAAGCTGGAAGCCGTGGTGATGCGCGCTCGTCAAACATTCGTGGGGTAGCGAGTTCGAACCCGGGCGGGCCCGTACCTATGAGTGCTTTGGAACTTACGTATGGATATACCACTGGCTTTTCGGTGAAGGAAAACATCGTGAGGAAGCCTGCATATTTCCTGAAGAGAATTTCGATGGTGTATGCGAATCCACCAAACCACACTGGGCCAGCGTGATGGATATGGCCTAGTCAGCTTTCAAGGGTAGGTTAAACACCCCAGCAGTGGGATGTTTAATTTTTTTTTAAATTCTATTATAACATGAGAAATATTTTAAATAAATTTCCGTTCTGACGTTAGTTGAGATTTAAAAATACAGAAAAATAAGATTTTTTAAAAAGAATTAACTAAACTGACGCTAAAGCACAAAACAAAGGAACTTTGACTTAGGGAATACCCAAAGCGCATTCAAAACGAAGTTCGAAAACGAATCATAGACACAACAAATAGACAACCAATGCAAACACGAGGTTCGCGAGCTTGGTATCGCGTAATCTTGCCGGAGCGAGGCGCGAGGTGGCGAACTAACAAAAATTGATGAATCACATCCAGTGGTCGTCTGTAGTGGCTGGACCATTACCAGCGGTCGTGGACGGAGCCAGGGATGAACAAAGTGGTTATCATGCAGGAATGTGGGGGTGAGATATGAGACTGCTACACTGATACACCCACATGGACAAGGATAGCACAATCTCATGAAACACTATTTCCTAATCATTCTGCATTTTCCGAGTTGCTTCTTATGTTATTATTTTATTTTACAAGATCTATATTTTAGCATCGCATCAGTCTAGGAACTACAGATATAAAAAAAATACTTCAACGTTTTTTTTTTGTCAATCATATATATGGCCATAAATTTAATATTTTTGACATGGAAACAAATTTTCATGCTAAGATATTTAACATTTTTTGTGAAGCAATGCAACAGTGCAATTAAAAAAAAACTTTGGACCCCCTCAACTTCTCCTAGGTACGCCCACACCCAACCATTACCAATAACCGTTTCCCGTACGCCATCTTTGTTCACGATTTACTCGACCCGGGTATCGTGGGGATCTTGAAAATCTACGAACAGTTTGATTTAGTATTCCAGTTACTGTAGATTTTATTATTTGGATAATATTATTCAAGCACTAACAAGAAGAAAATAAATTGTCGCGTCTTGTTCGTAAACATTACGTATATAAATGAACAATTCTTAACCCATAAACAAACTAACAGATTTTAAAATTTTAAATTAAACTTTATATAAAAGTGGAAGAGTAGTAATATACGTAACAAAATTGACAGTATTTATCTATATTATGCTCACATAAATGTTAGCGTTACATTATATCAAGAATGTAGAAAGAAAAAGTCGATACATAAATAAAGTTAATCGCCTATTAGTGTAATATAAATAGTTATCGGTATAAATGGTTAATACAATATTTTAAGGTCACGATTTCGAGACAAAGTAATGTTCAAAAGTTCGTAGCTCTGTGTGGATATTCTTGTGGCGAACGAGCGATATGATCGGACGCCCCGCTGTCTTATTGATAAGGTTTCCATACTTCCCGTGTATATCGGACTGCTTCTGAGTTTATTTAATGTAATTTCTAAACGGGTGAGCCTTTATATTGGTTTTATAGCTATACACACATACCTGCATGTACATGCGTCTGGAAGGTGCAGTTAGGCTCGACATCCGTGATTACATAAATTATAAAAGTTTTTGATTATCGAAAAATATATACTACTTGATCAACCACACACACACATGGTTGGACACATTAGATATTTATTGCCTCGTATAAAATACTTTTACGCTTTTACTCTATGAGTCTACGAGTTATTTTACATTTATCATACAATCTGAAAAATGTAAGACTAATTTTAAACTAAATTGCTATTTCAAGAAAAATTATCTAATAATTTTAAAGTTTAAAAACTATTTTTTTAAAACATTTATGATAAAGAAAAACAAGTTATACTCCAAATACGAAAATAGACTATTCATACTAACATCGTTATATTAACTACCCACATCTCTATTTTATTCCGCATTAGCGTCATATTCATAGTCAACAAAAACCAAACACACATAGCTAAGTAGGATGCTTGTCTATACAGGGTTATAAGGAAAGGGTATACTAAGCCGAAAAGGGCTCATATTACTCATCATTATGAATAACTTTTAGTATGGGACCAAACCCGAAATCGAGAAAAAAATACCAGCTGTTCCATAGAAAAATGTCAATGACACTCGATATAACATATGGAACAGCTGGTATTTTTTCGGGATTTCAGTGTTGGTCCCATAGTAAAAGTTGTTCATAATGATACTATGAGCCCGTTTCGGCTTAGTATACCATCCTTAGTATCGGCTTAATATCGGTCCTTATAACCATGTATATCTGAAGTGACTTCACTAAACAGTGTTGTGTAACCAACGTTGCAGATCGTGCAGCGTCATACATCATCGGATAGAGTAGCCACCGTAAATTGAAAGCAGCGATTATGATGGGCAACATAGATTCGCCCGAGGTCGAGGCGACATCACGATTACACCAGGGTTAAAGAGCGACCCTTCCAGCTAGCTCGAGTTACGGGCCCTCCCGATACAATGGCCAATTTCATAGAATTTCCTTTGATGGATACCAGTTAGCCTGGAAAAGTTAACGGGCCTTAACAATACTTTAAAGTTTAACTCAACCAAACTGTTTCTTCGTATTTATTGATCAATATAAAAACCAAACAGTCGAGAGCATTAGAGAATACAATTGAATAAATTAAAATTATCAAAAGCTCGAGTCGAGTTCATGTTTAAAATATCCGTAACAAGAAAAGGTAGGGTTCTATTCTCAGGAGGGATTTGTCACGGGTGACGGTGAGCGTCGCTGCGCCGGCGCAGAGCCGCGTCACGACCGCACCGGCAAGAAGGAAATAAATTAATGAATTTGATATTTTATACAAGACTTTCGTGTAGAAAGCATATACATTTTTAAGCTTACTATATTTTACTTGCGAGGTATCAACATAAGTCAGACAACTCATATATCGCTGGAACCAAATAGTGTATAACAGTAATATGATACAGTAAATACATTTTTGAACTCAGTTCTTATACTGAAATGAAACTATAAAATAATTCATTTGCGATGAGTCTCTTTAAAAACTGATACATGCGGAAGCATTGTAAAGCCACGTACGAACAAGTACGAAAACCCAATGATCTAGGAGAAGCGTCACATCACAACCCTCGTAAAATTAAACGTTGAGGAACATCACAACAACAATTCGATACAGCGCCGACTGGCTCAGCGATCACAAAGCTTTCTCATTAAACCGTCACTGGTCGAAGCCGTGACACTGAAAGTCATTTTGGAAAAAAACGCTGTTCGACTCGTTTTGTTACATTTCTTAACGCACGGGAAAAGGGCACAAAAGATTTTCTTAGTTGAAGCGTGACTTTCGTAATTAGGTGAGTAGAGAGCGCACGCAGTAAACGCTCGCTTTGACGCTTAGGCAGTTTGTACACGAGGCGACTCACGTGAAGGACTCTAGTATAGCATCTTAACTCTTTTCTTGTCCAGCAAAGCCGCATTTCTGTGCCGTTACGTATGCAGTGCTTAGTGCAAAAAACATAAGATGAAGTGCACCGGCCGCTTCAGCACAGATTACCTTATAGTTACTGCTTATCGCCACTATGATAGTGCTCCTTTTTTCTAAAGTCCTCCTTGTGCACACGCCGCAGATATTAATTGTCGCCTTGCACCAAACTCTATTCAAGCGCTTTGCAAAAATCAAGACTCATGTCGGCGAGTACTCAAAAAATTATTTAGTTGCGCAAATTTGCGTCGCCATCTGTACGAACGCCTTTATGTGTAGGGTACTTTGTCAACGGTGGCCTATTATGGCGGTGGGCGTCACGTGAACTATATGAATCGTGGAGATTATCCTGTTGCCTAATAGCACGCCCTTAATGTTAAGCTCATTGCTTACTTTAACATTCATCAAACGAAAGATAGTGGCAGTAACAAAAACTCGACTATATTTGTGGGGGCTAAAGTCGATTCCATTGACAAGTAAGTTAATTTTTAGTCTGAACTCTGAGTGGTCGGTCAATCATTGGGTCAGAACTTAAAGGCCATAAGACGCAAAACAAAGATTGTTGTACCTACAAGCTCGGATAACCATGGTAGCGCTCAATTTTAAATGCCTCTCGCAAGCCCACTCGAAGTCTGACCTTCGACCGTTTCTTTAACATCACTGAATTGTTGTAATTGTTATCAGCTATTTTAGTTGAGACTTACGGAACGCTACTCCTGAAAGTAGGGGGACATCTTTTAGAGCTCTGGAATGTAGGCGCAACTTGAACAGCGCAGACTCTGTGTCCTCTAGTACTAAAAAATGCGTACTGCGCAGCCCCTAGTGCTAACATCCTAGGACTCAAAAAGGTTTGAGCGTTCTTTATCATACGAAAGACTTCAGCTACTGTTACAGTTAAAGTTTAAAGTTAAAGTGCAAAATGCACTAATAAATATGCGTATAATAATTGAAAGAGGAATGACCTGAAATCGCCATTTCAGCCACAATTCATGCTGTAAACAGTTACAGTTAAAGTGTAAAATGCACTAATAATATGTATAATAATTGAAAGAGGAATGACCTGAAAACGCTATTGCGGCCACAATTCATGCTGTAAACTAATGACCGCATGGCGCATACCGATCTTCCTGCCACCAATTTTTGCGTATCCCGTCGCATACAACCGGTGTTTAATAAGTTGGTTCCAATTTAAAATCAAAATTATTTTAAAGTTCGCTGTCCCTGTGACGAAGACCCGTCGGAGGCCGGATTATAAATCATAAATGCCACGTTAGCCTCGTCTCGTATCGAAGTTATCGCCTGCGAAAGTCGCGCAAAATATACAAAACAGTTTCAGGTTACCACGTCAAATAATCTTACGCACGAACAGGATAAAAGGACAATGACTCATGCGAATATTTAGCAATTTTTTTACGTTCAGTAACATCACAGTTTTTTATTTTATATATTATAAATTGGAAGGTTTGTTCGTATTTATGTGAGTTTTGACCACTAAATCTGATCCTATTAAGAATAAAAATATGACATTTTATTTCATCCTGAAGTTACAAATTAGTAGGTATGTAATATATTATCTATACCTATAAAAGGCTTTGTCCTGACTGACTGACTGACCGCACAGCTACTCAGCTATTTGAGAGAGCTGACAAGTCAAGATTCCAACACATCACAGGAATAGCCCCGCTTCACGCGAGACCACCGGACACTAAGAAACCGGGAGTAAGGCGCGCCAAACCTTACTCCAGAGAACTGATAGCCACCGAAGAAGAAGAAGAATTACCATCCACATCAAAAACAACGGGGACATCGCTCTCGGTTGCCACTGTCGTGCCTGATCAGCTCGCTGGGCCTTCCCTGGGCAACCAGGGATCTCACCCGGCAGGGCTTGATCGCATTGACGTATAAGTGGAACCGAAATGAAGTCCCCGTAGAAGAAGAAACCAAGAACATTCAAGAGACACGCCCATAGTTATGGGCGTAGAAAAGCCAGGGCCAGGGGGCATTGCCCCGATACCCTTCCCCCACCCCACAAGAGGGGTGAGAAGAAAGTTCGACTGACTGACTGACCTATAGACAACGTACAGCCTAAGCCGCTGGACGTAGAGACTTGAAATTTGGAGGGTATGTTTATTGAAGAGTGTAAACGCACACTAAGATAGGATTTTTCGAAAATCAACCCCTAAGGGGGTGAAATGAGGTGTTAAAGTTTGTATGAAACTTTTTTTTCTCTGGTTCGGTTGATACCAAACTTGATATGGATACTCTACAAAAAAAATATAAAGATCACAGTTTTTTCAAAATCAGCTCTCGTTGGTATTAAAAAAGTTATTTAAAATTTTGGTGATAGAATATTTGTTTCTTCTTAACTTTGTAAAGGCTGTACATATTTTGATGGAATTTGGTTTTGGGGTAGCTTGTGGCATGGATTAACACCTAAGCTACTTTTATCCCGGTAAAACATATATTTTCTGTTTGATAATTATAATTATTAACCTCCATAGTAACTCAACGGATTATTGTTTCCCAGAAAAACGCAGGCGAAGCCGTGGGCAGAAGCTAGTGTAAATATAATAGGCCAATTTATTACGAAAAAAAAATATAGAGGAGCGAGAAAAACCACCGGGCGCAGCTAGCATCGAAAGTTAAAATAAATAATCGGTTTTAAAGGTTCGAAATGTTGTTATAAACCTTATCACACCTATTTATCGATAGAAAAACAACGATAGAAAAAAACTACGGTTTCAAAAGGTATCTAATACATATTCATTCAAATTAAATATTTTAATAGAGCAAATCTCGCAGAGATACGTTAGCAAGTGAGATAAAAGTAATTAAGTCAAAATCATTAATGAATCACAAATATGGACCTCCCATACAAACTGTATCAATTACTTATTCATTCTCACAGCCTATCAGGCATAATATTTATGCTACTTTTACTTGCTACACTTCTTAATTAGTACAAGACTTCCGCAGACTTTCCAATGAATAACATGTAAAAGCGTATACACATTTAGCCGCTGTTGTGACATCATCATCATTAGCCAATAGACGTGCACTGCTGAACAAACGCCTCCGTTTTAGAAAAGGAGGCATGTTGTCTATGTTGCGCGAACTGACACCTACCTTATTCAGGTTCAATGTCTTTTTATTTAATTTGCTAGTTTCGTTTTTAATAATTACTATTAATTATTAAAAAACTTACTAAACTATTTTAGTAAGTTTTTTAATAATAATAATCCGTTGAGTTACTATGGAGGTTAATAATTATAATTATCAAACAGAAAATATATATTTTACCGGGATAAAAGTAGCTTATGTGTTAATCCATGCCACAACCTGAAACCAACCAAACCGAAACCAAGTTTCATCAAAATATGTACAGCCTTTACAAAGTTAAGAAGAAACAAATATTCTATCACCAAAATTTTAAATAACTTTTGTATTAGGTACACACAACAGATCACCGATACACGTAAAAAACGACTTCAAACTTAAACTAAAAAGTAGAAAATTTTAATTACTTAAAAGCAAAGAGCGTTAACGCGAACTTATTGATACTTATATGCCTATTTACAATTCATAATCAGTTATTTTTGAAGTTTCTATTCCTATAAAGCTAGAGTAGGTTTTTGTTTCGACCCGATCGGAAGTAGATGGCACAGCATGAGAGCTTTTTTAATGACTGCTGTTGGCCTCCGACGGCCTCTACAGCTTTACCGGACTAGTGGCAAACGCAGATGGCGTTGGATGTCAGATGCCTTAAAAACGACTAGCGCAAGGTCACCGCTGCAGTACAAACCTCGGCTTGGGAAGTCACTCGGAAAAGGGACATATTAAAACTTTCCTGGCACCCCAGACGGGTAGTGCCCTAGGGTCTTCGTAGGTTCTAGAGAATGTAATCAATCCTCTGACAGATCCTGGGATTCTTCGACCACGCCGGCGAGCTCAGTGTATGATTGTTTACCTTTGGTAACCGGTGCCTATACCACAATACTGAATACTTCCTGTTTCCAGGAGCTGTCGGATCGGGCAGCGAGAGAGAAGCATATACCCAGCAATGGGATAAATAAAGCTGTGGATGCTGATGGTTAATTTGGATTATTGGATGCAAGCATTAGCGCAAATTAACAACATTTATTCTTTTAGCCTTTTGCCGAGAGCTGTGAACGCGGATAAGTCTTTCACCGGCCGAGAGCACACACTCAATAAGATAGCGAGAAAGATAAACAAAATTCTACGTTCAGTTTACATGAATGCTTACTTAGTTTCTTACAACAAAACATAATAAGCGTTCTTAAAACAAATATCCCAACGACAAATAAAACCTTGTTTGACCGATCCAATAAAAAGGCACTGGTTTCGAACAAAAAATCCAGTGTCACTTAAATTAAGTAGGTACAAATCACCGTGAACAATTCAAGCGTAGGCAGAAGATACAAGTAGCATGTCATGATAATATTTATTATACGGTCTTAACACATTCATAAAGTCATTTGGTTTTGCGAGGCATACTACTGTAAAACTAGACAGCAACTAAGCCATTACATGATAATTTTAATTTAAAAAAAACGACTTCTTCAGAAAAAAATATTTAAATTAGCTACATTATAGTTCCTCAACTATAAAAATCGAGATTATATAATCGCCACATATCACTGAGGATGCTGTCTAAATAAATAAATAAACAAATAAAAATTGTTTATTGCAGGCACATTTGACCCTTATCTTATTTCTAATGACAATCAAAGAGAATAAAAAATCTAATCTACAATAAATGCGCACTGTATAGGGGTGTCAGTCAGTAGATAATGCAAAGATAAACATAAACATAAGGTACACACTAGTGGCATTTTTTGTTTCTATCCATGTGAACAGAGACTCAATGCCTCCACATTGGACTCCTTATGTCGTCAGCGTAGCCGCGAGAAATCCGTTGCTGGAACGACGCATGTGATGCCAGAAAGAAGCCATCTCGTTAAATCTCACACCACTGACTCTTTACGCGAGAGATAGCGGTAGAGTGCTTAGAAGATGATGGTGGGTGTTTACGGGTTTCGACAGCTCAAAGTCATTACTATTTATATAATTTTTAAAAGCATGTCAGAATATGCTTATTAGGGTTCCGTAGGCGCGTAGGGATGTTTGAAGTCTTTATCAGTTTTTTCCGCTTATCTCAAAAAGTCAATCACATTTTGCCCGAAATAATTGTAGTCTGTTGTTAGTAATGCATAGTTTAGTAATGGCAGGGGGACGGGGAAGGACACATTGCAAGCAATTTCGTCAGCCCATATTTCGCAGGCGGTACGCACAGAAGAGGAAAAATGTTTACTTCCTCTCTTCTGTGGCGGTACGTCTGATAATAAAATTGGTGTAGAAAAAGGTTTATTTTAAAAGACCTAATCAGTGTGGGGAAAAGCGAAAAACTGGCGTATTCTCCTGTTTCCTCCCTTAATAATGATACTACAGAAAATATTTTTTGCAGTGATATTTTTATCTATATACCACGCCATGCTCCTATGAGTTTTTTTCTTTATGGAATTCTTTTTGTATTTTTGTCTGTAATCTGTATTTTTTGTCCTATTACAACAACCGGTAAGCCATGTCAGAGGCCTTCATGCGGCCTCACTCTGACATCAGGGTAAGTAACTCAGCCTATACGAACTTACTTTTGAGTAAATATATACTTTAATACTTTTGTTTGTATGATACAAATATATTTTACAATACTCTTGCAATATTGTGATTTTCAATCAAATAAGACGCAAAGCTAAGCGCACTCTACGCCAGCATATTGTACCAATACATCACTGTCTAAGCCTCTACGTTACTGATACGTGGGCCGCTTGATTTTAAGGCTTGTTGTACACGAGGCGACGCACGAGACGACTAGTGCGCGGCTCTTGTCATGCACTTGTATGGCACAAGCTGCCGACACTAGGTGCACACGGACAACGCACAAGAGTTCGATTCACGCGCGAGATTCCATTCAAGACCACTGCGAGAATCACATAACTACTCGACTCACCGAATATTCGATGCTTTAGTTGCCTTCGTGTACGAACGGCCTTAGTCGAAGTATATCACGTGAAGTCAAACATCGGAAATGTCGCACACATAACGAACTCGAATACCTTGTTCTTCGAAACCACGACATAAATCTATGACTCTTATTGTTCCGAATGATTAAATTGAGTTGAGTATAACTATGGAGTAGAGTTATGGCTCTCAGTCATAATGCATATTTAGAAGTAGGGTTTTTAGGCATCTATAAAGTTAAGTAAGTATAGGTAAGGGGAAGCCTATGTTCAGCAGTGGACGTCTTATGGCTGATGATGATGATGATGAAAGTTAAGTAAGTTTCATTGGGATTGAAAAAAATTGCAAGTTAATCTAAACATTACGCACTACTGTTGGAAGTAAATCTATAATACGCGTACTCGTTGACACAGAAATCAGTGAAGTAATTACATTACTAGATGTACGAAGATAATATTAACGTAGTTAAAATCTCACGAAGTACTATATAAGTACTACAACACCTGGTTCACGACTTATTGGTTTTAAATTTATCGCAGTGTAAAATTAATCTTAGAAATATTAGGTGCTTATCTATGAAATTGCCGGTTTTAACAACTGGTCATTTCGAATTCAAATACCTTGCGATCTACTTCGAATTTCAAATTCAAATTAATGATAAACATCTAATGTTATACGACTATAGTTCACGTAGTCGGGGCCAAGTCTTCCTACGTTCCGATAGCGATACGAAATGCATTGCTTTCAATAGTAAAAGTAAAATTATACCGGTTCAAATTCTCGAAAGCTACAATAGAGCCGTGTTTGGCCGAGAATAAATCCGTGCTAGATTGGATTTGGGTGGGCAACAGACTTAATTAATCAATGTTTATTGCATATCAGCTACCGATAATTTTGGCTCCTTAACTAGCTACCACTACTATATATTCTGTGTTAACAGTTTATTCTTACTATTTTCTCTTTTTATGGCTTTGATGAAGCCGGCTTTATTTGCTAATAAATTCACATATACGTTGTACGAGGGCCTTTGTGTGCATTTTATGCGTTTATGATAGCAATAGAAGTACTAAAACAGAAGAGTCCATTTGTGCAGGTAATTACTGGCACATTTTTCTCAAAGCAGGTGTGATTCAATTTAGTTTTTGTCATAGATAAAAGGCGCAAGGAAAAAGTACAAGTGAGGTATACCTACTCGCATAATAATCTAATAAATTATCTTTGTTTCAATGGTCTATGTAAGAAGGTAATAATATTTTTTTACAAAATGCCAGTGGTTTTCTACTTTTCATTGCGAAAACCCATCACAAGTATACAACACAGCAAATGCTAAGCTATTATATGTTCACGTACAATGTGCATGCCTACTATCCACAATTCTAAGCTCCAGAGGAAGTTAAATGGCGTACCCATTTCATCCGAGATAGTAATATGTCATCGGGGATAAAATGGCAAAAACTAGTGTTGGACCGCGCCTGTACTCGCCGGCTGCGAGGCCCGACGCTAGTGCAAAAACTACCACATTCACTACAATTACAAACCATTTATGGACGGCTACGTGCCTTACATAATAGTTAAAACCTAACACTTTTCTATTCAATGATTTATATCTGCTGTTTTTTTGTGATATTGATCGTTCGCGCCGTGTTACTTTAATTTAATCTCTAGTCCTTGGTATGATATTGGATTATCTGATGGATGTTAGTGTTAAAAACACTAAAAAGTTTTAAGAAAGGATTTCTCACAATACTCTAGCTTTAGTTAGAGTTATTACTCGGTTTTATAGGAACTAAGTTAAGGTGTACCTAAAAGACATTTTATTAACTGTTTTACGTACTAAGATTTTATTACTGGCTGATTCCGCTTCTCTTAGTTATACATTTTGCGAAGTTCCTCTTATTTGTGTGTACTTGGCTATTTCAAAAACCAGAGCACGCATCACTAGCGTATCAAACGCACAACTTTTTCGCTATTTTATATAAAAACGGCCCGCGGCAAATAGCATTGCAATTACAGTTGGGCCGTCATCTCGTCTGTCCGTCCATCCTCGCAAGATGGCCGCCGCATGCCTCGCTAAGATTGACTAGTAGCTGAATGCTTCTTCGCCAACGGCGATCTAGCCTCGGCCGATCAAGTCAGAGCATGCTGGCATGCAGGAATGAAGCCCTTGCTCTCCGTAAATTAAAATACTTTTTGTTTGATAAGTGTCCTGTGATTACTTCTACTTGGGCGCCATTCAAACGTTCACATTAAAAATTACTTTTAATACAATATACTTACTCGATAGATAGTCGTTGAGTTCTTTATTACCTGAAACAACATTGGAAGTTTTGTGAAAAAATTCATAGTTAAATCATAATAACTATCACTGTCGGGAACGATAATTTCACAACAGGTTCCAGCTTTATTCATTAATACTAACAAATTAATTAGCATGCAAACATTAATTTCATTAACTTAAAAACGGGTTATGAACGTACAAATTACGTTTTATCGGTAGACTTTCGAAAAAACATAATAATAACGTTCACACATTAAACGGTGTCCGCCCAAAATGCACAAAACCTGTCATTACACAAATGTATTCGCCGTTAGCCGAAACCACATAAGTCACATTTATCGCCACATCAAAAAGCAATCAAGCGACAAAAGTAGGGACGAATCATCGAGAGGAACTCGACGAAATATCTTCCAAACGCAACTAATCGATGCCACAGTAAGGGCACAGTTATGCCTGCCTTAGCATAATTTACGAAGGTCCCTATAAAAAGATGGAGCGTTAGGCTGCTTATAGATTTTTATTATCAACAATAAACTACACTTATTTATGCGATTGCATCGTATGTGTTTATGTAGGCTTATTTATCTATGTTAGCTACTTACATTGCTTGTGAATTTACGTAACATTATTTATTGACCGATTAATCGATATCTGCTCTAAGATAAAACACATAATTGAATTATGCTGTTGCCATGAAAGAGATTCTATCTGCACACCTAAATTCTGTCGAAAAGTGAAGGGAACTAATGTATTATCGATCAAGGTCTAATTTAATGATGGGACAATAAAATAAGGAATAATTTATTGGGTATAAACGACACACCTGGACATTAAACGTGTGGCTGGTTTAGGTACTTCATGAAGTAAAAAGCTTAAAAACAAATTTTATATTATCCTTTTTAAATAAAATATTAAAAAAATGGAAAATGAAAGTTAGTGCTTGTTTTTATACTTCCTGTGGTCAAATTACAGTAAATAGGTTTAAAACACTTCGAAGCACTTCATGCATAGATACCTACGTAGAATAAAGAAGTACATCCTTGACTCGTAAAGGTTTGGATCAGACACCCCCTGCCGTTTCGAGAAACATGTTACCTGCTCGCCGGCCGGAGGAAACAAACACTTATGTATTGACGAAGCTATAAATTTCAAAAACGACTGCATTCTGATTAAGAAACTAATTTTGGGCCACATATTTAATATTTACGATTAAGTTTTATTGAATGGCATGTTTCTTTTACGTTTATTTTTTTTATTTAATTTTAATTTTAAAAGTTTTTCGTTTTATTAATAATTTTACACAGTTCTCAGTTAAATAATTTATTGGACCAATGAATGTAACAATAAGATGATTTTTGCTAAAATAGGGGACTAGTAGTGTCAAAATTTGAATACCTAAACGTTCTTTTTTTAAATATTTTGGTGCAAAATAAACGTCCACTTAGTTACCTCTGTTGGTTTTTTTAAGCTGACCAAACATTAATATAAGACAAATTTGACTCAGCAGGCATTCCGATTTTGTTACAAAGTCGTCTTCGCTGTTGTAATAGAAAACATGTTATATAAATGTTAAACAATGTATTTGTTTCATGATATTTTAAAAGTAAAGTAATAAGTAAAATCTATAAAAAATCAAAGCACCTTTTCTTAAAAAAAAAAACAATAAATGGGCAAAACTAGCGAATACTCTACCAGCCAACCACAATAAATAAATAAAATAGGAATCGAAAATAACTTCCGAAACTCGTGCAATGTTTTACAAGTCGATAGACAAAACTTTTAAAACTAGGCCGAAACTCAGGCGTGCCATTGTTGTAAAGCAGTCAATCATCGATAGAGGTGTGAGCAAGAGGCAAGCTTAATAAGTTCCAATCGACAATTCACAGAGCTGTCACTTCCCTAAGTTATGGTGTGAATTTCACACTTCGAAGCAAACATGGTATGAAGTCATCTACTGCCGCCTGTCGTTTTAGAACTATGTACTTATACGATTTCTAGAAAGTTCACTAAAGACTATTGACATCTTAATTGTGTACTTAATTAGTTTTATGTTCCTCTTGGCGGATTCCAGAGTTAATCATCATCCCTATTTAATAGTGGACAGAGACGATGGGTGAATGATGATGAGAGAGATGCGTAAATAACGCAATCATATTGGATGTTTCTATCACTTTGGTGGAATCCAGATTCAGCCTTAGCCGCTACACCTTTGTCCTACTCCACATCTCAGAAAGAAGTGACGGCGCTAAAGTGTCAACGCAAGTTGCGTCCCACTTAATATCTCTGTAGGACGGCAGACATAGACCGTAATATATCATCTTCCATGTTCCATTGTTACAAATTACCTATTTTCTCCATAAATATCAATGTCAATTTAACAGCTGGACATTATTGGACGTGAACAGAATAGCCATGATAAGTTCCGATATTTATGGTTGAAATAAACTCGCTCTAGTAGGAGGTCTTGAGAAAGCGGCTCGAACGCCGGAAGCTTCGCCTACCTGCCGAGAATCTGCGACTTACTCCACAGAATCGACCTCTTATACTGTCCAACAGTGTTTCAAGTTAAACTTTTTGATAGGCGCTGCGCAAACTTAGGCACTTTTTATCGCATGAGTCTGACAACTATTCAAAATTGACTTCGTTTACGCAACACCTTATCTTTTAAATTAATGTTATGGCCATTATTACGATTTTACAGGATTCTATGAAATCTTATATAATATATTATTAGGGATAGCGGATCCATATAAAAACCCTGGCTTAGTTGGTAGCGCGTCTGCCCTATCAAGAAGAAGCCCCGGGCTCGATTCCTGACCGGACAGATATTTGAGTTACTACATATAAATATCTGATCTGGGTCAGGATTTCATTGTCCTTTGTTTTTGTGTGTGTTCCATGTTATTTCCGGCAGAGGAAAACCTAGGTGGCAGCTACGAGTGTGAAACATATTTTTTTTTTCTACTGTTAGTCCAGTTCATTTTGTTTACAAAGATACAAAAGGAACCACTTAAAATGAAATGTAAAAAAGATTAATGGAGAGAGAAACACTGTCAATCGTCCTGAAATCTATACACATGTTAAAATTGGGGCTGCGCCCTTGTATTTATTCTAAGACTCTCAGACTTCCCAAACAGATTCAGGCCAGAATACTGAAACGCCAATAAAAAAATTAAGTTCGCGTCAAACATCTGAGACCCTGTTATCCTTGAGAACCGTATACGCTAATTAAATCATCACTTAAAATTTAGCACGCCTGTGAATTTGAACGCCAGTCAGTCAAAAGCTTTTCCTCTAAAAAAAGCGTAGAAAAACTTTACTGCCGTGAGATTTGTAGATTAAACCTGAACCTTAACTGACAGTTAACTCGGCCTAAGTACTGGCTTACTAGTGATTAGACAGTGATTACGCTCTTGATTGCCGGCTGAGGCGTCAGCTTTGTAATTTAGGTTACCGTCGATATCTGGCATACATCGGAGAAATCTCAGAGAATAGGTTCGCAAATGTACAAAATAGCAGAACGAGTGTGGTGTATGAATTCACATTTTTTTAATAGTGCCTCTATAAATTAACAAAATGCATACAATTTATCTAAACTACTTACCCAATAAAATAAAAATATCAGTTCAAGTATAAGGAGACCATTGAAAGTCTATAGATAATCTAAATGCTTAGGCTCACTACCAGTCGGTAGCGTATCAGCATGCTAGCATGCCGCTACCACGCTGAAAGTTGCGCTTGATAAAAGGCAGCATTATGGTTATGCGTCGTATCAACCAGGTGCTACGATAGACTTTTGAAAATGAGAAGAGTTCTTCCCTCTCCACTCCCAGACTCCCCTAAAAGTACAAGGACCCCAAAAGTATGTATGAAAATAAAATTCCGATTCGTGGTCGCCATTCAAGAACCTTTCTTCCCCAACGGTTATCAGTTCCTCATGTGATGTGGCCTGCCTATTGCCACTTCAGCTTACAAACTCTGAAAGCTATGTCGGTGACTTTGGTTCTTCGACGTATATTTTCGATCCGGATTTTATCGCGCAAAGAAACTCCGAGCATAGCTCTCTCCATTGCCAGCTGTGCGACTCTGAGTTTTTCCAAAAGCAGTTATTGTATATCACAAAAATGGACATAGGATACTTTTATGTCCACGCGAACGAAGTTGTGGGTAAAGATTAGTAAAAAATGAAAAAAAAGCATGTTACAGGATATTTCGAAAATCAACCGCTGAAATGATGAAATGGGGTTTTGAAATTACTGTAGCTTATGCGAGCAAAGCCGTGCGGGCAAGTTAGTCTATGTATAGTATTGCTCTATCTTTTTAATTTACTTATCTAAAGTTGTTTTCATTGAATATTTCGAACCTACTTATCTTACATAATGATTTTTTTTTATGCTCATAAATAATTTGAATAGGTTACACAGGCTAGTTCATATCAAAAGTGTCATTTTAATTAAGACCTGAGAATTTAATTCTATCTGACATCAAATGAGTCGTAAACTTTCCCTACAACAACACTAAAAATTTAAGAAGACAACGGTAATATTTTATTATTTTTGAAATATAATTAAAGATATGTTTCATTATATCTAGTAAAATAAATAAAATCCACTGAATTCTCAGTAAAAAGTTATGCAATGCCATCAAAGTGATATTGTAAGCCAAAGCTTTAGGAATAGTTTAGTTGGTCTATAAAAATGTTTATTGCTTTTCTTCCCACTTGTCCACAAGTTCGTCAACCTCATATATTTTATTTTGAATTTACAATACAACTAAATATGTACATACGATTACCATCCAATTAATCAATATTATATTTAATACTTACCTGTTACTTGGATCTGTCCGGACGAACGAGGCTCTACTGATTTTTATCTTTGCTTTCTGATGTTATGACTCAAATCAGTTAGTTAACTGGCATTTTACTATTTTTTTCTTCGTAGTGACATTAATTATAGATAGGTATGTAATGACGAGCACTTGAGTCAACATCAGCAAGAAGACGGTTTTTCTAGCGTATCATACTCTTTGCTAACCGTCGTGCTTTATACCAGCCAGAGCCTAACCAGAGTCCCCAGAATATTACAACGTCACGCGTCTTCTTCTGTTTGAAACGTTATTGCTTGAAGTCATAAGCAACGAGCACTCTCACAATGACTTTTGAAAATATAACGGGATCTCATAAATACAGTACATACATGATACTGTTACACGGTCAGTTGTTAATAAAACACGTCGTATGCATACCGTTTTCTCATATTAATCTACATCAATGCACTTTAACACACCTCCGTTAATTTTTCCCTTCTCTTTCACAACGTGTTTGAGAAATTTATCAAAAGGACTTTTTGTCTGACACTTTATGTTTGACATAGTACGTGACAATTATTATTTCGGTGTCAATAGTGAGTTTCTGAAGTCGTGAGAATAACATCAGAGAGCGAGTACTCGTGACTTCTTATACAAGGTTTGACCACTTAGTTATTGCAGGGCTTTCTTTGAGCTCACGTATGATGCATCTTCACTAGCTAATGATCGCTACATAGCTCTAGGATTCTCTAACCAATACTTTTTTAATGAAATCAAAAATACTTTACGTAGGTATTGAATTCTGTCTCTATTAATGTAGATACATCGATAAAGCTTTTATATTTTTAACGGCAAGACTCGCCGTCCTCGTCATAAATTGACAAGTTTATCTTTTTACGAACATATTATAAATTTCTTGTTTTTCTGCTCTAGGCCAGGCGTCTGCAGTAATAGCCGTAGATTAAGTTTCACTTCGGTTAATATTTGTTGCTTTAATTGGATATAGGTACAAGGTTTTATAAGTAATGTAAAAACTATTTTGTAGGCAGCTCTGATCTCACTCATGTTATGACATTCTCCTGATAAGATTAAATTTTGATTGCTATGAAACAAAATACAGCTCATTATTAATTCGTAATACATTTTATGTATATTAAATCGCAATCGCTAGATTATATTTAGTAAAATTCTTACAACTAACTGCCAGACAACGCACAGCTAATTTTAAAGTGTTCCCAGTAACATTATGTTCCATAGATGAGCACTAAGAAACTTACTCTATCCTTGGTCACACCTCCCTTGCAATCAGGCGTGTTGGTGGCCAAACGTAGATCGACGTAAGTGTATGTGAGTTGTAGTGGTAGGGCTCTTCTGCAGTGTCCGTCTGGGGAAGTACCACACCTTTGCCAGTTATTCAACCGCCAAGCAGTAGTGTGCAAACATTATCGTGCTCCGGATTGAATGGCAATGTTTCCAGCGTAATTAATGGGCATAAAGATATTTAACATCTGATATCTCAGGGTGACGAGCGCAGTGCATTGCCGCGCATGATATTTGAACTGTTGAAGTTCAAAATTCTGGGTGCCACTGAACCGTCGTGGATAAGCGTGACACTTAACATCAGGTGAGCGACTGGCTCATCTCGACAACAATTCCCAAAAAGAAAATTGCAGAAAAATACATTCACTGAAGTTTGTGTTTTTTATGCGGTTATTTTTTACGTGGCGACGGTGATCTTTGACCATCAGGCGGCCCCTCTGCTTGTTTGCCACTGATGGCAGAAAAAATCTTAAGTAAACCAACATTACAAGACTTAGGACACCCAATAAGCATTTAACCTAAACTTATTTATCATAATTTGCTGGAGAACTTCATAGTATCTTACTCACATATCACTAATCTGTGTATCTACTGCATTAGCTAAAAATATTTTATTAACTTAGCCCATTTCACATATTCTATGCCTACAAAGTAAATGTCTGCATGTTTCTCGACTCGTTCATGTAGAAGCAAAGTTATTGTAAATTAAGTGAGTTTATATGAAACTTTTTGCTATTATTTATATAGTCAATTTTGATATAACTAAGTTACTCTACAGCAATGTTCGAGAAGTGGTTAGTAAAATGTTAATGTTAATCAAACAATGTGAGTTGAATCTCATAAGAACTTAAATATAAATACTTTGACCTAATTTTTTATGAAAAATTATTCTTCGTCGCAGGCCATGCTCCATTTCCATGTTTAGTTTTGCCTCGGCCGCGCCCAGTCAATTATAGTTATCGCTTGTATTTTATATTTCAATTGGTGCATTATATTGATTCCACAATTTGTATGGGAAGTATAAAACCCATTAGATCACACAATTCAAAACACGCTACCGGCGGCGCCGAGGACTAATTGAAAATAGCGAATAGGTGCCCAGTGCCTAGGTTCAGCGTATTAATTAAAACTAAAGATTCTCGCCTCTCCTGGCTTACGCTCAAATACTTATTTTAAGCCTACTATTTGTACTGCCTCCTCTAGACTCATGCTGGCATAAATTAAACATTAACACCAAGCTTTATGGATTAAATTCCAACGTTTCGTCTCACATCATCCGTACAGCATTCTAAGCCGTAAACAAAAGACTCAAGGTAAGTTTTGAGGTGAAAGTTGTTAGCATGAATGTGAAATCAAACAAGGAGCGTAGTTAATAATTTATTGATATAAGACATGCGAAGCCCATAAAGTTACCTTTGGCACACGTCTCGGTCTCTTTTAATTTGTAACTCGTTAGCATTAAGCAGCCGGCGTGAGGGGCAACTCAGATTAAGATTTCGACTTTGGTCAAGGAACATATTCAACCTGGCCGTATTTCACGGCTACCAATATCAAGAGAGCTACGTTTAATTTATGTTGAACAATACCGCCCGTTAATTGTTTAATACAAACACGGACAGCAAAATTGTGACGAGAATTAATGACAACGAATTAAACAAATTCGAGGTGCTTAGCTTTTGGCTCATTGATTTTGATCATTAACATTTTTATAATAACCTCGTTTCGACAGAGTGAATAACGCATTACCGAACTCCCAATTGTAAATAAATCATTAAAAGGATGAGGTAACAGAGCTTCATTAGGCGAGTAAACACTTATAGCAAGCGTAACAAGCATCAGTGTGTCGAACAATAGTCATAACTGTTGAACAAACAAAAGTTATCGTTCATAAGGCAGGCACTCGCCCGAAATAGGGGGGCGTGCGACCGGAGAATGTTAGAAAAACTTATAGAAAATGACAAGAGGCTGACAAGGACGGAGATAGAGCGGCTATAGATATGACAGGGACGGATAGAAAACTCGTTCTCCAGCATTCCGTCGCATGGTGGATTTAGGAACGGGGGCATAAAGTTACGATTAGAAGGTTATGCTGTTTTATTTTTAAGGATAGTATAACTGAGTAATTATGTACTGACAACTAAGTGAAAAATTATTGCCTCGCGGTGGGATGCGGCTTTAGAAGTTATTATTAAAATTGATTTATTAAGTACGGAAGCGTTTTGCGAAATTGAAATTTAAAATACGATGCGTTTCGGGGAATCGTTTCGGAGAAGGTAAAACATTGCTTTTTCGAGCGCAATATAGAGATTAGTAAGTAAGCAATATAAAACACACAGAAGGAGGATGGGAGGGGGGGTCAAATAGGAAATATTTAGTTAAATATTTTTTTTATTATTTAGTTATTAATTTAATATCAATAGAATTAATAAATTGTATTAATTTAATTTCTTAAAATTTAGTTTAGTAAATCCCTCGCAACTCAAACTTTACATTCCTATCTCCCTCTAAAAACCAGCAGGGGACTGACAGGAAATAATTTGTTTGATTTGTTTGTCGTTAGTAATAACAAATCGAATTTTCCTGTTTGTTCCATTTCTTCATAGTAGGTTATATTACTGTGTGGATATGGAGTATTTATATGAGAATAAATCCAAGATTAAATCGATTAGTACCACATTTTTGCCAATTATTCCACCGCCAAGCAGTAGTGTGCAAAAATAACGACACGTAAGTAACGACTAACGACACAATGCTAAGGACCTACTTTGATAAAAATGTGATATTTATATTTAGAGCCCCTCATTAGTTATATAGATTAAAAATCTTATTTTGGTATACATATATGTTTCTTTTTGTTCTGTAATCTAGTATAGCATGGCGGGAAAACATGGTTACATGACATTTCACAATTTAAAAAAAACATTTAGAAGACCTCGATTTACCCACATATAATGTCATAACACACATTTTCGGTGGCGCTCGGAAGTGTATATTCAAGTGTTTATTACACTAATATTGAGGTAATAATAATATAGGATTGCACAGAGTTTCGATTGATTTCCTGGTTTAGATGTAATTATCAATTATCTGGTTTTTTGACTAGCGCGCGCAAGCCATCTCTTTTCATCTGCGCGCGAAAGTGCATAGCGCTATCTTTCTCTTGAAATACACTCGCGGTTTCGCGACAACGTCACGTGGCGCGGAGCAGTGTGAGAATGCCTTAAGACGTAGTCTGATCACGATTTGAAATGAGTTATGCACCCGCTTAAAGCTCTTGGTTTAATGTTGAAAATCGCATATCATACGTTGTTAGAAAACAGGTCGGAGCTTTTGTCCATTAATCGCAATACAGAAATGAAATTAAAAAACTAGCTAGTTCGACGTAAGCACTTATCAGGCTATTTATTTTTGTACAAGGAAATGTGTTTAAGCCGCTGAATATTCAAAGCATTTCATTTCAGGAGATTTTTTCAAGGGGGTTATTTCAGCAACTTTTTTAAAACTCAGTTAGATTTTCTAAATTTTATTCAGGTAAATATGTTTGGTTTTATATTCGACTTACAGTATTTTTTTTATCTAATGTCGTCACTTCAAACTAGACGTTAAAAATAGAATTTTTTGTGAGTTTTGTGATTAGACCGCACCTTAAACTTTAATTTATACTAGCTAGCACCCGTGGCTATGGTGATAAAACAATTCGGATAATTGACCCGAGATCTGAGACGGTTTGTAGTTGACACGTAATTACAACTTATCCGTGTGATCGGTTAAACGACGGATATACTTAGCTACTTAAGCCACAATACTTACTAGGATAGCATTGTTCTCGTCGTCATTATGAACAACTTTTATTACTGGCGAAGACTGAAATCACGGAAAAAAAAAGCTATGCCATACGTTTTTTCGTAGGTGTCAATGTTTTTTTGTTTCTTCTGACACCCGTTTGTTTCGCGGTGTCATGTTTGGTCCCGTAGTAAAAGTTACTTGTAACGACAAGTACAATAAAATCGTGAAATATGACCAACTGTCCATAGGCGATGTTGATCGCTTACCATCAGGCGGGTATCTGCTTGTTTTCAGAAAAAAAATAACATCCACTACTTGACTTTTTTCTGTATATTTTTTAAATTATTCATAATTAAAATACCAATCGACTGAGATTGTATACTTTTTATCTGTTCTTAAAAAATAGATATAAATTATTATGATACCTATCTGATTTATATATAGATACCTATCGTACATACATTTTAAAGTAATTCAGTTCGTCTTTATTTCAGTCGTTCCATCTTTTTGTCATATTTTAACTTTCAAAAAAAAATCACTAAACGGCGGAGGTCCAATGCAATTGTGTACAATCGAACATGCGCAGACGCAAGTGATGTACAATCATAACCGTGTAACTACGTATTTAGAGCATTATCATAAAATAATAAAAAATACCAATCATAAACTGAATCGATAGCCCACAACCCTCAAGCTACAAACACGGTACTTTAAAAAATTTAAAAGCGATACGTTATAAAATTCCGAACATGGGCGCGACTACGTCAACCAGAAAAGTGTCGTAATAATACGGCAATAAGTCATAAAATACTTTGATATAACATCCTATCCGCCGATGCTCATTATGAATAACTTGTCTGCGAAAACTTTTTCGAAAAACAGTGGACACAACAGGAATTCTTAAACAGGATCGCAGTTTTTTGTACTCATTAGGCGATTGCATCGCAAAACAGTGCGTTAGTGCATTAGTGTTAGTTTTGAAAATTTAAATTATTTACACAGTAATCGTAAAAATAAAAAATACGTAAGTGTTCCCATATCCAAATTTTCTGTTCAACGACAGCACATATCAAGGAACTTGCTGATTTAACAACTAAAATCAATATCATTTTCTAAGACGACTCAATCGTGGGGACAAAAACTCTATCTAACACATTATTTGAAAACACAACAATTTGCAAATTTGTGTAATTGTATTATTCCCACCTGTCCCCAGTTCTGGCCCTAAGAAGCAGGGTATAAAAGTTTCATCTGTCCCTCTTGTTATCGTCGAAGAGATAGATTGAAAGAATTATTTATCATCTATCCCCCAGCTGTTTTCTTAGGGAGACTAACGGGGAATTATTGTGACGAAAAAAATGTAAGTAACTTACTATACTTATTAATCATACTTATTTGATAATTCACTTAAACATCAGTCATTCAACGTAGATAAATACATACCTTTAAATATAAAGAGGATATAATTAACATGCGAGGCTAAGCTTAAAAAACGCAATTCGTAACCTCTACCTCCGAATTGGTATGAAGACGTTAGTCAGAACCATGTCCAGTTTAAATAACAAAGAGGTACAAAAAGTGTCACGAACCCAGAGCACGGTCTCTATTTACCTAACACGGCCATGAGACTTGTTATTATGAGAAAAAATAAAAATATGAAAATGCCAGAGCTTTTTTATTTTTTCTCGGAAGTGTTGATGTTGACGCGCAAAGTGATAAAGCACTCGACTGTATACGGCATCGTTGAACAAGTCCAGCGCGAGAGACAATGCGATAGTTTTTGTCAGCGGTGGCAACTTCTAGGCTAGATCATTACAATAGCATAAAGTAGCCAGTTATGAAGCGAGTCTACCTTGTGAGAACTTGCCTCGCAACCGGTTCATGTACGGCTTAACGCTTTTTATAGGTAAACGATCGTCGTAACTTGAGAAATTTTTTAAATAGGTATTTGGGAAGAGCAGCCTGGTAGCCGATTAGTTCGCAAAGTTATAGATATAGATAGATATAGTTATAGATCAATTAATGCAATGTAAACATTTTAGAGCCACCGTCAGCGGTACATAATCGCGAACCGCTACCTGTATAGAAATTATTATAGCATAAAGGTCCGATCTCGAATTATCGATACACCGCGAACAACCGATCCATAAAAGTCAGAAAAAGAAAAATCGAATATCGTATAAAATCGTATCGGCAGAGATAAGGGCGGTGACGCGACGCGTTCGAGGCGTGTAGCCCACGGCTTTGACTGCGACTCGGTATTTCACGAAACAGCCGATTTATACTCGCTGCCGCGGTCAGGCAAAAGTTTAATGCTCACCGTTCGTAATTACTGCCGAAAACTGAATATAAATAGTAGATGGGAAAGAAGACAAGAAAGTGCCTTACTTTTCCGATAACATCGAACCTCAAAAAGTTTGTCCGGCGCTCATTATTTTTGTCGATAACGAAAACGGTAAATATATCTTGGTGTGCAATAAAATGCAAATTCGACTCTAGGTGTGTTGTAAAATGTTTGAAAAATAATTATATTTTTCTAAAACATAAAAGTACAAAAGTGACAAGAACTACATATGGGGCCATTAAACTAATCCGGTATTAGGCAATTTCAATTTTATGAGCCTAGCTGTAGGAATAGTCCACGATCCACCACACTTAAACTGGGATTGTGAAACTGTAGTCGTATTATTTTGATAGCGTTCTTAAATTTAATCGTTCAGAAAACTGAAATAACTATAACAAGTACAATTAGCATAAGGTGCCTATGCAAAGGATACGCAATCCAATACGCATGAGGTCCGACAAATAATAACAATTTTTAGGGTCACTTTTATCATCTCCAAGTCAAGTAAGCTACTCGTCGGTTAAAGTGGCATGTAACTATGTAGTCTGTGTAACCCTGCGTGGCAATGCACTGTTTTTTTCCTATATTCTCATAGCTTTTTTTTTTAAATTTTAATTTAATGGTAAACAATTGTTCCTATGTTTAATTCTTTATTTTGTTCTAGACGCGACATTACAGCGGAAAGACACTACAGATTGGTTATTACAGAAACGGTTTGAAAATTAATTTCCGCATAGTAAATCCTGAGTCAATCAACTACAGCCGTAACTGTTAAGGTGTATCGTTTCGCTCATCGCGCGAAATTCAAATTTTCTTGCGTTTTTTTGTCAATTACAGCTTAATTACTCATCGTGGATTTATTGAAACCAATTTTAGGCCAATAAATAAGTTGTTTTAAAAAATTACGAGTAAAACGATTACCTAGATAACATTGGTTTAGCTACAAATTTCAATAACCTGATTTTCATCTTGGTTTTTGGTTTAGTGGGAAATGTACTTATACTAGCTTTCAACTTGAATTTTTGGTTGGTCTAATTTCTTGAAACAATATATTTATTATCGCAAAATTAGTTTTCATGAACCTACGATGAGTAATTAAGCTGTAATTGACATAAAACGCAAGAAAATTTAAATTTCGCGCCCTGAGCGAAACGTTGCACCTAAATGACACGGTGATTCTTATATGTTAACATAAAAAAACCGAGAAAAACCGAGACCATGCCTCGAAAACTTCTTTTAGCTACTTATTTCCACTTGTCAGTTAGAACATTATCAGGTAACTCGTATCTGAAATGCACGTTAGTCGTCGCTACACCAGTTTACTTAAGATACTTATCGGACACATGGATTTTAAACAGTTAGGTATGTTCTTAACTTAAGCTTAAGAGCTCTACTTAATTATTGTCACTCTTTTTAAATTTTTGTCCTAATTCATCAATACTTAGAAAAGGTTTTAAAGGGGAAAACTTTGTAATTCTGTTTGTTAATTAAAAATTCTTTCACTAATAGAAAACTACACTACACTATATCCGACTGATAAATAATTTAGTAGTTTAGTTTCAAATAAGTTTTATCTTAGCACATTCATAGGTACTTTTAACTTTCCACAAAACTATCAATGTATATCTTTTCGATCTTCCGTTTTTTTTTACATGTCAATCCTTACTAATATTATAATAAATTCAGAGCCGCAGTCGTATCAGGACCAATAAAGCTTCGAGGTATGAAAATTATTACGTTCGTCTCGTGGAAAATTTCGCTTGCGCGATTCAGAACTCCCGTCCATACAAAACGTCAAAAAATGCACAAATATGGATCAACGCCAGCTAGCAAACTATAGGAAGTAACTTTGTCTGAATGTTTGTCGCGTTATCACGGCTAAACGGCTGAACGGATCTTGATAAAATTTGCTAAGGAATTACTGTATATGACAAAGACGGACATAGGATACTTTTTTTACGTCCACGCGAATGAAGTCGCGGGTAACAATTAGCTTAATCATATTTTCATTATATGAAATGGACTACTCACACGAAGAGGCGTTCAAACTCGAACTCACTTCTGGCATACCTGCGATTGCAACTGAGGTGCCGCAAAACCTGTTCAAATGACAGCTTATAAGAATTCCTCGCTATTTAAAGTTCAATAACATAATTGTTTCTCTAAGTACTTTAGAACAGCCACTCCTGTGAATTAGTTAACGCAAAGGTGTAAAGAGAATACGAAAGTAATTTAAGAAGTCTTTTTTCTCCTCGTGAATTCCGACCGCTACCACTGTTTGCAATTACAAAGTGGCTTTAATTTAAACGAAGTAATTTTAAATAGACCTCTTTTTAAAGACATATTTGCGTGAATATTAGGTACGTTGTTTTTTTTTTCAAAGATTCTATAAGCACTTATCTACTTTTCGCTGAGCTGTTTTTTCTTTTCGTTTGTGATATGCCTTAAAATTAAGTTTAACAAGTATTTTGTAACCTATTAAGATCAATATTTGTTTGATTATTATTGTTTTCGGAACGTTAAACCATGACTAGGACTGGACAGTGACTGAAATTGTTAGCTTATACCATGGCTGAGACTTATTTTTCTTGTTAAATACTATACTTTAGTTGGAAACTTAAAGAGATTTACAGTGGCTAAACAGTAAACATGTTATGTGTGAGCCAAAATATAAGATTAATAAAAATGTTTGTTCTAATTGCTTATGAATAGAATGTCAAAATAAGCAAAGCGCCCGAGAAAGAGAGAGAGAGAGAGAGAGCCGTTATACTATATCACGAGTTAGTTACAAAGGTAATTGAAATAAAGGCAAACATAAAATAAACGTAATCCGTGAAACGCATCAATATGCGTAAATTTGAATAAGCGTTTGAAAGAGGTGTTATTTATATATAGATAAATCATTTATATTATTTTGAACGTTGTTTCCGTTCAAAAACTTTTGCCTTTCAAAAAGCCTTAACTGGTTTCATGTAGACCAACCAACTCTTGTAAAACTAACGCCACCTCGACACAATGTAATTATGTATTATTCAGCTACGGAACCCAAACCATTATAAGGTTTTGGCCTTTTTTTTATGTATGACTCAAGCGTTAATACTTATTACTGTGACAGGTATATGCCCTTATCTGCACCCAGTGCCTGATGGATCGATGTTAAAATGTCATTCTTGTTGCTCGTACGCGAGTTCTCTAATCGACCGACTCTTTAATAGGAGCCGCAGACCTTTTATTTACGTTTACAGCCTCTGTCTGGTTTACTCTGGTCTTTCCTATTATGAGCTTTACTATTGGCTATAATTTTATATTGGGTAATGACTCGTATTTTCATGCACATTACGACCGTTAATGGCGTTTGTTATGATTGTAATTATATTTATGAATTACAGGATTTGCAATGCAATTTTTAGAAATATATTCACTACTAGTTGTTACCCGCGACTACGTTCGCGTGAACATAAAAAAGTATTCTATGTTCGCCTTTGTAATACATTAACAAATTTTATCAAGATCCGTTCAGTCGTTTAACCGTGATAACGCGACAAACATCCAGACAGAGAGGCAAAGTTACTTCCTATAGTTCGTGAGATGTCTTTTTTTGCGCATTTTTTGACATTTTATATGGACTGACAGTTTTAATGTAGCATTCTGAATCGCGCAAGCGAAGTTTTTTCCTCGTGATTAACGTAATGATTTTCATACCTCGAAGTTTTATTGGTCCTGATACATCTGCGGCTATATTCTTCTGAATTATAATATTAGTTAGGATTAGTTCATACCGAATTTAGACATTGCGTGCGACCTCTATAACTATACAATCCATGGATCGATGGACTACTTGCCTACAATTTTTTGAATATCGGAACAACTGTTTTCAATTTATCGTTGAACAAATATACATGCAACTGTCGATTTGCTCCCGTAGACTTTTAGTCCTTCGCTTGGCTCGGCCAATAACAGTACCAATCTAAACATAGTCAATATAAAAGTAGCTCTATCTCTCTGTCAGCTTTTACGACTAAACGGTTGAACAAATTTTAATCAAATGTGACAAGGCATCAGTATTATCATGAGGACGTAAATAACACCTACACATCTAAAACGAATGGTAAAAACTCTTGTTGCATGAAATTGCAGAGCGTTGTTACTTAAAATGATAAATTAATTACCAGTCGCGTTAACTACTCAGGAAAACGATATATGCTATAAACACGTTTGTAAACGTAGACGAAATCCAAACGTTCACATAACAAATAGCTACGACCAGCCCGGCCTCCCACAAAAGTCATACCTGCTGCCGACCACAATAGAACTTGTCAGATTATAAGATGAATGGTTCGAATTCAGACCCACAAACCTCTACCTGAGATACACGGGTTTATTAAACGTTATTAGTTATGCAAGTAATGTTTTGAATTCACTGGGCCGCGTTCGATACATTAATCGAATAGATAAAATATCCGCTTTTTTAATGCAATTTGGTAACGAGACAAGCAAGTGGCTCGCCTGATGGTAAGCGCCACGATAGCCCATAACAATTCAGAATGTTGAACTTCTACAGTTTAATGCCAACGCGGCAACCCACTGCGCTCGTCACCCAAGGATATTAGTTGTTAAATCTCGTTATTCTCAGTAATTTAAGAGAAAATATTGCTTTTCAGTGCGAAACCACTGCTTGGGGGTTGAATAACTGGCAAGGGTGTAGTACTTCCCCAGACGAACTCCGCAAAAGAGTCCTACCACTACAAACAATACAATTTATTATATTACATATTATTGGTTTATTATTATTATTTATTAAGCTGACCCCGTATAACGGGTAGGGGCGAGGAACAAAAAAAAGACATATCATAGGTTTATTACACGTTATTATTATTATTACATTTATGCAAGTAAGATTATGCGTTCGACTAGAAAATCCGCTACCGACAATCCTGCTACCAGAAGCACCGTAGGACGGACAGCAGCGTCCTCTTAGTAAACGGTAAGCATTATGCGTTCTCTATGCCGCCAAGTGTGGCGATTATGGCACCAACCCTCCTCCCCCTAAGGGCCCCCTTTGCTCAGGAGTGAACGATCTGTCCAGCGAAGACTTGTGAGAACCATTGCTCCGATCTACGTGAAACTTTGTAGGCAAGTAGTTAATTTCATTACAATTTTAAAATTCGAATATGAGGAAACCAAGGATTGTGATGCTACCTGATAGAGTACTCATAAACGCCAGTCAGCCGCCTGTTGTTACACTAGTTTTTAATTGTTTTTGTTTTTTGTATGACATTTCTGGTATGGACAATAAAGAGTTATCTATCTATCTAAACCCTTGAAGGTTTAAAAATAAACCAAAACCTAAATAACATTACCCCTTATTAATAGCACACCCCGTCTCTTACCTCTCCCATACAAATCCTCTCCATGCTAAGGTTACCTGGAAGAGATCGCTTTAAGCGATAAGGCCGCCAGTTGTTACACTAGTTTTAAGTTGTTTTTTTTGGTCATTTGTATGTTATTTCTGGTGTGAACAATAAAGAGTTATCTATCTATCGAATAACCAAATGCTTACCGTCACATAAACTAAACAAACACAAAAATTACTTGGGCCTTTTACTCGCCAATTAGCCAATTCAGTTTACTTTGACATGATGAAAGAGGCTAAATGGGATGAAATTTTGTAGAAAAGCTCTTCGTGTTTGTTTTGTATTTGCCAGGCCAAAAGCTTTGGTCGTTTCCGAGCTTCGGTCCCGAGCCCTAAATTCTTCACGGGTATCAGTTAGTATTCAAAATACAAAACAAGCCCATAAATTTAATATCAAGCTCTGATGACACATATTATAACAGAATGTTTCCTGATTGCTATCATTCATGTTTCCTCAAGTGCTAGGAAATGCAAAACATTTTCCACTTCACTCCACATTCCACTGTCATTTCCACATGTCATTTTCCACTGGAAAAGAGAACGAAATGTATATTGAATTAAAATAAAAACCAGCTCAGTGAGAGTCGGGAAGTTAAAAAGTGATTATAGATACTAGCTACTATACTAGCTGTTACCCGCCACTTCGTTCGCGTGGACATAAAATCCAAGAGTGAGAGATGGACAAATGTATCCCATGTCCATCTTTGTACAGTAGCTCCTTATGAAATTTTATCAAGATCCGTTTAGCCGTGATAACGAGACAAACATCCAGGCAGAGAGACATAGTTAATTTCGCTTTTATAATCCTAAGTGTTCCATTTGTTTTACGACCAAGCCGCCTGCCAAGCGAGGGGATTATGGCAACCCACCCCTTTTCTAAAGGAGAGGCCTTTTATCAGCAGTAAGCGTCTTCTCGCTCATGATGATAATGATGATGATGATATAATACCAATTATAGTGACTGGCCAGCCCTAGTGTCACATCTTGTTGGTAGTCGGAAGACTCGGACGTGAAATGGAATTAATAAAATATTATGTATAAAAGAACAAGCCCTTATCTAGGAATTAAGGCACACACTAAGCCGCTTATGATAAGGTTTAGGTGAACAATAAGAACGGATTTTGCGAAATTCCACCTTTATAAGTGTAAAAAAAATATACCCCCAAAGTTTGTACGGAAATAAAAGTACTTAGGATAAAAAATAAAAATACTAAGAATAAATAATAAAAAAAGGCATTTCTTTAGTATTTCGCGTTCACAAAATTAAAATTAATAATCAGAAGATATTTACCATGATTTTTGTTTTTGTTATTTTTATTGAAAATCTTGGTAAATATCGCGTACCAATTTAAATGAAAGAAAGGCATGTCTCAAGATTTTTCAAAAATCAACTCCTAATGAGGTGAATTGGGGTGTTTCATTTACTGTAAGCTTAAGCGAGCGAAACCGTGCGGGCAACTTAGTTAATATTTGTACTCAACAAGTAAACCAGTTATAACCAGTTACGAGCAAATAATAAATACATCGAGACTTACAGCAAAATTCAAAGCTCTAAAAGGTACATAAGTAAGGTAAGGTTACATAGGTAAGGTTTTATATTTTCTTTTGCGTGTTTAACAATCGTTCAGTATGTAGGTTTGTATTTGTATACATCGAATTTTCATAATTTGCACCTAAGAAGTTTTGTTCCATGACTCCAGTCCATGCACAAGCCCAAAAAAAAAAAATATATGGGAAAATTGTATCCTTCTATTTTTTTGGTGCTAATATCAGCTCCAAGTTTCACTTACTTTCGTACGGCGGTCCCTGCGTTCTTTCTCATTTTAAACCGCGCAATGTTGTTGTCGTACTTACATGATTTTGTTTTGAGAGAGAATTATTAAAGTCTTTGGACAAGTAAGGGAAGCTGCCAGCGAGAGGTTTTGTTTATAGCAGTAATAAGTATTAACTACAACGTATGCATAATATTTCTGGTCGTTCATATTAACCGCGACCACTCTCATCAGGTAAAATTTTAATTTTAATTAAAAGGGCCATTCCATAATAGCAGGGGGATATAAAAATATTAATTACAGTGTATTAGGTTTTAATGTTGATCGATAAATTAATCAGCGCCGTAGCTAATTACGGTGTCGAGTTTATTTAGGATTGAATTGTGCAATGCGAGGCTCGAGCTGAATATTAAACCGAGTGTCGGATATCCGACGGGACCTAGAACGTACACTCGCCTACACCAACTTCAAAACAACCGCATTCAATCTTTACCCGAAACGAGAAATCATCTCGGACGCCCCATTCGAAGTACACAATCATGGGGGCATAAATAACTTCATTCAAAGCGCTTCCTCTATAAATTACTTTATAAATAATACATTCCATATTATATGAGAGTTTCAAACAATTATCTCAAATCCATAATTCAAGCATACATTACGAGAGGTCTATTTAAGCTTCCAAACACCTATTTAGCAAGTAGCTGAGCGCCCGGAGCGCGCACTGTCGCTGACTGTACCGGGCTCGGCGAACAATGCCCGCTAATAATAAGGGACGTCGTATTTACGAGCATACGTGCCCTCCGAGCTGAGACGAGCAAAACCTATTGTGCTCGGACCTCCTATGATTATTTCAGTCTCTCGCACTTTTCTAGAAATCTCTGTTTAGATTTTACGGCCTTTAGATGGAATGAATCTGGCATTCGCCGCGTAAATCTAATTTACGATTCACCGAAACGTTTGCATTGAAATTTTAAGCTTTAAGTCGTTTTGCGGAGAAGGTATGCTTTATGTGAAGCCTTGAGACTGTTACAATGAGATGGCGTTGAATAGAAGAGACTTTGGTCCGAGTTTGGAGTCAGAGAAGAATTATGCATCAGATAGTGTGAATTTTCTTTTGTCGGTGGCATAATTCGAACGTGCGTCACAACAATATTTCTTGCGTTGATACTAAATCCGTGCAGAAGCTTACAATATATACTAGAGACTAGTGATTGTCGAAAGAACAACATTGATAAGTCAATAAATGCAAACAAACACGATTCTATAACGATTACTCTGTAGCCCTGAATAGTTTTGGTTACAAAAGCTATTTGCTAGTCTAGACCTACGCGGTGACCTAAATACAGACGCCTGCGCACCCGGCCCGCGCCAATCACAGCACGCCATTCAAAGCATGGACCGGCGCCTGTAAATCTATAAACAACAAAAATTATAGGCAACGGAGCTATTAAATAATATTAGCAAATGCCCTTTAAATTATATATACTAACTCCTATTACTTCAACATTATAAAGTACGATTGTGTCAGGGCTGTCATAGTTCTAAGAACATCATTTGATTCATATTATACCGAGTACTGTTAGGGCCAGGACGGTTAACACATTTAAATCTGTGCCTGATATGGTTATTACTTATGGCCAAATTTCCAATGGCAATGCTTCTAAATGATATGTATAATTAATGAAAAGGAAGACAGTCACAAAATATTGTTATTAAAAATTCAGCAGAACGTGACACGATGTGAGGTTGAAATTTCAAATTCCAGGTTCGGACGGGACCCGGTGTATTTTGAATCAACCTAAGTTATGATTTACCACGAACCGGAAGACGAAGCGTAGGCAGGCCTCCCACTAGGTGGACCGACGACATTGTGAAAGTCGCGGGCAACCGGTGGATGCAAGTGGCACATTGTCGGTCGGTGTGGCGGTCTAAGGGGGAGGCCTATGTTCAGCAGTGGACGTCTTCTGGCTGATAATGTAATGTAATGTGTTATGATTTAAAAAAAAAACTATAAAACAATCAAATGCGCTTCGAAATTGCTTGTATCGTATATAAAACTTTCAATTTCACGGTCACTTGATTGCATTCAATACAAAAAAAATAACACAAATTCCACAAATTTTACCATTTGGTTTTGGCACATTTGCAATGATCATTTCGTTTTAATTTAATTGTTTTTGTGCAAGGTAAGACGAGGTCGCGCGCGCATCTAGCTTACAGTATTCCTTGAAAATGGTCACTGAATGTGATTGAAACTATAGACGAAATAGCTGACTCAATTTATGGTGATTTCGATGTATTCCCGTATTTTAAAAATAGAATGTCCACAAATTAAGGAATGGACAAAAAAAATTACATCCTTTAAACGATAATGTACTTAATCTAAGTGCGAAAAAAGAATACTAGTTATAAGATTCATTCAATTGATGTATTTGTCTCGTAAGAAAATTAAGAAATATTTCTTTTAATTTCACATAAATGTTAATTAGAACAAACTACAATAGTTACAGAATGCATCAATGCAACTGAGAACATTTACTCGAGAAATCACTATGGAAGTTGCCAACCCTATTTAAACAACGGCTTCCTAACAGCTACTTATCTCATTTGAAAATTGATTCACTTACTAATGATTATAAGCACTAACATTCGCAATGTGTGAGCGATTATTACAAGTAAAACACAACCGGTTCAATCAATCCTCAGATAATTTATGCAAAGAAGATAATTATTCCGTTCCTAAGGATCCTTGAAATTTAATTACAATCATAGTAATTAAATTAAATACGATTTGATAAAAATCAAAATAGCTTATAATAATTTACTGTTAGTTTAAATTTATATTTTTTTAAAACATGGGCTTGGATAAACTTAGTGCCTAATTAAAATTTGAGATACGATTATATTTAGTGACTATTTTTTTGTTTAAGACTATGCGTAATTAACCTACAGGGGTTGTTTTCCCCCCGAGTGACTTTCCTAAAAAAATATAACATATTGCACCTTACGCTTCTCAAAGCTAAGTACGAAATAAGTCTCACGGCAAACAACGGAACTAAATTTGACAGATCGGCCATGTTATAAGTTGTCATGTGTTTGAACGCTAGTGAGAATTTTATAAATTTGCCATTATTAAAGAGTACGTGTAGCGCCTAAACTTGTTAAAAGTGGTGCCTAGTGCCTAGCCAGAGAGCCTAGTGCGACTTTTTTTTTCAATTGTGATTAGCTATTTAATAGCGTTAAAAGGCAATGATTTGTGTTAATTAAATGTAGCGCCATATAGATTGAAAAAACTCACACTAGGCATTCAGATCTTTTCCTACTACAATATATAGCTATCGAGCATACCGGTATGCATCATTGAACCCAAACAATATGGTAACACATTACTTCAAAACTTACTGCTTCTTAAAAGAGTGAGCAAAAACCCAATTTATGTCATGTGTCTGTTTTTTCCACAAATGCCTAGCAGGCACTAAAGTTTTAATGGCGCGTCGGAGATTTGGTCGAGATTAAAACTTATGAGTCATGTGCGTCCGCGCACATTATTAAAAAAAATGCTTTATGAACATTTTTGCAGCTAATCACATTATTATGTAAAATATATAGCGTATACATACGGTGTGTATTAAGAATGTTCGGCTTTGGTGTGGAAACAAAAATAGGCACTTGCTCTAAATTAACATACAGTAAAAATACAAGAACAAAAATCATGGGCTTATAAGACTTATATGGGTAGTACATACCTATAAAATACGTAATAATAATAATGTAATTGGCAGGAAAGTTTGTTTGTACGAATTTGTTAATGTAGGTAACGGACGAACCGATTACAATTATATTATGTAGCTAGTAACCGGAAAAAATATATTTCTTGTGGGCTAGCATATAAGGAAAAGTATCTGCGAGCTGCAGCTGGAAATATCACAGCATATAGTTGTAAAGCTCTTACTGCTCAATAAATATGGATTATCTTACTCGTGACAACTAAATAAAGATTAAGCAACAGTAAGATTACAGCAAGTGTACTGTGATAAAGGAAGTTGTTCATCTAAGTAGTATTATGTAGACTGTCAAGCAGCTTACGTGTCAGAGAGAAAGAATGGAAAACCAAAACAATTAAAGACAAGATATTCTATCCTTAAATCTGGTGTTATAATTATTAAAAAATTATATTATAATTATGTGTAGTACATTAAACAAGAAAATGATTTTCGCGTGCACATGAATCATGACGTCAAATATAACGTCTGAGATAACCTCGTCGTACAAGTGACTAGTATTTGTCAAAGCGAAAAAATAGTTTCAGCATTTTAACACATTATCAACTCCGCCTAGGTTTGCTTTAGTCTATCGTAGAATGTCTTTGTATTCATGCTACGTACTCGTAGACAATTAAATTCCACACTAAGCTCCTAGACTACAAAAACCAAGCTGCACGCATATGCGAATTAAATAAAGCGATATAGCAACAGAACTCCATACATTGGCATCAGCTTTACAAATAGCATTCATAGTTTAAGTTAAACATAAAAAATAAAACATTCCAAGCTAAAACTCGTATCACAATATGAGCTTTGGTCGCTCGAGGGATGAGCACACCTTTTAAAAGGTTTTCCAAGACCGAGCAAGGCATTAAGCGAGGTAAAAGATAAAAGTGGTAACTACCTCCGCCGATATGTTGGCAACGCTATAAATACTTTAATCTACTTGCTTTTGTTTTAAAGATAAATCGGGTCGTTTGACTAGAGAATCGTTCCGAGATTGAAATATACAAAGTGTTCCGAGGTGTTTCCATTTTGTCTACGGCTTGTTTTCAAGTCTCTATTTCAACTGCTAAAGTATTTTGCTAAACTTATGTAGCTCTATGCAGAGCAAGCGATAAATTAGATGACTACAGGAACGAGGTTCTGTCTGTTAGATAATGCTAGCACTTGTTACAAGCTGATGAAATGCCCTCGTACACCAACTTCTCTTTGACGTTGATGTATTTATCGTCACTCGAAATTGCACGAGAAATCAAGGAATTTTACGAACTTAGCAATTATTTTGAGTTAGCGAAAATTCTTTTAGAAAAAAAATGTTTTTCTTTTTATATCTTAAATTTTGTCTCCACACATAGTAAATTTAGTCAGTGTCACATTTTCTTCGATTTCTAGTGAAGTATAATATTTTACAGACAAATAAGTGTCAGTCATAATCCTTAGACAATTTCAGTCATAGTCTAGTCCGTGTCATGCTTCAGTAAAGTGGTATATGCTATACAGAAAGCTTCTAAGGAGTTTTGGAAACAAAAAAAAAACAGACACGATTCGCCGCTTTACTTATTTTGCTTTAACGAACACTTAATGGATAATAATCCACCATTATTTCAAATTAACACTTAAAAATATAACAAGTTCAAGTTGTGAAAGTAGAAGTCAAGTCAAGTTTTAGAAGAAAACAACTTAACAATAATACGGAGCGACTTCAAAAATGTTTCACGTTTGTCCTTTGATTGTTTTGCTCTTGTACTCTAAATGCATACTTAATACAAAAAAGTAATTTAGTGTTTTGTAAATACATAAAACTTCTGAGCATCATTTTCAAACCTCTAAATGGATCCTTGTCACGCAAACTTTTATAAATGTGATTTCACATGGCCATAAAATGTTGAGAACATTATGTTTTAATCCTTTTGGTACCCAAAACATTATTACTTACCATAAAGTTCCTCCAAAGTATCAATCCAGAGACGTACCTCCTTAACTTTTATTCGCTCGAGGTAAGATTTTTTTCAGTCTTAACGAAGCAGGGATATGGCCGCGCTATCTCTTTCGCACATTTTTGTAGTTAAAAAATCATTGAGATAAATTTAAAAATAAGTCAATTATTATTGGTCTGCAAGAGATTATTAGCAGTTATTATTCATTGCCATTGCATCGTAGCAAGTTATATGTTGAGATTTTCTATTTAAACTATTTTAACGAAAAACAAATGATTTCGATTTTTTTTTAAACAAAACATTAAAATTCCCTTAAAACATTGTCAATGTTATTCTACAGATAAAATCGGCTGTTAAATGTCAGCTCAGTAATTTTTTTACATTAATAATGTTGGTAGTGCCAGCAATAAAGAGCCTAATGATGGGGACGAGCTATTAAGATATACAATAATAATTCCATTTTAACACTAACATTGTAATTCTCGCGAACAAAACCGAATAATCGAATAATCCCGGCTGAAACCAATGACAAAACCTCTCTCGATCCGGAAACACATTCTTAGGTCAGGTAATATATGAGTGTTGCTTAAGCAAAAGTAACTTCGATATTTCAAGCCACGGTTAAGTTATTGGTTGTTATTAATAATGCGCCTTCCCTAACTTAATCTGAGTTGAAAGGCATTGAGTCGCACGTCGTGTAGGCAATGTATTGTTCAAATAACAAATAGAATGCTTTAAGAGACTTCACGTGGATACCTAGCTCGTGAACTGTGAGTACTTGTCCCCTTTCAAGAAAAGTAATATCATAGAGAAAATATACAAAGAAGAGTGCCAATGGCCATATAAATATGCTACTCGATTGTAGTACTGATGAAGACGTAATATGGCGCTAGTGCTTTAGATTACTGTGATATGATCGTCGTAAGCTAACTCATTCGTAATGGAACGGCGAAAAAACGCTACTTGTTATGAATATTTTTGCATTAGTAATATTAGTAAAAGTATTAACTTTATATTTTACTAGCGTGAAAAATTCCTCAGGGAGCTTACATTTTCCCGGGATATAAATTAGCCTATGTCACTCTCCGACCCTTAAACTATACCCATAAATTCAAGTCGATTCGTTGCTCTGTTGCTGCGTGAAAGAGGAACAAAAAACCAACAAACACCCTTTCGCATTTATAATATTAATTATGGGGATTTGTAAAACACGCTATGTTCTCAAGATATGGCGTTAAATACATTATTTTCGGAAACTTATTTATTTACGTTGTATATTGCAAACTAATTGAAAAAAAATGAAAAATGAAAAATGCGTTTATTAACATAAACATAAGGTACATCAACAGCAAGGTATTAAAAATTAGTGCATATAACAAGGCTTATATTTAAGAATGGCAATATCCAAAAAAAAAAAATGTTAATACGGCGATTCCCGCACTAGGCTAAGCCTGTATCGCGGGGATCAGATACGGTTTGTTTTTTAGATTTATACCTCTAGTTAACAGTAAAATAGTAAAGTAAAACAACTAATAAAATAAAATTTTGAAAATTTAAGTATCACGGAGAAACGAACTCAATATTCAAAATCAATATCAACCAAAATATGCATTGACACATATATATTTATATTCTTTATATTTATTTACATATTTTACACACATCACATATTTTATTTTATACTATTTTCGAATTTTTTGCCTCTCTTTCGTGACATTACAATGCATAAATGCAATGACACATATTTTATATATATATAGTATATTTTATGTATTATAATTATAATTATAATATAGTTTAACAATTTATTACATATTATGATTTATTATAATTTATAAAGAAAAACATTTATATGTATATATAGTTTTATAATGATATTAGAACATTTAGGAAAAAATCTTTAATAAATTTTCTGTCTCTTTGTAGTCCAGTGTCTTCAAAAATTTATAGACTGATCTTTTTGCTTCGTAGATAGTCTTTCCCAATAAGTTACAATGCTTGTCTATGACATTATAAACATGAACCCTAACGAAATCACCGAAACGACGAGCAAAACTTGTATTTACTTGCGGAAAAGGTAGTTTGTGAGATCTTTTTTTGATAATTTCCTCATAATCGGGAGCAGCAAGCACTAATCTATGAACGGAAAGTGACGTTTTCAATATGAACAACTGTCTCACGCTAAGAACTCCGCTGTCTTTGAATACTTCTTTGGTGGGATATCTCATTGGTTTCTTCATCATAACCTTTAACACAGAGCGCTGCGCCCTTTCGACAAGTATAATGTAAGTCGTAGCTGCACTACCCCAACAGGAAATGCAGTAGTTTAGGAGAGACTGGCACAATGCGAAATATACGGACATCAGCGTGTCCGCGTATGCTACATCACGCAGACTCCTCATAATTCCAATAACTTTTCGTACCCGCGCAGAGAGAGCAACAAGGTGACTTTTAAAATTTAAGTTTTCGTCTAATAGAATTCCTAGATATTTGATGGTTTTGGATCTAGTTAATAGTTCACAGCTACATGATTCTTTGGCGCAGGAGACTGTATGAAGTTTAATATTTAATTGAGATACAGGCGCTGAGGCAGCTGTTTTATGGAAACATAGATATAGAGTTTTTTTCGTGTTCAGCGTCAGCAGATTTCTTTGCAGCCACCCAGAAATACTAGTAATACCTAGCTCGGCATACTCTTGGGCTCTTATCCAAGTTGAGCCATGAAACACAATAGCGGTGTCATCGGCATAGCAAATTATCTCAGCATTTTCAATCTGCATATCATGGATATCGTTTATATACAAATTAAAAAGCGTGGGCCCCAGTATGCTACCCTGTGGTACCCCAAAGTTAATAGGCATTGTACTGCTCAAATCATTACCGATCTTGACGCACTGTCTCCGATCCTTTAAGTAACTTTCAAACCAATCAGATGCCACTCCCCTAATACCTACTTTAAACATTTTTTTTAGAAGTATTGGAACGGAGACAGTGTCGAATGCCTTCGCCAAATCCAAAAACACCGCTACGCATCTTTGGTTTTTATCCAGCTTGGACGACACCACCGACGTTAACAATGAAACTGCATCTTCGGTGCACTTACCTTTACGAAAACCAAATTGTCTCGTTGAAATTATGTTTCGCGACTCTAAAAATTTTGATAATCTTATGTTGACTAATTTTTCTAGTATCTTTGAGAAGGCATTTAAGAGAGAGATTGGCCTATAGTTCTCTATACAGTTTTTAGGGCCGCTCTTGTGTATTGGACTAACAGACGCAACTTTCCAAGCATCAGGGAAAATTCCACTTGAAAAACTTTGGTTATAAATGTGAACTAGCGGCACTACAATTTCGTATTTAATATGTTTAATAAGCGTATTAGTCAAACCGTCTATACCCGGAGCTTTGCCATTTTGTAGTCCTATAAATAGTTTTCCAACTTCCTCGTGATCCGTAGGGCTCATAAAAAACGATTCTGCGAGTGTATTTTGAGTACTTACGGTTTTAGCCAAATCGTTTTGTGTTTGATCAATGTCTACAAGTATTCGATTTGCAAGTCGTTGACCTACAGTGGAAAAATGATTGTTACATAAATCAAGAGAATTTCGCGAGTCATCTGGAATTTGCAGTGATAACAATTCGGTTGGCGCCTTTTTATGGGTGGATAAACTACAAACAGATTTGATGGACTTCCAGAGCATCCGGGGGTTATCTTTATGATTTTCTAGCTCCTTCCTTTCATATTCGATTCGCAACTTACGTAAAAGGGTTACAAAGAAGTTTTGGTACCTTGTATAAGATATCTGCAATATACTATTTTTGGGATCGAGTTTCGCACGCTGGTGTAGCCTATCTCTATGTTTCATACAACGCATGATTCCTGGAGTAATCCAGGGCTTAAGATTGTACTGCTTCCTACTAAGACGAACTTCACGCGTATGCTTAAAAACGATATCTGACAAAAATTTCGTGAATATTACAGTTGCCTCGTTTGCATCACAAATGTCAGTAACAAAACACCAGTCGACTTCAGCCAGATCTTTCTTAATAGCATCCAAGTCTCTTTTTAATACACTACGGATTGGACGCGGGGGACTCGTATTGTTTAGATTCATGCCGATCATAACTGGATAATGGTCTGTAATGACTGACCTACAGACGACACCGAGCGTAGCCTGATTAAGTAGTGATCTACTGACATAGATATGGTCCAGACATGATGAACCTCTAGTGGGCTCGGTAATGGCAGGTACCATACCGCATTCCTCCATAAAGCAAAGATACTCTAAATGTTGGGTGTTGGTTGGTTCAAGAATGTTTATATTTATATCACCGGCAAATACCAAAGGAAGACCACTTGAATTTGTCATGCAAGAAGCAAGGGATGATAGGAAATTTTCAATATTCCTACAGGATGGAGAGCGGTAAATTGCAAGAATGTTAACTATATCTTTAATATAAATGGCTAAACATTGAGCACTATCAACGGAATGTTCTGTAACTGAAGCATTCCAGATTTCTCTAACATATACAACCACACCACTGTTCTGATTGTGATTTTTATCACTCTTAAACGAATTGTATCCCTGTAATTGTGGAATATGAGGAGAACTGTTTAACCAGCATTCTGTTAAGACTATAACGTCATAAACAATATTTAAGCGCCTCAATGCTACCAAAAATGCATCAAAATTACAACCGATACTCCTAATATTAAGGGAACATAATTTAAAATTGTGGTTCGACGTGAAATATGTTTTGCAAGTTTCCATTTCATCAACGAGTTGGCAGTCTACTTTTATCGAATCTAAATCATCTTCTAGTTCACTATTATGGAGCATTATAATGGTATTTTTTGTCCGTAAGCAGTACAGCATCCAAGGGTATATAATGTATTAATTGGGTTAAATAGATTTTCGCAACTTTATCGGAAATGAGATTTTCTAAATAATCATTGTGTGTAACATATGAACAACATAAATAATTGAAAAGGCCCGGTATTAATATAAGATAATAAAGTAGAGTATTAATAATACTATAGAATAAAGTAATATTATTAAAAATAATAAAGAAATGTAATATCTGATTGACAATATTTACGAAGTATATCTTTATCATTACAGAACTTGAGCGATCCGTTATACAAATGTTTCCAGGAAATAAATCATAATTTGCGATGCGTGGTAACCATTTACAGCAACTTGTGAATGTAATAGTACAAAAACATCGCAGCAATCCTGATCTCCAAATCTCAATACTTATATTACAGATAACGGGCTTATTATACATGCACATACTCAAGAAAAAGATTTTATCATATCTGCAACTCGAGCAGTAGAAATTTACAAAAAAGGACGACACTAGCTCATAATTACAAGCAATTATCGACCGGTACAGTAGGCAAAATACGATCCAGGTATTGCAGCGAACGGATGAGCTGGGCGGCTTTCCCTTCACGTTGCCTAATATATATAGCTCCTTGATTACACCAGCAAAAGGCATATCCGTGGCTCTTTGCCCTAGCTCTCGTCTCACGAAATAAAATCCTATTTTCTTTCGTGAGTCTCTCGTTAAAAAACACCTTAGCTGTGGTGCCTGTTATATCTAGGTCTGTACTAGTGATATTTTTTCTAGATTTGGAGGCTCTGATAATCTGATTGCGCTTAGAGCGGCGCAACAATCGCACGACGACAGGTCGTGGCAGCCTGCCGCCGAACTCAGGCGCGTCGGCCGGGACAAGTGGGCGACGGGCCCCGACTCGAGTGATCCAGTCGACGTCTCCATCTTCCAGCGGCACTCCAACTTTCAGAGCTGCAACCTTCACAATGTGTTCCAGGTTTTCATTACTGTTCTCCGGAATACCGACGATTTCAATCTCGTTGAGCAGGTTTTGTTGAGCTTGCGAGTTGAGCTCATGTTGGAGTAGACAAACAGTCACCTGGAGATTCACTACGTCCTGATCTCTCTTCTCAAGTTTCTGTAGGCGATTTTCGTTAGACGATACGTTGCGCTGCAATTCATCCATTCTTTCCTGAAAATGGCATAGCGAGTGGGTGACCTCCTCAAGTTTAGTTTTAAGTGCCTTGAACTCAGTAGTTAAGCAGGTAATGACAGCCGTCAGATCTTTTATCTCGGTGTCAGCACTTGAAGTGCTCTCCGATGCCGACTCAGCCTTCTTACGCGCAGTGACATTTTGTGTTTCCGAACCAGCGCGAACTGGAGTGAGGCTGTTATCACCCCCTTTCTTCTGCAATGCACAGCAGGCGGGACATTTCCAAGATTTTTTCCGGTCAGGAGTGAGGGATGGAGTATTAATGCAAAGCAAACAAAAACTTTTTTCGCAGGCAGAGGAAGTGCATTTAATACTGTTCGAGTCTTTAACCGTCTTAAGACACCCAGCGCACTTCATTTTGAAATATCACTCGTGGAGATTTCGACGGAAATCCAATTCCAATAGTCCAATTTGAACTAAACCTTGTTTTGCGGAAATATACCAAAGCTATGTTTCTATATTAAACATAGTTTTCGGGTTTTATAGCGGTTTGAACATAAGCTGACTAAATACGTAAGCGCCATCTATTTTTATGCTGTTTTTTCGGGGGTACACTTTTTTGTATGAGATAGTCATTCTTCTCGTATAATTTTTCTATGGAAATATTTTCTTCTGTCAATACTAGGAGAGTTAAAACGTGCTCATTTAACCAAGTCTTTATTCAAATTGAAGGAATTGAAACATAAGACAAAACTTTTGTTCTTTGTAATTATTACTATACAAACAAAGCTCAGGACAAAACTATTGATATATTCAAATATTCTATTCATACACCTAACTGTCGTCCAGTTACATAATAGCTGTAAATATTTGTACGAAATAGACAAAATGGTCTCTTTAAATGCAAGCCTATTTGAATTGAATATGGAAAACGTTAGTTACAACCCCTGTAGGCGTGGCCTCACTCACCTCACAAATTTAAATGTTTGTTTTTTAAGTAACTAAAGACCGAAGCTCATATAATTAAGCAATGTTAGAAATGGGACTGCATGACTATAAGCTCGAATAGACGGTGACATTCCTAATTATTTAAATGGTTTTCTGTTCTGATAAAATAAACTTGTATTCTATATTACTACAGTATAAGATGGTATGAGCAGTTATCCGAATTCTTTGATTCATAAGCTTTACCTTCATAAGAGCGTCCTTCATAGACCTCACAACCATGGACTGCAGACCACCGAGAGAAAATAAGAGGAAAATATATTAATCTTTCTTTCTTTTTCTCTCGTTTGTTAGTCGGGAGTCGGCGTCAAGAAAGTTATTACGTATGATAATGCTCAAATAAAAAAATCTGCGCTTTACTCTTGAGTTTCTCTAGGTTTGGAAAGTGGGTAAAATATTTCGAGATTGACATAATAATCACTATTAGTACTCACGGGATATTTACCGCGGTTATTGTTATATACACGGCCACACGGTTATAATATCGGGAACTCAACAAAAATAATAACCGTGGTAAATATCCCGTGAGTACTAATAGTGGTATAGCAAACCACCACGAAAGCTTAAAACAGTGTTTGACATAATAATGTATCATAATCTTGTTTCAGTGACAAAAATATTTCCCTCGCAAAGTTTTATAGTATTGCCCGTATGTCACATAACGCAACATATGTTACAATAACCCAACCATAAAACTAAAGAAGCCCGTATCTCTTCGAAAAACATTTTCCTCCTCACCGATATCATTTTAACAAATTCTCTCTAACATCTGAATGTTTATTGTTTCTCTGTCCGATATTATTTATAAATCATTAAGGCATCGGGTTTATTTATGTATTGAATAGCACTCGAGTCAATCTTTACTCGTTAGCTCGCAGCCGTACCTCGAACTTAACTTCTAAAGAATCGAAGTATCTCTTGAAAGTTAACGCTGTGTCATTGCTCGAAGTAAATAGAACAAGAAATCTATGGATCAATCATGTTTGGTGAAACAAAACCGAAATAGTTAAATAATTTACCATGTCCATATTGTTAATTGTGATTTTTGAACACACCTACACATCTCCCTAGAAAATGAAATAGAAATCTAGAAAATGTTTTAGAATTAAGTCCTGCTGTTGTACATAGTACGTTGTATGTGTGCAATAATGTATTAAATTATCAAATCAGTAATTCATAGAATATCAAACTTAAGAAATACCTCGTTCAAAAGACATCAACGCGCTACGACGTTGTAATCTAAGCAGGTTTTGCCCCCAGAATTATTAAAAACAGATTTTAAAACTTTTATCGATAAGCCTTCAAAGAAAAATCTCGCAGTCGAAAAATAGTTTGAGCAACTCTACTCCTTAATTTTCCTATTCCAATAGAGGAACACGAACGATTGAGTGGCCACAGCTATAGGCAGGCGTGTGGGCCGTGGAGGACTATTGAAGCTATTCTTTTTTTCCACGTACGCGCCTCGTGGGCCAGCCGCGGTACGGGCATTGTCCACCATACACTAAAATAGCCCGCATTTTACTGCCCAGCAAACGTACGAATAAAATGACGAATGCCTCACGGTACGAGTTAGAGCTAAATGATTTATTGTGACCGTATTTTGCGACTTGGCTCTTTGACTTGACTTTGAAAGCGGCTTATCGTTTTCCGAAAATAATTAACAGCAGAACACATTCCGAGTTACGAGCGCATTTCTATATTTTTTTTAAATAGCTTGTCATCTCAGTGTATTGATTATTTTATTTTAATACGTTGCATTAAGCTCTTCGCTGTGTATTATTCTTCTATGCTATGTATTATGGTGTAACATTTTAACTTGCATAATGATGTGTCGAACAAAAATTAACAAGAAATTAATAAAATAATTCAAAGTAAATTATTATCTCTCATAAAACGCTAATATCTCAATGAAACGCTTTAAATAAATTTATAAATGGACATGATAACATGCAAATAAATACTGACTTTATAATGTTACATTTCTGGTTTGTCCTAATACAGCTCTGGAAACAAGTACTTGCATTTTTTTTTATGTTACTCGGTGACGAGACTAGCAAGTCGCTCGTCTGATGTTAAGCATCACGCTTGCCCATAACAGTTCAGTGCCACCCAGAATTTTGAACTTCAACAGTTCAAAACTATGCGCGGTAATGCACGGCGCTCGTAACCCTGAGATATAAGATGTTAAATCTCTGTATGCCCAATAATTACGCTGGAAACATTGCCCTTCAATCTTGAACACGGTAATTCTTGCACACTACTACTTGGTGGTTAAATAACTGGCAAAGGTCTGGTACTACCCCAGGCGGACTCTGCAAGAGAGCCCTACCACTACAAAAAATAATAAATAATGTATAATTATGTGTCATACGACAATTAACAAGAAATCAATTAAATAATGAAAAGGAAATTATACTCTATCTCTCTCGCCATAAAGTACGAATGTCTCAATGAAATGCTTGCAATCAATTTAATAATGTACATGAGATATTAATAGCATTGTGTCGAACGCCTATAAACAGGCTGGATGAGTCCATAAAAACACTCGGCCTTCATGCAGTCAAGATACCAACTATCTCAACTATTATTCAGCGCGACATCGTCGAAAGCTTACCCTTATCTTTGGCCGGCCATTGTCGTAAACCCTAGCACTATACTTTGCACTCTCGCATTCAACTAACAATTTAATAATATTACTGATGGCTATGCGAAGGTAACCGTAGCCCCGAAAGACGTGACAGATTTGGTGTGAAAATATTATAAAATAAATTGTCATAATCAAAAATATTAACGGAAAACAGAGATAAAGCCAAAGACAGTTTCAAACAGGGAAGACATTGTAACTATTCAATCGGTTGGACACGGGCAAAGTCGGCGTATGAATACTTTGTTCTGAAACACTCTGACTGAAACAACAAGGCACACCGATGAAAAATATAGTGATAGTAATACGCTAGAACACTAATTAACTGTATTACCATATTAAAGTTTAAGTTTGTTGTTCTGCGTACTATACAATAGCGATACATTGCTAATAACGTATACACATGACTAATATAATTGCAAATAATTGGTAGCACTCAATAATTTCCTAAAGTATTGTATTACACACAAACAAACTATTTTAGTTTGAGACTATAATTTTGAGATTATATAAAATTACCAACTTCAAACAACGCGCCCTTCTAGATCTGCAATTCTGCATAATACTGGAAGAATCAACTTATACCTCCAAAGTACATTATCACATTGTTAAACTTACCCCCGAATACTGAAACGTTTGGTAACTCTGACAACAGGTTAATTCTAATACTGCCTTTGTCTGGCACTAAGCAAATGACAAAGACAGCAATAGACTTAGTCTGTCGTCAAAGTTAACAAACGTTTCAGTATTCAGGGGTTAACGTCTTAAATCTAAATAGGTAAAATTTTAAACGCGCAATTACTGTTGCAACTAAAATATAAAATCAAAAATGTACTAAGCTGAACAATGTTAGTAATTAATCGACAGCAACACAGGTTAACAGAGCTGTGTAGAAATTTTAACTATGCTTGTCTGTAAACCTCGATAAAATCAATTTTGTACTTTACTGTCGGATGTCATAATAAATACTACTATATAGCTTTTCATTTTCAACTTTATTCTGAATTAACTACTGACATTTTATTTACACCAAAGTGTATCTTATCTACTGCCTACTTTAGACCAAAATTGATGGCCAAAGTTTTAATATGATGATTTTACCTTTCTCATGTTACTTGGACAGTATTTATTTTTGTGTGAGTCCAAATTCTTGTTAGAATCAAGTGGCGAGAAGGAACAGGTTTTAAATTGTATCTGGTATAAATATGTAGATAGTAACGCCCTAAGGTGATCGCTGGTAGTTATAGAGTATTTTAAATATTATGAAACATTTCAAATAATATGTTTTGTGACTCTATTATGTACATGAGTATTTATTTTGACATGTCCCAATCCATTTCAAGATACGTAAATACTTACTTGTATTTTTTTCTTAGAATAATAATGATAAATTAAGCTATGTGTAGGTGTTCCTTAATGTACAGTGTTCAATTCTAAAGTTTTAATACAACACAGAACACAGGTTAATATGCTTATGATGTTCGTATGATTCGCAAGATTTCTCATTTGTCTATAACATACCGACTGTTTGAATATTATTTATTACTTAAGATGTTCATAATTATGTCAAATGATATATGTTTGCAGCAGCTCTACAACATTCTTGCAAATTCGCTGACTGATTAAGTAAGTTTGCTTCACGTAGAAAGATTTCGTCGCATAGTTTTTTTCGGTCTTTCTTTCAGTAAGCTGCTGCAAATATCTGTCTACAATTTATTTCTACTCATGTATATCTATCAGGAAACTCCACAAAATACAGGGCTACTACTTTAAAGTGACGTAACAACATACAGATTCAATTCTCGAAATCCAAGTTAATGGACCCCGTAAGCTAGTTGCCTAAATCTGGAATGTCCCATGCTGTATCTCATCTATATATAAAATCAACCTACATTTTAAGCTAATACATCTAATATTATTTCACTATAAAGTTTCTAATACAAAATCAGTTTGTGGATGCTTAAGACCCGTCAGTCTAGAAGGAACCGACTTCACGGTTCACAACTTGAAGGTATCTGAATCATTTCAAAACGACATGAACGAAACATTGATACTTTTCTGGGTGGTGTTATATTTTCTGTGTTTTTTGTATCGCTATTATTACGGTACTCTGTCAGTATTCTAGTTATTTTATTTATTTAATCTGTTATAAAAGTATGTTTTGAAAATATTTGTAAACAAACCTTATTAATTCGCTTCAGCAAATATGCCTACTGAGTACTGACATAATACTTGTGTAGGAAACATAATTTACAAGAAATAACACAAAGCTATTCATTATAAGGCTCTGTCACTAACCCTTTTTATCAATCAGTATTCAGAGCTCATGCAGCAGTGAGAAGGAATTAAGGGCAAACATCTTGTGATCCGGCAGAGAACAATAGAGACGAGACTATACAAAAACCAGAATGCATGCACGTATGCTGGCCGGAGCAAACCTGCGCCCGCGACCGACGTCGGGGGTATTAATTAGTTATATTAGGGCGACAATGCTGCAAGAAACGCTCATCATCTTCTTCGCTCAAATCGATGCTAAATTCTGCTGAGTTTTGCGATAAAATAAAGGACTTTTAACTTTTGAACCAAAATTATAATCATTTGAATCACTTCGGTACCAAAAATGAGATGACATTTTAGCGAGACCACTTTTTTACGTACCAACTTGTCAGGTTCGTTGTCCGAAAAATTAGGCGTAATCATGGTTTTCCTAATTAACGAAAAAGTGTCGCCATTTGAAGGCGCCAGAAAAGGATGCCCAAATTACTCGCGCATTGGCCGTCTTGAAACTCAAAAAACCGTTTAAAAATCACTCGCCCCGCCCATCGTCCGCCCAGCGGCTCCTGCGCACTTATGATTTATCGTTACGAGGACAACCCGCCCCTTGCACTAACTACCCAGCTTCCGTACCTCTAATTATACGTACACATCGAACTCTCAAAATCTTAAATCGCATTCCCGATACTGTCATCGGAAGCTGGATTCGTCGACGCCGAACCATAATCGAATTCGATACGGCTTATTCGTCTTAATCGTTTAACTGCGATTCACGTGCTGTACCCGCCTCGTCTCTGCCTCATTCACTCGTGAGACCATTATTTATATTAAAAAACTTAATTAATATAATGGGAATAATTTACGAGTAATCATGTTTTAAAGTCGAACAATAAATACGTAGGTGGAGCGGCATTGTGAAAGATGATATATGAGCGTACCAACAATTATACATCAAGAGCACATAGAGCTGCAAAGAGACATACAGCTTTTGTGCAAGCCTAAGCAAAGCACACAGCAAGACAAAAATATGTAGGTAAATAGATTCCATACTGTGAAGAAGGAAGAATACCAACTAAAATCGGCAATTTGCGAAATATCAGTAGAGCGTAGATCAAGATGCTATAGCATTTTTTAAATAATATGTGTAGGTAGTGTCGGTTGCGGGTACGTGCGAAGTAATACAATATGGTGTTATCCAGTGTTGCTTGGTAATTCAGTCACCGGTCACGCACCAAGGACGTGGATCGAACGTATTCTGAATAATTTGGCAGTGACCGTGGCCGGTTCTCACGGTATTGGCATTCCCGGCCGCTAGACAACACTTATGCGTGTGCATAATTTTGTGATATATTCAATATATCTCAAAATAACGTCACACTGCTTTGCTGGCTTTCCGTAATTTGACACAACTCTAAAATTATGGCAGTGACCAGCTGACCTTAAAACCAGACAAATAGACTACAAATCCATCGTCTAAATAGAAACATGTTGGATACTCGTTATCAATATTTTATTTAGTAAATTGATAAATTAATGGGTTTTTGCTATTTTATCAAATAAAATTACAGACATAAAACATTTAAATTAATGAATGTGTATACAGGGTTATAAGGAAAGGGTATGATAAGCCGAAAAGGGCTTATAGTACTCATCATTATGAACAACTTTTACTATGGGACCAACCCTGAAATCGCGGAAAAAATATCAGCTGTTCCATACATTTTGTCGAGTGTCATTGACATTTTTGTATGGAACAGCTGATATTTTTTTCGCGATTTCAGGGTTGGTCCTATAGTAAAAGTTGTTCATAATGATGAGTGATATGAGCCCTTTTCGGCTTAGCATACCCTTTCCTTATAACCCTGTATTATTTGTTATAAAGTTAAAGCAAGTTACACACAATTCTTTATCTATCCCAAACAGCTAAGAAAATACGAATTATAATTTTACTCGTATCAAGCATCAGCGTGCTCGGTCATAATATATGAACCGCCCAGTTTGGCATGCCCAGTAGCAGTCCAACATTCGCTGGGCCTGACGTAATGCGCAATCAACAAAAACTGGTAAGTTTGGTTACCAACTATCCTGTTTTAATTAATTACGGCTAAGTATGAAGGGTTGTTGGGAGGTGGCAACGTTTTTACCACTTCACTAGCGTGTAGATCACCTGCTGGTATGTGGTACAACGTTTTATTTTAGGACTTGAACCTCTGTGTACTTTATAGGAAACAAACTCTTAAATAGAAAAACAATATATTCTCCAACATTACATTTCCGGATATTTCATTATTGTTCAGTTTAATTAAGTTTTATTGTATTCTCGGTCATACAATACACATAGTCAATACAATATAATGTAACTTTATTAGACAAAGTTATTTATATAGTATTGACTCTACAATCTAAATGGTTTGTAATCATCATCATCATCAGCCATAAGATGTCCACTGCTAAACATAGGCCTTCCCCTTAGAGCGCCACACCGACAGACAGCGGGCCACATGCATCCACCGCCCGCGACTTTCATAATGTCGTCGGTCCACCTAGTAGGAATCCTACGTACGCTGCGTCTTCCGGTTCGAGGTCGCCACTCAAGAACCTTTCTTCCCCACCGGTTATCGGTTCCTTGAGTGATATGGCCTGCCCATTGCCACGATGGTTTGTAAAAATTAAAGTAAATAACCCATACGTAAAAAAGCAACATAAAGCTGACACTTACCTATTATACATACAATAAGTAAGCACTAGTCACAGTCCTTCATTAATTTATGGTAACATAAGTACCAACGTCCATAAGCCTTTTAGTACGAGCGCATAAAGTAGTCGAGACTTATCTATACATAGATAGGAAATGGTATGGGAATCAATATAAATAGATTGCCCAATAGAATTTGCTCGAGGTAATCGCCGGCCAGAGATCAGATACTATAACTCAGAACGTAACATATCAATTAAAAGGTGTATTAAACATCCACATCGTTCTATGCTGAATGTGATTTAAATGCGAATAAACTACTGCAGGACATAATAAGGACTTGTGGTGGCTAAAAATCGCAGTTATAAAGTCTAAATATAGTATTGCTCTATCAGCTAGCATTGAATGTACATTTCGTTTGTCAGTTTTATCTAAGTATTTTTGTATAATTTTGTGGATTACTGGTATGTTTTTTTATCGAGTTTAATACCGCGTTTGACCTGATGCTAAGTGTTGCTAAGTGTTGCTAAGTGGTGATGTGGTCTAAGATGGAGCACGCTGACAAAACCATATAGAAGATAAACCATATTATTCATTCTGGCCTTGAAAATTATTTTATTACATCTCTTAGGAAACAAAGAAGCTTACAGGTGGTTCCACACCTTGGTTGTACGGATTAAAAACTTTTTGTACGTATTAATTAAATCAATGAAAATGAAGCAATGGAAATTGAAATCAATTAAAATATTCAATTATAGGTATATTCAGTCACAAAATATGGGCTCTGGTTGGATTAGGGCTGGCTCAGAGAACGATGGATGACAAGGGTAGAGACGTAAGCTAAAATATTCGTGAGAGAGATAGCCATGTTCCAAGCAAAATTATGTTTGTCCTTATAGACGATCGTCAGTGTGTGGTTTGAAACACTTACCTTATTAATAAACGCGGATAAACCTTGGCGCTCGGTCTTCTGTCTTTTTCAATCGAGTTCTAATTTCGAAAGAGCGAAAAGGACTAAGCTTGTGGTAATTATTCCAAGGACACTCCGCGTTTATTAATACGGGGGTTAGAGTTCTCACTGTTGATGCACTGCGTATCTTAAGCAGTGTGTAACCGTTACATATTAAAATCTTCAATTACTCCGAGACGCAGATATCTGATTCCAGAAGGTATTAAAATCGATCGTAATGGAATTTATTTAAGACCACGTCTGCGTAATAGGACAAAAGCTAGTCATGCATGCGCCCTTACAAACCTAATAGCATTGTCGTTATAAATCACAGTCGATATCGATCGTAAATAAGTTGCAGTATATGACAAACCTTCGGATATCTCGTGAGCTAATCCGTGATACTGCCTATACATGCAGATAGCCTTTGCTCTATGTCAGATGGAAATGTCAGCTTTAAAGTAAATATCCGTGCGATGTTACCCACAAACGATTTTAGATTGAGATTATAACATTTTAAACTTAAACTGTTTTACTGAGATTTTGAAGTTTGTGCAAATGTATTTATTGACAAAGGTAAAATATTTTAAGTAGAAGGGAATAGAAAGCAAATTATTTTATATATTTAAAATTATTTTACAAGTTAACAAAGGGCACGGAGCCCGGACTCTGAAGAGAAGCATAAACAAAAAATGTAAATGCGAACACTAATCTATTAAGCCGATACCAGCAGGTGACATGCCTAAATAAAAATAGTCAAACTTATAAGTAAAATTCTAAAGACAAGGCAAGGCGACATTGGTGTGGAGCCAAAACATAAGAGGAAAGACTAAACGACTTTGTGACAGTTCCGGGCAACCGGTGGATGCAAATGGTACTATATTATATGGTCAGTGTGGCGTTCTAAGTGAAGGCCTTTGTACAGCAGTGGATGTCTAAGTGATAATGATGATGAAGGCAAGAATTTTCTTAGATAGATTAGACAAATGTACCTATGTAGTTATTGTCAATTTTAGCGCGTCCGAGAAAACTATATAATAAACTCTATAAAAATTCAAAACTGAAGTTAGAAATAGTCCCAATAAACATTTGATTTTATGCGACAAAACAAAACCATTATAATACCGATAATTCTCATGTTTCACAACACTTATTAATTAGTATACACGAACGATAACCATCAATATATTTATTAAAATTCAGATATGACAATAATAGTGCGGTGGCTATATTTATTAACAATTCTTGAAAAAATACAACGCCTACGGCTGCGCCGGTGAAGGTCGCAATATGGTATATAAACGAGTAACTTTTTTTAGCTTGATGGGTTTGTCAGGAATCAATTTATCGACATGTTGGAATAGGAGTATTATGCACTGCGGTGATGAAAAAATAATTTCTGCTGGCCGTTTTTTATTTATTAAACAAGAATGCAAATTGAAGGCATTGGCAAGTGGTTATGGAATTTTGATCAAGACCGTCTCTGTGGTAGTTAAAATTATTAGAGTGATCTTGACTTGAGTTACACGTAGATAAATACATGTAAACAACTAGCGACCAGCCCCGGCTTCGCACGGGTACCAAACTTCACAGTATCACCCGCTGGGCTAATTTAAAGTTTGCCTGATAATTAAATCACAATCGGTCTAGCCGTTTTGGAGTTAATTATGTAGGTCATTGCATTAATTTAGGTAATTTTATCAATTTTTTATTTTTTTATTATTTTTATATTTTCTGAAAAATCACATTCAGTTATTTTTTGTAATAATGTGAAACATCGGTGAACATATCTAAGACCATAGAACATTTATTTAGAAGAGTGCCAATGGCCATAGAAAACTGCGTAACCTGATCCTAGTAACTGCTAAGGACGTCAGATGTCGCTAATGCTTCGAATTGCGACGTGAACGTCACAAGTTCTGATTGACTTGGAATAGAAACCAAGCTAAACTCATTCGTAATGGTACGGATAAAGAACGCTACTTGTTATGAATATTTTACATTAGTAATAACAATTTATTTTTCTAGTTTTTGCTCGCGACTTGGTTCGCGTGGACATAAAACAAGTATCCTATGTCCGGTTATCATATATTCATATATTATCAAATATTCAAACAGAGAGACAAAGCTACTTCCTATAGTTCGCTAGATGGCGTTGTTCCATTTTTGTGCATTTTTTGACGTTTTGTATGGCCTGACAGTGACAGTTGTAATGTAGATAGTTCTGAATCGCACAAGCAATGTTTTTTTTCTCGAGATGAACGCTTTCATTTTCATACCTCGGAGCCTTATTGGTCACGATATGATATATTCCTCTAAATTATAATATTAGTTAGGATTTGTAAAACGTGCTAGGTTCTGAAGAGATGGCGTTGAAAACATTATTTTTGAAAACATATTTCTTATGTCGTATATTTCAAATCTAATTTGAACAAAACTTTTGCCACTAGTATGTTTCTATATTAACCATATTTTCATCGGCATAGCAGCATACATCATTAGCATTTTCATATAGTACTTTGAATATTAGCTGACTAAATAGGTAAGTAAGCGCCATCTAGTATTATGCTGTTTTTACAGGGCTACACTTTTTTGTATGAGATTTCATTCTTCTCGTATAAATGTTCTATGCTAAGGCGAACTTTAATACTCATCTCGTTGAGACAGAGAACCGTTATCCCCAAAGGTGGTCTTTACTCGGAGTATTCAATTACTCTTGCCAGAAATTTCCTATTTTTCATAGTCATAAATGAAACTTTTTAAAAACACAGATTTCACAGAATCAACCTTCTCACCCTACAGTCACAAGGATTATAAATAAATAAATATTGGTGGACGTTATTTACACACAGCGCCATCTAGCCCCAAACTAAGCAAGCTTGTACTATGGGAACCAGATAACTGATAGAATACATAAATACTTTTTTTTTTGTAAATACATACATAGAATACATAGAAACACCCAGACAAAGAACAAACATCCATGTTCATCACACAAAAATGTTTGTCCTGGGTGGGAATCGAACCCACAACCCACAGCTCAGAAGGCGGAAATCCACCCACTGAGCCACAAGGCTAGTCAATATGAAGTCTGTGTCTGTGTCTATATAGATATACCTACACAAACACAGTCTTCAATTGTATCCTTGAAATACTTGTTGTATTCTCACCTAATACATAATTATTTGAGTTTGAGCCACACACATCAATAAAGTAATTAATAGATTGAAATGAGAAAAAGCTGTTTCACAGTTATAAGTAACAGATCAATAAAATGATAGTATAATAATCGTTTAATCACATCTTATTTTGATATCATCTATGTGTTGTTTTAATAAAACGGGAATACTCACGTTAAATTCAGTGCAAGGCAAGACGAGGTCGCGCGCGTGTCTCGCTGAGCATTCCTTGATAAAGGTCACCGAATGTGATCGAAACTATAGTCGGAATAACCGACTCAATTTAACGTGAGTATTCCCGTTTTATCAAAACAAAATGTATCAAAACCACGTTAGTTTTCATAGTAAAATCATCTACGTGTTTCTTATTTAGTCACGTTTTAAATGCCGCAATAAACATTAAAACAAACAACGCGTCTTTAGGTTACCCTAAATACGAGACTATAGAATATACTATTTACTTAGCATTTACGCGTATTAAAGGTAAAAGTAATGATATAAAGGCGCTATATGTAGCAAACGCATTTTAGAAAATGTTAATTAACTACTTGTAATTTACCAGACACATGTATGCTTATGTCTTTTACTAATCCAAAAAGTATTTTATATATCAACAAAAAATTTGGTTTGTTAGTTTTTTGTTACTGATGTATATAATATTATCCCATGATTTTCATTCATGCCATGATTGTTCCCATGGAACATATTTTTATACTTTTAAGCTAGTTTACACAATACTTTGCCTTGATATACTTTATTTTTACGTTTATACTCATATATATCTTTATGCATATATATAATAAGTCACAAGTGGGTAATGCATTTACTATGTGAGAGAAAACACTTTTATTTATTTGTACTTACACCCAAGCGTAATATTTTCCAATTTATTTTATTTTAGTGATCATTAAACGTAATTTATTACCGTAGGCCCGCTATTAAAATGGCTTAGTGGCTGTGCCTCGTTCACTTCCAGTTGTCATTTTTATTGATCCAAACCCACTTAAGACTTTCTCATAAGATAAATAAAAGCATTGGAATACCTATGATATAAAGCAGTACTTACAGGATTCACTGGAATTTTGAATAAAATTAAATACCTACCTATACATATCTAGTATACCTATGGAATATTGGTAGATTAAGTTAACAAGCAAATATAGCTCACATTTGTGTTGGTCACTTAAGGGTGATGGTCCAAAGCAAGTTTGTCAAGAGATGACGCTTATGTCGTTATTATTAGAAATACATTTTTAACGTCGTAAGTTGCTATCCAATTTGAACAATATCTTGAATCGCGGCCATTTACCAATACAATAATTATAAATTACCGATATTTTTAATTATAAAACAATATCATTAGCCATATTCGTTCTTTTATCACAGTGATATATATAAAACAGATTTATAAAAAAACGCACCAACTAAGTTATATGAATATGAAACTCGTGCCTGCATTTAGTGACTGGCAGATTTATAGGCACTTACCTGAAATCAAGGAAAAAACAATTTACTATCATACTGTTTAATACAATGGAATTATCTTCTCCTAGGCTGCTATTGTGCTGCCTACTGTACTCGATTCCAAAACGTCTGGTGCTAGGCGCTTTAATTGACACTAAGACAATAACAGTTTCACGGTCAATTTATTCAGCTTCATCTTGAGCAATCAATGAATTTCTACGGTTATTAAAAATAATCTTTCCTACTTATATTTCGAGTTTTTTTAAATAATCTGTTGCTCAATAGGTAATCTATTACTCACCAATCGGTACCGAATCCCATAAACATGCGTTCCGTACAGTATTACAAGCTTATCGTGACCGGCCTTATATCGCGTGGTCATTTAGATCATAAAACAATAGAACAGTTGCAACCGGCAAAATGCATTGCTGCTATGCAAATAGTAAGGAGTCGCGACCTTAAGCATGAATATTGATACAGCATTGTGAAGATTGCAGATTTCCTTAGCGATAGCCACCCTCTCTACTCTCAAGCACGACTCCGGACGAATTAACCTAAACTGATTATCCGACGACGGCATTAGATCTAGACAATAGATGTAATAAAGATACGTCAAAGTGATTGAAGTTAAAATGCATTCGCAATAGCGCAATCCTATAGAATAATAAGAATAGCACGAGGAGGCAGCGAGTGGTCACGCGGCCACAATGGCTAGCTGGCTATGAAATGGCTTTAAAAACATATATAACTTCGTCAAATGGTCATAAACCGAGACCCGTTTTATGGCGCACCTTTATAGCCGCAAGCTACGTAGGGATGAGCGGTGAATGCCGAGCCGCTGAGCGCACTGTGGGATCTCGCGGTTCGCGACAAAAAATAACCCCAACTACCTATATGAAGATTACTTTATTAACGTAGAAGTAGTTGTTATCGTCTCGTCGTAATAGAGACATTATTATAAGCGGAACTAGTTAACGAGTTGCAAGATAGGACACATTAAAACTTAATGACCAAATTTCCAGCTTAATAATAGCACGTTCTAAATCTTCTTCGTCGTCAAATGAAAAGATGTTTAATAATTCTATATTTTCTTCTGTCGTAAAAAATTTAGTCCATGATTTCGACTCGCATTTGGCCGGTTTGCTTTCTGCTAACTCTACTCTTTGAATTAATAATCCTTGGGCTGATTGAATTGAATTCCTACTTATTAACAAGAACTTTTTTTTTTGTAGTGGTAGAGCTCTCTTGCAGAGTCCACCTGGGGAAGTACCACACCTTTGCCAGTTATTTAACCGCCAAGCAGTAGGGTGCAAGCATTACTGTGTTCCGGATTAAAGGGCAATGTTTCCAACGTAATTACTGGGCATACAGAGATTTAACATCTAACATCTCAGGGTGATGAGCGCAGTTTATTGCCGCGCAAAGTTTTCAACTGTTGAAGTTCAAAATTCAGGTGGACATGAACTATTATGGGCAAGCGTGACGCTTAACATCAGGTAAGCGACATACTCGTCTCGTCACCGAGACACATCAAAAAATAATATACATAATAAGATAAAGATTTTAAATTACTAAGCTACTAAATAAACTATCTAGGAAGTTCAATTTATTATATACTTATTTACAATAAAATATAACCTATCTACTTAAAATTAAAACAACTTAAATTATTCCTTAACTTTTTAAATTCCTATTTACATTTCGATTTCAACTTTGGATCTGGTGAGAAACTTGGGAACAAGCAAAGGTAAATAATTTTTTATTCGCATTTAAAGTACTATTTATTTTCTTAGCTCTCAAATTTTCATATCAACGTTTTCATAAGAATGCGTAAAGATCGTTTAATGTAATACATAAAATTGTTTGATATAAAGTCCGATGAACTGTTCATGCTGACAAAATGATTATTTATAGTTTAAATGAAGCTGAGCCGTAAATGTCCCGCTGATTTATTAACGGGGCTAAAGTTATTTAAACCTTAGATCGACCTCTGTTTCTCCTCATCTCCTTGGAAATAATAATGGCTTCTATTTTCTGACTGTAATCGGGGAAATTGACTTTATATACTTATTTGAGCATTTTATTTTAACTACGACTACAAGCGGGGACTTCTTATAACTATGCATTGTTTATTCTGGACCTTTCACACTAGTACGCAGCCACATTTATTTAGCCGCCTAAATACTTCGTTTTTAGTCAGCATGTAGGGGAAAAGATTGGAGCATTTTCCATGCCGCCACACGCGAAATCTCTATAGAGCAACAGAATAGATAGTTAAAACCATTTGCTTTTAGATGCCATTGCTATGAACCTCTATTAGATGCTCTGCTATGCAGTTTGACAGAATCAGAAAAAATGCTATGTATGTTTAATTATGGAGAAATAAATTTAAAAAACAAAAAAAAGTTCTTGTGGTGGTTACAACTACTCTTGAATGTATGTTTTTTATGTTGATGCTATCAACATCTATGCCTAATAGAGTACGACTCTTAGAAAAACACTAATGTGTCCGGGACACAATGTCATATCATCAATTTACACCGATAGCGCGTATGAACTTGGTTGGCGCCGACCGCCGTCTTACAAACAAGAGAAAAAAAGATAAATTCATTTTCATCTTATTTTCCCTCGTTGCAGTCCGAGGTTGTCAGGTCAGTTGAATACCTTAACTAAATAAATTATCTGTTATTTTTCCCTCACGTGCAAGTGCCAACTGAAAAGGCGCAATCTGATAAAACTTATGTACGTTTGCACATATCTATGACAGTGGTTAATTTTCAGGCCACCTGAAGGCGGCTGACTGGGTTTAGTGATTTTTATTTTTCTTAAACTAAAATGTCTTGATAAAACTTTATGAGTCATCATAGTTTTGTATTATTATCAGAACCATTCGTAAGAAATATGGTTTGCAAAAAATTATCTATGAAATCAGTCATCCAAATATGTAACACGGTAAGTAAGAAAGACACGTCTTGTTTGGGACACCTTCCAAGTAATTCGTAAAATGTTTACCTGCTTCAGGTAAGCTCGAAACTATTTGTGAAGGAGCTACCGCGACCGGAAATAGTTTTATTATAGTTATCCACATAAAAGATTTATGGAATACCACAGGTATTCTTTATTAATACACGCGATGGCATCGATTCTGTGGTAACACTATCTAAACTGATGTAACTAAAATTTTATTTCAGTACGTAAGAAAATTATGGTAATAATTTTAGAGCTGCCAAATTTAGTTTAATTTAGATAATGAATAATTTGCAGATACGTAGATTATTACGGACCTGGGTATGTCCTTAAGACTGTGATCAGAACCACCGGAGGACGGGCAGAATCGTCTTCTTAGTAAACTGTACGGAACGCAGACTGCAGCGTAGCCGAATTCAAAGCGCCATTTTGAAAGTAAAAACCTATCATTAGCAAATATTATTGACATCTACTGACATGGCAATATTCTCACTGAAGGAAATTGTCAAATACTGTACCGAAAATGACACAATATACCGTGAGCTGTTGTGGGAGAAGATGAAAGGCACGAAGGTTTGTTTGTTTGTTGGTCTGCTGACGTACCGGTACGACAATCACACCAACAATGTCAGGTGGGATTCGGTGATGTCAGATCGCTACCGGCTGCCCTGCGGTGTGAGGCAGGGGGGACTCACTTCTCCCGACCTGTTTAACCTTTATGTAATGACGTGGAGCTGAGCAGCACCCCAGTTTGGCTCAGGTTGGATAGCAGATATGTCAACAACCTGAGTTACGCTGATGATATCTTGCTGTTCAGCCCCCTTGATTAAGGGTTTGGGAAAGCTCATCGATATTAACGAAAGATATGTGCATAGTCACGGCTTAGTTTACAAAGCCAAAAAATCGGAGATGATAGTCTTCAGGTCGGGAAAGGGACCACAAAATGTGCCGGCGGTTTACCTTAATGGGCAACCGATAGTCATAGTAAATAGTTTCAAGTGATACATCGTGACATCCAGCCTATCAGACGACGAAGATATAAAGAGACAGAGAAGGTCTCTTTGCGTAGTTGGCAACGTGGTTGGAAAGAAATTCTATATGCCGGCGCCTGATGTAAAGATTACTCTGTTTAAGTACTTCTGCCAATCCTTCTATACGTGTCAGCTCTGGACTTAGTACACCCAGAAGGCGCATAACGCGTTACGTGTGGCCTACAATAACATATTCAAGTACCTAGTGGGTATTGTAGCACTTGCGAGATGTACACGGATCCGCGAGTGGACTCATTTAGCCTAAGAGAGCGCAAACGACTAGCGTCGTATAAGTCCAGAGTTGACACGTGTAAAAATGCGATTATTAAAAGTCTTTCTGACGGATTGCGACTGGCTGCAACCTACAAAGGTTAGTTATTGCCACCTAACTAGGTATAGTTTTTAATTAACATAGTGACTTAATTTTAAAACTCAACGTTTTAATGTTTTTTTTATATGAAGCATGTATCCGCAATAAAGAGCTATTTTTATAATTAAAACCCAATTCCAGCAAAGTCGTTCACCTTCGCAGGATCGTCTCAACTAGAATCTTTCATTAAAATCTTCACATTCTTTGAAAACACAAACAAAAGCGAACCCCTGTTTAACTGCATTAAGCATATTGAATAGGCCTATTAGTATTACATGGGGGAAGACTTAGCTGTTTGTTTGGCGAAATACGTTCTCACACTTGTTATAAACCTGTATATAATTCGTCGAGCAGTGGTTTAAAGCGGGCGCATTGTGAAGCTCTGCTAAGCTCCCAGTGTGCCAAAGATTTAATGAAACATTACTCTCTAATTACGACAAAACTGACGAAAGGTTAACTTACTTAACTTTATTTGTTAATTATGCATAGTTTTTTTTTAATTATCTTTTTTTCAATTTTTTTTATTTTTAATTATTTTTCTACTTCGTTAAAATTGCTATTCTAAAATTATAGTAAAAATCGCGATGTTTTGTAATGCAAATCTTTTTACCAGTCTGTAACCGTCTATATTCAGGAAATTGACCGTAACGAACTGTTGTTTATCCAGGATAACGTTTTGTGGTCCTTGTGATACGCCATCCATTTGTTCATAGAGCAATAATTAGACGATTAAACTTGGAAATAAAAGTTTATGATGCATACGAAGGTTGAATTGACCCTATTTATTTGGACAGTCAACACTACAGAACTACAATCAACACTCTAGAAATTGTATCAAAGATTTTTATTGTATTTTTTTTTTAAAGCTTTCACTAAATATGTTCACCGAGTTTTATAACAAGAACTCGATAAATATTATACAAATAGATTCGTGTTAATTGTTATTTTGAATATAAATATCTCAAAAGCCAATTGTAGAGTGAATATAAAGGCAGGTTCCAGGTCGTGAATAGCTGCGTACGGTATAATTATGGGTTACGCGCTAACCAAATTAAATATTTTTTACGGTTGGCTTCCTCCGGCTAGTGATGTACCCCGGTTAAAATGTTTTATCGATGATATCGTCTTTTTGTTGCGATGTTGGTATTAGGTGAGTGAGTAGCAAAAAAATAAGGAAGTTGGTAGGCGAGAGTCAGTGCTTCTTCCATATTGCTTACATTTTATATATATTATACGTTTGTATTATAGTTAACTATATGTGATGTTTTCCATCACAAGCACCATTTTCCGTGTATCAAGTAATCGTTTGAAACTGATATATAAATACAAACGTAAACAAAGCTAACGATACAAGAGTAACAATATTTGGAGACATAAGTGAGGTAATGAAAGGTATATTGGCGGTATAGGTAATTTTGGTGATAAATTTCAAAAATAAAATTTCTCACTTACCTACTTACTATAGTAACTTTGTGAAATTATTGTTAAGCACAATACACATTGTTCCTTTATTCCTGTTTACAATTTCATACATTTTAGTGGTCATTCTAGGTATATAAGTGGAATTTTAAAACATTCGTCACGTTACCTATACCGCCACTATACCTTTTCTTACTGATTTCAATATTAAGTCAGCCTGAGTTTTTATTTTATTTAGTTTCTAAGTTTTTGATTTTCAATAATAAACAGTTTAATGTTTTCAACATGCTTAACGTATAACATTTTCACGACAAAACAGCGAATCAATGTGTTATCCCATCCCTAGTTACAAAATGGCGTTTAGCTGCCGTTCGGGGCGCTTGATCATCGACAGGCGGCCTTCGCGCCCCTACAATTAGTGGATGAAATGTAGCCCTCCGTTCTCTATTGTCTCTACCTCAGCTCGCCTACGATTTATGTACTCAGGTGTACCGCAATAACGATCGCTCTTACAGCTTGTTGAATATTGAGTCTATTGTAGTTAGCCTAAATCATCACAAATATTCTATCAAGAACTTTCAATTTGAGATGCTATAACATAAATAGAAGTGTCTTCTTTGCATCTAAACGATTTCGACTACTATCATTTTTTGATACTCAATCCATTTCCTCATAAACAACCCAAATATATTATTAACAAAATCCGTCGGCAATCCAAATATATACCGAAGTTGTGTGAAAATACCAAAGTGAATAAAATAACGGTGCTAAAGTTGGGCGTGGGCGTAAGATTCTTAACATTTCACTAGCACCATTTGCATTTTACAACTTTTATCGGTGTTCTAAACGAGATTCTACCTTGGAAGGCGAGAATCAGTGCGTCTTCCATATAGCTTACATTTTATATTATAACCCCAGGCGTAAGGATTAGTGCAAAGCACATATGCAGAGGCTCTAATTAGGCGATTTGTAAACATCTTTTATTGCTCTTGATGCGTTTGTAAGTTCAATTTCTTTGGGATTGTTATGTATTGACTGAGAGGTATTTAAATACGTCCTATACTTGAAACTAGTTTTTCTATATCTGTAAACGTTTCGTGATTATTTATGATAGAAATGGTATTCAACCTGTCATAGCTTATAGCTACAACCTGAAACAAGTTTAATTTACAAGGGAATCATAATCTACAAAAATACTATTCACGTAGATTTTTAAACCAAATGGAGCTCCACCCTAAAAGGTTACATAAATTATATGAAAACTTTAACAGACTACGCTATGCAAGGCGCTTAAAATCACGAACGAAGCATAGAATTATATGAAATTTCCTGCATGTTTTTTTCTGTCTATTATGTTAGCTTTTCCTAAGTTTAAAGTATTGTGATTTATCAAATAAATTAGTAATATATACCAACATAAAAGTTACCAACGCACGATAAGCGAGCGTTGTACAAAGCGGAATGTCAAAACGCGCACCCCTAATTGTAATTTAGTAGTAGTGCGATATCAAGATTATCCGACCACGCTATACCTTCCCAAAATGTATTTGACTTATGCGATATGAAGGCCTGAGCACCACGCCATTTACAATAACCCACTTAATCATTTCAAATCGTAATGCGACCGAGGTGTGTCCGGAGAGGAATTAAAATGCAATAATATCCCGACCAGCCGGTAATTCTGGCCTGTCTCAGATCTGCTGAGATTATCTTAAAGTATTTATTTATCCAGCACTCCCTCAGGGGGTAGATAGTATCAGAAAATCAATTTTGCATCAAAACGTCGAGGAGGCGTAAGGTTTGTGGCCATGAAGTTACAGGTGCCGGTGAAATGTCGCATTAAAATGTAATGGCAATTTTACGTGTGCCCAAAAGCTTTGTGTTTTTTCATCGTGAAAAAAGTTTGGTTGTAAAAAGTATGATTTTGCAATATGTAAAATCAACTTACTACGACCGTTATAGCAGTTGCATAAAAACATAAATATTAAACTAACGGAATTATCAAATCCACTTTAAGTCACTAAAATAACAGTGATCTAATGAGTGGTATAGGTATAAAAGTTCTTACTCACATACCCACTCACTCAATTTCATATCTTTGACCTTTAGGTATTTATAACATTACTAGCTACGCCCCGTGGTTTAACTCACTATTTTCAAGAAACTATAAATATTTTCCGGTATAAAAAGTAGCCTTTGTGTTAATCGAGGGTGTAAGCTACCGCCATACCAAATTTCATTCAAATCCGTTCAGCCGTTACAGAGTTGAACGGGAACAACCACATTTACATACTTACATGCTTACATACTTACCCACTTACACACATTTCATCATTTCGCATTTATAATATTAGTGTGATATTCGAAATTATACAGCCAGGCCACCAAAATGAAAAATATACTGTAGCGATTTCGTTATCATTCAAATTAGAATTTCATGCATTAGTTGGACTCTCGAATAACAAACACGTGTAGATATACAATTTTATAAGGGTTAAAATAAATAATTCAGTTTATCCTTCGCATCGTTACGATTTCGTAAGCGCTTATTAACCCGATGACGTGCAGTTACTTAGATATAAACTTTATTGGATTACTGGAGCGCTTGACGCTTGACTTAAGCCTGTGTAGACGTTGCTTAAAATGTAGCACGTACAAGGCATATCTAACATGTTTACTGATCCACTTTATATGAGTTATATTATCGCCATACATAGCTACATCGCAGGACTACTGGGGATATAAACAAAATAAAGAGGACAGGTACAAGCCCAGCGCAGCTAAGCTGCCATCACGCCTCCATCAATGATACACAAATCATAATAAACTTCATACAAGTCGAACTTACGGAGTACATGCGTGTTCTCATAACTATCCCTACATAAACATCGATGTATGACGTAGAAAGCAACAGAACGAACCGGTTCGACATCATGGATGCACTTGCACACATATAAAACTGTCCAATTAACTTAGGCCCGTGACAGTGAGATCAGTGTCTCCGCAGAGGTATGTGAGGAAGAATGCCTCCGAGAAGGGAAGAAGCTCATAGCTGACTGGTCGGTGCGCCGCCAGGCGATTCGAAAGTGGTCTAAGGCGAAGAACTGCCAAGAAACAATCTGAACTGTAATTACTGCCAATATCTAGTTTAACAGAGCTTTACAAAGCATACGGGGAAAAGTATATAATTGTAATATGTATACGCTTACTAGCCAGGCTTTTATTAACCACGTGTTTATAGGTAAACTCGTATACCTACAGAGAAACGGTAGTCAACACAGAAGGCTAGGCAATTAAATTAAAGTTACTTAATTTTGAGCTTAAGTATTTATTAGTCATTCTCTAGGTATAATAAAACTCCGATATCATTTTCTACATATTTTAGGATTATGCCACTTTTTATCACAACATGAAAATATTGTGGTATTTAATTAGTATAAAACATGAATCATGATAAACGCTTTTGAACCAAGATTTGATAAATCTGATTTATATTACCATATTTATCATATTGTATTTTCAATAAAAACAAAATATCCGAATGCAAAATGTAGCTTTTTATCAATAAAACAATAAAGAAGTATCCAACGACAGGAGGTATTCTAAGAACACACAAAGAAAATACATACTTAGTACTTATATACACCCCAAAAACATAACCCTCCTTCTTGGAAGTTCTTTGGTAAAAGTTAAAAACGTAGAGTGGAAGTTAAAAAAGTCTAAGTTATTTTTACTACAAAGTAGGATACATATTTCTAAGTCCGCTTTTCCTGTACACATACAATTATACTAGTTTAATCAATAAAATAAGCAAAGTAGAACAAGATCAACTCTCTTAGAGAAATCTATTCAAGAAGCTATTTTTATCTAGTATCTACTGCAATTGCCACTGTAAACTCGTACTCTATACACTAAACAGAGCTAACTATTTATGGGTAATATAGATAGGTTCCCAAGGACTAAAGCGCGCACTTGCATGTTTTTAGGGTTCTGTAACTCAAAAGGAAAACACCTTTATAAGGTCACTTCTTTGTCCGCCTATGTGTCATAACCCTTTTTTGCTGGTAAGCATGTAGATGCTTATATTAATTATTTTATTTATATTATTTATATTAATTTCTACTTGATATCATAACCCTTTTTTGCTGGTAAGCATCTACTTTTTTGCTGGTAAGCATCTACTTTTTTGCTGGTAAGCATCTACTAGATGCTTACCAGCAAAAAAGGGTTATGATATCAAGTAGAAATTAATATAAAAAAATTAAGTATAGGTCCTTTGGAGTTTTATAAAAAATCAAGCTTCTACGTCAAAGCAATAAAAAATACGGCCACTTATGCCTCATATTTTGACACTCGCAAGTAAATCAAAACCTTTACTGTACTTCCCGTTGACAATCATGAAACTGGACAAAAAGCAAGGAGCACAAGTACATGAATCTAAAAATCCTTAAATTTAAGATAATTTTATTGTACTTACGTTATTGTAGCAGGAGAATTGACCGTGACGTAATCGAATGTATGGGAGATATTTTTATAAGCACAAAGTTAAGTTTGTCCTTCAATCCAACTTTTGTTTTCGTTAGAACACTATTCGGTCGGTGCTTTCATAGTTATATAATTTTACGTAAAAAAAGTTGTATGGAACCCTCGGTAAACCAGTCAAGTTCGCACTTATCCGGTTTTTTATAATATTATGTACTTTTGTCCAATTGTCTTTTCTCTTTCTTTCGATAAAACAAAATGTAAAACATTAATTGTTTTTTTAACCGACTTCAAAATAAGGAGGAGGTTTTCAAGTCGATTGTATTTTTTTTAATATTTGTTACCTCGGAAATCCGTCATTTTGTAAGCCGATTTGTAATTTTTTTTTGTTTTTTGGTTTACTTGGTTTTTTTTTTTTTTTTTTAATATATATGTACTTCCAGATTGGTCCCACTTTTATCAAAATCCAGTTTTGATAATGGGATCCATGAGCAATTTAGGGAAATTCTCAAATATTATTGGCATACATATAGCGATTATAGTATTTTCAAAAAAATAATTTTATTGTTAAAATAAAATTATTTTAAGATAAGTTCCTAGATCTCTGACAGTGTTCCTTCGATCTTAGCACGTATATTTGAAATGGTTACCTTGCAAATTATTAATATTTAAGTAGAGTGGTTTGTATCAACCTATAAGATACAGGCAAATGTATTAACATCAGGCAGGATGTAGACAAAAGTTTACTGACACAGAATTAAAAAAAAAATGCAAAGAAAAAACAAGGATACAGAAATACATAAAACACGTAATGGCCACTAAAACATCGTTATAAAAGAAAACGATAAAAAATATTATTAAGAATAACTAATAAACCAGCGACGTAAATCAAATCACAATATACCTATGAGGTTTTTACCTATGAGGTTTTATTTATAGCTATCTGAAATCCTGGCTCATCTGGTATTATTCAAAAGCTAGACAGTGCAAGACCTAGCCACAGTAAAAATTGTACAGCAAGTTAACGTTCGCAATCGTAAGGTATTGTAAAATTCTAAATTTAATAAAAATTTCTTGCTGTAACATTAAAAGGAACAAGATATAGGTCGAAAAACTAAAATAATATTAGGTAGTTAAGTATTCATACATAAGGGTCAAAATATTAGCCCTCTGTTGTTTCGCGTATTCGGGAAAAATATAGCCAGCGCAGACAACCTATTTTGAAACTACTACTTTTTTCTACTACTGTTTATCTTTATTTTAAAAACAAAAAATTTTTTTTTTTTTGCAGAAAGCATTACTCATGCCTGCATGGTATGTAAATAGTAATCAACAGACGGAAATTACTTAATGCGTTTCGGAGATAAAGAAAACTTTTTGGAAAACCAAGAGTTGTTTTACGATAACGATTTAAGGGCCGTGCCACCCAAATACGTTATCAATGCTTCTACAAACGCATTTAGGCGTGGTAACAGGTTAAAACAAACGTTGATTTAACGTTTAAACTTTCGGCCCAATCAGCACATTCGACTCGGCCACCAATAAATTTATCGATAAAAAGCAAAACGTTAATAAGTTAAAGAGCATGGCGGTAAATCGGCAATTTCAGACAACGCCGTTCTGCGTTGATGGAATTTATCGCATTTGGTGACTTTTACATTTGCATTTCGTTACCGTAACGAGAGTAGGTAATATTGACCTTTACAAATGATCAGCTCCAGATTAAAGCCATGTTTTAAGTTGGCAGCACAGAATTCTCCTTATTAAATTGGTTGGCAGGATTGGTTAAAAATTATGTTATTCACATTTTTCATCAAAATTGATCCAAAGCTGTCGAAATTATTACAAAAAAATTGAATGACTAAGAATGTAGAAGATAAACTACTAATAAATAAATCACTAATAGATAAATTACTATAATATATCAACCAAAAAAAAAATGCAGTTTTCAAAGCGCGCTTACTTACTGTACCAAAGAACATTTATCCTGTATTATTTATCTGTGCCTATACAAATTCATGGGCATAAAACCCGGGTACGACCAATCCCGGTTGCACCCGGACTTTATGCATGCATAATAATTATAACGGGCGGACCCGCTGTAGTAACCTTAAGAAAAAACAAAGTAAAGACCTTTCCAAGACATTACCATCAACAACCCACATCAAATAACATTTGGGTTTAAAAGACCTCTCCCAAAGCACGCCACTTAGCTATGCTCTACTTTTTTCATGTACAAATGTCTAATTTGACTCAAAATCCTTATTTTATTATTTCCTTGTTATTATTTTCTTCTTATGTTTTGGCTCCACATGTAGTGTATTTTGCCAGTGTCAAATATAGTTGTTTTCTAGAACCGCGTAGTATTTCTCAATGAAAACAAGCCTCAGTCATAATTTAAGTCAACAATTTTAGTCACAGTCATGCTTCAGTAAAGTGGCGGAAGCTTTACTGGAAGCTTCTACGGAGTTTTGGAAATAACATGAAAGGTCACATTTCACTACAGTACTATTCACCAACACTCATGCACGATCAGGACCACTTAATGGATAAAAATCCACCATTTACACAATTATTGAAACTCGAAATAGCATAAGTTGTGGAAAATAAAATAAGTAATGACATACAAATACCACACAACAACAATTGCGACATGACTTCTTTACTTTTCTGCCAAAAATCCAAAACGTCGTTGTCAATAAAGGCATGACTGTAAACTGCGTGATCGTAGACAAACACCTTCAAAGCTGGTCGAAAAACTCCAAGTTGGGCGAGTTGATATGAGTAGGATGAGTTACCACTTTCGGTCCCAAAGGGTAGAACTAAATCAGGGGACTCGATATATAACATTTGGAGGTGGGTCTACGACCAACGAAAAAACTCGGGTAAAACATGAATCGGATGGAATAACATAAGGCATTTCACAGCAGTAGAACGTAACGTTCATTAGGGCGAGTGTCGATGGCCGCGCGGTGGTCGCAAGTTGCATAAATCAGTCCCGGGAATGCAGCAGGCGCCTTAATGCGCTTTCGGTGTCGGTTGAGAGCTCGACTTCTAGACAAGTTGCTCCTTTATTCTAACACGCAGGATACAATTTTGGCTGTCTATCTCTTGTCTTTTTCTATCTACAAGATGGCCCATCGGCAAGTGTCCACCCGAAAAGGGCTTATAGAAGGTACTCATCATTATGAACAACTTTTACAATGGGACCAACCCTGAAATCTTGGAAAAACAATCTGCTGTTTCATACATTTTGTCGAGTGTCATTGACATTTTTCTAATAATCTAATTCATTAATAATAATTTAATAATTTTATGAGTTGAATTTTGTTTCCAATAATTGAAATTTAACCATTATTTTAATTTTAATAAATTTTAATTTTTGTAAGTTTGTATTTTTCTGTAAACAGTATTTAAAAGTAGTGTACGTAGTAATAGTATTGTAGTGTTTGTATTGTTATTGTTTCATGAATGAAGGCCTTGCCCCAAGATGCGGGTGCTTAGAGGCACCCAGTTTGGGGAATAGCGCTACAACCGCAAATGTTTTTGTACCTACTTTTTGTAAAAATTAAATAAATAATTTGAAATAATAAAAATAAAATATAGCTTAAATATGGATGTATCGCTAGTGAAAATTATCACAGTGATTTTATAATATTTCTTGATGTTTTTAATCAGATTGTAATTTAAGTAATTAGTGGAATTGGCGTAATACGGCACAAACGAAAAAAACTGAATATGCGACCAAAAGACCTTCAGGCGGGAAGAACGCATCTACGCATTATAACTCATTTCAAGGGAATGTGGTGTGAATTTACTACCACTAATCTGTGAAAAATAAAACAATAACACTAACTCCATAAAACAAAATGCCGTTTTAAAATAACAAGGCCTACGAACTTCGCACGCTCATGCTCCGCCCATTATTTATTATTATTATTGTAAAACTAATAATAGACGAGCTTCATGCTCATCGTTATATTAGTATTTTTAGCATTACTGCCTTTACCTAGAAAAACTTTCTGGTTTGATTCGGTAATAACACATATTAGGTACATATAAATCTCATTATTAAATTTGATCATTGGTAATTGACAGATATTGCAATAAATTAAACGATAGAGCGACCTTAAAATTAGCAACCAACATCGACAGCGGCAGAACCAGCGACTATTATCAATTTTACCATAAAATTAAAATTAAAAATTATTTGAATTACCAATACCTATTTTACCATAAAATTGCTAATTCAGTTAATATAATAATAATTAGAATAATATAATTATATTGGTTTCTCTATAATTATTCGATGCAGAGATAAATTATTGAGTATTTATTTTAATTATTTTTAGGAATAAGGTATTTCACGGGCTGTTTGACATTGGTCAGGTTTTATTATGAGTAATGCCAAGATTGGTGCATTATGTTTCTTTAGCATAAAAAATATGTTAATGATTGTTGGCAAGTGCATTGAAGGTACTTAATCTAAATAAATGAACAGTAAAAGCAATATTTGCCAAGAAAAAAATAAAATAAAAAAGTTTATAGATTCATACCTTTTTTTCAAATATTTTCAGTCAGTACGGAGTTGAGTGAGATTATCACAATATTTTTCTTAATTATAATTTAGTGTAATTTCGATTTTGGTAGAAATGGTTTACAGACCCCTTTAATGATGAAATTAAGTGATACTATCACCGTGTTAGTAACAAGCTAGATAATAGAGCTTGTCACTTTAAAATTACACGTATACTTACCGAGTATTTGTTGACCCGTGAAGTTTCCTATCCCTTGCTACTTGAGCATGAGCACCTAACCATGGCATTACACCTTACAATTGATTACTGTGGATTCTGTCAAACAACATTTCTTCCTTTAAAAAACTTTATCTGACTTTGAAAACTCATTATTTAAAATAAAATTAAAACTATAATAATTACTTTTTTTTAAAAGCATTCGTAAATAAGACAACAAAATTCTAATAATAATGAAAAATTCATTAATGGGTATGTCCTAAAACTGGGATCAGAATCACAAGAGGACGGGCAGCATCGTCCTCTTAATAAACGGTAAGCCTTCTGCGATCCCCAATCCACCTGTCAAGCGTGGGGATTATGGTGACCCCCCCTAACTATGACATCAACATCTTCTGGCTGATGATGATGATAATAAATGAAAAATTAACTTCGTAATTTTAAATTCTCTGAAAGAAACTTAGTTCTGGTACCCAATTAATTGAATTACGGTAAACGAGATGCGAATAATAAAATGCGACCGAATCCTAATTGAGTGTAAATCAACAGTTCGGAATAACAAGATTGCGACCATTACATTACAGAGTAAAATGTTGTTAAAAATACATTTTTATGACAATATATTGAGTAGTAAAAGCGACACTTCCCACTTGCGACAGCCAATCGGTTTAGGTCGATTAAATAAGATATTCGAATCGTATTCAAATAAGCGAGTTTCGACATAATACACTTTTATTATTTCTCTTCGGGTTTAGGTGTAGCACACAATGTTGATGCGATGTTTGAAAATCAGAATCTGTTTTTTTTTTCTCTTATGTTTTGTCTCCACACGTTGTGTATTTAGCCAGTCTCAAGTATGGTAATATTTCAAGGGATGACAAATATTTCACAATAATAATTAAAATAAGTCTCAGTCATAGTCTAAGTCAAGCAAAGTAAGTCACGATCAAGTTCACGTCATGCCCCAGTAAAGTGGTGGAGACTTTACTAGAGGTTTCTATGGAGTTATGGAAACAACACGATGAGTCACGTTTCACAACATTATACTATTCACCAACACTCGTGCAAAAAAAAATGTGTAAAAATCCACAATTTTTATACATTAACACTCGATATAACACAAGTTTTGGAAATTAATAGAATGACGCGACATGACTTCTTCACGTTCCCGCCAAAAACTCAGCAGAATCTGTTTCTACATTTACAAAATAATCAAAAAATATGTACTTAGTGTGAATTAGTTACCGGTAAGATCACAATGTAAATTGTTTTACCTAAAACTAAACGGTTGTTTTCTATAACAATATATAAGTTTTAGTACTCACGGGATATTTACCCAAGTTTTGTTGTTTATGACTTCCCGATATTTCGGCGCAGTTGCATGCGCCGCATTCACGGGTAGACTGAAGATGCGGGTGGACGACAAAAAGGTTGTTCTACCTTCTCTCGCAAGTAATAAATGAATATGAATATATACGAAAAACCCCATAACATTATTTCAAACTCCATTCAGGTGGAAAAATATTTTTATTTTAATAAAAACTTAGTAATGTAATAATTTTACCATGGAAACTGACGTGGTTTTGATACATTTTGTTGACGTTGACCGTTGACGTAACGCGCGCGACGCGCCGCAGTGCAAGGCAAGACGAGGTAGCGCGCGTGTCTCGCTTAGCATTCCTTGATAAAGGTCACCGAATGTGATCGAAAATATAGTCGAAATAACTGACTTAATTTAACGTGAGTATTCACGTTTTATTAAAACAAAATGTAATAATTGCAAAAACTGTTAGTGGGTGTGTTTGTTGCCATTACCTTAACGACTTGACGGATTTTAATGTCTTTTGGCATGGAGATAGCTTGCACCGTCGATACACAAATGTATATTTGCTTTTTATAACCGAGAAAAATATGTATCAAATACAAATACGAATAATTTATTGATAACACCATTGTTACATGTCAGAGTGCCAGTTTTTGTAATTGCGTTTACATCTTCGATCGCGTTTACGATGATTTGTATGAGTAGTGCCATTTAGATGACGCTAGATAGACTGCTCTTATTTCATAACAAAATATTATAGTTAACGTTAACGCGGCCGAGTAAGTAAACGCATTTGAAAAAACTCTAAAAAGAGGGGAAGTTTGCCGCGGCACTATTTACCGGCCAATTTTGATAATATTTGGCAGAAACCTTAAGTACTCAATTCTAAATAAGAATTTCGAATATGAGCAATTTCGGTCAAGAGGCTATCAAGATATAAGGTCGTGAGTTAGCAATTATTGACTTCGAAAGGGTTGTGAAAAAAAGTTTGTCCTGTACTTTTCAAGTATATTATGTATTTAATTATGTTAGTATATGTGTGTTTGTGTACCTGTATTACCTCCTTTAGCCTAAATTGCTTGACTCATTTTGATGAGTGAAATATCGTTCGATTCCTCTTTATGTCCAGAGTGCTTAGGCTACATTTTGAGTCGGGATTTTGTTTTTGTTTTCAAAATAATCAATACTTTTTATTACTTGTTAACTACGGAACCCTCCGTTTTAGCTTTAGTGTTATCGGGTAATATTCTAAAGTTAGCAAAAAATGGGCTTGCAAATTTAGATTCCTTTATCCAACATCTATAATTATTATAACATATTTCTTACAGTAATGCTGCATCGTGTGAATACCGCTTAACGTTTTTATTATTTCTCTCAATTTTTAAAACTTTTACTGCGTAAGTGGTATGCGAGCTGCTTTGGACTCGGCGGTTAAACATAACGGTGGTGTCAACGTGATATAATATAACTCGGCCAGTTTTATGGACTGGCATATGATGGCAATGACGCGACGCTATACTCGTACCTACACTCACACCTAATTGCCTTTTTTCTCTAAGTAATTTAGATACATAGGCAGTCACTTGGTGACTAGGAAATTTAAGCATGAATGAGCACTGAAACGAATGATACCAAATCGTATTCTGTTACAAAACAAAAAACTATTCGCTATTGCTGATTCGTCCAAGTTCATCAGTTCGTTGGTAAATTCAACTACGCCAGGTAAAATTTTGGAGTTCTTCTCGGAGCTTAATATTACTTGTAAGAGATTTAAACCCGCAACCTACGCTTTCCTCAAACTTAAGTGACTTTTTGTCGGAACAACGATTTCGTAATGTTTCGTATCTTAGATAATATAATGACCCGTGGTAAAGGGTGGAGCTAAAATTAACTTTTGTTTGGACGTTACGTGAGGCTCTATATATTAGAAAGTCATTTCGCATTGAGTCTTCTTTACCTTGGTATTATTATTTAAACTGTGGTTATAGTTTTTCAATTGTATAAGACGATGTAAATAACAAAACTTGCAATTAAAAAAACTTTTTTTTTTATATGTAGTTACTTTAAAAAGAAGCGTTTTTCTGTTCGTCTTTATTACCCGACTACCCAAGAAGGACGGTTCTTGGGGTTTATGTATGTAAACAAGCAAATATTTATGTAAGTTTGTGTGTTCCTCCTACCCGCCCTCTTCATCCACCAAAGACAGTTTTATACATTTTCTACGAGTTAAGTATTTAGTGAAAAATCTATTTTGTTTTATTTTAGTAAAACGGGAATACTCGCGTTAAATTGGGTCGGTTATTCCGGCCATCGTATCGATCACATAAGTATTCCCGTTTTACTAAAATAACTATTATGTTGTACGCTCATTCCAAAACATATATTAATATAAATATTAATATAGTTTCTTAATTGTATTATGGAAGGTAGCTAGTAACCTAAGGCGTTGACGACTTTATACAGTTTCAGCATTTATTCGTCAAAGGTGAAGACCATCTTAATGCGACGAGATCTTTTACGAGCACACGACCAGTTTTAGGTATCTTTTTATTCCACCAAGAAACAAATAAAACTACACTTGAAACTCGCGACTCGAATAGCTTTTCGGGTCCAGAGGTTAAGTTTACTTGAATTAAGTTAACGCAGCTTTGAGGCAATTTCGTCCAAGACATTGCAGGAAAATTATATCACCAGACTCGATAACGTCCGAGGTACCAATTATGACTGTAAGCGGAGTCATCGACACCAGTAAATATTTATGCATATTGGGACCAGATAACTGATGTTGTAAATCGAACTTTAAAAATCGAACGCATGTAGATAACTACAAATATCGGTTTATCACCTACTTAAATTAAAAAAAGTGATAGGTACGAATCAAAGTTATGTTCTGCATGAATACATAATCTTTGGGAGTTTCAGAACGAACCTTTTGATATCATTCGCAAGAAGGGCTTATCGTAATTTAGAGCTCCAGATTAGACTGCGCCCGCCGACATTCACTAACGAGCATTTATTAAACTCAACAACGGTATGGTGCCAATGTTTTGTCTTCTGCCGACAATTGTGCCAGTTAATTGGATTGTCTGATTAAATGCTAACTGTGGTTAGTACACTGTCAACAGATCCCGATAAGCTCGTTCAGTTAAAAAAATAATTAAAATTGTTTTATCCAATTTAAAAGGTTACTCACCTTTGTTGTTGTAGTTTGAAGTGGCTTTCCTGAAGATACAGCACAAATCTCCACCTCGTATCGATCCACGCCAGCTTCTCGGTCTAAAGTCACTGCCGTAGATAAGATTCCTAAAGATGAATCTATGTCGAATAATCTGTCCACTTGTTTACCATCACCGGTCACATTTACTATGTAATATTCTAAGCCCGATTTGTAGTTATTGGTTAAGTTTAACACGGCTGTCCCTACAGGCTCATTTTCAGCTACGGACACAGACCTAATGTTCGTCCAAGTTACACCCGTCAGCTGCGTACCTCCCATTATTACGCTAACATAAGTCTCTGTGCTCTTCTGTTCACTCAGCACAGCTTCATCTGTAGCTTTTATGACAAGGTTCCATCTCGCTTCGGGTACTGCCGGAGGGTACCGTAAAGTCAATGCCCCGTTGCTTCTATGCAAATCGAATAAATCGTTCCCACCGTGTATAAGTTTATATGTGACCAGCCCATTTGTCCCTGAATCCAGATCACGAGCCAAGACGTTCATTATAAATATTCCACGGCCTGCGCTTCTTCCCATCCTCTCCGAATGAATTACGGCTGCATTCATGGAAACGAAAATTGGAGCATTGTCGTTTATATCTTCGACGATCACAGTGACTAATTTCTCTGCGGATAATCTCGCTGAAGGCGGCTCTGCTCTATCGTATGCGGCCACAGTTATTCTAAACGTGTCGACGCGTTCTCTATCAATTGGCAATAAAGTATGTATGACACCAGTAACGTTATTTATTGCGAAGTGCCGCCTACTATCGTTAGGCTCTTGGTGTGTGATCGAGTAATAAACTTTTCCATTCAGCCCCGAATCTGGGTCCTCCGCGGTCACTGTTACTATCGGGGTGTGCTTCGGAATACCTTCTCTTATTTGCCGGACAATGGCCGTGTTTGTGAATACTGGCGCATTGTCGTTAGCGTCAATGACATTTACAATGAATGAGATACTCGAAGACAAACTAGGACTGCCGTTGTCAGTAGCGATAATGTTCAATGTATAAGACGTTAGGTCTTCATAATCCAATTGCTTATGCAGAAACAACTCACCCGAATAGCTATCAATGAAAAATGCATCTTTTCTATTTCCAGATGTTATAGAATATTGAAGTTCACGGTTAATTCCAAGATCTGCATCTGTTGCATAAAATTGTATAATCTTTTTATTTACAGGCTCAGTTTCTAGTACGGAAACATTTGATTGAGTTTGAGTGAATACCGGGGCATTGTCATTTTCATCTAAAACTGTTACTAAAATTGTTGTGCTAGCAGATAATTGTACAGTTTGTCCAGAATCGTGAGCCATTATTGTAAGTTGATAGTGGTCAGTTGTTTCTCGGTCTAAAGGTTTATTAATTAGTAGCTGGCCTGTAGCTTCATCAAGAACGAATTTTCCAGAGTCATCTCCTTCAATAAGTTTGTAATATATGTCACCATTTAATCCTTCATCAGCATCTGTTGAATGTACTCGTAAGATAGAAGCACCAACTGTAGCCCCTTCAGAAACCTCGGCTTTATAAGGTGTTCGCATAAAGACAGGAGGGTTATCATTGACATCTGTGATGTATATTGTTACTCGTACAGAGTCTGATAGTTTAACTTTTCCATTATCGCTAACAGTAACTGTTAATGTTATATAATTTTGTCCTGTATTATGTGACAAACTCTCCCTATCAAAAGATTTCAGAGTTCTAATGAATCCATTCCTTGAATCAATCCTGAAATCATTTTGTGCAATTGGTAGAGAAAATGTTAATTCTGCATTTCTGCCGATATCTCTGTCAGCGGCTGTTAATTTTCCAACAAATGTGTCCACAGGTTCGTTTTCCTTGATTTTAAAAATAAAAGTAGTGTTAGTGAACTGCGGACTATTATCATTTTCATCTAAAACATGTATTACCACTGGGACTTGAGAGGATCTTGGTGGTTTTCCACTATCAGCTGCTGTTATTGTTAAAGAATAGTAATCTCTTTCTTCTCTATCTAAAGGGCTCTTGACATACAAAAAGCCATCCGGAAATATACCAAATTTGCTATCTGTATTTCCTTCCACGATGTGATAAGAGATTCTACCATTTGCACCTAAATCAGCATCAGAGGCAGATACAGCGAAGAAGCGGGTATTTACCAAAGTTGACTCAAGTAATGAAGTTTCATAAGATGTGAGATCAAAGACTGGTGTGTGATCATTTACATCATCTATGAATACAGTAATTGAGTGTCTGGTGGCCAGAGGTGGAGTTCCATTATCAGTTGCAGTTACTTCGAGAAATATTGCACTTCCAGGTTCGTTAGATATAGGTTTGTTAAGATAAATTACACCCGTAGTTTCTGATATGCGAAAGATGTTTTCAGTATTGTAACTTAATGAATAGAATATAGTCCTGTTGGATCCTGAATCACGATCAGTTGCTCTCGCAAAGTAAATTTCCTGTCCAACAGCGATATTTTCTGGGATATGAATTTCATCTTTATCTTCAATGAATATCGGATAGTTATCATTCACATCCAATATCGAAATATTCACTGTAGTAAATCCAAATGATACTCCAGTCTTCGCCATTACCTTCAAATGATACGTCATTTTATCTTCACGGTCCACGTTAGCATCAGTGGTAATCATTCCGGTTTTTTCATCTATTTTAAACACATGCTTCGAATCTCCTTCTAAAATGAAATACGATATCGTATCACTAGATATTCTGGCGCTTATTTTTCCAACAAATCGTCCGACATTCGCTTTAAAAGTACCTTCATCTTCAACTAACTTGAAGCTATACCCATTGTATTCATCGAACTGTAAGTTTTTACGTTGGGAGGTTTTCACTATTTCTACAATGGCATCTTTGTAAGCTTTACGATTTACTTTATCTTTGCAAGATATGTTCAGTGTGTATACAGTTTCTGAAGCTTTATGAAAATCTTTCTGCAATACGATGTTTCCAGTCCAAGGTTCTAGTTCAAAATAACCGTTCCCACCGCTTTCAAGTTTGTACATGATACGTGCATTTTCTCCTTCATCCAAATCAAAAGCTTTAACTTGAAGCACAATGGATCCAGGTGACAGATCTTCACTAATACTTTCTATATATCGTTGGGGATAAAAAACTGGATCATTGTCATTCACATCCAAAACTTTTAAAAATATTGTAGCTGTGGAAGATTGAGGTGGAAATCCTTGATCTTTTGCAATGACTGGTAATTCATAATAAGGTATTTTTTCTCTGTCTAATTCAACTATTGCACTTAATTGCCCAGTAATTGGGTCTAATGTGAAAGTATTCGGATATTTTCTTTCTATGCTCGACGAGAGGTAGTACGACACTGAACCATTCGTTCCTTGATCATAATCTGAAGCTGTTAAAATAAGGATTTCTTTGATTGGTTTTACGTTTTCTAGAATAGTTGCGTTAATTTGAGATTGTGAAAAGCTAGGGGCTTCATCATTTTCATCTAAGATCGTTATTTTAAGTCGTGTGTATGCCCATTTCGGGTTTGGTCCTCCGTCTCTAGCAGAAACATTTAAATCCACAGTTCCTTGAATTTCACGATCAAGTACAGATTTTGTTGTGACTAGTCCTGTCAAATGATCAATAGTGAACCATCTATGTTGGTTTCCATCATAGAAATCATAATATATTTCAGCATTTACCCCTGTATCTTCATCAGTGGCAGTAATGCTGGCTACGTACGTTCCAGCAGGGGAAAGTTCTGTTAATATTGCTAAATATTCAGATTTTTCAAACACAGGTTCATGATCATTTACGTCATTTACATGAATCACTAGGAAAGATGTTGACGTCCGAGGTGGCGATCCTTTGTCAGTTGCGACAACAGTAAGATTGTATTTACTAAGTTCTTCTCTATCTAAGATTCCATTTACATGAACGATATACACACTTGAAGAATTATCTACCCTAAAATGATTTAAATCATTACCTGCCACTATACTAATTGTTGTAATACCATTCAGTCCAGCATCTTGGTCAGTTACTGTAATTGCAGCTACGAGAGATCCGTTTTTTGCATTTTCGTCAACAGTAGCAAAGTTGGCCGTAGAAGGAACGTAAGTGAAAGTTATAACAGGGTCATGATCATTAGCATCGATAAGATTGACAGTAACGTATGTTCTTGCATCTTGCCGCGGCACACCGTGATCTTTTGCAATAATTGTCAAGACGCAGGTCATATTACATGTCGTGTTACTACAATATTTAGGACAATTTAGCTTCTTAGCTGTTGTTATCACACCAGATTCAGGATCAACTGCAAATTGTTTCTCGGTGTCGGTAACTTCATAAGTTATTTTACTGTTATCTCCCAAATCACTGTCCGTCGCCGTCACTTTCAATACAGTAGTTCCCGGTGGAACACTTTCATTCAACGATACTGAAAAATCACTCTGATCAAATATAGGAGGATTATCATTAACATCCAGTATGCTGACGTTTACTTGGAGGTATCCATACTTTGGGGGATTTCCACCATCTCGGCCAGATATGTTGAGAATGTAAAAGTCTGTTGTTTCTCTATCTAATTTTCCAGTGGTTTCTAGATGTAAGTATGACGTTTGTCCGCTTGGATTTACCGTGACATTAAGCCGAAATTTACCTTCACTATCCCCGTCTATTATTCGATAATCATTAGCAATACCATTCTCACCCAAATCTTTGTCAGTCGCAGCATCCAGCAATAACTTAGTTCCGGCCGCCGCGCTTTCAGAAAAAGCGACTGCTATGCTCGGTTCTGGAAACTCCGGATAGTTATCGTTAACGTCGGTTATGCGTAACCTTACTTCAATGGGGTATGTGGGTTGGCTGGAAAGGACCACGAATGCATAGCGGTCCACGGCTTCCCTGTCAAGAACGGCATTAGACTTAATTACACCTGTAACTGGATCCAGAATAAATTCTTTTGGGGGTTCGTTGAACCGATAGGTGAATCCTGGTTTTATAGGAATTTTTCCAACGTAAGTTCCTGCTGGTTGGTCTTCAGGCACTGAAAAGTCAACGCCGGTGTCAACGGCTCGTGACTGCATCTGCTCGGCGGCAGCCACGCCTGCCCAGGCGAGCAGTGCCAGCGTGACCAGCGCCACGTGCCATCGCCCCATCCTCCTCATGACACTGACAAAAACATTGCAGGGTTGATTCCTCGTCAGCGAAAGTCGACTTGCGCCGGGAGCGATCGCTGTGTCCCGTTCGCGCAATATAGCGCGCTCGCTCACGTCAGGTATGCAGCATGGCCGCGACGACCTGCGCGCGCACGAATATCTCACGAAGAGTGCGACCCGCCGCGGTTGCGCCTACGCCGTCACATTCATTCGTAAACACACGTGACACTACACTATCCACACTTGTTTATTCGTCGTTTCCGTATGTGTTCACTCAAAAACAAGTCACTTCACTGTCACCGATTCCCCTGTCACACATTAACCCTAATTTTCAGTAATGTTTTGTTCGTCTGACAGTTGTTGCACGAGCGCGATGGGGCAAGCGGGCGGTATCGGAGCCGGCGCGGCACTGGCAGGCGGAGGCTTCCTCGGACTCCGCGCCCCTCCCCCGGGCTCCGCCGCCCGCCCCGCTGTCGCAGCTTCGAGAGCTCCCACTGTGGCTGCGTGATGATGATGCCAAGATAATGGCCCCGAAGGATTCTACTATTTATTGTTCGATACGAGTCACTCACCATTCCGAGAAAAGCTCACAAGGCACACAGATATGATTATGGAATATTGTTAATGGCCTTTACTAAAAACTTCGTAAAATAACTACTTTTGTGTTCTTTAAAATAGTTATTTTTTTTAATATATTGACGTTTTCATTATTGCACATATCATAATTAAGGGAGAATTTCCTACTAAAAAAATAAGTACTAAGTAAATTAATTACAAAAATAATTATATATATTAAATTATGTATTGCAATAATACTGCAGCACAACTATGTATGATTAAGTAAAATGTAATTCGTTGTAGTCGTAAATAACATTATTATGTAAATATAAATACTTAAAGTTTATTAACCAATTTAAAAAAAAATACTCTAACGCGTAGCCCATCGCGCGCGTTTATGTCTCACGTGTGACGATACGCCAACGCAGCCGTAGCAGATTGTAGAACAGATATCTACGAGCTGTTGCTTAATTACTCGCTAATTGACAAACTAATTTGTATGACTATTTATTAGATCGTTTTGGTATTGTAAAATGCTAAAGTATCCTGAAAATAAAAGTGCATGTCAGGAAGATTAAAAAAATATAACCCATGGTGTAACTTTCGATCAGTCACGTCGTGTTTAAAATAACTAAAATTTGTTCGAAAAAATGTAAAAATGCGCAAAACTTAAATCTTATCCTAACTAATATTAAAAATTCGAATGTAAGTCTGTCTATATGTCTATCTGTCTATCTGTCTCTCTGTCTCACTGTCTCTCTGTCTGGGTATTTGTCGCGTTATCACGGCTGAGCGGATCAAGCTGAATTTTTACATAATATAGATATATTATTAAGGGTCGAAGACGGATATAGGCTACATTTTATTTTTGTAGATTCACGCAAACGAAGTCGCGGGTAACAGCTAGTAAGTATTATTTTCAAAATAAAGTTTTATTGATGATTGCTAGAAATCCATCTATCGAGACTATTTGGAAACAATTACATAAAGCTTTTGTGCTTGTGCGAGCTTTTTACCTTTAACACTCTTGTAACTTAGCTTTAGCTAGGTAGCGCAGGCTTTCATTGCGTTTGTAGCTCTTCCCGATAGATGGCGTTAGTTGTTGAAACTGTCACCACAATAAATATAATTTCGGTTATATGACGCAAAAGTTTATGCAAAGTCACTAAAATTTCTCAATAAAACGGCCAAACTGATTAAAGAGATATTTTGTGATATTTTACCTTTTATCTTCGTACTTACTTATTTCTTAGAACCATACTTAGCGGCTTTTAAACGCATAAACCAACCAGAAAATCGAATGTGATCTACAAAAGACAAATGACAAAAAAACAGTTGACAATTTTCATATTTTATACACGTAGTATTCATGTTCTCTTTGTTTTATACTAGATGTCCCCACGACTTCATTTGCGTGGACATACTATCGCTGAAAAAATCCTACAAAAGTATGTCCATCTTTGTGATATATATTAACTTGCAATGTATGTACGTATCCTTTGTATGTATATATGTATGTATGTATGTATGAATGCATTTATGCGTGTATGTATATAGTGGTATGTGTGCATGTATGGGTCGAATCTTGCAACTGAATTTTAGACCAGTTCCGGTTCATCAATTGAGTTGAAATTTTGCATGCCTGTCAAGTTCCGATGACAATACAATATAATGACAACGAGCTGATCTGATGATGGAAAACGGAACTCCTCAGTAACTAACAGTAGCTTGGTGGAGTTGGGACTCATTTTGATCAGCGTATAGTACCAATAGCGGATTTTATAAAAGCTTATTTGGAAATTTATTTTTGCTAAAAGCTTTGATGATTTGTCCTGTTACGACTGCGGCAAGAGAGTATTATGTTCCTTGTTCCTCTGTATTATAAAATTAGTATCATTATTTGTATTGGTATGGATTTATCACATTTTAAAAATACTTCCATAGAAAAATGTCAACGACACTCCACAAAATGTATGGAACAGCTGTTTTTTTCTCTCTCCTCGAATTCAGGTTTGGTCACATACTAAAAGCTGTTGTTCATAATGATGAGTACTTTAACCCTGTTTCGGGTGACATTCCCTTTCCATAAAACTCTATATATTCAATAGCCACCATTCCAAAATAATGGTAGATGGACCTTCCTATTGAGGGGTATTGTCGATAAAATTTGACGAATTAGGCCCTCTTAAAATACCGCTAACAGATCGTGGGACAGACAATATTATATGTGATATAACTTATTCCCGAGTATATATATTTGTATGTCTTTGTAAGTAATATTATGGACAGATATCATTGCGTGGGCGTCTTTTGGTCTCATTTTACCCAAACGCCAGCAGTCTACAAAAGTTATTGCGCTGGTATACTGATACTTGCTTATTGAAAGATATATCTAGTAGATATTGTGTCAACGCACTGAATAGAAATGGTTTCGTTTTCGTTGACGTCACGTTATACAATTTCATAGTTATGCTTATTTTTACTATGAATTACAACTTTGATTCATTTGTAGAGGTAGGACTCTTGCAGAGTCCGGCTGGGGAATTACCTTTGCCAGCTATTCAACCGCCAAGCAGTAGTTTGTGAACATTACTGTGTTCCGCATTGGCAATATTTCGAGCGTATAAGAAAGATGAGTACTTATACTTGTTTTCGGCTCGAACAGCGATGTTCGGACATGCTGTATAAGGCGGTATCAGACTGTAAAAATAAGTAATATCCATAAATACAAAAATCTATTGCTATATGTAGGACGGAGCATCAATCACTTGAGAACGGCTAGACCGATTTGGATAGTTTATTTTTTGTTGTGCACGTAATTTTGCTAGGACAAGGTTTTTAGCGAGGCCGAAGGCTGAGCATCACGGGCATCAAAACGTTATTAAAATAAAAACAAAATCCCTGACTGCAAATTGTAGCCTATGTTACTCCGGAGCCGGACATACCTAAAGAAGAATCCAACAACAAGCCGTTTGGCTTCAGGAGGTAAAATAAGACTTAACATACATCCTAAGAACATTGGGCAGTTTGGTAGTAAAAACGAACAACAAAATATAACAAAACATAATTTCCAAGATCGAACTAGCAGTGGCAAGAAGAACTAATATACAGCCGTGGTACTGCGCTGTCCCTAAAATCATATTGATCGACAGTTCGGCAACTCCTGGCTTACCAAAGCAACCTTAGTTAAAAATAGCCTTATTCAAATACCTAGTACCTACATTTTATATTGGCACACTTGTTGCACGGGCTTGACGTCACCCCCCCTTTCCAGCTAGCCGTGCGCTGGCACCAGGGGGGCCGCGCCCCTAGTGGGTCGGCTGCTGACGTAAGGACTTACATTCATGAATGAATTGAAGCCCAGGCTCATCAGACTGACTTATAATAGCCCCGCGTATATAGATTCTCCTCATAGAACCCATAGATAAGCGTTGTTAATGTTGTTTATGCGCGTGAAAGAAAAAACGAGTGACGCCAGAGCGGGAATCAATAAAAGCTCTCGGTAGTTTGTAAGCGCTTGTGAGTAAGCACCGCTCTGATATGTTCACGGAAGTCTTTTTTTTAAGGTTCGTGCGCCGTTTCTTTCTGTCCGTCCGTCTGTGTGCTGCGGTCTTTTTATTCAGAGTCTATAAAGAATATAGCGCTGAAATTTGATAATTGAAACCGCTACCGATTCCAGGGCAAATTTTGGATATGTTGTGTAATATTTCAAGTACATAAAGCGTGGATGAAAAAATAAAATTCACTTCCCCATTTGAGTTGGATATTGGTGCATAGGAAATTTAAAATAACTACAATTTTTCAAACCGTTTTTCTAAATCACGCCCTATTTTAAAAATATTCGAATCTAAATTAACCCTTTTCAATTTTGTTACAAAACACATTTTGTTTTATTTAAACGGGAATACTCACGTTAAATTGAGTCACCATGTCAGTTTTATATTAAAATGTGTTACTTGACGGTTAAAATAAAAACAAAATTAAATGAAAAGGATCAAGTTGTTGATAGTATTTTCATAGACTAAGATACTTCTAAAACTATTATGATTTACTGAAGTGTAGTAATATAATTTATCAGATATGCCCGACCAACTTAAGCATTAAGTTGAAAAGAGTCAAACAGAATTTTCTGAAAAACCGCAAGAAAAACATTGCCCACAAAGAAAAGATTATATAATTTTTAATACAAAATGTTTATGTTCAAGTTTCAAGTAGGCGCAAAAATGAAGGACGTAAATGTTTTGATTTGGCCTTCAGAAAACATAATCCACAAAAGTGGGTCTCGCGATTGCTGGCCTGGTATCACTGACTCAAAATAATCTCAGATAAGAAAATAGATCGAACTTCCCGACATTATTTGTTTTCCTCTGGATGTATGTACCTTAACAATAATCACCATTTACTTCTGATTCAGATATATACTCTTTTATTTCGGTCCACTCCACCTCTGATACTGAAATAGAAAACATTACCCTCTCTCGGGCTAAAAATAAAACGTGCTATTTATAAATATCACACATTTTCACATCGGTCGAGTAACCGGTCTGACATTGTTACAACAAAGGACAATGAAAATACTTCAGACGCTGTAGGCACTTCACTCATATTTGATTTTACCTTTACAACAAGTACCCAAGTAAGGAGGTTTCGACGCGAGGTGCCCAAAAACGAAAAAGGCCACAATGCACATTTTTGGCCATTCTGGTATTTCAATGATTTTATAGGCGAGTGATCAAATCGGTAAAGTAATATTTTCGAAAAGTCACGTTCCCAGCCATAGATATCACTTTCACATATTTTATGAGCACTGGTTGGGATTTGTTTAAAATAAACAGGTTTTTTTTTAAATATGAATCGCCAGGTTTTAAAAATATTTAAGTTTTTTAATTCCTACTGTACGAGTTCTTAACTCAAAAAATGTTGACTATGCGTAAATGAGTCTTCTAATAGGAGATTAGAAGATAAATACTGAAAAAGTGGGGTAAAATTCAACCTTGGTGTTATTTCTGTACAAATCGATATACTCGGATACAAAAGGACGTATTCGAAGATATGATAAGTACGTATATGGGAGTACAGAGTATGAAATAAATTAAATCTCAAATAAAATAAATAAGTTTGATTTCGTCTTCTATACGTTCATATAAAGACCATTCATTTTTCATCCGATTGAGTTGAAACTTTGTATTTTCGAGGCTGAATACTCTATTTCGGCACCGAGCTCGTATGTAGGTATATACTTTGCAAGGCCGAATGTCAAGAAGCCTCCGGCAATGCTGCTACTACTCATATCCAATCCACATTCTTATTCAAGAAAAGAGTGAATAGGTACTTCCAAGGTAAGCAAGCTACATCTTCGGCCACATTGTCACGTTCCATCAGATGAGATTGTGGTCAAACGAATGCCTAGACCGAGGTAAAAAAAATATATTTAATCATGATCATCAGCTAGTAAAATAATATAATTAGTGAAAAACAAATATTATTAAACATTTTAAAGGCACCCATAACAATAAATTAACGCAAAACTTTTCGCAGGCAGCTTCCCTACGCCATACACAACAACTGTCCCGTGAGCCCATGACTTTTCACAAAACCTTTATAAATTCTACTATGAAAACTGACGTGGTTTTGATACATTTTGTTTTAATAAAACGGGAATACTCACGTTAAATTGAGTCGGTTATTCCGACTATAGTTTCAATCACATTCGGTGACCTTTATCAAGGAATGCTAAGCGAGACAGGCGCGCGACCTCGTCTTGCTTTGCACTTTATAAATTCCAAAAAAATACATGTAAAGTTTGTACAAACAAATTATAAAAAAACTGTCATTTTGAAAATTCTTACATTCATGATAGAAAGTAAACGTCATTTGTAAATTAAATTACATTACATTTATTTGGTGAACATGTTTCATGAGACGTTTCGCGCTGTTAAATATTTTGCTAACTTAGACCTTCTGATGCAGGAGAGATTATAAAGCCCTAACTTAAATGTTTTTGTTTTGGGAGAAAAAAAAGATGAATTAAACTTGTTTAGCGTGAGACTTCGACTTAGACTGCCCCGGTGGCTCAGTTGGTAGTGAACCTACCTTCTGTGTTTGGGGGCGTGGGTTCGATTCCCACCTAGGACAAACATTTATGTGATGAATATTTGTGTTTGTCTGGGTGTTAATATCTATATAAGTATGTATTTAAAAATATCTATGTACGAATATCAGTCTCTGGCAGCCATATTACAAGCTTTGCTTAGTTTGGTGTCAGATGACCGTGTCTGCAAAAATGTCCCAGATATTTATTTATTTATTTATTTTATGTAGGAAAGGCACGCAATAGCCTACTAGTTACAAAATTGTCAAAAGTAAACAATTTATTTTCCTATTCTGTGCGATATTTTCAATTAAAAAAGTAATTAATGAAAACCCCGTTGTCTTATCCTCGTCGTGGCACTCAGTAAATGAAGGTTGTTGCCGGGAATTTTCCATAGCCGTATTTAAAGGTCAAGCTCATGAATATAACGTAAAGGAAAACATTTACAGAAAAGGAAAAGCCGTTACATATACCAGCCGCCTCGTCTAGTTCATCGTCGTTCTACTTCATGTAAAAACTAAAAATACATGTGAAAATCAAGGGATTTTTCAACAAGTATTGATGAAACTCTTTTGTGTAGTGTATATATCTAACAATCTAAAAAAATAGGACTTCTTACTCTGCCGACAGCTACGGGACAAAATACACATTTGAAGACGTAGTCATTTCGTAGAGAAAAAATAACTAGGTAATTCTATATAAGTCTACATACATATTAAATAAACTTACGTCTTCAGCCTAAAATATTACGCGTTTTATTCTAAATAAAAGCGCTATCAAATCGATAGCCTGTTTCCAATGCCTGCCTGCTTCTTTGTTACAATGATGTACCTACATCATGTTGGTGTCTATTAAATAAATAAAAAAGTACCAAGAACAGCTTTTAGTGAGATTCTAAAACCAATTCCATGGACTTCAGAAATATGTTCAAATTAGTGTCATACCGGCTGTTATTAGTTATTGGGTTTTCATTTTATCATTCCACCAGCTTAATACGAGATTGAATGAACGCGATATTTATCATAGTTCACAACAAATAAAGCGATATTTTCCTGCGCTCCTGGGACTTCACTGTAACGAGTCCCTGAGACGTCCCTGACAATGTGTGGGTGTGTAGACCTTAAAATAGTCCTTCACGGCTACGAACTACGTTGAGATGGGCCAACTAGTTGTTCTTAGTTTATCCTCTAGAAAAACAGAGTTAAGTTATAGTGTATTTCGTTAAATTTACGATGCTAAGTGTTGAAATGCTTAATTACAATCCTGTTGTTTATTCTACATTCACTCTGTTCATCCTCTAGAAAATCAGAGCTAAGATATGGTGTATTTCATCAAATTAACAAAGCTAAGTACCAAACATTATTTGGAAAAGGTTAGTTATTGGGTTGCGTGTTGGGTTCAATAAAATCACAGAAGGTCGTGATTAATATATAATATAATTGACTCTAAAATTGACTGTACAAAAACGCTCTATATTTTTCTAAACTTGATTACAAAATTTAGTGTATTTTAATAGAATATTAATTATTATCTTATACATTAAAATTAGTATTGTCTATTAATCTTCAATACGTTCGCGCATCGTTCATCTGATTGAGTTGAAAGTTTTTGCGTTTATCGCGCATCGTTCAATCGACTAGGTTGAAGCCGAAGGCCGATCTTCGGTCCCAAGCCCTACACCTGCAAGGCGGAAGGCCGAGCTCCATTCCAGTCCCCCTACTACAGTATCTTCTTAGCAGGTTGTGTGTTACTACAGAGCGTATATTAGTCGTGGGCTAGAAGGAAATGAAAATAAACGTTGATACACGTATATATTTTCGCTTTTTGGTCTTGGATTAATGGAGCCACAGCTAAAGCAAAAGCTCCTACGAGACCGGAATGGAATATCCACGCAGATATAGGAAATATACTGGCAAGAGCTTGCTATTTAGGAGGTTTAAATGTAAAAAAAAAACTGGAAAGGGATGATCCCATCTTATTTGTTCAGGTTAATATATTTTTTGTGATGCTAATAAAAAAACATTTGCTTGAAAAAAATTTGCTTGCAGGTCGTTAACATATTGATATGACTGGTAGGCTTTTATTTTTTCAATGAACAACCTAAATTCAAGGAATTCAATGCAAAAAATGCTTCAATATTTCTATATATTTTTTAGTCCTGAAAAACGAGTACGTTAACTCCGCGTTCTCTTTCTTTTCTCTTACTGAAGTCTTAATCAAACATTTCTGAAGTACCGGGTAGGTGTCTGGTACGCTAAATGTATTCCCGGCCAAGTTAATAAAGTCTAAAAATAGACTGAGCTTCCCTCCCACGCCGTGAAAGGGACGAACGTATGCAGGCTGCGATTCTTTTGTGTCCTCCTCCTGAACCCTGAACGATATATAAATATAGATAGAGTATAGAAACCACTCACGGCGTTTTTAAGGAAGCGGGCTCTTATTTGCTATGGAACACTAAAACCACAGAAGAGAAAAAATAATACTTCTAAAATGTTACAATAGTTTCTCGAATGAGTCTTAAACAAGAATGTAAGCCTGAAAAAATAACAAAAGAAAAACATGATCAGACGCACAAATATGACCAAACTCTAAAGCTTCCTTAGTTCGCTATGTTGTTTTCTAGTTATTTGAACACTATGAAGTCGTTCTACTTTCTGAAACGTGCCTTTAACAAGTATCTGTAATATGTCTAATAAACAAAATAAAAATTAAAGGTTTGTCTTGGCACCTTGTGTATTATTCTAAAACCGACTTTCATTATATTGCATCTTTGTTGCAGGCAAACTATACAGACTATCGTAAAATAATAATGCCCAATGTAATTGTATGGTTCATAGACTAGTTAAAATTTGTATAACTCAGCATAAGTACTACATAATAATACATTACTAATAATACATTACTAATAATACATATACATAATAACAAAAATTATCGCGCTCACATTACGAGTTACGAAACAAAATTTCAGGGCCCTTATTCTCTATTGCCATAACTAGCTTGTTACGCGCCATGTTAAGTTAACTCCGTGTTAGTCGCATGAAACGGTATTCTCTAAGTTTCCTAAACGCGCGATTCTTCACGTCGTGGCACGATTGGGAGCCACGTTTAAGTTTAGAGCATGTTATAACATCACGCGTTATTGGCAAGTTATCTTATGTGCGATAGAGTATGAGGGCCCTGCTCGATCGGAAATTTATGAGTCTATACTCGCATACGAACGGTAAAAGCTTGTTTAAGGATAAACATAAGAGACAGAACAGAAAGGACGACTGATTATTTTGTAAGTACCAAATGATCCCACATTTTCAGAATTAATAAATATTCATTCTACATTTTCTTTTAAGTAAAATGTGGAGGTGCCTTCAAGGTTGTAAAATAACCAAGGTTACTTTTCTAAAACAAAGCAAAAAATTAAGATAAAGTAAGCTTAATGCCGAGTGGGCCTTTCATAAAAAATCTTAACATTTTTGTAAGTAAAGGAAAAATATTCGATATTAAAATGAAGCTGAATTGTTATTTTACTTCGTGGCCGGCTGTTGCTAGCGGTTTAACTGTAGGAGGACCTACCACTTATCGGCTAAGTAGTAGGAAGATAGATAATAACTTGCTATTCCCATTAACGCGTATTTTTAACCGACTTCCAAAAAATGGAGGAGGATCGCAAATCTTTTTCTTTTCGTTTATAATAGTTTTATTTGAAAGGATAAAATAAAAAAATAAAATAAATATCTGGGACATTTTTGCACACACGGTCATCTGACCCCAAACTAAGCAAAGGTTGTAATATGGCTGCCAGAGACTGATATACGTACATAGATATTTTTAAATACATACTTATATAAATATTAACACCCAGACATAGAACAAACACAAATATTTATCACATGAATGTTTATCCTAGATGGGAATCGAACCCACGCCCCCAACCACAGAAGGTAGGTTCACTACCAACTGAACTACCGGGGCAGTCAAAAATATACGTCCAGATTGGTCCCATTTTATCTAAATCCAGTTTTGATAATGGCATCCATGAGCAACTGAGGGAACTCCTCAAATATTATGGGCATACATATAGCGATTTTGGTATTTTCATCAAAAAGTCAAGTATTCAAAACATTTGGTGAAGTTGAACTGATGAAGAAGAAGAAGACAGATGGACACCGGAATTCCACAATCATAAGTTTAGTATTTCATGGGTGTCGCCAATAACATCTCGAAAGTGCATTTTTTTACAGTATTTTGTAGCGGTTTTTTTTTCTTTGTTAAAATTATGTAACCAAAAGCTATTCATTTTTGTATTACCCAACTATTGTTTGCTCTCGATGTTGATCGCTATTTAATTTCAATACCTAAACGTCGTTCTTCTACAGAGTTCTAGTATTTAACGAACAATGAGATTTTACTATGAAAAGTGACGTGGTTTTGACACATTTTATTTTTACTCGACTGCCCAAGAAAGAGTGTAATAGTTTTGGGGTGTATCAGATTGGGGTGATCAGCTTAGAAAAGCCTCCAACTGTGTGTTTAGAATTTATAACATGTAAGTTTAAGTGTCCTTTGATACATTTTCTCTCATGGGCCCTTTGAGAGTACATTTCATAATTCCATTTTAAATATGCATTGTTTATGTTTACGTTTTTTTAGTGTATGTCACGCAGTTGGTTTAATTTTTTTTTTTTATTAAGCCGTAACTCTAGCTTTCAATTGGGTGGCTATTCCGATTATAGCTACCTATAGCATTCCTTAAAAAAGGTCACCGGATGTGATCGAAAATAGAGTCGGAATAACCATTTATTATAGTCCCTTAAACGCATTTTTTTCGAATAAGATGAGATCTTGTTGACACTCAAATGAACCCATTTTCTTTCATACAATAAGCTTTGTCGCATGGAAGCTTAAGTTCATAATTACAAGGTACCAATCGACACTTATATCAATGTTAATCACAAAACTTTGGACACTACGAGTGGTTCACAGCACTCAAAGCGTTATAACATTGTTGTGGTGATAACGCGCTGGCCTCCTGTAATGTTGATATTCAAACACCCGGCCGATGGCTAAATCCTTGAAAGTGCATCGCCTACTACCGCTGTAGTTATGATAGTAGGTATAGAATGACCTAGTTTGTCGACCTGACATAGATCGGTCAACCTAAATAGGCTATTATATCTAATCGCTGAAAGATTAGTAGTACTTTCTCTATTGTAATACAAATAGATATATAGATAAACTCTATATATCGCCATAAAAAGATATAGCATGTATCTGTCATCGATGTCATGAACTGATTAGTTTTTTTTTCTAGCTTTTATGTTACTTGCACCGTTTGTGGTGTATTTTACTTCCGAACCTTCGGATTCATATGTAATGAGCCGTTAGGAGAATTCAGTATATATGCCATTCAATTCAGTTTCTTTCATCCAAATTAGATGGTATGGTAACTTTGGTAATTGCTAACCTGGATCTTTATGCGGTATCCGCTAACTGGATATATAGCGAAATTATATTGTTTAAAAATTACTACGTCATTAGCACCAACACATGGTTGGACGGCCAACTTCAACAGTCAACTTTTGAATACGCCAGTTTATTTTTTTGTGTGTTATCTTTTTACGTAATTTACTTTTTTTTTATCCTATCACTTCCATTTAATTTATTGGTAGCGTTTTCTATTAAATAAGGTTATCTAGGCTATTACAAGCCTAGACACAACAATCTTTTATACCATTTTCCTTGTGTAATATAATGGCGAAGTATACCCTATTTATATTTCTAAGGTCAACTAGTTCCACGTGCAAGATATATTGAAATTAGATATTAAGATATTGACGAAAATCGGGGAAATCGGCGAATTATCATGTCTGGCGAAGAACGGTAAGAGTTTACATAACGTCAATTTGGGTTGTGAGACAAATTCATATTTTGGTTATAAATAGAAATTTAAAAACTTTTGTCGGAAGAATAATTCGGCGAAAAACAGGTCCTCTAAAACACGTTTTGAGTTTTTCTCCAAATCTAGATGTGCTTGAAAATTTGTTTTCCCATACTCAAATTACCATTTATGTAATTCAATTTAATGTTAACTCATTTAATTTTTAATTAAAATGGTTCTTGAGTAATCTGGGATTTTGCACTTGAGTGTCGCTTACATTATTATACGCCGACTCGTTCGTATCTCTTCCTGCACGCGTAGATCGCATACATATATCACTCTTTCGCATCTTGGATTTTAGCTGACGACATATCGACTCTTAACTTTTTAGGTAATATAGTATGAGAAAGACAACAGAAAAACACTTACATTTACAGCGATTGTCAGATAAGATGACAAAAAAATACACGTAGGACACTTTTGTAGAGTTCACCTGGGGAAGAACCACACCTTTGCCAAGTAGTTGTGTGCGAAGAATACTGTATTCCGGATTGAAGGACAATGTTTCTAAATAGCCAAATTACTGAGCATAAAGAGATTAAACATCTTATATCTCAGGGCAAATAGCTCAGTGTATTGTCGTACATGGTTTTGAATTGTTAAATTCAAAATTATTCTTCAAAATTCCACTTAACTGTTATGGATAAGCTTACCATCAGGCGGGTGTACAGCTCGTCTCAACCATCAGCTGCATTAAAAAAAAAACAATATCGACTAAAAAGTTTATTTCTGAATCAAAATAAAATGAATAATGTTTTTTTTTTTACAAATAGCCACCGCGAAATTATGCTTTTAAAATAACCTAAAACGTTTCTATGGCAACTAATGCACATGAAACATGGACAGACAGGCTGACGGGTAGCATAGATGTCCTGTAACGACAAACGACAAGCTTGCTGAGTGAAATCGACAGAGAAATGCCGCAAAATCTACTCGCTTATTTATATAATCCTTGCTCAAGACAGGATAACATAATCAAACGAAGGCGTAACTCAGGTGGAAGGAATATGATAAAATATGACATAATAAGTTATTATTCTCGATTCAATAGTCCGTGGATAAAAGACAGCGTAGGAAAGAACTTGGAAGGTAGTGGAAACGAAACGGTCAACGGCAGTACTCTAAATAGGAATTAGCTTTCAAGTGATGCCGACAGATACAAAAAAAAACAAAAAAAAAATATTGGAAAAAGAGTTTGGTAAATGCCTTCGACACTTTTCACATGGAAAAGCCTTTAAGGTGCATTGGTTCCTGGTGCTGCAGGCGTACCTGACCTGGTTCGCTGACCTGGCAGCCTGACCCGATTAACGGCCTATACCTGGAGGCTGTAAAAATATAACATTTGTTCCATATAGCATAACTCTGTCCCATATAACATTTTGTGACCGCTTATTTTTTTTAAATAACATATTCATCTAAATTGCAACTAGGTACGCCGAAATGCCCTAGATACCAATCAAAATTTTGACTTGGTGTACACATAATGGATAACAGATAGGGAAGAAAGGTGCTTGAGTGGCAGAGTGGCATTCACGAGAATACACAGCGTAGGTAGGCCTCCCTCTAGGTGGACCGACGACATTTTGAAAGTCGCGGGCGAGTGATGAATGCAAATGGCAGATTTTCTTTCAGAATCGCACTCTAAGGAGGAGGCCATTGGTTATCAGCGGACGTTTTCTGGCTGATGATGATGATCACGTTATGATATATTCACACATTAGGTAATCACCAAGCTTATAATGCTGATTTCCAGTTTGACTTTTAGTTATTTAGCTTCCGAAAGTTCTATCGGCTCACGGCGACCAAACCCACAACAAAATATTTTCAATCAAACTCCATAAATAAACCTTCACCGGAGTTCTCCGGACGGAAATAAACATAAAATAAGCGAAGCATAATATCGTAAGCGTTTTAATTTGAAGCTCTAGAACTGTCTTGGCAATTATTAATTATTTATTGTAATGAACTTTACAATTTGACACACAATACCGTTACCTAGTCTCTGCCCCAATTTGAACTTGTGACCTTTAGCACTGAATAGTAAAGCTATATGAGAAGTGCGTAGATGGTATTATTTGGTTAAGAGTTATTTATGTGTTTGAGATGCTATTTATAGGATACTAGTTGTTACCCGTGAATCGTTACACGTTTCGAGTAATTTACACCACAGCTGTTATTTTTGCAAACTACGACCGAAAAAAAGAAGTTTTTTGACAATAATAATAATAACTTGGCTCACGAGGATACCCCCATGTGGGATGTCGACTCGACGATCAATGTTGTGATAGTCGTTTCGGCGAACGGTCTTATAGCGAAGAGTCTCGACTAACATCTCAAGAGGCTCTCGCTAGACGGTTGGGTGAAGGGCCAGATGCAGAGGGCAGTCATCCTTGACATGGCGCGCATTGTCAGGAGGTTGCTCACCCTGCAGCCCTAACCGGTAGCCTGGTAGCCCGTAGCGTGGGCCTTGCCTCGCTGCCGGCGGGACTCTAGATTTAGCTTTTATATAACATTTATGTTTTTATATTAGTATTGTAAAAAACCTAAATCTAAGAAAAAAATATAATACGTGAAATAATAATAAAACACCCTGGAAAAATACACTATCGAGATGTTTTTAGCACCACCCGTGATACTTAGTATTATGGTAGCCATCTGTGGTCTTCTTCATCTGTTCCACTTCACCAAATGATATTACTTTTTGAACGCAAAATAAATGCTTGGCGTGTTGATGAAAATACCAAAATCACTTTAAGTATTCCTATAATAAATCAATATATAATTATATTGATGGACGTTTTTTACACAGCGCCATCTAACCCCAAACTAAGCAAGCTTGAACTATGGGAACCAGATAACTAATAGAATACATAAATACTTTATTTTTGTAAATACATAGAAACACCCCGATAAAGAACAAACATCCATGTTCATCACACAAATATTTGCCGCATATTATGAACCTGCAGCTTAGAAGGTGGTAATTCGCCCACTAAGCCATAAGGCTAGTCAAAATATTTGAGGCGTTCCCCCAATTCTTAGTGAATTCCATTATCGGAACTGGATTTTAGAAAGAACTGACCAATCTGTAGTATATCCTTCAAATAAAAAAAAATACCGTCAGTATTTGTCTGATTTCATTTAATTTAACTTTAAACTCAACATTTTTTCTCAGGGGACTTATCTGTATAATCAATGTTATTTACGTACAATACATATTTTTCATTAATGATAATGGTACCTAGATTTTTCGTAGCTGATCATTCGAGTTGGCTTAGTAACTTTTGCGTGGGCATTGCCTGTGGGCGGACTTTCTGCCACAATTCTAGCGAGCGCTTTTAGAGTAAAACAATTGAGGTCTGTTTTCATAGTCTTTGGGCCGTTTCTTTGGGCCGTTAGATTATAAAACCAGACCAGACCAGGCCCAAATTTTTGGGATGCATCCAACGGCTGGTATATAGTTATGTAGGAATTACCAAACACCTGAGCACGTGTTTGCTTAAAAATCTGTAGAAATTATAGGCTTATATCTATATTTTACCATGAAAACTAAACGTATATATACGTACGTCCGTACGTAAATGTTTTTGACACATTTTATTTTAGTAACGGTAATATATGTACTCACGTTAAGAGTTTAGTATTCACGTATAAATTACTAAAATAAAAATGTATCTATTTGTTTATATGCTGAACACAAACATAAAAAGGCATAAAAATCAATAGCTTCATAAAGAATGAGTATATTTTCCAATGAACATGGAACTATAGCCACCTATTTTATATACATATATATTTTATATTCATTTGTATTTATTTTATATAAATTCAATTTCTGTTATTTATTAGTATATTGTCGTTATATTATGTAATTTAATTATTATTACGTATTATTATTAGTTTGTATGTCCATAATTATATTGGTTAATTAGAGTATAAGTATCATATAATCTCCATCATTGCACAACTGGTCTTCTACCTCTTCTATGAATCCTCTCACTCCTTAGGTTGCCTGGAAGAGATCGCTTTAAGTGATAAGGCCGCCAGCTGTTATACTACTTTTAAGCCTCTTTTTAAATGTATGTAAAATTTAGTGTGAACAATAAAGAGTTAATCTATCTATCTATTTCTCAAATAACAATATGAATTGATCAGCAAATTGACTTTCCCAGAAATTTTCAACCTTCTCCGAATTGATGTAAGTGTAGTTTAGCTCCGTACAAATGATAATGTTATACTCCCCTCGTTAAAGATAACGCTCGAGGCTATATTAGTATATATATATATTTTTTTTTTTTTTTTTTTTAAATTGAAAAAAGTTTTATTGGTGGTCGCTTAGTTCCATATAAATAAACCAGATTGATAAGCATTGTTACCCAAGCTAGGAATAAACCTGTGTTATGGTGTAACAATGCCCTCCGCCGGACAGTATGTACCAAATAATGTTGGTTTACAGTATAAGTAAAAGAAAAAAGAAAAAAAACTAGGATACAAAAGCATGCAATACAAATTAGATAATAGGACCTCGGTCCCCTCTATTAAACCCACCTACAATAAGACTACTCAGTGCAAGTTGATAATTAATGCTATAGTAGAATTTATTAAGTTAGGTATTTAAGAAACTACATATTTATAGCAAAGTATTACTCAAGTACATACAAAACTGAAATTGTATTTCATAGTTTTAATTTTTATAGCCAATTATTTCTTCTCACGCGGGTAAGCCTGAAAGACCAGTACAGCGGTGGCATGATAATCTTCCTATACACATATATATATATATATATATATATATATATATATATAGTATATAGTTGATATCTACGAAAAGACTTATGAATTTACTTATATATATATATATATATATATATATATATATATATGTGTATAGGAAGATTATCATGCCACCGCTGTACTGGTCTTTCAGGCTTACCCGCGTGAGAAGAAATAATTGGCTATAAAAATTAAAACTTATATATATATATATATATATATATATATATATATATATATATATATATATATAAGTAAATTCATAAGTCTTTTCGTAGATATCAACTCACGGACCAAACTGCTCATAATATAGGCATACAATTTGAACCCAATACTTATTAACGGTCTAGGTGAACAATAACAACGTGTTTAGCTAAATTCCACCTCTAAAGGGGTAAAATGGACCCCCGAAGTTTTTATGGAAATAAAATAATTTATCATGCTAAACCAATAAAACTCGACTTATGTACTAATCATAAAAGTAAGCAAAGGAATTTTTCAGGATTTTTCAAAAATCAACCCCTGAAGAGGTGAAATGGGGTGTTTAATTTACTGTTTAGCAAGCCGTACGAGCAAGCTAGTACTCAAATATTCTGCGTTAACAAATTGATGAAACAAGTACCGAAAAGGATAGATTGGCGAAAGAAGGAATAAGCTCATGCCCCACAGTGGGCTATTCAGCCGTTCTCCTTTCTCCAATGAGGTTGAAAAATTTCAACCTGTTTTATAAACGTTTTTATTTTATAAACGTGATAAAAGATCGTCTATTTTCATTCAGTTTACAAACCCGATTAAGATCCGATAAGAGGGAAGCAGGTACAGCATTAGACGTCTTCTGGCTGATGATGAGCAATTCCGATTGAAAATCAAACTAGAGCTACGATGAATGTCCAGTTCGTAGCACGCGGCGTAGCCATGTTCGTAGAAGCCTACGAGACTACAGAATATTTTATTTTATTATTATTTCCATATAATATTCGTAGCATTTCAACATGAAACCTCCTACGTTATTCCTCAGAGCTGTACCGCAACTGAATAAATTGGATATTTTTATTTTTACGACTACATGTAATATTCGCGTCGTATTGTTTAGTTTATGTAGATTCTAGCGAATGGAACAGTGAAAAGAATGTACAAATGGAGAAAATATGCGTTCCCTAATACTTTATAGAGTTTTATGGTTATGTGTAGTGTTTTAGAGGTAGCACACGTCGTCTAGGCGCCAGGCGGTCATCGACCCCTTGTTTGTGACTTCCGTGCCGAATCGTGATGCACTGTGACTGCATTGATCCCCTCCCCCCTACTCCCGTCCCGACCTACCTCATGGATCCCCCTCGAACACCTTTGACGGTAAATTACGGGATTGTGATGTCTCTCCGACTAGGTACAAGAAACATATACGTAGGTAGCTAAATGTTGCGTGGGTAGTTTTAAACCGTAGGATGAATGTATGACTGCAACGTAATAATTTTATGAAGCTATTAGTTGAGTGGGTACACCAGCCCACTCAAACACCACTAGCCCACACAAAATTTACTGAACAAACGTTTGCTGCTCTCATTTTTAGGCTTCTGTACTACAAAAAGAAAAAGGAATCCTTATAGGATCACTTCGTTGTCCGTATGTCTGTCAAGACTCTTTTTCTCAGAAACGCTTAGAGGTATCAAGTTGAAATTAACCCAAATGGAATTAATTGTAATTAATAATGATTAATAATTAATTTGACTAGCTTTGTGGCTCAGTGGGAGGATTTCTGACTTCTGAGCTGTAGGTTGTAGGTTCGATTCCCACCCAGGACAAACTTTTGTGTGATGAACATGGATGTTTGTTCTAAGTCTGGGTATCTTTTTCTATGTATGTATTTACAAAAAAAATAAGTATTTATGTATTCTATCAGTTATCTGATTCCCATAGGACAAGCTTGCTTAGTTTGGGGCTAGATGGCACTGTGTCAAAAAAGTTTACTAGTAATATTATTCTACTACTACTAATTATTATTAGTTTACTGAAACCTAAAGTCCCTTTAAGCTCTAAAAGAATCAAGCTTTTAAATCAAGTCAAAATAAAAATACGGCCATTTATGCCGCATATTTTGTCGCTTTTGCCGCACTCGCAAATAAATCAAAACTTATAGGATACTTCCCGTTGACCCAGAATCATGAAATTTGGAAAAAAGAAAGGTCTTACAGCACTAGTAGAGGAATTAATCTAAAAACCATGAGTTTATAGTTATAAAAATCAAAATAAATGTTTTACGATTACAAACTTTTTGTAGTTTATTTATATATATATTAATTAAAACGGTACAAAACACCAATTACATTAATTAATTAAAGGAACAATTATGATTTATGGTTGATTACATTCAAGTCAAAGTAGTTGGAGAAATGACCGTAACTTATATCGAGGTAAGGGAGATCATTTTTGCAACTACAAAGTTAAGTTTGTACGAAAGCTTCTTTGCGCGAATCAGCCTTGCACTTGTCCGTTTTTTTTTTCTCAGTTATATTATTTCGTCTAATCAAATTTTCTAGAAAGGTCACCTACGTAATGAAATCTTACCCGAAAAGGACGAAGGCAAGAGGAGGGTATTGTGTTAGAGGTGTGTGTATATAACCATCTACAACCTCAATCCTTTAACCGACTGAATTAAATAACGATCGATAAACTTTGCTTGTATCAGAGATGATTACTGGGTAGGGTAGGTGACGTCATCATAAATACAGTATCATAGAGATATAGTTATACTGTTTAATGTTTACACCAGATATTACATACTTAGGATTTAAAAAAAGCTTTAAAGTATATACCTAGTAACAACGGCGGTATTATCGCTGTATGACGGCTAGCTCCGTATCACAGTACAGGTACTATGGCACTGAAATAAAATATATACAACATATCCACACGGCTTCGCTCGCATGTGCTACAGTAAATTTAAAACCCAATTTCACCTGCACATTTTAGAATAATCTTGAGAAATGCCTTTATTTTATTTTTTTACTAACCAGTCACGATAATTTGATTAGCGTTTAAATTAAAATAAAATTGTACTAGAGGATTTTATAAGTATTATTTACTTAATAACGAAAAATATTTAACAATATATAGTTGTATATAATTATCCTCAGTGTAATTTTATAATGACGTATTGTAGTCAATTCCCGTTTGTATGGAGAACTAAGATCTGACTAATTTCACAGCACTATAATTCATGCCATCTCTATCTTGTGTTTCTATTTATTAAAAGACAGCGATAGCTTAATTACATTTAGTGAGTGCTTTGTAAATGAGAAAGCTTCTAACGCGTCAAATGGGCCTTAAGAAAGAAACAAAACAATAAAAGATTTGTCTTTTTTGTTAAACTTCTTCTGTTTCTTAGAAAAATGCGTTACCTAGAAAATTTTGTCGAGTTTGTGAAATGTTCAAGAACTTCTTAAAACATGAATTCATCAACATTCAAACCTCAAAAGTTCAGGATGAAAACTTTGGGAAGCTATAGTAATTAACTCCAGCTCGTGGGCCTACACGTGAATACCAAGCATGTGACTAGGCACCAGAAGCTATAGAAATCTACACGAGCGTGCAAACGCTGAAAAACGCCGCGTGGTGATCAGAATACTTAACTTCGTCTATTTCATGAAATGGGTTGAATTCTTGATGTAGCTGCAATATTGTTTTTCCCACAGTGCCCAAAGATCACCCCGCCAGTGTAGGTGTGATCTTGGTAGGGAAGAGCAGGAAAAACTTGGTGCCCGATTACGACTACTTATTACGACGATAACTACGACTAAACTTGTTGTTAGTTTTGTACTACGAAGTTAGCCGACAACTTTTTACACCGCATGTGAAGAGAATGCTTAAGCGTGATGACTGCTCTAAACGCTCCCCCATAATATCTACCTATGTTTTCTTGGGTCACACTCAATAATTTATAGCACATTTAGTCATGGCTTGGAGTGGACATAAAATTTAGAATAGATAAAGAATGCCAGTGTTATTTTCAGAATCACAAACGTGCGTATAGGGTTAAATGGAGGAGCCACAATCGTATTTACTGAGCTAAACTCTCGAGCCTCTGGTGGAAAATTTTAGTGCCATTATTTAGCCAAACCTAGAGATACGTATTATTGCTTAGTATTAAGCTGTTGTAGATACACACGTGTGTGAACCGCCGCCTACATCCTTCATTAATTCTTGAGCAGGGATTTGGTCTTTACTTAGATTAAGGTGCTACGTTTCCTCGCGCTAAGTTCGGGTTTTTTTGTCAATTACTCATAAAAACTAATTTTGCGCCAATAAATAGGTCTTATCAAAAATTACAGCAACCAAAAAATCAAGGTGAGAGCCAGTAAGTATAAGAACACATCTCACTAAACCAACGACCAAGGTGGAAATCAGCTTAATGGTATTATTAGCTAGACCAATATTATCTAGGTGATCATTTTAGCTGTAAATTTTTGACACAACCTATTTATTGGCACAAAATTGTTTTCAATAAATCCGCGACGAATTAAACTGTAATATTTATTGACAAAAACGCAAGAAAATTAGAATTTGGCGCGCTTAGTGGCACCTTAAGAGGTTTTAAGGCGAGATCTCTACTAAGTAGGCAGGTTGTTTTATAAAGCAGAGTTCAGGATAATGGAGTTTTTCAGCACGCTTCTGCTTGTTAGGTTAATTTTATAAATTTTTTCATAAAACATAATTGTATTATAAGGAAATAGATACATAAAAAGCGATTGCCAATGAGGTCTAATATTAAATAATTCACGTTCAATTAAGATTGTAGCATCTTTTTTCATCTCATGGGCTTATAATTAATTTGGGCCCCAACCTTGTAACCAACCCATTTATGTATAATGTTTTATGTAGACACACTGTACAAATTTCATATAACTAGATCATATAAAAATTGTAATGGCAAATTAATAGGGAGAATTCTGCAAAACACTTTAGATGTTATATTGAAAACTTAGAAAATTCAAATTGTTAATCGATTAACGGCTGATATTTAAATCGTCAGATAATTGTTATCTGAGGAATAATAATATATGGTGATTTGACATATTTCCTATAGAAAAAACTGTCAAACTGCCATATTTATTCCCCAGATAGTTAACAGATAACAGTTTAGTAGTGCTAGGGCTCTTCTGCAGAGTCTACCTGGGGATGTATCACACCTTTGCCAGTTATTCAACCGCCAAGCAATAGTGTGCAAACATTACTGTGTTCCGGATTGAAGGGCAATGTTTCCAGCGTAGTTACTGTGCACATAGAGATTTAACATTTAATATCGCAGGGTGACGAGCGCAGTGCATTGTCGCGCATTTGAACAGTTGAAGTTCAAAATTCTGGGTGGCACTGAACTGTTATGGGCAAGGTGACGCTCAACATCAGGTGAGCGACTTACTCGTTTCGTCACTAAATTCAATTTAAAAAAAAAACTGACGGTTGAAAAATCTGCCCTAAGTCTTTTACAAAATAATATTAGATAGATAGACAGATAGACAATTTCTTTATTGTTCACACCATAAATTACATGCACAATACAAAAATCTACTTAAAATTCAATATTAATATTAATATTCTACTAAGCTTAATGACTGCATATTTCCGGAGAGAAATTCGATGGAGTATGTGAATCCGCCAACCTGCACTGGGCCAGCGTGATGGATATGGCCTAGTCTTCGAGGGTAGGCTGATATCCCAACAGTAGGATGTAGTAGGTTAGTAGTACATCTGGCGTATTTAGAATGTTGTTACTACAGTACCTTCATTGCTTGTACTTTACTTGACTGTTAACATTTCCAAAGCTGATTTTACATAAATGTTGTCTACAGAATTCTCCTTTCTCCTGTATTAAATTGCCTTTGTCCTATTATCCCTGGTGGAAACTGTTTGAATATCAACGTTTTTGCGTGGGTTGGTAGAAACTTTTCTGCTGTGGATCCTATTATATAATCCGTCGCTACAGTAGGTTAAGATTTATGGTAATTCAATTTAATGTAATGTAAATGTAATTTGTTTTTAGTTTATAATAATTGAAATGCAACTTTATCAAACCTACATTTTTAAACATTGTGTTCTTACTTTCTTTTTGCGGAACCTGATACATATTTATTACTGTTTAATTTAATTCTATAATTTTGTAGTTCCATAACCGAATGTTTTCATTAAATGTACTTTTAAATAGTTTAATTTGAAGGGAAGGCCTAAGCCCCAAGATACGGGTACTTAATTGAACCCAGTTTGGGGTATAGTGCTGCTACATTATTGATCTGTACTTAGATGAAATAAATAATTTGAATTTGAATTATCAGATAAAGCAAGTCTAATATTTAAGAGCAGTGTTGTGTTGTAAAACACATTTAGTGGTTTAAGTTTTTATGTATTTTTTCTGTCGCTATTTTTCCATCTTCTTTCGTGCAATGCACATGTCTATTGTTTTGGCATATTTTGCCAATTTTGAAGACCTTCCTGGCTTAGTTGGTGGCACGTGTGACTTATGAGCAGGAGGTCCTCGGTTCGATTCCCGGTCGAACAGATGTTTTAACGTTGAATTTAAATATCTACTCTGGGTCTGGGTGTTAGTTGCCCGTGTCTTTATGTTACATGGAACCCGCGATGCATAGAATTCTATAGTGAGATGCTATAAGTGCTAAGCAAAATAAAATTCATGTATATTTTCGAGTCAATACTTTAGTCGATATAAGGACAGGATAACGATAGAGATACAGATGGAAGATATATACAGGAAAACTTTGGCACGTGACAGTGTGAGTGTAACCGTCCTGTAAATATTATCAATATTGTACGGAAAAACCCTTATGGAGGACCAGCTTATCAAGGTACCTTATCCTGGTTAGTAACCAGTGAACAACAAGGTTCATTTTACAGTTCAAAAAACACACTTGACTTTGCTATGACGCAAGTTCTACTAATTTGACGTCAGAAAAACACACCGGTATTAAATATCTTTAGATAGATACCACGGCCTAAAGAGCTTATAAAATTATATACATATTAACAATAAAATATTGCTACCTACTTACCTACTTAAAATTAAAACCAATTATAAACAAAAATAAATAAATACATAAAAACCTAATCTACAAGCCCCTTGGTGGAGGGGAGAGTGGCCAGAATGCTGGCAGCATTGCCACGCTGGATGGGAATGCTGAGTTTTTGCCCAAAATAGGCCCCAGCTTTCTGGTCACTCGTCACCACCACCAAACGTTTGGCCAGGTCCCTATATAGTTCGTGAGCAGCCGGCACTTATGGACCTAAAGTCTCAACTCCAAAAAATAAGTATTTATAAAATATATATTATGCTACGACATACATAGCATAATATATTATGCATCGTAAGGTCGTACTCGCCTCCTAAGGTACCGGCAGGTAGTAAGGCCTACTTAAGGGACATTTGAAATAAAATGGAAAGTATTAGAGCAAATCAACATGTCTTATGAGTAATCAGGAGTATAGATTAATTGAAACAGCATTTTAACTTCAAATTACATTTTCTATCGTAAACATAATAAAAATAAACATACTGAAAATCTTGTCAGTAAGCCTTATTTTACTATGGTAGGGTAATAAGGCATATGTCTATTACTGACAATACAATCAAATCACACAATTATTTATATACTTGAGATCAACAATACGTTAAATGCCAGCTATTTCACGTGCAATAGTTGTAGCAAGTCTATAAATTTAGACTTGAGTTTTGGCATCAGCATCTTCCTCGATAGACCAACGTACTCCTCATGACACCATTTACGACGTATTATGCATTTACTTATGTTAGCCATCCTCTCCTCCTCTTAAGTAGTCCTCTAAAGAATTCCTTATAGTAGTCACATGCGCTCAGTACACCTGTACTGCTTTTACAGCCCCCATATCATTTTCATTAGAACCAAATACACGTTTGAATGGCATAGTAGTCGTTGACACCAAAAATAAATCAAAACATTGCAAAAAGAAACAAAATAGAGCACAAAAAAATGAAATCAATTTAGTATTTACATTTTCAATACACTGAAATGTAAAGAAAATGGTTTTGTAATTGCAAAAAAATTGATGGCTAATAAGGCCTAAGGTCTAATTTGAAAGGCCTTAATATCCGCCAGCCGACTTGCGTAAAACTGCCAACGTGAGTAAGAAAAACCAAATAAAAAAATAGAACTGCAATACTGAATTCAAACTTCACTAGCGTGAAAATATCGTGAATTTATAGATAATGCACCGCCATAGGTTATTTGACAATCCGGAAATAAAATTTTCAGATAAAGATTTTTTAGCTAGTTTTTCCGGTCATACTCTTTTGATAAACAATTCCTTTTGTCGCGCTTTTTTTTTTTATAGTAGTTAGCAAACAAGTGACGGGCTTCCTGATGGTAAGTGGTCACCGCCGCCTATGGACACCTCCAATACCAGGGGCATTGTCAGTGCGCTGCCTACGTTTGATGACTCTATTCACCCTTCGTTTGAAGCAGTCTACATTATATTTCGGTGGAAAAACCGAATGGGGTAAGCCATTCCACATGCTACAGGTACGTGGAAGAAACAATCGATTAAATCGAACAGTACGAGACTTCCACGTAAAGCTCAATGGATAATACGGCTAATGTTTAGTCGTAGAACATCATAAAACTAAGTAGTAGTACGTACGAGTAGTAGCGTAGAGCGATTATCTCCTCAGTGAGCGTAGCGTAACGATGCGATAGGTTTAACAAACGTTACGAGCACAAGTTTTATGACGTTCGCAAAATTGTGAACAAATCAGATGAAGTTTTGTGGAATTGGCATACAACACCGAGCATATTTTTTTTTTTAAATACCGTTTTCGAAGCTGACAGGCAACGGATATTGATAGAATTAATCATTACTAAACTGATTTTTATCATAAGTTAATGCTTTTGTTTTAATAAAACGGGAATACTCACGTTAAATTGAGTCAGTTATTCCGTCTATAGTTTCGATTACATTCGGTGACTTTTATCAAGGAATGCTAAGCGAGACACGCGAGCGACCTCCTCTTTCCTTGCACAAAATGTATCAAAACCACGTCAGTTTTCATAGTAAAATTTAATGCTTGTTAACTACGTTAAAAACCATTTTATATATATACCTCGACGTTTCTGACATGTTGCAAGCTGAGCTGTTGTCGCGACTGACTCAGCTCATCAGCTCAGCTCCTTTTTTCTCTAAAATGTTGACTAAACACATAATGTACTGAGTCAGTATCAGGTTTCACAATAAGTTACCTATTTCAAGTGAGGATAAAAACCAGTGTCAGTCACAGTCTAAGTCAGCAATTTCAAACACAGTTGTTGCTTACGTTTAGATAGATAAAGACTTTGTCCATAGCGTACCTAAGTACATAGGACATACTACCATACTAGTATGTAATGAGATTGCCTATATATATTATCTTCTCTGAAACAAGAAAAATACATAGTCAATTAGTCATCAATACACACCTAATTAATCAGTAGTGTACAAGCACGTACACTGTTATACGTACTTTTGTGTTAACGCAGCATTTTACGCGTTCACCCAATTCAGTTAGCGATTGATCTTCTATCATTTATTTATTTATTGAGATAAAAACAAAACCAGTCACTTACATTTACCTCACAAATTATGAAATTATAACAAAATTAAAACAATATGAATATAAAAACTAAAATTAAAATAAATTCATAAAACTTTAATTTCAACAATTCAATTTCACCATGTCAAAGCTGAAATTAAATACTACATAAAATGTCATATCATGCGACTCCTATCATTGTTAAATTAGGTTCATTGTTAATTACATCAGTTACAATTAAAAAAAAGGTATGTAGAGTACACTCCGGGTGAATTTCAAGGTCATGATCAGAGTAAAACTCAGACGAGTAAATTTAACTGATGTATATTAACAATGAACTTAATTTAATAATGATAATTATGAGCGTGGTATCATAAAAGACCAATCGCGAACTGAATGGGTGAAGCGTAAACGAAAGTATAACAGTGTACGTGCTCGTACAGTAAGCTTTCCTCGATAGTCAAAACAAAAATACCTTGGTTTCTATTATTAGGTTTATTAACGTCGTAAATAAATAATAATGCCTCTGAACAGCCGAGTCTTTTAAGCCAAATAATCAATGAAGGTACCTGCACGGTAATACGATATTCTAGGCAGGTAACTCAGTAAAGTTTTGTTCATACGCACAACCCTCCTCTAGGCAAAACGTCTCCCCGCGGACTTATTAGCGGGCGAAGATTTTTACCGCACTTTTAAAGCCTTCGAAACGTATTTCAAAATGTAGGATTGGATGCGTGATAGTGTACAACTTAGGAGTATAGGACACGTCCACATTTCGATAATAAAAACATTAGCAAGAGTGAGATGAATAATCTCAAGCTCGATCGATAGCAGTATAGAGCGGGTTGGGGGCGAGGGGTGTTTTGCGGGGGTGTGCTGGGTACCGGTGGCGGGGGAGGAGGTTTCATTGAGAACGTGTGGGCGGCGAGCGTGGGCGACCTCCTTATAAAGCCGCCTGGCTCTCCCCTCTTATGTGTAGTCGTGCTCCGATCGTGAACAGAGAAACATCGGACCGTGTGAAATGTTCAACATGCACCCGACAACTTCAAGGTAGGTGAACTGTGCTTTCAGTTAGTCGAATCGGAATTAGCATACATTTTATCAAATTTAAATTATTACATTGCACTTAAAATTTGGTCTCGTCTATTATTTTCTTTGATGTGGTCTTCCATTGTAGATAAAGTATCCAACAATTTAATTTACCACAGCTTATAAAATGTGAAACTAATAACCCGATTACATCTTCAATCGTTAATAAAGCGGTTTTTTTTTTTGTTCTTGTAGATTTCTGACGCTCTTACTTGGCTACTTAGTAGGGCAAGCAAAGACGTATCCCATGCAAACGTGGCCAATGTATCCACAAAGCCCGAGAGAATATGCCGATGATGAATATTATTATACACCAAAGGTGCAATATTACTACGACGCGCCCGCCATGAGTCTTCCCGATGTGCACGAACAAGTCCCATATTACTACGACCCCTACGGTCACTTTGTGCCCAACGAGATCCCTAAGGAACAGGAAGAGAGACTAGCAGCGCTCCCTATCGGGCAAGAAACCTGGTTCGAGAGCGACCCGCCCCGCTGGCGGTCCAACGACGTCGATGACGTCAGTGCGGCTTTCCTAGACAATTTGATTCTCACCCAAATGGCTCAGGACGCACAACGGCGCCGCGAAAATGCCCGCGCAGCTTTCGCGCCTGTTGATTACGAGGAGAGGGACGTCGAGGACGAGGACGTTAGAGAACTGAAAGCGTTAGCGGGCAAGCCTCTCTACCACGTACCTAAAACTGTTCCTAAACTATACGAAGACGATGATTACGTTGCGGATGATGGTTTCATCAACTGGAATGGTAACAAACGAAGTGTGACGACAAATGCTCCTACGACTAGCACGCAGGCGACGCCGAACGACGGCCAGAAGGAGGTGGCGGTGCCGCGGCCTGCCCAGACATATAACCATCTACACCAGAATAAACAAATTAAGCGTACTAATTTCTACGAGACCATTGCGCAACTTCTGGCAAACAAATCTGCGAAAACACAGTCCCTAGTAAGTTTTTATGTTGTACAATAAAACTGTCTTATTTCCATATTTATTAAAGTAGGTTCTCAAAAGAGTCGTATAAGTATTAAATATTACTGGCCGATGGAGTACTGAGTCGGGTGGTGGAAGGCCCGAAGTCTAAAAATAGCTTGCCGAAGCCGGGCCGGGGGGTGGCGGCGGGTGACACAGTGGCTCGGGGCCGGGTCAATCGAGCGGGGAGGGTGAATCCGCTACTACCGCCTACCTTCTTTTACCACTTCGATATCACTTATGACGCACCGATGAATCCTTCCGAGCGACTACTTCATTCTGCTAACACGATCGTACTTTTTTGTCTACAGGAGTCTACAAACGAACGAAGAATCGAAAAGCGTTTCGTCGCCGGCGACTCCGATCTCGTGCTAGAGCTCCGAGGCCTAAAACACCGCATCTCAACCTAAACAGAATGCATCTGACTTATCGCTAACTAACATGAGACTGAGTAATTATGTAGACTTTAGAAATTTCATAGGCGACACTCCAGTCGCAATACAGGAAAACAAACTAAAAAAAAATAACAACTGTTTATTTTTATGCGATGCTGTTGTTCCGTCTAGAAAATTAGATTCTGGAGGAATGATACTTGGCCTAATCTGATGGCATGATAAAGAAATTGTCGGAAATAATCGTACAAAGTGTGACTATAACCCCCGGAACAGATGTGTCTATTGTATTTTGCATAAACTTAAATTAGAGTAATAGAATAAGGTACCTAATTTTGAAGTTGCTCCCTTCAAAGTGCAGCTATTAGATCGCACAATATTATGTGCATTTGTAAATATGTGTAGATATAAAATATTTAAGACTTACTTAATACTAAATTGTATTAAAATCAATATTTATGTACCCGCTACTTAACGATGACTCTGTAAAATCTAAAGCCTAATCTTCTATATATAAAGCGCAACTACAAGCGGGTGCTAAGATTATTTTGAACTTCATTAAATGACAGTCTACGCGGACAATACCACAAAAACTTTTGCCAAGCAAAATCTAAAGTATACCTATTTCTAAGGGTAGGTATTAATTCTCACGGAAAGCGGAGGATTACGTGATATTCTAGCTTTACAGCTTCTAACGTAATGATTTTAACATGCATGGTCTAAGACCTTTTAACGAAAAAGTTACTTGTAATATGATAATTATCTACCTGTCTTTTGCCTATGGTATGTTACCCTAATCTTTTGATAAGATCTATCAATTTGCAATTGATTGTTTTATATCTTAATAACAATGTTTTTGCTACATCATTAGGTAAGTACGTACTCGTACAATTAAAAACTTTGATAAAAATATCTTTCGTAAGCACATATCTAATTAAAATTAAAATAAAGTCAAATTACTTTTCTGGAATAAAAAAAAAATTAAAATCTTTACTTACATACTTAATAAGTGATATCAATTAGTAGACCTGTAAAGTATTATTAGTCATGTTAAAAATGTTGTTGTATAAAATATGATACGTTGTGGAAAAATACATTTTCTGATAATTATTTTCAACAAAAAACATTTTTGTTTGTAACAAGTAATTTAGAAGATCTGAAATAAAAATTGTGCAAGCAGATTTGTAGTTGGCTGTATAGGCTGTGCCTATATAGCTACGTAGCTAAGTAAGTATTTGCTCATATTTTTTTTACATCTATGTACCTAAGTACTTACTTAAAACTGCAACTAGGTACCTATTCGTAGCAGTCTATAGATGCATGTCTATTTGTGTATCTCTATTTATATAGACTTTTATGGTATTTTTTTTATCAAAACTTGCGTAATTGTATTACCTGTACCTAAGGATACAATACTGAACCTAGATCTCTATGACGACCTTGTATGTACTAATTACATAAAGAAAAAATAAAAAAATATGATAAAATTAACTTTGAGCCTTATTTTACCACGTTTTTCTATAATAATATTATCACAATAAATATCTACTTAATATTAAACATTAAAAAGTATGCGTGCGAGTGTTTGTGAGTCAGTATCAGTAGGTGATCGTAGGAATGTTTGATGCTAAGAGCAGTGGGCTTAGCCCATAACTCTGAAAGCGATAGCGTGAGTTGCGCGAACGGGACCGCGCATAGCGCGACTAAGTATGTACGAGCGAGATGGCATGATCTCGCAATCAGAATCACAAACGTTTCAAAGTTAGAGGATAAGCCCGCTGAACGGATTGGATGAGTTATGGCGTGAGGTTTATTTAAACTTTATGGCGGTTGTGAAGTTAGCTGCGAGTAAGGTTCTGAGTTTGATCAATCGGCTTCTTCAACGCCTACGCACACAGAATACCCAGAATACGTTTTTTTTTTCTCTCTCTAAGTACGCCTGCGTACTTACAACTATATATGGTACATGGTGGAGCCATAATCCCTACGCTTGGCAGGCGACGATACATGGCCTGACCTGACATCATTTGAAAGAGATGGCTATATATAAGTTTCTGGGGAGCGAAAGGGAAAAGCTGTAACCTTAATAGTTTGTTTCTTTTGCTCCCGTGAAATTCAAATCTAGCTGTTCCTTTCACACGATGTCAGGTCAGGCCATGTATAGACACCCTCAGGATGACAACTTTTTGTTTCCTCTTATATTTTGGCTCCACTATCGTCAAGTTTTGTAATATTATAACCAAAGCCATAATATGTAAAAAAAAGCAAAGTCACAGTCAAGTCCAAGTCACTTTATGAGAGGTTTCTTTGCGGTTTTGGAAACAACACGAAAAGACACATTATATTCACCAAAACACTCGTGCACGTTCACGAACACTTAAAGCAATATTCTATTTTCTTTATACATCGTATAAAATAAAGTCGCTGCCCGCGTCTGTCTCTTGTCTGTCTGTACATCCGCTAGCTCCTCATAAGCCGCGCAACGGATTTTCTAAATTACACCCGTGCAAAGTGGGGCGGGTCGCTAGTAAAGGAATAAAAAAAACACGTTTCCGCCAAAAATCACTTTCACGTTATACCAAAACTTATTTTTCATGTTCCCGCCAAAAAAAAAACCTACAAAATAAAAAAACGGGAACGCGAAAAACTCGCGTCGCGTTTTTGTATTATTTTTCAAAACTTTTTTTATATTTCAAGTTGTCTAAAAACGGTGGAATTGTATTCACTAAGTGTTCGTGCACCAGTGTTGGTAAATAGTACAATGTCGTGAAAAAACAAGCATTACTGTGGCATGACTCTGACTTGACCATGACTTACTGTGCTTGATTTAGACTGAGACTTCTTATAATTGTGAAATATTCAACTTCACTTGATATATTACAAAAATTGACACTGGCTAACAAACAAATTGACACATTGTGTCAAGCCAACATTTAAGAGAGAAAAAAAAACCCGTCCACAGTGACGGCTGACAGTGACATAGAATATCTTTATTTTTTTGTATATCTGCCATCTGGCAGTCTGGAAGTTCTACAATACTTACTAGATGGCGTGATAGTCCTATGTCTGTCGAAATACTTTATGTTTATTTTTTAAATCTTAAATTTTGGCTCCACACTTTGCCAGTGTCAACTATTGTAATATTTCAAATGAAGTCAAATACATAGTTACATTACTTGAAATTGTCTAAATACACATGTGGAGCCAAAAAGTACGAGAAAAGAAAAGGCACACGTACATTTTTTGTGTTTCATGTCTTGACAGTGACAGAAAATTCAAGTTACATCTAGCGCCATCTATTGGGTACTTTTATTACCAGGTTTTTTTTGGAAAACGCCTCATTATACACCAATACTCACCTACCACAAGTATTACGTTTATTACGTTGTCTACAAAATTAAAATTAGTAACAAAATAAAAAGTGGTGGTTACTAAACATATAGCCATCTCTTTCAAACGATTTCAGGTCAGGCCATTGAATGTTTTAGTGGCAATGGACAAAATGAGTTTTGGCGGGAACGTCAAGAAGTCATGTATTATTATTATAATATTACATTGTATTATTATTTTCCAAAACTTGTGTTATTTCAAGTGTTAATGTGTGAAAATGGTGGATTTTTATTCATTTTAATGATTTTTATTCATTTAAATGAATAATTTTTTAATACTATTCACCAACACTCGTGAACGTGGATTTTTATTCACTAAATGAATAAAATATTGTGAAACGTAACTCTTCGTGTTATTTCCAAAACTCTATAGAAACCTTTATTAAAGTATCCGCGACTTTACTGAGGTATAACGTGGACGATTTACTTTTCTTGACCCAGACTATGACAGAGTTATTTTTGACTTCAGTTTGAATATTACAATACTAGACACTGGCTAAATACACAACGTGTGGAGGCCAAGCATAACGGGAAAAAAAATGCACAAAATCGTCTCGGATCGGAAGGGAACAAAAAAAAAAGTTTTACAAACTTTTGTTTTGAGTTTTTGCAAGCCGAGAAAGTTGCGTTTTTATTTTATTTAAATAGTTAGATAATATATATTTGTACTTCAAATAAGATACAAAACCCTTAAATTAAGTAAGAATTAACTAACTGTTACTCCGAAGTAATGGTTATATTTGTTTATCCCGTTAATCGGTAATCCACGTCAGTAGGTAGGAAGTTTTTTGTCGGGTTCATTGATTCCACTTTGTATCTCGAAGCAGTACCTACGATGAGGCGTTCAAAAGGATACCAGGACTTAGACGATAGTGGCGTGGGGCCGCGGACCCCAGCGGCTCCTATGCCACCTCCGCAGGAAATTGAAATGGCATCAGTCTCAGTAGTTCCTGATGGTATGTAATCTTTAAAAAAGGATCATTGCTCATTTCGCTCTGTCCTTCCTCTTCAAAACCCTTCACTTCCTTGTCCTATGTCAAATAGGTCCTAAGACTGATTTTTTAATGTAAATATAATTTCACATTGGAATGACTGCCGTAATTATGTTTTACTAGCTGTGCAGTTTCACCTTTAAGGAACCGGGAAAAAATGTAGTTTGTCACTATCCTGCCCTGTAACTATACCTGTACAAAAATTCACGTTTATAATTTTACTAGCGACCCGCCTTGGCTTCGCACGGGTGTAATTTAGTGAAATTTTATATCCTAACTAATATTATAAATGCGAAAGTATCTCTGTCTTTCTGTCTGGGTGATTGTCGTGACGGCTAAATTCTAATTCTAATTCTATCTGGGGCGATAAGACCTGCACTGACGTCGTGACAGCTAAGCGGCTGAACGGATAGACCTGAATTTTTGCATACATATAGCTTAATGGTCGTAGACAGACATAGATAGGCTACTTTTTTCTACAGGAAATGTATCTTTTTTTTTTTTAGTTCCACACGATCGATGTCACGAGTAACAGCTAGTATTATATAAACCGTCCAGTCAAAATTATTTAACTGATGGTGCAAACCACATCAAAATCCTATGCGTGGTTTAAGAGGAGTTAGGGGGTATACACGCAGACGCAGAAAGCATCAATATTTATAATAATGTAAAGAAGTAGGAATATTCTTAGTGTGTATTTTGGCAGCTTGCCTTAAAAACTGATAAGTGGCGTTATTCATTCCCTAAGCAATATATTTATTTCAATATAATAAATAGGGTAAGTCACTACCTTGATGGTTGGGGATTTGTTTTTTTAGTGTGTTTTACTGTTTTCAGACACATTCACAGTGACCCAAGCAGTGAATGCTCTCGGGTTTGGGTGGTTCCAAGTGAAGTTGTCTCTCTGCACGGGCCTATGCTGGATGGCTGACTCCATGGAAATGACGATATTGAGCATTCTCTCACCAGCACTGCATTGTGAATGGAATATTAGCAAGTAATCATTAAGGAATTTATAAACATAAAGCTATTATAATTTAATATTCAATGTTGCCAGTTCCTTGGCCATTGCTTGAAATTTACGAAATTGGACTCCGCAGTAAATATTACAACATGTTCCCCTCTTAATATTATTTTATTTAATAAACTTTTTTGAAAAATCTCTATTTCTCAGTTTGGGCCATTCGTCACGAACTGAGACTTCAATACCTTACCTCGCTCACTCAATTAAAAAAAACAAAAAACCGGCTGCAAAATATAGCTTATGACCAGACATAAAGAGCAATTTAATGACACCTCACTCGCCAATATTGGTCATGCCATTTAGGGTACAGAATGTAGTATAGGAACACACAACCATACATACTTAATACACTTCAAAAACATTGCCCTCCTTCTTTGGCAGTCAGGTTAAAATTAAATAATCACAATAATAATTTCTTATGCTCACGTCGTTTTCTACCTCCTTTCAGATATCAGCAAGCCCTTACAACTACAATAGTATTTTTAGGAATGATGCTCAGTTCCACATTTTGGGGAAACCTTAGTGACAGATATGGAAGGAAAACTGTAAGTGAAAACAGTATTTGACCCAGCATGATTTTTTTCTCTCCCACTGCTGGGTAAAGGTCTCCCCCAGCATTTATTATTGACAAAATACCTAATCTCATAACTCTCCTATGCAAAAACTTTCTATGACCTTTTTTTTGTTATGGAAATTGGTGACAAGATGAGCAAGTCGCTCACCTGACGTTAAGCTTAGATGCTAAAACACATTGGCTATGAATTTGAGATTTACTTAGATTATAATATGATTCAATTGATTTCTATGTCTCCGTAATGTCTTGATTGTTTTTTCCACAGGCTCTGAGCATGTGTGGAGTTTTGCTGTTCTACTACGGATTATTAAGTTCAATTGCACCTAACTTTCTTTGGCTGTTGTTTCTTAGAGGCCTTGTTGGTTTCGCTATTGGATGTGTTCCGCAGTCGTAAGTCAATCACACTATACCCGAGCCGTATTAGGAAACAATCTGACACCTGCAATAAAATAATAAAACAACCGAATAAAATATTTCATCCAATATTTAATTTTAGTATATTGGCCACCTGTTACACTGGTATACTCAAAAAGCTAGCAAAAGTGATTTCATACTAATTTTTACAATGATAAAGCAGCTATCAGAACGTCAGAGTCAAAGTTATTTATTGATTCATCTACAATTCAAAAATAATAACCTTTTGTATACAATAGTATGCAAACTAAGTAGAGGCTTACGTTTCTTGAGCCGGCTCGGGTGTAATATTTAAGTACGAAAATACCTCGCGCCTTGCCATGTGATTTAGATCATGGATCCAATTTTGAATTTTTTTTAGAGTCACATTGTATGCAGAATTTCTACCAACGAAACAGAGGGCCAAATGCGTTGTGCTTCTGGATGTAAGTATCGACATCTTGAATGTTGAGTCAGTCTCAGCTGAAAACAACTAACCAATACACTTCTATGCTAACCGGAATACTGGGATTCATTTTTGTTATAATATTTATATAGACAAATTTTTATTTATGGATGATGTCCACTGCTGGACGTAGCCACACGTAGCCCACATTTTGAGGGGTGGTTGCCATTATCCCCACGCTTAGCAGGTGAGAAAGGGATCGCAGAATGCTCACCGTTTCCTAAGAGGTCCACGGGTGGTTTTGGTTTTAGGACACAAAAAAAACTAATAAATTAAATTTTTTACTATGAAAACTGACGTGGTTTTGATACATTTTGTTTTAATAAAACGGGAATACTCACGTTAAAAAATAATATAAATAATATAAAATAAATAATAAATTAAAATTATTGTTTCAGTGCTTCTGGGCTCTCGGCGCGTGTTTAGAAGTGGCTCTGGCGCTGGTGGTGATGCCGACCTTGGGAGTGCACTGGCTGCTCGCTCTCTCGACTATCCCACTTCTGATATTCGCGTTGATTTGTCCTGTAAGTAGGTTAGAATATTATGACACCAAAGTTATACAAAGCGCATTAGAAAGCTGAAATGGCAGAGGCCGGTCGTAACCGCTAAACTGATAACCTTTGAAATGAATAGTGGAATTAAACGTATCATATCACGGAATATTATTACTATTAGAACTCAAGGGATATTTAAAGTATCCCGTGAGTACTAATTGTAATGTAGTAAACCACAACGAAAGTCTAAAACAGTGTTTAATTTTAGTGTGACTAGCAAACAAATCCCCTCTCTAATTTGTACACCGGCAAAAACATCTTGATGCGACACTAATGCTTAAGATCCTCACTTGTACACACGTTTAAGCAACTAAACGCATCTTTGTCTTAAATAATTAATAATAAGTTTTATTTTCCAGTGGTTGCCTGAATCGGCAAGGTTTCACGTAGCTTGCGGTCAGCCTGATAAGGCTTTAGCTACCCTGGAGCAGGTAAATAAAGTAACATACAAACCAGGGTTTGAAAAAATCCGATTTTTATAATAAATATCATAAATCCGATTTTTTTATATATATCCAGGCTAAGAAAAAGAAGCAAATTTTCCCAAAAAAGTGAAAATTATTAACGCTAGGAGCACCAGGGAATCCCCATTTATTTATTACCTCGTAAAATAAACCTTATATGATATGAAGCTAAGTTTTGAATTTCAATAAAAAGCTAGCCGTACTGGTAAGTTAAAGGGGATTTCCCCAACTTTAAATGAGGTCGCCATTTTGGGAACAAATCCAAAATATTCTGAATTGTAGTTTTTCGCTACGTTTTGCCAGGGTTAACATTAATATCCAAAATTTTAAGTTCAGAAGACAGGAAAAAATCAATTGATGTATATCAAGATAAAAATCAATTGATATATACCCGCTGATATATATCGGCGAACCCTGATACAAACTAGCCGCACTTGGTGGTTTCACCCGCTATTCTTCAAAAACCGAATATTTTCCGGGATAAAAATTCGTAGAGGTCGGTCCAGCCGTTTTGTCTTTAAAAGATAACAAACAGAAAGGTAGTTACTTTCAAAATTTATAGGATACTAGTTGCGCCCCGTGCTTTCACCCGCGATGTAAAAGTAGCCTATGTGTTAAACCAGGGTGTAAGCTACCTCCATACCAAATTTCTATAAAATCCGTTAGCCGTTACAGAGTTGAACGGGAACAAACACAATTACACACAAACTTTCGCATTTATAATATTAGTGTGATTCCAAAAAGAATATGAAATACAATACGAATTGAAAGGTGTGAATATTGAATGGTGTGTGTCCTCATCATTATGAACTTCTATTTAATTAATATGGGACCAACACTTAAATCGAGAAGGAATATCAGCTATCCAACTGTTTTTTTTTCACTTTTGTCCCATATTAAAAGTTGTTCATAATGATGAGTACATAATACATACATACCTACATACAAATTGTATATATGGGAACAAGACGGAAAAAAATATATTTGAATTGTTTAAATTAAAACCTTTCTTAATATGATACCCGTTTTAAAACATTTCGTAATGTTAAATTTTTTGTCCATTTTCAGCAATTTTTATTCATATTAATTATATTTTTTTTGCAAACGTTATCTAAATATGTGCCAAGAAGTCGATAGCTTTACAGTGCTAAGAAAATCGGCTTTGATTTTCATATATTCAGTAAATGGCACCATAATAAGGATCCTAATCCATCCATAAGGAATACTTAGTGGGAAGTTACAACTCTCATTATGTTAAAAAAACGCTAATACCGAAGGCGGCGCGGCGTGGCGCGAAACCGCTGCGCAACGTTCAAATTCTGGGATAAATTTGAATTTTATAAATTTAGGGTTTCACTTGAAAACCAAAATTTTGTATGTGCTCTCAAAGATAAATATTTCCATTTAAAAATTATGTGCAAATTTAGAAATTTTATTAGTAAAGAGTTTCTAAGGGGCCTATGTTCAGTAGTGGACGTCCTGTGGCTGAGATGATGATGATTAGTAAAGAATTAGTTTTTGACTTTATTTTAGCCTATTTTTATTTCCTTAGACAATATCTTTTCGCATATTGTATATTTTTGTAAGACTTATTTGATATTAAATACCTAAAATATTTGATCTAACAAACCATTGTTCTCCACTTCGCCTCGGAGACTCGCTTTAATATTGGTGTGATTTCAGATAGCTAAAGACAACGGAAGGCCCATGCTGCTGGGGCGGCTGGTCTGCGACGACTCTGTAGGGATCGGACAGAGGGGACGGTTGAAGCATCTGCTGATCCCACAGTTGAGGAATACGAGCTTACTGCTTTGGTTTATTTGGTAAGTTTTCGCTTAATTACAATCTAGCTTAAAATATTTAAGTCTGAACAATCGGAAAGGGCAACTACAGTTTCCCCTTTGCCAAGGTACCATTGCCAAGTTCACCACAGTCATGTCATCTAATCTATCCTAACTAATGTTATAAACTAGCTGCGCCCCGCGGTTTCACTATTCCACAGGAACCGAATAACTTTCCAGGATAAAAAGTTGCATAAGTGCTAATCCAGGGAGTAAACTACCTCCATACCAAATGTCATTCGAATCCGTCTAGCCGTGACAGAGTTGAACGGGAACAAACACTTACATACTTACACACAAACTTTCGCATTTATAATATTAGTGTGATTTTCCAAAGACATTGAAATTGTATAAAATAACAAAAAAATAAAAAATAATACTCCTTCAAAACAGTGTTTAGGACAACCAAAGCGAGGACGGTCGTGACCGACTAACCTGCACACTGCTCTTGTCACACTGGTGTGACGGTTAGGAAGAAAATTTCCTAACCTTTACACTGTTTTTTTTTTTTTTTTATTTGTTACTCGGTGACGAGACAAGCTAGTCGCTCACCTGATGTTAAGCGTCACGCTTGCCCATAACAGTTTAGTTCCACCCAGAATTTTAAACTTTAACAGTTCAAAACTATACGCGGCAATGCACTGCGCACGTCACCCTGAGATGTTAGATGTTAAATCTCTGTATGCTCAGTAATTACGCTGGAAACATTGCCCTTCAATCCGGAACACAGTAATGCTTGCACACTAATGCTTGGCGGTTGAATAACTGGCAAAGGTGTGGTACTTCCCCAGGCGGACTCTGCAAGAGAGCCCTACCACTACAAAAACAGTATAGCAGTATGACGGTTAGGGTGCGGCTCTGTAACAACGGTGCTATCAATAAATTATTTGTATTTGCTATTCCACGGTCGCGCATCGACTTAGAAATACAGAATACAGAAATACAGAATTTTTTATTCATGACAAACACATAAGTAGGTAAAAGAAAAAAAAAAAAGGAATTAACAATTACAAAATGAATACCTATGGTTTGTCACGAAACCGATCCCAACGCAGCGTAATGCTGGTTGGAGACAACCAGCGCTGGTTTTCTGTTGGAACCGGCAGGTGACGTCACGCTCGGTACGATACAAAGTGCAGTTAGCACTACTCCTGGACTGCCCCGGTGGCTCAGTTGGTAGTGAACCTACGTTCTGTGCCTGGGGGCGTGGGTTCGATTCCCATCTAGGACAAACATTTATGTGATGAATATTTGTGTTTGTTCTATGTCTGGGTGTTAATATCTATATAAGTATGTATTTAAAAAATATCTATGTACGTATATCAGTCTCTGGCAGCCATATTACAAGCTTTGCTTAGTTTGGGGTCAGATGACCGTGTGTGCAAAAATGTCCCAGATATTTATTTATTTATTTTTACTACGGGACCCCCACTCAAATCTCCCGTAACGTCGTCTCGACAGAGTTTCGACGGAAAAACAGCAATGACTTGGCATCGCAAAATGTAAAACTACTAAGTACCAACATACATTGTGGAATGCTAAAATAAATATGAATATGAATCGCATCTATTTGCAGCTCTGTTGTGTTTTTGAATTTTTTCGTAAGTGAATACTGGTATTTTCAGGATGTCCTGCGCATTTTGTTACTACGGGCTTGTACTAATGACGACAGAGCTGTTCGAGACCGAGCCCGGGAGTCTGGAGCAGCCGTGCGCCGCCGACTGCCGCCCGCTGCAGACTACCGACTACATGGACCTGCTGTGGACCACGCTCGCCGAGTTCCCTGGTATTTATTTTACTGACTGACGAGACGAGCAAGTCGCTCACCTGATGTTAAGATCATCATCAGCGATAAGACGTCCACTGCTGAACATGGGCCTCCCCCTTGGGAGGCCCATGTTCAGCAGTCGGTGTGGGCCGACCGACAACGGGCCATTTGCATCCACCGGTTGCCCGCGACTTTCACAATGTCGTCGGTCCACCTAGTGGGAGGCCTACCTACGCTGCGTCTTCCGGTTCGTCGATGTTAAGATAAGATAAGATAATTTATTCCAACAGCTAGAATGAACGTACAAAAAAGCCAATTGTAAAAGTTAAAAATGTTAGATATAACACAAACTGTTTTTTGGGATTCTAAGTGTACACTCTATATAAGATTAGTCAGTGAGACAGTCAGAGTCACAGAGTCAGTGAAACTAAGCACGAGAGCACCAGAGAAGTTAAAAAAAGAGTATACCGCCGTCTTGTCCATACAAAAAGCGTAGTCTGAAACCCATTACCCACCCCTAAATGTTATCCGATTTCGATGATTCAAGTCCAAAGAACTCATTGGTACGGGCACGCCCGGGCTCGAACCTGCACTCCCACGAATATGAGGCGGGTGTGCTACCACTGAGCTACCACGGCTTCATATAGTTCTAGATATATAGACAGATTCTGTATACCGACCTTTTTTTTAATTCATATAATATTTTCTGCCTTCAGGAATTTTCGCCACGATTTTCGTGATAGAGAAGTATGGACGGAAGAAGACAATGGCGGTGCAATTCGTGATATTTGCCGTCTGCATTTGCGTGCTAATATACAATGGAAAGTAAGTTTTTTTTTTATACTTTCATATAGATTTATATTATAAATACTAATAATGTTAAACATTTAGATCTATAGCATAAAAAGTAGGCATTTATGTATTCTTCCATTTTTTTTAAATCCCTTGCAAAGATAATTTTAATGTGCAATATCTCTCTCGATCGTAAAAGAAGAAGAAGGCGACCTTTGCAGCTCCAAAATACAAATGTACAACACAAAATACAAACCTTTTCGTGATATGTTTTGTGATAAGTCACTGAACAAAAGTTGAGAAGTATGAACTGCAAATAAAGTTCAAACACGCTTACAAGATTATTTACACGTTCGGCTACTGTCGGAACCGTCTGCGCTTTTTTGCGCAAACGGTTTATCCTAATCCTGACTAATATTATAAACGCGAAAGTAACTGTCTATCTGTCTCTCTGTTTGGGTGTTTTCACGGCTAAACGGATCGACCTGAATTTTTGCAAAGATATAGCGGAGCTGTCGGAGACTGGCATAAGCTTTTATCTATTGAAATTGCAACGACAGGACCTTCGCCTACTGGCAGGCCTCATAACCGGTCATTGCAATTTGAATAGTCACTTGTACAAAACAGGAGATACGGACGGTCCGCTGTGTCGTGGTTGCATGCAGCAGGACGAAACAGTGGAACATGTGCTGTGGCACTGTACAGCCACAGAAGAAGCTAGAATCGCCACTAGGTTGCTTGAGGCAGCTTCAACATCACTCATGTCATCCCGGCAGCTTGACTTGGTCTCATCATCATCGTTAACACCATCTAAATCACTGGAGCAGCTATGCCAGAACCTCGCTCCGTTATTTCAAGGAGCTTGGCTCGGGTAGACGCTGGCAGGGGGGAATGTACAATATACTACCCCAACTGGGGTACTATACTATACTGGGGTGTATAGCGGGACGTCAGTGACATGGACATGGAGCCCCATGCGGGACGTCAGTGCAGGTATCATCGCCCCCATCTCGAATAAGAATAAGCTTCCTTTTTTTTAGGGCCACGTGATCGAAGTCGCTGGTAACAGCTAGTTTAATATAATTGTTAATGTCTATTAAACGGTTTTGTTTGTTGTGTAAAATAGTATAGTGATGGTCAATTCGAACCAAAAGCCCCATCAAAAGCTTTTCGATCAACGTTTTTTTTTTTTTCAGCCGTACTTTCCTGACTTGCGTTTTGTTTCTGGCACGAGGCATCATCGCCGGTCTCTTTCAAGCTGCCTACGTTTACACGCCCGAGGTAAATTATAATTATGATTGGCCGTCCAATTTTATTTTACTGTTTGGCTTGGTAGCCCGTCTGCATTATGAGCAGGAGGTCCCGGGTTCAATTCCCGGCCGGGCAAATCTTTGAACGATAATTTTAATAGGGTCGTGGTGCTAGTTGTCAGCATAGAGAAATTATACTAACCCCCGAATACTGAAACGTTTGTTAACTTTGACGACAGATTAAGTCTATTGCTGTCTTTGTCATTTGCTTAGTGCCAGACAAAGGCAGTATTAGAATTAATCTGTTGTCAAAGTTAACAAACGTTTCAGTATTCGGGGGTAAGAGTGTTAATGTCATTAGAAAAATGTGTAACACGATTGAAATGCTGATAAGGATGTAATATGTCGCTAGTACTTTAATCTGCGTTTCGAATCATATCTTGCAACTGAATTTTAGACTAGTTCCCCTTGTTCAATTGAGTTGAAATTTGCATGCCTGTCAAGTTCCTATGACAATACAATATCATTATTATTTTTACATTATTTATTTAAACAGAGCGAGCAGGACCCACAAAAGCTGAGATTCAATCTCATCTCGAAAAAAGGTAGAACTTCGAGATTTTTCATTCTCAACGCTATATTTTGCGGAACAACTTACTTAATTCTTAATTTTAGTGTTTAGAAAAACATGTCTCATGTAACTATGGTGTTACTAATACATTATTCGTATTTGCTTACAGGTGTACCCAACGGCACTGCGGTCGACAGCGGTCGGTGCCTGCAGCGGTGTTGCCAGACTGGGCGCTATGATCACACCTTACGTAGCCCAGGTATGATCACTCTCCCGACATGCCTATACTATATTCCACACGGTACGGGTAACATATGGGTTTTAATGAGTATCGGCCACCCGACTGCACAATGAAGTGTGTCAATATTTTTTACCTATATGTATAGGTATGTTTTTACCTATGTTGACATGTAAATAATACTTACTTACGCAATAAATGAATATGAATATATATATTCAGTAAAACCCCACGTGTCACCCGCACCATGCTTTGTGGAATGAAGCACCACGTCATGATATCTACTCTCTTTGCCGTGCAACAAGTAAGTACCTGAGTGCAAAATATAGCCTACTAGTTGTTAACCGCGACTTTGTTCGCGTGGACGTAAAAAACTATCCTATGACCGTCTTTGTGATGTACGGTAATTCCTTATCAAGTTTTATCAAGATCCGTTCAGCCGTGATAACGCGACAAACATCCAGACAGAGATACAAAGTTAGAAGTTCGCTAGATGGCGTTGATTAATTTTAGTGTACTTTGGCGTTTTGTATGGACTGACAGTTGTAATGTGGAGTTCCGAATCGCGCAAGTGAAGTTTGTTCATCGAGACGAACGTATTCATTTTTATACCTCGAAGCTGTATTGGTCCTAATACGACTGCGGCTATATTCCTCGTAATTATAATTATAGTTAGGATATCACTTCAGTCTTAAAGAGGAATCCAACGACACATCACTCGTCAAAATCGGTCAAGCCGCTCAAGCTACAGCATGTTAGGCCCACGCAAACATACACCCCAAACTTATTACCCTCTTTGTTGGGTAAAAACAGGACACTGCTACGATTACAATAACAATAGACAACAAATGAAAAAAACAAATTGTACACAAAAACAGAAAAAAGATTTAAAAAAACAACAACAATACACATATTTTTTAACCACTAACCGGTTCCAACTAAGCATAATAGTGGTTGTGACCAACCAGTGCTGGTCTTCCGCTGGAACCGGTCCGTTGGTGTACGTTTGCCTTATTTTCAAATAACAAAGATGACGTGACGTGACGTGATCACGTGATCTATAATCATGAAAACTGACGTGATTTTGACACATTTTGTAATAATAAAACGGGTACTCACGTTAAATTTAGTCGGTTATTCCGATTATAGTTTCGATCACATTCGATGACCTTTATCACAGAATGCTAAGCGTGACACGCGCGCGATCTCGTCTTGCCTTGGACTCCTAGTCGGAATATCCGACTCAATTTAACGTGAGTATTCCCGTTTTATTAAAACAAAATCTATAATCATAATCATCAGCAATAAAACGTCTAATAGTGGGGGGAAGGGAGAGGGCGAGGGTCATAATCCCCATCCTTGGATTGGCAGGCTGTTTGGACATCGTAGCCGCTTACTAAGAGGACGCTGCTCCGGTAGTTCTGGTTACAGTTTTAGAACACACTGCGGACTCAATGAGACCTATAGTGATACGTAATTTTAAATACAACAGTCAGCCCCGAATACTGAAAAGTTGGTAACTTTGACGACAGATTAAGTCTATTGCTGTCTTTGTCATTTGCTTAGTGCCAGACAATAGCAGTATTAGAATTAATCTGTTGTCAAAGTTAACAAACGTTTCAGTATTCGCGGGTTAGTTTTGCACGCTATTTGTCCTATTTTTTTTTCTACTTTCAATATAAACCAACATTATTTGGTACATACGTATTGTTACGCCATAACACAAGCTTATTCCTAGCTTGGGTAACAATGCTTATCGATCTAGTTTATATATATGGAACTAAGCGATGATTACTGTATAATTGATATTTAACGTTTGTTACCACCAAAAAAAAAAAACATTTTTCATATATATTTTTTAAATTGAGTAATTTTTTTTATACCGTGATTTAATGTTTACAGGTGCTTCTCAAAAACTCCATAGCGATCGCAACTGGGGTGTATTCCTTGGCTGCTTTGCTGGCGGCAGTCGCCTGCCTGGCGCTGCCTATCGAGACAAAGGGAAGGGAAATGAGAGACACGGTAACGGTAACCACTTAGTTACGAGGAAATCACTGTATAGCCTATTTACACACACACGTTTCTCATCACTTACATACTTCTGGGTGGCATCCCTAACCATCCATTATTCTAGGTGAGCGACAAAAATTTAAAATACGATGTTAATAGTCATCCATCATTATTATCGCCGCATTAGGCTAATATTAATAGGACGACCATTTTACATAAACATATATTTCATTTTTTTCGTCCTAATAGGACGAGCTTATAGTAGAGCTGTGGGTAGGTACCATATAATAAGGTACAAACCTTATTATATGGTACCTTATTATTTTAAATTCTTCGTTGTTTACCTCTGACATCGAACAGAACATCGGACTTCATGTGTGTGTAAATAGGTGCCTTTTCAAGAGTATTAGTTTTGTAGTAGAAATCTCAATACCTTTTTAATAAAATTCACGTTATAAAATGTCTCTGTAGTTGTAATGCGGACTTTGTATTGAAACTGCATGAGATGACAATAATTTATTTATGACAAAATGTATTGATCAGTTTTAATATAAGTAAAAGTGTACAGGATAAGGGTAGCCATAAACAAACACTTGTCCAGATCGTTTGTTTTTTTTTAGTATATTTTATATAACCGTTTCTGGACTATTTTTGAGTTCGTCTAAAAGGGTTAATCTTTTTATGGAAATGTGTAGATGCAATATTGTAATGCATCAAATACCCAACTAAAGTACTTAAAATCTATGATTAATTACATCTGCGTCTCCGTTTAGACGCGTAGTGATACATTATACGTCTTGTTTCTGTTGGAACTTTTTGGGGTGCTGGGATTTAAAAGGTTGCTATATAGATAATCGGACTTACTTATAAACGCCTATTCAATAGACAAACGTCATTTAAGTGTTACCCAATACAAAAATGAATGCGCAAAAATAAATAACGTCACTTAACTTTGAAAAAGTCATCTAAGTGTGTGCGATACGAAAATTATTTGAGAACCTAACTATCGTTACTTCAACAAAGATCATTTAACTCTGCGCAATACAAAACCGGAGTGCGCAATAATATCTAACGATACTTAACTTGGACATGCGCAATTCAAATATAAGTGCGTAATAATAACCAACGCCACTTTATTTTGATAAACCTCATATAAGTCTGCGCAATAAAAAGAATACTAACATCACTATACTGTGACATACGTCTTTTAGTTCTGCGCAATACGAAAACTATCTGAGTACCTAACTATCGTCACATAAACAAACATCATTTAAGTCTGTGCTGTACAAAAACGGAGTGCGCAATAATAACTAAAGTTACTTAACTTTGACAAACGTCATTTAAGTGTTACGCAATACAAAAATAAGTGCGCCTTTGACAAGCGTCATTTAAGCCTGCGCAATACGAAAACTATTTGAGTACCCAACGGCTGCACGCAAAGACATTTAATGATTACTTAAACTGTCACTAAGTAAAGATTTCTATAGAAAACTTACTTAGGTGACGTAAAAAGTAACAGTTATAGGTCTCTGAGTGCGGCTGTTACTGTCGTCACTACAACAAACGTCATTTAAGTCTGCGGAACACAAAAATGGAGTGCGCAATAATAACTTGCGTCACTTAAGTTTGAGAGGAGTTTATAAGTAAGGTCCAACATGTTATGATCTGTCTGATCAAGTACTATTGGTGCTATTTTGAACTTATGAATACTGACTATTTTAATAATACGAGTAAGAGTGTCTACACACGAAACGATTTGGTCGGTCCCGACATCGATATCGATCGATCCTTAAAAACAAACTATTAAGGCTATAGCTTCTCCCTTTCGCTTCCCCAGAAACTTATATATAGCCATCTCTTTCAAGCGATGTCGGGACCGACCAAATCGTTTCGTGTGTAGACACTCTAATGCAAATAGGCGTAAGAAACAAACATGTATGATACTCATAATATTTATACCTTGCTCTGCGTATCTTCTTAACCTATTCTAATATGCCTAAGACTGAATAACGACTTTTTAGCTATGTACCTACTTGAACATTTTTTATTAATGCGAATATCTGTAATTTAACTAATGTAACAATCATTTTTAATATGCTCGAATATTACTACTCAGAGAAAAAGAACTAATGTTGAAAATACGGCTAAGTCCGAACGCCGTAACTTGAGAAAGGCTGGACCTATTTTGATGGTTTCTCATTTGTTGTGTTTGAAATTGTCAGGACAAGGGTTGTATAAAGAGTTTAGCGAGGCCGAAGGCCGAGCTGTATCACGTACGAATTCGCGGGCATCAGCTAGTTTAAAATAATAATGCATATATGCAGAAAAATGCAACGTTCAATTTATACTCTAAGCGAATCTCTAATGTTGATATTATTTTAATAATTGTATTTACCTTTATAATCTTTACTATTTTAGATTTAATCTTTTTACCTGCAGAAGGTCTAATGTTTTTTGAGCGCAGGCTCCTGCAGCAGGTCTTGACACATTTTGGAGTGGGAAATGGCGTTGGATTTGTCTTTGTCTCCAGACATTTTGCAGATGGGTTTTAAAAAAAAACAGACTTACATATAAACGCACTTTTAACTGACAACCGTCATTTAAGTACTGCGCAATACAAAGATGTAATGCTCAATACTTAACGTCACTTAACTTTGAGAGCAGTTTATAAGTAAGGTATATTTTTTTGCTTTTTTTATATGTTTTTTATGTAATTTATCATAAGTGGTATAATATTTTATACCATTTAATGTTTTTAAGTAATGACTGATATATTTTATATCTCCGTCCTTCTATTATCGTCTTCCAAAAATTATTCGTCAGTATTAAAATAATTACGTAATGTACCTAAGCAACATAAAAGGTTGTGATATTATTTATTTTACACGGAACTGTTACTCGGAAAGGTGGTACTAAGCCGAAATAATATTATTCTAATCGTAATGAACAACTGTTTCTGTGGAAGCAAACCTGATATTGCGAAAAAAAACCTGTTATTCACACTCAATGAAATGTATGGATTATGGTTTGTTACAGTTTGATTTTCCGGCGTTATTTTTTTTGTCCCTTAGTCCTTTGTCCTTTGAATATTTTGGCATACCTTACTATCCGCCATCTTGTTTTTCTTTAAAAAGGCGGCCACTCATAAAACCAATACGAATCGATAGCTGACACCAATACTAACAAAGTTTGTATGAGACAAAATCTACTCCAGCGTCACGCTTCCAAGATATACGCTTTGACGGTTGCACAGTATTTTGCAGTAAAACAATATTTTTAGAAAAAACTCATACCTTCTATATAGTTCTAAGTCAACATACCGGCAGCACCACCCGTGTAACTTTGAAAGCGTATATGTTGGAAAAGTGATCCTGGAGGAGATTTTGTCTAAAAAACCTCGTTCATATTAGTGTCAACTATGATGAAGAAAGATGATGGCGACAAGATGGCGGACAGTAGGTAAGCCAGCAAACTTAAATATCCAAGGCTCTTTTCGGCTTAGTACCATAATTATAACCTTGTATGATACTTACCGTTTCAAGCTTAGAGAACAAATTAAAATAATTAAAAAAAAAAACTTTGTGATGTACTTACTAAAACATATTTAATATATTTATACAACATGAGACAATTGTTATTAAAATAGGTGCTTTTTTTATAAGGTTGCGGACAATTGTATAGCTTTCTCTATTAGGTACTTGTAAAATGTGCTCTAAGCTTACTCTAAGGCCGTTCCCTTACTGGTTGTTACGGATGAGTGTGAAATATTAATACCTGCAGTATGCGGAACCCTCATCATCGAACAAAAATATCAAATAATGTATGGACGTCATGCATTATGACATCTTTTTTTTTTTATATTAACATTTTATGTAACAACTCATAGCTACTGCAGGTGATGTCGCCGCGACCGGTGAATAAAAACTGCAAGAATGAGAGACAGAAAGAGATAAAACTTATGTTTGTGTAAGAGCGAGCGAGAGAGTCCGCTAAAGTACGTGTCCTGTGGTTGGCTAGTAACAGCTCTACAATTAATTTATTGTATTCATAGCGTAAGAATCTCATCGTGATTTAATCACGTGCTCACCAAATAATGATATTATTTTGCTTATTAATTGTTAAGTTGACACTGCCTAATTTAATAAAACGCACTTTTATGTAAAAAAAAAATTTTTAAATATCTTCTCCTTGAAATCAATTCATCGGATAAACTTGAGTTAAATAACCCAACTTAGATACTTACTTAGTTTTTTGCAACAAACAATTTCCTCCCGATGTGCCTGCCCAAACAAAACTTTCAAATACGCATTGTAATTTTAATTACAAATTTCAGTAGCGCGGGAAATTTAAATCTACCAATGGCAAATGTGCGCGCTAAAATCTTGCGCTGTCATTGGTCGATCGATTTCGCGGTAAAATCTCACCGCCCGTGCGCCATCTTGGTCCGAAAGTGTAAGCGGAACCGCTTACAGGATTCGTTCACTTTCGTTCACATTACAGAACTTAGAATACATAGCAAGCAATTATTAATCTTAGCATTTCCACGTTCGGCTACTGTCGGAAACCAGTCTGCGCTTTTCTGTGTAACGAAAATGCCGATCGGAATTATTTGTTGTGTAAGACTAACATAATTCAAAATAATAAGACACTTGCGGGCTGCCTGATGAATGACACCTGGGACCCTATTCGGAGATGTCATTTTATCTCGGTCACTCTCACTCCCATTAAATTCTAAATTAGAGAGACAGTGACCGAGATAAAATGTCATTTCTCCGAATAGGGGCCCTGAGGGGAAGGGTAATGGTATGGTATATATAAAGTTTTTTTGTAGTTGTACGACTCTTTTCAGTTGTGTTGTTTTCAGCGCAATTACTGAGCATCAAAAGATTTAAACATCTCAAAGTGACGAGCGCAGGACAATGCCACGCAGTGTTTTGAACTGCTACAGTTCAACATTCTGAGTGGCATTGAACTGTTATGGGCAAATGACGCCTATGAGGTGAGGGACGTGCTCCAATCGTCAAACAATTCAGTAAAAAACAGTGCTGTGTCCATGTTCCATAGGGGCTTTAAAATAGATCGGATTATACCTAAGTGAACCATGACGTGGATTTGACCGTGACTTACTTTGCTTGACTTTTAATTGTGAAATATTTGACATCACTTAAATATTACAATACTTGACACTGGCTAAATAAACGTTTGGAGCCAAAACAAAAGAGAAAAAAACCAACACACTACTGGCTGGTATCACCAACTTATCGTAAGTATATCTGAATGCCATACCTGGTGGAGTATATTACTAAGCCACGGACCAGAATAAATCCCTAAACCGAAATTATCTACGAAATTAAAACCAACACAATGCCATAGAAGAATTTATTTTATGAACTATTTTCTAATTGCTATTCTAAATAATACTCACACATCTAACATAAATTTTCGGCAGCAAAACGAAACTTTGAATCACAGTTTGTAAAAATGTATCGATGACGAGAAATTAGAACTTATCGGGCAAACAGAATAGAAACCTATTTTCCAAGTGGAACTGCTAATTTTTTTAGCCGCCCACCACCTTACCATGAGGCTTGAAATATAAGGCCTAATTTATGGCTACGCGGGGCGTGTCGCGGTTAATTAAAATGTATAGTTATGTATGAGCGTTACGCAGACACGCTTGCATAGGTGCTCGCGCAACGTCACGCTTCACCATAAATGAGGCCTAACGACGAAGCCCGTGAATTTTTTATTTTATTATTTATTCTTCAAAGAACAACAAAGAACATAAGAATGAAATAAATATTTACGCTTCAGTATGATAAATTATATGACCTTCATGGCATCTGGATTCTAAATTTCTCGTTACCAATAATTCCTTCAGTATCTATATCCTGAATATAACACCTACACAATGATTGCGTTATAGCATTTGATATACATTAAAATAAACTGGACGTCGCAATGATTATTGATTTGATCTACAAAGTACGAGTACAAATGCGATCCGATGCAAAATGTAGCTTTGGTACTTACAAGAAAGGGAAAAATAATATTTTTAAAGCATATAGGCAAGAAAAAGTTAGCCACGCAATGGACATTTGTTTGAAAATATTCGCCGGATAAATACAAGACATCCATAGTCGTTCGCAGTGTAATGACTTCCAAGCAAATAATGATATTGATAGACACTCATGTACCCTATTCTATCATTCAACTTATTACATCGAATCGCACTTATAATGACAAATAGCAGTTATTAAAATAATAGATTACAAAACTAAAATAATATCAGTCATTTGCACAAAAAGAAACTGTTTTCTACTACTTACCTAATGTAGATACCAAACAGAGTTATGTACCTGAGATAACCAATAAACTAACAGAAGTAGAATCGAATTAGAATTTCAAATTTCAAGCGAATTAGTAAAAAAAACTATTCATAATTTGACCAGGTTTCTTTGTTAAAATTGAACATTTTAATAACTACTTATCTCAAGCAATCCTCTGATTCTGGTAGTATGACACGGTAAAAAATAATGAAGCCTTAGTAAAGGCTCGTTTATGGAGATGCGGGGCGCAGCGCGTTACTCGCCGCGTGAAACTCCATAAACGAGGTGTCAGGGCTCACTCAGGGAGACGTGGGGCGTTGCGCATAGCGTGCAGCGTCGCATCGCGCATGCAAATCAAACACATGCTAATGTATGAGAGCGTTATGCAGGGACGCGTTCATGCGTGTTTTAATTGATTAGCGTAGTCACGGCAGAGTACGCTGCGGCCACCGCCACTTGCGCCGCAACAGTGACAACTGAAGAAGACTGCCAAAAGCGGACGCCGTGGCAGACCCGCAATTCTCCACGACGCACCGCGGCTTTATAATCCAAAGTACACATACTATTGTGTCTTTGAGGGTGCGACGCCTCGGGGCCCGCCTGCCGCTTCACGCGCCACCTCTCCGCAAACTGGAAAGGCGTGCAACGCGCCGCGCGTCTCTCTGAACGCGCCTTAGGCATGTTTCATACAGAAAATAGTGGACGCCGCAACTTTTGCAGAACTTTTTTTTTTGCACCATTTCTCCAGATTTTTTCTTTCTTTTTATTTGCAGGAGCAAGGCGCGCGCGGTTCGCCGCGACGACGCCTCCCGAGCCCGCCTCGCCTCTTCTGTTTAAGCCAAGTCATCCATTTCCTTCAGTACCTTAGTCAAGATCGAGGTTTTGATAGCTTGAAGTCAATCATTGTTTTTTACTGTGTCATACAGAATCCACAGTACCTACTAAATGTTTATAATCTAATTTGAAATAAACAATCTAAATTAAGAAATTAAATAATATTCACATTTATCAATATATTGGAGTAGGTACTTATGAAGCCCATAAATTCATATTTCTGTACACTACTCATCCTTTAAAGGACACGTAAAATATTAGGCATATGTCCACAAACTGGTAAGATCGAGTATACCACCATTTCAAGTCAATAAAATATTATAGATAAGTAAGTATAGGCGTCGATTCATTGTACCATTCACTAAACCAGTCTGACAGGACTAAAATTTTCGGCTCCTCTTTTCTTTTCAACATGTACGAAAAGGAAGGCAATCGTTTGATTTTGTTTGTAAAATGGTACAACAGAATCGACGTCATTATTGACGTGACAGTGTAAAATTTTCAGGCAATCAATTTGTGCAACAAAATAATAATTAATTGATACAATCATTTTTATGTCCAACATCTACAAATATTTTCTTAAATAACCTAAGCTCCTAAACTACTAAGTCAGGGTTCTGTGATGGTACATCTCTAGCCAAAAATATTAGACAAAGCAATTAAAAAGCCGACATCCGACGACAGTAAATTATCTTACTTTTATGAATAAAATAAAATATTATGAGATCAATTACCAATTTTTTTTCTTAGTCAGCTGCATAAAACATGACAGTCACATTTTTAGCGAACACAGTAAGAAAAGTGCGGAACCCTCAATACCAATAGATACATCTCATAATTCTGTAAGACCATTCGAATGCTGAAGCAGGTGGGCTTATCTCGTAACTCTGAAAGCGACAGCGAGAGTTGCGCGAGCCGGACCGCGCATAGTGCGACTAAGTTGGTACGAGCGAGATGGCATGCTCTCGCAATCAGAATCACGAACGTTTCAAAGTTAGAGTATAAGACCCCAGGTTCTTTCCAAACTGTTACTTATTTACACAAAAAAAACCTAAATATGCAATGAAAAGTATTATCATCAACAAAAGTTTAGTTACTAGACATTTATAATATAAGCTATATTGAACACAAATAACTAATAGATTAAAGGTACAGCGAGCATCACCATCTCTGAACATGATGGTGGTGCCTAATCTAAAAGAGAAATTACATTGGAAATTAGTCGCCTAAACTTAGATCTTTATTTTAGTAATACCTCACCTGATAATAGGTATCAATTAAGACTAACACCTTTAAATGTAAAACAGCAAATATTTATAAGATGTAATGAAGTCTAGTTATGACAAAATGACCCTATACATAATCTTATTCCCTATCCCTTAAAAGTTTAAGAAACGGTGGGATGTAATTGTATGTAAACATGGAAACAATAATAATAGGTATCAGAATCTGTCTCAAACATTCTTACCTAATAAATCATTGAATATAGACCTTGGTCTTTTATGGAAGTTGTAACTAATATACATTACATTTTTTTTTTAATACTACAGCTTACCGATTACAATACCTAAACAATAATGCATTTCACTCAGTAGTATTACTAAATTACTAGTTTTAATATCTTCCTAAAACATAATAGAAAAATTCTCAAATAATAATGATAGGTAAATCATACTTTGTTATTTAACACTCAGAACTCAAAAATAAATTACTTTTCAGACTTCGAATTATACCAATTATAAATTAAAAGAATTCAATCAATTTAATCATAACAGCCAATCAGTGAAAAAGTAAGGTTGCCTGATTATCATTTACTTTGTAGGTACAACACATGCCTACTGATACTGGCATGATTATCAACTTTCCCAAGTAGGTACATAAGAATAAGAACCCATTTTGTAGGTACAAGAGGGCTGTGTCTAGTCATCATCTAGTTCAATTACAATAGGGACAACACATTCTGTTGCCCTTGTGTACTCTTCTTTTAGCTTTGTCAATAATACACACTTTGGTATTTTCAATTCATCTGCTTCATCGATAAGAGCCTTCAACTTTTGTATTCTTCCCATTATTGGAGCTGTTGGGAGTAAGATGTTCTCAGTTTCTCTCTTCCATTTGTCAAAGCTGTTCACCCTGAATTCAATAGTTTGTAGCATTATGTGTAGCTCGTCCATATCATAGCGATAGAAAATCGTCTTTTCTTCCAGAGGACACTGACAAAGCTTATCAGCATGCTGCAAACATGCCATGTGTTTACATTGGCTACAAGAAAGAGAGGACAGGAAGCATGTAGTTTTACACACTTCACACAAACGCTCATCGTCACCCAACAACTCAAAAGCAGTTCTTCGGGCGCTCTTCAAACCATCTTTCGCTAATGTGCCTCTCAAAGTACCCTCCTCTTTGGCAGCTCGCATAAGTTCTCTCTGTGTCTCTAAAGCAGTCTCTAAATCAAGCCGATCACCTTCTAACGCCATTTTGCAAATCAACTCATCATGTGAAAAAACACAAAATCTTTTTAAATTTTTGTAATGCAATATGCATTCTCGACCTATTTTAAGCCAATCAGGAGGTGCAAAATTAACTGCCTCAGCAAAGTTGTATCCCTGATTGAAACCAGCATGATAGGCCCGGGGAAATGTGACCACGAATTCCCCAGCTTGTTGGTCAGTTCTATAAATGGGAACTCCAGCTGCCATCAGTATGTTGGGATTCATGATGGTGACCAACTGATGTAACAAGTCTGGTTGGGTCTTGAAAAGATCTGGTGCTGCGGCTTTCATTGCATTTTCTAATAATTCAGCTCCACACCCCGGCACTCCATACCAGGTTTTAGCTTCTCCCCAATGTAAATAATTGATGGAGTAACTCCAGTGGTCCTCATTATGCCAGCAGAATGCAGAAAAACACATTCCCACATACATCCAAGGCACAGTCATGCCAGATATATCAGCATTGATAAATCTTAGAACAGAACCCTCTAGAACAGGCAGGTTGTTGAGATTCCAGCCAGAATCAACATATTCTTGATCACCAGGGTAAAGGTTAAGGGATGATTTTGTTGGAAACCCAGAGCCGTGGTCCATGGAGTGTAGATCTGCTCCGTATTCTACAGTGACATCTTCTTCAACAGATGAAATAATTCTCCAGAACTCTTTCTCAACAACTTCAGTTGGAACTAAATGACCGGATTTGCCAAAATATTCCGATTTAAAATTGTCTGCCATCTCTCCAAATTGCTGCAGAGTATATTCTCTTTCAGCTTGAGCAAATCCAAAAGCTTCGGCAGGTTTGTGAACCTCTTCTGCAATACAACAAGGGCATCTCCAGTCTCCATCTGGTACTGCGCCTAATGGAGGTGTTAGACAAAATGTGTGGTAAGTATCACTACAGCCATTGCAAATTAACATCATATCTTCTCTATGATATTTTTGGCATATGGAACATGTGTAGTCAGCTAGTGGATCTCTTTCATATCGTGGTCTCTTTCTAGATTTTGTGATATCAAACTCTTCATCATTCAAGCCAGGCATTTTAGGGCCTGGTCCATAGCATGCCAGTCTTTTTAGTTCTCTGTTACGTTTTGTTTCTACTGTCTCAACCTCACTTTTTGGCTTTGGGCTGTTATGGTCAGGGTCGATTTTTATGTCTGAACCTGTTTTAGTTTTCTTTATATTACTATATGGTTTCTCTTCTTTTATTTCTGCTTTAGTTATAGATTCAATAGGTACTTCCCTGAACATTTGTTCGACATTATCTTGCTTAATTAGTTCCAACTTGGTTTCCTTTTTTATAGTTTTGCTTTTTTCTAATGTCTCAAAAGGCAGCAAAATCTTTTCATAGTTATTTCTCAGGAAATTCATTGTATTAGCGTTTTGGCTGTATCCCATTGCTTGCGCAATTTTACGCCATTTTTTAGGAGAGTTACAATTTTCAAAACCTCCTTCTTCATTTACCCAAAATTTTAAGCAGTACAAGTCCAGTGTTTTGTTTTCGATCATGGGTATTTTTACTGGTGACCCCTGAAGATCCCAGAATTTGAGTATTTTTTCAAGAAACAAAAGTTTTAGTCTCGTAATGGCTTCCAACTCATTAACTTTCTGTATTCTGGGCACGAATTTTAATTTGTCCACATCTAACGAAAATGGTGGCTGCCAGCGTGCTGGTGGTTTGATTTTACAGATTCCCGTTTTTTCTGCCACTGGCCGAATTTTAGCGATGTATCCCAAGGGGTCCAAAAATTCTTCGAGTGTAGGCTCGAATACGGGCGCTTCGGGAGGTGCAGTGAACGTAAACTCGGCACTTTTGTGCATGGCATTTTTCTGAATGTTTTTGGTATCCATTTTAAACACGGTGATAATTTAATTCAGAAATTTTAAAATAAACAACTGATCATCTACCGCGGATTTTTTGTATCTTGATCATTTTTGATATCGGTTTCAGTGTACGTGACTACTGGCCATCACTAAATGGCACCATGTTATCACAGCCGATCTACATCATTCAAATGTTTAAATCTGGTATATTTTTGTGTATTACGACTCTCAGGGTTCACTTATATCACATTAAATCACTTGGTAAACATAAATACGTAAAGGTCTTTTTTCCTGTTTTAACGGGCACAATAATAATCGATAAACTCAAGTCTCGACTAAAATTATTTTAAAACAAGCCAGGCCAGAAAAGTGAACTAGTCTAATGAATGAAACGAAACGGAAACTCGACGAAAACTCGGAAATAGTGCTGCCACTCATAGCTGATAGAAGTTGGCTAAAAAAGTTGCCCAAAAAAATGTACAGTATTTGTAATTTGTGTTGTGATAGAGGTAAGACATTTTCAGCAGTATGAATGCCTATTATAAATCTACAATTAATAGAGGTAAACCCTTATATAAGCAATAAATTAATATTAAAATGAAAAAATTAATAGTGAATTAAAATAAATTAAATTTTCATACAATTATATTCGGCTAGGTCATAAAATGGATGGTCTAATAACCAGAGTTTCAGTTTAGACTTAAATAACTCAGTGGAAGCGGCGCCCAATATTTCGTCAGGCAATTTATTTTATATAGTGGGACCTCCCACGTATACGGACATCTTACTGGACCTAACTAATGTATGTGTCTTGGTAACAAGATTATTTCTGTTTTTGGATCGATGGTGTACTCTGAACTCCACAAACGCATGCTGCTTATTTTCATGTACAAATCCGCGACTTGATACACAAACATGCAGGTCAAGGTAAGGATGCGCTCTGACTTTAATTGACTTGCTTGTATGTATTTATGAAGGTGCGATATACACTGTGTGCAAAAATACGTTGGTTGTGATGTAGTGGATGTCTCTATATCATCATCGTCATCAGCCAAAACATTACTGCTAAACAAAGGCCTCCTTAGAAAATCCCCAAGCTTGGCAGGTAGATTGGCTGCTGCTGCCCGTCCTCCGGTAGGTTTGGTCGTAGTTTTAGGACATACCGGAGTCCCTATAATAAGATTTCAGAGTGTCTCCTGTACTTGTACTATTAATTATTCTATGGCGCCTCTAATGCGGCGATTCAGCGCTTCATTTTCACTCAACATAAATCTTTTTAATGTTCCACAGCTAGCTAGGAAAGTTCCGGAATAACTGCAAAAAAAACTGCACGAAGAACTCCGCCTATGATGATGATTACTTACACAGCTACCATATTTTACTTATCAGTATCGCAATATTTAATAAGCATGTCACGACATGCACTACTTGTTAGGTATTTTGTTTTAATTTGTCATCATACTATTTTATTATCACCCTGTGCCGATTCTAGACATGCAGGCTGAACTCCGAATGTTCGCACAACGGAGCGACTTCCGCCAGCCAGAAACGAGTATATTATCGCCTCGTTGTGCGAATATTCGGGATTCGGCCTGGAGGTCTGGGACCGTCATTAGAGTAGGTAGAATTATAATGATGTGACTATTTTCTACCGGATCCAGAGAGTGTGTGGACGGGCGTCATAGCCTAACCAAAAAAAACCTATCAACGGCATAGTTTTGATTATGTAAAACTAGTACCTACAGCTGCCGCGCGAGTTGAATATCAAACTGTCGAAGGCTTTTGAAGGGCCCCAACTGCATTAAACTCACGCGCGGAATGTAGGACAGCAAAATAAAACAAATGGGTACCCATATTTTTTGTAGTGTTGTGCTATCCGAAGTTGTGTGATTCGTCATAAAATGCGCCGGTGTGGTGGATTCGGGCACCCTTCAAGGTTCTCCACTATAAGAGTGGCGACTCACATATTATTGTCTACTCTAAATTTCAGAATGAAAAGCGAAAAACCGAGTGCCAAATGTGAGTTTTTCCAATTTCGTTATTCGATCGCGTTAACTGTAATTTGTATGATATATGAGCTGCGACATTTAACTCCATCTAAATAGCTCTGATTTTACTAAAGTTCATACAAATCGCATTTAGGTAAACACATTGGAAAAAACTCGCACTCGGCATTCTGGATGGCTACGAAGCCTGTTTTTATGTTTAAGGTTTTAAAGATTCAGAAGAGATGCATATGCCATACTGCAACATGTCATTAAATCGAACTCAAGTACAGCCTACTTGTGTAGTCACGTTCACGTGTATGATAATTAAAGATAGTGAAAGCAGGATTGTGAACGTGGCAATGGAAATGTCAATGGCCTTTTGAGTTGTAGTTCATTCATTGACTTTCACAGAAAAAAAAATATCTAGCTTTATACATAATAAAATAAAATAAAATAGCCTTTTAATTCCCTTCCCTTACAAAACATTTATACTTAATTTTTTTAATATTATTTTTACACATATTTTATTTTTTATTAACATTAATTTAATCTTGTTTAGTATTATTAGTTCTAGTACTTAAGTTTAGTACATTTAATTATTTTTATATACTTAGTTTTTACATTTTTATTCTAGGTTTTAAATTGATATTAATAGTTACTAGATTAGTATGTATTAGATTTGTTTTTTTATTTTTAACATTATTTATTTATAGATTAGGGTTGAGGACCCCTCTTTGGGTGAAGGCCTCCTCCAGAGCTTCCCAGTCTTGCCTATTTTGTGCTTTGGTTATCCATTTTTTCCCTGCAGTTTCAGATAATTCGTCCTCCCATCTTTCCTGCGGTCTACCTCTTGAGCGTGTTCCACATGGGCCTTGCCATTGGGTAGTTATCTTTGTCCACCTACTATCTATAATGCGTGCCAGATGGCCGGCCCATCCCCACTTTAATTTTTGAGCTTGCTTTAACATGTCTAGTGTTTCTGTTTTTTTCCTTATTTCCGAACTTTTTATTATATTTTTTAGTTTTATGTTCAAGATACTTCTTTCCATTGCCCTTTGACATTTTTCTATTTTTCCCCTTGTATGGTGGTTATATATCCAAGTCTGGCAGCCATAGGTAAGGCATGGCATTATACAAGAGTCTAGAATTTTCTTTTTGAATGAGATAGGTAGGTTTGATTTTAAAATTTCTTTATAGCTCCAAAACTTTCCTCAGCTTGTTGTAATTCTTCTTTCTATTTCTTCCTTGTGTCGGGTTTTCCTAAATGATACCAATTTTCCTAGATATGTGTACTCTTATAGCTAGATTTATACATAGCTCAGCTCAACTACTTAGTTCAACTTTATAAAAGTTACACAAGCTTAGTCACCGTGGCCGAAATTGGCTCGGATTAATATGATTGACATCGTGTCATAAAATTACAAAAAACACGAGAGAAAAAAAAGGCACACGTACATTTTTTTGTCTTTCATGTCTTGACAGTGACAGAAAAAACTCAAGGTACATCTAACGCCATCTATTGGGTACTTTTGTAACAAGGATTTCTTTTTTTTTTTGGATAACGCCTCATTGGTGCAATGAAGCCTAATTTGGCAGCACTACCACAAAATTATTATTTTTTTGGCTTCGTACGTCTCGAGCTAAAAATCATAATTTCAATAAAACGTCAGTATTTTTGTAATTATCAATGTCAAATGTCAAATTTGAATCCATCATACAAAAATCAAACGATTGGATTTGGTCGAAATGTTGGAAATTGGGAACGCGAGTATAATTATTTTATTTCATTGTATCAATTTCTCTTAAAAAGCTGTAAATTGTGTTATAAAAGTTGCGATTATAATTCTTCATCTAGCTGTTGTTTACTATGTGTTTTGTAAATGTTAGCTAGTTGTTAAGCAGTCTTCTTAAAATTATTGAAAATCTAACCTCTAAAACAATGCTAAATACTTTTCGTGGCGCTTGGTTGTCTAATGTACAGTTCCAACAGCTTAGACATGCACACAGAATTAGGGGAAAGGCTCCAATATATTGCAGGACTATTAAAGAGCGGTTAGAGGAGTTGAACTACAAAGATGAGTTGTATACCACAAAGATTAACATAGGGCTGCCAAAACCCCAGTAAGTTGGTTTCTGATGTAATTATTTACATGATAATAGGATATTGCAGAACGACAAACCTAGCATAGGCATCACCACTAACATAGGTTTATCCATTACTTCTCTTAGTGTGAGCCACTATCAAACCAACTTAGTCATTAGCTGCAATTCCGTCACCGTTCACCGGTTCACCATACAAGCCGTCCAAGCTATTTAATAAGCTATTTAGTAACTAAAAATCATGCATTATATTTTTTTTTTAGCACTGTATCAGAAGAGACTCGCAAAGCTAGGCTTGACCATCTAAAGAATATAAAGAATGATAGAGCCCTAGAGCAATTAGCCCGAAATGCTGAATTGGAAATCAGTCTAGACGAGGCAAGGAAAATTTGGCTTGAAACCAATGGCCCACTGCATAAAAAGAGGATTGCAGATCACTATGAAGTCTTTAATCATTTGTATGGAGAAGGATTCTTCATCCCTTATGTCAATTTGGAAGCTCTATATGACTTGAAAAATGGTTCTTTCCTACCTGTCTATTCAGGGAATGTTATAAAACCTGCTGAAGCACAAGAAGCACCTATGATCACATTCGAAGCTAATCAGGACAGTCTCTGGACACTTGCCTTGACAAGCCTCGATGGTCATTTATCTGAGAATGAGAAGGAGTATGTTCATTGGCTTGTAGCCAATATTCCTGGCAATGCTGTTGAAAAGGGTGAAACTATAATGGAATATTTGCAACCATTCCCATTAAAAGGCACTGGTTATCACAGATACGTATTTGTTCTATACAAACAAGAAGGAAGAGTATCTTACGAGTTACCAAAAGGTATGTAATTTACCTTGCTGTGAACCAAATGCAGGCTCTTAATTGGAGCAGCTCAGCAACACAAAGTAGCCATTTTTGGTCATCAGTTGTTGAAGGGTTTAAATACTACAACCACTATTAACATATTATCACAACTCTGCGAGTCTAATAATTTACGAAATGGAGGCTAGCTGCCAATAAAAACTTTTTGCACTACTTTGCACACTAAGACTGCCTATAATGATAATTTATTTCTAACATCATGAGCGTCTCACGATTCGCACTTGACACATTTTTCTCTATTTTTCAGTGACTTCACCATCGCTGGACAGTAGGACTCTTGTTACCAGAGACTGGTATAAGAAGTATCAGGATAACATCACACCTGCAGGGCTTGCATTCTATCAGTGCGATTGGGACAGCTCTGTGAAGGACTTCTTTCATAACACTCTGCAAACTAAAGAGCCTAGTAAGTATTTGTACAGGTACTGGCATGGCTTAATAGGAAGACGAATAATAAAACTGAAAGGGCTTGAGTGAAAACGTACCCTTGGCCTGGTGTGCGGCCTGCCATAGATTAATTTTGTTAATAGAATTTCATTTTTTTTTCAGTATATGAATATGACTTCCCAGCACCATACATACGTCCACAAGAGTGGTTTCCAAGGAGAAAACCGTTCAATCTTTACATGGACAAGTATAGAGACCCAAAGCAGATAAATAAGGAATATTTGCTACGCAAGCTTAAAACTGAGGATCCTTTCAAGATGCCTCCACCACCATTGAAGTTCCCCAATGCACAGCCCTTGCCCCACAATATGCCTTCTTGGTTGAAACTTCACGAGAAAAAGATCAGGCTTCGTTGGGGCAGAGTGAATGATATTTAAATTATACCATTATAAGTAATTTTAGATGGAATAGATGTTTTATTGCTAACAATGAATAAGATATTGGTGGAATAACTAAAACCAGACCACGTCCATACGCCATGCCGCAATTTTGCTTGAAACGCGATGATTTTTCTTTTATTTGCGTAGATAGGTTATACAATCCGCCATATTGGATTTAGTGTGACGTCATAAAACGAAAGTGCTATACGCTTCGATAAAGAAACTAGACAGCTAATTGTAAGTAATGAGCTATGAAGGAACACAAAACGCGGAAATACACATCAATATACTTACATTTTGCTCTTTTTACCCGACTGCCCAAGGAGTGTATTTTTTTCGGGGTGTATGTATGTCCTATTGTAGTCAAAAGGCTTGACCGATTTTGAGGAGAGCTGTTGTAGGATTCATCTTTAAGCCTGGTGCACCACGGGTTAAATCTGTTGTGAAGGTAGAATCCGCCACATTCGATTTAGTGTGACGTGTGATTTATACCCTACTGCTGGTATACGATATACGCAAATCGGAGACGCGTCTCTGATATCGCCACGTTGCGCGAACATTAGGGGTTCGGCATGCAAGTCTGGGACTAGCATAAGACGCGCTTAGTGTAATGACGGTCCCAGGCTTGCAGGCCGAACCTCGAATGTTCGCGCAATGAGGCGCTCTCCGCCAATCAGAGACGCGTCCCTGATTGGCGGATTACGCTTCGTCGCGCGAATATTGCGCCAAAGGCAAAGTAAGCGGTGGGGAAAACTACGGTTCCCTAATGTTTCACCAAAACATTTTTGACAAAATATTACTTTACAAACAACGTTTTATATACTATTTCATTTTACAAATATTCACAAATGTTGTTATTTTATGTTAAAGAAACAATAATTTTTTTGAAACTTCTTTTTACAAATGTGTCAAATGTTATTTTATCGTTTATGTATTTTTCATTTAATATTTTGATTCGTTTTATAAAATCACGTTTCTAAAAATATCATTTTATAACCTAGTATTCGAAGCCACTACATTACGTTACAGTTACTTTTTAGAACATTTTCAATTATAAGAATGTTTGTATTATAATTCAATGTGACAAACGTTTGTATCACAACACTATCACAAGTATAGTTTTAGTAAGTAACACAAATAATAAATGAAGCGTTTATCAAGAACTGAGCTGATAGACGTTTGGTACTTATATTGTTGCACACACACCTCTTAAGGAGGTAGTTTGTAAGGTACATAATTGTATTTTTTAAGAACTGTTTCCACCTACATTCTGCAATAAATATCTTGAATCTTGAATCGTGACTTGATATAAAATGAGATCTACTCAAGTAATTCTTTTTAAAAATGAATCATTTGTAAAATCAGTAGTTGTAAAAGGGTATAACGGTGATTCATGTTTTTGCCAATCGTTGAGTGTGAAATGAAAATTTGTGAAACAATTTTAGGTGAAAAGATAGGGCACCGAAACTTAGATATTTTCTTGAAAATCCTACCAGTGCGACAACGCAAGAACATCTCGCCAATGACTCCTACCTACAAAGCATAGAAAAATTATACGTGAAGAAAGACAATCTCATACAAAAAAGTGTAATCCCGAAGAAACAGCATAAAACTAGATTAACTACTTTACGTAATTAGTCAGCTAATGTTCAAACCGCTACAAAAGCCGATGAAAATATGGTTTATATAGAAACATAGTATTAGTGTATGTCCGCAATTTAAGGTTTAGTTGAATTTAGATTAGATTGCATTATACGAAATATAAAACTAATCCAAAAATATTTCATAACAAGTATAGTTTTCTTCTGCGGACCATTATGAACAGCTTGGGTTTCTATTTCAAGTCAAGCAGAAATTGTGACGATCACGTCCCAATTCGAAACACTAGCGACATCATTACGTCCTTATCAGTTACTATAGTCGGGTTACGCATCTTTCTATGGCCATTGGCACTACATGATTTCTCCATGGTACTTTACATAGTAAATAAAACTGTATGCTTTCTATATTTTTTTATTAATAACCATATTACAATAATAAAATGAACTACTCATAAAAATGGCTTGAATCTGTTCTAAAGGCACTGAAAAACGAATTTCCTACATTGAATTCTACACTCGTCAAATAAAAACTAGACTGTGGCAGTTCCAAATAAGACAAACAGTATTAAATTAAAAATGTAAAAGTACTTGAAACTTTGATCAATGATGATAATGATGATTACAGTGCGGCCAACTTATCTGAAAAGGGCGAGCCACCATCGCAATGTTCGGAAAAAACTGAAATACTCCTGTGCTAACGGAAAATTTTAATTCGAAATTTAAAACAAAAATGTTCCGTTACAAATATAAGGACGCTTTGACAAATGACGCGCTCTTTCGCTCAATCAACAATTTTCATTACATAAACTTACTGAAGGTCAAATTGAAAATTTACTTTGCGACGTTTGATTTTAATTCAAACATTATTAGAACAGCTGACCAATATAAAAATACATTTTGCGCTGTTCATTAACTAATATAACTCTTGTTTGGATCAATAAGTTTAATTAGTTTAAGTTTAAAGACATCTTAAATCTCCACTTCCCTTCTATATAAATGCGAAAGTGTGTTTGTTGGTATATTTGTTCCTCTTTTACGTAGCAACAGAGTAAGACGTGTTTTTGAATGTTCAAGGACCGAAGGCTGAATTGACAAACGTCACTTTTCCGGGATACGTTAATATCCCGGAAAAATGTAGTTCCTAAAGGATTACCCTCGTGGATAAAACCGCTAAGCTAGTGTTATCAAAACAAATGTTGCAAAAATATTTTTTAATATCTCAGTCATTTTTTATCAATAAAAATGTTGATTGTGCTGGCGAGAGGGAACGAAAATTGGTTTGCTGCTCTTTTAATTATCTGTAACTAAGACAAGTACGAATTGGGTTCTAGTTCTTCCTCTGAAGACTAGACGTACTGCTTTTTTTCAAGACGTACTATGGATAATTACTATAATCATAACACATAAATTGTCTGCACCAATAGAACATAGTTTATTTTAAAAGATATACAAAAAATAATAAAGTTACAATTAATTTGCATATAGCACTAATAAATGATGGTTTTCTTTGGCCATAATTTTGGACCAATTAGAAACTAGCGTATGTATACAGTCTTAAAGTAGAGAAAACAGCTATGTTGACTCTATCTCCTTCACCTGAAGGCTTGAACCATGATCCGAAAATATGCTATTGTAATCAATGATATTTTACTTCAGAAGGTATTTCGAGAGAGAGAGAGAGAGAGATAGCGCTTTAGTGCGCGCTACTTAAAGAAAACAGATAATTGCAAATAACATCTAAACAAGGAAATCAATCAAAATTATGTTCGATGCTATCGTAGATATTATTATTACCTCACTATTAGTCTAATAATTACCTGAATATATACTAGGGGTTCCGAGCGCCAGCAAATTTTTTTTGATTCGATGATTATTGTTTTTTTTTCATCGAGAATATGTCACGTAAATATGTTTGGGAAAACATATTTACGTGACTAAACTGTTAACTAGATAACAGAACCAAAAAAAAATTTTCTCAAAATAAGATCTTTAATCAACATAACTAATGAGCTGCACTATGTGGAAAAATCGCAATTTGATCAAAGTACGCCGTTAAGATAGGTTTTTATTTTCAAAATGGGGCTTCGAATTCGGTTCCGCCGCATTCTAACCTAGCAGCTAAACTTCGCCAAATAGTGTGAAAGGTAGGACAGTAAAAGAGACAGCTATAATGAAATGTGTCTTAAAAGACAGATTTTGCGGGGCCATTTTAGAGGCCAAGTAAGCCAAGCTAATAAAACGTCAAGTAAAATATCATTGATGTAATGATAAGATTTTAAGTTTAAGCCTATTCCACACGGTGCACAGTAACCACATAGCTTCCGTATAAGACGATCGAAGCGCACAACGCATTGGTCAAAACATACTGTAACGATTCGTTTTCATTGGCTCTTGTAATCTAGAGATAGCCAATAGGCATACTATGTTTCAGTCCCCGCAAGCAGCGTTCTACTCAAACTTGAGTCGAAACGAAGATCTATACCGATAACGTGGCAGTAGTGTTTGTGATTACGCGACTTACTGTGGATCGTGTATGTACATTGGGTAATCTACTATTACATTGTAATACATAAAGTGCAAAGAATGCAGTTGTGTTTACGTAAATGCCTTAACCGGTATGAATTTCATGAAATTAATTACATATTAATTAGAATCATGGTGCACGTGGAGACGTTTAGTCGAGTCCGACGTCATCGTCGGATGGCTTCGAGCCAGGGTTTGGAGCGCCGCCGAACCCACCTGAAAATTGGTAACAACTTTTAGAACAGAGAGTTTGGGAGTTTTAGCGGAAACGGGAAGAAGTTATATCGCGTTACTAAAACTCTGTTCTCGAAAATCTTTTGTTCTACACGTCCCCTTCTGAGTGAAGTATCCCCATATAGGAGCGAGTCCATAGTACCCTAACTTGTTAGGCCGCTTCATCATCATCAGCCATAAGACGTCCACTGCTGAAAATAGGTTTCCCCTTCTGTACATTTAGTGGGAAGCCTGCCTACGCTGCGTCTTCAGGCGGCTTGGAGATCGCATAATGTTCACCGTTTTCTAAGATGACGCTGCTGCCCGTCCTCTGGTGCTTCTGGTGGAAAGTTTTGGGATACATACAGGTGCAAAAAACTGCTTGTTACCTGGGAATCCACCGGGGAACCCTCCAGCACCACCTTTTCCGAGTTTAGCTTGCAGCTTCTCGATGACTGCGGAAATCTTAGGATTGTTCTGATACTTCACGAAGTTGGCCGGGTTCGAGGATACATCCTGGAAGGCAGCGGCCACTTCCGGGTCCTGAAAGATAAAGAAATTTAAAAAAAAACAATTCTCTTTTAAAAAAAATTGAATGCAAAAAAAGTTAAGATTATCTAATAGTTTAGTGAATGTTTGCTACACTCAGCAAAAAGTTCAGGCATTTCTAGTTCTGCACATCACTTCGTTGCGCTTCTGAATGTAAAGACCCTTTTTCTCTGAACTGGAGGTGTCAAAAATGAAATGAATATCTATTACTGAGGCGTACGGTCCCGTACGGTTTTGTAAACTTTCGGGGGTAGCCTGTTATCACCCTCTAAATCTTGACAAAATCTTTTGTTTTTGGTGTCAATGGCTCGGATAAACCATAATCTATACCGCTATGTATATATTTTTTTCAAAAAATGTTTATGGTATTCTTATAACAACTACGCAGAAAAATTGTCACTTTAAGTGCATATAACAACGAAGGTATTGCGAAATTTAAAAAAAAAACATATATGCATAGTTTTTCACCGATAGATAACATATAAAAAAATAATCGAAATCGGATAACATTTAGAGGTGGGTATCAGACTACGCTTTTTGTATGGACATGACGGCGGTATACTCTTTTGTTAAGTCTTGCAGTTTTAAGAGTCTTTTTCAAATGTGTAAAATTTTGTGTGAACATTAAAGAGGTTACCTATCGCGATACGCATATATATGGGCGTGCTTGTTAACTAGTGGTTTTTTTGTCAATTGATGCCTAAACGCTCGCCAGTTGTGTTTCGCGATACTTATGCCATTAGGTGAAATGCAAGAATATGCAGGTACCTGGAATGCAGACATGATTTCCGGATCCATAAACAGTGAGGCGAAGTCCTGCGGGTTGAAAGCTGCGCCGGCGCCGGCGCCGGGCGGCGCACCGGGCCTGCCGCCGGGCATTCCGCCCGGGAACCCGCCAGGCATGCCGCCAGGGAACCCACCGGGCATGCCGCCCGGGAACCCGCCGCCCATGCCGGCTCCTGCGGCCTCGGCCTGGGCCTTCGCCGCGCGAGCGCGCGCCTCCTGCGCCTTGCGGGCTCGACGCAACTTCTCACGATGCTATATAAACGAAGACGTATTAGAAACAAGTCATATTAGTAAATGAATAATAAAATACCCGACTGCAAAACAATTACACCCTGTGACACTCCGGACCATATCGCACACCTAGATCTAAAAGTGACCAACTCAAAAATCTCGTTTTTTGAGTTATGCACACCATCGAATTCCTTATCTCAATACCTACCGACTAATAAAACAGATTTAAAAATATCTCAACTAAAGGACGCTAGATGGCACCAGATGCCCCTTTTGTTGAACGAGCGAGCTTAGCTCCCCCGCCACCAAAACAGGGACATCGCCAGTACTAAATATATTATATTTAGTGCTAGCTGTTACAGTCGCGGGTAAACGAAATATAAAAAAAAGTAGCCTATGTCCGTCTCCGACCCTTAACCTATATCTATGCAAAAATTTGTCTCGATCTGTTTACCGTCATACAGAGAGACGGATAGACAGAGTTACTTTCGAATTTATAATATATTTCTGCAGATGTAAAGAGAAAACAAACGACAACTCGCTTGTCAAAACCGATCAAGCCGTTAGGCTACAGAAGATAATGTAGGAACACACTTATATCATGTGGGGTGTCGTTGAATAGGTCTTTTTAAGATATGCGGTTAAAATGAATAAATACTTCAAACGTCCTATGCACCTACTAAGCACAGAATCCTACTAACCATGGCCCGACATGCTCTTAACAAGTTATTTGTTTATTACATGTTTAGGTTTGGGTGAAAGTTAATATTAATAACACAGTAACAAAGCATATGTGGTCATATGTTACGGAACAAACAAGGAAAATGGAATAGAGACGTGTTACAGTGGTACCCAAGAGAGGGGAAAAGAAACAAAGGAAGACAACATATAAGATGGGAGGATGAAATAAAGAAAGTAGCTGGAACACAGTGGAAACAATTGACCCAAAAGAGAAAAGAGTGGAAGTCCCAGGAAGAGGCCTATGCCGGAAGGCAAGCTGGGGAAGTGGATTAAGAAATGGAGCCGATATCAAATAACAATTATAAATTGATAATGAAATAATAATACGGAAATAATATATAATACGAATAAATATAATTGATTGGACAATAAGGAAAACTTGACTTCATTGAATAATGAATAAATATATATATATAAATGACCAGCACAGAAGGCTGTAAAAAAAATGAAATAAAAAAAAAGCATTGTTACCTCTCTTTCTTCCTTCTTACGCTGTGCGCTCAGCCTGTGTTGGCGGAGCTTCTCGGCGTTGGCTTTGACTTCGTTCAGCCACTCGTTGGTCTGATCGTCGTAGTCGATCTTCAGAGACTCGCAGAGGTCGTGCGATGCTTCCTCGAACTTGCCCAGCAGCCTGACAAAATACAGCATCAAATGTAATGTGTGCTTAGAATAATAATAAGTTTGTGTGTAGGTATGTGTGTTTGTTCCCGTTCAACTCTGAAACGGCTGAACGGATTTGAATGAAATTTGGTATTGAGGTAGCTTACTCCCTGGATTAACACAGGCTACTTTTTATCCCGGAAAAAATATTAGTTTTCAGTAGAATAGCGGGTGAAAACGCGGGGCGCAGTTAGTATACTCATATAATTTATAAGTAAAATAAGAACTAATAAGTGAATAGTTTACAAGACTACGAAACTAAGAAGTATTCATATAATTTACCTGTAGGCACGTCCACGGAACTTGTATGCGGCCGCGCTGTCGCAATTGAGCTCAAGGGCGCGAGTACAGTCCTTGATACAGGATAGCAGCTTGTTCAGCTTGAGATACACCTGAAACATTTCATACAATTTACAAGTGATTATTATTTAATAGCTGCGCCCCGCGGTTTCACCCGCTATCCAAAGGAACCATTAACTTTTTCGGGATAAAAATATGTAAGCTACCTCCATACCAAATTTCATTCAAATCCGTTCACTTGTTACATAATTGAACAGGAACAAACACACTTACACACAAACTTTCACATTTATAATATTAGTGTGATTTTGATATTAATTGAGTGTTTACAATCCTAACTAATATTATAAGTGCGAATGTAACTCTGTCTCTCTGTCTGGGTGTTTGTCGCGTTGTTACGACTAAACGGCTGAGCGGATCGACCTGAGTTTTTGCTTACATATACCTTAAGGGTCAGAGATAGACATAGGCTACTTTATTTTTTTTAGGGCCATGCAAACGATGTCTTTTGTAACAGCTAGTCATTAATAATTGTAAACAATAAATTAATGTCAAAATAAATAAATAATTAGATTTATAAGCAAATGAAAGTCGGAATTACCAAAAAAGATAACAACATAACACTTTGTCATTCCCCATACAAAGGCTAAAATTGTTTCATTGTTCCCAATGTTTTTGTTTGGGTCCTACATATAAATATTGTTGGTACAAAACTGTTTCATTATCTATGCGTTATGCCCTACTTAAAGATATTCAAAAATACACATATGCAATAAATTATAAATACATCATCTTTTCCAACAAAGTGAGTGAAGTGTGACCCCATGAGCCAACCGGACTTGTGCGGCTTATCTACCGGGACCAACCTGTGGTACCCGGCTCCCGGGTAAAGGGTGTCAAAGTGTTAAATATATTTTTCTAGTAAGTTAAGTTAAAATATATCTCTTCACCCAAAACAATTTAGTATCAGCATAGAGAAATTATATAAAGAAGAGTGGCAATCGCCATTGAAAGATGTGTAAACAATCCTATTGTCTGATAAGGGCGTAAACTGCGATGTGATCGTCACAATTTTGGCTTGACTTGAACTAGAAACCCAAGCTAACTCATTCGTAATGATACAGAGAAAAATTAGTAGCATTAGTAATATCAGTGAAATTATTAATTCTATGTTTTATTTTCCAAACACAGCTAGGCTCCCGAGATGGCATTGAAAACATTATTTTTGAAAAGATATTTTTTACATACATATATTGCAATTTAATTTGAACTACACCTTAATTGCAGACATATACCGATACTATGTTTCTATATTAACCATATTTTCATCGGCTTTTATAGCAATTTGAACATCAGCTTACTAACTAGTTTTAGTACCATCTAGTTTTATGCTGTTTTTTCGGGTATACACTTTTTTGTTTGAGATTGTCTTTCTTCTTGTATATTTTTCGTATGGTATCAGTATATATAAAATTCACAGGGATTTCACATGGCGAATACAACATCACAGATGAGTTTGATATCGATAGATTACTTATTCAGGTAAAAATAATTTACCTGCCCTCTCTTGGCAAACATCAAAGCACTCTGCGGGTTCAGTTTAATAGCCTCTGTGTACAGTTTGATTGCTTCATCGAACTGTTGTTCGGAGAATGCTCTCATGGCTTCCGAGCGTTTCTCGTCGGACAAGTCTCGCTCTTCATCAGTCGGCTCCTTCTCTACTTCGCCCATTTCCTGAGATTCATCCACTGGTACAGACTCTATGACACCTGCACATGATGACAATGGTTTATTAATACATACATGGTGTAAAATGTTATAAATCTCAGTATGTACCACCTAATTTATTAACCGACTACACGAAGCAAAAAGGAACTTATGATTTCAACCTGTATCATCTGTTCCCCCAAAACCTCTAAACTACGTATCATAATTTGACAAATGAATTATCGTTGATCGTCTGCTGGTTGTGTGACGTCACACAAAATTAAACATGGTGTCCTTTTATAAGACATATATATATATACACAAGTCATGATTTTTTTTGTTTTAGTGATGCCGTGTTGGGATTCAAAAGAAAATAATTTTGTGACAAACAGTTAAAAAATGATTTTGCAAGCAAAAGTTCGCCATGATGTAAGGACGTGTAGTTTTTCAACCTATAATATATTTTTTTCTTTGTCACACAGATCTAAGGTTAAAAGTAACCCAGCAGCGGGTGTTCCAAACCTTGGCAGTGCAGAATAATAAATGGTATGAGTAAGAGTATTGCAATCCAGATAAATACTTGCCTTCCATGTCAAGTTCAATATCTGATTCTGAATCCTCTTCGTCAGATGATGATGAATTTTTAGTATCCTCATTATTGTTCGAAAAACTGAAATAAAAACACCAACTGAAGAAAGCACGCGTCATAGTAAAATAATTATATCAGAACCTAACATTGTTGCATGAATAGGTATAGACTATTCTCGCAGTATGCAATCTTGCACTGAGCGAATGTATAGTTAATTAGCACTTACGCGTCTCCAGACGGCGCCGATGGCGAAGATCCGAACGTCGAGGCCGGGATTGTGACGCCTAACGACTGCAAATATTCCTTGAAGAATTCAAGCTTCGGGTGATGGAGCAACAGCGGCTGAGTTTTGCAAAGTGTCACGAATGCCTTCAACTCGGCGAGTTGGTCTTCATTGAATGGGCAGCTCATTGTTCTGGATTAGTCGGTCTGACCGGCAAAATAACGCTATTAGCGACAACCACGAGATTAGCGGCCTGTAAAGAATTATAATAACCAAATGCAGTTGTTATGATAAGACTATGAGAATGTTATTTATTTTGTGTACGCGCAGAAAATGACAAAATGCTGAATTAAATAAACTAGACTCACTTTTCTAGAAATTCACAGAAATCTTCCAGCGAAACTCGACGAACACGAACGAAAGAAAAGATTAAAAAAAAAAAACATGTCATGTCATGCATGTCATCTTGGAATCGGACTGTCCTTACATTTTGTCACTATCTAATTCAGTTTTTTTTTCCCATATTTTTGCTCCACATGTAATGCATTTAGCCAGAGTCTTTGTAATTTCCATGTAGAGTATTTCACAAGAAAAATAAGTTAGGCACAGTTAACTAAGTCAACTATTATTATTTCAGTCACTGTCTAGTCCAAGTCATGCTACAGTAAAGTGGTGGAAGCTTTTACGAAGTTTTGAAAAAAAAACGTACCTAATAATCGAGAAAAAAACCAAGTTTAATTTTCCAAAATATTTCAAGTGTTATTTTTTAAATGTTGGATTATTATGATCAATTTGCAAGAGTATTATTTTAAATGCTTTGTTATGTCATGACATGTATGTCATATCCATATTGAGTATGTCCATGAAGCTCTTTTACCTACAGCTTCATGAGTGTGTATTTTCGTGTTGTTTACATAATACAAACGTAGAAACTCCTTTCCACCAATTTACTGAAGCATGACTTGCATTGGACACTGACCGAATTTGGTGACTTGGATAATTTGTTTAGAAAATTACAAAACTTGGCACTGGCTAAATAAAGTGAAGCCAAAAAAAAGACAAGTAAAATCTATTGTAGACGTCACTTCGTCTTCGACTCGATCGCGGCGGAAGCTACCTCTCTTTGCAAATACAACCGCGGTATTCGAAAGTTCAAATCATGGATCTTGTGTTTCGTCCAAGGTTCAAATAAACGTATGTACTTACGTATTAATCTCAATACGCAGTAGTAACCACGTTGTAGCTCATTAATGGTAATTTGTATTCGACTGGATGAATGAGTGGTATCGTAGCGCATATCTAAGGTACCGCATTTTATGTTTTGACGCAGGATTTTAAAGTTACAAGAACATTGTACTTTTACTTACATTAAAAACACTGAGCTAAAAAAGTTATTTGTTTGTAGTAATATTGTTTAAAACGATTGAAGCGCCCTCTGCGCTGATTTTCAGAACTATAAAAAATATGGCTAATTGGCTATTTTTAGGACGTTATTTCAATTCACATAACAAGAAGAATTCTGTGGGTTATATAACTATATAAAACTAACTAAACTACTTAACCAGAAAAATGAACAGTTGGATTACCCAGAGACCATTGACGGTACAAATAATTAATAAGATAAGCCAAATGCTAAAAGCCCACTACCAGTTTGCAGCGTACCCAGATGGCTTGCATAGATGCTGGGGTTAATTACCATCGCAAATTAGTTATTCTTTACGTCTTCCGCAGCGACAAAAATGTAATCTGGGTCAAAAATATGTATAAATTTTAATAACCTTGTAAGATCAGAAACGGAAGTGGGAGGACTCTTATCTAGTGCTAGATAGAGCATTCAGGTGCAACGTTTCGCTAATCGCGCGAAATTCTAATTTTCTTGCGTTTTTTGTCAATTACAGCTTAATTACTCATCGTGGATTTAAACTAATTTTGCGCCAATTAATAAGTTGTTTTAAGTAATAAGTTGTTTTATGAAGTTACAACGAAGCCGGAAGTTGGTTATTGCCCACAATGTCCCATAAACAAAAGCCACTTATTTTTATTTCGTTCATGAAGCTGACGAATGCCGCACGCAGCGAAAACATAGATTACGTTTCATTCATCGTAAACGTTATCCGCATAATAAAATTACAAATTCATGGCAAAGACAATGAGTCCTAAATTTTTTTAATACAACGTTAAAATAATGTGTTTCTGACAAAGGCTTCTATTTGGTAACGATTGCACGTTGCGGGACGATTGTCGAATCCACTCAAGTCACTAATAGGGCTGGGAATGTATTGATGACTATAGATTTGTTACTGGAAAATAATATCGATAGATATTATATATTAGAAGTAGAGAGTGGAGTGTGAAGTGGAGTGTAGTAGAAAGTAGATAGTTTAAAAAAAAAAATTCATTACTAGTAGTTCGCGGCGAACTGAGACCTCGCGATCCCTATATCTTAACAAACCCTGGACCGATTCAGCTCATATTCGAACTTAATTTTTTTATTGAAATGAACTACTTGCCAACAAAATTTCATGAAGATCGGATCAACGGTCAACGGATCTTCGCTTCGCTCGGTCACAATTTTACTTTGGTCGAAGCAACAAAACATGAAATTGAACACTTGACACTAGGGATGCCAATTCGCCTACATACGGTACATACTTATTTGCCTACCTACTTACCGGCGAATTTGCATCCCTAGTCACTAAATCGGAACTGTCGTTAAGCTTATCGGTTACATGTGACTTGTTCAGGTGAAATAACTTTGTTGCTATTATAATGAGCCAAGTTTCAGTTGATAACGGACCACTGCGGGCGTTGTGATTGTTTTGGATCATTTTCTTTGGATTAACCTTGATTTGTGCTTAAGCTGTTTTCGTAAAGGATGTGTGTGCCAGTAACTATACGTACATAGGCATAATGTAAGTTGAATAAGAGTAGGCAAGCCAGGTGGCGTTTTGGAGAGAACGCGAAAAAGTCATGTCGCGTCATTGTATATTATTTCGCAAAACTGGTATTATTATATGTGTTAATGTGTAAAAACGGTGGATTTTTATCTATTTAGTGTTCTTAATCGTGCATGAGTTATGGTGAGTAGAAAATGTCGTGAAACGTGACTTTTCGTGCTGTTTCCAAAACTCCTCAGAAGCTTCCAGTAAAGCTTGCGCCACTTTACTGAAGGACTGGACTATAACTTAAATTACTGTGAAGGTATATGCACTGTGTTTATTAAGAGGTAACTAATAACTTTGCCTGGAGAACTGAGTGAAGAAGTCATGTCGACTCATTGTATTATTTTACAAAACTTCATCATCATCATCATCATTTTCAGCCCGTAATCGCCCCCTGCTGAGCATAGGCCTCTCTTCTTGTACGTCACTCATCCCGGTCCTGTGCCAATCTTGTCCAGGTTCGACCCGCAATTTTCACAATATCGTCATCCCAACGAGCTGGAGGGCGACCAATGCCTCGTTTACCGGTACGTGGCCACCAATCCGTCAACGTTTTAGTCCACCTGCATTATTTTACAAAACCTACTAACTTTTTTTACAAACTTATGTTTTTTCTAGTGTTAATGGTGGATTTTTATCCCTGAAGTGTTCGTGAACATGCACGAGTGTTGGTGAATTGTATAATGTTGTGAAACGTGACTCTTCTTGTTGTTTCTAAAACTCCATATAGAAACCTCTAGTAAAGTCTCCACCACTTTACTGGCGCATGACGTTACTGACTTGACCGTGACTTACTTTGCTTGACTTAGGCTATGACTGAGACTTATTTTAATTGTGAAATATTTGTCTTCACTTAAAATATTACAATACTTGACACTGGCTAAGTACAAAACGTGTAGAGCCAAAACATAAGAGAAAAAAAATGTGCCTAACATTCTAACACTACTCTAGAATACTCTAGATTAGATAAGGGTAGTTTATGCCATTTTTTCGACTATCCTATCTACAATTTTTATGGGCGAAGATAATATTTTTAGGTTTCGACAAACATCGAAAACTCATAAATTTTGGTTTAGCAAAGCTTAACAGATTTATAGATTACTCTACCGATCTATAAAAAGTATAAATCACAAGAAAGTAGGGCATGATACTAACGAGTGAGAATACTTTTGGGAAAGAAATATTTAAGTAGGTGCCAAAGAGAATATCATCACTACGTTTACTACCTTTAAGAGTCGGGAGTTTCATTGAAAAAAATTAAAAAAGACCATTGTATTAGACTTGTACTAGAACTGAATACCGATAGAGATAGTTCGAAAGTAACAAGCGATACAGTATAGTGTGTAGTGTAGAGCGATACAGCGATAGACAGTGATAGCCGCCATTATTTCTAGTACACGTTTCATACATGTTTGTCTCTTTTTTTTTACCAGGCATTTGCGCCAGACTTGTAGGTACTAAGTAGGTACAGCAGCGCCACGCGGTTCTACTCGCTCTTTTGCAGAGATTATAGGTATTTAATGAGGCAAATGTGAACTCACGCGGTTCTACTCGCTCCTATGCAGAGATTATAGGTATTTAATGAGGCAAATGTGAACTATGCGCTACCAAATTTTAGTTCAAATTCATTTAGCCGTTAAATGTTAAATGAGAACAAAATTACCAGTCATAAATAATTAAATACCCACACTGAAACATACATTCAAATTTTCGTGTTTTAATTCATAGATAGGTCTGTAGAACCTATCTAATAACAATATATACCTACCAATATGTATAGAAATATATGTTCCGAAAATAATACATTTATAATCAAATTATTATCAATGTTCCGTCAAAGGTGAATTATTAGAACTTAGATAAATTTCCGTAAGTATATTCTTACTAACAGCTCTTAGACGTGCACTACTATTGGAAGCCTTCCTTTAAGGCTATATTGGGGGGAGGTTTTTGCCATAATCCCCTAGCTTGGCAGGAGACTTACAGATCGTAGAATGTTTACCGTTTATTAAGATGCTGCTGCCAGTCCTCCGGTGGCTGTTTTAGTACATACCCCCGGGTATGTACTAAAACAGCCAGTAAGTACATACCCGGGTCCATAAGTATATTAGAACTTTATAAAAATATGCCGAAAATCATCAGGAATACCGAAACATCACGTGCAAAGCCGCGAGACTTATTTCAACAATTAGGTACTCGACCCAGAAATTGAAATCGGACATCCTATTCAGACTTCAGAGATAAAGTAATTCGACGAACGGAAACAAAGAAGCTGAAAATAAAAGTTGAAAATATAATAAATCTGGGAATTGGATTTGAGTGAAGACGTTCAATAAATGCAGGATACTTGGCCTCCTTTGATTATGAAAGGTGAAGAGAGCGGTACGGCTTCGAGGGCAAAAAGGTGGAGTGCCGAAAAGGGTACGCCAGGACAAAATTGTATAAAAGCACCCTTCAGTGAATCTCGACGTCTCAGTGCGTTTATAATGTCTTACTGCGAATATGTCGACTGGTAAATTTATTGGATTAGAAAATGTGCTTCATAGTGGAATAAGTGTCGCGGAATACGTATATTGGTATTCCTGTGAGAGCGGTAATAACTTCCAGAGCACGTAGTGCTTTCAGAAGCCTTCTGAGCGTATTTCCTAAGCGTTGAAGGGCTAAGCTATAATTTTGCTGCTTTTCTCGCTCACAAAAAAATATTTATTTACCTCTTCCACGATTTTAATATATATTACACAGAATTCTCCTTATAAATGTCTTTGATATATTGTTCCTTAACCCATTTTTGACTCTGGTGACTTTCAAATAATTTTATTTTCAACGGGAAGAACCTTAGGCAAATAAGCTTTCATGTATTTTTATCTATGGTCTATGGGTTTTGATTTGTTTGCGAGTATCAAAATATGTAGCATATATGGGAATGTCTTGTGTTTGTGTTGACAGAAGCTTGATTATTTTACAACTCCAAGGGACCGGAGACATAAGTATTTGATATTAATTATAACTTGCTACCACCGAGCGATCCTTTGAAAAAGGTCGTGACAGACAGACAAACCGAAAAAAAGTGATCTTATATGAGTTCCTTTTCTCCTTTAAAAAGTACAAAAGCTTTAAAACATGGTCTGGCATTCGGCACGATGACTCTAGTTAACCAATTTTGTCATCTTTGAGTGCGGTTTAAAATGCGCTAATAGTTAACATTTGCACTGTCATCGTGCAAAAAGTCGGTTTAAGATGCGCATTTTTGTCTAACGTGTTTGAATTATGTATTCCGTTCTTCTTTATGCACACTGATGACGTATATTGATATTACCCACGTACTTAACTACAGCGCCATACATAGCAGAGTATTTTATTTTAATATCATTCCGGCTCCTAGAGCAACTGGTACCGGTCCGAAATTCGGCGGTGCTCTACGTTTCGGCTATATCTCCTGGCTTAGTTGATAGCGTGCCTGCCTGATTACTAGGAGGTTCCGGGTTCAATTCCCGGCCACAGCTGATGATTTAATAATAATTTAAATATCTGCTTTGGGCCTGGGTGTTAGCTGTCCGTGTCTTTGTGTGTGTTACATGGCATCCCCAACTCCCACTAGGGTTACTAGGTTCCCACTAGGGAAACCTAGCTACGAGTTTGGAGCAAATTTTTTTCCCAATACTTATTGCTCGAATAGTGTCCTCAATTGGTCTGTGTACATACTGTAAAAGTAAGCTATCGCCCACGCTATATGAAATAAAACCATGCGATACTACAAACTAAAACACACTAGCTAGTGTGTTTTACTTTGTATTTTTTGAAATTCATGTTCAACTACCTCAATCTCACTAAAAAAAAATACGAGCAAGGAGTTCGATACGACGATATACTCTGTAATTTTTATACCTAATAACAATTGTGTCATTGTAACAGTCATTAAAATAATTGCATATTATATTTATTTACATCATTTTATTATTTATTTACATAAAATCATGAAGGTCGTTTTTGAATAGACTCCTTGCCAGATACTCTTTGGTCTCATTTAAGTGCGAATTGGCTTTGTATTAGCGCGCGAAAACCACGCTCGCACTATGCGAGTTGGCGCCATTTAGAATTGTTCTTGGTACTGATTTTCACATTCTAATAATTCTATGCTATGCGTCAGTCGTAATTATCATTGTGTTCAGTTTCAGAGACTAAAAATGAGTTCAAGCTCACAAATTAATGGAAATTGATATGGCTCCGCCAGACTCCAGACATAGTAGAAGAGGCAGCAAGCGCTCAATTGATACTATTTGTATTTTATTTCCAAAAATATCACTTTTAATTTTTTCACAAACGTATTGAAAAACGTTGTCTGACACAAGTGCACAAACTTGATACAAGTGCATATAGTAAGTAAATTGTGAATCACAATGTACTTACTATCTATATCTTATTGAATTGTGTCAAGTCTCGGTCTCCTATTTTATATTTTAGCTAGCTTACCGTAGCGAAGTCGATACGAATCTTTCTCAAAGTATTAATAAAATAGATAATTTTATATCCCTTGAATTAAGAAGCTCAGTGTTTGCTAACTAAGTCTCAGTAAACACAATTAAAACGATATTTCGCATGTGGACGGATTCTAACAGACTTAGGTATAATTTTCTGATGTAAATCCCAGCTTAGAAGCGCCCCCGAATTTCCTCTGGCCTACGGGGAATTTCAACTACACTCGAATACTTTGGCACAGCAAATTGAGTGGTAATTATGTATACAGATACAAAGTAATTTAAATATTAACGAAATATTCAGTAATTTACTGCGAAATACTTTCGTGGTTTGTTTGAAAAGTTGTGTTGGTGTACAAATAAATCTTAATTTAATTATAAATAATTATGTATATAAGCGGTATTGTATTAGACTCAAAGACTTTTCAAATAGAATAAACCACGTGAAGTTCTAATATTTAGCCTAAAATGAGGGCTCTGATTAGATTTGGGCAAACTCAGCGCACGACGCATCACAAGGTTAGAAAGCGTGCGAGAAACCCATTGTCCGAACGGAGCTGTAGTGCGTCGTTAGACTCGGTTGTACCGGACCAGGGACCAGTTGTACTAGACCTATTCGGAGATATGAAAAATTGATGTCGATTTCGAGATTCCAATCTCGACATCATCGACCACTCGATGTATCTCGGAGGCTAGCCGTCGTGAATATCTTGAAAGATAGCGTTGATAATAAGAAATCTCGAAGTTCGTTTTTTTTTTGAAACGAGATTGAATCTCAGCTTTTGAGAATAGGGATCCGTCTGAGAGCGAGTCATCATTATTACCATCTTTAAAGTTATTTGTAGGCAAAATTTAGCGTTGCCTAACACTGTAGAACGTCCACGAAGAAATCGCAAACGAGCTACGAGTGCACGTAGAACTTTGCTGCGAGATTCTTTACATTAGGGCCAGTATTTTCATCAAAGATGTGTGCTGCGGAGTTATACGAAAATTATTTTATTGATTAATAATAACTCGTTATTTTCACCGTCACTCCATTTAGCTTAGGTGGTTACCTTGCGCTGCTCTAGTGATCTTCGATCCGTTGTATCTCGCTTGTGTTTCCACTTCGTTCGACCTCGCCACTCACATCAAACTACACATTAAGACCAAACGCTTCTCTGCCTAGATTAGGTGAAAATAGTAATTTCTGTTATTTAGCAGCTCTTTTCGCACATTATTGCTCCACTTAGCTGTGGTGGATTGTTACCCTTATCATCTCAAAATCTATCGATTATATTGGTACGTCTGCAGCAAAGGAGTTTAGTTATCACTATTGCTAGCTCTTAAGTTCGTAGAACTTTGCTACGAGCTCTGTCACAAATAATTATTACTCCAAACATTTTTTTGTCCTTTCGGTATGAAATTATCGAAGCCGTAGATTACTTATAAGCCTGTAGCAAAGTGCTATAAACGTATCGTTCGTAGCACTGTGACCGTTTTGATCTTAAAAATAATACATATCTTATATGTAAACATAAACATCATCATCAGCCAGAAAGACGTCCACAGCTGAATAAAGGACTCCCTCTTACGGGGACACATCGCAGAACGCTTATCGTTTACTAAGAGGACGCTGCTGCCCGTCTCTGCTGCTGGCTCTGGTCGTAGTTGTAGAATTTACAAAGGTCCCATATAGACATGATTTATTGAAAAACACTAAAAATACAAAAGGTGGCTCCTCCTATTGATGTAGTTAAAAACCATTTTGTAAAAGGCAGCGCCTTCTATGGAGCTTCCCTAGGATGTTTAAAAAATTGTATACAATAGGTAAGTTTTGATGTGAGAGTCTTCATAAGAGACAGGTCTTGCAGCACCTCCCTGATGTTTCGTTTATTTTCGATTGTGCTATAAAGATAGAAAAAAGCAAGAAACCACAACACCAATTACTATAAAGGTCAATACGAACCTAATCTGCAGTAAAGGGTATGTTCACTGTCTGGAATTTTTCCATAGCGCGGTACTGCCGTAAACGATATTCTATGTCCGCAGTAATGGCTCGGTCCGGTTCGTTAGCCCGACTCTGTCCTCTATTCTGATTCAGCCGGAGTGCTGCCGGAATATCTGACCCCTTTCTTACTTGATTACGGAGTTATGCCGCACTGTTCAAGACGGGAAAATTACAACTATCAGGCTTTAGACATAGCTGGCTTAAATTAATCAAAACTCGTAAAAACAAAATTCCGCTTTGATAAAACGTTTGTCAAAACTTTATTTTTTTGTTTAAAATGCGCCCTGCAGTTTCCTTTCTTAGAGCTCCCCTACACTATCCTAAGAAGATACCGTGAAAATTTCTCTGTCACCCCTGATTTAAGGTGTGCGTTGATTGTCAGTCAGTCAGCGAAACGGCAGTTTTGAATTCTTGGAAGAAAAAGATGGTAGTAAAAATTACTTTATATGTACTTTTACCACAGTGGATAATGGAGACAGCTATGCTCGGAGTTTGCGCGATAAAATCTGAAATGAGGATATTCGCTGAAGAACCAAAGTCATCGACATATTAATAGCTTTCAGGGTTTGCAAGTTGAAATGACAATGGGCCGGCCAAATCGCTCGAAGAATCGCTAACCGATAGGCCGGAAAGGATCTTGAGTGACCACGAGCCGGAAGACGCAGCGTAGGTAGGCTACCCACAACATTGCGAAAGTCGCAAGCAACCGGTGGATTCAAATGGCAGATTGTCATTCAGTGTGGCGCTCTAAGGTGGAGGCCTTTAGTCAACAGTGGAAGTCTTCTGGCTTATGATGATGATGGTACTCATATCAATTATTTGTACTCTGCCGTTGTAATTTATCTAGATCGAATTTCAAATTTGATTGTGTAGCTTTCGGTACGCAGTTAAAGTTTTTGCACCACTTCGTATGGTAAGAAGCGATCACAGCTGTATATGAACATCACTTCTTACTCTAGTTAATAGCTGGACATTTTAGGACACTAAACTTTGTCAGCCTGGACGAATAAAAATCGGATGATCTTGTAAAATTTACCTGCTACGCGTATACCCCAGTATACCCATGCATCGCGCAAACAAATATATTTAGACAGATTAAGTTCATTTACAACCTTCTTTGTCATTTGTTTTTAAGGTTAGACATATTACTTTTTTTAAAGTGGACTAGCTAGGAAGAATCTAAATAAGGCACCGAGTTTTGGCGAGAACGTGAAAAAGTCATGTCGCGTCATTATATTATTTTCCAAAACTTGTGTTATTTCGAGTGTTAATGTGTAAAAATTGTGGATTTTTATTCATTAAATGTTCGTAACATTGCATGAGTGTTGGTGAATAGTATAATGTCGTGAAACGTGACTTTTCGGGTTGTTTCCAAAACTCCATACAAACCTTTAGTAAAGTCCCCACTTTACTAGGACTTGACCCTGACTTACTTTACTTGACTTAGACTATGATTGAGACTTGTTTTAATTGTGAAATACTTTACTTCACTTCAAATATTACAAAACTTGACACTAGCTAAATACACAACATGTGAAGCCAAAATTTTAGAGAAAAAAATAATAAGGCACAGTAGGAGTTTTGGCGGGAACGTAAAGAATTCATGTCGCGTCATTATATTATATAATTTTATTATATTCTTTAACTTGTGTTATTTTGAGTGTTAATGAGTAAAAACCGTGAATTTTTACCCGCTAAGTGTTCGTGAACATGTACGAGTGTTGGTGAATGGTATAATGTCGTGAAACGTGAATTTTCGTGTTGTTTCCAAAACTCCATAGAAGGCTCTAGTAAAGTTTTCACCACTTTACTGGGACATGACTTGGACTTGACCGTGACTTGCTTTGGTCACCTTTGACCATGACTATGAATTGTTTGATAATATCGAACAAAACTTGAGAATATATATGTACACTTGACACTGGCAAATGCATAAGACGTGCGACGCCAGAATCCTCTTAGGAGGAAAGAAAAAAAAAAGGCACAGCCAGTTGCAATTATGTAGAGGATTTCAGGAATAAGCATTGTACAGACACAATTTTATTTCTACTTATACATGTTAGTGCGCGGTAGCCTTTCTCCTCGTTTTTTTTTAACCAAAGGGTCTCAACGGGACCAACCGTTACCACAGCTGGTAACGTGGTTTATCTGGTAAAAAAAAAAAGGTTGGTATCATGAAATTATTATGCCTTTGGCACGTATTTTATTTAGTTTTGACGATTTTAGTTGACGATAGTATCTACTGGTATATACTATTGTTATAACAATTCAATTACCCACTATTGAACCGCCGAATCAATTAATAACAAGGAGATAATATCTGTTTCCGATAATTAACAACCCGATACATTATTTGTCCGTAAACCGACCAGTAACTAACGAACTTTTGAATCTCTTGATGAGCGCAGGTAAATGGACAATAAACACAATGCATTTAGAATTAATTTAATTAAGTATCTATTTGTTTCAATTTGTGTATATGGCGTGTTATTTGTTGTTTCTTTCGTAAAAATAAATATGTAATGTGTTTTAGCTCTCCTCGTCTCTTTTGGTCTTGTTTTGCCCGACGGGGTCCTTAAGAAATGTTGTACTAATGTTGATATTTTAATCATAATCATCATCATCAGCCAGAAGACGTCCACTGCTGAACAAAGGCCTCCCCCTTAGAGCGCCACACCGACCTTCAACGTGCCACTTGTATCCACCGGTTGCCCGCAACTTTCGTCACTGGTCCACCTAGTGGGAGGCCTGCCTACGCTGCGTCTTCCGGAAAAAACTAAAAAAGCAATAAGCTATCTGAATCTCAATCTGTTTTCTCTTGTTATGTTGTTAGTCTTATATTATCAATAATATTTAACAAAAAATGTAAAAGTTGACAAAGGGCATGGACCTCGGAGTCCGTGGAGTTATCATTAAAAAAAAAAAAAAAAAACATACAAACTATCATCGCCTATTTTAACGTCCTTACGTACCAACGGAGGACGAGCAGCGTCCTCTTAGTAAGCACGTTCTGCGATCCTTAGGCCGCCTGCCAAGTGCCTGTGGATTAACACATAAGCAAATTTTTATCCCGTGACCTAAGACCTCTCCTCCTCCGTTTTCAAAAAACCTCTCTGTCATCTTGTCAAAGATCTCCTTTTTGGGGAATGCAAGATTATACAGAGTTATTTTTAATTAACATAAAACCTAACGCAGGCAGGTACATCAATTAAGCAACTCTGTTCCACAATTTTTGATCATTCGTATTTTTGTTTCTCCTAAAACTAAAAATAGGAACATTTAAATTAGGACAAATGACAATAGCATTACGCGGATTCAAATGAGAAGGAACGCCGAGGCCCGGCCAAAGCTTAGAAACTGACATTTGCACAAAAATAAACATAGATAAAAAATAACATACACACTTTAATTATTTGGGGAATGTGAAAACCCAAGTCACAAAAGTTGCTAAATATGATGTGAGGTTGAGCCTACGACTTACGACGGCGAATTAAAAATTACCCTGTACACGTGTTACTGAAAGTATTGACCTTGAAATCGCGAAAAAAAAACACTGGTTCCATACATTTTTCTCCAGTGTCATGGACATTTTTCTGCGGAACAGCAAAAAAAAATTCGCGATTTCAGAATTGGTCCCATAGTAAAAGATGTTCATAATGTACAAGTACATACCTTTCAGTAACATCTTGTATATACCAGAAGAAGCAGCGTAGGTAGGCCTCTAACTAGGTGTACTGACGATATTGTGAATGTTGCGGGCATCCGGTGGATCCAAATGGCAGATTGTCGTTCAGTATGGCTTTCTAAAGGAGGCCTATGCCCAGCAGTGGATATCTTCTGGCTGATGATGATGATGATATATACTTAATTCAAATGCGTAGTAACAGACTTCGCATTTTCACCGCAGATATAAAACGCGGACCGGTTTAATGCCATTGTTGTACTTTGTAAGAGGAGTCATAACAGTTGATCCCGATTTTATTGCAGTTCCGAGTGCAATATTCAACTGTGTAATACTCGGCCACCTGTCTGGAAAGAAGGAATAATATCACAATACTCTATGTGGATGGTATTGTTTTTCATGCTCGAGGGATTTGTAAGGTTTGTTATTAAGAGGGTAGTCCTTCCACAAGGTCCTGGCGCATTCGATATTTGAAATTGTATATCCGTCGCTGTTTCTCGTGCGTGCGATAAAGAGAGTTAGTGAATTTTCATAATTTTTTGATGAAATTTGGCGTTTCGGGGGAAGGCTGTTATCACCCCTTAAGTCTTAAAAAATCTTTTGTTTTTGGTGTCAATGGCGTTTAAACTATAACCTATGACGGTATATCTATGACGATTTTTCAAATAATGCTTATGGTATTCTAACAACTACTTTTCTTCGTCGTATTTTTGACAAAAAAATTGTCACTTTAAGTGCCTATAACAACGAAGATATTGCGAAATTCAAAATAAATGAATTTTATACAAGCATAGTTTTTCATGACGTAGATACGATTTAAAAAAAATATCGCAATCGGAAAACGTTTATGGGTGTGTATCAGATTACGCTTTTTATATGGAGCTGGCGTTTCGCTCATCGCGCGAAATTCAAATTTTCTTGCGTTTTTTGTCAATTACAGCTTAGTTACTCATCGTGGATTTATTGAAACCAATTTTGCGGCAATAAATAAGTTGTTTTAAGAAATTACGGGTAATTATCACCTAGATAACATTGGTTTAGCTACAAATCTCAATAAGCTGATTTTCATCTTGGTTTTTGGTTTAGTGAGAAATGTATTTAGACTAGCTTTCACCTTGCATTTTTGGATGGTGTAATTTTTTGAAACAATCTATTTATTATCGCAAACTTAGTTTGAACCTACGATCAGTAATTAAGCTGTAATTGATAAAAACCCCAAGAAAATTTGAATTGCACCTTAAGAACGTTGTGTAAATTTTCGATCTGAGTATTTGTGATATTTTTTTGCGCGGTTCAGGTAAATAATTCATTGATGTTGACGATGCTGTTATCACAGGTACAGTGCATCGCTTGAAGCACCGCTAACCGATGGGAAAGGTCCTACTGGCGACCACGAACCGGAAGACGCAGCATACGTAGGTCGACAAGGTGGACCGACGACATTGTGAAAGTAACGGGCCCAGTGGATGCTTCGACCTCATCGTCGCTTACCACGAGGTGAGTTAATGGTCAAACGCAGACTTACATCATCACCAGCCGAACACGTCCACTGCTGAACAAGGGCGTCCCCCTAAGTTATTTTTTATTTGTTTATTTTTTAACCGGCCTGGATACCGTGTCCTTTTGGCCGTCACTTGAATGTCAGAATCCTAGATTAGCACAACACTAAATTCTGGCGTCCCTCTTAGTAAAGGGGTGGGTTGCCACAATCTCCACGCTTCGCAGTCGGCTTAGGGATCGCAGAATTCTCACCGCTTAGAAAGAGGACGCTGCTGCCCGTCCTCCGATTCTGGTCGCAATTTAGGTCATACTGGGATCCTACGCAGACTTATACGTATAGTAAAACAGGCCTCAATAAACACAAGTGACCCCATTAAGCCTCGTTCTCGTTTTCATTCCAGGGTAAGCATAGTATTATTAATTTTATATATCTCATGGCCGTAAAATAGAAAAGTTTAAGTGTTCGTTTGAATACCTGAAAATCAGTTAATGAAAATTAACTTCTTCGCGAGCAAAGGCGAAAATAAAGAAAGATAATCAGGAACAGGTGTCAAACAATCCTTTTATATTGGTCCCGACCACGCTCGCCAACGGGTAGTCGTAAAAACTTACCACTTCATCGAGTGGGTTTCATGAATCGGGTTTCATTCGGGTAAGATCGGGGGGGATCGGGGTGCCTCGGCCTTTGGGCGGGCGGGAATTCAGTCTCAGAGCGCCGCAGAACGGGATTGTCGCGCGCTTCGCGTTTTTATCACACAGATAGTAGGTAACATCGTTAAATAATTTGTTGAAAACAAATATCTTTACCACAAGAAAGTGCTTAAAAATATTACACAAAAAAAACTAGTTTTTGTGGGCAGTGTAAGCAGTTTGAAAAGTGAAATTGGATTGTGAACAAATAACTTAAGTAGCGGGAACTATGTTAAAATGTCCCGCTGAAATAATGACGTACTCGTTTGTCCAGGTAAGACATATTCAAAGTTTAGTTACAAATAAGTATTTAAATTTACGTCGTCTAAGGTATCAAATACTATGTTTGATGAAACTGCGGCTGTTTTTCAAAAGATACTTACACTGTAGCGAGGGGTGAATAATCGGAAACCTTATTAGTTTCCAATTTTTACGGATCAGTTATAAGTCGTTCACCTGTGTTGTTAATATAGATGTATAATATATATCTAAAAAGAAGCTACTTATTTTAGAACCTTATATAATCATATAGGTATAATGTAATATTAATTATAGTTAGTCCTGATATTCCTGATCAGGAGAACCTATGAATGATTAAATATTATTTTTTGCTTTCATAACAACAACCAAAATTTGTAACAATAACAATAAAATAATAAATAACAATAGTAAAAAGATAAAATAAGTTGATGGTGTTGATTCTGTTGTAGGTACCGTTTCTTAACTAAACTTGTCTGCTCTAAAATGTTTGACATCGTCTTTACTATCATATTGAAATATAGAGAGACGCTGATAATTGAATGAGCGAAGCGAATGTTTCAGAGTCTACGGGAACAACTCGACATTAGTATGTATATTTTTATATTTGTATGTATAATCATCCGACGATAACTTGTGAACCGTTTATCCGATCTTTACGAAATATAATATATTATCTAGACAAGTTCTTCATTTCAATAAAAACTTTATGTTCCAATACGAGAATAGTGATAGGTGTTTTAGGGGCCGCGAGGTCTCAGTTCGGTGCGAGCTACTAGTTACAGTCAGGCCAGTTTAGGTTCTTTGTATTCTGCACCATTCATTAAACATCCCACTGGTTGCATAACCGCCTACCCTCGAAGGGTGATTAGAGTAGGCCATGTTCTCCACGCTGGCCCCGTGCGGGTTGGCGGATTCACATACGCCGTTGAATTTCTTCTCCGGAAATTATAAAGGTTTCCTCACTACGTTTTATTTATCCAAAAAGCAAGTGGTATATCCATACTCAAGTTCCAAAGAACTCATTTGATACCGGCCCGCCCGGGTTCGAACCCATGGCCCAACGAATGTGAGGTGCGCGTGCTGAGCTACCATGGCTATTTTACAGCTCAGCTCGGCTCGTATCTACTGCGATTTCACTTGTTATCTCACATTACATAGAACTACATGTGGTCGTAGTCGTACATGTGGTTACAACGTGGTCCTCGACCCCTGACCTTTCGGAGAAACTCAGAGTCGCACAGCGGGCAATGGAGAGAGCTATGCTCGGAGTTTCTTTGCGCGTCAAAATCCGAAACGAGGATATTCGTCGAAGAACCAAAGTCACCGATATAGCTGTCAGAGTTTGCAAGCTGAAGTGGCAATGGGCAGGCCACATAACTCGAAGAACCGATAACCGATGGGGAAAAAAGGTTCTTGAATGGCGTCCACGTACCGGAAGACGCAGCGTAGGTAGGCCTCCAACTAGATGGACCAACGACATTGTGAAAGTCGCGAGCAAGTGGCACATTGTCGGTCGGTGTGGCGCTCTAAGGGGGAGGCCTACGTTCAGCAGTGGACATCTTTCGGCTGATGATGATGATGACACATTACGTTGTTTAGAAAAAAAAAAACGTACTCGAGTATAATCGAGATTTATGTATAAACTATCTTAATTCATACCAAACTTTATCTAAAAATATGTTTAGTCGCTATGTTCCTATCAGCTCTTGACGTCCACTCCTTGACGAAGCCTTCATATATATCAGTTGCTTGAATAACCACGTTTGGCGGGAGTACCACCGTGTACTAAGAGTTTACCCACATTTGACACCAATGAATTCCTTATCTATTTTCTTTGGTTAAGAATTAAATCACAGTATTATTTTATAACTACATATTATCTCATAAAGAATTTGTACCCCATATTATAATTATGATATTTTAAACTTAACTTTTTGTTTATAATCGATTTATTTATTTTACTTCATCAATTTGCACGTTTTTTAATTTTAGGAAATAGTGAAACTTGTTTTCTGACGATAAGCATCCCATGGTTCACGTTTAGGCGTATTTTCATAGCTCTGATTTCGCTGGACTTTTGTAAACGAAAATTATCGTTACCAAAAACATATCTGAAAAAGTTTATTTGTACAGAATTTTCCTAACCATGCTTCTCCGTTTTGGGCGAAGACAAATGTGTTGAAATATATTCCATTACGTATTCACATTGTGTGAATTAATTAATGAGGAACAATGGATGCTTAATTAGTAGAACATGGAATAAAAGGAGCCCTTCCGTCCGAGGGTCCCTAGGTCAAGATAATTACTTATCGGCGTGAGCGTATTGCGGTTGTGATTTATCTTTGTAGGTATACAGGGTTTAATGAAGGGATGCGCTCGACTGCTCAGTCAAATAATATGTTTTATTATAATATAATTGAAAGGTGGTCCTTGACTACTGGCCTTAAACTCAGAGTCACACAGCGGGCAATGGCGAGAGTATATATCCTCAGAGTTTCTTTGCGCGACAAAATCCGAAACGAGGATATTCGCCGAAGAACCAAAGTCACCGATATAGCTGTCAGAGTTTACAAGCTGAAGTGGCAATGGGCAGGCCACATAACTCGAAGAATCGATAACCGATAGTGAAGAAAGGTTCTTGAGTGGCGACCACGAACCGGAACACGAAGCGTAGGCAGGCCAGGTGGACCGACGACATTGTGAAAGTCGCGGGCAACCGGTGGATGCAAGATGCACGTTGTCGGTCGATGTGACGCTCTAAGGGTTAGGCCTATGTTCAGCAGTGGTCGTCTTATTGCTGCTAATGATGATTATTATGATATAATTAATCAGGCGCATAGACATACTGCGTCTTCTTGTTTGTGTTCGCTTATCAAGAACCTGTCTTCCCCATCGGTTATTGGCTCTTCGAGCGATAAACTGGTACTGGAAGATGCAGCGTAGGTAGGACTCCCACTAAGTGGAATGACGAAATTTTGAAAGTCGCGGACAATCTATGGATGCTAGTTGAAAATTGTCGTTCAGTGTGCCTATGTTCAGCAGTTGACATCTTATGATGACGATAGACGTACTTACTTATTTAACAATACAGAATACAATTATTTCACAAATCATAATTTCAATAAGCACAGACTAAATGTAGACATTTATTTACGTTACAATTTATAGGTATTTTACAGTTTTTTCTTTACGTCTCTTTTTCTTATTTTTTTCCGTCCTTTTATAGATCTTATTGTCAATAAAATATTAAAAAACTTTGAACATTCTGTTCGCAGAATACTAGTGGCCAAACATTATTTAGATCTGTGTCATAGATGAATGTATACTAGCGATCTGTGCCAAACTTCAAGTCCATCGCTTTTTTAGTTACTGAGATATTCGTTTTTTGACATAAGGTCAGACAGACAAACAAACCGACACCGATGTCTCACCTTAGCAGGGTTACCTTTTTTTCTCTCTTATGTTTTGGCTCCATGCTGTGTATTCAGCCAGTGTCAAGTATTGTATTATTTCAAGTAAAGTCAAATATTTCACATTTAAAATAAGTCTCTAAATCAAGCAATGTAGGTCACGGTCATGTCCACATTTTATATGAAACTCTAAAAAAATACAAAATGATGTCTATCATAACAATATATCAGTGTAAGAAATATTTGTGGGAAGAGCATCCTGAAAATAAAAAACATTCTCTTTGACACCTCATTTTTCAATTTCGCTGTGTATAGTGTACTGATAGGGCAAGGATCTCGAGGCTGAATATTAGGCGCTCATTTACATAAGCATATTTGGAAAAGATCAAACTTTGACACAACTTTTTCAGTAAGTACCTATAATTTGAAAGACGCGTGTGGCCAGTTTTTTATACCCAATTACGCATTTTGTATAAATATTCAAATACCAAACGATTGTATCTACCTAAACGAAGTAAAACTGTTTTTGTTTTGTTTAGATATAAACAGTAATCTGTGCACAATGTGCTTAGTTAAACGTTTAAACTATTTCTATGACTTAAAAGAGCTATAGTAACCGAGTTCCCATAAAGATACTGAGAAGACAAACGAGCACGTTCTTATATCCATTAAAATTTACTCCCAAAGTGCATTTACATTCGCTGCGCTGATGACAGTTAAAATTCGTGTAAAATTCCTTTAAAAACGTTCTCATAGCACCTATTTGCCCTTACAAACAGCCTAAAGTGCAATAGCTAGTTATCTGCCGATACTTGGCTACTTCGTTAGCCACTAAGGGGATTACTGACGTGTCTGCCGGTCACACAGCCCGCGTGACCATGTTAACATCTACTGTTACATATATGGCAGTGTCCGATGGTCCGTACGAATGTGGTGACTCACTTTGCTACGAAATGGTACGAACGTTTCAAGATTTTCAACGGATAGGAGACTATTATATTGAACGGGGGAAATGATAACCTTTTTGTGTTGAATGGACTCTTCCACTTGGAGTTCTTTGAGGAGAATAGGAGATAAGAAATAGTGTAGCGACCACTATATCCGGAAATTTGTTGTTTTATTTTTATGTTTCTTAAGTTCGTAAATTGAACCAAATGATAAAACAAATACATCAATATGATAATAGAAAGTTTCGGGGATAACGTCAGCATCATCCATAGCAACTTTTTAATCCCACTTCTATCTTTCTTGTTGTGTAATTTACCCCTTACCCCATGTATTCTGGCTATTGATTGATGTTGATGACGTTTATTTCAACTTTGTTCAACATTTTAAATAATATCATAATTCAAAGGAATATAGCCGCAGTCGCATCAGGATCAATAAAGCTTCGAGATATAATATAATTCTTCTTCTTTGCTTCGAGATATATAATAATTAATAAGTTCGTCTCGAGGAAAAAAAATCGTTTGCGCGATTCAGAACTCCCTAAATTACTACTGTCAGTCCATACAAAACGTCAAAAAATGCACAAAATGGATCAACGCCATCTAGTGAACTATAGGAAGTAAATTTGTCTTGAAGTTTGTCGCGTTGTCACGGCTGAACGGATTTCGATAAAATTTGATAAGGAGTTACTGTATATCACAAAGACATAGAATACTTTTTTATGTCCACGCGAACGAAGTCGCGGGTAGCAACTAGCAGAAAATATATTTTGATTGCCGGGCTTTGGACTTCTATTTAATGGAATCGGATCTTTCTGCTATTACCTTTTACAGAGTCCGCCAGGGAAAGTACCACGACTTAGCCAGTTATTCAACCGCCAAGCAGTAGTTTGTAAACATTACTGTGTTTCGTGTTGAAGGGTAATGTTTTCAGCAATGCTACTGGGCATACAGAGATTTCACATCCAATTTCTAAGGGTGCGAAGCGCAGTGCATAGCTCGCATTGTTTTAACTGTTGACGCTCAAAATTCTTATTTGCACTGAACTGCTATGGGCTAGCGTGACCACAGAAAGTAAAAATGTTTCTCTTCTGTTAGGTTGACGCTTACCACCAGGCGAGCTACTTGCTCGTTTCGTCAACAAGTTGCACAAAAAAAACTTTTGTTCAAAATGTTGTTGTGTATTTTATTCGTGTATATTTATTTTATGTAAACTCTTTATCTGTTATTTATTAACATATTTTATTATCGTTATCATAAGTAATGAATAAGTAATAAGTAATAAAGTTATCGTAAGTATTTTCATTATTAGTATGTATTGTTATTAATTTGTATGTCTATAATTACATTGGTTTATTAGAGTATAAGTATCACATAATCTCCATCATTGCATACCCCGTCTTCTACCTCTTCATTCAGGATACATAGAAGAGGTTGCCTGGAAGAGATCGCTTTCAGCGATAAGACCGCCAGTTGTTACACTAGTTTTTGAGCTTGTTTTTAAATTATATAAAATTTTCTGTGAACAATAAAGAGTTAATCTATCTATCAATCTTATATTTCATATTAGTTTGCTACCTCTCATTGTAAACTCCTATTTTTTTCTAACTTATAAAACCTGTAAAGTAAGTACTATTATATCACCCTCAAAGTCCTCAGCATCACTCCAAGCGAAATTAATTTTGGCTTGCCTTCAGCATTATCGACCTTAGAATATAATTTAATTTCGCAATTAATTAAGTGATCGTAAGATCTTATTTCTAATTAAGCTAAGTTACTTCGTCAATTTTGTTTTTTTTCCACGGTATCTGTGAAATTTTATAACTCCAGGTGGTGAAACTGAATTATGTGAAGCTGTTTGAACTGTAGTTTATGAAACATTATCAAGCGAAGTGTCTGAATAATGTTAACGTTAAACAGATGTTACTTTTTGAGTTTTACAAAAATATTGAACAAAAAGACCTAATGTTATGGATATATAGATGTCTATTTAATGCTTTCTTCATTACATATACATTATACGTATTATATGTATACATTTTACTCTTTATTTTCTCTTTTTATTTAATGTTATGCTACTACTAAATATATATTATAATATATTACTAAACTTATGATAGCCTTCTTCTTATCAGCTTTTAGACGTCCACTACAGGACGAAGACAACCCCTATTTGGGGGCGGTTGCTATAATCCCCACGCTTGGCAGGCGGCTTACTAAGAGGATGCTACTGCCCGTCCTCCGGTGGTTCTGGTCGCAGTTTTTAGACATACCCGGGTCAACTATATTAGGCATAGGCTGTAACTGCATTAGCCTAATGTAGTATAAAATATTGGAAGAAAGACATCGAAAAAGAAACATATTTTTAAATTTTGATTCTTTAAAACATATTTGCAATATTATTATTGTGTTATACATTTTGGTTACTCACACGTTTAAATGTGCGAGCGACACAACCGTGAACGCGTCTAATGGACCGGAGCTATCTCAATTGGATATTTGAAAGTATTTTAGATTGTCAATTGTGAATTTTCAAAACTTTTTTTGTGTTTGTCGCTTCAGCAATATTTTAGACTATGTTCGTTTTGATATCTTCTAAGTAACTTGTGGGCTTTTGTTTTTTTTTTTTGTATTTTAACACGGCTTAAAAAAAAAAAATGAAAGTTTCGTTAATATTTTTGCAAAATTCTCTTAACAGACACAACGTATCTTTTTTTGGAAACTCCCACTTATTGATGGTATTCTTCAATAACGTGAAAATGCGCGAGCGAGCCTCCTATGAATGCGACAATAAAAGGTTAGTCTATCAAAAATTGTTTCACGGTTGAAAAAACAGGTCTTATTTATTTATACTCCGTTACAAACCAGCCGACTGATTCTAGAGCAATCGATATATTTTTTGTCCCTGTAATGCCCGAATTCATCTATGAAAGTGACAAGTGACAAAAACGATAATTACATTAGGTCACAGAAAATTTATAAAAGATGAAGCTAAAATGTACCGAATAAAATTTTACGCACAGATGTCTCTCGGGACCAGATACCAAGTTTTATTCTCATGTTTTTTTTCAAGTTCAGACGATATTTACTACGATATAGCGGAGGAAAATTCTGAGTATTTGATGCTATGTACCTACGCAATCACCATCATCATGGGCAGCTTATTCAACCCACTGCAGAGCATAAGAGTCTTTCCTCCCTCCCTCTTCTCCTTAATTATTACTAAAACATTTTAAAAAAGACGACAGAAAGTCAAAATTCTACTTGGCACTGAACTGCTATGCGCAAACGTGTTGCTTTATATTATCAAGCGACCAACATGCTTGTCTCGTCACTAGGAAGCATAAAAAAAAAAAATTGTCTACATTTTCAGTAATAATATTACTTGATCACTTCTTTGTACATTTTCGAAGTACCTAATAAGTTTAATGGAGCCTATATACTAAACGTATCTACCAACCTACCTCGCACGTACAGTTATGTGATTACCAGCATACATGTCTTATAACTTACTTCAGTTCTGATGTAGCTGCGTTTTGCTGATGTCACACGAAACTGTCACAAAAGCTCGTACGGAAACAACTGTTTAGATACGACAACAGCTGTTACTGGGCCACTTACGACGTCTCATGCCATGTTTACAGAAACAAACGCGTAGATATACATGTAAGTGCGAGTAAGCCAACTGTATAGAACACAAAACATATAACCAGTAGACAAATCGTACCTTCCCCTGTCACGAAAATAATAAGCTCAGAGGACTATTCTCTTCAATTTTATCGAATATGATTGACTGGATTTAAGCGGTTTCCAATCATGATTGCCTGGTGTCTTTGAATTCCTCTTTATGTTCGGAGTGTTATAGGCTACATTTTACGGTCGGGTTTTTTGTTTTTAATAATCTACGGGAGCAATTGCTGTCTGTCTGATACCAACTGCCCCAAAGCAACGAATGTCTGGAAGCAAACTTCGTGAAATTTGAAAGCGTTCCCGGTATAATAATCTTTATGCGTAAGTTTTCTTTTATCTCGAGACGACGTGATCTCGCATTTCAAGCAGGGATTTGAGTTTTGCGGCTTTCAGAAGTAGGCCGTATGGGTCCATGCATGCGGCATGTGGTTTAAACATAAAGTTTAACGCTGGTTATTGAAGTCGGTAAGCTGTATTGTCTACCTTTATTTTTATTGGATATTTTTTAGTGACTCGTGTTTTCTAGTGTTTTAGTGTTCATGATATTTTAGTAGAGTTTACTATCTCCAAAATAATCACGTAATGTATACACTATACCTAGCTCTTATCGAATTGATTCAGCATATTCTCTTTTTTAAATTTAAAGTAATTGATTCTCGAAACGGGAGCAAGTCGATTGCCTAACGGTAACAGCACTCAGAATTGTGAACTTCAACAGTTCAAAACCCTGCGCAGTAATGCACTGCGCTCGTCACCCTGAAATATATATACGTTGTTAAATCTCTATAAACCCAGTAGTTTCGCTTGAAACATTTCCCTTCAATCCGAAACACAAGTAATGGTTCAAAACTATAGCTTGGCGATTGAATAGCCGGTGTAGTGTGGTATATTTCCAGGTGTCCAAGTAGTTGTTATCACTACAAAGTAGTTGTTACCCGAGAAATCAACTGTAATATATCTAATATTATAAACTGTAATAAATCTATTATTATAAACTCAAAAGTAACTTTGTCTCTCTGTCTGGGTGTTTGTCGCGTTTTCATGGCTAAATGGCTGAACGAATCGTCATGAATTTTTGCGTAGATAGAGTTTAAGAGTCGGGGACAGACTTAAGGTTACTTTTTAGTCCAGGCGAACGAAGCCGCAGGTAACAAGTAATTATATTATAAGCCACCAAATACACGCTATTTTCATTTATTTAATTTCAAAGCGAGCCCTACCACTACAGAGTTCAACCACTGAAAATCAAATAATACTTGTAAGAAAAAGTATCTAAATTATGTACTCGTATGCACGACCAAATAATGCCTATTTTCATTCAAGTTCAAAGAGAGTCCTATCACCAGATAATTAAAGATAATAATTGTTAGCAATGGAAATCAAATGATAATTATAGTTACACGTAGACATAATTAAAGCGCACACTATGAATTTGTTGCGTTGGCTGTGGAAACCATGGGCCCGTGGTCGTCCGACACTAAACAATTTTGCAAAGACTTGTCGAAGAGGCTGGTCCTCGCCTCGGGGGATCCCAGAGCTGGCGCATACTTCTCCCAAAAACTGAGTATAATTAGTCAACGGGGAAATGCTGCCAGTGTTCTGGGTACCCTGCCGCACGGTGGCGAACTTGACGGCGTGTTTGTTTTGTAGGTTAGATTAGTTTTTATTTATATTTTGTTATTGCTACATTAGATTATAACAAACTTTATCTTTCCAGTATCATAATTAAATTAGCAATTATAAACAAAATTTAATTATAGTCAAACGTAGACATCATTAAATTATGTACCTACTTGTATGCACGACCAAGTAAAGACTAAATTCATTTAATTTCTGTTTTTCATAGACAAAAATGGGGCGTCGTGTGTAATTTCTAAACTATTTCACATGTAGAGCTGTTAGGTAATTGCCGTTGTTAGTGGGCCGCGGTGAAAACTCGCGGTGTAGGTAAGTAATTTCGAGCACGGATGTTTGTAACCTTGTAACTTAATGGAAATACTTGAAAACTGAGCTCATGTTACAGTATAATAGCTTATAAAAACCTACGTTTCGGCAGATATTGGGATCTTTTCCATATCCGAGGAAAAAAAAAAACATTAAAAACTCCGATGCGATTTTCGGGACCATTAAAACGCGAAGAGCTTTTAAAACTTGCAACGTTTTAACACAACGATTGTCAAGAACAGACTCGGTAAAAATTGTTTTGGAAACCTTTTGAGAGTTTCCACAATTGAATGGTTTTCGAAAACTTCGTGGTGATCGTCCATTAGGTCGGAACGGCAGTTCTTGAAACCAATAATAAAATACCGCAGCGAAATAGCCACGACTCCGATAAATTATATTAACGACAGTTAAAATAGTTAAATGGATGCTGTATAGTTTGATTTGTGCTTTCTTGTCAAGGGCTGGCATTGTTTCAAATATCGGCAAACGAGGCACGTCCAAGTGCGGCGTGGCTCGAATGCTAATACAGCCGCTTTCAATATTTTTGTTTCATACTGAAATACTGAATAGGTAAGTAATACGTTACCTACTTTCGTATTGAGTTGGATCAGAGTGGGCCTCAGCTGAAAGTATAAATACTGCGATAGTAAACCTACCTTCTGATGGATCCGTGTTACCTATATGGATACTTAAATAACACGAAGTCGCACACTCTTTGCAATGTCCTGCTATACAAACTGGATAACACAGAACGGCGGTACAGCTAGAAGGAGCTCGAATCAATAATAGTTTTAAATAATATATACTTACTCGTAATATAAATTTGTGGTGTAAAAGTCAACTGATTTGTTTTCGCGGTTTCAGTTTTGGCTCCTTTGCTTGTAAAAATATTAAACATTATGAATACAATGAGATACTTTCGGCTTAGGACCACCGTTCAGTGCAACCCTGTATAGTGTTATCTATGTAGGCACATAAACGCAAAATTATGTTAAACCTTCGCTTTCGCGATTCAGAGCTCCTTACATTACAACTGTCAGTCCATACAAAACGTCAAAAAATGCACAAAAATGGATCAATGCCATCTAGCGAACTATAGGAAGTAACTTTGTCTTTCTGTCTGGATGTATGTCGCGTTATCACGGCTAAACGTCTGAACGGATCTTGATAAAATGTAATAAGGAGTTACTGTATATCACAAAGATGGACATAGGTTTTTTTTTTATATCCACGCGACAGAAGGCGCGGTTAACAACGAGTGTGTATGTATAAAACAAAAAAAGTCGGGTCAGTTACACCATCTATAGCTCAAAAAAGCCTGGACCAATTTTTATAATCTTTGATTTGTTGGATTTGTCTCCGCCTCGAATAACAGAATAACTATTAAAACATTTTTGTATGAAGAGCTTCGCGAGACGAGCTTACATCGCGTACGAAGTCGGGGGCATCAGTCGGTATGTAAATATAATAGGCGTTTTCTGAACAATGACAGCTCTGAACTACCTCGCTAGATGATAGGGAGAATTCTGTGCTTGCTAGTGATTATCATTGGTTGACTATCAGCCATTTTTGTTTCCAGGGATGGCTTTCTAAAAATTAACAAACTGACTTTGTTGGAATACTTAAGCATTTTCCATTGCTTATGACAAAATTATCAACAAATTATATGTAAGTACATTGTATATTGTTGAAAACTCTAGAAACAGGAAAAACAACATTTTACTTCCGCGAACCGAAGAGAGAGTTCAGCGATTTCCTTTGTGAACTTCCACGATCTCCCAGTTATTGATTCGGAGAACTTTTAAGTAGTATTAAACAATTTGTGTTTACCTTCATAATTTCAGGAAGGTACTTAGTTGAGTAAACCTCCAGCCGACCAATTTAGACCTTAGGAAAGTTGATTTGCTGGACCTTGCATCTCAATTGTTCTTATAAAGGTAACGATGAAAGATCAGCCCTATAGCGTGGGTTCAAATCCCAAAAACGAGTTTAAGTTATTGAAGGAAAACATCATGACCAAACCATAGAACGGTGTTAGAGACGTATGACTAGCCTTGTGGCTCAGTGCGTGGATTTCCACCTTCTGATCTATAGGTTGTAGGTTCGATTCCAAAAGAATCAAACATTTGTGTGATTAACATTGATGTTTGTTCTTTGTTTCTATGATGTATTTACAAAAAAAAAAGTATTTATGTAATCTATCAGTTATCCGGTTCCCTTAGTATAAGCTTGCTTCGTTTTGGGCTAGATGGCGCTGTGTGAAAAACGTCCTTCAATATTTATTTATTTATTTAGAGTACTTTCTAGTTCTCGGCTGACTATAGCTACCGCCATACAGTTTAAGGTTGTCGCCGAGCACCTAAAGGTTTATTCCGGCAGCCTCACTTGAAAAGCCAGTTTCTAATACAGGCTAAGCTAGGTGTGTTTACCATCTTCGACCACACTGTCATTTAACATCTAGTGATTGGTGGTCAAATGCTTAGTCCACCTTAAGAATTGCACGACCTAATCCTGCCATCGCCGTTCTATTAACACCACCAGACGCACAATAAAGAGACAGCCTCTTATGGTGGAAATACCGTTCAAAGTTTCAAACGTCGTTTAGTAAGAACGGCAGAGGTGTGGAACTCATTACCTGCGTCTGTCTTTCCGATCAGATACATTGCGGGACTGATCAAGAAAAAAGTGAATAGGTATCTCCTAGGCAAGCGTGCTCCATCTTCGGCCACATCGTCGCTTTCTATCAAGTGACATTGTGGTCAAACGCTTGACTAGTTCGTAATAAAAAAAAAACCCTCGATAAGTGAATCTGTTCTGTAAAAAATTGTCTCGCGGGTTAATTTTCGTCAGCGAGAAGTTGACAGCTCATTTTATAACTAACGTTAACGTGTATGTATGAAATTGAAAAACATTGACTTGTACTTATTGAAATTTTAATCAACATATTTTAAATTACGGTAATCCAGTCCATATAAAATTAATTTAAAGGGAGTTCCAATAAAAGATTGGGTGGAAAATAGATTAAGCAGTGAGCGACTTTTTGGTTTCAGCAAATCTCTTTGTGGCCCAAAATTGCTGGTTACGCCTTTTTCAGGATTGAACTGAATGAACGATTCCGAATAATTTTATTATCGATCTCATAAAAGTGGTTTTATCCGTGATTTTTTAGTCACCTTCGTGATAAGCACAATTTTATTGGAAAATATCTTCAATTCAGCCTCTGTCCAGCCGAGGGGAATCTTCACAATATACCTTAATGCTTTGTGGTGCAGCCGGGATAAGTGGGATTATATCTACTAAATGGTGGACTGCCATTGTGCTTGGCGAAGAGCTTCGGGAGGGCTCAAGGGAACGCGCCAGAGCCCTCACAACTGCGCTTCAGATCCTCCCGAGAGAGACAAAGAGAATATAATCACTACCGGGGACATCTGCGAGCTGTCCTAGATCGTCTCGGCCTACGATAATGCTGCTAGACGTGACGAGACGACAACGTCGCGTGGCTGGCCATATCGCCGCGTAGGTATGTCGATGTCATCCTCCCCGAGCTCGTGTAGGTGAATGGTTAGAGCCCACCTCTATCCATCCCTGAGCTCAGAGGTCCCTTTTTAGTAAGCTAACTAACACAGCCAGCCCTTAGCAAAATATTGTCTAAAAAACTTTCGTATGTAGGAATTCGGAAACAAAATGTATTTAAAAAGGGAACAGCCCCAAAACAGTCCAAATACGTATCAGGCATACCTATCGTCATCCTCATCAGCCTTTTAACATCCCACTGCTGGGATATCGGTGATTGAGCCATATCCACCACGATGGTCCAGTGCGGGTTGGCGGATTCGCATACGTCATTGAATTTCTTATCCGGAAATATGCAGGCTTCCTCACCATGTTTTCCTTTACCGAAAAGCCAGTGCTATATCCGTACGTAGATTCCAAGAACTCATTGGTTCTCATCCGCCCGAGTTCGAACCCGCGACCTCGCGAATATTAGGCGAGCGTGCTCACACTGAGGTACCACGCCTTTTTACATATAATGGAATCATATTTTTTCATAAAATTTCTATCGAATATGTAACGAAAGTTTTTCTGATAGAAATCATGCTAGACCTACAGATTGATTATAATGTGACAGAAATATCTTAGAAATTATGTCATACCTTGAAAACGACAATAATAACGCACGTTTATGTCAAATATTGTAGTTTGTTGTGTGATGGAATATTTCTTACAAAATATATTTTATTTACCAGTTCCAGTAGATATAAATTACGATTTTCCTTCAGAGGCAACGGACAAAAAATATTGTCTGTTATTACGTGAAATGGGCAGGCATTTTGGATGATTTATTAATTTTTAGCGGTTACCTTTTCTTACTTTTGTTTGTGGGGTAATGAGAATCTGTAAAATGGTAATTTTATTCTATAAACAATGTTACCGAGTTACCGGTTTGAATTATTTTTATGGGTAGGAATAACTTTTATGGTACTATAGGACTATACGAGTGAAACAGTTGACATTTAATTTTAGTATGAAAAAATTATCTACGTACACATTAATAACAACTTATAATTTAATTATTATTAAATACCGCAAATTCATACCAAACACACACACAGTCACAATCTCCTCAAACGCAGACTCGTTCGAGTCCTCGGATCGTAGACAGCCTATTCGTATTCTCTGTCTCGGATATTGAGGAGCCGCCACTTACACGCAAACACAATCATATGCACATGCTAACACACCCTCTTCACACACACAAACTATCTTTCTCCTTCACACCTTCATAGGTACATTCATCAATACTCTGCATGCATAATAACACTTAAATTTAAACTATCACACTACTGTCACCGTAACTGGGAAGGAACTGGCTCCTTAATACAGGTATCTACCTAGTATTATATAGGTGTCATACACTCACCTGAAATCAAACTCGTAATTTCACACACAATTGTCTCCACATGTCATATTTTTTTTCACTTCTCGTGCTCGTAAAGTTCTTGTTTATTCATAAGCGAATTAAAACAGCTTTTTATGCTATATTGCATAAAAGTAAACTGAACCTCTTTAAAACTGTTCAAAGAGGTTCAGTTTGTAATATATTTCATAGAGAAAGTTTGCCTAGGTCTTTAATCATGGATCTTGTATCACTGCTTCGTCAAGTCTTTAATAATAACCATAAATCAGGGTATTATTACAGAGCCAGAAATAATATTTTGTCGACCTTCAAATTTCGCGGTAACATTGAGTGGCTATCTCTGTTTTTAAATTACGTATGAAATATTTTGATTATTACCTACAACATCACTTTAATTTCCACGCAATTAAAGTGAAAAGCCGAGTGTATAACTCCTGCATACCTCACCTTCGGCTCGGGCTAGTAAACGTCTCGGCTAAAATTGACCGTTTTATGCACTAGTTGTACAATATACTATTGTATTTTTTTTGTAGCCTTCTATAATAGATAACCAATAAAATATTCAATAAAACTGAATAATAAACTAATATTATAACTGCGAAAGTTTCCGAATTATACTCGCGCTATCCTTTTTGTAAAATAGCTTTACATTAATAAATTTATTTGTTTTCAATTTCAATAAGAGATGGCACCGTTTTTAGAGCTGTAGGAATGTAGTTTAGAAAATGGTGAAACAGAGGTCAGTATTTCCATTAAGTATTAGGTAACTATTTATGTTGCTCGGAGCCTCATTTGTCGACGATGTTTGGTTGATTTATTAGCTTAGGATCCAAAAACATCTAGTTACTGAGTTCTGTGGACGCTACTGAGTTACAACAACAAACAGGGAGTTAGAGGTTAATAGTTTGATAAACTATTTATTTGGGTTCATTACGACAGTGCCGTTTCAGAGAATACATAATGTGCTCTTCCTGATTTCACTTAGTATAGGATTCCGTAGGCACGTAGGACATATTTAAGAGTTATTTCCGCTTAGCTCAAAAGGTTTTTATCACACGTCATGTTGCCCGAAATCATTTTAAAAGAAAGTTTTTACTAGGATCTATCAACTTGAAAGATGATACGTTTCTGAGATTCATAGTTAAGAAATGGCAGAGACATTGCAAGCTTCTCTGTCGCCCCCATATTTCGCAAGCACATTTGATATAACTTCTTCATTTTATACAAGTGGGGGAGCGGCGAAATTTTGTTCCAATACTCAGTACTCAATAATTTATTGCGACATAATTATGTGGATACATGTAGGTCTTAAATAACATGTTTTGGGTTTAGAGATACATATGACCCTAATAGGGTATGGCAACAGTTGATGCGGAGCGGTCCATTTGTAGATTGTCAAAATTATCTTTAAAAAATTCGTCAAGAGTGTAATAACATTTGAATTCTAGGATGCACTTTAGATTTTTAATAAAACAATCGTCATTTTCTAAATCTTTTAGTTTGTTCCCCCCAATTTACATGCCACCCCTTTAATATAATATTATGATATTTTTATGATTTCAAAATTGTTATCTTTAAAATACCATTTCAACGACACCTCACTAGATTTTTTAGACTAGAGACACCGCGATTTCATGCATGTAGGTTTATAGCTTTGAAAGTTACGAGGCTGTAAAGGATTCAGACAGACAGACAGACATGACGAACCTATAAGAGTTCCTCGTAGTACTACGGAACCCTAAAAAAGAGTCTTACATGATAAATAAAAATAGAGGATTTGGTCCACAGATGAATTCAAAATTCACAATTCTATTCATCTGTGGTTTGGTCTTGCAAGAGTTTGAATTAAAAATATTCAATAAAGAAAGCCCTTAATTCAAATAATAAATAGTAAAAAAGAAAAAAAAATAGGAAAAAAGAAAAGAAAGAAGAATTGAAAAGATAGGTTGATACTATATAAATGTTTTACTTCAATTATAGTCTCACCTCAGTTTCACCTATTTAAATTCATTTGAATTTCATTTTTCATACTTTGACTTTAGCTTAGAGATCACGGTCAAAAAAGGTGTTTTTAAGAAATAATTGTCTTAAATTAATTTCTTTAATGTGACCTAAAGAATAAAGTATTTTCATCAAAAACTCCAATGGAACCCTTTTGCAGACCCTTGTTAAAAACTTTTTTAGAATAAAGAAGACATTATAATCGCTTAGTTACATGGACGATTTAATTCTAAGTAGTTTCGTAAGAGAACTGCTCTCTAACTTTATCCGATTTTTACCTCTATAATCATTTTACCATTTAAACTTTTCATGAAACGATCTCTATTTGAAATTTATAAAAGAAGAGGTTTTTCATTCGGGTGTTTTATGTGCTTTAATATTTTTTATTCGTATAAATCTGTATAAAAGGTGTTACTGAAAGGGGCAACAATATTGAAAGCTATTCATGTACTCATCATTATGAACAACTTTTACAGTTACAACGGGATCAAAAAAAAAAAACGCAAAGAAAAAAAAAACGGCTGTTCCATAGAAAAATGACAATGACATTCAACAAAATGTATGGAACAGCTGATAATTTTTTTCACGATTTCAGTTGTGGTCCCACAGTAAAAGTAGGTATAAATTCAAAGAGCTTCATTAGTAGTTTTGGACTTTGCTTGCATGCACCCGAAAAAACTAAAGCTCACCTATGGACATAGTGGGGTTTTAGTCATTTAACCTTTAATTGTTTATGTTTTGTTTAGTTTTTTAATTTGTGCGTATGCATATTATTCTGTTATGTATGTAAATATTTGTAGAATAAAAGAAAAATACATTATGGGAATACTCACGTCGAATTGAGTAAGCTATTAATTCCGTCTATTCTTTCAATAAAGAAGTGTAAAAGCTGACGCACTTGCGACCAAATGTATCTAAACCACATAAGTTTTTTATAGTAGAATATAATAAGTACCAACTATATATAAATATAGTCGGATTCACATCAAGTATGTAAAGGTAACATTAAGGGTGTCTACACATGGCCCGACCCGACATCGCTTGAAAGAGACGGCTATATATAAGTTTCTGGGGAAGCGAACCTTAATAGTTTGTTTCTTTTGCTCCGTGAAATTCAAATCTAGCTGTCCCTTTCACACGATGTCAGATCGGGCCATGTGTAGACACCCTAAAGCTTTACGGACTCAAAGTTAAGTACAATACGTACAAAAACCATTAACACTCTATTGAGAGCATCTTAGCTTAGTAATCGCTGCCAAACAGTAGGTAAAGGTATCTTTATTCAGTACCGGGTAAAGTGTCAAAAGGTGTACCAAGAGGTTCAATCTTAGGCACTCTATTGTTTTTAATTTATATCAGTGGCTATGTAAGTGCCATGCCAGAACGGATGCGTATAAAATTCTCCGCAAAAGACACTTCAAAAATAACAAAATAATGACAACTATTTAATAAGGAGAATTCTGTGAAATATAAAATTATGTACATAATAGTTTGCTAGAAATAAATGAGGTTAATTTACCGAAAAATAAGGATAATCAACAATGCAACTTAAGAAATATGGAAGAGCCACGGACTATGATAGGTTAAAGTTGAGAAACAACTAAAATATTACTGTACAATACATTATCTACCTCTATAACCGAAATGAGTCGTAACAAATTTAAGCAGGTTCTTAACAATTTCTTTGAAAGTAACTAGTTCTACAAAATAATTGAATACAAACATGTCAATGAAATTCTCGGAAGTCTGGTATAAAATTGTAGAATTCAGTAGTTTGCCTAATTTAACTCCTCCTTTTTTTTGAAGTCGGTTAAAAAGTGAGGTAATATACAATGTTATTTACGGCCGATAAATATTGACGTCCATAGATGATTAACACCACAAAACGCATTCTTAAAGAAGTATTCGAAAGTACACATAAAATACTAAATAGGTATAAATCACGTAACATGCTGTGAAAATAAATGTAGACATCAATTTATTTTAACAAATAGGCAAAAATTTATCAGCCGGTATTAGGCAATTTCATTCAAGATTTTCTTCTACCTTAATGAATTCCGCGAATCTGCCAATTGATTTTAATCTGAATTGATGCTTCTAAGCTGAAGGAATAGATGGGTTTAGGCGTAATAAATCATACCGTTTAAGACTCAGGAAGGAAGATAATACGATATTCGAGGCTATTGTTATGCATCCCGCAAAGTTTTGTGAGGTATTTGGATGTTTCTCCTACCTGCGTTTACCTATCTCTTCAGGTACGATTCATGGTTGCGAATAAAGCGAGGGGAAATAATAGCCATCATAATTATTCGTGTCACGGATAAGGTATTTGACCTTTTTATAGGACTGGGCTAAATCTTCGGCAATAGAATGATTCACTTCGGTGAAAAAGAAATGACCTGTTTACGTTTACTGGGAAGCATTTTATGGCAGTAATTTAACCTACCTATACTTAAGTAGTTTTGGTAGTGGGAGGGCTCTTCTGCAGAGCCCGCTTGGGGAAGTACCACACCTTTGTCAGTTATTCAATCGCCAAGCAGTAGTGTGCAAACATTATTGTGATCCTGATTGAAGGGCAGAGTTTCGAGCGCAATTACTGGGTACATAGAGATTTAAAACCTAACATCTCAGGGCGACGAGCACAGTGAATTGCCACGCATGGTTTTGAACTGTTGTGGCTCAAAATTCTGGTTAGCACTGAATTGTTATGGGCAAGCGTGAAGCTTAACATCAGGAGTGACTTGCTCGTCTCGTCACTGAAAAATAATAAACATATATAACTTTAATGAATGTATGTAACAAACCTTAAAGTAGATATCTCAGTGGCTTAGTTTCCGTATTAAAACTTGCTGGAAGCAGCGTCCATTCCTTACCCTCATCCTTAACCTTATCTCTCTGAAACGAAGTGGTCGTGGTTTTCAAGGACAAGCATTCACTTTACAATGAATATATGAATTATATTTATATAATAATTTTGATAATTTATAATTTAATTTAATTTTTATTATTAATTAATAATTGTTTTTATTGGACATTATTTTTTACCACCGACTACGTTATAATTGACATGTAAATAATACTTACGCATTAAATGAATATGAATATGAATATACAATCTAACGTTTACCTTATTTTATTCACATTAGTTTTAAGAATAAAACAATCACATTGAAACCAAAAAGATCATCACAATTTATAATTTGAATAATCCGTGAAGCCTCGCTTTTGGTGCTAACCGATTGACATTATTTTTTTTAAATACAATTTATTCTATTGCAATTGTGCCTAGACCTCGCTTCGATCCTCTATGGTCATCCAGCCAATAATACGGTTACATGTAAATGTTGTATCCAATTGTTCAGCAGTGGACGCCTATCGGCTGATGATGATGATGATAAAATGTTGTGAACATTTATTATAAGATTTCAGAAATATTTAGTCGATAAAAGTGATCAGACTGTGATCGTGTTGACGTACCTACTTACATAATTAGTAATTCCTAGGTAATCATGTAATGTAACTACTGATTAATCTTATAATTAACTATAAACTCGCTCTAGCTTCGCAGGGGACCAAACTTCATAGGATCACCCGCGGGGCTAATCTGAAAATTGCCTGTCAAATGTCAAATGTCATTAAAATCGGTCCAGCCGTTTTGGAGTCTATAGGGTACATAACATACATATATGCATCCAATTATACATATATGCATCCAATCATACATAAACATACATACACGTCGAGAATTAATTATGTTACTATGTTCCGTTAAAGTGCGGCAGCATTTCACTCAGTTCAACGTTGAACGAAATGCGCAAGCGCTTCGACTATTTAGTCGCGTGAAAAATACACATTTAAAGCGTTCTAGCGCTGCGTATTTATACTGTCTGATAGAACGACTAATTATAATTTCAGCGCTGCAGCGAATTTTATTTTACTCTTAACAAAATGGAACAAGCTTTGCTAGGTATAGCTTCTCTATACGTAATAATAATAGCTCAATGTACATACATCGCTTTCTATATATTAAGTTAATGTATGTTTTATTTATAAGCACATTTATAATGGAACAAAGAAATTAGGTATACATTAAAAAGACATTTCTATTCGTAAGTTACTTTGTTGGGCAGTCGAGCAATAACAACTTGCGCCTTACACTCGCTCAACCTTTTAGCACTTTCACCAATAAAATCTCATCGATCGAGGTTAAGTAAGATTTACGTTTAATGTTATAAAATAATTAGAAAAAGTTCGTCATACTATTTATTGTGTAATACAAGCCTATGTTATTGCTAGCTTTATAAATAGTCTGAAAACATTAGCATAATAGTTTGAAAAGTTGTCACAAATAGAGCAGTCGGGCGACCCTCGTCACAGCACCGCATAATCCGCCGACAACATTAGCGTGTAGACAACACGAGTAATTAATCTCGAATATTACGAGACGGGACTCACTAAAGGACGATATACCCGGACAGACCAAACTTAAACACAACGAATATAAATAAATAATAATATGTGAACAATTGATATTATACATTTTTTAAACAAATTACTTCATCATCATCATCAGCCAGAAGATCTTCACTGCTGAACATAGGCCTCCGCCTTAGAGCGCCATATCGACCGACAACGTGACAATTCTATCCATCGGCTGCCCGCGACTTTCACATTATCGTCGGTCCACCTTGTGGGAGGCCTGCCTACGCTGCTTCTTCCGGTTCGTGGTCGCTATCGGTTATCTTCACGAATATTTCTTCCCCATCGGCTATCGGTTCTTCGAGTGATGCGGCCTGCCCAATGCTCATTGCCACTTCAGCTTGCAAACTCTGAAAGCTATATCGGTGAATTTGCTTCGTCGGCGAATATCCTCGTTCCGGATATTATAGAGCAAAGAAACTCCGAACATAGCTTACCAATTAGCTTATCAATTACTTCTAATTGGCTATTTATTATTTTTACCTTATATTTTTTTATGCTATAAGCACGCAATAAGGTAATATGTAGGCAAATAATATATTTTTTGAATGGAATCAATTACTCACGAACCTCCCTGTGTGAAAAAAATCAGAAAAATGATAATATTAATTGGTGTAATAATTGAAGAATATCAATTGCTATAAAAAAAAAGCTACAAGGATGGAGCTATGAGTGTAAGCCCGAAAATTAAATTATTCATTTATGTATTAATTTGAAACATACAGAATACCTAAGCGAAAAAAAAAGCACTGTAATATTTCAAAAAAGACGAACTAGTGTAGACCATACAAGAATCAGTCTTAAGCTAAAAAAGGTCCATTTTGGCGCAGCGTTTTACCCCTTCCAATAAGGCCCAAGCAATTTATACGAGAATGGACGAATTTAGTACGAGCGAATAACCCCCGAATACTGAAACGTTTGTTAACTCTGACAACAGATTAATTCTAATACTGCCTTTGTCTGGCACTAAGCAAATGACAAAGACAGCAATAAACTTAATCTGTCGTCAAAGTTAACAAACGTTTCAGTATTCGGAGGTAAGAGAGATTAAAGCTCAATTTTCAATCAGAGTACTCTTGGATAAAATAAATGAATTATTAAGCTTTTATTTGAATAAAAGTGTGCGAAGCCGGTGTGTGTCTAGCGACCTGCCCCAGCTTCGCACGGGTACCAAACTGCACAGAATCACCCGCTGGGCTAATCTGAAGATTCCCTGAAAATTTAATCAAAATCGTTAATCGTCCACCCGTTTTAGGAACCATACATAAATACATCGCCTTTTATCTTAGGCGATGTATGAATGCATATTCCCAACAGATAGACTATAAGACCTAAAATACAAAATGCTACAACACATTTTTTTTTTTCAAGAAATCAATAATATTCCTTTTCGCTTGTGCGGTTAATCTAGCAGCTGACCTAACCTACATTTGAGTAAGTAGCGGGTTTTAAGTCAAAGAGATTTTTTCTTTGGCGGTTTTATTTTACCATTCTAACCAAGGAAAAATATATTAAAACGCTTTTAATTGGCCAACATGGAAACGGTAGGTACTTCGAGCAATTGTATCATTATATACGTCCATCGATTCGGGTTAAAAAAGGTCGGTCTGACGGACAGGCCGCTGCGAAAGGTTCTTGTTAGTTATTCCGAAAAATCGTATCGGCAGCTAGGTCTGCCGATGCAGTACGGCGGCTGAAAGCAATAAAGCCGTTGGAATCGAATCGAGCGGTTCCGAATAGAGAGGCAGGTCTGACACGCGATTGCGTGACTACAAAAGGGCGTTCTACAATTACACCACCAGTCCACCAAAGCGGCAAACGACCCTCGCCCATTCAGCACGCGAATGATACTAATAAAAGATCTGTAACTTCGAAACAACCATATAAAAATCAAATGACCAATGTCCGGCTCAAGTATGCATTGTTTTCCCTAAAAAGATTGTTTTTTTTATCAGGCTATTTCATTTTTCATTTCCCCACGATTTCCCTGTCAAACATTAGACATTTAACACGCTCGATATTTTTTTACTGCCGCAGTTGTACGCCAAAATGTCGCAACTCCCAATATATATTTTGTATGTAGATGTGAACAGTGTCTACAATATATGATTTAAATCACATTTGAATTGACTTAAATAATGATTTCTCGTTTTAAAAGTATGTGATGTTTCGGGGGTTCTAGGGTTCTGAGGAACAACAAGAAACCGTCAATCAACGTTTCCATCCTAGTCGTCATAAAATCTAATTACTTTTGAACCAAATTACAAAAAATATGCATCTTACAGGTTATTACAGTAAAGTAAAGAAATGGCTTCATAAGCAATATTGTCTAGGTTTTCTTGTATTAAACTTACATAGTTAAAAATTATGTAATGACTCTAATTATAGTAAATTATCCTTTAATGTTTAAATTAGTCAATAGCTTCATTCGAGCATGTTGTAAACGAGCGTGTATACGGAATCCTAACTTAGAAGCGTGTTCTGATAAGTTCTTGGCATTTTATTTCATTTCCTATATGTACGTTCCAGGACATCGTTTGGTTTAATTACTAAAACATTTCTTGCTCGTATACCTTTAGGTACTTGATCCCGTTGTTCAATTATAAAGAAAAATACTTTTAGGTACTTAAATGGATATACTAAGAACATCATTATTATGTTTCTATTAAGCGAGTACATTAATTTAACGACATAATTTTGAAACAAAACAGAAGAGGAGATTAAGATTTGGGGAGGAATTGAAACGCATTAAATCGTCTCTCTCCCATTATTCTGTAGAACAAAGTGAAACAGAACAATTAATTCTGAATTTATTTCCTTAAAAATATATATTCCAGCTTCCCTGCAATTATAACGTCGGTACTCTCCTATAAACTGCGGGGAGTGGAGTATAAAGGTGGATTTGTAATTAAGGGTGGCTTATAATCGGTGCTACCTTTTAATTAGGTACTGATAAATGAAGAGAATCAGAACTGGATAGAACTGTGCTGCTATGTTGGTCAAATGAGTACTCTAGTTTTACTAACTATTAACTGGAGTTACTAGGATCCAAACGAATACAAAAATGTCATAGAAAGCGCAAAGTTTTGCTTCATTATTGAGCGAATGTGAAATGACTGACTTTCGAAAGAAATCCCAAACAAAGGTCGCATTCCCTTACAGAAAAAAACAGAACACTATTTTGTTTTGTTTCCCATCTAGTGGTTTTTTTATCTTCGAAAATCTTATAGGTGCGAAATCGATACGCCCTAAATATAATTATAAGGAAGCGGGCTGTACTCGTACAAAATCAAACAACCTATGAAACAAAAGCACATTTATTTGGCTGTCAGTTAACTCAGATTTTGTTTATTCCTAAAGATTTTAATCATCATTATCATCAGCCGGATGACGTTCACTGCTGAACATAGGCTTTCAGCGCCACACCGAACGAAAACCTGCCTCTTGCAATCACCGGTTGCCCGCGACTTTCATAATCCACCTAATGGGAGGCCTGCCTACGCTGCATTTCCCAGTAATTAAGAAGAGTTATTAAGAATTGTGAGTGCAGTAAGAATTCAATAGGTACAAAAAAAAACTTTTAGTAACTTGAGTATTTATTGATTATTGATTATACTTGATTTATTATTATTTATTCTTATGGGTTACTGAACTAAATGTTTTTCAAGTATACGTTTATTTTTAAACGTTTGGTTTTTAGTACTATATCGATGTTTTTGATGTATCATAAAAGATTTTTTTTTTCAGTTTAACCTTACCTAATTTTATTGTTTTTCTATATTTAGTGCAAATGTAACGAAACTGTCTTTACTTAAAAATATTTTTTTATAAACTATGAAAAATATACTTTTTACGACTGTAAAACGTATATTTTACACCTGTTCTGCACCTGATTTCTATGGAACAAAATGTATATACGTAAACTGTCGCACGTTGAATGATTATTTTATAATATTGCATCGTTAAAAATCACGCTAATATTATAAATGCGAAAGTTTGTGTGTAAGTGTGTAATTATGTAAGTATGTAAGTGAGTTTGTTCCCGTTCAACTCTGTAACGGCCGAACGGATTTGAATGAAATTTGGTACGAAGGTAGCTTGCACCCTGGATTAACACATAGGCTACTTTTTATCCCGAAAAAATAATCGGTTTCTGCAAAAAAGCAGGCGAAACAGCGGGGCGCAGCTAGTCTGTCCATAAATAGAAACGATCAACGAAAAAAAGAAAACATTTTTTTTCTCTAATCATTTCAAAACCTTTTACTTTTAAATAAAGTACATAGTTTGAGTTTTGGCGGGAATGTGAAGAAATCATGTCGCGTCATTTTATTATTTTCCAAAACTTGTGTTATTTCGAGTGTTAATGTGTAAGAACGGTGAACTTTTACCCGAAAAAAAGAAAACATTTTTTTTCTCTAATCATTTCAAAACCTTTTACTTTTAAATAAAGTACATAGTTTGAGTTTTGGCGGGAATGTGAAGAAATCATGTCGCGTCATTTTATTATTTTCCAAAACTTGTGTTATTTCGAGTGTTAATGTGTAAGAACGGTGAACTTTTACCCGTTAAGTGTTCGTGTACATGCACAAGTGTTGGTGAATGGTATAATGTCGTGAAACGTGAATTTTCGTGTTGTTTCCAAAACTCCATAGAAGGCTCTAGTAAAGTTTTCACCACTTTACTGAGGCATGAATTGGACTTGACCGTGACTTGCTTTGCTCGCTTTTGACCGTGACTATGACTTGTTCGATAATATCTAACAAAACTTGAAAATATATATGTATACTTAACACTGGCAAATGCATAAGACGTGCGACGCCAAAATCCTCTTAGGAGGAAAGAAAAAAAAAAAAAAAAAAAGTACGTAGTTCTAAAATAAACGTTTTAATTTCACGCTATAGACTTGGAAGCGCACTATATTGAAGTATGACGTAACTGTTCATGTGCCCCTACAATTTTTTTTTCCGCTTTTTTTTTATTACTACAACACACGCTTCACAAAAATAACATGCATACAAATTTAAACTTTAAATAAAATGTTGGAGTTTTGGCGGGAACGTGAAGAAATCATGTCGCGTCTTTTTATTATTTTCCAAAACTTGTGTTATTTCGAGTGTTAATGTGTAAAAACGGTGAATTTTTTACCCGTTAAGTGTTCGTGAACATGCACGAGTGTTGGTGAATGATATAATGTCGTGAAACGTGAATTTTCGTGTTGTTTCCAAAACTCCATAGAAGGCTCTAGTAAAGTTTTCACCACTTTACTGGGGCCTGACTTGGACTTGACCGTGACTTTCTTTGCTTGACTTTGACCGTGACTATGACTTGTGTGATAATATATAACAAAACTTGAGATAATATTATGTATACTTGACACTGGCAAATGCATAAGACGTGCGACGCCAAAATCCTCTTAGGAGGAAAGAGAAAAAAAATAAAAAAATGTTAACTTAAAGAGGAGCTATTATACAGATTAAGCTGTTTCTATCGTCACCAAAACTTTAAACGCCTAACGCGTAACTCAGAACTTTACTAGCCGATTTGAATAATTCTTTCAGTTACAGTATCATATTTAATTATATTTTTAGTTAGCTTGTTACTTTTTTTTATAAACGTTACACGTCTACCCTGTTTTGAAGTCCGCGCGATTATGCCGACCTCCTGTGATGCAGCCGTGAGCCGTGAGCGAGTTTCTTCCGTTTCAATTATCTCACAAAATAAACGGAGACGCAAATAATTATCGCAATCCTTTTCTTATAAATTGATGATTTTGCACGAGTGTACTACATTATTAAGTCATTGACTATTATTATTATTGACTAGCCTTGTGGCTCAGTGGGTTCGATTCCCGCCCAGGACAAACATTTGTGTGATAAACATGGATGTTTGTTCTTTGTCTGGGTGTTTCTATATATGTATTCACAAAAAAAAAGTATTCATGTATTCTATCACTCATCTGGTTCCCACCGTACTAGCTTGCTTAGGTTGGGGCTAGATGGCGCTGTGTCAAAAAAAACGTCCACCAATATTTATTTATTTATTTATTAGGTAGTATATGAATACCTGTATAAGGAAAAGCTACATGAGTTCCCACGAAATAACACAAATGTCACGGTAAATATCGGAAATCCGTTAAGAAGAGGCCAAGGTAAAAGCTTCAAGCTGTCTGTTAAGGATAATGATTATGCTGTCGTTCTTATGACGTGTCCTATACCCGAGAATGCGTATCAAGGTAACTATAACATATCAGAAAACGAATGATATCACACTAATACTATAAATGCGAAAGTTTGTAAGTACTCTGTAAAGTCTGAACTGACTTTTATACCGGAATAATATTTGGTTTCTGAAGAATAGCGGATGAAACCGCAGGGCACAGCTAGTAGTTTATAATTATAAGTCAAATAAGTCTTCTTTTTACCCGACTGCGCAAGAAGGAAGGTAATGTTTTTGGTGTGTATGTGAGAATGTAAGTATATATGTGTGTTCCTATATTAGCTCTTGAGGCCAAAAGATTTTGGCGAGTGAGGTGATGTTGGATTCCTCTTTACCTCCGCGGAGTGACATCTAGGTTACATTTTGCAGTCGGTATATTTAAATAATTAATTATACCTTACTAGCTTGCTCGCACGGCTTCGCTCGCATGGGCAATTTAAACACCCTATTTCGCCTCTTTAGCGGTTGATTTTCGAAATATCCTGTTTATTTATTTTTTGTACTCTGTTTTGTACTACCTAGTTTCATTGGCGTAGTATGAAAAAAGTTTTTATTTTCATACAAACTTTGGGGGTCCATTTTACCCCATTAAGGGTGGAATTTTGCACAATTATTATTGTTCATCTAGACCAATTAAGGAGTAGTGGGTCTGAATTTCACGTCGTTATCATAAGCGGTTTAGCCAGTGTTGATTCCTAGAAAAGGACTTGTTCTTTTATATATTAGACTAGCAGCGCCATGCGGTTTCACCGGCTATACCATAAGAATAGTATATTGTACCGGGATACAAAAATGTAGTCTTTATAGTAGCTATCTCTATACCAAGTTTCATCCAAATTCGTTCATCCGTTACGGAGTTGACTGGTAACAAACACACTCACTTACACACAAACTTTCGCATTTATAATAATTATCAAATTAAAATATTTTATTAGTATTATAAGATTAGATTTACTAAATTAGATAAGATTAGCTTTCCTAAAGCATCCATATTTCATATACTAAGCTATTCCCGCGGGTTATTTCACATAAGATATAGCGAGGCCAATGTAGCTCTGAGACCCTTGAACTTGACACGATAGTCTATTGTTTAATTCAAAACTTCGAATAAAAAAGTATGAAACGGTGTTTATTAAAACTATTTTTAAACATATTATATTTTGTTCCAGATATTTCGGACTGTTCACAGATCACATGCAGTGAGAATTTGAGGTTAGTAAGGTGCTTTGTTTGCTATTTTGTTTTATTAATATAGTATCTATTAATTGCAAATTGGTTGGCATCGACCGCCGTCTACAAAACGAGAGTGAAAGAGAGACACATACATTTTCCTCTTATTTTCTCTCGTTGGTCTGCGGGACCTTTGGGACTTGATATAACGATAAGCTGTGACACAAAAATTTATATTACTCTATGGAAAGCGGCGGGGCTTGTTATAGTTCGTTCCACAGAGTGCCGTACATTTTTGTCTTTTTCTTTTTTATTATACACAGTGACGAGACGAGCAAGTCGCTCACCTGATGTTAAGCGTCACGCTTGCTCATAACAATTCAGTGCCACCCAGAATTTAAACTTCAACAGTTCATAATCATGCGCGGCAACGCATTGCGCTCGTCACCCTGAGATATTAGACGTTAAATATCTGTATGCCCAGTAATTACGCTGGAAACATTGCCCTTCAATCCGGAACACAGTAATGTTTGCACACTACTGCTTGGCGGTTCAATAACTTTCAAAGGTGTGGTACTTTCCCAGGCGGACTCTGCAGAAGAGCCCTACCACTACAAACTATATACTACTGTCTTACGGAGCTCTCTCCGCGCGCCCAGGCCGCTTACTGTATTAAGATGTTACTTTAATTTCAAGTTTAGTTACCTTTAGAGGTTAGCGTCTGTGTGTAATGAGAACAGTGGTGACCAATAAGTGAGCTAACGTTCTAGTTGACATTAGTGTCGATTCGTACCACTCGAATCACTAAACTAAACTAATCTGACAGGACTAAAAGCAGCGTCTCATTTCATTACAACATGAGTAAAAGGATGGCAATATTTTTAGGACACTCATAGTTTAGGTTATAAAATGTATACAAAAGAATAGACGTTAATTGTTTCCATTTAAAAAAGATAGATGATTAAAGATATAAAAAGATATTTCATTTGTTTTCATCATGTTCTATAAAAATCCCACAAAAAAAAGTTATAGTGAAACATGTTGATACATTTTGTTTTAATAAAACGGGAATACTCACGTTAATGCGATATTGAACATGTTGATACAATCGCGACGCGTCCAAAAACGATCAAACCAATTGAATGGGCTGAATCAAATATATTAAGGTCATATTTTTGTGTATTTAGTTATACTAGTAGTTCGCGGCGAACTGAGACCTCGCGACCCCTATATCTTCACAACCCCTTGACCGATTCAGCTCATATTCAGCTTAAAAATTGTATTGAAATGAACTACTTCACTACAAAATTTCATGAAGATCGGATCAACGGTTCGCAGGTTATCATCGGACAAATATACATACAAACATACATACAAATGCCGATTTGTCCCAGTAAACTCTGAGACCATCGCTTCGCTCGGTCAATTATAATTGGCCTTAGACTTGTGTATGCAATCCGAAAGCATATCCATCGAAACACCATGTTATTGATGCTGGCAAAGCAGGAATAACAAAACTGTAACTTAGCACAGCAGAGCACAGAACCCTCAAATTTTACGATCGTTCTCTTTTCGCAGTCTCTAATACAATAAAAGGATGAGAAGAGTAAGCCTGACGAGTGAAAATAAGTGCCACGCTCACCTTTGGCAATTAAAGTGGCACTTAGAGCTTTTAATAGCAAAATTTTAAGTGGCACTGTACTGCCTTTGCCATTTTGGGCATCAGTTAGGTTCGTAGTTTTACTGATTATAATTACTTTTCTCTTCCTTTTTAATATACAGTGATTTTTGCGTTAATCGTTTGAATAGGAACTAGTGTGTAGCTACTAGATGTAAGGCTTAGAAATTATAGAAACTGGTTCTTAAGGAAGAAGCTTAGTGACAAAAAAATCACAAACAAACAAAATTCGAATAAAAAGCAATATGAAAATTTACAATACATATTTTTTTTATAAGCGTGGGTCAGCTCAAAAGGACTGTCACAATAGGAGTCATGCGTATATTTCCTTTATATACCGTAATCCTATTCAACATAAATGTTTACATATGATTTAAAGCCCGTACAGGTAAAATCTATTTCAATGGCAAATTTCATATATTCTTGAGCACTTACACGCTTTCGCATTTGTATAATTAGTGCGATGTTATTCACAGTTATTTACTGATAACGATAACGAAAATAAAATAAATGTACACAACCTTAGCATATGACAAATGGAAGGAAGTTACTAGCAAGACACGGGTTTCTAACACCCAGTTTGGCGGTTAGGGATTGTAACAACATAGATAAATCCTTCTTCTTTCCTGAATAAATCATTTTGAATTTCAACGTTGAATCTAGAAATAGATTGCTTGTAATGTCCTTATATAAAAAATAAAACCAATGAATCTAAAACTGAACACTCAAGCGGTTTGGAAACTCCTAGTTTCGCCCTCCCAAGGCATTTATGAAAGTAAACAACGCGGCCGGTCCAAAACTGAAAACAAACAATTTTATGCTAAAGGCTAAAATACCAAATAACGTTTATTGTCGGTGGTAATTTTTCGTAGAAAATCCAATATCCTGTTACGTTTTCAAGGCCTGACGCGAAAACGAAAGTAATCTTCAACAGTATTCATTTTGTAAGGATAAAAGTTATTATGTCCAAAATTGAGGATAAAACTGCTTAGAATAGTTGAAAAGAAATAAATAAAATTGAGCTGAGTTTTTATAACAGTTTTTTTTTAATACTGTGTGTCCTGATACGGATCACCGAGCCAAAAACACGTAAGTACTCATCATATTGAACAATTTTTCTGTGGGACCAACGGAGAGAACGCGAATAAAAACCTGCTATTCCATACAAAAATATCATTCTCCCGCAATGAAATTTACAGCTATTTTTTTTTTCGCGAGTTCATGTTTTATCCCACAGTAAAAAAAAAAACGATGAGTACTTATACGACATATTTTTGTCTCGGACACCGACGTCCATATAGACGTACATGAATACTCTTTTAAAAGCTACTTGCAGCAAATATAGATACTTAGTACTTAAATAAATAAATAATAAATAAATAAATATTGGTGGACTTTTTGACACAGCGCCATCTAGCCCCAAACTAAGCAAGCTTGTACTATGGGAACCAGATAACTGATAGAATACATAACTACTTTTTTTTTGTAAATAGATACATAGAATACATAGAAACACTCAGACAAAGAAAAAACATCCTTGTTTATAACACAAATGTTTGTCCTGGGTGGGAATCGAACCCACAACCTATAGATCAGAAGGCGGAAATCCACTCACTGAGCCACAAGGCTTGTCACTTGATAATTGGCCTTACTTATAGAGAGGTAGTCCAGAAAAAGAGGCCATTCTACCTGCCGAGCAAACACGCAGAACATGGGCCCTCACGAATTTCTATTCAAGACATCTCAAGGGTTTACTAAGATCCCTCTCTTGACATAATTATCGGAAGATTAACGATAGGCCCGGAACTGATAATAATAAATGATAGAGCATACTCTATGGGCCTGAGGATATTCGGACGTAATAACTAACGCAGTATTGTGTAAGGGATATCTTAGACCGAACAAGAGATTGAAAAGAATCGTATAAAAGTTGGGAAAATTGGAATCGAAGTACTGAATATAACCAATGGGTTTTTATATTAACTTTCCTTCCATTGTTAAAATATATTCGTAGTTAAGTGAAGTAAGTTACAGGTTATTAGTGTAACCAAATTTAGTTTAAATCTGACTCTATAAACTGGAAAATTTTATTTTAATAATAATCACGTCAGTTTTGATAGTACTAACTGGAATATTTTATTCCTATAATACGGGAATACTCACGATAGTTTTGATAGTATAAACTAGAATTTTAAAATATTAAAAAACCTAAGTAAACATTTTGGAAACTGCGACCAGAACCACTGGAGAACTGACAGCAGCGTCCTCTTAGTAAACGGTGAGCGTTCTGCGATTTCAAAGCCGCCAGCCAAGCGCTTGTTCAGCAGTGGAAGCCTTTTCGCTGATTTTGTGCAACGAAACGCAGTCCTATTTTTAGCACTTAATTAAAAGCGTCAGCAGTGTTAGAATTGATATCTCAAGATGCCGAAGCGACCACGTAGGACTTTTCCAAACAAATTCGTAGCTCCAATAATGTCAACTACGGAGTTTTGGCCGTAACGTGAAGAAATCATGTCGCGTCATTTTATTATTTTCCATTACTTGTGTTATTTCGAGTGTTAATGTATAAAAACTGTGAATTTTTACCCGTTATGTGTTCGTGGACATGCACGAGTGTTGGTGAATAGTATAATGTCGCGAAACGTGAATTTTCGTGTTGTTTCCAAAACTCCATAGAAGGCTCTAGTAAAGTTTTCACTACTTTACTGGGGCATGACTAGGACTTGACCGTGACTTGCTTTGTTCGACTTTGACAGTGACTATGACTTGTTTGATAATATCAAAACAACTTTTTAACAAAACTTGAAAATATATAAGTATATATACTTGACACTGGCAAATGCATAATAAGACGTGCGACGCCAAAATCCTCCTATCCTTACAGATAGGTAAGCATTAGAACCAAATAACCAAAAATACTTGCCTAATCCCTATACTTATAAGGAATTCACGCTGAGCTTTTATGCCTCAGTTAAGCACATTTCGTGGGTTTTATTATGAATTTTATTAACGGTTTTATAGTTCCACCGCAAGGACTCGTGGCTTCAGTTTGGGGTCATTTTTAGATTTTATTGCTCGGCCATGATTAAAATGCTTATTTTAGTGTGTACTTACTATGAAAACTGACGTGGTTTTGATACATTTTGTTTTAATAAAACGGGAATACTCACGTTAAATTGAGTCGGTTATTCCGACTATAGTTTCGATCACATTCGGTGACTTTTATCAAGGAATGCTCAGCGAGACACGCGCGCGACCTCGTAAGGTCAGTGCAAGGCAAGACGAGGTCGCGCGCGTGTCTCGCTGAGCATTCCTTGATAAAAGTCACCGAATGTGATCGAAACTATAGTCGGAATAACCGACTCAATTTAACGTGAGTATTCCCGTTTTATTGAAACAGTGTGTACTTACACTGTATACATCTCGAAAATTTTCATCTGGACACGGTATTTTATGTAATTACTCCAAGTGTGCAATTCGCCCGTTCGAGAAATCTAATATCTATGATAGCAGATCTTATGCGTCAGTTAAGTTTCATTAGGGCTTGAGATTCAGTTACTCATTAGTCTTAACCTATTATGTATTCTAACTTCGACTAGAAGCACACCTCTTACAAGGCATACCTCTTTTCTCATTCGATTCAAAATAATGCTCTTATGGTTTTGTTTCGATTTCAATTCAAAAATCGACTTAAAAATTTACTTTAATAGTTTTAGAGCGAGTTTCTTTTATTGTTACTTTTTGGCGAAACAAGGGCCTCATTTGCGGTTACAAAATCCGGTGCAAAGTTTGAAAAACTTTTATTGCGATATGGTAGATGGCGATCGTATTTGTAAAGTTTTAGGATGGAGCACGTTCCAGCGAACATCAATCGCCGTCCCCCGTGACGAATGGAATAAATGCCCTTAGGCCTGGACATTACTTAACAGATTGTTTTCGATTCGAAGAAGAAGAATGGAAACGTTTCATACATTTTTATAGGCAAATAATTAGAGACCTGGGCGGAAAACTTTCTTTCATTGATGAAAATTTGTAGAAAAAGAGTTATTCTAAAAATAAAACCTTAACAAAATACAAAAAATATGCTGTCACTTTTATAGAAATTGTTAAACATTGCAATTATTTATTCTATTTAGTTTTTTTTCAGCCCGACGTTTTTTACTGCTGGGCAAAGGGCACACACCTTATCGCGCGGCGATACGGTTCGCAGTCGCACAGCGTCATCGGCTAAACCTAACAATCATCGCAATAAGCACCTCACGGTACCGGCCCGGATTGGTTAATAAAGACACAGTTTGAAAATAAACTTCCGCAAAGTCAACGCCTGAAACAATCAACTACTCTTACAATGTATAAACGCATTTAAAACCACAAAATATTTAACAAAATATTTATTATATTGTTATTATTATTATTTATTTATTTATTATTTTGAAAAATATTTAACAATATTTTGTTATAATAAGTTCTCGCAAACTCCATTTCACATTCAAAAAACTCTTTACGATTTTTTCTCACAATCTTATCAATATAATGAATGAAGAAGAAGTCTTAGGTATGTAATGTAAGAAACTCAGCTAAAGAATTCAGTGAGAAACTGCGATATATCTGGGGCGTTAAGAGAGCAGAATTTCTTTACGTAGGTCCCTAGAGTAGCTTCTATGCTAATAGTACCTACATTTCGGTCTGTGATAGCTACAACTTGTAATTAGTATTGCCGAGGGGCCGAAAGCCACAACCGGGTTGCGTTATGCCACAGGAATTCAACGCTGGGCAAGGTTGCTGAGCGGTCACACAAACGCGCCAACATATTATTCAGCAACCATTTAATAGTAGGTATAGTATGAGTATTTTACTGAGTAACTTAATTCATTTGTTAAGAATTCCAATTAATGTCTAGGAGCATTTCATAGGCCGTCTATAAGACATCTGATAGGGCCTGAGCTGCTTTTTGTACACTCTTCACTGTCATAATTTTCTTACACTTATGCTTAATTTTATCTAATTTTTTTTTAAATGTAATGCTCAGTTAATTGTTTTTAAAAATATTCAAAAGTTTAATCATTTATTACGAGTAATAAAACACCGACGAGCCTATTAAAATTAGCAAACATATCACTAATTATTTAAAATCTTTGTATGGCTTATGCATATGTATTCTCAGTGTTCACAGGAAAAGGGTAGAGGAAACCACTAAATTTATTGACGAGGTGATAAAAATATTTGGACAGCTACACCTAGCCTTAGGTTTTTATTCAAACATTAATATAATTTAAAAAAACTTAATCCGTTCTGTGGTTTTTTCTATCTTTTTTTTTTCACCCGGTGGAATTGCACCCCCTCGCACCCTGCTGCTGGTGCGTGTTTCTGTACAAAGAACTACGTAACATGTTATACTAAACACTTATAAACATCATGCAAGCTTTTCGTATTCATAAACTTATACTGATACTAGTTGTTACCCGCGACTTCCTTTGCGTGAATCTACAAAAAAAAGTAGCCTATGTCCGTATCCGATTCTTAAGCTATATCTATGCAAAAATGTCGCACGATCCGTCTAGCCGTTTAGCCGTGAAAACACCCAGACAGAGAGACAGAGTTTCATTGGCATTTATAATTTGGTGAAAAACTGTTTTCACCTCCTAAGTCTTATCAAAATCTTTTGTTTTTGATGTCAAGCTTGGATAAACTATCATCTACACAAATATTTTTGGTTTTCTAATAAAAACTATTTTTCTTCGTCATAATTCGTCCGCAAAAAGTCCGCCTCTTCATTCGTCACTTCGTGCGTGTAACTACAACGATATATATTAAAAAAAAAAAAAAAAAAAAAAATATATATAGATTTCATACTGTAGATAACTTAAAAAACATCATCGAAGTTATTCCCTTAGTAAAAGTTATTCAAAATTATGAGTAACGCGTTTTCAGCACTTCACTTTTATACATTTAAAAAAAAAAAAAATTATGGGTAGAGTAGAGTAAGGTAGAGTTACACCATCGAGGTAAGAAGAAGAGAAGCAACTGAAGTTTTCCTTCTTTAGGATTTTGTTAACATTACATTTTTGTTTAAATGTTGTACTACTATCTTAATCCATTTATACAATAGCCTGCTGATATTTTGTTTAGTATTCTGTTATATCTGTTATCTAAAGTTGAAAAGGTATCTCGTCAGAAGATATTGCTTTCATGCTCGAGTGAAGTGTCGTCGTGAAATTAATGATTTTGTAATTACGAACTCGGCGCTTTACTTTGAAAATCAAGTTACGCTTTTAATATTTAATTTGCGTTTATCGTGTTTCAATAATATTTTGATATAGCAATGAAACGACAGGACGAAATGGAATGAGTTAGATTAAGTATGACGAAAATTGACAAAGCAATATGTATGCTTAGATAATAATAATAATGGTATTCCAAGATACTTCTTTATACTAGTAGGTACTACTTAGTTACTACCAAAATATTTTTGATTTGTGTTATGACTGACTACCAAAATATTTAATCAGTGGTCATGTCATAGTAAGTGACGATATGGTTAAAGAATATGGGAAACATACTAAGGGTGTCTACACATGGCCCGACCTGACATCGTGTGAAAGGGACAGCTAGATTTGAATTTCACGGGAGCAAAAGAAACAAACTATTAAGGTTATAGCTTCTCCCTTTCGCTTCCCCAGAAACTTATATATAGCCATCTCTTTCAAGCGATGTCGGGTCGGGCCATGTGTAGACACCCTTATACTGCAGGCCTAGCACGGCGCCGGGATAAAGTTATGTCCACCCGTTTTGTATTTGCGTCAACGTGACAAAGCTAGAATATGGATACATCCGTCTCGTTCTCGCGGGATAAATATGGTGGACAAAATTTTGTCCTGGTGCCCGCGCTAGACCTGCTGGAATGGGAACTTGATCACCAGTGATACTGCTAGACCAACGCTATAAGCCTTGGCAACAGTTTTCTTCGAATAATTTAATGTATCAGGACTTAACAACGCTAAAACTAGTTTATTTATATACCTAAACGTTTCGTTGGTATGGTATATAAATAAACTACTTTTAGCGTGGTTAAGTCCTGTTACATTAAATTAATACAAATACAAAATATTTTTTTGAGTTAATTTATAGGTTTATACAAAATTTTGTAACCCAATGAATAGCTCAGTGTTTATGATAACACTGACCTATTCTGATGCTGATTTTTCATCATCATCATCATCATATACCATACCATGCATTCATTACCTATCTGTTAATATGCTTTGTTAAACGTCAACTCGAAGGAAACCGTTTAAAGTGGTCGAAAAATGACTTACAAGTTTTGATTTGGAAGAAAAACATATCATATCTAGGTATCTATACATTATGCACAGTGTACATTATGTAGTTAAGTGAAATAAAAGCTTGTAAAATAGAACATAGCGAGGTCTCAGTTCGGGGCGAACTGAGACCAAAAGTTTTGGAGTTTTGTTTCCAAAACTCCGTAGAAGGTTCCAGTAAGCTTTCGCTGCTTTTTTTAGAGTATGATTTGGACTAGACCGTGTCTAAAGTTGTTGATTTGGACTGTGACCGAGACGGGTTTTTATTGTGAATTATTTCGATTTGCATACAGTTGAATGAAACGTGTCACTAGCTATATACACTGAATAAATATCGTATTTGCCTTCACTGAAAGCTAAAGCTCATTGGGATTTGAATCTACTCCATGGCGTGGCGGATTCGCTAATAATACAGCTTATAGAAGTTATGCTAGTGGGAGAACAATATCAATTATTAGTTGGTACATAAAGGTCACAAAGTTATGTAACCAACCGCTTTCGTGTCTAGTGATTTTGGGCGGTGGTTGTCAAACTATAAACTGTAAACTAGGTTCTTGGCAGTTCGGAATAGTTTGCGGACAGTGGCGGCGGCGTGCTAAGTGATTTAATAAGTAGGACTTTTTGTCGAAGCACAGTCTGCGGATTAAAAAAAACACGACTGCAAAATGTAGTCTACGAGACTCTGGATAGTAACTTGATTAGATTTTTTGGAAAACAAAACTTGGACTGGTTTCATTCGTGTCCTATAGTCGTAAACTTACATATTTTTAAATTTTGGATATTGACATCAATATGATCTAACATCAAAATCGGTCTAAGCTTCGAATCCGTCAGAAGTTATGGTGGAGTTAAGTAACCCCTGGACATAGATTAACTCTAAAACATAAGACACATCTTTTTTTTGATTAGTTAATTCGTTTAACCGTAAGGTTGAGGTATAAATCTTCAATTTCCTAATTATCGATTCGACATGAGGTATCTAAGTACTTGCCGAATAACGAAATGACCACTGCTATATCGGTTCTATTTCGTTATAAATATTGTTTTATTTAATCATAGGGTCTCGGTATTTTGTTTAAGAGAAAATCATAAATTTCCAAGCTAGTATCAAAATAGGTATCTAATAGGTATCTAAAAACCTGTTTTGATATAATCTTAAGTAAATTCTAATCAAGTAAGTACTTACATTACAAAATGATTTATAATTCAATGTTATAATGGTAAGGTTTCGTGCGTCGACTTAAGATTAACGCGAACACAGGAATCTTATGAATAAGTAAGTGAACTTAGTAAACGACCATCAATGTTTTATCCGATATCCAGATTCCGTTTACAGCGACGAGAGCGACGCTAAAAGGAAAGCGACGCGGCGAAAGCACGAACTAAATCTATAGCTAAATAATTAATGGACAGCAAACACAACATTTTAAGGTCTGCTTTCCCGCCACACTATGAAAGTAAACTACATTATACTAGTACCACAACTAGTACCTATTAGTAAGTACTAGTATAGTAAGAAGTGGTAACATAGAGCAACGCGGGTACCGGCCAGTCTGACTCCGGGTCGGCCGGAGGCCGCGATGTCCGATGTCAATAAAAAATTTCGCAAAGAATATCTCACATCCATGATCATCATCAGCCAGAAGAAGTCCATTTGTTGAACCACGCTTGGCAAGTAGCTTTGCTATCGCAGAGCACCGTTTACTAAGAGGACGCTGCTGCCCGCCCTCAGGTGGTTCTCGTAATAGGCTTAGGACATACTTACCTGGATCCCGTATTTCATATTCTCTGAGTGTAATGGGCTTGATAATATAAATGTGTGCGTTTGTTTGTATAGCCACGCCACTGTGAACCACCGCACCGACTGATATGAAGACAAGTAGTTAGTTAAGATAAGTACTTTGGATCAATACATAAACATCCAAGTTTATCCCGAGAAAGAAACTGTTCCTAAAGTTCGCAGTAGGCAAAACCAGGGAAACAGCTACGTGTTGTTGTGCATGTACCAGTGACATGTACATTGTACATATATACGTGATAAGTTTATACGCAAACACTAAGTACCTATATCGTTGTAATACTTGATTACATTTACATAAAATGTATTTAAATGAAGATCTTTGAAGTATATCCAAACATACTATTCATCGAAATACGATGATCCTGAAAAGCTATACTTGATAAATATATACTTACGCATTAAATTGAGACAAAGGAGCTAGTCCTTTGTTAATTACTTAGTTTATTGTTAACAGTTACTTTGAATGACAGGGTACTTACATATCTGGGAAATCAACAAAACTCTGTCGGAGTGAGGAATGTAAGTTTATGCAGGAAAACAATATTTAATCAAAGCTCCTTGATGCATGCGGGTAAAATCAGTACAACGAAATCAAGACCAATCTTAGAACCCTTTTTGGGTATAACTTTATGTAAATCAAGGAAATATTTCACCGAACTGTTGATCATTTTGATTCTCCATTTTGGTCACACCTTTTCCTGAAATTTAAACATTAGTTTTAAGATAGTATATACCTGTCACATCTATAAATTTATATTTAAAATTGCATCATAATATCGAAATAAATTTGTTTATGTTTTATTTATTTTTTTATTCTGACAAGAATTTTCAGTTTCTTTATCGATTGAACTAAACTATTTTTTTTTGTCTATTAATTTTTATCTGTGAAATAAAATAAAAAAAAATTGTTATGTGACTTTTCTTTAGGTTTACAGCAGATGTACATTTCCGGCTCTACGATTATTATGCGGTTTCGAATTTGCAGCGGAATATACGTTGAATTTAAAATAATTTCTACTTCTCGCCCGTTACTAAGATATACATTTATACATTGTCATTTTGTTGGCACTAAACTTGTTTTATTAGAAATGCTGCTATTGGAACGGACATTTTTATAGCTAACCATCATTGGATCATCATCATTGGAGCTTATTTAGCCACACAAGCCTTCCACCAACCTTCTCTATTTAGCACCAACTTCTTTCTCCTCATAATGTATGTACGTGCTCATGTAACCACCGTTGGTCTGGTCTTTTTCGTGGCTAGGCTCACCCTCTCGCGGTGACCATTCTATCAAAGACCAGGGGCCGTACCGTGAGGTGCTCATTGCGATGATTGTTAGGCTCAGCCGACAACGCTGTGCGACCATATGCCTTATCGCGCGGCAATACGGTTTTGTGGTCGCACAGCGTCCAAAGCGCAATAAGCACCACACGGTACGGCCCCAGGCGTCTCTGTTTAGGAGTGATAATAGAGGGTCAAATAGGTTTCCTAATAGTTTTATTCGACAATAGCATGGCACTTTTATTTATTTCTGTTTTGCTGTCATGGTGGACATTATAATTATGAACTTAAAAAAATATATAAATTGAGTTCCTTACGTACACGCGATACTTCTATGAACCACGTGATAATAATGACTCATGAAACATAATGAAAAATAAATACATAATGAAATGATCCATTTCATTATGTAGCTCAAAACGGCACAGAAGCCAAACAACATTTATTTTTTTAATTTTTAAACTTATTAAAACAAAATGTATCAAAACCACGTCAGTTTTCATAGTTAAACATTTAAAAGCTTTATAGTGACATTAAATGTTTTGAAATAATGAAATCTGCTCACAGCCCCGGAATATTCGTATCGTTTGCCTCTATCACTGCACAATACAAGAGCTGTTAAGAGCATTGATTGGATTTCCGCCAAAAATTTTGCTTAATTTTTTTTTTCTCTCCTAGGCGTTCGGATAAGCTACGGACATATTCTAAATGAACAATTTCAAGGACCAACACTGAAATCTCGTCATAAAAAAATGTGAATTATAGAATAACGTCATTCGCCTTCTACGCGTGGAATGAACAGTTGATTTTTTTGTGTGCAAGGCAAGACGAGATCGCGCACGAGTCATGCTTATAGCATTCCTTGATAAAGGTCATCGAATGTGTTCGAAAATATAGTCAGAATAACCGACTCAATTAAACGTGAGTATTCCCGTTTTATTAAAACAAAAAGATGATTTATGTTTTGCGATTTCAGCGTTAGTCCCATTGTTAAACTTGCTCATAATGACGAGAACAATGACATCCGAGGTGCTCGTCCTCTAACCGAGCCCAGTATATATGCTTGTTTATTTTTCATTTTTATAATTTTTGTTCTATATAACTAAGTGACAAATTCTTCTATTTTTACTCGTACCAACAGGGTGCAAACATTTGCATTTGCATATTATATCAATTATTTTAATATTTTTCTTATTCTATGATTGTGACACATTTTCTTTTTTCAGACGGCAATTACTTGCAACTATTATATTATGTCCAATATTTGAATACGAGAAGAATAAACTAAACAATAAAACAAACTTCAAATAATTTAACCAACGAACATCCTAAATTCACCAAAGTTTTAAATAACACCCATTGAAACGACACTTACAAATTGCATACATTGTGATCTCCCGGCGTCCACCCACCGTTCCGGTTAATTTATCTTATCTCCCTGTGACTGAAGCAAAGCCGCCGAGGAAGTTAAAAACATAATATCATTCTCATAACTAATCCCAATGTCCCGCAAGCGGTCTCATTTACCCGGGTACCAACATAAACGTAGCTTAATTTTAACGTTCCAGTAAAGGAGGCGCAATAAAAACGCGCTTATATTTCCCTCTGAGACTTGGAAAGGTCGGAGTGCGAAAGCGAGGTCGTAAATAATCGGCACATTTAACTTTCGGGATACATTCAATGGCAAATTCACCCTATAAACGAAGTACACTCGATGGTTTCGTATCAGGAAATTACTTAGCGAGTTGTTAAAGAAAACCGCTCTCTGAGCGCAAATTTTTCACGAGTGGTCCAGCCATCGGAGCAATCCAATTGATGCTAAATTATTCAAACATTTCAGGGATCGAGATGTTTGATCATGTCGTATAAATAAGCGCCGACGTAGACTTATTTCCTTTTCACAAAACAAAATCTACATTAACTTTTTATGAGAGTCCTTTAAAGAAAAGTGCATTCATAATTCAAGACGAGTTGCCTGTTGGATGGATTACCATTGAGGGGCTAGTAACAAAATGCTAATTTTTTATTTATTTATTTAGTTTATTGGCACACAAACCAGAATACAGTCAAATAAATACAAAAACAGAATAGGATTTACAGTTAAGATCTGGATTATATCCCTTAAGTATGTGTACACAACACGATCTAAACTTAAAAAGCAGAATTAAAGAATTGAATTTAAAATAAACATATTGAACATGCTAATTAAATTTACGTCTTAGATTGGGCCGAAACATGGGCCGTGAAAATAATATTCCTTACGTCTTTCTTTAACATTGGTCGTTTTTTATTAAACATGTCAAGGGATTCGTGGTGTTCTTTTGATATTTCATTGTATTGGCGACACATTCTAACAAATAGGTTGTAAAAGGAGGTGTTATTATTATACACCTGCAAAACAAATGTTTTTGAAAAGCTATCACGAGTTCTAGGTTTAATGTTTATATTAATACTTGAGAGAATCGAAGGGGAATCAATGTGTGCATGTATAATTTTGAAAAGACACACAAAATCGGTACTTAATCTTCTAGTTTCAAGGGTTTGTAAATTGAATTTATCTAACCTTTTTGAGTATGATTGTAGTTTACGTTTCAATCCCTGTCTTAACATAATATGCTTAAGAACTTCCTCTGTACGCGTTCTATACGTTTTATGTGTACATTGTAGAAGGGAGACCAAATGACGGAATTATATTCTAGGATGCTACGTATCATTGTAAAATAAAGGTTTAAGAAACTAAGTGGCTTCTTAAAATCTCTTGTGATATGGGATATGAAACCCAACAAACAGCTTATTGCTTCTATTTATGATGTAGTCATAGTGGTATCGGAATGTAATCTTTTCATCAAGTACGATACCGAGATTTTGTTACAGAATGGATATAATTCTTCGATATAAGCTCTTCAACAAACTTTTATCTGAAGGTGCTTTAGATGTAGTGTTAGGAACTTTTTGTAGGGCATCCATTTTGGTTCTTCATCACACTTTTGCCTGTTATTCCAAGCAAGCCAAGCCAAACAGTAGTGTGCAAAAATTCGGCGTTCCGGATTGAAGGGAAATGTGTCCAGTGAGATTACTGGGCATTTATAAGACCTAACATCTCAAGGTGACGAGCGCAGAGCACTGCCGCGCATAGTATTTAATCTGTTGGGGTTCAAACTTCTGGGTGGCACTGAATTTTACTGAATTGTTATGGGCAAGCGTGACGCTTTACATCAGGCGAGCGACTTGCTCGTCTCGTCTATCAGTATTACAAAAAAAAATTGGGTCGTCGTATAATACTGAAGTTTACTTATAAACTATGCCTCCAACAACATGACTTTACTCTATTATATTTTCTAAAGTCCATGGCATTATCGACCGCACAAACAAAACTTTTTGTTGGAAAATGGCTTTTAATCCCATTGATTTAGAGTCGCGCAATAGATAAATCTGTGCGGTCGGCTTACCACGCAAAAATCGTGTAAATAAACAATGAAACTCGCATGTGAAAACACTAAGCACGCGAGCATTGCGTGACTTCAAGTGACAAACAATAATATTTATTTATTTTCCAAACTTACAACTATCATTACAGGTATTACCAAATGCGACAGCGAAGCCAAATTTTAGTTCTTTACTTCCTACTAATTATAACATAACACCCTAAATGCTATCTTTGTAAATTCACTCAGAGCACAATCAAATAGGTCAATTTCAAACGCAATGACGTTGAGAGTACGAAGTGCCCGTGTAAAAGGTGCCTCCTGCAGGAGATTTGTCCGCGCGCGCGGCACTGATACTAGCTTTAGCAGTCTTCGCCGCCACACATACCTATCAGGGACGCAAAAAAATAGCTGCTGCAGTACATCCCGATTATGCACTCTACCTCTGAGCACTTTGAAAATATACGAAACCAGTGCGAGCTCCCTCCTAACCCTGAGTTCGTTATATTCGGCCATGCCTAAATAAAGAAAGCGTAAATAAATAATATGTAAGTACCTAACTAAGTCTAACTTTGCTGATATTGGGAAAGAACAAGAGTTTTTAGACTTTCCTTTGTAGGCTTAAAAACTCGGACATAATTATAATGTTCAGAATTGATATCCCGACCCTATAGCTGGCCTACACGAACTTAATTTTTACTTACTTACTCAGTAGCACAAAAATTAAATAGGTAACGGGGTAAATTTACTGTTGGCATGACATCGTCTTTATAAAAGTATTTTTATCATGATAAGTCTTTAGACAAACGACCTGCTCGTCTCCTCAGCAACGCGAAAAAGTTGTCGAGAACATGTCGGGCCATGCTTAGTAGGGTTCCGTAGACGTGTAGGACATTTTAAGCATCGGCAAAATTAGTTTTTATCCCCGCTAATATAATTACACCCCATAAATATAAAGTTGTTTTTTTATTATTTCATAATTGATAACTAAAGGCAGGTCTTTTAAAGTTCAAAGAAAAGAAATTCACTGTACCTATCCCATCATGTGGGATACAGCGATTTTTTTTCATCCCCTCTTTACATGTATGGGAGCTATACTTATAACACAAAAAATAAAAAAACTTGAAACTTGAGATCTTTCTTTAGACTATTGTTGTGAAAAATTTAATGCATGTATGTTTATAACTTTAGAAGTTATAAGATTGGAAAGGATTCAGATAAGCAGACAGACAGACGGACATGACGAACTTTGTAAGGTTGATTATACTACTACGGAACGCTAAAAAGTGTGGTATCGCTATAGAAGTTTTCCCTATTTGCAAAATAACGTGACATACACATTATTTATTTTTATCCTGAAGACTAAAAATATTAAGTATTCATGGTATGATGAATGGCTAACTGGCTTTATGTCTATCTTAGTATTCTAAATACAAGTATAGCTGAGTACAGGTATATACAGTGACGTATGCACTACTATTATGCCTTTACAAACTGATAAGCGACGTTACGACCTACGATAAGATGTCAAGCTACACTGTAAATTATTGCGGCTAACTAACGTGTATTTATGTCTCCGTTTCTATTGTATTCTCCGTTTAATAAAAGTGACAAAAGGTGTCTCTCAAAGGTAAAAAAAAACTACAAAAGATGATCGTGAAAATCCTACCTTCTCCCTTAAAATGTCAGGTCTAAAAGTAACGTACATACATATTGAACGAATATATGTACGAATCGAAACGACAGTTTAAAGTATTCGCGAATGGGATTTGAACACTCAAATCCGGGACTATACCTCTATTGCTTTTCCTGCCCTCTAATTTGTTTTCGAACTATTGAACCTGTGTATATTTTTGTCGTTTGTTGAACTTAAAGATAGAATGACAACGCCAGTGTGGTAAGCCACTTTAAAATAAAAACATAAGAACTTATATTTTTTCCTAACAGCGCAGTTCTTAAACAGATGTTAAAGGCAATCGGTCGTGTTTCGATACACGGTCTGCGGCGAACCCTCGGTCACTACACTAGTTGTGAAGCGCCCTAGTCAGGCGTCGAGGTGAAACAATGGCTGCCGTTCTCCAAGCGCCTACTCGTATTTGCATAACGGCCGCAAAGCTGTAAACTAATACTTGGCACGAAAGCCTAACTGTTCAAAATTGTAGCAAGGTGTATCCGATCTAACTTCCCAACTTGAACAGTCCCTGTTATTTAACCGGGACGACACGTGCAACCGTTTTAATCAAACTGACAATAACCTTTCGCAAGTTTGAAGCTCTTTCTGCATGCGGTGCGAGTCGGATACGATTTTGAAAGCCCGTTTCATTTATTTTCAGTTTAAAGTAAAGTTTTGATCGTTTTTCGCTTGTATCGGAGAAACGGTTTTGACGAGCAAATAGCTACTTAATTTAAATTGTAGGTGAAAATACATTTTAATGAAGCCGTTGAGATTATTCTTCGATATCATCAAAGTTTGCCCTACAACATCAGTTTTAGCATAGTCTGGGAGGAAAAATGTTATGAGAAGATACAATTATGGTTTAACTCGCACGCTCGGTCTGTCTTTTTGTTTTTTTGTCTGTTCGGAATAGAGCTGATGATTACCTCAAAATTTGATGAAATAAAATACTCCGTTTTAAAAACGTGCTATGAAATATTTATCATCAGCCGAACGATGTCCACTGCTGAACATAGGCCTCCCCCTTAGAGCGCCACACTGACCGACAACGTGCCTCCACCGGTTGGCTTACACTTTCGCAATATGTATTTTTTGTAGTGGTAGGGCTCTCTTGCAGAGTCCGCCTGGGGAAGTACCACACCTTTGCCAGTTATTCAACCGCCAAGCAGCCGCTACGTCTTCTAGTTCGTGGTCGCCATTTCAGAATCTTTCTTCTCCATCGGTTAAAGATTATTCGAGGGATGTTGCCTGCCCATTGCCACGACAGTTTGTAAGCTCTGAAAGCTATATCACTGACTTTGGTTCTTCGGCGAATATCCTCGTTCCGAATTTTATCGCGCTAAGAAATTTCGTGCATAGCCCTTTCCATTGTCCGCTGTTTGACTCTGAGTTCCTCCAAAAGGCCAGTAGTCAAGGACTACGTATCAGTTCCATGTGTCAAGTCAACGCTGGCAGCTGACATTGGTTGAAGAACATATGTGTGTTGCTAGTGAAATATTACTAATGAAATATTAAAAACATACTAATATTTGAAAGAAAGAATAACTTAGGTAAAAAACATTTCGTATAAACGTTATAAATGTTTCGTATAACATTTCTGCAAATACCTGTATAATCTTATGTAAAAGACATAAGAAAGAAAGTGACGAAAGGTCTAAAGAAGAAAAGCTATGTTTTAAGTTAAATGCGATAAAAATACCGTCTTTCAGTCAAACGTTTAAAGAATTTCATAGCTGATGAAGCTCGAGATAAACTTCACAACCGTATTGAATATTCATTTCTAAAGTTTCAGAAGTATTGGACAACCTCTTTTCATTCAATACAATTCTATTATTATTAACATTTTTGTACTTTACGCAATGTAGAAAAAAAACTTGTCTGACACGCTATATTGTATGCTTCTAGGACGTAGGAAACGTGTTCTATCCTGCTCTCACATGGGAGCTGGTTGTGGTAAGTAGTAAGCTTGGAATTTTTGCTGGCAGGTCAAAGGCGATTCAGGGGATGTCGCTTGACGCCGAGGACGAACGGTGCGGCGCTGGGTGAGGTGCCGCCTGGCATGTGGGTGCTGGCGCTGCTGGCGCTGGCGGCGGCCGCCAGCGCCGACTGCCCACGCCACTGCGAGTGCAAGTGGCGCAGCGGCAAGGAGTCTGCGCTGTGCGCGCGCGCCGGCCTCGCCGCCGTGCCTCCACGCCTCGACCCCACCACGCAGCTTCTCGACCTCTCCGAGAACCGCCTGCCTTCGCTCCGGGACGACGTCTTTTCCAACGCTGGCCTACTCAACCTCCAGAGACTCTACATCCCCGCCTGCAACCTCCGCACTATCCGTCAGCACGCCTTCCGAGCGCTCGTCAATCTCGTTGAACTCGACCTCTCTCGCAACCGACTTGACAACATACCCTCTCACGCTTTCGACGCCATACCCGAGCTGCGGGAACTAAGACTGATTGGAAACCCTATCACGAAGATTGGAGATGAATCGTTTGTCGCCTTACATCATCTGGTACGACTTTCACTAAGCGCTTGCAAAATATCTGAAGTGGAGCCGCGAGCGTTTGCTGGTCTCGAATCGTCTCTTGAATATTTGGAGCTCAGTAAAAATAAACTACAGGTGTTGCATGTTGCAGTTTTAGCCCCTTTAAGGACGTTGAAAGGCTTAGAACTGGCAAGCAATCCGTGGGAATGCACGTGTACTTTGAGACCATTACGAGATTGGATGATAAGAAAGAACGTGCCTGCGACCGTGGTGCCAGAGTGTGCGCTGCCTCCGCGGTTGATGACTCAGTCTTGGGATCGCCTCGATTTGGAAGATTTTGCATGTCAGCCGGAAGTGAGTGCCGTGGCGAGTCAATTTCAAGGTCTAGAAGGGGAAGAAGTGACCCTCGTGTGTCACGTAAGCGGCGTGCCAGCGCCGCGCGTGCGCTGGGTGCGCGCCGGTCGACTGCTTGGCAACCACTCATCCTCAAATGTCAATTCTGGTAGAGCTTTTATGTTACGTAGCGAAGGACAAACTAGCAATTTAACGATAAAATCTGCAGATATCCAAGACTCTGGAACCTATTCGTGTAACGCTGAAAACAGAGCTGGAAAAGCAGAAGTGATTTTAAGTTTAGCCGTAGAAAAGAAACCGGAAGGTAAAAGTTTTAGTGGACGCGCCCTAATGGCGGGAATGGCGGTTTCCGCTGTGATAGTATTGAGTTCGTGTCTAATAGGGCTGTGCGCGTACGAGACTCGTAAAAAAAGACAATTAGATAGATGGAACGAACAGATAGTGACAGCCAACCACCGTGATGATAGTTACGAGAAAATTGAGGCTAATTTTAAGGGCAGTGCCGAAGTGCCGCGAGTGATATCCTCGGATAGTAGTCGTAAGCGAGGTGATTACAGGAATGTGCCTCTGCATGACCCGGAGGACGAGTATGACGGGTACTTGCGGGGAGAGGTGCGGGAGCGGGTGGAGGGACAGCGCTCCCTGACGCCACCTCTGGACGCGGGTTGGAGACGAGCCGAGTTCGACCCGAGCGTCAGCAGAGCAGCGCCTGAACGAGATCTACACATTCCTCGGTTTAGCGATTATAATTTAAGGTAAACAGTTGTTACCTCTAATCTTCTACGATTAACTAGTCCTGAAATAGTCCTGAAGAATACAAAAGCTCTGTAGAGGAATCAGATAATATTATTTTGGTGATTGAGGAATACGGTACTCATTATAAAAACCATATTCCATTCAAAACATCAATTACGTAATTTTTTTATAATTTTTTTACACCACATTAGATCTAAGCTTACTCTCTTTTTATTAATATATCCACTGGTCAGACGATATACAAAAAAGTAACTTTCTTCACATGACCTTTTCATTTATGACAAGTAATATTTAATTTAAAAAAATATCTGTGTCATTTTTTTGATAGCGCGATCTTAATACGCTCACGTTTAGCTTCCGAATTCATTGAAATTTACAAGTGAAATAATTTATATTTGTTTATGCCATACTGCTAAAAAATCTGTACCCAGTTGTTTTGTCGTCAGGAATTACGACAAGAACTGGGTAGAGGTCAGGTACAGGTAACGTTATGTCAGCTGTAAGTTTTCATAACAATGTAAAATAAAATAAATAATACGAGTAACATAGGTACTATTATGGAAGCTGTAAATATAAATAAGGACTAGCTATGTGATCAAGTTTATAAGAACTGGTAATTATTACAAGAGCTTGTCAGGCTTCGGAACAATTTTGTATCTGTGGTTTGATAATTAACCATAACGATTACACAGAATCTCATATAAAAGGGATGTGCAAGGTAATTATTTTAAAATTAAGAAAAAATTTGCTGCTTAAACGTACTTTATTGGGGCTATTATAAGCTTTTAGCGAAGTTATTATTAGGAATAACACTTACTGAATTAACTTTTGCATGCGATTTCCTACCATGTGAAGAAACGTGGCTAGCTTATTCCGGCAATAAATTGTGGCCAATACTTTCTAATTTAAACTGTATTCTATCCAGTTTAGTGTGGCCTTCATAATATTAAATAGAGAATGTTATTTAAGACTGAGAATTTATAAGAAACTAGCTGTGCCCCTCGGTTTCAAACGCTATTCTACAGGAACGATTACATTTTTCGGCCTTTATGCTAGCCGTAAAAAATAGTCTATATGTTAATCCAGGGAATAGCCTACCTCCATACCAAATTTCATCCAAATCCGTTCAGCCGTTACATAGTTTAACGGGAACAAACACACTGACATACTTACACACAAACTTTCGCATTTATAATATTAGTGTGATATATACGCGACATCCTTCGACTATAACGAAATAGTTTTCTACAGGTGGCTCATCTGAAGGTTTCTCTACTTTACGTTACATACCTTTATCTCGAAAACCTTGCTACATGCCTTATTATAGCTCAAACAGTACCAAAAACAACTTGTTATTAGAACATTGTTAGATACTTCACGACACATATTACACTCGAAAACGTGACTCAAATTGGAATGCCTACTATTTTTATTTAATGAGTAAACAAGTTAAATAATTAACAAACTACTTCGAAGTAGATGTTTACATTTTGGGATATAAATAAATGTATCTCTCAACAAAACAGGTTTTAGGAATTACCCGTTTTCCAACCATTTAATTAGATGTTTACTGTGTATTTTAATTAAGAAACCTACTTATATAAAAGGGCTTTAATATGTCATTAAAGAAGCTTTTAATTCCCTCTTTGCAGATCAGACGCAACATCAGAATCAGTGCAGAGCTCAAACTCGGGTGTGATGAACGCAAACGTCGAGATCATGTCCGAAAGCGGTCGCTTCAACAATAATCCACGATCTTGCCCTCACGCGCGCACCCGCGACCGCCTCGACAACGATCTCTCAGGTAGTGACAGCGAAAAAAACTACCCGGACCTCATAGAAATGAGCGCCCTAGGAGCTTCCTCTTACCTCCGAACCGAGAAGCATGACCCTTATTATTTTTACACGATACCCCGAAGAAAAGACGGCGACAGTCGCAGCCCGCTGCTCAACAGTCGCAGGAACAGTTCCGGCGGCGATTCAATCTCATTTCTCGATAATAGGTCGTACGATAAGCTCCGCCAGAAGGCCAGCAGCAGGCGATCAAATAGTTTTTTAGACCTCTCCACTGGTGGGAATCGTATTCGGCGAAACCCAAGCCTCCCCGCGTCGCCCTCGAGGGAGCAGCCTACAGTGCCGTCCGCCACTCCGTTGCTTGATTTATCTGGTCTCCGGGACTACTCACGTACGGGACAGACGATGGAGGACTACGATTTTCGCGCATCACAGCTTGAAAAGTTTTTAGAGGAATATAGGACGTTGAGAGAACAGTTATCCAGAATGAAAGAGACGAGAGAAAATTTGCAAAGAACTCGAGCGGTTGAGAGTGATGAGTACCGATCGATTTTAAAAGGAAAACCTAGTGTTGCTGTGACAGAGATGTCGTCTTCGGTAGCGATGGCGGATGCAGCGTCACCACTCGCACTTAGTCCGCCCGAGTACAAACCTCAACAACCGAGACCAGAGTGGCTGAAAACCCTATTATATCGAAACTAGTAGACAAATTTCAATTCCCATTATATTAAGATGCGAGTCATATTAAAATGTTTAAACATTCAAAAAGTAAAGTATCATTTGATGATTACCTAGAGACGTAGATGTAAGTAAGGATTGTAAATATCTGTAATTGAACTGATGTCGCTGATAAGGTTGTTTGTAAGCGAAATGCAATTGTGCATTCTTTTAATGTTGAAATAAATGAATTTCAATTTATTTTGTTTGTTTTATGAACAACTGATTAATTTAACCATGTTGTAGGACGAGGGTTAATACAAACAAGGCAGACAGCGGCAGCTCGCGCTGGATAATATTACTGTATTTACACTTCAGGACGGTGATAAAAGGTAATGTGAAATATTAAAATGATGAATGGTCCTCGTTTATAATGAACAAACAACCTGTTTTATAAATTGAAAATAATTGGAGCGAGATCATTTATCGACAGAGTAAAAAAGTAAAAAAAAATACAAAAACACGCACACTGAAAATAAAACAGACTATTTGTATAAAAAGTTACACTTATTGCCCGAGCGAAGCGAACGTCTCATAGTCTAGATAGATAGATAGATAGATAAACTCTTTATTGTTCACACCAGATTGTACATAGTAGAACAGAATACAAAACATTTTAGCTAGTGTAACAAATGGCGGCCTTATCGCTGAAAGCGATCTCTTCCAGGCAACCTTAGGATGAACGGAAATAAATACGGGAAATAAATTGTCGTTTAAATTGTTTTTTTTATTGCTCTTTTCACTTTTGAAACATTCGATGTTAAATCTCTTTTGAGCCCAGTAATTTCGCTGGAAACATTGCTCTTCAGTCCGGAAAGCATTAATGTTTGGACACTACTGCTTGGCGGTTGAATAACTGGAAAAGGCGTTGTAATTTCCCATGCGGACTCTGCAAGAGTCCTGCCACTACAATGAGTATGTGTGTATATTTCGCCGACCATAACTTGAGTACCGCTAATCCTTCTTCTTGAAATTTTGTAGAGAAGTAGTTAATGCAAAGTTATTTAAGTTCATATATGAGCAAAATCAGCCCTGGGATTATAATTTTTTATCAAAATTTGTTTTAGATACACATACAGAAATAAAATTATAAATATGCACTGGTTCATGGATTTATGGGAGGGTGATTCCTATTTGATACCATCAATCCTCCTACAGATCCAAAGATGTAACAATTTATAAAACATAATAACAACAGTACAAAGTAACTAAAGTAATATAGTAGATTATATTTAACTTATAGCACTACTAGTTTTATAGTCGGAATTAGCTTTGTTATAGGTGTGGTCGAATAAAGCGTAAGTATAGAAAGTAGCTATAGATGAGTGCAGCAGTGTCTCATTAGTAAAACAACTGCGTACATAGAAATATTATCTTTATTGTAGCGTTAAATTCATTATGAACACTATTATATAGCAATATTACTGAATCCTTGACCCCGCCATATGGAGACGTATCAAGCTTGAGAGCTAGTCTAGGAATGAATCTATTGTGAATGACGTGGGAGTTGAATGACCGATTATCTATGACTGTCTTATCTACAGATAAAAGTAATATTTTTGTGAGATTCCTAAGTAAGTATAAGGTAAGTATACTTACCATATACCTTGGTAAGTATAGTTGTGGGCGACTTTGTAGGCCGATTCACAGATTCCCGAGCATACCTCGCTGGCCTTTGGACTCGCAAATACAAAACACGATCGTCTGCACAACATTTTGCCCCCTTTAGCTTCTTTAGGGGATGAACTTTCAACCATCCTTACTTAGTGGTCACATACGTTAATACTGAACGTTTGATTAGACGATGCAACATATTGTAGGATATCTCATTATGAAAGACTTTTACTATGGGACTAAAACTAAATCGCGGAAAAAATCTCCTGTTCCATACATTTCGAGACGCCGTTTTTTTTTCGAAATGTCATGATCAGTCCCGTTGCAAAAGTTGTCTACAATGACGAGTATAATGGTATCCTAGAATATAGTCGTCGTCTAAATGAACACAGTATAAGGACCTGCTTTGCTCACTGTTTAGGCGGTTATCACATTGCTCCGCGCCATATGGATGTGGAGCCAAGTGCGCGGCGCGGAGCTGCGTTTTCAAAGTGTTTTACGTCGCGTGTTTTCTTTAAAACCTGAGATACTTCGGAACAGCGTTAAAAAACGCGGTCCCGCGGCACAGAGCAGTGTGAGAATCGCCTTGGGCTATACCTGTGAATTTGTGTATTTCCCAGTTCACCTCTTTTGTTCAGCCGTTAAACCAGGAGTATTTTGTTCCTGTACATCAAGTCTTTGAACTAATTTGTTTATTAAATTGTAATTCAGTCAGTAGAATCATATTCACTTCGAGATCTCCTGAGCACAAAATATAATAAAGTTTCGTTGCAGGTACTTTACCGATTGCATGCAAAATATCACGAGTACCATAACTTCTTCTATTTTTAATATAAAACTATGAAACCATTAAGCAACAGCTAAAAAGTTGCACCGAATACTTCAGTAAGTACTTTCGAACAAAGCCTGTTAAAAATGTGATCGAATAAAAGTGAGTCGTTTTCTCCAATTAAAATTATGAGTACCCGTTACTTAAACTACAAAGTAGCGAAGTCTGTAGAAATAACGACCCTGCTTTGATAATACAGTTAGGGCAAGCCACCTAGTTTGCGATCGCAAGCGTCTTGTAAATTTCCTGTTTCCTTTCAATACCTTTCTATTTGAGTACTTCTTTCTTTTATTTTGATTTCAGTGGAGCTTTGGGATAGACTGTTGTACTTGTTTGATATTAAAACGACTTGTATACTTTGTGTAGGTAAAGAGGTATACCTGAGTCTTTGAGCGGTAGTTGGTGCCTAAGGAGGTTTCTGCAGTTCAATTAACTAAATGAATCTAAGCAGCTAGATAGCGGGGACTGCTACGAAGCGTAGTATCTCTACGGTTCTCGTAGCAACGTATAGATATTTATAATTTATTTATCTATAAAAATATAGTAATAAAAATATAATTAAATATTTATAATTTACCTTCCGTTGGGAGGCATTACAAGCTACCCCATTTTACCCCAGATATGTGATGTATATAATACTTTAACTGTGAAAATAGTAATCGTTTATAGCTTGGACCATTTTTACAGGATCTCAAAGTAGTCTACTAAATACTTAAGAACTAATAACACACACTTTCACAAATAGCAAAACCAACAAAAAAACTATAAGTGAGGGTGAACTAAAACAATTTTTTTTCTTATTTTCCTTGTCATGATATAGTTTAATTTTTTTTAGTTCATATTTAAAATATCATAACTTTTTTTTTTAGTTGTATCCGTAAACGATAATCCTAAGTTAGTCTTCTAAAAAATTCTTTGACTCACTGGCTTCTTAGCAATTGAGCAATTGTTTCTATAGCATCAAAGAATTTAATAATCTTTAATACAATTTATATAATAATAATAATATATAATTTTAAAGTACAGTGTTATAACATAGAATATTTGCACGTCTGCTTGCAGACTATATACAGCGTGATACTAATATGATTTATAACACCATTATTAACATGTATTATTGCAAATAAATGATCGATTGATTGATTGACTTATTTTTAATCTTTGGTTACGCTCAGGATACTATTCTAGAATACTTCGCTCCCCTCGAGATCCAAAATAGCGCCCTCGCCCTACACAATAATATTGTATTCCCTGTATATATATAATTTACTATTATTAAATATAATAGTAGATTATATATAAAGGATACATCCTGATCTAAGTGTTAGGGAAAAATGTTACTTATTACAGTTAATGTTATTTTACGAACAAAGACATGTAATAGGGAGAATTCTGTGATTACGAAGTTATGATATTATAAACATTGATAAGGTACTGGGAAATTGACATTATTATTTGCAAGAATAATTAATTTCCGTAACAAGAGTCCCATCGAAATTAAACCGCGAGCTCCAGAACTAAGAATGTATATAAAATTATCACCCACGCAGAGTGTACGCGTGCCAAGTGTTGATGACAATCTAATAAGCAAAGTATCCTTACTAAATTATGTTCTCAAAATTGGTGAGTGGCGTTTGACGGCGACAGGTGCGGCTCGAAAGCGACAATGTAATTACGCGAACAAAGGCGGGACTCGAGCTTGTATGCCCTTTTGTAAACAAGAAAATAACACACCCACCGAGCCGCATCGCGGGAAAGGAAAAATGCCAATTAAGATTGTATTTGTTGATTAAAAATGATGTTGCAGACGTTTCCATTAAAAGGAAATGCATTATACGGTCGGCTGCGAGCCGGTGCTGTTTGCGGCAAGTGAAATACTTGTATTATTGCATCATTGGGTTAAAATATTTTTACTGGGTGTGCAGTTTGACAAAGGACATATTCTAGTTCTAGGATATAATTTTACTCAGCATTATGTACATTTGATTTATGGGAGGACTTATTGTACATGACAGATCCGTAAAGCAGTGCATATAGAACGTTATGTTCTCTATTTGTGAATCAACCTTTTCTATGGGACCAAACCTGAAATCGTTAAAAGAAAAAATTTGCTGTTCCATACATTTCGTCGAGAGAGAATGAAATTTTTAAATAGCTGTTTTTTTTTATATTACATTGAAAAAATTGCATAGATGACACAGAAAGAGAGAGGGCTATTATATGATATATAGAAGCTCCTTCTCTATCCCCAGCAGTTGGAACCAAACCAAATCAGAAGAATTTTAAAATTCATCTTGTCTGGTATGGTTCCTTATTAAAAGTTGTTTATGAGTACCTACAATGATGTTCTACAATATCCGTCGTTTAACCGGACAGTCTGTATGTGCTTTTATTTCAGTATTTTGGTGTGATTTATTTTCCAAAATTACCTATCAAAATTATTCCTATTCATAAATAAAAAAATTATAAAATCGTACGGCGCCACTAAGTACCTTGTCATCATCGCCATCACCAACAGCCTGCTCTATTCCACTGCTGGGGATAGAGAAGGAGCTTCTATATATTATATAATAGCCCTCTCTCTTTTTGTGTCATCTATACTGTCTCGGTCCTGTGTCAATCTGATTCAGGTTCGACTCGCGATTATAACTATATCGTTGACCTATCACGGATGATGACAAACACAAGTGCCTTGTAGTTTATTATTACTATTATTTAACAATTTTTATTTTGATAAATTAATGAAGTAAATGATTTCATATTCCATATTTTGTATTATCAGATTTTAGTAGACTAGTATAAGAAACGCTATATAGACTTTAACCTCCGTATTAATAAACGTGGAGTGCATTTGGAATAGTTACCAAGTGCTTAGTCCTTTTCGCTCTTTCGAAATTTGAACTCGATTGAAAAAGACAGAAGACTGAGCAACTGCTCCAAGGTATAACATACTGCGCTTTATAATATGAGGGTAACATCGGGATTCTGAGACGCTTGTTAACTTTGACAATAGATTAAGTCTATTGCTGTCTTTGTCATTTGCTTAGTGCCAGACAAAGGTAGCATTAGATGTAATCTGTTGTCAAAGTTAACAAACGTTTCAGAATCCCGGGGTAAGGGCCTTATTTATTAACGTTGCTTAAGAAAAGAACAAATTAAAATGAAAAAATAAAAAATATTATTTCGAATTTTTTTTCTTGGCTTCCGGCAAATTAAAAAATAATGACATGGAAATTGTTATAAAACATTGGCATAGGTTTTGGTATATGGTATTCTATAGATATTAAATGAAAAAAAAAAACTGTAATTTTTTCCTATCTGTAATTTTTATATTTAAAAAATGTTGAAAAAGTGCGAACGAGATAGCTGAATCAGGGGAGCCGGGCCTTAACGAGTTTAGGATATTCCCTTACGCAAGTGCGCCACTTGTACTCGGCCGAAATGTCCTAGTCTCAATCAATGTTTAAAACGGTCCGTCTAGTTTTGCACTAGACATTTCATGTCAACCACAAGTTGACAGAGCAGTTTAAGCATTGATTAACCTATTTATAAATTAGGCCCAGTCTACTAAATCGGAATTTCAATTGAACCACACTTTCTATGAACTTCGATAATGATTATGACTCACTTATTGAAACTGATATCTATTTCAAGTCGATATATAACCTTCACATTATAACCTTGTTTTTGTGCTTAGCCATATCAAAACCATCTATGTATTAATGTATTATATTTCGATGTTGATTGATGACGGTTGATCTATAGTTTGAGTTGAAGGGTATCGATAACTGATTATGGCAAAATATCTCTAGCAGGATTTTCTCCTAGAGCAATTGGACGCTGATGTCACTAACCCCCGAATACGTTTGTTAACTTTGACAACAGATTAATGCTAATACTGCCTTTGTTTTGCACCAAGCAAATGACAAAGGCAGCAATAGATTTAATCTGTTGTCATTGGGCGCTGATGTTACTAAATAGTTTTATGATAATGACCTCGGAATTCTGAAACGTTTGTTAACTTTGACAACAGATTAATTCTAATGCTGCCTTTGTCTGGCACTAAGCAAATGACAAAGACAGCAATAATAATCTGATGTCAAAGTTATCAAACGTTTCAGAATCCCGAGGTAAGACTACAAATATTTTAACGCTACCCTACTAATATTATACTATATAATTATATATATAATATTATAAATGTGAAAGTGTGTTTGTTGGGTTGTTAATTACTGTTTGAAGCAGCAACAGAGCAATTCACGGATCGATTGTTTTTTACATGAGTGAGTAAGGGCCGGAGAGTATCTAAACTATCAAAAGGATAGTAGTTTTATCTCGATAAAAACAGTTCTTTAAACACCACGCTTTAATTATTAATTTTTATAATATTATTATTCGTAAAACTTAACTTAAAATCATTATTCGTACGTACAAAATCTAATATGAAGGTTTTTCTCTAAATTCTTTAATAAGTAGATAGTTTACTCGCTTCTGTTTACGTTGTGTAGGTTGTTTGCCTTCGTTTCGAATTTTAATAAGTGTGTCTGAACTAAAATAGTCCATGGCATGAACGTGCCCGTAATATTGGCACAGCTGGGCTGCTCTTTGCTGACACAATTTCCTTTTTTTTTTTAGTTGATTTCAACGAATTATTATAATTCGTTGTTTGAACCTGATTGTAAAGAGTATTAACTAAATTGGTTTTTGGCGGGAACGTAAGATGTCATGTCGTGACCTTGTTTTATTTTCCAAAACTTTTGTAATATAAATTCGGTGGATTTTTATCCATTAAGTGTTCCCGAACGTGGACGAGTGTAAGTCAATAGTAACGTCGTGAAACATGACTTTTCGTGTTGTTTCCTGAACTCCATAAAAGCCCCCTAGTAAAGTCTCCACCACTTTACTAGGGCATGACTTAATCGTGACTCTTTGCTCGACTTAGACTATAACCGAGACTTGTTTTAACTGTGAAATATTTTACTCCACTTGAAATATTACAAAAGTTGACACATCCGTAATCGGTTCTTCGAGTGATGTGGCCTGCCCATTGCCACTTCAGCTTCTAAATTCGGAATGCTATATCGGTGACTTTGGTTCTTCAGCAAATACCCTCGTTCCGGATTTTATCGCGCAAAGAAACCCTGCGAATAGCTCTCTCTATTGCCCGATGTGTGACTCTGAGTTTCTTCAAAAGGCCAGTAGTAAATAGTCAAGGACCATGTTTTAATTCCATATGTCAACACAATAAACATTGGTTGAAGTATCTCCAGGCTCTGCAGGATTTTGGACGAGAACATTGCACGCAATTTCCCGAATGCTGCCCATCGGAGTTGGATTCTTCGGGCGACATCTTTGTCGAAGATGGACTTACCTAACTGAACAATTTGTCGAAGATCGAAGTTACAATGGTCAACTACTTCGATTTCCAACGACTTCCGGTACGTGTAAAACATGGGCATTTGACACTTCTGTGCCATGCTTCTGGAGTAGTGCCCTCTTGTATGACGGAATTAAATAACTTCAGGTGGACTAAAATTACCGGTTTTTACCTGCTCTCAGAAGTTCTGTCGTTATTTCGTTATCAACCGGCGCCTTGTTGTTTTTAAGCTGATTGAGAGCCATTCTAATCTCGTGCAGTCTAATGTCTGGGATTTCCTCGGTATATTGTCGGGTCAGTTCGGCTCTGGAGTCTTCAGCTTTACTGACAATGGGTTTTCGTGTCGAGGTGTACAACTGTCTGTAAAACTTCTTGAGCTTTCTCGGAATCTTTGTTTTCGACGGAATGTTACAACCGTCTTCGATCTTCAGTTTCGTCATTTGGCTAATTATTGGTGAATTGTATAATGGCATGAAACGTGAATTTTGGTGCTGTTTCCAAAACTCTTTAGGAACGTCTAGTATAGTCTCCACCTGCCATTTTAATGAGGCGTGACTTGGATTTGGCATTGCTTACTTTCATTGCATGACTTTGACTATGATTGAAAATAGTTTTTATTGTGAAATATTTTACTACACTTGAAATATTTCAAAAATGGACACTGGCTAAATACAGTTCGTGTGGATGCAAAATAAGAAAAAATAAAACTTTCATTTACCTTATTTTCAGCATCAAAGGTTGACAGATGCAAGCTTAACATTTTTAATGAGGTTCACAGCTTAACCTACCGTGAATCACTGAAAAACACGAATCCCTCGTATTTTCACATTTCGACCTTTGAACATGTTTTCAAATGGATTTTAATGATCACCTCTCTTTTCTTGTGTTTCGTCGTCGAGTTTATTACGTATCCTCTACTTGCTCACTGACTGGCTAACAGAAGGCTAAGGTATTGATTTTAAATGTTATGTCAGTCTGCGCGAGTGCAATGCCGAGCTTTCTAAGGCTTTTAAAGAGCCTCGACTGCATATAGCTTGCGCGCAGACTGTACCTATAAAATAAAAATGAAATCTATACATATTATTATAGAACAATTGTCACGAACGTGTGTGACGGAGCATCGCTAAATCTTATTATGACCTTAAGGAATATTTTGGAACAAATATAGATTATTAGTAAGTAAGGTACTAATTACCATTTAAGTAATATTTTTGTTAAGGACTTAATTGTGTATGTATGCGTTAGGCTTATAGTTATTTATTTTGTACAATTTACAACATTGTATGTTCGTGATGAACAAAACTGTTGTTACTATCTATTAATCTTTACCATCCTTTTACAAAGTTTATACAATAAAGTTTTTCTGATTCTGATTCTGATCACTTGAGAACGGTTGGACCGATTTGGATGGTATCTTTTTTTTTCTTTCTATTTGAGCGAATTGACCTGTAAATTTTTATTTACTTTATATTTACCAATAACTTTGACTTTATATACCACGAATTACAAATTAGACTAATTTAAATATTTATTCTAATTTTAATGTAGTAGAGCAAGTAGGCTAGCTAAAGTAGGTGAAGGTACCGATGTTTGATAAAAAGTAAAAGTATTTTTTTTTATTACGCCGCTGGTAATGTCAAAATTTCACCCGCTCACGATCTTCTCGTGTTACCTTGAAGGCGTTATCACATGTGAGGTTTTGACAGGTCCAGAGAAATCATTAAAATCAAGTTAGAATATTTTCAGATACTTCTTTTGAAGTTGCCGAGGTAGGAAATGATTTCATTTGAGAGACAAACTTTTCAAAGCATACGAAACACTTTTGTTAAGCGAAATTTCATATGCTTACACTAAATATTCATTGTACTTACAACTATTGTTACAGGTGTAGTCAGTCGGAAATACAAACTGAATAAATAAAAACTCTCAAATACCGTATAGAGATGCACAATACAAATGTGCATTCGAAATGTGTGAAGCTTTCAATTCAACAAACAAGGCGCATTGGAATAAGAAATTGTACCTACCCACAGGCTTGTTAGGAACCGTCAATGCTTTTAGCATAATGTGAGGCTACTTCTCTGGAGATACGATGTGACAATTTTAGTGACCTTCAGCTTTAAATCCATATAGATTGTATCCATGGGTATTACTATCGTATCCTTGTTAAAATCATAGGTATTAGCACATTTTACTTTTGATTATGCATGAATGTACGTATGTATTGGTAGGACTCTTTTGCGGAGTCCGCCTGGGGAAGTACCAAATATTTGTCAGTTATTTGACCGCCAAGCAGTAGTGTGCAGACATTACTCTGTTCCGGATAGAAGGGCAATGTGTCCAGCGAAATAACTGGGCACAAAGAGATTTAATATCTCAGGGTGACGAGTGCAATGCATTGCCGGAGACTGTTCTGTTGAAGTTCAAAATTGTAGATGGCGCTGAGCTGTTATAGGCAAACGTGAAGCTTATCCAATCAGCCGCTCACCATCGCCATCGCTGATCGCTTTTACCTAGTGGCGAGCAACTTGGTTGTCCCGTCATACAATAACATAAAAAACCGACCTTGTCACCTACTTCTAATATAGAACAAATGGGCCAGTTTTCGTTTGAATAGTTCTACCATTGAACTACTGGGATAAAAAAGTTTTAACAGTTCTATGACGTCACAGTCCCTTAAAACAAATGGGAGTTACCGCTAATTAATACATCTTAACACAACCTCTAAAAATGAAACAACAAATCAACAGTTTGTACGTGGTGTTATCTCAGGATGTGTTCATAGTGATTTTTATCAGATAAACTTAGTTATAGTATATAATTTATGTAGTATAGTTATCTAATTCCGAAGAGAAATACCGAGGTAAGAGCATACTGTCCCTTAAAAAAAAAACTTTATAAATTATCGTCTAAATTGAAAATAGGTTTAGGTCTATTCAAATGGGTAAATCTCTGCGCTCGCCTAATGTATTTTTTCTCAGTACTTATTTAAAAAAGATTTCAGGTCTTTATCGTTTTTGCGACTGTAAGCACAGAAGTATTCCAACGAAATGATTGGATTGGGTAAAATTGGCGATGCGTAAAACAAAAATACATTCAAAGTTATTTAGATCAGTCGGTAATAAGTGTAACTTTACGGTTGAACTATTCTGTGGGATCCGTGATATTAATTCGATCGGTCCGCGCTGGCGAGCGTGATGCTAAAACAGTGGGGTCTAAATTACGGGACCAATAGACAGTGCGAGAGTTCGCAATTACAGCTGTCCGAACGAATTGTGTGTTCGACAATAAAAGCGATACTTTTATTGTTGCTGTAAATTGCCTTTCCGTTGTCGAGAGAGACGATGTCGTCGCTTTCCCGTTGCGTATTCTCGCTATAACTTCATGTTGATTTAATGTTATTGTCCAGTAAATCCGACAGTTTTGCTGGAACGGATTAATGGCAAAAATAGGTTCAACTCTATTAAGCTCAATTACCGGCTTATTTAAATTGCCGGAGTCCGCGTCGGGTTCAAATGCGTTCATATTTAGTAGAATGACTTTGGGTTTGGTTGATTTTGCTGTTTTATAAAAAGAGCAGTAACTACGAGCATAAAAATGTACTTAGCAGTGTCGCTATTTAGGTAATTCTCATGCAATTTAAAATTATTAAAGACATAAAATGGCTTTTGATATGAAATATGAGAAAAGTCGAGTAGTAGAGGCATAAAATACTGCAAATTATAATGGTAAGTAGCAGACTGGCAGCGAACTTATTCGCCATAAAGTTGCAAAATTACCTTTGTAACTTTTTTAATGACAGCGCGGCGTAGCTTCGTCTATTCTATTTATTATTTTTTCCTGCCGTCAGGTTCAGAAGAGTCAGTAGAACCGTAATATTTGCAGAGCACAGTATTTTTGTGCTTTGCAGCTATAGCAGAAAAAAAAAAGCAGTTCTTGTCTTGAACGAAAAAGAAAAATGCTGCTTAAAAACCCGTTCATTTTCATTTCACTTATAATTTTATACTCTTCCTGCATGTTATTTGGTATTCGAGCCATACGAAGTGAGTACTGTGAGTCTGGAATGCTAAATGCAAAAGAGCTCTACGAAAATCCAATAAGTTTCCTTTAGCTTGTAGCCTAGAAACCTATTTCTGCAGTTTACCATGTTTTATAGGCCCTGGTATACGCACGCAATATGACTGGTATCATGGGCCTGAGGATATCTTTGTTCGTGTCTACTTTGCATATAAATTATCCACCTTGCATTCAAGAATCGTTTGGAAATATTAAAACGATGTCTTGATCTTGAAGAGAGTTATTTTGAGGTTCATTTTTGTCGAATAGCGGAAAAACTTGATGCTGAAAACGGTAAGCAATAAAAAGCAATGTTAACGCAATTTGAATAATAGTCGCATTCACATTCTTTCCTACGCAGAAACGAGTCTTGCGAAATGTTTATTTCAATTTTTCGTGACCAAAGCGTAGTAGCGTAGTAGTTGGCGTAGTGCCTCTACGACGTAGACGTATACCATCTACGACGTAGAACAAGTTCGGACCTATCGTAAATAGAAATTGACATCGGTATCATTTTTTCCCAAGACTGGGCGGTAAGTCCGGGCGAGGGTCGTCTCGTCGTTTTTTCAGCCGCAGTCGGCCGCGGCGCACACCGACTGCTCGTTTAGCAAAATGACGGACGGACCTTTTTTATCTCGTCCAACCGCAATTTGTTGCCAGCGATTTCTGCTTGCGATACACGGACTCGCCTACAGACCCGACATCCCGAATACATTTAAAATTCCTATCCTATAAATATTAAGGCATTTCAATGTTGATGACGGACCATTTAGATTTTTAAGTTTTCACGGTACGAGCTGTTAAACTGATATAGGTATTGTAAATTTTGTTAGGAATTGTCTGAGTTTTAGGGATATTTTAACTGATTCTTGTTGAATTATTCAACTCAAAACATGCCACAGTTCAACAGATGCTTGTGTAGTGGAATTCATTACCTTTGGGTGGGTACTTGCAGTTGTATCTACTGTTGTAATCTAGCTCACTCTTATGTCTAAGTGCACTAAAAGCTGCCTTAGACCCTGCTAAATCATTTGTAGTAACCCGATTCCTGACTTTCTACATACGAGTAACATGCATAAATCACTGTTCTCACAGGTCACTGTGAAAGTCAAATAATTTGTGTACGCTACAAGGATCGGTTTCGAAATCCCATTATACAAACTTTTGATTATAGCTGTGTTGAAGGATGCAAGATTTTTTTAAAGGACCGTGTCGCTTTCAATAAAGGACCTTGCCGACGTTGTCGCGAATTTTCACTAAACTTTTTCAATTCATGCCATGTTTCGTATTATTTTCCGAGAACGGGAGTGTTCCTAAATCTTTGGAGTTAACAAAGAAATTCTTTGACGCTTTGAAGATCATACAATTTTTCGGTATATTTTACAATGAATGGTCAAATTTCAAATATTATTTTTAGTGATTAAAACTTCCTTAAAATTTTTAGAGATTTATTATTGTGTACTAGTTGTTACACGAGACTTCGTACGCGTGCACCTACGCGTACAAAAAAAAATCATGTGTTCGCTTCCGATCCTTTGGCTATAAATACGCAAAAATTCAGATCGATCCGTTTAGCCGTTTAGCTATGATAACGCGACAAAAACAGAGACAGACAGAGGGAAAGACAGAGAGACAGAGTTACTTTGGCTTTTATAAGTATATTTTTATTAGTTAGGGTATACAAGTATGATAAAACAAGATTTTTAATAAGATTTTAGCTTTTTACGTGTCCCCTTTGTATTTGTTTTAAATCAATCTCGTAACTTCGGAAGTTTCCTTGAACTTCTTTAACAGTTTTCTTGTGCCGTTTTAACGCCAATAAACATTGAGTGAACTAGTTCAGCCCAACTTTGAAAAGGTTACGTGTAATTACGTTTGTGAGCCTGCAGAGAGTAATAAACAAATATATACTAAAGTCTGTTCATCCTTACCTGACAAAAAAGGTAAACAAACTTCTCTTTCTCACAAAATCACCGTTTTCTCATAGAAATCACACAACCTAGGCACGCACCATAGTTCCTGATTACATTAAAAACATGAATGCATTTATTTACACACGGATATCAACGTAATTCATCATAGTTACACTATATTTTTTATAAATACGAAAATAACACAAAATAATCTGATCGGATTTTGTGGTTAGACTCCTCTACAGTCTATGGATTTTAGTGATGGGATTAGCAACTGAAAAATGAACGCATTGAGTGAACTATGAAAATGGATGTGGTCAATGGTATGTATTAATCAACTTTTTTTTAAAACCAACATAAAAACAAGTAAATTTTTTCTAGAATCAAATTACAAGCATAATTATCATGAACAGATCGTTTATACATACGAATTTTGACAGAAATATGTAAAAAATCATTTCAAATCATATTAAGTTATGATGAGACCTTTTTTTAAAGCTCAATTTTTTTACTAACATTACCCCCTCTTTTTGAGCAGTTACGAAAAAAGAATGGATTCACTTGTTCAATCACTTTATATCTACTTGTCGTTCATTCGATGGAACCTAATCACTAGCCTTGTCTTGCTTAACTTTTTTGTCAGGTAAGGATGAACACACTATACTAGCTGTTACCCGCGACTTCGTTCGCGTGGACCTACAAAAATTGTAATGGTAATTGGCTCTTGAGTGAGAATATTTGAGGCGCTTGGCAACAACTTAATGGTGGTAGCTAGCCAGCCGAGTACTTGAAAGTATTCTACCACAATGCTATGGTTTCCTTACAATATTTTGTTTTACCGGTAGTTCATTGTTGGGAATCGAATCCACGACCTGCGTGTGATTCGAGCTCGCTAACCACTGAGGTCTCTAAAATAGAAAAAAATATACGAAAAACGAGCCAGGTTAAAAATGCCATGATCTTAATTCGCGCTTAGGTTGGAGTAAAGCACTAGAATTAATTGTGAGTCATTCCTTGAATTCATAAAGTGAAATAAATCGGCATTCCTTTGACAAAGCACTGAGATATATGTTTTTCACTTCACTGATACGTTCACTGATACAGTCACATAAAAGCGCGGAAGTGTAAAAACACGCCATTAGCATTATTCTGAACCACAAAAAGCTAACTCACAAGGTTGGAATAAGATAAATTTTTGATCCGAAGTTGAATATAATATGAAAATACCTGAGAACATTTTTGGCATGTGTGTTCGTAATAGATATGAAGCGAGTGAAGTTTTTGGGCGGATGCCGGAAACAATACTTTTAATTACCGGAATACAAAACTAGTAAAAATAACGCAAAAATAGCAAATCATCATCATCAGCCAGAAGAACAAAGGCCTGCCCATAAATAAATAAATAAATAAATAAATATCTGGGACATTATTGCACACACGGTCATCTGACCCCAAACTAAGCAAAGCTTGTAATATGGCTGCCAGAGACTGATATACGTACATAGATATTTTTAAATACATACTTATATAGATATTAACACCCAGACATAGAACAAACACATATTCTTCACATAAATGTTTGTCCTAGATGGGAATCGAACCCACGCCCCCAAGCACAGAACGTAGGTTCACTACCAACTGAGCCACCGGGGCAGTCAAGACATAAGACGGGGGCTGTTTACTTTAATTCCCACGCCTGGCAGGCGGCTTGGGGATTGAAAAACGCTCACCGTTTACTAGCCAACGGTGATTTATTTTTATATAAATAGAAGATAGGTTTGCCATTGATCACGTGCTTTGACATACCGCCTGATGTTAAGCAATGAAGTAAGAGGTCTAGGAAAGACACGCTTACCTAGAATGTTCCTTTACTCTTTTGAAAACACCGATATTGTAATTTTCTATGAACACAGACTGGAATTCTCCGGCAGAGAATTCCACATCCTCGCTGTGTGTATAAAAACTGTTGATTCCATGCATATTTATAGCAAAATAGCTTGCCCGCACTGGCTTCGCTCGCATAAGTTACAAACCCTCTTTTCACCCCTGCAGGGTTTGATTTTAGAAAAAAAAATAAGTTTTTGATGTTTATTACACAAACCGAGATTCATTGGTTTAGCATGAAAAAATATTTTATCTTCATTCAAACTCCATTGGTCCATTGTACCCCTTTAGAGTTGGAATTTCGCAAAGCCTCTTCTTATTGTTCACTTAGACTATTTGATAAATTTTGGGTCCAAGTTTCACGTCTCTTAAGTTCATAAGCGGTTTGGTCTGTGCATCGATTCCTAGGAGCTTATAAAGAGCCACAATATAGTCAAGAGCTAATCTTTTTGTCAGTTGAACCGAATGTGTTAAATTAGCCGATTATCGTTCTATCTCTACTCCGCACGTACGTAGATTTTGTATTTCGTTCGTTTGTAATGTAAATTTACCTTTCCTTAGTTAGCTGGAGCCATCACCGAGCGGAGTGATGGAAAACGGCTGCCCGCGACAGACGCAGATTGGCTTGTTATTAACTTTTAGCTAACGTATTGAGGCTTTACAACAACTTGTTACTGGGGTGAAAATCTAAGCCTTGAAGGGAAAATTAGGAGCGCTGCTCACTGCGTTAGGATTTTTTTGAAATAAAATTGGCTCGTACCCAAGAATATTACTCAAAATGTAGCCAATTGTTTTAGCTCCAGCTTTGTATATGGCGCCGGCATCACAACGAGCGGTGAAGAGTTCAGAGTTGTCGCGAGTGTCTTCAGAGGCCGTCCTGGTCCGAATGTTATTTTGTGTAAAGATCCAAGCCGTTGCATACGCGCATGAACGCAAAACCCAGAGCTCAAGACCACTACAGTCGACGCCTTAGAAACTGACTTATAATAATGTATAAACGACTCAGTCTTACGTAATAGTAGTACCCCCTCTTTTATATCAAATGTAAGATTTGCACCAGGAATCTTTCTAAGTGTTAAATTCGTTTAATCTCTTCATTAAATTATTTCAATTCATTAATTCATTAATTAAAGCTGCTACCTCGGAAGCATTTATGTTTTGTTTTACGTTTAAGTTTAATTTCCTCAAAAATAATTTCAAATAAAACTCAACTTTATATCATAGCTGTATAGGAGTTGTAGAAATGTGTATTTCACATTCGAATACCATTTAATATTAACCGGTAGTAACTGACCTATTGGAAAGATAAAAACATTGAAGCAGCAACAAAAAAGCAAAAAGTAAACCTTTACTTTCGATTACCGTCCGCTGCCTCTCTGGGATTTCCTGTTAATAAGTTGAAAATTAGGGGTTTGAGTACGAAAACTAACTTAAATCAAACCTTAAAAGGAATTAAAGATTTTGCTTGTAAAATCTGAGTAAACAAATTAATTTATTTATTTATTCATGCAAATTACAACTATCCTTACAGGAAATTCCTAATTCAATAGGGTAAGTCAACAACATCAAAAAATAAAATTTGCCATTAGGTACTGTATTATAACTACATAAAGAAAATACTTATAATGATGATTCGCTCTGTGCATAAACTGGCATCCAGGTATAAATCCAAGATTATTTTAAAACTAAATTCGTACGTAACGGCATTAGTTTCTTTCATATAAAGACTTACTTATGTTCCTTCTCGTTCTTTTTTTAATCCCGCCAGACGATATAAGGTAAACGGTAGAGTCAATTTTCAAAAACGGCATCGTTAAAAATAGTGGGAAGCTAGTAACAGTGTTCAAGGGAACTCATTACCGAACTCCTTGAGGTACTATTTCGGGTGAATGGGAAGGCGGCGCGGCGAGATAGCGCGCTTATGAGCGATATCGCGACAAACGAAGTGTACCCACCCGAGTACGCCCGAGATTGAAGCGAGTAAAAACCTGCTGCTACAATCTGCAACCTACCTAACTAGCTCGGTATGAATGCGCGCTGGGGGCTAAGGATGTGGTGTCGAACTTTGCGAATGTATAAATTGGCTGCGGATGTTTGGGTTTAGCGGCCTGTTATTTTGTTTGCTTTCTAAAGTTCATGGTGCTAAAAACCGCAACGAGCCTACGTCAGGGATTCTGGTATGGAATAGTTTAACAGTTCGCGTGTAAAACCACGTGTTGATTTGGAATTTCTGGGACCACCACTTTACAGGGTAACTTTTTGAGTAGTACGCAAATTTTTATCATAAAATCAGAATAAAAAATAGTTTTTTTTTTCGTGTATTAATTTATATTGACCATGAAATGTCAAAAAACCTATAATACAATAATTGCCAACCTACTTCTCGCTGTAGCGAGCGAGGAGAAGCGATGTAGGTATCGTAGATGTTCGTAGTAAATCACGAATAGAGTGACCGTGACTACAGCTTTTGCTGTAGCTACTTTTATTTAAAGTAATTTCGATAATTTTGTACCAAGGTGGCTAAAACCAAAAAAATACGTTTCTCTTATTTTTCAACAATCTTTAATTACACTAAATGTGCGCAATACTTAAAAAGTTACCCTGTATATAAAACACACGCGATGCTAGTTAAACTTTGAAAGTTACTAACATAAAACTATGTAGGGGTTGGGTTTATCTAGTTACCTTTATCAACCTGTAGCTTATCAACTTTTCTGTGATAAAAGAAGAATTTTCGTAATTTAGGGTATAGGGAATACATTACAGTAGAAAAAGTATAGAAAGCTCGCTCCGAAGTGACATGTAACTAAAGACTTTCACGACATTGCAATAAAGCTTATTTTGGCACGTTCAGCAGAGCATACCTAAAAATATTACCTACATACCTACGAGGCGCCTCGGAGCACGCGTATAAGTTTTTATTTTAGCATTTCGGCGCGCCAAAGAACTTTCCTCTTCTTGTTTAGGAATCACTGTCACTTTCTCGTAGTCTTAGTAGAGTTGTTTATTTTTTGATGCTATGCACTCATACACACACGTGACGTGTCAGCGGCGCGCGGGTGACTGCCCATACAATACTATGCTTCCTAGAAGGGGCGCGGCGTTGGTGTAATTTTATACCTCAGAGAGAAGCCTGGTATGAGCTGCTTCCATACTCAATATTCTTTGAGCCGTTAGGGAGTATATCTAACACACACACACAAGTAGTGTGAGTTGATGTAAATGATATGATGTTATGTGTGTATTGTGAAAGTCTGATGTCAATTGTGTTAGTTTATCAACTTGCAGATATTTTAAACCGAGTTGTAATTTTAAGCCCACGTTCAACGCCATTACGTATTAACGTAGTTGGAAACTTTGAACGCTGTCCACAAATTCAATATGAAAGGAACTTGGCAAACAACATTCTAACTGAAATTGTTTCGTATCTTTCAGCTAATTGAATTAAGAAAAGCTCAGCTAACTTCTGAAGCAACTGTATAGACGTCTAGTGCGAGACTGATAATAGTATATCCATCTATTCTATAGTTAGACGCGTATAGTTGAAATTGCCAATCTTACAGCATTCGGTGGCCCACAGTTACCCTGTGCAAATGTGCTAATTGGTAATTCAAATACTCCAGCTCTACATTTGGAACGTCTGTTGCCAGGAATCGTCTGATCCCATATCTCAGAGCCGGGTTTATCGTCGCTGAACGCTGAAACACGCTGTTTGAACAAAGCCCTGAGTTCTTGCGGCGTAGGGCAACAAAATTGTCAAGGAAAGTGCGCGAGACAATGACACTGTGCTATGCCTGACAACGGATGCATTGTTGTGTCACACCTATACAGACGCATATAATTTGAAAAACCAGACAAATGCAGAACGATTATTCGTTTTTTTTTTTTAATTTTGGCTCCATTCTATAAGGCGTATTTAGCCAGCTAAAAGTTTTGTTCAAATGTGAATGTAAATTAATTATTTCAAACAAACAACAATAGTTTTTGTAACGGTCCAGAGGCTCGATTTTTCGAACGAATGGGTTAAATAATTCCAATTTGCTTTATATCAATAGAAAATCTTCGTATAATATTTTCGTGCGAAATCATACGATTCAAAAATAGAGCCCCACGTCAAAGACACGTCTTATCACTTTATGCGATTTGCCCACATTCTTGCATCTAACTGTCAATTAATGGATATTAGTCCACCATTATTAAAAACACAAGACATCATTTTCCCACGTTGACGCAAATACTCCGATTATTCGCTCCTGTATCATTATGATAAAAATACGGCAGATTTCCGGGTTCTGCGTCAATATCGTAAAAAGAAATCCCTATGATAATACTTCGGTGTTTGCCTGTCTGCTAGGTCACAGCCGATTTTTAATAAAATTTTGGCCACATCATTTTTTTTTTTTGTATTTTGTACAAAAAAGATTTTTGACGTAAAAATGTCATTTAATAGTGGGCAATATTTTTAAAATTGAACCATGTGAAAGACTTTCATCAGTTTTCTCTTTTTCTGTCCTGCAATAAAAAATATTCCTATTGAACGCAAAATTGACCCTGGAGAAAAAAGGGACTTTTTCTCCAAACTTTCTCGGAGGAAAAATGTATACTAATTCAAGCAGATAGATAATTAGGCAGATTTTACCGCAAAAATGCAGCGGGGTTCCGTAGCAAAATAAAGAACCTTCATAGTTTCGCTGTGTCCGTCCATATGTCACGGTACATTTATTAATATATTTATGGGCGCAGCTAAAATGTATACCAACTTAATTGTTGAAAAGAAAATTCTGAATTTATTCTAAGGCTTAAATATTTTTAATTCAGGAACGAGTATGCCAAACGGGTAAAAAAACCTATTTAATTAAGTCGGTATCGTTGAAAAGAAAATTATGAGGTTTTTTTATCAGTTTCTCAAAATCACGCTATACTTTTTTTAACTATTGCAGTCAAAAGTCGCCATTTTCCAGTTTTGTACGTTTCAAAATAATATAATACAATATAACTTTATTATACACCAAAACAGACATACTTAAAAAACAATAATATTTAAAAAACGGTAGTATAATGGGCGGCCTTATCGCCTAAAGCGATTTCTTCCATACAACCTGAAAACTGATGATGATGAAACTTTGATGAGCGAACAGTGATTTCTGTATTTATCACAATACTGGACTATTTCGTAGGTAAAAACGGCGGTCACGTCGGTGGAAATTTAATAAAATTGACGACAATTTAAGGGTTTTACTATGTATACTAGCGTAAAACGGGCATCAGCAAAAAATTGAATAATGTAAGAGAAGAATCGCACGAAAAAGATACAAGAATTTTATAAATCACATTATGATAGGTCTGGAGCGATATATTGATGTCGTTTCGCTGCAATACGTATCTCGGAGGTCGATCATTGCTCACGACAGCTGAACCAATTATGTAGGAGTAGAGATCGTTGAGCATCTATTTTTAACACACTAGACTTTTTGTCTTGCTAAGCTAAAAGAGATGATTTTTTCATCAATGTAAAAGATTAAAAATATATCTGACCCCCGAATTCTGAAACGTTTGTTAACTTTCACAACATATTAATTCTAATACTGCCTTTGTCTGGCACTAAACAAATGACAAAGACAGCAATATACTTAATCTGTCGTCAAAGTCAACAAACGTTTCAGTATTCGGGGGTGAGTCAATTATTTATTTACTAATACAATATGTGTCCCCAACAGAAGTTACACATTACATTCTCAGTTAGAAACATAGGCACTTAGCTGGGTGCACCTCAATTCACCACGTCCACGTCATGCAAGAATTTCAACTAGTAATAATTTAGAATATTTTTATGCTGCTTAAAGAGCACAAAAGTCTATAAATTTTGCAATTACTTTTAGTTTAAAAGGTGGGAACATTAAATTATGAAATCTTATTTATAAAACGAGAAAATGTGCGAAGCTTGTGTGTAATGTATGAAGCGAGTTAAAGGTTAGGAAACATCAAATGGGCAAACCATGGACAAAGAAATGCCTGATTACACACAGTTGTTGTCCTTCCATTAAATTATTTCTTGGTTTGAAATAACTGCGTCGTTGTAAGTATATTTGTTGTATTTCTAGCTCCTAACAATGAGGCGTTTTCCAAAAAACAAACCTAGTAATAAAAGTACCCAATAGATGGCGTTAGATGTAACTTGAACTTTTTCTGTCACTGTCAAGATATGAAAGACAAAAAAATTTTCGTGTGCCTTTTTTTTTCTCATATTTTTTGGCTCCACATGTGTATTTAGCCAATTTCAAGTAATGTAACTTTGTATTTGACTTCATTTGAAATATTACAATAGTTGACACTGGCTAAATACAAAACGTGTGGAGCTTTTAAGCTTTCTTTTTTAAATTTAAGATTTAAAATATAAACATAAAATATTTCGATAGAATTGACAATGACAGATAAAGTTCTAGAACAATTACGCCATCTAGTAAGTATTTTGGAACAATTTTTTTTTTTGGAAAACGCCTCATTGTTATAAAAACAGACTACTGAAGCATTTTTATCGTAGTCACTCAAACAAATTCCCTGTAAATTTTAGAATTCAAAATTAAATATCTATGCAGAGTTTTGTTGAATCAGTAGTTTTTGCGCTGTGCAGCGAGAGAGGTAATCTAAAAGGTCTATTAGTTAGGTGCTCCATTTGCAGTGAAACATGAAAATAGAAAAAATATCCCGGATATTTCAAAGAAAATGCAACGTCTCTGAGGATGCTCGGGAATAGAAGAGACACGGCTTGAGCAAAACGGTATTTTTACGGATTTGAATACAGATAGATATTACCAATTCATGAATCCAATTCCGTTGTTTCTGTAATTGAATGAATCAAACCCGCCGCGAAACGAGAGCTAATCTCTGATCGATAAATTAGCTTATGATAAATTTAAAATTTAAATTACTCATACCGTTTAAAATAGTGTAACGGGTCAGCTAAGTGTTGAAATAGTTGAATACAATGTACACACAGGATAACTTTTTATCAATTTCACATTTTTCAGAAAATTAAGAACCTTATGCGTAGCGTGACTGAAGCAGATAGAGAAATGTTACGAGATTTGGGAAAAGTATAGTTAAGTATGTTTCAATGAGTAAACTTCTTCGCTAACCATTTTTTTTTTTTTTATCTTTCCTCCAAAGAGGATTATGGCGTCGCACGTCTTGTGCATTTGCCAGTGTCAAGTATACTCATATTTTTTCATGTTTTGGTGAATATTGTCAAATAAGTCATAGTCACAGTCAAAGGCGAGCAAAGCAAGTCACGGTCAAGTCCAAGTCATGCCCCAGTAAAGTGGTGAAAACTTTACTAGAGCTTTCTATGGAGTTTTGGAAACAACACGAAAATTCACGTTTTACGATATTATACCATCCACCAACACTCGTGCATGTTCACGAACACTTAACGGGTAAAAATTCACTGTTTTTACACATTAACACTCGAAATAACACAAGTTTTGGAAAATAATAAAATGACGCGACATGATTTCTTCACGTTCCCGCCAAAACTCCCCCGCTAACGATATTGCCAATATTACAAGAAATTATAAAGAACTATTCAGCACTTTATTATTCCCAATCCTCACACACTCATTTGGGTAAGATATTAATCACCGCTGCTTTTATACCTTGACCACAAAATACATTTCCCGTCGCACGCATAAATACAAACGTAACGAAAGAAATTTCTGCTACATTCGCATCACGAAATATCATTGCCGAGTCCTAAAGTCATAAAACTTCAAATAACTTCCCCTTTCGTCAGTTTCGTTTGCGAGATAAAAGAATGCTGTTTAATTTCGGAGAAAAGGGATATTCAAAATAGCACCGTCGGTTTGCGGTCTGGAGAAAATAGAGCCAGAAACAAATTGCAGCCCGACTAAGATAAAAAGGCCCCGTCATTTTGTTAAACGACTGAAGAGTCCAACCGGGGCAAATAACATGGAACCCAAGCCAATACATTTTCTACAGTCTTGTTCTTAATTAATTTAGAGACAAATGTAGATGTTTTAGATTTTAGATGTTTTTACGAAACGTATCAAAATTTTGCTTATATACTCACTAGTTGTTACACACGACTTCGTTCGCGTGGACTTAAAAGCAAAAAGTAGCCTGTGTCCGTCTCCGACCCAGAGGCTACATCTATGCAAAAATTCAGGTTGATCCGTTCAGCCGTTTAGCCGTGATACGCGACAAACACTCAGACAGAGAGACAGAAAGACAGAGAAACAGAGTTACTTTCGCATTTATAATATTAGTTAGCCATCCCCGGACCCATGGACCCGGGTTATCTTAAAACCACGACCAGAACCACCGGAGAATGGACAACAGAGTGTTCCTAGTAAACAATGAGCGTTCTGTAATCCCAGCTTAAGGGGAGCCTTTGTTCAGCAGTGAAAGTTCTGACTGACGCTGATGATTCACATACACTAAAATAACACCAGTAAACTAAATTAACTACTCTTTCACAATAATTTCCAACAAATCGATCCCGCTATTAGTGGCTCGTACCTCGTTTTACCGCTACTACCATTTTCGATATAATAGGACGATAACATCAAACAATAGTTGATTTACTATGAGTACTCGTTAACTGTTATCACAACAAGCAGCCTCTCGAAACTCAGCCGAGATGTATGAAAAGCTCTTTCATCGCGCGTACTCTTTGTCTATCCCCGAATTCATGTGTAAGCTGTCACGAGGGAGGCAGCCTTGATGACGCTAAAATAAAGTGCCGCGTACTTCCCCTACAACAAGTATAAAACAAAGTAGGTACGCTTAGTCATATGTGTTGAATAAGGCGGTTCACTGTCGCTTCTGTGCATTTAAAGCTCTTTTAGAGTGATTCATTACTTTTTAATCTGATGAGTTCATAACACATGTCAGTCTTACGTTTTTCGTAACGTCAATAATTCATACTATTCTAATCTCTACTAATGTTACAAATGCGAATATGTGTTTGTTGGTTTGTTTGTTCCTCTTTCATCCAACAAATTGACAAGGTTTTTTTGCATGAATACAGTTTAATGGCCCGAAAGTGACGTAGGCTACGTTTCTACCGGTAAAAATAATAGTTCCAGTAGGATTTTCCAAGCGTGTAAAACCACAGGGTGCAGTATATTATTTTTTACTATAATATAAATTAGTAAATTTTTTGTTCCATTTTCACGCAAGAACAGCGACGGAATTGATTTTTTGCATAGAGTACTTTTTATTCCGGGAAAAATTACGATTACGGAGGATTTTCTCAAGCGGCTGAAACCACGATGCTAGATAAAACTAGTAGTTCGCGGCGAACTGACACCTCGCGATCCCTGTATCTTCACAACCGCTTGACCGATTCAGCTCATACTCGAACTTAAAAATTGTATTGGAATGAACTACTTGCCTACAAAATTTCATGAAGATCGGATCAACGGTTCGCAAGTTATCATCGGACAAATATACACACAAACATACAAACATACATACAAATGCCGATTTGTATGTGCTGGTTTCCTTACGATGTTTTCCTTTATCGAAAAGCTAGTGGTATATCCGTACACTAGTTACAAAGAACTAATTGGTACGGGCCCGCCCGGGTTCAAACCCATGAATGTGAGGCGAGCGTGCTCCCATCGAGCTACCACGACTTAATCCTGTGTTGTTAAATCTTTATGATGATGTCCATAATTTATTGAAAACGTTGCAGATTGAAAATATAATACTAATTTAGTAGTAGATTTTAGTATTCACAAAATATAAAGTTAAATGTCGTAAACATTAGACTAATGGGTTTTCTTCCTTACAAAATCGGTAGTGTGTTAAGCAAACAATACTTTCTAAACTCTCGCCTTCTTTTGTATTCCGGAGGCGAGCAAAACGAAACAATTTACTTAAGCCCTTGAATTCACTGGAGACATTAATGCTAGTTACAAAATTCACTCTCAGTTTTTTTTTCTTTCATTTATTTCTAGGAAAAAACCCTTTGCGTTTACGTTGTTGTCATAATTGACTAGCTACACTTTCAGGAATCTTTAAGTAAATGATTCCTTTCAATAAGTACGACATGAGTGAGTATAGCTTCACATTTTCTGTTCATTTTATGTGATGACTAGTCATAGACTCTGGTACGTTATACGGAGAGGGGGCGGTTCGAATTAAAAAAAAAAAAGATTTATAATGACATTTTGTTTTAATAAAACGGGAATACTCACGTTAAATTGAGTCGGTTATTCCGACTATAGTTTATTAAAACAAAATGTATCAAAACCACGTCAGTTTTCATAGTAAAATTTATAATGACACTAGTTGTTCGTGGCGATTTTGTTCGCGTGGATCTACAATGAAAAAGTATCCTATGTCCGTCCCCGACCTTTAAGCTTTATCTATGCAAGAACTCAGCTTAATCCGTTCAGCCGTGATAACGCGACAAACACTCAGACAGTGAGACAGAGACAGATAGACAAAGAGACAGAGTTACATTCGAATTTATAATATTAGTTAAGATTAGGAATTATGATCTAAAATGTCAGGATAACAAGAGGGCAAGAGATTATCGCACGCAGGGTGCAAAATTTGGGTGGCACTGAACTGTAATTATGGGCAAGCGTAAAGCTTAACGTCAGCTATCGACTAGGTCGTAAGTGACTGAGGATAAAAATAAAAAATAAAACTTAATTAATAAATACAATTATTTCTCTTGACCATTTGGTAAGAGGCTTTTATCACAGTAACAACACTAGACATTAATTAACAAAATAAAAACAAACTCGTCAGCTTACTTGTTTTGCTTCTTTATAGGTGTAGTGTAGCTAGTTCTACAGACTCCAGTATGGCCACACTCCGGATTAGTCGCATTGAGCCGTGGTCGGCTAATGGAAATTTAAGGTTCTTTGTCTCGTTCAAGTATTGGTTTCAGTGGCTCTAGCTGTAGCTCAAGTATCGGCGTACCTTTGAAATTGAAATCTACGTAACCTAGACTCAATAGCAGAGCAAAAAAAGTATCCTGTAGACAGTAAAATAACATGCAGGTATGTTTTAAAAATAAGATAAGAAATTGACCTCAAAAGACAGGATGATTAGCTGAAAAAGCATCAGTCTTCATTAAGAAAAAGAATTGGCTTCAGAAAGATTTATTTACTATACGACTTCACAGAATAATTGGCTTTTCTTGTAGCTTAAATTTTCTTTTTACATTCTAGAATCTGTTTTAATGACTCCTGTGTTTTCATTTACTTTGAAGTCTAATGGCAAAATTTAGGTAAAATACTATTTTCTTTGTAACAACGATATCTCAGTGGATGACTCGTTCGGATTTTACGCCTCTGGGCGTGGGTTTCATTCCCTATAATGAGCTTAAGATGAAACTCATTGAAAGCTTCTCAGAAATTTATTAAGCGATTTAAATTAATTATTTAGTATACGTATCATATAATACTTATATGACTTATCGACATACAAAAAAGCATAGTGTGATTATACCACGCACAGCCGACTGGACTGCACCTTGATTCACTGCCTGACCTGACAAAGCAAAGGAACGTGCGTTTTTTAATTAGGTCGTATTGTATCGTTTAAGTAATGCTTGTGTTCACTTAAGTTCGTAGTTAAAATTTATTAATTTTTTTTTTTTTCTGTCATTAAAAGTGTTGTTGTTGTTGTTGTTGTTTTCAGTCTTTTGATTGCCACTGCTGGGCAAAGGCCTCTCCCCAACTTTTCCAATATCGGCGGTTTTGTAATGAAGTATGCCAGCATATATCAAAGGGGTCGAGTTTGTCGCTTCATCTCTAACAGGAATTTTAAATAAAAGGTAACATAATATTCAGTGAAAGGAAAATAATAGTCTTAAAATTGACACGGGCAAGTCAACAATCATGTCAAATGCCCACGTGGTACCTGTACAGGTAGTCGTTGGGAAAGATACTCTCGAAGTTGTTGACCATTATAACTACCTTGGACAGGGTTGTTCAGTAAGGTAAGTCTAACTTCGACAAAGAGGTCGCCCAAAGAATCCAACTTGGATGGGCAGCGTGCGGGAAATTGTGTGATATCTTCTCGTCCAAAATCCCTCAGTGCCTGAAGACAAGGGTCAACCAATGAGTGTTGCCAGTGATGACATATGGAAATGAAACGTGGTCCTTGACTTCTGGCCTTTTGGAGAAACTCAGAGTCGCGCAGCTGGCAATGGAGAGAGCTATGCTCGGAGTTTCTTTGCGCGATAAAATCCGGAACGAAGATATTCGTCGAAGAACCAAAGTCACCGATATAGCTCTCACAGTATGCAGGTTGAAGTGGCAATGAGTAGGCTCGAAAAACCGATAACCGATGGGGAAAAAGATTCTTGAGCAGGGAACATAAACCGAAAGACGGACAGATAGCCAGACCTCCCACTAGGTGGATCGACGACATTGTGAATGTTGCGGGCAGCCGATGGATGCAAGTGGCACACAAGAGAGGCCTATGCCCAGCAGTGGACGTCTTCTAGCTGATGATGAGACATAGCAGATCATCATCAAGTTGATACAAGTAATGTTGTATACATTTACCTGTCAACATAGAAATGAAATAAGCTATCTGTCACTCTCAAGAAATGGTCATGAAAATGAACTGAAATAAGATATATTTCAGTTCATTTCCATGTCCATTCTAGAGTCCCCCTGCCCACAGAAACACACAATTTTGCGGCCCTTGTCAATGAGCTACATTTGAAATAAACGAGAGTCAGCATAATAAGTATGTTAATAGACGTTTATTAAGAGGAACAATATTTCCTGACGACGCCCAAGCGCGTGGCTTGCAAAATAAAGACGCAACTGTCGAGGAAGCGCCACTCTAAGCTAATTTATCTAGTTCAGGGAACTTTAAGCAAGTGTAACAATGAATAGGTAGGTACTGCGGAATAAATGAAATTGCTCAGCTGCTGCTTCCGCGGAGAAAATGTACTCAGTAAAGTCGCAGTGTAATAAATAATCTAGACGGTACTTAAGGTCGTGATATTGTTAAGAAATGCTACGCGTTTGCCTTTGGCGTCGTAAATTTGGTGGTTCATTGAAAGCTCTGAATTAGATTAGACAACGATAACGTTTATTATACGATACGATCATAATTTTACTAATGATTGTGAACAACTTTTACGAAGGCGCCAACGGGAAATTCCAAAAAAACAACTGTGCCATATTTCGTCGAGGTTGAATGACATTTCTCTATGGAACAGCTGTTTTTTTTTTCCGCAGCTTCGGTTTGATCCATAGTAAAAGCTGTTTATAATGACGAGTAAAATGATATCCTAGATTATGTCCTTCGTCTAATAGAATAACAACCCCCGAATACTGAAACGTTCGTTAACTTTAACAACAGATTAATTCTAATACTGCCTTTGTCTGGCACTAAGCAAATGACAAAGGCAGCAATAGACTTAATCTGTCGTCAAAGTTAACAAACATTTCAGTATTCGGGGGTAAGTGTACTAGATGTGGCAAAGCGAAAGCGTAAAACACCTCGGATTTAAACCTCTTCGCTAAGTGACATATTAGATTCATTCAGTGCGATAATCGATCATGCAATTAGAACTTTAAGCTTGTTTGTACTGACTTTAAGTTAACTAATCAATTAAATGTAATAGTCGCATAGTAAAGCTAATAGAGCACGATTAGCCTAGGTGTGAGGCATAGATTATACAAAGGTGTAAATGAAAGGTGCAACAATATTGAAATGTATGTATCTACTAATCATTACGAACAAATTTTGATATGGGACCAGAGCTGAAATTGCGAAAAAAAATCAGCTGTTCCATGTGAAAATGTCAATGACACTCGACAAAATGTATGGCATAACTGATTATTTTTCACGATTTCAGGGTTTGTCCCATAGTAAAAATTGTTCATAGTGATGAGTACATCATACCTTTCAATATTGTTGCCTTTCAGTGACACTCTGTATATGTATATAGTACCCTGAATTACAAGATCGCTGTTCCGACAAAAATTTAACAAAGTTGAAGGCATGTACGCCTGAATGGGTATTAGCGGGCTATGTATGTAATTAATTATGGTTTTATGTATTATGATAATATCTCAAAGTTTTGCCTATTCGCGCCTAGCAATGAATCAATAAGAATTTTTATAGGTGTATTTTGACCGTCGCGTGGTGAGCTTCAATCGTCTTGAGGGCGCGGAATCTAGGAGTGCTCTGTCGTGAGACGTTTATATGGCTTGGCAATCTCTTCAAGAGGTCAAACTATATACAAGATTCCTCATCAACAGCCCGAAGACGTCCACTGCTGCCTCCCTCTTAGTCCGCCACACTAGTAGTTTGCAATTGCATTGTTGCCCGTGACTTTCAAAATGTCATCAGTCCTCCTAGTGGGAGGCCTACCTACGCTGATGCGTCACATAACATTACCGCTAAGTGAATGAAGATAATGGAAATACCTTTGCCACGTTACAAAATATTAGATGACAGGCAAAATTCAAGCGCTGTTGTAAAAGTACGTTGCGTTAAAGTAAAGGAAGAGCAGCCAACATGATTAATTACAAAGTAAAATACAAAAGAATGATTTTTTTTACCAGCGATTCTCTCGGAGACGTTAGTACTCCTTTTGAATTATTCTGCGTTGAAAAGTCACCGTCAAATGGATTATCCCGATTTCTATTATAACCGTATTCAGAGTGATTATTAAATGGGTATATTTACATAATTAATTTATTGACGTGTCAGGAGAACCATCAAATCATCCTTGATTTCAAAACTTCAGCTTGTAGAAGACCATGTAGAACATTTATTGATTTATTTATTTTCCAACTTACAGCTATCATTACAGGTTACTATCTAATGCGATAGCGAAGCAAAGTACAAGTTAACGATAACACAACACCTTTAACGCTATCTTCGTAAATTCACTCAGAGCACAATCAAATTCAACATGTTCATATTCATGTGGATAAAGACCATGTTTTTTCTAGTCGATTGATTCGGTGTTATTTTGCGGAAGTTCATTTTCAAACTGAGTCTATAATGACTAACTAATCTGTAGTGTCTTTCTTCAGGGTACTGACGTACAGATATATGACCACTGGCTTTTCAGTGAAAGAATCGTGAGGAAACCTGCATATTTCCGGAAAGTAAATTCGAAGGTATACGTATGTGAATCCGCCAACCCGCACTGGTACAGCGTGGAGGATATGGCCTAATCACCTTTCGAGGGTAGGCCGATACCTCAGCAGAATTCTGTTAAAAAGGCAGATGCAGATTCGAAGAATTCAAGAAGAACATAGGAATAAATGGAAAAGTACCCAAAAGGCTGGCGATATTACATCGTTGACTAGCAAGGTTAGACTGCTTATTCGTAATATACTTCCTGACCAAACTAAGCCCGGCCCTTTGGTCGTTTGTTATTTCTATCATTATTTCTTTCTTTTATCATAATTTAATCTATCCTTCGACAACAGAGGATTTTTAATTTTGAAAAATCTACATAATTCTTAACTTAGTTTCAATGTAACTACACAAACTGTTATTCTGAAGCTACGAGTAGGTAGATTAATTACATAGATATACATACTTTGTCAAAAGTTGTTTCTGCTTTAATATTTTTGTTTAGTTTTTAGGAACGCTATAGATATAAAAAGGCTGGCTCTGCTACTACCTGCTTTCAGACATAATGACGTCGTTAGTCCTTCTAGCTACAGGTATTTTCAACGTTACCTACGTCTACTTTGCGGTTATAAAAAAACTAATGTAGGTATCTCAAAACAAGAGCAAAATATGGACGCAAAGTTGTAAAAACGAACAAATGATAAGTAATTTCTGTTGAACATATATTACTCATTATGATATTATGAAGCATGATATGTTCGAGCGCTAAAACTATAATTACAACAACTTGGTTGCCGCTATCTAACGAAGGAGAGAGAAAGAGAGAAAAATATATTTTCATCTTTTTTTTTTTTGTTGGTCCGAGGTTGCCAGCTGTGATAGGGGTCTTATGTTTGACGACCTCCTGGCTTAATTGGTCGCGCGTCTGCCTTCTTAGCAGGAAACTCTGGGTGCGATTCACAGCCGGGCAGATATTTCACTGATGTAAGTATTTTAATGTTCCCGTTCAACTTTGTAGCGGCTGAACGGACTTGGATGAAATTTGGTAGGGAGGTAGCTTATACCCTGGTTTAACAAATAGGCTACTTTTTATCCCGAAAAAATATTCGGGTTCTTTAAATAGCTGATGAAACCGCGGGATGCTGCTAGTAATATTATGAGTTATAAAATTATAATTATCAGTTATAATTGTATAAGTATGTAAGCTCCTTCACAAATGAATGGATTTGGGTGAAATTCGGTATGGAGGTAGCCTATACCCTGGATAATACATAGGCAATTTTTATCCCAAAAAAAAATACTATTCCTATGGTATAGCGGGTAAAACCGCAGGGCGTTGCTAGTATACCACGATATTCGTATCTTGTTTTAATAAAACGGAAATACTTACGTTAATTTGAGTCGGAATAACCGACTCAATTTAGCGTGAGTACTCCCGTTATATTAAAACAAAAATAACCGACTCAATGTAACGAGAGTATTACCGTCTAATTTAAAAAAAAACACGTCAAAACCACGTCACTTTTCATAGTTTTCACGTATCTTTTAAAACACATTGATATTTTCACTATTAAAAAGCTATATAGGCTACATTCAATTTGTTTCTACGTTTTTGCATAGCACTATAGCCTCTGCGGCATTACGCAAACTCCTTTCATTTACATAGCAAATTGCAACTTAACGAATATTAAAAATTTGCAGTTTAATCAAATAAGCCGCCGCTCACGCTGAGATCGCTAACTGGTAAATTAACTCTATAGGTATCCATCTGCCTAGTAACTTTTTATATACCTACTTGAAAAAACTCCATAAAACAGCTTTAAATTAGGGCTCCAAATCACTTTATGGATTCGACGGAAAATATAGTTCTTGTTTTCGTTTTTTTTTTCTCTGTCAAATTAGAAAATATTTAAAGATATTGTAATTTTATATTAAACAGAAGACTCAACATAAACTTGTTCGAAATTGACACGTAGTGATCTTGTGTTTGCAAGCTGAAGTGGCAATGGGCGGGCCACATCACTCGAAGAATCGATAACCGATGCTAAATTAAAATTTAAAAAAACAAACATACAAGCACAGTTTTTCACGGTGTAGATAACATATAAAAAAATCATCGATAACGTTTAGGGGTGAGTATCAGACTACGCTTTTTGTATGGACGGCGATATACTCTATTCTTAAGATACCGTAAAAATGTGCGAGCGTGACAACTATAGATACGACTAAGAGCCCACAGCTATATGTAGTTAAAATTATTTAAGGTGCATCGTTTCACTCATCGCGCGAAATTCAAACTTTCTTGCGTTTTTGTCAATTACAGCTTAATTACTCGTCGTGGATTTATTAAAACCAATTTTGCGCCAATAAATAAGTTGTTTTAAGAAATTACGGGTAAAATGATTACCTAGATAACATTGGTTTAGCTACAAATTTCAATAAGCTGATTTTCATATTGATTTTTGGTTTAGTGGGAAATGTACTTATACTAGCTTTCAACTTGAATTTTTGGTTGGTGTAATTTCTTGAAACAATCTATTTATTATCGCAAAATTAGTTTTCATGAACCTACGATGAGTAATTAAGCTGTAATTGACAAAAAACGCAATAAAATTTGAATTTCGCGCGATGAGCGAAACGTTGCACCTTAAATTAGAAAATTGCGATTCACAGAAATAGAGAATTATTCAATATTCAGGATTCTGGCTATCTTCCCCTCCACCAAGTGGCGTGTAGATTAGGTTTTTGTGTTTATTTATTTTTGTTTTTAATTTAAATAGGTAGATAGTTTGTTATATTTTATTGTAAATATGCCTATATATGGCCTATACGGTGAAGGAAAACATCGTGAGGAAACCTGCATATTTCCGGAGAAGAAATTCGATGGCGTATGTGAATCCGCCAACCCGCACTGGTCTAGCGTGGCGGATATGGCCTAATCACCCTTCGAGGGTAGGCTGATATCCCAGCAGTGGGATGTTTAAAAGCTGTTATAGTAGTAGTAGTATATGTCTATATAAAGGTAAATGGATTATTCAGAATTTAAATATAATTAGTCTCCATTTTCATCTGTAGTCACGTTTCTTTTATTTCAATAATCTTAAGTAAAACCTTAAATTGCGAGTCGAAGCTGCAGCGCCACAAACAAGCACGACAGGAAAAAAACGAGCGAAATAAAAGAGTGTCTCAGCCCATTTCAAATGTAAATCTCTGTCGTTGTAACGGGTCGACTCTCCTGAAAAATAAGACGTAGGTCGGCGATATTGTCGCCGCTTGCTTTCGTTGACTTGGAAAATTTCTCAGACGCTTTCAGCCTCGAGGATTTGCGAGTTTATGTGTCGCCAGCAGAGAGAAAGTTAAACAATACAAGGTATGTTTATGTGCAAGGATTGACGGAGTTAGAAAGCGTGCTCGTAGAGATATGTCTCGATTGCGTCGGGAAACTGCGGCAGACGTTCTGTAAAATTGATATTGCACTCGTGACAATAGACCCTGCCCTAAGTATATCTGTACGATGACCCATTTTCTTCAACAATAGCTGGTACTAATTTCCGTCTTCTGTAGTCCTCCACTTCATTAGGTACGGAGATAGCATCCGATACAGCATAAGTATTTTTGTGAATCTGAGTGTCCATACTCTATGATTATTATTAGATTCAAAACATTATTGCGTGCATTATTAAAAAAGCTTGCATTATTTTTTGTGTTAATTCAGCTCAATTTGCGTAAACGACGGTGGTTGCAAATAGTGTACACATACCTAGCCTGGAAACGGCATGTTTTTATAGTTTCTTTAAGTTATAGTGTACTTTTTTTTTAAATTTTGTACGCAGTCCCGCACGTTATTCGTTTTCTTTAATTTTGTAAGCGCATACGTTATTTTCCTTAACTTAAAAAGCAGTTATAAGAATCAGTCCTTGCATTTTACATTTCTTTTATTAAGAAAATTGTTTGATATAAAATATCTGAAGATAGAGAATAGATTGCACAAAAGACAAAGAAACCGAAACCTGAAACTCGACTGACAACCCTCTAACGTCTAAACCCGTAAACAGGGTAAATACGACGTGAGATACAATTCGGGCTGTTTACCGGGGCGTAACAACCGGATCGTCAGATAGATAAGTCTCACAGAGTAGTTATCGGACCACAAGGGCAGTAAAAGCTAATTGGCGGGGCGGCGGTAACCGGCGCGGCGACTCGCCGCCGCTGCGATTGGGAAAATTAACCTCTTCCTCGCCGGCTCAATTGGCGGACTATGATTAGTTTGTAATTTGTGATGGGCTTTTGTGTGTTGTGCACCGGAGCTGGGCAGATTATTATGGCCATTTGTGTTTTGCTGATCATCGATTGTTTTCGATCCGGATAGAGAAACAAAAAACGATCGAAAAAAGGTTCACAATTTGACGCGTATTATTTTTAATTCTTGAGTTTTTGTGTTTGTTCTTATCTTATCTTATCTTATCATTGAGCAACTTAGTACCGGCCCGAAAAGCCCAACGGAGTTCAACTTTGCTCTAAGGTCTTATTACATGCGTAGCTTAATACAGATTTGTTAAAAAACTAAAACCCGCCTACGTAAAAGTATGAACAAGTAAATATTATTAAAAATTCAAAATGGCATGATCACACTAATATTATAATAGCGAAAATTTGTGCATAAGTATGTAAGTGTGTGTTGTTCCCGTTCAACTCTGTAACGGCTGAACAGATTTGAATGAAATTTGGTATGAAGGTAGCTTGCAACCTGGATTAACATATAGGCATACCGAGGGGCACAGCTAGTATATTATAATGTACATTATATTTTTCCAGTAAGTTAAAAAGTCCCTTTATCGGTAGTCTTATGCCAATATTTGACAATGCATTGGACAATATTTGATAAAAATATTGTTCAACACAGTTGCGAGTTGTCGAAATCATAATTGTAATTTCCGAAAGCATCTTTCACTAACACGAGCATAATTAGTATTCGATAGCAATTTCCTTCGAGTTTAAAACAAACTTTCACGCAAGAATCCATCGATATCTCGACGATGGAGAAGTGTTAAGAAGATTCACGGCGTAGTTTCGGACTTTAAAAAATCTTGCAAATTAAGCTGTGACGCCCATCTATCATCTCAAATCATTTAAAAGCGATCCATCAAACACTGAAAAACTTGTTCTTCGTAATCAATAAAATGAGAAGTACTTCGGCATGCTCTTTAAATTGCCTGGCGATTCTTATCCACCTTTTAAAACGCGCGGATTAAATAATCAATGATAAACTATAATTATGTTTCTTAGGCCTAATATAATTATCATCATCATCAATGACGTCAACTGCCGAACAGAGGCCCTCTAAACTGAACGCCAAACTCACAGATCACACCCTAGTTCAGCATTCAGGACGCTCGAAGCTCACCACACATCAGTCTAAATACACTTTTAAGAAATTACTCTGATTGCTTGATTGTTAGGCGCGAGTAGGCGTAACCTTGAGATAGCCAATGTTTCCAGCGTAATTACTGGGCATACAGAGATTTAACATCTAACATCTCAGGGTGACGAGCGCAGTGCATTGGCACGCATAGTTTTGAACTGTTAAAGTTCAAAATTCTTACTCTGATTGGTAATAGACGTAACCTTAAGATAGCCAATGAGAACGCTTGGACGCACTCCCCACGACCCACGCCTTCCTCAAACTTTGGTGACTTTTTGTAGGAACAACGAATCTCGTAATGCGGTATCTAGTGTGATCTGTGGCCAAACTGAACGACAATCTGCTATTAGCATCCACCGTTTGTCTGCAACTTTCCACTGTCGGTCTACCTATTGGGAGGCCTAACTACACTGCGTCTTCCGGTTCGTGATCGCCATTCATTTCCTTCTCCATCGGTTATCAATTCTTTGAACTTTGTAGCCAGTCCATTGCCGTCAATTTATAAACCTATTAATTTAAGTACTTCATATAACTAGTATTTTGCGCCGAACTGAGACCTCGTTACCCCTATAACTATAACTTCAAAACCCTTACATCAATTTTCTCATATTCGAACTTTAAAATTGTATTGAAATTAACTACTAGCATACAAAATGTCACGAAGATCGAATCAACGGTTTATAAGTTATCGTCGGACAAACATACATACATACAAAAGCTGAATTATTCCAATAGACTCTGAGAGCTTCGCTTCGCTCGGTCAATAATACTTTCATAATAATTTCTCCAAAATCTCTATGTCAGGCAGACGATGGATGTGAGCTCATTATAATGAAATACTTTTATAAAGGTTAAAAATACTCATAATACAGATGTTGCAAAAGTAAAGTTCCCTTGTTAAAATTGTGCATCTGGGTAGTTACTAATATATTTTTCGCGTAGTTATGATTTACGGTTCAAGCAAAACTTTTCAAATAATTCAACTTATCTTACATACTTATCTAAAATACGTAAGACCAGTAACAGGTAATTAAAACTTGTTAACGAAGGAAATAAAAGTTAGAGTGAAAACTCGCTCAAGTGCAAAAGAGACAAAAGATTCCTACCACTACACTGGGAAAAATACACGGCTTTCGAACACGGTTACATTTTCTGTAGCCATGTAAATGGCTGTGCCAGCCGGGTTTGGCAGCCGCGTGAAGCGCCGTGTACACGGCTAGAGATTTTACATGGCTATGTTAGCCATTTACACGGCTTCGTTAGCCGGTAGAAACGGTCACGTTTACCGTGTTTCATAATTTTCCAACCGTGTAAAAACCGTAGCCGTGCAAAAATGCACGGCTACACTCTAACACGGTCGTAAAAGCGGTGTATACACAGCGCATCGGGCCGTGTGTTAAGCAAACACGGTCTGCTGAGCCGTTTTAGACACGGCACAACAGGCCCTGTGCTAAGCAAAAGCTGGCTACGCTAGCCAAGTCCCAATGATACTAGCAGACATGGTTGGCAGAGCCGTTTCAGACACGGCATGACAGGCCGTGTGTCAAACTAAACCAGGCTGCGATAGCCATGTCACACATGGAACCCGCAAACATGGTTGACGTAGCCGTTCTAGACACGGCACTACAGACCGTGTGCTCAACAAATCCTGGCTATGATAGCCGTGTTACAATTCAAACTCTTAAACACGGTTTCCGAAACCGTTTCAGACACGGCACGGAAGACCGTGTGCTTAACAAAACCTGGCTATGATAGCTGTGTTCCAATACAAACTCGCAAACATGGTTTTCTGAGCCGTTTCAAACACAGCACGACAGACCGTGTGCTAAACAAAACCAGGCTAAGATAGCCGTGTCACAATTCAAATTCGCGATTATGGTTTCCGGAGCCGTTTCAGACACGGCACGATAGACCGTGTGCTTAACAAAACTTGGTTATGATAGCCGTGTCCCAATTCAGACTAGCTAACATGGTTTCCGGAGCCGTTTCAGACACGGCACGAAAGACCGTGTGCTTAACAAAACCTGGCTATGATAGCAGTATTGCAAATGGAACCCGAAAACAATTGACGGAGACGTCCAAGACACGGCACGTTAGGCCGTGTGCTAAACGGAACCTGGTTAAGTTAGCCAAGTCACAATAAACAATGAACTCGTAAACATGGTTGCCAGAGCCGTTTCAGACATGGCATGACAGACCGTGTGCTTAACAAAACCTGGCTATGATAGCCATGTCACGATTCAAACTCGATAACATGGATTTCCGACTTCAATTCTGCTTGAGGAGTTAAATAAAACACTACGATTATGCTTCACAATAAGGAAAATCTCGTAAATAAATATACAAGTGAGCGTTAAGAACTTCTGTACTGTAAATATATTACGGAGATAATCAGGACCACTCATATTAAATATTGCACGAAGACATTTTTTTTGTAATATGAATCTCGATCCTAATTCGACTGAATTGCCCCAAAATATGACACCATAACATAGGAAATGGATATAATAATTTACTTTATTGTTTATTTTAGAGATGTGTGTTTTCCAATTCAAATTAGCATCTATTGTTACACCTAAGAAATTACCTTCATCTATTATTTTAACATTAACTGCTCTATTTTTTATATTTAGCTAACACATGCATGTAGACATTGAGAGTAAGCATCTGCCTACAAACATACAACTGCAGTTTGACATAATTATAGTAGTAATAGTATGTACTTATGTTTCGTTATGAATAAATAATAATAAAACAAAACGAAAAATCCTGGTTATGATAACCGTGTCATAAATGGAGTCCGTAAACATGGTTAACGAAGTCGTTTTAGACACGGCACGACAGACCGTGTGCTTAACAAAACCTGGCTATGATAACCGTGCCGTGTTTCCGGAGCCGTTTCAGACACGGCACAACAGACCGTGTGGTAAATGAACCCTGGCCATGATAGCCGTGTCACAAATGTAACTCGCAAATATGGTTGCCGGAACCGTTTCCGACACAACACCAGAGATCGTGTACTGAAATCAGGCTACGATAGTCGTGTCACAAATGGACCCCACAATCGTGGTTAACGGTTTCAGACAAGACACGATACACCGTGTGCTGAAAAACCTAACTACGTAAGCCATTTCACAAATGGAATCCGCACAAACATGGTTGACTGACCCATTCTAGACACGACATGATACCGTGTACTGAACGAAACCTGGCTACGTTAGCCGTGTCACAAGTGCTACAAGGTTGATGGAGCCGTTTGAAATACGACACGATAGACCGTGTGCTAACTGAAACCTGACTATGAAAGCCGTGTCACAGATGAAACCCGCATAATCAACATAAAAGCTGTATTGCCACATAAATAGACTTGCCGTTTGCCACTAAAGTAAGGAATTTGAAATTATATAAGACACAAATTTTTAAGCTTATTAAATAAAAAACACAATTAACTTTATTGTTAATCTGTCAAGGGTCTTACTAATAAGTATGTGTGAGAGTATGAATAATATTTTTGTGTAATCCATTTTAAAATCAGACTATTATTTTATTATAATGCATCCACACTTTGATATATCTTGTCTATCTCCATAGTAATGGTGTATTTTAATATTATTTATAAATGACAGAAATATTCTTACAGTATTCTACAGAAAACGAATATTTTTCCGGAATAAAAAGTAGCCTTTGTGTTAATCCAGAGAATAAGCTACCTCTATACCAAATTTCATTCAAATCCGTTCAGCCGTTACAGAGTTGAACGGAAACAAACATACTTACGTACTTATCGCTTACACAAACTATCGCAATCATAATATTAGTGTGATAAACTAGATGAACACTAAACTTATTTCTTATTTTTACTAAAATGCATAAATATTATTCCTAGGTAAATGACTTCATATATTTGTGGAACCTGGGGAAATGTCGATAGCCATATCTGGCAGCCGCGCATATATAAAAGTGCGCGCACGCGGGCGGCCAGCCATTCGTTTTCGTTTTGAGTTGAGTTTGGTGTGCTTGTATCTACTTCAAACGCTCTCAACATGTCAGGCGCTATCAAAGAGGAAAAAGATGCAGCTACTGTTGAAAAATTACATAAATCCTGTTGCATGGAAGAATACATCGCTATATTTAAAGGTTAGTATCAGTTCGAGTAGGTACTTGCGTAAATAGTGTTTTTTTGAGTTTTAGTTGATACAAAACGATTCGCGAGAGAAACAAATGTGAGAACATGTGATTATGCCCGAAATTTTTGGTACCTACCTGCTTAGTATGAGTAAATTTTGCATATGAATCAGTGTTTCGGCGGGAACAATATTATTCCAAAAAAAAACTGTCCGTGCTACCGTTTTCTTTTGTAATAATATTGTTCCCACGTGTAAATACGAAAAAGAGCTAGGCGCATCAGGTACCTATGCGTTTTCGCAAATGTAATTGTTGTTTTGCACTCTGCCATTCGAGTTGCTGTGCAGGGCAGTAGGAAAGCGGCTAGGATAGCCGTGTCGACGCGGTAGTCGCAGGCACTTTATACGGCTTCCTCAACCGCGTCAGACGGCTGTCCTAGCCGCCTCCCTACGATGCTAACAGCGATTGACCACGCCGCCCGTGCTGTGGTCTATTATCTACCTATTCCGTGATGTGGTCTTATTTGACAAGTGCAGTGAGTGGATTGTAGCTCGATGGATAATGAACTAAACTAAGTAAATAATTTTATTTCCAGAAAATGCTATAACAGCAAATGCGTTGCCGCCTTTGTCTGGGTCAAATCGGAACTGATTCCCAAGATCGTCCATCGCATCAAATTTAAAACGTATTGGGAACACTGGTGCAGAAACGTAAGTGACTAATCACGCTGATGTTATTTTTATAGATTATACCAAAGACATTTTTATAAGGAGAATTCTGAGGATTACACCTATGTTCTGTGCTAAATATGTGAAACTACCGCTCCTGTCTGCCAGTTTGTTACCTATCAGTGAATTGTTTGTTCTAAGCAGCCGGACCAATCTTGATAAAATTTGGTAATGATAAACACACGAGGACGGACATAGTATACCTACTTTTCTTGAGTTCATTAACATCCATGTATCAGCCGCAGCATGCTGTGTGATATACAGTATGCAGTAAATTATTTTTAAAATAATTTCATTCTAAATAATAATTTTTTTCTAGCGAATGCTGACATTATCACGATATCCAAGTACCAGGGACTGAAATCATCATCTATTTTAGAAACAGCTTGGAAGGCAACATGGTCGCTTCGCAAGCGGTACTTCCTAACATTTTCACGTAGTCATCATTATGAATTTATAATATGAGAAATTACGAAAACTAAATGTATAATTATTACTTATTATATAATATTATTATGTGATGTAAAAATCTTTGAATAAAATTCTGTTTCTTAAAGTATTTTTTTAATCAACAGATTAACCATCACCAAATCCTAAAAAAATAATATTTAGACAGTAGATTTGAGGGCAGTATTTTTTTAGTTATTTTCGTTATTTTTAATCGTTCAAATGGTTTATTACAGGTCCTACATAGCTGGCGAACCTGAAACATTCGGGTCAAAAAAAGTGTTGGACTTTGCTGAGGCGGTCGTTCTACACGGCTACTTTAACTGCGTCACACACTGCGGCATACCCGTGTAGACCTGCTTGAAGGAGCCGTATTAAAACGGCTGCCTTGGCCATGTCAACACGGATATGCTAACGTCCTTCTTAAGACCCTGCTCAGCTGGCGAAGCTGTGTGACGCGGTTGAGAAAGCCGCTTTACACGGCTTCTTCAACCGCGTCACACGGCTCCGCCAGCTGAGCAGGGTCGTAGGAAAGTGGCTAGGACAGCCGTGTTGACGCGGTTAACGCAGCCGCTTTACAAGGCTTTTTCAACCGTGTCACATGGTTCCGCCAGCTGTGCAGGGTCGTAGGACAGCCGTGTTGACGCGGTTGACGCAGGCGCTTTACACGGCTTCTTCAACCGCGTCATACGGCTCCGTCAGTTGTGCAGGGTTGTAGGAAAGCGGCTAGGACAGCCATGTTGACGCGGCTGACGCAGCCGCTTTACACGGCTTTTTCAACCGCGTCACACGGCTCCGCCTGCTGTGTAGGTTTGTAGGTGACGCGGTTGATGGAGCCGCTTTACACGGCTTCTTCAACCGCGTCACACGGCTCCGCCACCTGTGTAGGGTCGTAGGAAAGCGGCTAGGACAGCCGTGTTGACGCGGTTGATGCAGCCGATTTACACGGCTCCGCCAGCTGTGCAGGGTCGTAGGAAAGCGGCTAGGACAGCCGTGTTGAAGCGGTCGAGGCAGCCGCTTTACACGGCTTCTTCCAACCGCGTCACACGGCTCCGCCAGCTGTGCAAGGTCGTAGGAAAGCGGCTAGGACAGCCGTGTTGACGTGGTTAACGCAGCATATATTACATGGTTACGCCAGCCACGTATATACTTAGCCGTGTCTAAATCATAACCGTGTCAACTAGTTGACACGGCTGCAACTGCAGTACCGTGTCCAGATTTAGCCGTGTCTAATCGGAACCGTGTCGACTAGTTGACACGGCTGCAACTGCAGTACCGTGTGCAGATCTAGCCGTGTATGATTATAACCGTGTCGACCAGTTGACACGGCTGCAACTGCAGTACCGTGTGCGGATCCAACCTTACCATCCTAGCCGTGTGCGGTTTTAACCGTGTGTCCACTGTAGCCGTGTTAGCGCCACACGGTAACCCTTGCCGTGTTTACACGGCTGCAACTGCAGTACCGGGTTTACACGGCCTTGCATAGCCGATAAATCGACCCTTTTTTTTCCCAGTGTACAAGTTTCACCATTTAAGATTAGAAGTGTACGACCGCCTACTTGTCCATACAAAAAGCGCCAACTGCTTCTCACCCCTAAATGTGCGATTTCGATGATTTTTTAATAATTCGAATATGTTGTCCACACCGTGAAAAACTATACTCATAGGGTATGTTTTTTTAATTACCGCAATATCTTCGTAGTTATGGCCACGATTTTACGACATTATTTATTTATAGACAATTTTTTGCGTTCAAAGTGTGATGAAGAAAAGTAGTTTTTATTAAAAAACCAAACCTATTATTTGAAAAGAAAAAACACATTGACGTAGATTATTATTTATCAAAGTCAAAAACAAAAGACTTTGATAAGATTTAGGGGGTGATAACAATTTCTCCCCGAAACGCCAAGCTCATTAAAAAAACTCTCCATCGCTCATACGGCATACAGAGCGACAGCGATGATACTATTTTCAAATACTAAGGTATCTTCGCCAAAACTTCGCGGCTGGACAGTTCGTTATTAAAGTAAATAAGTGGACTGTATTTGCCATAGAAACATTACATTACTTGGATACAATCTTTATGTGCATAAGTGCTTAGCGATACAGTAGATTAGAGAATCCAACCTGCGTCCTAGGTCCGTATCTATTGTGGAAACCTTTGCAGAGTATAATACGTGATTTCTTAAAAATAAAAAAAAAGTTCTTTATTGCCCACATTATTGCCTTGCTTTTATTTCCGGGGCGTTTCTTATTTTATTTTTGCGAGTATGAGTATCTACAGCAGAAAGCGAATACCAGTCATAAATAACTGATATCGCGACTTCTGTATAAAACAGATAACAAAGGAACGAACACACAGAACATTTCCATCTTGTTAGGTACCTACAAAGCGGAATTATTCAAGGAGTCCTGAAGGAGTCGAAGGGACGCGCCAGGACGACTCAATTGTGGAGCAGAGCTGGCTCGGCCGAGGGACCGGGGCCTTTTTACGGCCTATATTATTGAGCTATAAACCATAAAGGCTCCCCGCTTTATAAACGCTAAAACAAAACACGACCGACCGCATATTTCTTGTTTATTCACTCCGAGTTACATAATGTCTTGAAATAAACTTGGTGAGATTTCGAGGGTACTTTTAATTTCTTTTAATTATTTCTGGCCTCGAGGAGCGTGTGACTTGTCCGTCTATGAAAGATGTTATTACAAGATTTCATGAGAAATTAATAATAAAAAAATAGCGCCCACGTAAATACTGATGCTAGGCTAAGTTAGTAGAAAAAAAAAATGTTTAGAAATATATATTTTTCAAATACCTTCTCTACTTAGTACGTATCTACTAGATATACTGGGTACTCGATTAGAAGACTGACTGCTGTTTCACAGACAAAGTGCCATAGGCACTTGTCCCACCGCCGGCGAGGAAGCGACCACAGAAGAGAGAGGTAAAATAAAATCTTCTTCTGTGGAAGCGACGAACTATCGACTATTTTCTCGCTCAAGAAACGTATAATAGATATATATATATAGCGTGAATTAAAGAGACATATACTAATAGTTGATCGCTGACTGTTCGCACTCCCGCGAGAACAAGAGAGTTCTTGCCGACAGTGTGAGTTTTTTTTTTTTTATGCTACGCGGTGGCGAGACTAGTGCACTAGTTTGTCGCAGCGACAAGAGATATTGAATATTGCCCCGTCCGAGCGATTGGTGCGAGTAATCTCCCGTCGCACTCATATACTCGCTATAGCCCAGCGATAAAACTATCGGAACTATAGATAGATAGATAACTCTTTATTGTTCACATCAGAAATAACATAAAAATGACCAAAAAACACCTGAAAACTAGTGTAACAACTGGCGGCCTTATCGCTTAAAGCGATCTCTTCCAGGCAACCTTAGCATGGATAGGATTTGTATAGAAGAGGTAGGGGACGGGGCTATACACTCGTTTCTAGAATCGTTTTATTCGCTGCTCGCTCATCGTCTGCGGCAGGACAAGTCTCTAAGCGCACGTCGAAATGTATGAAACAAATTCGTGTTGTCGGATTTGCTTCCTACTGAAAGTTGTCAATAACTACATTGATATCTAAGAGTATTTCGATCGTCTAACCGAACATCCAGAATAGTAGGTAGAGAATTAGGTACACTATAATTGCGCTCACTAAATATACCTAGTACCCAATGATATTTTACGTACGATAGGTTGAGATAGGTTTTTATGTTCAAAATGGCGCTTTGGATTCGGCTCCGACGCAGTCTGCTTATATTCGGGTTGCTATAAGGCATAGATCACACTAGGTACCGTATTACGAGATTTGTTGTTCCTAAAAAAAGTCATCAAAGTTTGAGGAAGGCGAGGGTCGCGAGACGTGCGCCCAGGCGTTCTCATTGGCTATGTCAAGGTTACGCCTACTCACGCCTTACAATCAACCAATCAGAGTATTTTCTTATACGTGTATTTAGACTGATGCGTGGTGCGCTTCGAGCGTTCTGAATGTAGAATGAATGTAGAATGTCTGTTCTAGGGTGTGATCTGTGCTATAAGGTTACAGCTGGTTGAGTGCAACAGAAGACGCGAAAAGTTAGAGAGCAAAAGTGATATCTATAATGAAATCTGTCTTATAAAGTCAGATTTGCGGGGCCTTATTAAGCGCGCTAAATTTGTATCTCAAGTAAAATATAATTGGGAGTACCTTAATCAATAAAGAACGTACCTATATTATATTACAAAACATTTAAATGTGTTTTTAATTATTTTCAAGTAACATTATTTGTAATATATTGTATGGATTATAATTCAATTAATCTCAGGATTCTTACCGTATAGATAACTGATTACCAAATGTAATGAAGTCTATAAAATTAAGTATCCATTAACCTTTTGCCAGCGAGCCGCAACTATAGACTTTAATTAGCGAGGACGCAAACGATGTCAATTACTTTGGCTGTTTTGTAGCGGAACAATTCTTGTTTTAGAATGGAATTCAACTACATGTACCAATTTTATTTTACTAATGTAGTTCAATGACTAATACTTACATTTTTTACCTAAGGCACCTCTCAGGGTTTGCAAGCTGAAGGGGCAATGGGCAGGACACATCACTCGAAGAATCGATAGCCGATGGGGAAGAAAGTTTCTTGAGTGGCAACCACGTACCGGAAGACGCAGCTTAGGCAGGCCTCCCCCTAGATGGACTGTCGACATTGTAAAAGTCGCGAGCAACCAGTGGATGCAAATGGCCAATCGTCGTTCAGTGTGGCGCTTAAAGGGGGAGGCCTATGTTCAGCAGTGGACGGCTTACGGCTGCTTATGATGACGATGATATGTACCTCTACCCCGCTGCCATCAATCGTGGGGATTATGGAACACCCCTAACCTTTTATTGTAATGGGAGATCTTTTTTCCGCTGTGGACGTCTCACTGTGACGCATGACGTACTCGCTGTGACGATGATGATGATGATTTTCAGACATAATGGTGTCGATTCAGTTATACCAATCTCTAAACTAAAATCATGTGATAGGACTAAAATTCAATGCGTCTTTTTTTCAATGAGTCGTCGTCAATGTGTTAGCTGGTTGGCGAAAATTTGAGATCTGTCAAAGTTAGTTAGGCTTAGAAAACGGAACAACAGAATCGCTTTATGTACCAAAGTTAGAAATAAGTTAACGACTCAAATAACCCATTAAAACGCTACAGTCAAGCTCAGCTTAAATGCGCGGCTCTCATATAATATTTTATTTCCAATTTTCATGCTCACTTCACAAACCACGTACTGAGAGCTAAGCACTGGGGTGTTCATAAGATCGCAGTATCGCGCTGTTATGCGAAGAATGGGACCTCGGATACCGCAATTCTATTTCGCATAGCCGTCCTAGGTGATGAAATATTTCATTTCAAATACTAAATAGAAAATAGGATTAAAATCTACCAGAAATACTACGCCTGTATCTACAAAATGTGGATTTCATCTCTCATTACATAAACTAAGCTCAAATCTTTACTAACTAATATAATGAAGAGGTGTAAGAAATTATGTAAATAAGAGTGCCAATGGCCATAGAAATATGTGTAACTCGATTGTAGTAATTTATAAGGACGTAAGATGTCGCTGGAGCTTTAAACAAGATCTTCACAGTTTCTGCTTTACTTGAAATAGAAACCCAAGGTAACTCATTCGTAATGGTACGGAGAAAAAAAGCAACTGGTTAGGATTATTTTTGCATTACATGTATATAGGAATATTAATAAATTATTATATATAATTATATTAATATATAATTATTTTACAGAAATATCAATAAAATTGCAATTTTTTTATTTTATTTGCAAAACACGAAGGTTTTACGAAAGACAAAACTAGGTTCTCAAGAGATGGCGTTGAAAACGTTATTTTTGGAAACATATTTTTACGTCATATATTGGAATCTAATACTACTACTGAAACTTACCCAGCAGACTCTGGATTATGGAGTTCGGTCCGGAAGCCCATTAGAGCCATAATCCACCGCACGAGGCATGTACAGATTAGTGCATTGCACATTTCATCGGATTTGTATTCCACACCCAAAAAGCCATACTTATTTCGAATGCATATGTATATCCACTAGGTGTGCAAAAATAATTAAAAGTATGGCTATAAAAGTTCTAAAAAACTATAAGGTATAGGCAAATAAGTAACTCAAATCTTACTTAAACAAGTAAGTATACACATTGTTTTTTTGAGAGTCTTTTACCCGACTGCTCAATAAGGAAGATAATGTTTTGGGGCGTATACTGTAAGTATGTGAGTGAAACTAGCTTCAAATAGACACTTGACAACGATATCCCTAGTAGAGTTCAAACAAGAGTTCTTATCAGTACTTGCCTTCTCATAGTTTCCTATTCACACAAATACCTAACAACTAGACATAATCTTTTAAACTTTTCGAACTTTCAAACTCGAGCTCTTCATTGACTAAGAAAATTAATTAAATTATTATCTCGAGCCGAATTGGTTACGGGCAGTTAAATTGTGAAATCGTGAAACTCGTCAATGTTTGAATTGGTTTTAGTTGGAAGCATAGAAAATCTACACGAAACGAATAACAATCTCATACAAAAATGTGTACCCCAGAAAAATCTGCATAAAACTAGATTGCGCTTACGCTTAGGCAGATGATGTTCAAACCGCTATTAAAGTCGATGAAAATATGGTTTTGGTATAATATGTCCGTTCAAATTAGATTACAATACACGACGTAAAAAAATATGTTTCCAAAATTAACGTTTTCAACCCTATCTCTTGAGAACCAAGCGAGTTCTGCAAATAATTAATAATCTGACATTATTAATGCAAAAATAAACATTACAAGTCGCATTTTTTCTCCGTCCCGTTAGGTACGATTCAGTTAGCTTGGGTTTCTATTTCAGGAAGAAATTTTGACGATCATGTCACAGATTAAAGCACTCTAGCGGCATCGTATGTCCTTATCAGTACTACGATCGAGTTACGCATCTTTCAATGGACATTAGCACTCTTAGTATATTTTCTCTATGGTTTGGAAGTTACCGTACAATTGGCTGGCAAGGCGTTTTAGTGGCCGGCCATGTTGGGAATCCGCAACAAACTAACTTTGTTTAAATTCGACATCGGCCAGTTGACTCGGGCTCTCTGATTCGAATTTGACTCGCTGCACTCCAGATTTGGTCGCCAACTAGTTTTAGCTTTCACGGTTATCGGCTCTGAGCTAGTTATTTGCAATAATGTAATGGGGGTTCTTTTTCTTTATTTGTTGTTATTACAAAACTATTTCGAGGAATAGCCTTAGAATGTTATAGGTAGTGTGATCACTACCTATAACATAAAAATCGATAATAGTAATGATTTATCAGTATTTCAGGCTATAAATGAACGACTTTCATTTGACCTTGTGATGACGTCACCCGTGGCTAAATACAAAGAAATACCTGAACCTACAAACGAAAGAAGTGCCGATTGTTCGATGTCATAGCATTGTCAATGTCATCAACAACGGGAGTTTTGGCGGGAACGTGAAGAAGTCATGTCGCGTCATTGTATTATTTTCCAAAACTTGTGTTATTTTGAGTGGTAATGTGCACAAATGGTGGATTTTTATCCATTAAGTGTTCGTCATTAAGTTTTGGTGAAAAGTAGAATGTTGTGAAACGTGACTCTTCGTGTTGTTTCTAAAACTCCATAGAAATATTTACTAAAGTCTCCACTACTTTAATGGAGCATGACGTGGACTTGACCCTCAATGACCATGACTGAAACTTGTATAAATTGTGAAATATTTTACTTCACTTGGAATATTGCAATACTTGACACTGGCTAAATAATTTTGTGGAAAAAAATCATAAGAAAAAATAAAGTAAACATAACCTCTCAAAATTTAAAGAGAATATTAATCACTACGTATACTACGTTTAAGAGGCGGGACTCCCATAAGACAATTTGAGATTCTAGTGTGAATGTCAAAAACAGGACCGTCCCGTTTGTGTCTGGAACGGAGACGACTGAGCGAGATGGATAACAGAGCAAGTGAGAGAAACATAGTCGACATAGTTTAGCCCCGCTTCATACTTTATTTATTCACTATGATGTTGCTATAGACTGGAGTGGAAGCAACGACCTCGATATTGAAATCCAAATATGACGTCACCAGCCACGAGAAATTTCCAAATTTCAATAATTAATTATAAAATAATTACAGTAAAAATAAATTGGTTTCTTAAATTACTATCAGAAATATTTATTGGCCTTAAATAAAATTGGTTATTTATATATATACAGTTATATAAATAAATCTACATACAATTAAGTAGGCTATTACAGACAAGTCACTTTTACAAATAAAACTATGTTTAGAGTTAAATAGGCAAACTAATGAGTAATTTAGACAATTTAATAATATTATGACAGGTAGCTATTTAAGGCTTTGCTCCGTTTGTTCATTACACAAAAATGAGGATTCCGAGAATTGCACTATTTCAAGACATTATATTATACCATAATATGTTGAAGTAGTATATTTATATAGTATATATATTATATATATATACTACTTCCACTTTTTTTTTTTTATCTTCTACATATTAGGGTATAATATGATTGGAAAAAATTAAAACGGAATTTTTCTTGTAAACCAACGCAGGGCGGGCAGCAGCACCTTTTCATAAATAGTGAGTGTTCTGCAATCCCCAAACATGGGGATAAACGATATGTTTTTCCGGGATTAATATCCCTAATGATGAAAACTCTTTCATAATTCGTATCATAAGTACTTAACTATAAGTAGGTAAGCACTTTAACCTACACCTACCTAAGTACCTACATGCACATACTTTCGTATAGTCACATACTAGATCTACAGGTAAACAAGAAATTCCCGCTTCGTTAAACATGCAACTTATATTCCATACGTTGAGCTAAAACATACTAAAACAACCCCTTTCATTCTAACATCACTCACCGTGCAGGTCACAGATGGCGCCACGCACCACCAACAGTTTCGTGTACCGAAGTGACAATTTAAACATCCCCGCAAAGTTCCACACTTCTTGCTTCCCTCTAGCACTCCCTCACAGAAATAATGTGAAAACTTTACCTTCTTTTTACTGCGTCCAGAAAGCGAGCGATTTTCACTCGCTTATTTGCTGATAGCAAAGCGTGGCTAAATTAGGTTTGGTGCAAAGATGAAAATCAGACTAATGTTATAAACGCGAAAGTTTGTGCGTAAGTGTGTAAGTAGGTAATTATGCAAGTGTGTTTGTTCCCAGATTTGGATGAAATTTGGTATGGAGGTAGCTTATACCCTGAATTAGGACATATATAGGCTACTTTTACTTATCCTGGTAAAGTAATCGTTTTCTGTAGAATAGCGGGTGAAACCGCGGGGCGCTGCTAGTAATACTATATTTTTTTAAATAATAATGCTTACGTTCATAGTTTCCCATTAGGGTTCGGCATCGGGGATGCCATGGCACACAAACACAAATCTAACGCCAAACAGAAAAGTTATTTAAAGTCATCTTTCATAAATATACCTGTCTCGGCCGGGAATCGAACGGACCACCACCTGCTCAGACGCGCTACAAACTAAGCCAGGAGAGCCTTCATTCATTTGCTTATGACTAATTGGGCGTTTGACTACAGCTCACCTGACAAATAAATCACAATGAACAAACACAAACATAATCATCACTGCAAGTCCAACTTATTCGAGACAGGACCTACATAATTATGGAGGTGCCCTACACATCTTACACACTCATTCACAAACTTACACACCCTCAAATGCAAACACACGTAATCAGTCCGCATCTTCAGTCTACCAGTGAACATGGCGCATGCAATCCTGAAATATCGGGAACTCAACAAAAATAATAACCGTGGTAAATATCCCGTGAGTACTAATAGTAATGAATTTATGTTGTTTTTTTTTTAAATATATTTATTTCATCTTCGGCAATTTATTGGCTGGCATACAAATTCTAAATTAATATGTACCTACGTAATTTTACTGTATATTGTTTCGGCATACATAAGTAGTAAGTAAATAGGAGAAGCCACTGACTCCCGACACACGGTCTATGACTAGTTTGGGAGTCTCTGGAATCAACACTATAGCTGTAATTTTCCCAAATAAATGATTTGACTTTATAAATGATTTATCGTAATGCGGTCTATGGTGAAGAATGCTTGCCTACATGAGGTGCCTATTTATTAGAAAACCATACATAATTTATGGAACACCGAGGCAGAAAGCATCGCACTGCATTGCACCTGCCTTTGCCGTACGTATTTAAAAAGAGAAATATTAAGACTGGCTCAGATTCCAACACACTCGTGGTTAGAGCATTTGGGCGAGGTACGAATTATAATTGGGTTACGGTTAGTTAAACACAGGCAATCGGCACAGCCCGCTAATTAACAGAGCTGTGGCAATTATGGTTGAGCAATTGAACGCAAGCCGGTCACCCGGAATGGGTGTTATGTTAACTGTTAGTTCGCAGATGAAATGATAGACCGTCTTGTCTAACTCAGATACAATTGTTCTGGATCTCGAATTTGAATGTGAAGTTATCGACTTCAAAGACAGTAAATTACGTGATAAATGTACCGGAATACAGTGAATTCCTCTAAGGGATAATCCACAGTAGTTGTAGGTGAAGACAACATGCAATAGTATTGCGAGAAACTATAATTATACGTAAATATAGGTAAATGATATAAATAATTACCATTGAATTTTTTTGTGTCATATTTTTGGAGCATTTCCAGTATTTCAGTCAATTTATGGACACAGTATTAAAACTACGGAACTCTAAAAACCGTAGGTGATTCACACCATAGTGCGCAAGGACCAACTGTTTTAGACCACATGGGCGATTCAAAGCGTGGTCCGAGCTACGTGTGGTGTGAGATGCCCGCGTACCCAATGCAAAGATGGAGATTGTGTTACTTATCACCACACTTATATTATAAATGCGAAAGTTTGTGTATAAGTGTGTATGCAAGTAGGAACGTATGTAAGTGTGTATATTCCCGTTCAACTCTGTAACGGCTGAATGGATTTGACTGAAATTGTGTACTTAGGATACTTTTTATCCCGGAAAAATATTCGGTTTCTGTAGAATAGCGGGTAAACCGCGGATCGCAGCTAGTACTCCAATAAACCAATATAACTATAGACATACAAACTAATAATTATAATACATAGTAATAAGTTAATTACTTATGATAACGATAATATACCAATAAATACAGAAATAAAATTTACATAAAATAAACACATCTATATAAGAATATGAAATAATTATATTTCATTTTTATCTATAAATTAAGTATATAAAAATAAAATTATCAACAATTCGAGGTAGCAACTGCAAAAGGTGGTGATCTTTGAAAACAGCGAGAAATGGAGCATGTCTGATAGATATAGGCAATGCGTTCCACAACTGGACTGCCTAGAATGCAAACGATTTACCATAAAAAGCCCAGCCACGGCTGTATAGTAAAAGCATTATTATTATTTTTTTAACTACCGCAAGTTCCTAAAGTAATGGCATCACTATCTTTTGTATATAGTACGAGTACTTGCCGTCGTCTGAAAAACTTATCGCCTTTATACTTCTGCCAAAAACACGCCTTCGCTACAAAAGCCGTCGTAGAAAAATTAGGCATATTAAAGGCATCACCTAAAAGTCTCCTTTTAAATTAAGTGCGTTTAATTTAGACGAACCCATTTTCGTAAATGTAAGTGGATGTTAGGCGAATAACGTTGACGGTAAAGGATTTAGGTCACTTCCTAGCGGATCCTTACGAGGGTTGTCTCAAGTCTCCATCTCGGAGCCGAATGTTTACCTTCCCCTGTATTAACGCACCTTCGGGCTTTTTAAGTGGGTATGTAAACATAACTGGGCAGTAAATCAGGGAATTCAAGGAGACGAGGCTTTTAAGGGACTGACTAAAAGGGCCACTATTAAATAATAAATTGTCTTCTTAATTGTAAATAACATTTATCATGTTGTTATTGTTTTCAGCTTATTGCATCTCACTACTGGGAAAAGGCCTTCCTTTATTTACGGGCCACTATAAAAGGTGTCGATTTCGTCGCGTCATCTTTAAATTTTTAAGGTAATTTTCTAGTAATAATTTGAAAATAAAATAAATACCGTACCGGGTCTATTAGCATAGGCGTTGTGAGGCAGATGGCATAGTAAAAGAGAGATACACAGCAGATGATGATGAAAGTTAATAATTTACACAGAAAACTTAAAAAAAAATATACTATGATATAAAACTAAATAATATTTTTTTTGTTGAAAAAGTTCATGCAAACAGCATTGAATAATAGGAATTAAATAATATGAATGCCTAACTCAACTCTATTATTTTCAGCGTCGATTGGAATGAAGCGTCACGCGTCATAGATTTTTAGAATGTTTTATCAAAATAGAGATATCAACATCCACTCTTTTTGTTCCGGACCGAATGAAAAATGAATATATTTTCACCCGGAATCAAATACTATTGGTAAAGAGACAATAGAGTCTCATTTATTTGTCTCAAAAATAAAACAAATTATACAAACAAGACAAATAACGTAACCCCCGAATACTGAAACGCTTGTTAACTTTGACGTCTGATTAGGTCTATTGCCGTCTTTTTCATTTGCTTAGTGCCAGACAAAGGCAGTATTAGAATTAATCCGTTGTCAAAGTTAAGAAGCGTTTCAGTATTCGGGGGTAAGTAAACTAAATTACAAAGGAGCAAAAACAAAACACGTATAAATATAAAAATACCCGATAATTTTGTCTTATTTTTATGAAGCTTACAATTAATTTATAATTATAAATATTTTCTTATCAGCTCTTAGACGCCCACTAATGGACGAAGCCTCCTCAATTGGGGGGTTGCCATAATCCCTTGGCAGGTGGTTTGGAGATCGCAGAATGTTCACCGTTTACTAAAAGGATGCCGCTGCCCGTCCTCCGGTGGTTCTGGTTGAAGTTTTAAGACATACCCTGGTCCATATGATTATACATACTTAATTATATTATCATTATAAATTGCTACAGCATAAGTCATGTCTATCACCGAAAATTTTTGAACTAAGTATCTACCTCAACGTCACTATCCAAGGCGTTTCTGAACATTCTATCACATTTTCAAAATACGGAACCATAAAAACAATGGTGCCATAAAGTCTTTGGAAAGAATTACGTTGTCAATATAGCCGTGCCTACCTGCGCTATTTGGAGGAAAATAAATAACTAGAGCCCAATCTATACGACCGTTCATCTCAAAGGTCTGCAAGTAAATAAGGCATTGTCCCAAAATCCGGCTAGGGTCATGATCCTTTTCTTTTTTGTCATGATTTTTCCTGAACTCAGGCGGGATTGGGACACTAATGAGGGGCGAAGTTAATGAACGTTATTATTCACACATTTTCTGTTTTATTCCGAAAATTCACGTTATTTTTGTATGTTTTGAGTGCACACTGAAATTAAATACGTACACGTTTCTTTTACTTACCTGTTTAATTTTATAACTTTTACTTACCTGTTTAATTTTATTAAAAACTAGTCCAAGAGAACTAATTGAATAAATCGTATGATTTATTTTAATGTTGCCTTTTTGTTAGCTAAAGCTAAGGCATCCATCTGTCTGCATGGTACGATCGGACGGATTGCATCAAACGTCGTTATATTAGATGGTGGTAGCGCGTCCACTGTATCCGCCGCAATCGAATTGCCGACGCGACTACTATACACGGGCTTTGATTTATTCGAAAAGGGTAGCTAGACATTAATTTGAGTAAATGAAACAAAGTACAATATACTGCCGGTAATTATTTACAATAGAAGCAATCGGTTTATTGTTTCTGCTAGTACGTCCTGCCGACCGACAGACAACGGCGATTGTCCGATGCTTGCGGTCCGTCCGATGGGCTAAGTTGACATGCATGTCACACCATGCCAATAATTCTAAAAGGCAAAGTGGGCGATTAACTAATAAAAAGCACAAGATTTAAACAAAGAGGCAAAGATCCACAATTTCTACGGATGGCTAAAAAAGTAGACGAAATCAGAAAGCAAGCGGGGAGGCAATCAGGGGGCAAGCGGCGACCAGATCGTTTTGTCCGATACATTTCGACGTCATTACGGCTCTAATAAAATAATAACAAAAGAAGTCAAGATGAGTTAGGGGAATTCATTACCTCTACTTAAATTGCATTTTCTAACGTGTCGCTTACTAACGTTACACTCTATTAAATTTAATGCAGTCTACACGCTAAGTTAAAGTTAGTCGTGCAGCATTAGCGAAATTAAGTCGTAATTTAATAAGTAAGCGAGTAGCGAGCCAAGTGCCATGTCTCGCTGCCGGAGTTCGATACAGCCAGGAACTCAAGAAATACCTAGTTCTAGACAGCTTTATGTAAGTAGTGGTATTGATGTCGGAATTTCATAACGCACGTACGTGATACGGTTTTGGTATTATATAAAGTGAATGCTATATTGAGTTCAGAACTCAAAACTCCATTCAGCAAATATATGAGTTGGTTAAAAATGAATTTCTAAAGTAGGGCAGTACGTAATTGAAGTTGTGGCAAATATTGTTATTAAAAGAAAAACAAAAAACCCGACTACAAAATGTAGCCTACTCCTGGCATCGATAGGAATCTAACGACACTTGAAAATCGGTCAAGCCGATTAGGCTACAGGAGGTAAGATAGTGAACACACAAACACATATACCTACAAACTAGCATACCTACACATACCTAAAAAACATTATTCTCCTTCTAGGGCAGTCGGATAAAAATTATATATGGGGTAAAAAAAGTTACATCACTAAACCTACCCAAAATAATTGGAGTGACCAATTATTTGGATTTAGCACAACTGCAACGTTGCTGCAATCGTAAACTATAATTTTCTTAATGTTTCCTAAATTTAATGGTCTCAACACGCTTGCAATCGAAATTTCTTCTTTTCATAGGTTGTACTTGTACCTAACCTGTCTTGTATTATGTATTCGGTCGTTTTCTTTCAAAGTACCTACATCATCATTATGTTTTGGTTATTTTAAATTTCATTATGGATTTCTAGCCTGCCCTCGCGATTACTCTCGCATAAGCTACAGTAATTTCAAGATCCCATTTCATCTCTTTAGAGGTTGATTTTCGAAAAACCCTGAGACCTGCCTTTTTGATTTTTTATGCTTAGTGAACAAACCGAGTTTCATTGGCTTATCAGGAAAAAAAATTTTTTTTTCATACAAGCTTTAAGGACCCATTTTACCACTTTAGAGATACAATTTCGCAAAGTCCGTTCTTATTGTGCACCTAGATCATTTAAAACTATTGGGTTCAAATTTCGCGTCTCTATAATAAGCGATTTGGTCTGTGCGTTGATTCCTAGAAAAGGTCTTGTTATTTAATATCACACTAATATTATAAATGCGAAAGTTTGTGTGTAAGTATGTAAGTGTGTTTGTTCCCTTTCAACTCTGTAACGGCTGAACGGATTTTAATGAAATTTGGTATGGAAGTAGCTTACTCCCTGGATTTACACATAGGCTACTATTCCGATACATTTTACGGTTCGTGTAGTATAGTGGGTGAAAAGGCGGGGCGCAGCTAGTATATTATAGATTAGTAGTGAGGCTTTTATTAAAACTTTACTTCCAATACATATGGTTTAAAGCGAGTATTTTTTTACAATAAAACCAGTGAAGTGACTTTGTAGACATCTAAATGGACTTGCAAAGAGACAGAACAAGTGGAATCAGTTGCCAGAAAATTCACCATCTAATATCCGACAATGTTCTAAAGTTTATAGCAGACACAGATTGCATGCATTGTCGAATCCAGGAGTGACAGTCATAGTACTGGATAGACAAAGGGGCGACATACCATTGATGTTTGACACGAGATAATTCTATCACAAGACATTGTATCTAAGTGTAACCTCAGGTTTATGAAACGTATGTTAACTTTGACAACCGGTTAAGTCTATTGCTGTCTTTGTCATTTGTTTAGTGTTAGACAAAAGCAGCATTAGAAATAATCTGTTGTCAAAGTTAAAAAACGTTTCAGAAACCTGAGGTTAGTCATGCTAATACTTATGCAAGGTCATGGTACGTATCTACGCCACCTGGTGCTTATAACTTGTGCAACCTAAATCGGCACCCTTTAAAAGGGAGGACCTTGCTCAGTAGTGGCCGTCTTCAGGCTGACGATAACCTCTAACCAAAGTAATCACACGTACTATTATAAAAACTGTTCTCTCAAAGGCTCGCACTATAATATTTCAGTTCCGATAACTTGATGGGTAGCTCCCGAAATCGTTTATCAATAAGATCGTTAGAAAGCAAGATAAGGAGCAAGACAGTTATTATAATGTTAGTTGTTTAGTTCAGTTTGACATCAGTATGATTACCACGTACCGTACATTAATATTGCAAAGCGGTTTTGGGTAAAGTTTAGGATATACCGCTACAGAGTTGCGAGGATTTACAAAATACCTACACAAGTTGAACAAATCCCGCCGTAATGCAGATGCGCTGAGCTTTTATTTCACGGTGTATTTGAATATTGTTTTGCACAATAACATTGCGAGAGAGAATTCTAAATCGACTCGAACTCTATATCAATATGCTAAACATTTCAGGTTTCAAGCATCAACAATTAATTATTGGTTTATTTATTTAAATAGATGGCTATGTCCTGGATGGACCTGTCTATAACTGCATGGAGATTATTTTAATGGTGACATTATTGTTTTCTTATAAATCAATTAAAGAAATATAAGTTTAAAAAACTAAAACTCGCCTACGTAAAAGTATGAAACAAGAAAATATTACACATACTAACACACATAAGCTGCTCACATATATATTGATATATTTAACATATTTAGAATGTACTAATGAAGCACTTTATTTTGATTCCAAACAAGACATTTCTACTTCAAAATTATTGTTTTTGTTTTGTTATTTTGTTATAGATTCCACCATGTTGGATTTAGTATAATTCCGTATAGCCTATGACAAGCAGTCTGTGAAGACGCATCGATAGATACCTATCTTATCAAAATCTGATAAGCGGCTTAGGAGATTAGAGGGAACATATGAATATACTTACATACATACATTCACAGACTGTCAAACTCATAACGACAACGAAAAGGGAGTTTTTCGTCGTCGGGAAACAATAACAAAGTATGATAAAATAGAACAAGCTCTTTATGATAATTTTGTTACTTTTTATGGTCGATTGGCACGTAGCTTTGAACTGTTTTACTTCTCAAAGGCAGGTAGGTACGTATTTAATTTTTATTCTAGCCTAGAATACAGAATTCTCCCTATTATATAATTCTGTCGTTGCCTATAATTTAGTATGAATGTTCGACAGTTGTACACATTGACGTAAAATAAAATATTTCTGGTAATCTCAAACAGCTAATATAATGATTTGATGTCTAACCTCTAAAGCTACTTCCGGCGCGATGTGAGGTTCGGCTCAAGCTGTGGCAGGAAGTACACGTACCGTGCCTTGACTTTGAAGCTGCTTAGGGTACATCCGGTCCGCTTTGACCCTATTGTTGGTTTGGGTATCTCAAAAGGAGCTACTGGAGCCCGTACTCTCGTCTTATCCAATATTTACAGGATATATAAGAATTATCGCACGCAATAACTATTCAAGGGCCACGTTTTTTTTTAATGGATGACGAAGCTTTTGGTCTCTAACGTCCTCCACATCTATAACCGGACTTTTCGTGCCACGGCTGTTTCACTCGCATATTTATCCTAATCCTAACTAATATTATAATTCAGAGAAATACAGCCGCAGTCGTATCAGAACCAATAAAGCTTTGAGGTATGAAAATGAATACGTTCGTCTCGACGAAAAAACGTCGCTTGTGCAATTCAGAACTCCCTACAATACAATTGTCCATAAAAAAATGACAAAATGCATCAACGTCATCTAGCGAAGCGATCTTGATAAGGTGTTACCGTATATCATAAATACGGACATAGAATACTTTTTTATGTCCACGCGAACGAATTCGCGGGTAACAACTGGTATAATATATATCATGTACAAAGTGTCATTTTTCAAAAAGTGTTTTTGTACTGGTATCTATCTATCATCATAATCATATAAAATGTTTAAAGAAATATACATTACTAGTACTTCGCACCGAACTGAGAGCTCGCAAGCCCTATAACTCCACAATCCCAGGGCCGCTAGTCTCGACTTTTCGCTATGCACTTTGCGACCGAATTCGGTCGCTATGACGCAAAATTCAACGCTATTTTTGCGTTTTTTCAGAACAATTACTGTTCGTAGTCGAATTTTTGCGTCATAGCGACCGAAGTCAGTCCCTATGGCGCAAAATTCAACGCTATGTTTGCGTTTTTTCATTAACAATTTGTGTTCGTTGTTGAATATTTGCGTCATAGCGACCGAATTCGGTCGCAAAGTGCCGTAGCGAAAAGTCGAGACTAGCGCCCCTGGACTGATTTTGCACAATTTGTGAACAACTATATTTGCCCAACTTGAAAATTGTATTGAAAATCTAACTGAAAATTAGATCTATCACTAGCTTATCGCACGTTTGACTACAAACAGTTTTGGAATCGCATTTTAACTAACATTATCTTAATTGCAAACCTTCGAATCTTGCTACTGAGCTATCAAAAAATCAGACGACTTGAGAACCTCCTCCTTTTTTTGGGAAGTCGGTTAAAAAGTTTTTGAATCGACTGGATTTAATTGAAATCGCTCCGTTAATGAATTCAGTATCTCGTTAAAAGGATGACGTGATTGCATTTGCTGGGGATTATAATTTTAGCGGTAGATTTACTTCCAATGCATTAATTTTTATCTTATTTTGCGTACTAATAAATTCGAAATGCTTATTTGCAGACTGACAAGGATTTTACACGATTTACATCATTATTCTTTGATATAAAAAAACATGACAATGACGTCGATTCTGTTATATCATTTTCTTAACTAAACCAAAGACTATAAACTAAATTTAACAACTCCAAAATGTCCACCATTTTCTCAGATATTGAAATGAAAAGAGTTGCAGATAATTTTAGTCCTGTCAAATTGATTTAGTTTAGTACGTAGTTCAACAAGAAAGTTTAAATAATACAGAACATTGCATAATTGATTTGGCTGTTATCATTTGATAGTTTAGCTGGTGCTGGTCGTCTCCACAGCGTATTTATGTATATTAAAAAAAAAGCTCCGTTAAAATAAAAATCCCACAAGCAGATGTATATTTGTTTATGTAATTTTAACAAGCAAGCCCAACATCCAAAAGTCGGCAATTAAAAGGAGAACTCGCCAAAATGTTCATCAAATTCGCAATCAGACCTTATTCAGTTTGGGAATTAGGCCAATGGTGCCGTGTAACCAGAGTCCTCGAGAGTTTCGCAAATAAATTCTCCGGCCCTTGAGCAAACACGACCCGTGATTGCACGGATACCTAGCTATTATTGTAACTGTACTACTACGTCCGTTTCCTTCGAATCTGATTCGAAATACAGCTCTGCTGTTTGTATCTTAAATGATGGCGCGGTACATAAACCTGACGGTATACTAAATATTACCTATAACTATCATTTTTATTTCAATACTAGCGATCTGCCCCGGCTTCGCATGGGTACCAAACTTCACAGAATCACTCGCTGGGCTAATCTGAGGATTTCCTCAGAATTTCTTAAAAGCGATCTAGCCATTTTGGATACACGCATCAAATTTTATATATTATATAAAATATGCTACGCTGCGTGGTTTTAGCCGTTATTTTCCAACTTTCACATAATTTTCCGATATAATATAAGTATCAGAAGTTCGTCCTCATGTTACACACTTTTCCTCGCCAAAATTTATCAAGATGTTTTCAGTTGCTTGGTCGTGAACAAAAACCATCATCATCATCCACAGCGTTCTTTATCTGTTTTTTTATTTAAGCTGGGTATAGGCCTCTCTCGCTGTGCCACCTGCCTTGGCCTTGGGCCAATAAGATCCAAAACATTCCTAGAGACAAAACAATTCATTTACCTAGCTAGATGAATATTCAGTCAACCTTACTATGCGAAAGACGTTACATAATATTCTTAATGTATCCCATCAAGACCCATTCAAGGAAAACCAACGTCTCCCACAAAAACATGCCACGAAAAATTACTAAACCGCGTACATATTCGGCTTTCACTCGGCTCTCCCGGCCAGTAATACAGACTTGGATTGGAGCTGGTAAATTCTCCTGGTAGTAAGGCAAAAAACGGAAAAGAAATACAAAAGGCGCAAACCGACAAGATTACACGGGGCATTAGGGCGATGAAATATCCACTGTGGGAGGCAGGAAATAAGGCACATATAAAATCGTGTAATATATTGGCAGACGTGTTCGTGAGCTTCATTTGGGCAAAGGGAGGTCAAACACTTAAACTCCGGAGATACAAGATTGCAGACGAGTTGAGCCAAACGAAGCAAGCCTTATGAATCGCTTTCGTGCATGCAAGGTGGAGTTTTGAGGCTGGCTGTGTAAATAAACTAGCTATTTCGGTGATACGTGGCCACTTGACTGTTGAATGTTCGCTGAACTTTCGCCGACAGAAATATTTTCAGATCATATTTGTATATAGAGCTCAATTTTAAAGCGGGCTTAGTGTATTTTTTGATGAAAATAATTTATTATACGCGATCTTTATTGGAGAACTTCATTTTGGATAGAAAAAGGTTTTCCAGATTTTTTTTATCTATGGTCCTAAAAAGATATTCTGGCCCAAAGGTCGTTAATTAAAATGTCAACCAAAATCAGTTTGTAGTTTACTGAGACTAAATGTTTCGCGAATTCCAGGTTGGGCTCTCAGTTCGCACAGACGTATTTATTTTGATAACTGATGAAACATATTTTGGACATCTATAGACAATGTGTTACTGTTACTTATATTTTTGTTCCGAAAGGTGGAACATTATTGAAAGGTAGTTACTCATCATCATGAACAACTTTGACTATGGGAACAACCCAGTAATAGCAAAAAAAATATCAACTGTTCCATAGAAACATGTCACTGACACTCGATAAAATGTATGGATCAATAGATTTTTTTTCGCGATTTCGGGTTTGGTTCTAAATAAAAGTTGTTCATAATGATGAGTGCTTACATACCTTTCAATATTGTTTCACCTTACAGTAACACTCAGTTTATAAAAGAACAAGCCCTTTTCTAGGAATCAACGCACAGACCAAATTGCTCATTATAAAGAAGTGAAATTTGAAAATGGTCCTCAAATGGTCTAGGTGAACAATAAGAACAGATTTTGCGAAATTCCATCTCTAAAGGTAAAATGAACCCCAAAGTTTGTATGGAAATAAAATAAAAAGTCATGCTAAGCCAATGAAACTCGGTTTGTGTGCTTAAAAAATAAAGAAAGGATTTTTCAAACCTTTTTCTCGAAAATCTAACCTAAACAGGTGAAATATGATATTATATTCACTGTATGCTCTGTATGTATGTATTCGCTGTATTATTATGCGATGGAAGCCATACGTGCAGTCTAGTGACACTATATATATAATATACTTCAACTAAATACGAAAAGTTAGTAATTTTATAGTAAAATTATAAATATAAAATGACAAACTGCTATCAAGAAATAGTTATTGTCGAAAACATTACTAATCTACTGTCCGTCAAGTGAAAGGATGTCACAATGTCTAGTTAGTAAACTAGATTGATGAAAACACCCTGAGAACTCAGTAATATTTCACTTTATGCCGAAACACAGTCAAGCAAACTTTAGATGATGATTCCTATAGCATGAAAACCGTTTGAGTATAAAGAGAAGAAATGAAAAAATGTGTGAAAAAATGGGCTTTTTCCCTTCGAAAGGCGCGAATGCGTCGCATCACCTATTTCTAAAGGAGCGTAAATACACGCACCTTGAAGAGTGCGTTTGAATCGACACATACGTGATGATACATGCCCCTTAAGTCAACAAGTACGGAAACCCTCACATGCTCCTCTGGAACGAGCTGCCTGTATGTATCAGGCAGGCTAATTTCTTCCTATCTTTACGAACCTCGTTTATAAACACTATCTCTCTTTATGTTAATTGGCACGTATGTATAATTAGTTTTATAGTATACTAGCTGTTACTCGCGACTTCAATCGCGAAGACCTACAAAAAAAAGAGTAGTCTATGTCCGTCTCCTATACACATAAGCTATATAGCTTTCCAAAAATTTAGCTCAATCTGTTCAGCCTCCTAGCCGTGATAACGCGACAAATACCCAAACAGAGAGACAGATAGACAGAGAGACAGAGTTACTTTTGAATTTATAATATTAGTTAGGAGTCGGATTAAGATATCATAATTATTACATTTATATATAGATTGTATGTATTTTTATATTATGTGTCTACACCACGGACCGTATTTTTGTCAGTCATAATTCTGTCCATCCAAAGGTTGTCTGTAAGAAATTGCTTTGGCCGATATACTACCCATTATATTATTGCCGTATTTTTGTATCATTGTTTATTTTTAAGTTTTATTGTCTTTTGGTGTATAATAAAGTTATTATTGTATTTAAGCCCAGAGGATAACATCAGAAATTTTGCACTGTAAAGCTTTAGCTGGATTTTTACCCGACTGCTCAAGAAGGAGGATAATGTTTTTGGGGTGTGTTAATAAGTATGTAAGAACGTGAGTATGTCCAACTGTTCTTTTTTTTCCAACGCTAAAAGTTTTGGGTGTTGTAGTTTGTGTGTATTTTGTTAAGTTAATAAACTAATTTAAAAAAAACTTTTGTCAAAATAGATGGCGTGAAGGAGTTCTGAGGTAACAAACGTAAAAAAAAACAATCAAATTGAGAGCCTCTTTTTTTCGGAAGTCTGTTAAAATTAAGTTTGAGCCCATTAGTTCTGAACCATTATATACTGTATTGCAGGGCCAATGACCTCTCCCATAGTTATTTTACACAAAAGTTATGTATGTAATTGTTATAAGGATTCACATAATGTGATAACATCCTCTTATTTTTACCTTCCATAATTATCTATTGAAACTCGAACCATTTTTTTTCCCCAGAAAAATATCAGAAATTTTGCCGTTACAGAATTGAGTGAAAACAAACATGCTCACTCACACACTAATCCGCACATTAATAATAGTTAGTGTGACGTAAAAGTGCCAGAAGATGGACTTTAACTTCTGTTGTTGTATTGCTATTATATTTTTAATAATAAAAATTAGGATGCAGTTTGTTTCAAGATGTCAAACAAGAAACGCTTTGACGAAAGACTGCCAACGCCATTGCCTAAAAACTATTCTACGCCAAGATTTCTCTCCAGAATCTAGAGGTCCAATTGAAGTTCAAGATTAATGGTGTCATTACTTGAATGCTGCAATTGGGGAGACAAAACCGGAGGGTCGAAGGCGAGGAAATAATTAGAGAAACTAGTTGTTCTCTACGGACGATTAATACTCGCTCACTGGCGGATTTACAGCGGAGCGCGCGAACTTTGCTCTCGCTCAGAATTGATTTATTTCAACGGTTTCAATTGATTTCTTCGTCCAAAGGTCCCAACTATCTTCTGACGAAATTCGATAGCTTGAATATTTGCTCGCTGATGAATCGGATTACGAATACTTCGAAAAGTATTCTCGTAAATCCCATGCGAAAATATATGATACATTATGGAATTCGATATTCGTTTCCGTAGAAGGAACTTCATAAAATAGATTATAAAGATTCATAAATTAAATTAGATAGAAGGATAAATAAATTATTATTATAAACCACACAAAGTGTATTATGACAGATACCGTAGTAACAAGTAGAGTACAGACTATCGACTAGGCTTCTGATTGGCCGAGTATTGTTAAAAGCTACATAGCTTTAACAAACTTGCTAAAAAAAACTTGGTTGGTAAGTATATATGTATTGTTTTAGTAAAACGTGTATTTTACTAAAACAAGTTAGTGTAAGTGTTTTACTGAGGGTGTAGAGGGTTAAAGTAAAAATTTGTTTATTGTCGGTTTGTTTTCTGTACGTATGACAGGACTCAACTAATGCACATACTGTTACTCATTTAAAGTTCTCGTTGAACCGCATCTCTAGGACAAATACTATATGTATTGAAAAAAACTTTGCTAAGTATCGAAAATGTGTGAAAAATTGAAGAGAGCATCGGGCGCTTAGGAAAACTTTTACACCATTTTATGTCTATGTCTATTTTATTTATTAGTACTCTGTATACTGTACTGGGGACTATTAGATACTTTGTATACTACTACTTTGTGTACTTTGTATACTTTGTATACTGGGATCTATTCTGTGACGAGTTCATATTTCCTAACATCGACGATTTCCCGAAATTATCCACAGATTATTTATTTACCTCATTTATAGCCGCTACTACGAGCGGTGTTCGCATTTTCAAACAACTGGCCGTATTACTAAGCCTACAACTGTACTGTTCAGAAAACATTGCTTTTATAAAGATTCCAGAGAAATATCTTAATTTCGGGCTAATAAACGAATATTCTATTGAGCAGTGATAAATTGCATTGCTAACAATTTAAAATAAGAGTTTTAGAATTATTTTATAAACTCGATCGCCTTTAAACTGATTACGTTTACTTACATGTCATTTTATGTAAGCGGCGTAAGGCAAATATCCTCTGCAAACACTCCCAATATTAATTACCAAAAGCCGAGCAAATCCCTATATAAAAAGGGCGATATCCCTTTCTTTTTCAATCCCTACCTTTCCCGTCCACGCAAATATCTACACACATATCAAGGGTAATGTAGGTTACATTCCAGCTACTAAATCTGCTATATCTGAACAAAATGCGACAGATGCAAGGAAAAAAACCGGGAGTAACATATGGCAGTATTTTTCAAAGGTTTTTTTGTAAGACGCACTTTGTGTTTGTAAGCGACCTATAAAAGTAACTCGCTCGAATAAATAACGCTGATGAAAAAATATTTGGACGGTTATGCTGTCTCACAAATCAGAGTAAAGTGGATCTTATCTGAGACGTCTACGTAAGTGCTTTGGCAGCGAATGGGGCCCGGCACATCTATGGTTTGCTTGTGATAATAAATTACTGATGCTGTTATAGTTGCGCCTAGCTTTAAAACTTTCGTGATTTCAACATTTCCTTTTTGCCTCACACCTGCAAATTGTGGAATGAGCTTCTACCAGCGGTTTTCCCAAGTAACTACAACATGGGGTTCTTCAAAAGGGCTGTTAATAGAGTCTTTAAAGGTCGGCAACGTATCTGTAATGCCCCTGGTGTTACAGGTATCCATAGGCGACGGTGATCGCTTACCATCAGGCGGCCCGTCTGCTTGTTTGCCACCTATGGCATAAAAAAAAAAACACATTTTCAACCAATTCAACCAATTTAATCCCAACTTCAACCGGGAAGATGAGTTTAAGTCGGCGGCGTCATGGAAGCTAGCGTTCAAGTATCGCAGCATAGATAATAATGATTGATAGTCAGTGTTGCCCAGTAATTATGCTGAAACATTGCCCTTCAATTCGGAACACAGTAATGTTTGCGGACTACTGCTTGGCGGCTGAATAACTGGCAAAGGTGTGGTAATGCCCCAGACGGCAGAAGAGCCTCACCACTAATGTTACTTGTGTTGATAATTGATAATCCTACATTTTTGCAAGATCAATTGAAGACACAACACCCACATTTCTCGCCTGACCTACACGCAGTTTCATCAGCTTGTGACCATAGCCATTGCAACATATTAGAAAAGTCGAGAAAATTCCTAGTTATTGCGCGATAAGTTAGATCACAATTTCCTTATATCTATCAGAACACGGCCTACTTTTACTCCTGCTCGACTTTCTTATTAAAAGATGCGAAATGATGAGAAGCATGCGCAACCCAATTTTAGTAACTGATAAGGACGTAAGACGCCTAGTGCTTTAAATTGCGATATTATTTTCGCAACTTCTGCTTTACTTTAAATAGAAACCCACGCTAACTTACTCGTAAATGATACGGAGAAAAAACGCTACTGGTTATAAATATTTTTGCATTAGTAATATCAGTAAAATTATTTATTACTAGCTGATTCCCGCGACTTTGTACGCGTGTATAGGGCTCAGAACTGAGACGCGGACTTTGTGCTCTCAAATACATAGTAAAAATGACGAACGTCCACACAAAGTTTTATCCCTTATTAGGTATAATAACTGAAACGCTTTTTAAACCATTTTTAGTGCTCATTCTCACTAAATTTTAACTCGTAAAGGAACTCTTGTACTTTTCACGCTTCTTGGCCTGTTGTGATGATTGCGATATCCTGATCAGTCATTCGGTTTCATGTTCTTACAAATAGATCCTATTGATCAGAGCAGAATCTCAGAATATCTCAGAATTTAAATCTTAATCATGGATAAATTCGTCACCCCGATTCAGAAGACTCGTGTCGCCATCTATTGGCGACCCGATGTAAATTTGCTTCACAAAGGTACTCAAAGGTCTTAAAATTTGCGTAATATCTCCAGTTTCCCCGAACCAATTTTAATAAAACAAAGTTTGTTATATAGCCTAGGAAACACAGACCATTTTTTTTAAAACCGCTTGTCAACCCATCTCTTAATTCTATAAACTCTCAAGATAATCAAAAAATCAGCTTAAGACGAGCCTTGTGCACTAAGGGTCCGGTATGTTCCGTGGTTCAACTTGTAATATACATTCTCATATTTTCCTATATTGCGGCATAACTTCAATATCCTGCATCGATTTTGATGAATCAAAGCCTATGCTAAGCACCGGAATCCACAAAACTTATTTTAAAAAACTGCATGTAAATCCGTGCCTTAGTTTCCGAGATTATCCCGGACAGACAGACACGAACATTTTAAAAACGATTTTTGTGTTCTGTTGCTCCTAAATAATCTTACAAATTATATTTCAAAAATATCTGCAATGTACAGTAATCCCCTCGTTATAGTTTTATTATTATCTTATAAACTATTATAGATATAGATTAATTTCATATTTTATTTGCAGAACACACTAGTTTCTCAAGAGATGTCGCTGAAAACATTATTTTTGGAAATGTATTTCTTACGGCGTATTTTGCTATCTAATTTGAACTAAACCTGAAATTACGGACATAGTACACCAATACTATGCTTCTACATTAAGCACATTTTCATCGGCTTTAAAAGCGGTTTAAATATTAGCTGTCTAAATACGTAAGCGCCATCTAGTTTTATGCTGTTTTTTCGTGCGTACACTTTTATTATGTGATACATTCTTCTCGTATTCTATGCTAATAGCATATTTATGAGTAACTAGCTATTGCACGCGCCCACATTCGCCTGGAAATAAAAAAGTAAATTTTGTCCATCTTTGTGGTATAACTTGTGGTATAGCTTGTTCTCAAATTTTATCAAGATCCGTTCAGCAGTTAAGCCGCGATAACGCGACAAACATCCAGACAGAGAGACAAGAGTTACTGTTACTTTCGCTTTTATATAATATAATATTAGTTAGGATGTTCTGCTCGTCATTAGCCAATGTATTTTACTTTGCGTGCCCACGTTTATAATTTACTTGGTTTCTATTCACCCAAAATTTTTCCATTTCGGTAAAAATGTCACCGGGTAGTAATTTAATCTGCTAAAAATTGGTCTTGAATCCCTTTTCAAACCCTGAAAGGAGCGAAATAGGTATGTATATCTAGCCTTGAGTTCGATTTATTATACAACAAATCCACGCGCAAACACGTACGAATTCAACTAATCCATCGAATCGGATTGACAAACACTGTCAAAAAGGGTATAAATACGGTAAAACGTCTGCTCAAATAAACAACCCCTCGCATGGTCCCCGCTCATTCATATTACCAAAAATGTCGTTGAAATCCGTACAATCTGTACAGAAATAGACGAGCCGTATTAAATACAATACTTTCCATAAATACGGTCGACCCGGCCGCTAACGAGACCGCTATGAATATTCCTGATTTCTTGCATATTCAACAGAATATGAATCATAATACTTTTGTTTAAGATATTAATGAAACGAGGTGAAAGCCTACATTTTGGTAGTAGCCTTGATACTTGTGTATGTATAGGTACAAATGTAAAAAAATACTGCAATAATATTTAAATTTTTTTATTTAATTAATTTTAATTAATTTTTTGCCTACAGTGGCCGCCTAGGTAGTGATCAGTGGACACCTAATCTCAATTACCGTCGTTGATTTAACTGTTTCGGCTACGATGATTGGGCGCCTGCTGATCGCTACCGAGGCCGCCTCAGCAGGCCGCATCTATTACAGGTCATCCAAGCTAAGAAAGCTTGGACTCCGGCAGTACTTTGATGGGCGACCGTGAGTGGTATTTGCAACCAAACACTGCCATGGTTCACATGATAATTACAATAAATTGTAGATCACGGGCATTGACAAGAAATAGTAATAAGTACCATAGCAAACGTACTTTGTAAAATGAAGCCAGGGTGCGGGCACTATATAGCCTTTTATTCAGATCCACATTTTACAATTTTATGATTAAAGTACAAAGAAAACTTAAATTTAATGTAATCTAGTCTCTTATTTGAATTTTACTTATTTTCTGTAGATCTGTTTGCCAGTCGACAAAGGCCTCCTCCAACCGGGCACTATATACAGTAGTATAATTAAGTAGTCTAAGATACATTAAACACGCTATTCTAGACGATTCTTAAACGCGGTTTTCTTATAAAAACCGCTTATCGCTTTAATAAAAATTTCTTTTCGAAATACTCGGATGTCTGAAACTGCTTAAATACACGCCCGTTGTTATTTTAGTTTCAACCTAAGACTTGGAACCAAGAATACTAAAACAAGCAGCACTAAAATCGAAAATAATATTCGTAGGTTTCTAATGTACCTATTACTGGCAAGGCTTGGCTCGATTCCAAATGATAACAGAAACTGGTGCTTATCTACAGCTTAGCAGCTTGTTTGCGAGGGATAAAACTCACCTTTCTATGCACAACATGCTTATATTGGAAAACTGCGTAATAGCAGAGCTTGTAGTGTACGTTGAAACAAAATCATTGTACAGGATGGCTCATCGGCAAGTGACCGCACGAAAATGGCTTATAGTACTCATCATTATGAACAACTTTTACTATGGGACCAACGTGAAACTGAGAAAAAAAAAATACTGTTGCATTCATTTTGTCGAGTGTCATTGACATTTTTCTATGGAACAGATATTTTTTTTTCTCGATTTCAGGGTTCAGGGTCCCATAGTAAAAGTTGTTCATAATGATGAGTACTCTAAGCCCTTTCCGGGCGGTCACTTGCCTATTGGCGACATTGTATATTATAGTAGCTGCACCCCGCGGTTTCACCCGCTATCCTACAGTAACCGTGTTCTCGGGATAAAACATAGCCTATGTGTTAATCTAGTGTATAAGCTACCCCCATACCAAATTTCATCCAAATTCGTTCAACTGTTGCAGAGTTGAACGGGAACAAGCACACTTGCATATTCGCCTACTAACATACTTACACACAAACTTTCGCATTTATAATATTAGTGTGATTACACCAAAATGTATACATAAATATTTGATACAATATATGATATCAATATATATTATTAATTTAAAATTATAATTTTGACGAACTTGCATTTTTATGCTTATTTAGTTAGTTATCCATACTTTTTTAGTCAGTTTTGTCGTGGGATGAGCCAAGAATAGCACTATTTAAGAAAAAAATATTAATTTTTGTGTGGGTTGAGCTGGTAATACGTGTTTCGGATGAGTCAAGAAATGGGATGAGACCGCTGGGATGAAGACGGAACAACCCGAAAATTGGTATAAAGTTCTTACAATATCATATATTTTTTTATCGACGGGTTTGAGGGCTATTTCCCCCAAAAGGGGGAAAATTTTCTGCGGCGCCATTTATCGGCCGTTTTTGATGATATTTTACAGAAAGATTTAGTACTCAATTCTATACAAGAATTTCTAATCTGAGCAAAATCGGTAAATAGGTTGTCAAGATATAAGGTCGTGAGATTCGTCCCGGACTGAGACCAGACAGATAAGATTCGAAATTCGAAAAATGTATTCGCGAGGTCTAGTATTTGCAGAACTACTAGTTCTGGTATTACGAACAAAACCCCATGCCAGCTATTTATCCGCTGCAAGCTAAAATTCCGACAACATTACAAGTACAAACTCGAATCTTTTAAAGTCACCCTGAAATGATTGATAGAGACTGAAGGCTCGACATCAATCAATGCATAAAATATGCGAAGGTAATGTAACACGGCCATTTCCCGTCCTTACCATGCCTTTATCGTCATTTAATGGGTAGATGCAGTAAGGGCATTTTATTTATTTTTAATTCAATAACAACATTAATAACTAGGTATCCCTTAATACAATCAAAATTATCTATTTCTTATACAATATACAGCACAGCATTCATAATTTCACTCTTCTAGAGTTTACTGCCTCTGATCCAGATTCTAGTAAACACAAGTAGATACCCGCATAAAGGTGCGTTTACACTGGAGGGGAACGGAGACGTGTACATTGGATAAAATACACATCTCGCTTCAGCTCCGCTTCAATGGAAACAGTCATACTAGTGACGAGAAGAATTGCATCAAATTGTTTGGCGAGAGATGTAGCGCGGTGGAGCGGAGCGGGGTATAGCGGTGAGATGCGAGTGGAGCAGGAATCACTACGTATGTACCACTGGTGCTATGTATAATACAAAATGACAATCCCGCTCGTCTCCGCTTCAGTGGAAGCGCCCACATCTTTTCACAGCTCTGCTCCGCTCCGCTATTGTCACAGAATGCACTGCAATGTCGCTGAATATCGGTTGCAATTGGCTACTGCTTGTTTTAACCTGTAAGTTGCACCTTACTTAGGCCAGAAAAACATACCTACGTATTATTGTGTTATTCATGAAACGCTATAGAAACAAGGATCGTTTTAAGTGGTAAGTTGCTGAAGGAACTTAGGGGAGCACTAAAAATGTTTGAGGGTGTTTTTGCAGAGTTCGCGCTCTATCGCCACGGTGAATATTTATAGAGATATGTATAAAATGAGTGTGTGATTTCCAGCATTTTCTTTAATAAGCACCTTTGAAACGAGTGAAATAAATTTTCATTTGCGTTTCTTTTAAAAACATGTATAAAAAATGTTTCAAAATAAAACTTAAAAACGCTCTAATACTTATGTTGTTTATTTATTTTTAAATACCTAGCAGTTTGATTGTAATTGGGTTTGCGTTGTTAACTAAAGAAATATTATATCTGTAAGCGAGAATGCGTGAAACTCGTAAGAATCCTCTTAAGTGTTCATGGCGGATAAGTTCAAGTTCAGGAAAAGCAACTTTTTATGGCGAAGTATTTCATTAAATATTTTGTTTTCATAAAATATTAAGTAATAAAGTTGGCGAGAGGGATTTTGCTTGTTATTTATGGTTATAAAGTTGCAAGTAAAGGCTATTTTATGCTTAGCCATATTGTTGCTCAATAAAGGATGCCAGAGAGCATCTTCACAAAATATTTGTGGAACTGGGTAATTTGTAAGAAACACAACATTTCCTCCAAAGCTCTGCTGAGACTGTATCTGAGAAAAAAAAGCCGATCAGACTTTTTTTTCTCATAGGCGCAACTAGTTGTGCAGATTATAAAAAATGGCTCGAAGGCTCAACTCAGACCCTAGACTCAATACGAAGCTCAATTAGTTAATCCGATCGAACTTTTTTTTCCGAAGTCGCAACTAGCTGTATTGGTTAGGAGTATACGTCGATGGCTCAACTTTTATTACTCGCAGTTTCCCATGACAGTTGTTAGTTGCATTACAATATTATCCCCTTTCTGTCAGTAGTAACTATGATAGTACCATTGATGGAACTTCTGGAAAAACAAATCAATCGTCTTTAAAAACAAAATTGTCTCATACAAAAACGTGCACCCCCGAAAAAACAGTATGCAACTAGATGGTGCTTACGTACTCGTATTTAGTCAGCTAATGTTCAAACCGCTATAAAAACTGATGAAAATATGATTAATGGAAATATAGTATCGGTATTATGTCCGCAATTTAAGGATTAGATTAAATAAGATTGCAATATGCGACGTAAAAGATATGTTTTCAACGCCACCTCTTGAGAACCTAGCGTGTTTTGCAAATAAAATATAAAATTAATAATTTTACCGATATTTCTAATGCAGAAATCTTCATAGCAAGTACCTAGCGTTTTTTCTCCGTAACATTACGAATGAGTTACTTTGGGTTGCTATTTCAAGACAAACAGACATTATGACGATAATGTCGCAGGTTAAAGCACTAGGCGACATCTTACTTCCTTATCAGTTACTGCAATTGGATTACGCATATTTAATTGGTAGAACCAGAGAATTAACTAAACTAGGTATTGCTGTATGTGACTTGCTTGATGCAATTGGGATAGGAATATTATAGCAAAATTATAGTAAGTGTAGTTCTGTCAAATACAAGCCTTCAAAATCGACTACAGTAACACAAAGCTGATGAGCAGATTTCACGATTGTTTTTTTATCCAAACTTAGTAGAATTTTACGCTTCTGCATTTAATTTAAAACATCAGACACGGAGCCCGTGACGAGTTAGTCTTCACTTTTGGGTGGATTTATTTTCTTAATTAAAATCTTTTATAACAGCTACCGGTTTTTAAACAGATGTATTGATCTACATTACTATAAATTTATTTTGGTCACTATAAAATCAGTACAATACATTTTTGGTGAGTGAAAGGGCGCCAAAGACAACTCATGGTACGAAAAGTTGCAACATTTGAAGCAGACAGTAAATATTCCAAGTTAAATAAACGCTCAACAACTACAGTTAAAGTTATGATGAAATATCGGGGTACTTTTATCCAAGTACAGAGGTTTTATCACCATCTGACGCTGTACAAGTTGTTCAAGCAGATTGTTTGAAACGCGTTTAAAGATACATAGGTACTTGTATTCTCATAATGTGTAAGTAATTAATTTTGTTACAGCACAACAAACGCTCGAGTTTACTTCGCCTGCGTATTTCGTGTAGTGAAAGAAAAGTTCTGAACTTGACAAAGACTTCGTCGGGGGGATTGTGGTTGTACATACTATGTAAACACAAAAACGGCCTTTTCATCGTAAATTGAAATTTCATTTTATTGAAATTTTATTTTAAATAATAAATAGCTTATATATCTGGCGTGTGTTTATAGTGTCTGCAATTTTTTGGACACCTTAGTCCGAGCAAATGGAGACATTATCTTTTTGAATGGCCTCTGAATTAAATCCTCAGCAATTAAATTTTAAAGTCCTTATTTTTATTATCTGTATTTCTTATCTGTATTTCTTTCTTTCTTTGTGAGTAAGAATTTACATTGCTAATTTAATTTACAATATACGTAACAGTTTTTTTTCCCTATTTTGATGCGTACTTAATTTACCAACGTTTCTTAATCTCAAATTTATCAGTAAGCTTCGTATCTCTTTTATCAGCAAAGGTACAAATTGCATTGGCAAATTATTCATGGGTAGCCGGTTCGAGCTACTGATTTTGATTACCTCTACCCTGAGTAAAGTCCGAGCATCAACGTATTTAAGGACACCAACAAGGGGAAAACCCCCCGTGAAAATATATAATTTCAAGCTACTTTTATTATTATTACACAATAATAGCCACAAATAAAACTTTATCCATTATTTTATTTTATCGACTTAGCTATCTTCGTAACCCATAAATCCGAATTCTATAAAACTTAAATGAAACCCATAGAATACAAAAAAAAGTATTAAAATCTGTTCTCGAATTATGTATATTTTTGTGGATCACAAAGAAAATAGTGGAATGGGAAACCAATTTCAAGTCGGTTGAATAATGAATGCTAGACAGGTAACCTTTTACGCGCTTTCTTTTTGGAGACTATCTGTCCTTTCAGTACCCGATTTCTTATGCGCTCGAGATTTACACTCGGTCTCAATCTGATGACATTTCTAATAAGAGAGACAGTGACTGAGATATTCTTGATCGCGAAGGTATATTATGGCCCCACATGTATTGTCTTCTAACATCCCCTAAATCAAGTTCTGACTACGCCCCTACTCGTGTGCGAAAATTATTCGCTCTTCCTGTTTGTTTAGGTACGTTTAACCGTTCTTCAAGGGTGTAAGGACAAACAAATCTGAATTGAATTGAAAAACTTCTATCTCATTAATTCAGAGTACGTATGTTTAACTTCCACGTTCTCGATCGACGTTTGATGGCCCATCCTTTCCTTCACTTCTTGCTTGTCACGTATGAGACAGGTCTCTACCTTTTTATAACTTAGTACGTAAATGTTTGGTGACATATCTGAAGGACCAAATTGTATGATACCTACAGCAAACTTTAATTTGAAGAGAATAACGCACTGTTAATCTTATTAGTTGGCTCTTCAGGAAGAAGCGAGAGGTACAAACTATAAAATAAAATTAAGGATTGCTTGCTTACTTGCACAAACAAAAAAAATTACAATTAACAATACAGAAATTAAGTGAGTGCATATATTATCTCTCGCTAGTCAAATGAAGGACAGCGCACCGTTCGTGCGAAAACAACAGATCCCAAAATGAATTATTTTTTATTCATTTATGTTTATGTATGGGGAAACAGTGGACGTGGCTTGATAATTCTTCTATTTTTTAATATAACACTCTAAAATATTTATTTCAACCTTTTTCAAAGTTTGCTTGCTAAGTGCTCGCAGTCTGTACGATCACTACGTCTTTTCTAGTGACAGGCGCAATCTGTTTTCAAATAATTACTTCTGAAAGCCGAGACGGAGGAAATTAATTTCTTTGTTACTTTAACAACATCGATGTGGTGCCCATCTTTGTACTCGCTTAACTTCGGGATGTAGATTACGTTACGGCATAATAATAACTTGTCGTCTAACTTAGCGTGCTTTACTTAATAACAAGTTTTTTACGTGGTACTGCCTGCTTACTTGATATGGAATTTGAATTTCTAATTAAAAATCTACATTGTATATGGAATACAAAAAAGTTCATGTTCGTAGGTGAAGCATTGTATTTAAATACTCCGATCATTTCATCATCATCATCATCAAGGACCTGAAGACGTCCTCTGCTGAATAAAGGCTTCCCCCTTAGACTGCCACACTGAACGACAATTTGCAACTAGAATCCACCGGTTACCCGCGACCTACAAAATGTTATCATTCAGCTTCTTCCGGTTCGTGGTCGCCACTCAAGAACCTTTCTTCCCTATCGGTTATCGGTTCTTCGAGTGATGTAGCCTGCCCATTGCCACTTCAGCTTGCAAACTCCGAAAGCTATATCAGGGACTTTGCTTCTTCGGCGAACATCCTCGTTCCGATCATTTAATTTTAGTTTATTATGTATGTATAGCTCCTTTAGGTTCACTTAAATTGTAATTGTAGCTCAACAAGGATTTCACGAACCAAACGCGTGTCAGCAGGATCATAGCTTGAACTCAGGCTACTGTGTTTTGTTATAAAAGTAACCCTATGAATTAATCATAAACCAAATATGAAAGCAGGTGCTTCGCATACCTGCTACGCAGCACAGCCGTAGTTTGTGCGCGGATTCGCGTTCCTATTATATAGGGAGTGCTATCTCGTTCGAACTTTTACAACATTTTTTAATATAATAATTACTGAATGGAAAAAAATGATCGTTATCTTAAGAATATAATTGCCAATGCTTTATAGCAGTTTTCGTGTTATATTACAAAAAAAAAACATTCTTCGCGAAAAAATATATAATAATACATGAAAATTAAAATCAGTTCCTAGTATTACAAAACGCGCGAGCGTACGTTCATTCTGCGCTGCTGCCCATACGTGTTGCTTACACCCTGCGCTGCTACTATCACACGGCCGATTCGGGGGTATCGAAGTGAGCCGATAATATCTACGATACGATAATTTCAATTGCTGTTGCAGTAGACATCTCCATTAACCAAATCATGTTATCCGTCAGCTCGAGAGAACAATGAAATTAATATAATTAATTAAACATTCTACTAATGTACTTGACAGTGAGTAAAATAAATTAACGGTAACAGGAAAGACAGGACATCCTGATTACATTTTTCACGGTGGGAAACAAAGCCGTACTTACTTTGCGTCACCTTAAACCACTTTAAGCGGCGGCAGTGGCTTGTCTGAAATCATAATGCCGTTATTATTTCACCCAGGCTCGCAGCACAGGCTCTGCTGTCGACAAGTCGGCCATTTTAGCAAAATTATCGCTACTCGGCCGCGCCACGACACAATCGAGGGCCCACCGCGAACTTGCACACGCATTAGCGAAAAATATTATCCCGAGAAAATAACCCTTTTCTTCGCCGCTATATAAACAACATTACGGTGAATGTAGCGTCATAGATACCTCTCATATACTACGCTGCGGTTACAGCGAAATGTAATTAGCCCCCGTCAGATCTCGTCGTGATATAGGGAAGTTTGGAAATGTTTATTTTTGGGAAAGTCTAAATGGGTCAGCACTTTTTTGCAGGCAACGTGCGTTTGAATGCGTATACTAATTACAACACACGGGTGGAAAATTCTAAAATACAGGAGTTTTTGGCGCTTTGAATTTAAACATGAATATAACCTAAGTAACCTTTTATCCAAAATATGTTTCAGAAAATTACTCATTACTCATTTATTACTCAACAAATTACATTTAGTTACTCAGCCAAACTATGTTGGAGAAATTTAAGAACTCAGAAAAAGTTTTAAAATTTCTTTGTACTTCAAGAAATCTTCTTAAAAGAAAGCAACTGAATTCCAGAAACTTACCAAGATTTAGTGCTATATGACGCCAAAAGCAGGGAGCGAGGCGGAGTGGGCGGGACGCGGTAAGAAATATCTTCTGCACTTGCCAAATCTACCGCTCGAAATAAAATTTGTCATATTACGTTTAACGTTTATATCTGAAAAGATAGAATATATTTTTCTGGTAAAATGAATGGCAGAGCCTGAGAAATGTATCGAAGAAATGATTCGAAATATCTAAGATACAAAATGTTTCGATTCTAGTGTGAGACAAATACACTGTAAAATTTTGTTACAGATACGGCTTTTTTTTTTTTCTAGTAGGACGAATGCAAAAAATAGAACATACTATATCGTCGGCTTACTGCGAAAAATCACTAAGTGCACCTGATACTGCAGATGGTTTTGTCTCGATGAGTTCTCTATTATGCAAAAACGCATTAATTTTCAGCTCTCCTAAATTAGACGTTATGACTTTGTAATAAAGTCAATAATTTGAATTTTGGATGGACTGGTTTCTTAAAACTCATCTGCTTACATTAACAGTTTTATCGACGAAGAAATAACAAACAAATGCGTTCATTGTGTTGCAAAAACCATTTATGTTACTTATAAACTTCTTTAGTATACGACTCATTTGCTTACATTAACAGTTTTATCGACGAAGAAATAACAAAAAAATGCGTTTCATTATGTTGCAAAAACCATTTATGTTACTTATAAACTTCTTTAGTATACGGTACCGAAGACATCTCTTTCAAATGACATCAGCTTGAACTCATTACGTGCACATAATTACTTTTATCAATTCATGGTGAATGGCAAATTAACATTTTAACAAGTATAATGACTTCGATCAAAATTATTTCCGTTTACTGGTCTAATGCGTTTTAAAATAATTATCACTCACTGTCCACTTTTAGCCTAGCAAGTGATATTCAGCACCACGCCTGTTTTACTTACGCTAAGCTTTACATTTTGAATATGTTGAGGTCCTCCAGCGACTCTGCCATGATTACTATATCATCGGCAAAGCGAAGGCTAGTAATGTATTCGCCCGAATCCGTTCCAGTCTAAGAGCTTGACAACGTCCTCCAATGCGTTCGTGAGCAGTTTCGGAAAAATAACGTCCCTCTGTCTCACGCCTTTTTGCATATAGTCCTGCAATAGGATTGACAAAGTGGCGTTTCTATACAAACTCTTCATCACCACGATATACCTATAGTTGATATGACATCGCTGAAGCATAGTGCATACAAATACTTAAGTATGTACATAATTATGTATTTTCTATAAGAAATACTCGTATTTACATTTGTTTGTATTTTTTTGTATATATGTCTTAAGGATTACTCTTCCAAATTTGAAATAAAATGCTAAATCTGCAACAGCATTATATGACGTCACGTTTCAGCTTAGCATAAACTACAATGGTCTTTTCCTTCCGAGGAGAACCGTAAGTTGATCGAATCTACTTTGTAAGCGTCGTCAACTAGCTTTACACGAAGCGATGTACAACCTCCTTGATTTATAAACGAAAATACGATACCAATAAAACTGTACAAACATATTTATGTTATTTATATCATAATTGAAAAAATCTTAGGATACAATAAGGGCCTCTTTCATCATCTCAAAGTAGTAGCTGGCTAGCTACTTTACGATTAGTGCTAATAGTAGAAGTCGACAGGAGTATCAGAAAGTAACATATCATTCTATGGTTTCTTCACGAGTTTTCTTTGATGAAGGTGAAGAAAAGTAAAGATGAGGATGATGAGAGGAGGGTGAAATGATGAGGTGGAGATGATGATACGTTTGAGAAGATGTTGGGATATGAACCCACAGCCTACGGCATGCGACCTAAATGCCCTGACCTAAGAGCTATCATCTCAAGCGGTACACGTAACTACAAGTAGAAACTCTAACTCAATATTTTTTTTCCGGATTCCTGCACCTTCAGTACCATTATTCAGTGTGATATTACTTGGAAGCAACAATTTTTAGGAAACATTTTCAAGTTAGTATGTACCTAAATGAAGGTACCTATGTAGGTAGGTATAAAGGGGAAAGTTCAAACTGCTGGAAATACTCTAAAAGTGGGTAGAAATAGGAGGTTGTAGCGTAGATGGTTTCCTTAATCGTGCGTCTCATTAGACGTCGTATGTAGATTGCAGAATTAAACAAGGGTCGTGGAAATGTCCTTGCTACACAGATTAGACCGTAGCTGCTTCTCAGAAACCACGTGATCTCAAACAAGGATTACCGGTTACCGTAACTTTAAACTACCTACCGCGTATACAGCTAACTGCGCAACTTTATACAGCAATTTCAGTAGCGTTCAATAGTAACTTAATAAAAAAGGTTTTACTATCGAGGGCGAAATACCATAAAAACTTTATATTTATGTCAAGAGAAATGGAGTTAAGTGGCCCTTTTGCGCAAAGGTGTTAGCATACCCTTATAGGTCAACACTATGATGTAAGTATATGTAATATGAGAACACTATGCATCATAGTGAAGCGTTTGAGCTTAGCTTCATAGAATTTTATAACCTACTTACCTATGTAGGAAAGAAGTAAAGAACGTCTGGGGTAATTTCTATCAGCCATTCATTGTTTTAAATCCCCGTAGGGGATTAAATCCGTGAGTTTTACGAAAATTGTATTTTTTAATTTTTTATTTTAGCCATCACGGTGATTGATGAAAATAGTATCACAGATTTTTTTGTGCGTTTTAGCTTTAAAGACATAAGAGTTCCACCATGACAGATTGTCATTCAGTGTGGAGCTGTAATGGAGAGAATTTTCTTCAGCAGTAGACGCCTTCTGGCTGATGATAATGTTCTGGGTGTTTTTGTTGTGGGCTGTTGATGTTGTCAAATGAATCTAATAATGACATTGCATCGTGGCGTGCCCATACGAGTGAAATGTGTGTATGCGGGATATCGGTTGGCGCGACGTGACGGCGGTCTGCAACTGAGTTCATAATGGTGCGAGGTATAATTATTAGCACCATTGCGTCGGTACCATTAGAAATGTTCACTCACTCATCCTTACCAAGAACTTAAATAAGTGTATAGAATATACTTATCTATATTGTAAAAAACTCAGTTCCATTACGATCATATAAGAACCGACTACAGTTAACGAAAATTACAAGTACGTTGTTGTAAAGCAGTGAGGAGCTTTATTTGATAGAGAGGAGCTTCGAAAATTCTCAGTAGAAACATGAAAAATACTTTGCGCGACATTAAAAAACGAATTTCGTATTTGCGCGAAAAAATCTGTATTACCACCACGGGGATCAAATAAAATTTGGGGGAAAGCAAAAGTAATCCCAACACAAATTGAATACACGATTGTATTGACTGCTGTTTGCTTACATCTCCATGTTTCCCTAAACCGTGTCGATTTCAATGAAATGCCTCCATGATTGAAATAAAATTCAAATTCGTGGAGAGTCGGTCCCGGGCTTGCATACTTTAGAGATTCAATCAAATAAGGCTTCGTTTGAGCTCACATACATTGTCCTATTTAAATGAGCCTACAAGCCATAAAGACATGTGCGATTTAAGCTCGCACCAGTTTAATGATATTCATCCCTACGACTGTTTTGATCTCACATTTTGGATGAAGAAATCTATCTGCATGAGACATCCTTATTCGTAGTTTGGTTGCATTGTACTTATCATCATTAGTAAGGAGCATGTATGTTCTAAGTCCAACAGTGCATGGACATCTTCCGGCCGATGATGATAATGAGTCATGAATTCATTTTTATGTAAGTATTTTCACTTGGGGTTGACGATGGCAGACAGTTCAAAATTTAGGCCACCGAATTTGAAGCTACATACTAGCAACGATTAGGGTTGATGTTGCTTTGTCAATTAAGTTGAGAGTCATCCTAACTAATATTATAAATTCGAAAATAACTCTCTCTCTCTCTCTGGGTCTGGGTGTTTGTCGCGTAATCACGGCTAAGCGGCTGAACGGTTCAAGCTGAATTTTTGCATAGATATAACTTAAGGAGTCGGAGACCGACATAGGCTACTTTTTTTTGTAACAACTAGTCCTCTATAAGTCATTTCGAAATACCTATAGTGAAATGTCAGCCATCCATCTAGAGAATGGTGGTGCCATCTGTAATTTTAGTTATCTAATCGCTGATTTTGATCATTCTTAGCATCATTAATCATTCGAAAATAATTCGTTCCTTCCCCATGGCACCGCCAAAAAGACACCGCCAGGTATGTTACGGGGAATCACTATTCCCCGTGATCCAACCCTAATGATGTTCTGTTAGTTTTTGGGGAATGGATGAAATAATTAATATCTAAAATACTCTTTAAAATTATTCAAAAAACAGATGGTAACGCAATTAGTCTAGCAAGTAATCGCTGTTATAACCATGTTGTGTGTTCACGGTTTGGATCGCGGATTCGAATAGAACTTTCATGAAATTATTATATAATGTATCATCGGTGATCTGTTGTGTGGACCTAATAAATAAATAAATAAAGTATGATTTTTACACGGCAAAAATACATTGTTAAGCTTATTATCGCTACTTAGCTTATTATTATTATACCTTATTTACTTTGCTGATTATTTAAAATTTTCAGCAGCAATTTCTTTTTTATCGGAAGATCCTGAAATAGAAGAATACAATCCAATTAAATAACTTTTCCGTACCCTGTGCAGATAAAGAACATCTCCTGACAAAATAATAACGTAGTATTATTTACCTAACGTAGAAACGATGTATTTTTTCTAATTTTCCAGCCTTTCTCTCGGAAAGCGAGACGCGGAGGGATAAAAACACGAATTCACAATAAATTCCCAGGTAGCGGATCTCAGGAAGCTTTAAATATTACTGTGATGGACGGAAGACGAAGTGTGATTAATTCGCCACTCAGACCCGCGTCCCGCCTAATTGCCTGTTCTACAAAATTGTGTAAAAATAACACAAAAGCTTTGAGAAATCAAAAGTCACCGTGAAACGAATGAGGATTCTCCTATGCCATTTGATTAATGCCTATTTTTACAACATCCACGTGATAATTTATGATTTCGGTAGACACCACCCTGTTCCAATATCGCTAGTCATTATCATTTTGATATTGGATTTTTATTCATATTGCCTATAAAGGTTACATGGGCATACAAAGAACTGTTCTAATAAGAACAGAACCACCTATTTACCTAGAAACTCTTGAATAGATTTTGTGAACAGCGGCATGAGCTTTGCTACTTCATGCAACTTTATGAAATAACTTTCATATGGTCCACCTTCCAAGCTTAAGTAAGTATTTCTTGTTTTATACCGATTTAAGGGCCCGCTCCCCTAATTTTCCCTATCTCTTTCGCACTTTTTCAACAGATGAACAGATGATGATGATTTTTATTTGAGAAAAGACTCGAAAATAAAGAACCTTTTTTCTTCAAAATCGAAAATGTTTACATGAATATTGCCTGTAAAATATTGGCAATGATTTTCTCAGGGTGAGTTAATGTTATTTTTTGTATTTGAACACTGTAGTTTTTATGTTAGAAATTTTTGATTAAGTGCGAACGAGATATCTGAATCAGCCTGCCCTTCACTCAAGATTTCTAGGATTAAAGTCAAATCAAACGCGTTCTTCAAGCGTTCAATTGAAAGCTAGTCATTAGTTTCTCCAATCGAGTGTTCGCTGAGTTCTAGACTCTTGCGGTAGTGCCGAGAATACTGTACTTGCCGTTATGTACACAACGAGAAACAATGGTGGCTCCACGAAATACCCCAGGTTCTTTAACAAGCACTTGGATGATAGCCAAAGCAACGAGCCTTATTTTTGGTTAAATTCAGATTGTGTCTGTTACATTCGAAATGGTTTTATTGCTTGGAAATCGTTTAGAATTCACAAAATACACTGAAAGTACTATTCAATAGCGCACGCTAGAAGATATTAATAGGTTGGTATTTTCTTTTGGAAAAAATCTTTCTTTTTTAAATCTCCTTAAAAGTAAAAGATAATAATTATAGGATCAAAAATTTATTTAAACAATTTATGACTCAACAGACACAACATAATCAAGACATTTTGGAAATTCACAGTGATTTTATTTATTATCTTAAATAATGTGAAAATGTGCGGGAAAGACAACTGTGGGGGCCTATACCCTGGTCTCGTTCGTACTATATTAACATTTTTTTGTATAAAAATAACAGAGAAGAAATTAAAAAAAAAAGAGTCATTGACTTTAGAAAACCATTGCCAATGTTTTATAACAATTTTCATGTTATCTTTTTCTTTTGGTGAAGGAGAAGGAAAAAAACATCTGGTTTGTTTTTTTTGCCTTTTTCTTAGCCAAATTAAAAAAATTGATAACATATAAATTGTTATAAGCATTGGCGATGGCATCATTGACTAGACATTTTTTTTTAAATTTCTTAACTGTTATTTTTATATTAGAAAATGTTGATAAAGTGCGAACGAGTCAGGGAGAAGCGGGGTAACGTGCCCCCTTAAATAGGGTCCAAATATGAAATCTTCCGCCCAAAATACACGTAAATGTTACTAAGTTAGTAGACACTTCCGCAGATCGACAGTTGGTCTAGCATCCCGCGGGAGTGCCGTCAAAGTTCGACCGCGGTAAATCTTGCCCAGACTTGGTTACATTGGACCCCCGCGTCTTGTTCTCCATCAGGCATATGCTTCGAGGACAAAAACAGTTATTAGTTGTACGCTTCGCATGGTACAAATTACTGACACACTACGAAATTGTGGAGAATTTAGCACACAAAATTTTGACTGTGTTGAGGGTGCAAAATAATTTTACCAAAAAACCGACTTCAACAAAGTACTCGGGAAAAAATGCACTATCGAGATAATCTTGACGTCACCCGTGAAATACTTATAGTCATAGTCATAGTCATATTCATTTATTTCTATTGGAACACATAGGAGTACTTGGACATTGCAAACAGAAAAAATCATTATACTCGTAACGTAACGTACTCGTTTACAAAAATAACATAAGAAGCGGCTGTAAAAGGGCCTTGTCAAGCTTTAAAAATATTTTTCCGTGAGTTACAGGGTTTTTTTAAAGATTTAAATTCTTCACGTTCAGAGCTAGACAATTTCCAAACAGTAGTGTATTGTAACATTTGTAGTGTTCAAATTTATAATATACCCTTTTAGTTAAGTAGTTTTTAAAGTATTTTTTAAAACTAGATTCGTTAAGGTCTAAAATTTCTTTTGGAATTTTACTATAGCAGAGTTATGCATTACCTATGAAAGATTTACTACTTTTCGTAAGCCTGAGTCGAGGAAAAACTAATTTATGGTTATGATGACGATTTTGTGAATTATCATTAAGAAGCTATCTATGGTCTTCTTCATCAGTTCCACTTCACCAAATGATACTTTCTGAACGCAAATGCTTGTCTTATTGAATATATAAAAATCGCATGTACATGCCTATAATATCTTAGGAGTTCCCTCAATATGTCATAGATCCCATTATCATCAGTGAATTCCGATAAAAATGGGACCAATCTGGAAGTAAATCCTTTTAATTAAAAAAAATATCTAAATCGGTTCATAAATGACGGAGTTCTGATGTAACAAAATATTTTTTTATAAACAGTCGACTTGAGAACCTCATCCTCATCCAACATCCTTTTTTTTTGGAAGTCGGTTAAAAATTGCTAATCATCCAGCTATAGGCAGTTTTCACCTGAATATTACAGCTGCAATGATCCCACATCACGGCAGTACCTTTTTATGTCATTAATTAACGAACGCCTGCAACTGGGTAATAAGGTCGTCGAGATATTGAGAGACGACAAAAAGTGCCGTCGGTGTTTCCATGCAAATATCGCAGTTCCATAGAAAGTAATCTCTTAGCCCGTCCTCACGTGTTATATTCAGCAAGCGTGGCTAATTTGAAGCCTGCACTGGGCTTAAAACTGTGCTACTGAGACGTCGCAGTACGTGAGGTTGCTCTTTTATTCGACAAATTTATCTGCATAGTTGACCGAAAAAGGGACTTTTTTAAAACCTTAATTCTATCTGTTTTGATCAGAAAATACTCTTTGGTAGCTGTAGTTCAGTTATAATATGGCTGCTCTACCATACAAATCTACAAATTAGTTGGTTGCACTGTACGCTTAACGTGCAACGTTTCGCTCAGCACGCCAAATTCAAATTTTCTTGCGTTTTTTGTCAATTACTCATGAAACCAATTTCGCACTAATAAATATGTTGTATTACATCACGAAATTACTGCTAAGCTGATAACTTAGATAACATTGGTTTAGCTAAAAATGTCAATAACCTGATTTTCATCACCGTTTTTGGTTTAACTACAAATTTACTTTCACCTTGATTTTTTATTGGTGTAATTTCTTGATAATTATAACCTCTTTATAAGCGCAAAATATTTTTTATTGAGCTGTAATTGAAAAAAAAGGCATTAAAGTTTGAATTTGGCACGCTGAGCGGAACGTTGGTAAAGACGGAAACATTTTCTCAAATCTTTTACGATAGTTATTTATACCCTTCCGTATAAATTGGTCCGTGAGTAGATAAAAAAAAAAACAATTTGGTGGTGGTGCAGCCAAACCACTCTCTCCCTCAGGTTTTTTTAACTCCTTGCTTCTGCCAGCACTTCTTTTCCCAGGTTTTCTCATATATTTCCCCGGATTGGGATTCTTTTTCACCCTCTATCCACTGAAGAGCTATCGGGGGCCGTTTCTGTATGTATTTTTGACATGGTGCAGCACCACCTCGCTCTTCAGAGCGACAGCCTCCAAAATTAAAATGGCCATTTTGCTGTCCAACCTTCGACAGGAGCGGAACTTGAAGAAGGAAGAGTGTTAAAGTAAACTATTGCTGCTAAATAATTTACCGATCTAAGCGAAGGACTGAGACTCTAAGGAATCGACTTAGTGCTTGCTTGTATGTTTGGGAAATCTATACATATATATATAACCTCACAGCTTCTGGACCGATTTTGTTAATTTTTGCACTTAGAAATTAAATTAAAACTAACTATAACTACGTACTACTTGCTTACAAAAATTCATAAAGACTGGGGCAATGGTTCGCTAGTTATCGGCGGATAAATATATAATCGTATATATTTATCACAAAATAATATATAATGTTATATATTTGTCCGCCACTAATATTACACACTAGGAGTCGGAGTCGTAGTTTCTTTGCGCGATAAAATCCGGAACAAGGATATTTGTCGAAGAAGTGGCAATGGCCACATCACTCGAGGAGGGGATAACCGGTGGAGAAGAAAGGTTCTTGAGTGGCGACCACGAATCTGAAGACGCAGCGTAGGTAGGCCTCCCACTAGGTGGACCGACGACATTGTGAAAGTCGCGAGCAACCGGTGGATGCAAGTGACACGTTCAACCTATGTTCAGCAGTGGACGTCTTCTGGCTGATGATGATGATGCTGACTATTACACACTACGTTTGTAAAATAATACAATGACGCGACATTCGTTCTTCGTGTTCCTGCCATAACTCTCTCATAATAATACTTATTTGTACAGTAAAAATAGACCCTATTGTTAGTTATAGTTGACAAGCTGTCTTCCACTGCGTAGCCGGGCTTCAAGCTTTTAGCCCGCCTTCCTTCCTGCTGTTTACGCGCCACAGACCTAAACGAGGGCACTCTGACTTAATGACGACCACCGCCATTTCGGTAACGACGAGTGACATAATCATCCCGCTTCTGAATAACGTGTCATGTGAAAATTTAATTAAAGGGAAACGCAAATTAATACATGCCGTACGTTAAAGCCTCGGCTGCTGATCCCTTTATTTGTTATATTATTCCTTGTCTTTTAAAATAATTTAATACTTATATCATACCTGTCATACTTAAAATGAAATAGTACATTGAATGTTGTATTTTTTAATTATTCTGACCTCATAGGAGAAGCACAAACAAGGATTGCATTAACAGATAATTCATGTATCATTGTTTGATTCGTACATAGCGAATTACTTATAACAGTGTAGACTACAGGGTATTTTAAGTTTGAGTTTTTCACGATCAGTTTCAATGATTTTTAATAAGCCCGTTCAGAATAAGTCTGCGTTTGACCACCAGCTCGCCTGTTGGTAAGCGATGACTTGGCCAAAGATGAAGCACGCAGACGTAGATGAGACCTTGAAAAGCTCTAGATTGTGACTCTCAAGAATCAAGGAAGCCAACAGTTTATTCCATTCCTTGGCTGTACGGATTAAAAACGTTGTTTCAAATCGTTTTGTACGTATCCAGGGGAAATCAACAGTGTAAGGATGGTAGTGGGGCGTCTCTCTAATTGTCCTGTAGTAAAAGGGGGATGGTGGGATAAGGTCATGAAGCTCTGATGCACACTCTCCGAAATTAATCTTGTTCAAGATTTACAGACTGGCTACCTTACGGCGGTGCTCCAGGCTAACAAGTTTTTTAGCAACCAACTTTTCATCGCCATAAGCCGAACAGCACGGTCCACCGATGCAAGAGCTTCGAGCTGGTATAGGTATTGAGCTGGTAAATTGAATCTTGAATATTTGTAAGTACTGCTAATTCCCAGTACCAGGTTTGTATCTTGTATTACTGCGAACACAAGCGCGTCTCATAATTCATTCATTCGTTTTGGTAGTGGTACCTCTTGCAGAATCCGCCTGAAAAAGTACCGCACCTCTGCATGTTATTCAAACGCCAAGCAGAAGTGTGCAAGTATAAATATGTGCTGGAAACGACAATGTTTTCCATAAACCTCAGAGTGAGCGCAATGCATTGTCATGCAGGGGGAATTGTTGAAGTTAAAATGACACTGAAATTATAAGAGAAAGGGTAATTCTTACTTACGAGTCAAAGGCATCATAAATTTGCATTAAAAAAACGTCTAGAATTGGCCAAGTTGCAAAGCTAATACCAATCAGGCCAAACGGGTCAATAATAGGCGATCTAATCGGCGAATTTATGAAATAATAAATACGATCGGTCTACCGGCTATATAACATGAGTAAACTGGTAAGCCTGCGATCGTATTTACTACCACTACTTCGACCTTATGCCTGCACTCAATTGCATACGTTGCACACTAATTCACATATATTCTATGATAGTATAGTGATATTCTGATTCCACGCTAATGAGGAACACGAAACATAACATTATTCAAGCAGATTAACTCCACCCGTGATCCCAACAAATCTATCCGTCTTAATCCGATATTAATAGCCTGATTTAACCCTATTAAATTCAGTTAGTTAACAAAATTGGCTATAAATGAAATCATAAAAAATACTTTATCATAACGAACACCAATCAACTATCTTCGTTTATTTCGGGTTCGGTAATTTATTTACGCACAAGTGACTAGCCAATATTTGTATAAGCTTTTAATGTTACATATTTACTTTGTAAATTGGGTATTGCTTTTAAACATTTATTAGTTATTTTACTATATAGTAAAGTGGGCCAGTGGCGTGGATCCTGTCGTGCCACTCTCGAAACGAATCAGACTGGACAAAAATTATATGCGTCTCTTTTTATTTCAGTAAGTGAAAAAAAAGATGGCAGCTGTTTTAGATTTGTAAAATTTAGCATAGGAAATGGAAGAACGTAATCGATGCCAATGTGTCAAAACAACTGTTTAATTGTTTGTTAAGTTTCTCTAATGAGAAACAAAACTTCTTCAAAAGAAAAATATGAACCTATAAAGAACCTTTTCCTATATTGGTCTCACATTGCGTTGTTCCGTCTCTCTGACTGCCTGTCAAGTCCCCTTTTTCTCAGGAACACGTGAAGGTTTCAAGTTGAAATTAATATCAAATAATCTAATCTATAATTGATTCTACGGTCCCTTGGAGCTGTAAAAAAGTCAATCTTCTAAGTCAATGCAATAAAATACGGCCATTTATGCAGTGCATTTTGACAATCGCATGTAAATGAAAACCTATAGGGTACTTCCTTTTGACCCAGAGTCATAAAATATAAAATCATTTGGTGAAGTGGAACTGATGAAAAGACCACAGATGGCCACTGGAACTCACAGATGGCGCCAAGATAATCTCGATTATGATGGTTAAGCGACTATGACGAAGCAAATTTAAATATATGGTTTTGGCGAAACGGGTTTTATTTAAAATTATTACTTCACTGGTGAAGGGTAAAACGAAAGAACGTAGCTCTGCTCTTGTAATACTTAATTATTCTCAAGCATATTCATCAAAAATATAGTCTACCCCATCAATAATATTTACACTCTCAGATTGGTTGGCTACCAGCCGATTAAAGCAGCATACACTTGTTATGGCGACATATGAGAAAGGCGTAATAAAAGTTAATGTTTATAACAAGCAAGAGCCATCGCAACTCGGCGTCATATTACGTCTTGGGCTTACGTCGAACGCTTCCTATCCGGGAGAAGTTGAAGCTTACAACTCAATTTCGTTTAGCAAATCCTGGATCAGTGCGACGCAGCTACTCGACTATTTCACGAATACGGGGAATTCATTATACGGGTAATCAATGTTCGATGTCACGAGAGCGCGGAAACGAAATGTGATACAGCCGAAATTATAAAGGCAACATTCTTATAAATGTTTAAATAAATAAGCAACATTGTATGATGCTATTTTCTAAGTTAGTACCGCACTGATCAGCAGACCCTATGGGAAGGGGACTTTATAGCAGTGAAACGCAGAAACGAACAAAATATTTTATTTTATTTATTTTATACCATATGGATCGTCAACAGAAGTTACACATTACATTCAAATTATGAAACATATATAGGCATCAAGCTGGATACACCCCCAATTACAGGGTACCACGTCGTGCTCATGGAGGTTCGGCTAGACTTAACTAAATTGAGAACATATGTTTTATGCTTATAGAGTATCACAAATAAATAGATAGATTATGAAATAGTTTAAATAGGCTTACATTGGAAGTGGAAACATTTACTGATAAGTTGATTAAATCGACCGATGCTATTGGATTAGGCTAATGGACTGTATAATATGTACTCGTTAAATAAAGCTACTTCCACTTATTTATACCCTTTTACAAGAAATTGACAATAATTGGTCGAAATAATGGTATTATTTAACAAATTGATCTATTTTAGAAATTTTTAATTTCTTACTAAAATGGTTAAGAGAACGAATTTAGTTTTTTCATTTGCGGAGTAAATAAGAAAAAAATAGTCAAAAATATACGCATATAGTATTATATGCCTATATTTTTGACTATTTATTATTATTTTTATTTTAGACCATATATATAAAATGAATGAATTTCTCAAAATATTCTCTGTTAGCGTAAATGCACCTTTTCATACGAATAAACAAATAAACCAATATAATACGACTTACCTACTTAAGTGATATGTAGACCTTCTACTGGCTGTACTTTATGTTTGTGTAATATTATTTTTATATTATGTTTTATAGTTCATAGTATTTATTCATAACAATTAGTTACATGTCAAAAAGTAAATAGTTTAAAAAAAAAAAAAAAAAAAACAAAAAAAATATGCTGTTTTATGCTGTTGTCTAAATTAAAAAAAAATCATTTATATCACTCCTCCGTGACGGCTTCGGAAACATATTTTTTATACTCTTCTTTGTTGAAAACTGAAACTTTCTTGTGTTGAAAATCGTTGACCGCGTAACTGGTTCTTAATGTTTGGGGAAATAAAAAGTCACAAGGTGCCAGGTCGTGCATGTATGATGGCTCATAATGTCAACATTTTTCACCTTCAAAAACTCATTTGTCGGAACGAGGATATTCGTCGAAGAACCAAAGTCACCGATATAGCTATCAGAGTGTGCAAGCTGAAGTGGCAATGGCCACACCGGCCGATAACCGGTGGGGAATAAAGGTTCTTGAGTGGCTACCACAAACCGGAAGACGCAGCGTAGGTAAGCCTCTCAAGATGGACCACGCCATTTGAAAGTCGCGGGCAACCGGTGGATGCAAGTGACATATTCTCATTCAGTGTGGCGCTCTAAGGGGAGGCTTTGTTCGGCAGTGAACGTCTTCAGGCTAATGATGATGATTCACCGACTACGACAAAAAGTAATACATAAAATTTCAATAGATATACCTGCTGAATAGAATGACATGCAATGTGCTATCGACACGTGAATGCTCCTTGCTCTTTCGACATGATGCGCCCTAAAGTCGCAGTCAAAACGTTTTCTATAAAGGCTCGTAGCAATTTGAGTTGCCGCAGTATACATTTCAATTTCTAAGGGAAAGTAGGGATGTCCCTTCGCAAAAACTAGCTATCGAGATACATATTAATATGAAAATATCGACCTTACATTATTCTGACCTAACATGATTGCCTGAAAGAGATCGTTTCAGGCGACAAGGCTGCCAACTAAAAGCATAGTCGATAGAACTACTTACTGTATCTGATTTCTCCATACTTTATGTGGTTTTTAATAAAGATTTATCTATCTATATCTATCTAATGGTAAAGTGGTAATGTGGTGGTGTAAAAGTTGTTAATTCTACGAGTCTTTAACACTAAAAAAATATATACTGTTTTAGACTTTCGTGGTGGTTTACAACATTACTATTAGTATATACTCACGGGATATTTACCACGGTTATTATTTTTGTTGAGTTCCCGATATTTCAGCACAGTTGCATGCATTTCGTAACTTTTTATCATCCACCCGCATCTTCAGTCTACCCGCGAACATGGCGCATGCAACTGTGCCGAAATATCGGGAACTCAACAAAAATAATAACCGTGGTAAATATCCCGTGAGTACTAATAGTAATGTTAAAAAAATATATGTCAAACAAAGTAAATACATCCAGTTACCACGCAACCACCCCTTCTTAAAATAAATAGTATTGATAAAATGTATCGATATCCTCGATTTATAAGCTTGTTGATGTCGTTGCAACTCTAGGGAAGAATGAAATACCGCATATTGCTGCTGCGTGCGTGTATCTCGCATATCAATTCTTATTGTATCCGTGTACAGTCGTTGGAAGTACGCTATACGCACGAAGCGCGTCGCAATGGCCCGTAGACCAAAACTTGGTGGACTTAGACTTGTTTCAAAGGGGGCAAGTCGTCCCATGGATCCTCAGGTTAAGTAGAATATTTGCGATCGACAACTGGTTATTCAATGACATACAATCAATGCCACTAACGATCTTCAAATTGTGTCTAAAATAGCCAATCTGTAGTGTCTTCCCGCTGCAAAAAGACATGAACTCTGTTCAAAAATGAAAATCTGTTTGAAAATGAACTTCTGCAATGTTACGCCTGAAACAATCAACTACTTACGATCTTAATTTACCTTTAAGTGAGCTATACCATATTAAGCACTGCCTCATATTGATACACGAATAAAAAAACATGTTTTATTGTTTTTTTTCCTTGCTGAGCGTCGTGATTATCCGAGGACTTTCTGGAAATCAGTCGCCATATATTCTAATTAATGTCATCGTGATGACGTGACTGATCTTGGTGGGACAGACCATCTGCTCAGGGTTTGGTTCTTAGATATATGAAGATAATTGCATAGCCTCACCCGAATTTGAGTATATAGGGTCAATCAGCTTTGTCTACATTTGAAACTCTTCGATGCTCAAAATATGAACACATGCGTGTATTTCATGTTACTTATAATATATGGAGGCACAAACCTCATAACGGCGCTGCGTGGCTACGTCCAGGGTCTCAGTAAATTGTAGTAGCAAGTCACAACATAACAAACGTTGTGCACAGCAAGCTTAAATAAACATAACGTGGAATAACAGCAGGAACACACAGGGGACGTTTTGCTTATGACAGACTGTACCTATACTGTGGCAAGAGTGCACATGGTAACTGTCTGCGACAAATGGAACCACCTTCCCATGAACGAAGGTAGGCAAATTCTTCACTTTAGAGACACCTACATTACTACTCTATGCATTTTGTATTTGTTAAAGATAGTGCAAAATATGAAGTAAAATTTAGAATGTAAATTTCGACAACGACTTGTCGAGTTATTACAACTTCTCTCTATCTCTCTCCTATAGTAGAAACTTGTCATTGTCTTGTCTTGTCAAGCGCCTGGTTGACGCGATGCGTGACCAAAACGCTGGCGTTTATTTGGCTCAACGCATAAGCATTGCCATCCAACGTGGTAATGCCGCCAGCATGCTGGGTACGCTGCCAACTGGTATTGGGCTTGAACATTTGGATTATCTATAGACCTTTAATGGTCTCTGGTTAATCAAACTATTGTTTTTATGCAGTAGGCTAAGTAGTTTAGGTAGTTGTAGTTTGTAAGTACTTTGCTTACGTAATAAAGGCACTTGCCCGTTAAAAAGAGTTCCCTCAATTCCTCATGTATCCCATCATCAAAACTGGATTTTGATAAAAATGGGACCAATCTGTAAGTATCTACTTTTAAACTAAAAAATAATTTTACAAATCGGTTTATAAATGACGGAGTTCTTAGGTATATAGGTTCAAACATAAAAATAAAAAAAATGCAGTCGACTTAAGAACCTCCTCCTTTTTTTGAGAAGTCGGTTAGTAAACTTTTCTCGACCTCTACTTTATAGAGCAAGGTAAGATTTAAATGTGAATGCTGGAAGTGATTCTATTTGTAAGCAGATAGATTTAAAAAAAACAGCACGAAAACTTAGAGCAGTAATTGATGCATCACTTCAAATGGGGATAGTAAAAGATTATTGAAATCACTGATTGTTGTCCACACGAACTGTAAATTTTTTACGAGGTACTTGAAAGTACAAACTTACTTCCAAACCCTCAAGTTAAGTCTCGTATCGACATTCCGAACCGGCAATCGGCAAGTAGTAAAATCCTAACTAATCCTGTTAAGTAACCGTACCCGCTGGTTAATATCGATTGCAAATGTAGCAGGCAATAATCACATAACTCGCTAGGGATGGCTACGAAACTCGATTCGATTTAATATCGACGAGATTGATATATAAAAAAGTCTATAACACGTTTTTGTGAAAGTATAATTGTTAAAGCAGATGTACTTAAATTAATTTTTACATTGGTTGAGACGAGTTAGAGTTATTTTATCGTATTAATTTCATTCTTAATTCATAAAATTTCATTTGAAATTTTATTATGGTGCCGTTTACTTTCTAGATAAATAAATCATCTCAATGCAATTAAATTTCATACAAGCATGTTAAATATACATGTATAAGGTCTATAATGTAATAGAGTCGATTAAGTAAATCACTGACATCTATAATAGCTTATACTTACTACACTAAGGTCTTTAATAAGTATAGTGCATAATTAAGAATTATAATAATTAATTAAATATCTGGGTCATTTTTGCACACACGGTCATCTGACCCCAAACTAAGCAAAGCTTGTAATATGTATATTGTTTAAATACATATTTATATAGATATTAACACCCAGACATAGAACAAACACAAATATTCATCACATGAATGTTTGCCCTAGATGGGAATCGAACCCACGCCCCCAAACACAGAAAGTAGGTTCACTACCAACTGAGCCACCGGGGCAGTCAAAGCCCCGCCCCTTAATTAATATTAACGCAGTCCTCTTCCATATATACTCTCCTTACTTAGGTTGCCTTGAAGAGCTAACTCTTAGCAATAAGGCCGCCTAGTTGTTACAATAGTTTTAGCAAGTTAAACTATAAAGTGTTGTCTATCTATCCAAAAGCAAAAGGGTCCCCTTAGTAAATGGTGAGCGTTCTGGCGATTCCCAAGCCACCTGCTAACCGTGGGAATTATGCCCCACCCACTAAAGGGGAAGCCTTCGTTCAGCAGTGGACGTTTTTTGGTTGATGATGATCATCATGATGATCATGATGATGATGATGACTCCTATTTATCGGGTAATTTAATTAAAATAGACCCTCCTAAAATAGACCAAGAAACTATTTTTGCTATTAACGCACCAATTTATTTCTAAATTTTTGCTGATTATTTTAAAGTCTGGCATCCCTAGTACGAGTAAGTATAAAATGTAGCCATCTAACAGTACCTAACAAATATTCATCTGAATAATATTGCCAATGAGCGCGGTTGAAATAATTGTTCCAACATTTATTAGGATAGTTTAACAATTGTTTAGGTACGTTTAGAAGGTATCTCTACCAACACGCAGCGAGTTTAAGCTCAAGAGGGGCTGTACAAAGTTTGTTCATCATTATCATCAGCCGAAAAACGTCCACTGCTGAACAAAAGCCAACCCCTTAGAGCGCCACACCGACTGACAACCTGCCACTTGCATCCACCGGCAAAGCAAATAAAAAATACAAAATTTGTTCGAAATATACAAATTATTGTTGTAGCCGATCTCTGTCTAACAAACAAGAGAGAAAAGGAGATATAATATATTTACTGATTATTTCCTCTCACTAAAGAATTACGGAATTACTTTCCTGGTTCATGGTGTTGTCACTTAAATAACCTTTATCTTGATCTATTCAGTGGTATTAGAATCGTGAATACACATACAGATAGAGACAAAATTGCCTACTTTCGCTTATATACAGGATTATTGATAATTAACTAACTAAGTCTCGTAAGCAGCTTCCCTGCATCATACCTAGCAAGTAACGAAGTAATTTATTTTTTAAATGTATGGAAAATTATCTTCTTATTTTTGTGGTGCAAATGACAGCTCCTAAGCTTCATCCATGCCCCCGTGTTCCTAAGAAACCATTTAATTATAATTTATATTATAAGACGTGGAAAAAAGTTGATAGTTATGGTGTAGGGAAGCTACGAGAGGCCTACGAGAGGTAGTTGGCTATAGTTACCAATAAACCTGTATATACTAAAATTTCGCTCTTGTACCTGTTTATTGAGCCAACATAGCAGTGAACTATTTTCCCTGAGGCTACCACTACTGTCCGTGATTATAATTATGATGGCTTCCTTCTGTTAGTTAACTATTAATGTAGGCTGCTCGTAGTACGATAGCTATATATGTAGTTAAAGTAGCCGCCACTCGAGTAATTTGGAAAAATGTGATTACGATAAAGTAAACAAAATAACGTAGTACGTAATTAATTAGAAAAATATTCTTAATATGTTAGCTGTGTAGGAATAATTTTCCCGGAAATTTAAGAAATGATAGGAATCCTAATCCTAACTAATACAACGTCATTGCGGTTGAAATTGACCTATTTGATTGTGCTCTGAGTGAATTTACGAAGATAGCGTTAAGGGTGTTGTGTTATTCTTAACTATGTATACTTAGCTTCGCTATCGCATTAGGTAGTGACCTGTAATGATAGCTGTAAGTAGGAAAAAAAATATATATAAACTCGAAAGTAACTCAGTCTTTCTCTTTGTCTATCTGCCTCTCTATCTCTCTCGGTCTGGGTGTTTGTTGCGTTATTATGGCTAAACGGCTGTAGGGATTGAGCTGAATTTATGCATAGATAGAGCTTATGGATCGGAGACGGACATCGGATTTTAGGTCCACGCGAACGAAGTCGCTTTAACAGTGGTATAAAGCTATGTTGTTTACATTTAAGTTGTTTTTAATTTTATGTACCTAGTTTAGTTCATATTTCTTTCTAAATAATAATTATTTTTTCCTTGTGAAGAAACTTTACACAATACCTAGGCATTGTATACAATTCCAGACTGTTTTAGAGAACGAGTAAATGCCAAGCAACAAACCAATTTTGTTTTCTTCAGTGGACCATTTTATGAATCACTTCAACTCAAATAAAACTGAAATCATTCAACTTGTACTAAAATGGGCTATTTAAAAAACGAACAGCCTGAAACGCTGAAATTGTGTGAAAGCCGGGCCCTTATTCGGAAGGGTAAAATGAACCACGGAACACTCCAACCCTTTAATTTCACATTGTGTACCGCCAACGACCGGTAGGGATCCCTTCAACTACGTACTACGACATTTCAATATTAGGGTTATTTTACGAGCTTGGTTATAATCTTTCCTTTCGACTAATTAAAAAATGGGCCATAATGACCAAATTGTTTAGAAAGAGGTTTATAATTATTTGAGTTCTTTTGGGAGTTTTTTTTTTTCTGTCTTGGTATTGTCATCATCACGGACTGTTTCATAGCAAGGAAGGTATTAAAATAACGAAACGCCCAATACGGTATAAAATGCATGCTCTGAAAAATCAAACTATGAATTCATAAAATAGCAGCTCAAGTACTTATTTAACCAATGGCTTCTGACTACTGTACTTTGTATAATGACTATTTTGCATGCAACAGCTTCATTAAAGGTTTTAAGGTTTGTTCCAGGTATATGTATGACGACGTCTGTTTCAAAATACGCAACAGTACATCTCCTGACCATCCCACATTTCCACATAAAGGGCCCACTGCTAGCTTGTGCTAGCGTTCAACGCATAAGCAAGCATTGCCATTCAGCGTTGTTATGCTAATGCCACCAACATACTGGGTACGCTGCCAACTGGCAGTGGGCTTGAACATTTGGATTATCTTTAGACCTTCAATAGTTTGCGGGTAATCCGACCAAACCAAAAACCAAACAATCAAACCAAAAAAAAATTGTTTGTTTTCCGACTGTTTTATTTTTGATTCAGAAACGATAATATAATTATTTATTTATCCAAATTTCATTATTATTATATCAACACGAAAGCGCCCACTGATTTATCGATACAAACTCTTCGTGGATCTTGCAATAAAATGTATGGAACAGCTTTTTTTCCCCGTGAATTTTCAAATTCGTATACAACAAAAGATGTTCGTCGTCTTATATACTTGTGTACGACAATCTAAAAATGTAGTTTTCTTATACCAAGGGCTTCACGAAAATACCCCATGTATGTTATTTTTCTTAGTAAACTACTAAGGAGTGATGTATTTTTACATAAGGATTTGCAAAAAAAAATATTTTTTTTGGGTGGATTTTTCCATGTTGTTTATGGAACATAGAAATATAGGTGCTGGTTCGATTCGTAAAAGTATATTGACGTAGCAAAAATAAGAAACAATATTCACATATAAAAATAAAACAATATAAAATCCTTTTAAAGAGAAGGCGGCCAGTCTCAAGGAGTTCGTCACAGTGTAATTGAAGGATTCTCGTTGGGGTAAAAAATCACTCAAAACAAAGTTCTTTCTCTTTACATATTTTGTTTAGTTATTAAATATGCGCTCGCCTTTCTCATATTAATGTGAACATTTATTTGATTCCCGGCGACGCAGTACTTAGCTTCGTCATCTGATCATCTCCATTAACAGCTGAATTCCACTAGAGTTGCACCTCTCTGCATCGGCATTTCAGCACGTCGCTAGGAAATATTTTTCTTTAGAATAAAACTGTCTAAAAACACTACCCTCCTTTTTGGGCAGTCGGGTAAAAAGCTTGGTTGTTTGTTGTCAATAAAAATAAATAGGTACCTCGTCCAATGCGGTCGGTGTTAGGCGTTAAATTGAACGGCGCGGCGGCCGTTTCGGTTAATTGAGTGTATGCCCATTAGGGGACGAATTGCGAGGACTCGATTGACGAAAGGGTTTGCTTTTTGCTATTTAACAGCAAAAGTCTGGAAAACAGATCTTTGAGCATGTTGGAGAGCTACCTGCATGTGCAATGATCTCTCATTAGTCTCTTGAGAGCCCTCTTTCGTCAGGATATCTCGTTCGTGCATTTTCAAAATATTTTTCTTTCAAAACTAAACTAATCTTATAACGGGACTAAATTCACTGCATCTTTTTTCGTTTTAATACGTGAGAAAAATATTAATGGTTACAATTTTGGAGCTGTGAAATTTAGTTTAGTTTAGAAAATAGCACAACAGAATCGACACCGATGTTAAAATAAAAATTGCTTAGCTGAATGTATTCTTTTCACTCTTAACATGAACATTTTGAACATGCATAATATTGAGAAGTGTGCCTTTTAGTATCCGAGATCAAAGCACATTTTGGGCTAGCAAAATTATTAAAAAGTGCAATTTAGACATTAGCATGTCTTACACAGGCATACGTACTATACGTAGGTATATATCTTAAAGAGACTCTCAGACAGTCCGTAATAAGTACCTACATGATTAATCGTGTAATCTTAACTAGCGGTGTATTAAGGAAAAACCTCTAATTAGTGGCATGGAATAAGGATGGATCGCATATCCCGGGATTAGGAGTCGATAAACAGTCTAGTCGGTCAGCGCCCGCAGTAAAACTATAGCACTGGCTAGAAAGTATCTGGGCTTCCGACATTTTTCCAATTGAGCTTATAATTCCAGATATTTTGATGTCCAATCGATATCACGGTACGTTTTGCCATTGTAGCTCTTTGCTAAGAAGGTATTCTGCATAGATGTTCTAGTGATTTGCCACCAATTAGTTGTTCGCTTTTAGATTTGGTGTTTAAGTTAAGGTATCGATATCAAAGTATATATTATATATTCCTATTTAGAAGTCTTTAAACCACACTTGTTCAATTCAGTTTTAAAATATCTTTATTTCCCATAAAGCATTTGAAATATTGAACAGAGGTAACCAATCAATACTATAATTACGCTTGCAAGTTAATGTACATTATAAGCTAATGACGTTAAATAGACTAATTAGAATTCAATATTGGTAACTTGACTAATGAAAATAACATTATGTATTATTTAGTGATATAATTAAACTTTTAGGTTTAAAACAATCATGGAAATATTAAATAAAAGGAAATATTATTGTATTAAAAGTCGAAAGGCAAGTAGACAATTTGAACTTAATATAACGCAAAGAACAGCCTTGGCGGAACCAATCGTGTGAATCATGTAGATACTGAAAGAGACACGCAAGTTTTAACCAACCTAAAGTCTGATGAATTATATAATATCGACCTCTTATATTTTTTTGTGTCATGTGAAGTATTTTTTTGTATAAAACAATGTTAGAAGATTGGACTCTGTGTAAAACGGCTGTGGTATCTACCGTTAATACTTCGTAAGCTCAGATTTGATGTGGGGAAAGAAAGCCACACGACTTTGTTTAAGCGCCAGCTTTATTTCAAAAGCACATTTTTTGTTCAATTCACACGGAACGCTGGTGGTGAACTTAACCGAAGGAGCTCATTATTTTATCATTATGAACAACTTTTACTATGGGACCATGAAATAATGGAAGAAAAAAAGACACCCGTGCGGTGCCGTAAATTTCTTTGACTGTGAATGGCACTTTTTAAAGAAGCCAAGGATTTTTTAGTTCAGATAGGTTTTTATCTTCAAAATGGCGCTTTGAATTCGGTTCAGCAATTGCTGCAATCTATATTCTGGTTGCTAAGATTACAGCTTATTGTAACTTAGCAACCAAGTTTCACCAAAGAGTGCGGAAGAAGACGCGAAAACTAAGAGAGTAAAAGGGAAGCTATATTTAAGCAACTGCGCTTCGAATGTTATGTCACATGAGGTCAAAACACATATTAATTTATCAAAATTTTCTATAGAGTAGAATGTTTTTTTTAAGAATAACAAATATTTTTGTTACTTACATGTTTGGTGTCTTTTTTTATTTGCCCTAGCATCATAATTGCGGCAGTCCTTAAATGAGCAGGTTGGCATGTTTTGTAAAATTTGTGGAGACACGCTGCCTTGGGTTGCTTCACGCTGACTGAACAGAGACTAATGAAATCTGTCTAATACGGACAGATTTGCGGGCCAATTTTAATGCCCTTAAATCAGAGAAATACATAAGAGATTTTTATCGCAATTTGTGTTTTGGTTCTAGAGTAACCATTGTTCGTAATAATGAGTAGGTAGGTACTTAAACTTAGGTTACCATTCTGTGTAAAGTTGTATTGAGATAAATTAATTACGAAACTACATTTTTAGTTTTGTAACTATCCGTACTATGTTTTTACCGTAACAGTCACTGCTCGACTAAAGCTCTAGTATGACTTTTATTTCCCTATGGATATGGTAGCCGCTTGACCATGTTTGTGTGGTCAAGGTTGATGAATTGTGTACATACAAATATTTGTAACGACCTTTATGCTAAAGGTTTTTTAAATACTCTGAATTTTTCGTTTACGTACTGTATCCGTTTTTTCTATCTTTCTATTATATATTTCATTCACATATAGTGTGTTTAGCCAGTCTCAAGTTTTGTAATATTTCAAGTAAACTGAAATATTTTTAAGTCTCAGTCATAGTCTAAGTCAAGCAAATTAAGTCGCGGTCAAGTCCAAATCAACCCTTTAGTAAATTTTCTAACACTTTACTGAAGGTTTGAATGGAGTTTTGGAAACACAAAAAGTCACGTTTCATCACATTACACTATTCACCCAATACTCGTGCACATTCACGAAAGAGTAATGAATAAAAATCCACCGTTTTACACATAAACACGATATAACACAAGTTTTCGAAAATAATACAACGACGCCACATGAATTTTTCACGTTCCCGTCAAAACTCCTCCTTACGCCTTTAATATTTCAAATACCCTTACCATCAGGAAAACGTTTTGCACATTTCATTTAAAAAAAAACTTAGACCGTGGTTTCTAACTTGGCAATCAAGAGCATGAATGTCGCCGTAATGTTTTCATCTTTCCCATCTACCGTAAACTTCAGCGTCTTTATTAAAATCTTTCTTACACTTTTCTGTGATATTTTTTTTTTGAATCAACGTCTACAGATCTTTAAGGGTGTTTTTATTTGTGCTTTTAAAGTGTTCATTCCACTGCCATTTCTATGCTTGATTTTTATAACTCCCTACATTATAACATTACAACATTAACCTGACATTAATGATAACTTTGGTGATGATGAATGAGACTATTTATGTCCGTGTGACTTTGACTTCTGGTTAATTCCTTTTTGACATTCAATAATATATTTTGACATTGTTTTATATTGTATTTGTACCTGACATTGATAATAATTTTTAATTTAATTTTGTGAACTGTTTATATTTTTAATTTTTAATTTCTAATAACTGTGTATTTTTAATTCTATTTCTGATTTGATTAGCTAATGTAATTGGGTTTACCGTGTTAGTTATATAAATAAATAAATAATAAATAAATAATAAATAATAAATAAATAATAAATAAATAATAAATAAATAATAAATAAATAATAAATAAATAATAAATAAATAATAAATAAATAATAAATAAATAATAAATAAATAATAAATAATAAATAATAAATAAATAATAAATAAATAATAAATAAATAATAAATAAATAATAAATAAATAATAAATAAATAATAAATAAATAATAAATAAATAAATAACAGTCAATATAAGACGTCAAAAAATTGGCACAAAATGGACCAAAGCCATCTAGCGAACTGTAGGAAGTAACGTTATCTCTTTGTCTGGATGATTTTCGCGTCATCACGACTAAACTTCTGAACGAAACTTGATAAAATTTGATAAGGAGTTATTGTATATCACAAACACGGACATAGGATATTTTTTAGATCCACGCGAACGAATTCAACTAGTAATAAATAATTATAACGTAATCATTGAGCGTTTAAAAGACAAATATTCGTAGTAGGTACATAAAAATATTTAGGAAGGAATATTTCTAAAGATGTCCCCAGTAAGTAAACAATTAGTAGAGTGGTGGACAGATCTTAACCATGCACCCGAATAAAGCCGTACAATATGCAATTTTCTTTTAGTACCTACTTTTATTTAAATTAAGTTTGAAGCTAATTCCCAGTGTGCTCTATTATAATTGTCTGGAGCATTACGAGCGTCCCGAGCTCGCTTCTACGACTAGGGCTGCCAAGTTCATTTAATCTCAGACGCTACGTAGTCGTAGGGTCATCATCATTATCATTTAGCCCACTCATCATCATCATCATCATCCCGAAGACTAAGCACGATTTACACTCGATGGCTAAATAAAGAGTTCCTCCTTAGGATTTCCTAAGGGGGAGGGGAGTTGCCATAATCAACACACTTGGTAGGTGGCCTGGTGATTGCAGAACGCTCACCATTACAGTACCAGTATCGAGATTTCTCTAAGATACATGACCTAAATCTATCTAAGTCGCTTTATTTCGGGTTTCTTCCTTGCTTAGTGCCAATTGAGATTGATGATGATGATTGATGGACGAGTCCAGGAAATTTTTGGATGGCACCACCAAAGAGAATACAAATACTACGTAAGGCCTTGTCTAAAAATTGTTGAAGGTTTTTTTTCTCTTCTGTTTTGGCCCCCGACGTTGTTTATTTAACCAGTGTCAAGTAATATTTCAAGTGAAGTCAAATATTTCACAATTAAAATAAGTCTCAGTCAAGCAAAGTAAGTCACGGTCAAATCCACGTCATGCCCAAGTAAATTGGTGGATACTTTACTAGAGGTTTTTATGGAGTTTTGGAAACAACACGAAGAGTCACGTTTTACAACATTATACTATTCACCTACATGCACCCGTGCACGTTGACGAACACTTCAATGAATGAAAATCCACCATTTTTACACTTTAACACTCGAAATAACACAATTTTTGGATAATAATACGATATCGCGACATGACTTCTTCACGTTTCCGAAAACTCAAACTAAAACTCCAGTTGAAGGTTATTTATTTCACCAAAAATATTTTCAGCAGTTTAAAAAAAAAGACTGGCAAACAAGCAGACGGTTAGATTTTTTTTTTATCTTATGTTTTGGTTCTACACATAGTGTCGTTAGCCAGTACCAAGTTTATTATTTTCAAGTAAAACATAGTATTTCGCAATGAAAACAAGTCTCACTTATAGTCTAAGTCAACAATTTAAGTCACTATCTTACACAGTCTTAATCTGTTTCAGTAGAGTGATGGAAGCTTTAATGGAAGCTTCTATGGAGTTTTGGAAACAACACGAGAGGTCACGTTTTACGACAGTATCATATTCACCAACAATACACTCATGCACTTTAACTTTGTTTTTACACATTGACACTCGATATAATACAAGTTTAACCACGTCATGTACATGACGTGATCTCCTGTATTTAAGGGTGCACCCAGCTTGATGTCTATGTTTCATAATGTGAATGTAATGTGTAACTTCTGTTGGGATCCATATTGTGTAAATAAATTAACTACTACTTCTGCGAACGGTAGACATCACGCAAACTTTTTGCACAATCGCAATTTACTATTTCATAGAATTTTTTAGTCGTCGGCGATTTTAGATTTGTCGGGCATTACCCCCAAAAAGGGGAGGTTTGCTGCGGCGACCGTTACCGGCTTATTTTGATAATATTAGGCGTACACTTTCGGTACTCAATTCTTAATAAGAATATCGAATATGAGCTAAATCAGTGAAGAGGTTGTCAAGATATAAGGTCTCCCGCTGGATATAAGGATATAAGGCCGCTGCAAATATCCCCCCTTTCAAGGGGAAATACCCCACAAACCAAACAACGCAGACGACAAAAACGTAGAGCCTGTAGGTATACCAAGTTTCGAAGTTTTGCGAAATTACTTCTTCGCATTCCTGCCAAAACATACTCGTAGTAAGCAGTTATATTCTCGCTGCGCTGCCAGCCTTTTAAGACTCGGACTAGTTTTTAATAAGTAAAATAAATCGACTTTTCTAATTTATATTGTAGTAAAAACAATATACAATCCAATAACGTATTAAAACATGTGTAGACATAATTGAATTAAAAATAATAAAACCAGTCATATAATTGGCTGCACAGAGGCACAAACCAATCTGTTGGTCTGTAAATATAAAAGTTTGCAAGCTAAGGCAATCGTTGAAAATGCGATTGACGCGACTTCAATCATCTATATAGACATCGTGTAACTAAACTAAACCTGCCCCTCAAATCCATTGAAATAAAGCACTTATCCATTATCCACTGCACGTTACTAGAGGGTCGCGTAATTTTAATTCACACGTAGCGTCCTTTGAGTTAGCTTATCTATAGCAAGTCAGGCGTACTTGGCTAGTTTCGGTTGTGTACTTTGTAAGTTTACAAAGATGTTGCATGCGTTCTACATAAAAACGAAATTACCCGAGAACTTTTCGCTTGCTCCCGGCAAGCTTACTGCAAGCTGCTACCGTATCAAGACAATTATTATGTACCTACATTGTACAACAAATATTATTTTTATAGAAAAACAAATAACCCGACTGCAAAACACACTCCGAACCATAAAGAGGAATCCAACACACTTTCTCGTCATAATCTTTCCAGCTGTTTTGGCTTCAGTTATAATACAGGAACATACAAACATACATACATACCTACAAACTTACATCATCACGGACTTACATATTTACAGACATACATATTTACAGACATACACCCCAAAAGCATTACACTCAAAAAAACTTGTAAGAACAAACTCTATCAAAAAAAAAACACTATCTCGCACGAGTCAGTAGTTGAAGACGAATAGTGTGATCTGAAAATAATATAAGATTCGATACTAATTTTTAAGGTTTATTCACCCTATTTCTGGTTTAGTTAAATTAGATTGAAAACGGCTTTCTTAATGTGAGGAAAGAGAATGATAAGCAACCCTAAGCATCGCGGTGTTTTGGCACAACAGTGCGCCGTAGCCTAAATACTTACGTACTATTGTAACAATACACGTATACGTACCATTTGCGGTGTTTGTTGATTGCTTCGCGGGCAAACAAACAGGCCCGGTAATAAAACTCGACTCAAACACTCACGGCTTATACGACTAACAAAAATTACGAATAAATGTTTGATTCGAACAAAAATATTATGAGGTTAAGCGATGAAAAACAATACAATATTTTTTTACCTACAAAGCGACTTTATTTGGTTAGTTTGATTTGATTTAGTTGTCGGATATTTGTTGTGGTACTTTTTATTTTTAAATTCACAGAAGGTCGTATTTAACGATCAGTTTTAAATTGGCAGTCTAGTACTATTACTGGTTAGTTTTACGTTTCTATCACATTAAATAACATGTTGGGTCATGCTTAGTAGGGTTCCGTATAGAAGCTTAGGACGGTTGAAGTATTTAATCGTTTTTTCCGCTAATCTCAAAAAGTTATTATCATATGTTGCCCGAAATAATTTTAAAACAAAGTTTTCATTAAGGTCTAAATTACTTCACTTGGGAGATGATAAGTTTCTGAGATGCATAGCTTAGAAACGTCAGCGGACACATTGCAAGCTACTTTGTCGGCCCATATTTCGCAAGCAGTACATCAGATAAAAAATCAGTGTAGGCATTATTATATAGTAGGCCTTCATTTTAAAGACCATTCATTGATATTAGACACGAGGCGGATAGGCGTAGTTATTTTATCGCCAATTTACACGTATTAACCACCACCCCTTTAATATTAAATTATGTTTTTTTATTATTTCAAAATTGTTAACTTTAAAAGATCTTTTTAATAACACCCCACAAGATGGGGTAAAGCAAAAAATTGTTTCGTCCGCTCTTAACATGTATGGGAGCAACCTCAATCATTTAAAAAAAATATTGAAGGTTGAATTCTATACTAAGAATATCGTTGTACAACATTTCATGCATGTAAGTTAATAAATTTAGATTTTTGGCTGATAAGGATTCAGGCACACAGACAGACAGACACGACGGACTTATAAATACTTAACCACTTACTCACTTGAGTGGTTATGCAACTAATATATTCATAGGTAGATACAACTTCAGATCCTTAGCTCATGCAATTACATATTCATTGTTTATCATTAATACATTGTACACCAGTCTAAGCAAAATGAATTATGTAATAATGATTTGTAATGACTTCCTCTGCTAATTCGACGACCCTCCTGGCTCCGGATTCGATTGTCGACCTGCAGGGCTAGCATGGACACTGCGACAAAATCTTTTTGTTATGCAAGAACAGGACAAGGCTACGATTATTATAGACGTTTGTCTCATTTTTCACGACATGAAGTATAGAGCAGATTTTGTCGCGGTGCGCATGCTAGCCCTTCTGGCAGATATTTGAGCGATTATATTTAAATATTTGCTCTGGGTCTTAGTTATTTATCTTGTGTGCGTGCTACATGGCATCTCCTAGTGGGGAGCTATGAGTTTAAAGCTATTTACAAATGATATATATATATTACATAATAATACACTGTGCACATTAATATCAAAATGTGAAAATAGTCCTGTTACTGTTGCGTTTTCTCATTTTTAGGCCTAAGTTGTTAGCCCTAAAAATTATGAAAGATGAAGTAATAGTGTAGCTATATACAACATGTAGATTGAACAATTTGTATCCTACAAATTCTAGAAAACCAGAAAATCACAAGCAAAACAGCGAGGCAAACCTATATTATATAGGAGTAAAGTAACATTGGTACAAAATTTTGAGTAGTTTGATTAAGGACGAGGTGTGTCGGAGGGGTTGCCGAGGACGAATTCTAGGGCTCTCCAGCCTACCCTACGGCCATGATAGCGCACGCGCCACCGCCCGTCGAGGGCTAATGCGATACGTGTGCCCGCTCCCTACACCTTCAAGGGTTATTTTATGTTAAAGTACGCTTTAAACCGGCGGAGAGCTCTCGTTAGTCGTAGGAAAAGATTGGCGCTGCGAGTGCTATTGAAAGTTCTACCATCTCGGTGCCATGTTTATTAAATTACGTAACTTTTATTATAATGATAATAATTTATTTTTTCAATAATAATAATGGAACTAATTAAATCGTTACAGTTTTTGTTATGAGTAATTTTTAAATATTTTTTTATATAAATCAAACGAAAACAGTGTGTTAACACCCGGACAAGAAATTCTGAATCCTGGATGCCAACGTCTTCCTACGGGCTTAACAAAAGAAAAACTTAACTTAGTATTTAAAAGCAAAGTATTAAAATATTAAGTAAGTACTACAACTAAAGTTACTAGTTAGTAATTTACGAGTATTTCGTATTTTCATGAGTCAGAGCCTCTACTATGGACAATAGCCGGGCGGAGCATAGGCGCTTCACAATCTAATGGTAACCGGTTCGATCCTCTGTTCTCCACCAAAGTTTTATTTAGCACCTTCCTAAATAATGTGAAGGGAATAAACGTGAAGAAACTGATATGTCCAAGAACCGCAAAAGTTCAAAAACATATGCCGTTCACCAAAATGCACTGGGCCAGCCTATTGGATTGGGGCCCATCTTATGTCTCTGAGAGAAGGCCTAAGTCCCAGCAGTAGTACCTAACACGATAGGCTGATAATAAATAAATGTATTAGAATACATTGTTTTTGGTCTTTGTAGAAGATTATTGACCGCGCGAAGCTAAGGCTCGGGAACGAATCGGAGTTTCTTTTCGTGTGTATATATGTCCGATGATAACTCGCGAACCATAAATCTGATCTTAATGAAATTTTGTACGTAGTAGTTAATTTAGATACATTTTATAAGTTCGAATATGAGCAATATCGGTGCAGGGGTAAAATTAATGGGGTCGCAGGGTCTCGGTTCGGTGGAAACTACTACTTTAAAATTATGCTTCGTATTTCGAGCATTTCTTTCTATTTTATATTTGTGGATCTCGAATACAACCTCAACTTTGGTAATTATCGAGAAGTATATAAATACGAATATGTTTCTAGTGTAGACACTAGAATCATCTAGTGTGCATTTACGTACCTACAACTTTAATATAACTACTTATTTTCACACATTCATAATTGCAAATAGTTTTCAATCGGAAGCCGCAAATGCAAGTAAATTTGGAACATAAAATGGAATTCTGTACGGGCGGAAGTAACTATTGGTCAGGACTATCTTTTAATTTAAACAGAGGAAATTTAGTCGCCGAGTTTATTCTGCTGCGGCGAAGGCAGGTGCGGACTGCGGACTGCCCCGGGCTCTGTAATTAACAAAACAAAGGCTTTTCACTTCGTTAACAGTACTTGATGTTACTACCTATTTTATTTTAAGGTGCAGATTCTTCTGGCTAAGCGCTAGCTTTGCCAGAGTGTTAATGCTCGCTGCTCCCTGTGGTTGATGACATTGCAGCAGTTTAAATTTTCATATTAAGGATCACTCTCCTAATTCAGCTTTCTCGTTCACACTTTTTAAACATTGTTTAATTTAAAAATCACCGAGTAGAAATCAAAAAGAATTTTATTAGTGTATCTTTAAAATACCTTGTCGATATTTTAAAGCAATTTTCATGTTATTATTTTTTGTTTTGGCATAGAAGAAAGAAAACATCCCGAAAAAAAGTTTTTACCTTCTTCTTCGCCAAAATTGAAATATTAACTTATAAATTGCAAAACATGGGCAATATTATTCTAAAGATAAGTTAACGGTATTTTTTTTTAATTTCCGTTAATTTATATCGATAAATTAACGTTTATTTTTCTGCTTGAAAAGTGAGAACGAGATCTGAATCTGGGGCAATCACAGGTATCACAGTTAAAAAAAAACTCGTGTGGGGGACCCAATCAGCCGGCCCTTAATTTTATAAAACTGCGTTCACATTAGAACATTTCACCGTGACACTACTCCGTGACCGTGTCAAATACGCGTGTCAGTATCGGTAGTGTGGACGGTATTTGTCAAGCGGACATTGGTCACGACGATAGACTAATCCCGAGCGGCCGAAGAACCGAACATGGAGTAACGGGTGAATTTTGTACGGTATAGCAAGCTACATGTGTGGACACTTATATCTGTACTGTTACACATTCATGTCACCTGTAACGAACCAATCAAAGTCGGTATTTTCAAAGAATGTCTGCTATTATCCGCGTGACCAGGAGAAGTCTACACTCACGCGTACAAGTGCGCCTGTTGAGTCTTTGCTACGTTCACGGGATTGATGGATTGTGCCATGACATGCATGCCCGCTCCTCCGCCCCTTCGCGCCGCACCGCCGTGCGTCCTTCGTTCGCTCATTCGCAGTGGCCACTAAACTATTTCCGGTGTAGCATAGTGCCTGTGACATTAGGTGATAGCTGTCATTATCACATGACTAGGGAAGTGACATTATGCAATTCAGTTTTATTGATAACGACCCTGACAGCAAAAATCTTGTTCTATATAAGTCCTGTCAATATAAGAAGAATTCTGTGATTACTGTATAGATTATTAGTTGGTTGTGGTTATTAACAACTAAGCGTCCTAAAATAAACTGTTTTGGGGAGTCAGGCAAGGGAGTTTGTCGTTCGCCTGTGGCGCGGGTCACGCTTATAGCATTTCTTAATAAAAGTCACTGAATGTGATCGAAACTATAGCCGAAATAACCGACTCAATTAAACGTGAATGTTCCCGTTTTAATTAAACAAAATGTGTCAAAACCACGTTAGCTTTCATAGTAAACTTTTGAAACTAAATATGTTGTACAATTTGAATAACTTATTTTTTTTTTGACGAGGAGTATATACTTAAGATACCCGATCGCTTTGAGCCGGGTTATGTAGGTTTATACCAACTACATTATAGTGGTTTGCTTTGGTACTTGAGAGCGGGCTCCGGGATCTCTATGGAATCGCACCGGAGCCTTCAGCACCGCACTTCAGCTCCTTCCTGGACAGCTACGAGCTGTCCTAAAATGCCTCCACCTACGAAAACGCCAGCCACTCGACGCTTTCGTTCTTCCCGGGCTCGTTTAGGTAGATTGTTAGAGCCCCACCGAGAGTAGAGATCCCCTTTTAGTAGGCTCTTACTACAGGCAGGGAATCCCGATGTCGTATTCTAGGGCCCCGGCACCAGAGCAAACAATTCGAATACATATTAGAAATGTTTTTTTTTAGTAAGTTCAGTACTTATTACTTGTACTTGTGCCTACTCAAAAAATAACATTTCGATCAAGTGCTTTCGATTCTCAAAGCTTAAACTGTACAATGTTCAAAAGACGAAGTCTCTAATTTCGTACAAAATTATTATACTATGAAAACTGACGTGGTTTTGATACATTTTGTTTTAATAAAACGGGAATACTCACTATAGAAAACTATAGAAACTATAGTCGGAATAACCGACTCAATTTAACGTGGGTATTCCCGTTTTATTAAAACAAAATGTACAAAATTATTGTTAAGTGACCTATTTATAGAAGGTTGCATACTTGAGTGTTATGCGGAGTAGGTCAACACAACGACCGATTGATATTTGAGCGCTGCGGTAATAAGCGCGAGTACAACGAACCCACTGGACTATTTGTTTTTGTTTATATTATTGACGCAGTTTTAATCATAAATCGAAACTTAAGACAACATGCAATTCGTACAATTTATTTTCCTTGTACTTAGTAAATATTAATATGATAAGCATTACGACAATCTTAAACAGAACTGGTGGCATATCAATAAATTTAATTTTAATTAGTCGACGTATTGTCGGAATAACCGACTTAATTTAATGTGAGTACATATCTCTTTTATTAAAATAAAAGTCCTGGCTTAGATGGTAGCGTGTCTGCCTTAGAAGCAGGAGGTCCCGGTTTGATTCCTGGCCGGGAAGTAGTTTGACTAATACTAATTCCACTCTAAGTCTGGGTGTTCATTATCCGTGGCTTTGTGTGCTCCATGGCATCCCCAATACAGAGAACCCTAGTAGGGAGCTGTAAGTGTGAAGCGTAATTTAGGTATCTCCTTACCTAGTTTCGATCATATTCGGTGACCATAAACCGAACTGTGTATTCGGAATAACCGACTCAATTTAACGTATTTCCGTTTTATTAAAACAAAACCACGTCAGTTGTCATATATACATTTACCTATATATTTGCGCATTTGTCATTTTGCGACTAAACGTCGGCACTGTCACTGTCGGCAGTATATCTGACGAGCTCATTGCACATTATTATTCAAATATGATTCAAATACATATTTGTCCATAATGATTGCGGCACAATAGTGTTCGCGTGGCTCTCTACCATTAATCTTGTCAAATGAAAATGAAGTGGTCAGACGTAACCCTCATTTCTCAAACCGACGACTAATTAATTACCTTGAAATTTCCTATCCATGCAAATGGAATTATTCCCGAAAACTGTTTATTTATGCATATTTTCATCATTGTGATGATGAAGCGAAATATCTAATTATGTAATAATATATATTTTTTTGTTTTTTTCAAGTAAGTTTAGATTACTTAGTTTTGTTAAAATACTTTTTGTAAAGTTAGATATGTAAAGAAATTGTATGTGTTTAAGTTTATGCCAAGCTGTGTAGATTATAAATCTATGCCGATAAAAGACTTTGTCCTGATCGACTGACTGACTGACTGATATTTACAGAGCATACAGCCTAAACCGCCTGAACGTAGAGACTTCAAATTTGGATAGTATATTTATATATTGAGGGGTGTAAACGCGCACTACGAAAGGATTTCAACCCTTAAAATGAGATGTTAAAGTTTGTATGAAACTTTTTATTCTCTGGTTCGATTGATACGAAACTTGTCTATAAATAAAGCAGTCATTTAAATTCATCATCCGAAAATCTGCTCGGCCGGGTATCGAATTTAACAACTGAATCATTTTTTTTCAAGCCCTTTTATAGGAAACAACGCGCAGACCAAGCCTATTATGATAGAGGTGTGAAATTCGGACCCAATACTCATCAAAAATAGTCTAGGTGAACAATAAAAAAAGGGTTTTCAAAATTCCAACCCAGAAGGGGTGAAATGGACCCTCAAAATTTGTATGCAAAAAAAATATGTTTTCATGCTATGCCAATGAAACGCGGTTTGTGTAATAAGCATAAAATATAAATAAATCTCTCAGGATTTTTCAAAAATAAACCCCTAAAGAGGTGATTTGGGTTGTTTAGCGTACACACATGCGAGCGAAGCCATACGAGCAAGCTAGTAGAATACAAAAACTCAATTATAAGTATTAAAAAAAAGTACTTCAGTGTTTGTTTTGTAAAAATATAATGATCATAGTTGTTATCATGTCTATGTTTATACCACCACAAATGATTTGTTTGTACAGACTTCCTGATTGGGTTTTATTGATTATTCAATTAAGGTCTATTTCAACTATTACAAATAAATTAAACGCACTTTTTAAACATTACTTCAAAAGCGTTAAGTAATAAAAATAAAAGTTTATACATATTTTAACTGAATGTACTCTCTTTTATGATCAGTTTATGCATTAATATATACCTAGAATATTTTTAGTACCAACAATTGATTCTACGCTTTTAGCAAACATTTTACACTGGAGTGATTTTAATTTTAAATAACGCCTTAATTATTTCGAGGCGAGTAAAGCCGTAATTTATTTCATTTAAGCTAGCTAGCCTAGCTAACTCCTCTAAAATTTCCGTCTCATCTCTGGTCTGGTCATCCGTAATCCTATGCTCTTAGCGAAATTGCTGACCTCATACTTTTTGTTAAGAATAATAAAGTATATTTACGTAGATAATTTTATACACCTGTAAAGTATATGATAACTATTTATATATATTATCATCTATAACTCAGCGATGTAAAGTAATGGACACAAAGTAAACGAACATCACAAACGTGTTTATATATTTGTATATTAGCAATCCACTGAATCAGAAAAAATAAGGGACGGGACAGGACAGAGTAGCTTTGACAAGGGACAGGGACGGCCTCTCAGGGTAGAACTGACATGTCTTTATATTTCGCCATTTACCTCTTCTCTCAATAAAAAACTGTTTTGAGTGCGGAAAAAGTGTCAGCTATGTTGTTAGACGAGGTAAACTTCCATTGGCAGCTTTCAAACAAAATTATAAATGTGTTCATTTTGTTTTGTTATAATTATCATTAATTCACCTTTGTATTTTATAGGATATTTTCTTTGTTTCAGCTAATAAATTCTAAATTACGACTTCTATTTTCTCTCTGCTGTCATACTTGTTGCTGGCAATAACGTTAATTTAATATTTGCCATAAAAAAAAAAATATATAAATGGAATACCTTTTCCGTGCGATTAAAAAATATTGTGTTTCTCTAAGCTAATAAATACCTCACAGAAAACTCGTTTTATGTAAACTATCACAAACTTCTTCGGTATTCTTCTGTTCTTTGAAGAACGTCGAAGTACAATATCGACCGAGAAGTTAAATGAAAATACTTTAGTGAATGTTGTGAACGAGGTGACGGAGCTTGATGAGAAAAATGAACGTACCATTGACTTTTACTTCGTGAGCACTCGTTTAGGTAAATAGAAAATATCTAAACTTATACCTACTAGTAGTTCGCGCCGAACTGAGACCTCGCGACCCCTATATCTTTACAACCCCTGGATCGATTCAGCTCATATTCGAACTTAAAAATTGTATTGAAATGAACTACTTGCCTACAAAATTTCATGAAGATCAGATCAACAGTTCGCATGTTATCGTCGGACAAATATACAAACATACATACAAATGCCGATTTGTCCCAGTAAACTCTGAGACCTTCGTTTCGGCGGTCAAAAATCATGCACGAGATATTGCAAAGAAGGATAGAGTCGCATAAACTTTTACTTTAATGTAAAGGTAAACAATGATTATAAATAAGGTAACAGTATTTTTTGTTGTTAAAATTTTAGAAAGATTTATATGTAGGCCAAATTGGCTGAATAACCTCTCTGGCAAATATTAACATATTCAAGTTATATTTGCAACAGATTTCAAACTGCGAAAAACCGCTCAAAACTTTTCATACAGTGCTAAAACAAACAAAAAGCTACATCAAACTTTTCGAGGTCTAGATGAATATGATTTTCATTTTAATATACCTGAATAAAATAAACATAGATATATGAAAATTTAAGAGTCGTGTTATATACCTTACATGCAAATTGAAAATTAATCATTCAATTGTGTATATTCATGTTACGGTGTGTTGTCTAAATTTAAAAGTACATATTCCGTGTTTGTTAAATGTTCGTTTTTTTCCTCACAAAGGAGCGAGGTATCGTTGAGTAGGTACTGTTACAAACTCACTTTAAATATATCAAAAAATCTGGGACATCAATCACCTATTACGTGAGTACTTTAATGGATTTTTCTGGTACACTGTAATTTCCAGTCAAATGAAATATCTTTGGAGTTTCACATGTTTGGACATGATGCCACCATCACGGAAGTGAGATTAAAAGGCCCAATGTGTGGGCGACAACCTAATATTTTGAGAGTTCTTCGTTCAATACATTCAATATCACAGTAAATACTCTGTGTTGAGAGTACGACATACTTATATTCCTTGAATCACGACCTATATTCGATATTTACCAACGAATGACGCTGTGTCGTAATGTTGGATATAGCAATAGTTAAATATATTTATTACGAGCCCACGGTGCTATTGCCCACGCTGTCGTATGCGGGTTCAGGGCTCGGCACCGTGGCTTGGCTTTAGCCCCACAAATATATCGAGGGTTCCGTAGCAAAGCTACCTTAAAAACTGTATTTTCTTTCATTCAGTTTCGGCATCCATAGCGCGTGGCCGACTCAAACTTTACAGATTTTTATTATTTGTTGTAATACTATAGAGTTTTCCCTATAATCACACTAATTTTGACGCTTGTATGTGTTGCCGTTTTTAAGATAGAGCAAAACAAAACATGTAATAAAACACACGTTGCTCTAAAATGCGTCATAATAGAATAAACATATTCTGTGAAAATGTCAACCAGCTTCCTATTGCAGTTCAAGAGATAGATCCTTTTTGAGGTAGGGCGGATATACAGACGGCGTAGGCTTTTATTAATTGGACATCCTTGGAACGGAACCCTATAAAATGATAAGCTTCCATACAAACTTTCATTCTGCATTTATCCCTTTTAGGGGATGAATTTAAAAAATCCTTTATGAAGAACTCCTGTTTAAAATTTCATTATTCTAGATCCACCGCCATTCTTACGTAGAGATCGAATCACGCGTACCTACTCACGAGACATTTACCGCGATTTGGTATGTTTTTGAGTTCCCAGTACACCCATGTTCACGAATTAGTCTAAACCCGGGTAACCCGTGAAAATGGCGCATACAGACCTGGGTGTCCCAGTAATAAATGCTACAATGTGCAATGTGCGCGTACCAAGCAAGTGTGCCAGTGGGCGCTCAAGTACTTAGAACTGCGTCAAAATATTGGGAACTCAAAAACAATACAAATCATGGTAAATATGCTGTGAGTACTAATTTAAATATAGTAAACAACAGCAGAAGTCTAAAACAAGTGTATTTTGATTTATTTTTCTGGGACAAAAAAGCGGAACTTACTGTTTAACACGGAAACACACACCACGAAACACGGTAAAATAAGGTAGTGCTCAGACGTAGATACTACACGTCGACTCTAGTAATCCAAATCCTTAACTGTCCATCCTATCTATTCATAGAAAGTCTTTTGCTCATCATCACTATTTTATTAGACCGGCTAGAACTGCGCTTAGAGCGCGATGACTTCTTCTATCGCCTTTTTCATATCTGTTCGCGGTTCACAATGTCGCCTTCCAAGCAGAGAGTTTATTTTATTCTCATTCTTTTCTCAATCGCCCTAAAGATCTTATCTGCTTAATCGTTCAACGATTTTCTCTCGTAGGTTACGTGTTTGGACAGTTCTATGCATACTTTGGCAGTTTTGTGTTTGCTTTACATAAGCTTTAGTGCCATGGAAATAAAGTCGAGAAATAAATAAATAGCATGGTTTTCGTCTCGAAAGCGTGCAAGTGTGTTTGCAAGTGAGAAAGATGCTTTAAAGGCGGCAATTTATTATCGTTTTTTTTTTGTGTCGAACGCCGAAAAGGTCGTAAAGTTATCATTCTCAGCTGAAGTTTTAAAAAGTCATCGCCAGAGTAAAAAGCTTTTGAATTGATTGTCAGAGATTGTTGTGTGCCGGCATTGTTTCAGAGAGGGGGAACTTTCCTCATTAGGGCCATCGGTTCTGCTGTAACGTCGACTCAATCGCGGTGGCATGAGGCGACGATATCAAACGGGAATCACTACGATTGCTATTTTATAATATGCTACTCGTATATTCCAGTTTGTGACAGCCAGGTAATAAATTATTATTACCGCTAGTTGACCGAGTTATCGAAGCAAACGAAGTCTCTGCAACAACTGGAAAAAAATGTTTTTATTTGTCCGTATGTTGGTATACTCGCGTACAGGTCGTATTTTTCAACTAATCTTAATGAAACTTGGTATACAGGTTCTTCAATTTCATAGAATATTATTGTCGTCGCCGATTTTTTATTGAAGGGGTATTTCCCACAAAAACTTTGCTGCAGTGCCATTCACCGGTCCTATATATTTTGAGAATAGTTGTTAGAAAATATTTGGTACTCAATTCTAAACGATATCTTCGAATATTTAGTAAAATCGCTCAAGTGGTTGTCAAGTCGTGAGGAGAAATTGAGATTGTGCAAAACAGTTTGTGCTCGCGAAGTCTACTTACTGATCGCAGAAATAGCATAAACTCGCCGATAGGATCGCCAGCGACCTCGAATCGCCCAACCCTACGCGCAAATTGTAAACGAGATTAATTACCCGTTGTATTTTAATAGGATTTTATCTGCGTGCACGATCAGGTGGTTTTATTATCTTTGTCGAAGCGGTCCGGAAGGCGAGTATAGTACTTACGTCCGTTTCGTATTGTCTCAAAGTAGCGGTCGAACTTTTGTCATTACAGCGATAGTTATCGCGTCCACTCGCGTGCGTTATGAAACAACAGTTTGTAAACATTTCTTTATCAAGGCCTTAACTAACCGAACTAGGAAATATTTCTTTGGGTATTAAGAATTATTATAAAAAGATTATTATTATAATTCGGTGGATTTGCCAAGTTTCGAAGTAGTTAAGAAGGAGGAGAAGAAGTCATGGTAGCTCAGTGGGAGCACGCTCGCTTCACATTCGTGGGGTCGCGCATTCAGACCCGGGCGGGCCCGTAACAATGAGTTCTTTGGAACTTACGTACCTACGGATATACCACTGGCTTTTCGGTCACGGAAAACATCGTTAGGTAGCCTGCATAACTATGGCGTATGTGAATCCGCCTACCCGCACTGGGCCAGCGTGGTTGCTATGGCAAAATCACCCTTCGATGGTAGGCCGATATCCCAGCAGTGGGATCTTCAAGGCTGACGCAGACCAAATTTGTAACAGTGTTAAGACAACAGAAAAATATACGTCTCTCTCTCTCTCTCTCTCTGTCTCTCTCATTTGTTGGACGAAAATCCGCGCGAGCCAATTCCTCAGGCCTGTGAGCACTATAATGTTTTTGAGTTTATCGATTTACCACAGTATTCAAGGCTATGGAGACTGAAGATAGAAATTCATTATTTTGTGATACCAGAAAATAAAACTCAGAAACAGGACATCCTTATTAACAAAAAATAACAAGTAAAAAACGTAGCGTAGGTACGTAATAAGATAAGGTATTGTTTTGTCTCTAAACACAACTTATTCCTACGTAATTAATAATAAGTTCGGTTCGGCAGAACCGAATGTTACTATAATATTACAACTCATTTATTACTCAGGCTGTAAGTATTATTTGTGTCGTTAAAATAATTATGACTTAGGACAGTACCTAATTTAAATAAGAACATTTAATTTTCGTTCTATTTATAGTAACAATCGAAATTAAAATGACTTGCTCGATTGTCGTATCGAGTGATTGGTTATCATTTAGATCACTTAATTAAGTACGTATAGATGTTACTTGACGTTACGGTTTTGTATTGTACAGCTTATTTCAAACTCAGCGTTTGGTTTATGAGTTGTGTGAAACACGTTATTGTACTTATTGGAAAAGCTGCCGTTTGGATATCGTAAAAATGTTTATTGATTGTCCTTCGAGAGGTTTCGGCGGCTTTGTTCCAAGCACTGAAGAAGTCGATCCAACTTTTCTCATTACAACGATCAACTGTATCGTTAACACGCGTTCACGATATTCGAGACAATCCTTATCTATGTAAACCAAAATATATAAAACTAGTTGCTCCCAGTGGCTTCACATGCATTTTCTGCTTTCTTGCTTTTATAAAAAGTATCATATGTCCGTGCCCGCCCTTGTAATGTTTACCACATTCAATATTGGTATTATTATTATTTAAGTTAACCATAAAATTAATAGATAAGTAAATTTTACATAACATAAAAAAAAATGGTATTGTGTGAAAAGGAACAAAGACAAAGACTAGTGCTACAAAGTTACTTTCACATTCATTCTTTACAACATGTGTTCTTAGAAAAGCAGAAGTAAAGTTGACATTTATCAAAAAAAAACCGGCGTCTAAATCATTAGCCCTGAAAGTTATGTTTGAAGTCTAATGGCGACAGTCAATAAAAGTATCACCTAATTAAAGCATATTGTTTTATGCTGCAAATATAAAAATGGGATCATCATCATAATTAGCCAGAAAATTTCCACTACTCAACAAAGGCCTCTCCTTAGGGGGGTCTTAATCACCACGCTTGCCAGGCGGATTGGGTATCGTAAAATACTCATTGCTTACTAAGGCAATGCTGCTGTCCGGTGGTTACGGTCGCAGTTTTAGGACAAACATGGCTCTGATATGGTGGGTCATAATCCCCACGCTTGCCAGGCGGATTGGGTATCTCCGAATACTCACCGTTTACTAAGAGAATCCTGCTGTACGGTGTTTCCGGTCGCAGTTATAGGACAAACCCGACTCTGATATGATGGATAATAATCCCCACGCTTGCCAGGTGGATTGGGTGTCTCCGAATACTCACCGTTTACTAAGTGAATCCTGCTGTACGGTGTTTCCGGTCGCAGTTTTAGGACAAACCCGACTCTGATGTGATAGATTCTTAGAAAGGCTGAAGTCATTTAGAAGTTTAAAAAAAAATACTACATCATTAGCACTGACAATAGTATAATAATTATGATGTTACGATGATGGTATTGGGTCAATACGAGTACAACCATAATATAACTAATATATAGGAAGTGAATAAGGAATTGAATTCTATACCTAATAAACAGATTGCTTTACGGTGCAAATAAGTAGAAAAGTACCTATGTAAGTGTGTTTGTTTCCGTTCACCTCTGTAACGGCTGAACGGATTCGGATGAAATTTGGTATCGAGGTAAGTTATTTATTAACAACTGTATTTAACACATAGGCTACTTTGTATCCCGAAAATTTAACATAGCGGGTGAAACCGCGGGGCGCAGCTAGTATGTTGATAAGCTTCTGGTAATATCGGATACGATCATGATAACCAAATACCAATTGCTGTACGGTAGCTGATACTACCTACGTAATAGAATCTAATTCCATTACGTAAATGTATTCATGGTAAGCCAAGCTTTGCAGCTGCTGCCTGAGCAAAAAGTTTTAATAGTTATTGTAACTTATTTAACGTCTATCCGTCCCTGACTAGTTTGAAGGGATATGCGGAATAATAATGATGCTACCTACTCAGTTGATTGAGGCGAAGTATTCACACTAATATTATAGTGCGAAATAAGTAATGCGAAAGTTTGTGTGTAAGTGTGTAAGTATGTAAGTATGTAAGTAGGTAAGTAGGTAAGTATGTAAGTATGTAAGTGTGTTTGTTCCTGTTCAACTCTGTAACGGCCGAACGGATTTGAATGAAATTTGATATGGAGGTCTCTATAGAATAGAATGTTAAACATACATTTTACATACATAAACTTTTGTTATTATACTATGCTCAATATTTTTTACGACATGATTGTGGATGCAGGCAGGTCTTAATAACATGTTTGCTTAGTACATGTGACCTTGTTAGGGAAGGACAACAGTTGCTGCCAAACGATCTATTTGTATTGTCGTCTAAATTATCATTTAAGCTCTGGTGGCGTGATTATGAGCAGCCGGTTACTATATGGCGTGGAATGACGTCACTGAAACGTTGGCTATTAAAAGAAGATGGTATGGTAATACAGTGAAGCGACTTGATTTCTTCACGTACCGGCCAAAACTATACACGGTTATTGAAAAAACGTCTGAACATTCTTCAACACCGTACAGCATGGCCGTCATACAAATGGCGAATCTGCATCTGACGTTACGGTGTCAAACAACGCTCTCTAGAAAGCCACACCATGCCTTTGACTGTGACTATGGCTTGTTTGATAATATTTAACAAAACTTGAAAATATGTATTTATACTTGACACTGGCAAATGCATAAGACGTGCGACGCCAAAATCCTCTTAGGATTAAAGAGAGAGAAAAAACCACACCATCTTGTTCTCACAGGCAACGCTTAAGTGCCGTCATTCGACGCTATTATAATGACCGACCGCTTCTAATGACGCCACCGCTATTGGAGGAAACGAAACAATTCGCCTTGTTGTTTTGTATTGTCAACAGGGCCCGTACCGTGAGGTGCTTATTGCGATGATTATTAGGCTCAGCCGAGAACGCTGCGCGACCATTAACCTTATTACGCGGCGATACGGTTGGCGGTCGCGCAGTGTCATCGGCTGAACCTAAAAATCATCGCACTAAGCACCTCATGGTACGCCCCCTGATCTATTTATTGACTACATTATATTCCTTATAGTTACCTACTTATGCACATCTCATCATCTGCAGACGTTCGTTGCTGGACAAAGGCCTCCTTCATAAACGGGTTGCCATAATTCTCACGCTTGGCAGACGGCTTGGAGATCGCAGAACGCTCACCGTTTACTAAGACGACACTGCTTCCCGTCCTTCGGTGGTTCTCGTCGCAGTTTACTTTTTTTAATTTACTTACTTATTACTTACTTACTTACGGGTTTACTTACCCGGATCTAGAGAGTTAAAAATAAACGTGCTAAATAAAAAGCCGTGAACTGTAATAAGATTTTACCTAAAAGTACCTAACTAGGTTTATATACATTAAAATAGCTATTTTTCCTGCTACAACAACCGCTACGCCATGTCTGAATACTGAATGCTGAATTAGGGGTGATCTGTGGAACTTACTATCATACTTATATACCTGCTTTAATTAAAATTATCGTATGTACTGAACCACTCCGGCGTTTATAATAATTAAGACTTATTATCAAATAAGTGATACAATCGTATTCCAATTATCTTAGTTAATGAATATTATAATATAGATATAATACACAACCTGATTCCAGTTAAGAGGGTATTTAGAGAGAAAGATAGCGCTATACACTTTCGCGCGCCATCTAAAGCCATCCGGCTTTAGATGGCTTTAGCGCGCGCTAGTCAAAAAATCAGATAATTGCTAACTACATCTAAACCGGGAAACCATTGAAATTCTGCGCCAAGGATACCTAGACATTATTATTACCTTACACCGAAAAATGTGTGTATATCGAGGTCTTTTCAATGTTTTTTTAGCGATAAAATGTCATGTAATTATTATTTCCCGCCATGCAATACTAGATAACAGAACCGAAACATACCACATATATCCCAAAATATATTTTTTTAGCTACATAACTAATGATGGGCACTAAATAGAAAAATCACATATTTATCAAAGTAGGCTGTTATGACGGCCTACTAAGCTAAGCTAGGTTAAGCTTCCAGTTAGCATTAAGCTCTACGTGGCAGCCTAAGCCCACAAGTTGCTTTACAACATCTAAAGTTTTCATAGAAAGTCTTCGTAACTACAAAACCGACGTGCTTTTGAAATAACGCAAAACCTCTCTCTTTACTTCCTCGTACGTCATACTTAACAACTTTTTTCCCATGAATTTTCATAATTCGTCATTTGTTTTTTCTCCTAAAAGATAAACATTTACAATAACCCTGAGCCCTTGATGCTTGAAATAAATAAATGAATTATTATTATTATTATAATAACATTAAACGGTTTCAAGTGAGAAAAAATGCGGGCCCGGATGAAGCTTATAACATTTGCACCCAAAAAAAAAACCCATGCAAACATTAATTTTTTGATTGTATTCAAGATTTTGTAAAAAGCCATTGAAGAAAAGTTGTTGTGTATCAAGTATGGAAAAGTTACTTGCGAGAGGTCTTGCGCTACTTCATAGGCCAGTGTGTTTTATACACAAACAATTCCATGAAATTATAACACATGTATTCCAAGTTTTGTCAAAATTAGTTGAAAAATACGACCTGTACCTACGCGAGTACTAATATCCTTACGGACAGATTAAAGCTAATTTTGTTGCAAGCAGTTGTTGCAAAGACTTTGCTCACTTCGTTTGCTCAGCCAAAGGCTGAGTTTTACCACATATTGTTTGGTTAGACGACGGATTTTTTTCTAGAATTCTAGAATTCTAGTTATTAATCATTATGAGTAACTTTTACTTTAGGACCAATCCTAAAATCGTGAGAGAGAAAAAGCAGCCGTTCCTTAGAAAAAAATAATTCACCCTCGACGAAATATTAGAACAGCTGATTTTCTTTTCGCGATTGCCATAGAAAAAGTTTCTAATAATAATTTTAATGTGATAATTACATCGTAAAATATGTGTAGAATAAGGAATACCAGTAAGTCACGCTGTGGTTGAGAATGGAGAATGGAAACTTACAACAAACTTCTGCGTTTGTAAAATACCGTACCTAATTCTATTTCCGCGTGATAAAGCACAGGCGGGCCGGCAGGTGAAACTTCCTTCTCACCCGCGAGTTGCAGGCGAATTCTAAAACATACTCACGTAGCTCATTTCCCTAGTAATGGAGTTATATTCCGCGGCACAATTTTCAATTTCCTAACCTCCTTTAGCATTCGGTACTACGTCCGCCTTTTTTCTCCCGCTCCAAATTGTATTTTTCGGATAAGGAACTTGGCCCTTCTTAACGATTTCTTTTTTAATTCCAGGCGTGGGAGGTTTTGGGATATAAATTGTGATTATTATGAATTGTCATTCTAAGATAGGGTGGTAAGATTTGTGTTATCTACCAAGGTCCTCATTCAGTGTTTTGTTGATTTTCTTACCACTTACAAGCGAAGTTTCATCAAAGGCCTACTAGAAGAAGTGTCTTGCATTATATCTTCATCTTGTCAATTCTATCTTGCATTTTAATTGTACCAAATTATGAAAACATAAATATTAAATCCCATTTCTATTGGTCAAGATTTCTTTTTTTATTCGTTTCCAATGCTTCTTGCCATAAAAACTAAATTCAGACTATCACAAACATTTTAAAACAAAAAATAACCAAATCGGTATAGCCATTCTCAAGTAACGCGCTTATGTAACCAACGAGCAGTATTTCATTTTTATTTATGTGATTGTATATATAAACAAATAGAAGACTCTGTATATAGTTTTTTAGCCACCAAATGACACAAAGTAATTTTTGAAGGGGACTCAATATCATGTATTAATAATTATTCTTTCAGAGGCTTTACCATCTAGCTACTTATCTATATATACATTTATATATATATAATTGCCGTTCATTGGTCTCGCTTAATATCAAAAAACGGCTTGACCGATTTTGATGCTTTCTTTTTTGTTGTGTTCGAAATGGTACTGATAATAGTCAGGATAAGGTCTGTATGGAGAGCTTAGCGACGCCGAAGGCCAAGTTTCATCAGCTAGTACGTAATAAATAAATCAACTGGAATCGTTATTCCTAATGTAATAAGTTTGCATAATATATAATTTTTCTCACAGAAGTGACAATTCTCAAATCAGGAAATCGAATCAAATTGCATGCCGATGGCAGAGAAACCTTCGACCCATTTTCACCCTCATTATTAAAAAAGGTTGGATTTGATTTTGGAAAAAACTTTTATATCTTTCAAATTTCAAGGCCAAAGTTTTCCTAATTTATCCCGTATCGTGAAGCTGAAAATTCATAACTCCGCTGCTTATCTTCGCGCTAAAAAGAAAACTTTATTAAATATTTTGTAACCAACACTGCTGTCAACGTTTGGGGGACAACGTCGGTTCCCATCTCGGAAGTTTTGAATTAATGGTATCGAAAATAAGATTAATGAAATTTTTGCCCAATAAATATAAATGTTAAATAGGTTTATGAATAATCACGCAACTTTTATTCACTTTCGCTATAGCTACTATAATATTAATATTATATCTCATATAACTGAGAAAGGAGTAAGTACGTACCTAGCTGAATCTATAATTATAATTATCTGAAACTATAATTACATAAAAAATCTACAATTGCGCATTAGTGGTTATTGTGTTTTATTTTGAATATATAAATAAAAATTGCAAAAAGTTACGCCTAATTCCATCAGTAATACGGAGTTCACTTAAATACCTAGTCACTAGGTTTAGCATAGCATCCCAAAATGTCTACAACATTAGACCTACAATGTACACTAATAATTTAATTCCTAACTACATCCACTGAGCCAGTAATGGCCATCTCGACTTGCATTCCAAATGAGCCGAAAATGTATGCCTTCTGATAAGCATTAAAAATGTTAACTCATCCAGAGCTAGTGCTCTCTATGTTGGTTATACAATGAACAAGGACCAAACGTTTAAGCAAAAGTGGATTTGAAAATTTGGAAGTACTGTTCAAATTATGTTATGTACCTCTTTTATGTATGCAATAAGGTAGCCTACCTTCATCTTGATTTATGTTTAATTTTTATTATGGGTTATCTTATTTTTAACATTTCACATATTTACAACTTTTATATACAAAAAAAATGGTTATGACTATCTGTAAACAGGTTGGACTTTTATTTTATTAAATATTGTAATTTAATTGTTTGTTACTGTTTAAGTTAATGTGTTTATATACTGTTTTTGAGCCTTTCGTGACTTCACGCAACGGCTTCAACGGAAGATCAGCGCTGTTTCTTCAGCATTATGCTGAGTTGAGGCCATTTTTGTGACACATGACATTGCTACATTTATTTGATATTGCTCACCTGTTGTTAATGTTGATGCAAAATAAAATTATTGTCTTACTTCTTTCTTCTTTCAAATTCTTTAAATTATTTTAACGAAACGTTGAATTCGAATTATCAATATCTACTGGAAACTGATATAAATCTGTAGGTTCTTTTTTTTTGTTGACAATTCTTACAAAAGTAAAAAGTTGATATTGGATTATTTTGTGAACCTCGTTTTTTTGCTGCTTTTACATCTGACAATATGAGAACGTGCCCTTAAACTCATTTGCTTTGAACATGTTTCATAAATTCAAATATGCAAATTTATATGCCCGCAGATTCGTTCTCCCAGTGTCACCGTAGACTTTTGTTGAGAGTAATTTAATTACCAGTACAGACTTGTTTTTGCCACTTTTTATTCCCACTCAGATTTGTTGTAGAGATGTTGGAAGCTCAGAAAAATAAGAAATTTTAATTTCAGTCTGCTCATGAAATTTTTGCTACATAATACTAAGTATCTTGTATTGTGTTGTGTATTTTTGTTGAAAAACAGTTAATGCGATACGTCTCGAAAAGTAATAATATCCACATTATTTGAATATGTTCAAAAAATTATAATCAAATAGATGCTGAAGGTAGCATCAACTTAAGGACTCGTACTTAGTTGAATTTGTACTTGTTTCAAATGATGATCAGCACGTACGCTTTGTCACTAGCGTAAATTTACTGACGTTAACAACGGTCTTCTAAATTTAAAACGCTACTAGAACACATTTGCAGTTAAAAATAAAAATAAATGTATAGCCCTGGAAATGGAAAATACCTGTTTGTTTATGCAATATTTTATAAATACTTCGTCGTCAGCCATAAGACGTCCACTACTGAACATAGGCCTCCCTCTTAGATCGCCACAGCGACCGACAATGTGCCTCTTGCATCCACCGGTTGCCCCCGACTTTAACAATGTCGTCGGTCCACCTAGTGGGAGGCCTGCCTACGCTTCGTTTTCCGGTTCTTAGTCGCCACTCAAGAACCTTTCTTCCCCATCGGTTATCGGTTCTTCGAGTGATGTGGCCTGCCCATTGCCACTTCAGCTTGCAAACTCTGACAGCTATATCGGTAGCTTTGGTTCTTCGGCCAATATCCTCGTTTCGGATTTAATTTAGTTTATCGCGCAAAGAAACTCCTAGCATAAATCTCTCCATTGCCCGCTGTATAACTCTGAGTTTCTCCAAAAGGTCAGTAGTAAAGTAACACGTTTCAGTTCCATATGTCATCACTGGCAACACACATTGGTTGAAGACCCTTGTCTTCGGGTACTGCGGGATTTTGGACGAGAAGATATCACGCAATTTCCCGAAGGCTACTCATCCGAGTTGTATTCTTCGGGCGACCTCTTTGTCGAAGTTGGACTTACTTAACTGGACAGTCGGTCCAATGTAGTTATAATGGTTAACAACTTCGAGAGTATCGTTTCCAACGACTACCGGCACGGGTACAACATGGGCATTTGACATAATTTTTGCCTTGTCCATGATCATTTTAAGACCCACCTGTTGAGAAACGCTACTGAAATCGTTGATTATTTTATTGAGGTCATCTAACGACTCTGCCATGATTACTATATCATCGGCAAAACGAAGGAGAGAGATGTATTCGCCATTATTTTTGATGCCGTATCCGTTCCAGTCCAAGAGATTCAAAACGTCTTCCAATGCGTTCGTGAGCTTCGGAGAAATAACGTCTCCCTGTCTCACGCTTTTCTGCAATTGGATATAAGTAGGTACTTACTTTAGTCCAATTTACCTAAATGTAGGTCAACCAATTTTCTACTCATTAATGTAAGAAGTCTGGCAAAAAAAAACATGTAAATCGTAAATAAAATAAGACCGCTAAGAGAAAACTGTCATAAAGTTACTGGGTATTTTGACGGCATTTGTAGGTATGTGCTTACATCACTTTATTTATCCACGTTGACAAAATCAGAGACATTTTGGAGATTTTTCGATTTGCCGCTACACAGGCGGCTGCCGCGATTGATTGACTCCGCGGATTCTAGACGTAACGTTTCCCATTTATATGAAGATCTCAACTTTCTGGAAAATACACATGGGAATTCCTCCAACTTGTCGGAGACCCTTATACGTATGGATGGGTATGATACGCAAAATTTACTTTTTTGGGGCTACATCTTTATCACTTTGAAAGTCGGTCAAACTTTCGCTGATGGATGCCTTTTCATGGTTAAAGTGATCGGGGGAAAGTTGAAAAACTTACGAGCTACTTTGGTTGCGCTAAGTTACAGACAGTGACAGAAATTGACGATTTCAACCGAATAGGGTCTCGATTTATGTAACGAGGCTTAAATCTTCATTGCGGACTATTCAGGAGAAACTATGATCTATCTAAAATATGTTGCAGACATACGCACCCTCACATCCAGTAATTCAGAAAACTGAAATGTGAATCTGAAAAGTTTTGTAGTCTATAGATAAAGATTTGAAGTAAAAGAAAACTGTTCTCTCTAAAGTATTGTGGAAGCTGAAGCTAAAGTACGCAGAGTAAAGACTTGTAGATTAGTTACCTAAACCATAGATTAATTGTTTACAAATTAATCTATGACCGAATTGTCTAATTCTCGGCTTCTATGATTTTTTTTCTATGTGCAATCTTATGTAGGTACCCAAAGTTCATGATCTTTCAAATGTAATTTATTTTAAACTAGCTGCGCCTTGCGGTTCCCCTGCATAGAAAAACCCGTAGGAACAGTACATTTTCCCGGACATAAAGTAGCCTACGTCACTCTCCGAACCTTAGGCTATATCCATGCAAGAAATTAGGCAATCCGTTGCTCTGTTGCTACGAGAAAGATGAACAAACTAACCAAAACATACATTTTCACATTTATAAAATTAGTAGGGATATGGATTTATGTCATAACAATAAACACGCAATAATTATTTCGCTAGAGATAGTTAATATTTTTATAAATAAGGCTAGACTGCTGCGGAATTGGTATATTAATGTACAACTGTTGAGGTCAATACGTTTGATTCGAGCAGTCAGAATGCATCACTTTGATTAATGTCAATCGTCTAATTACTGATTTCACATTGAATAGCAATCAGTGATAGATGAATCGACAGATTTCTGAGGTATAAATCAATGTTGGTAAATTGGATTTCTTATTACATATAACGAGAATAACTTCTATGGCTGTTAAGGAACATAATACAGAGTTATTAGGAAAGAGTATGCTAAGCCGAAAAGGGATTATCGTACTCATCATTATGAACAACTTTTACTATGGGACAAACCCAGAAATCGAGAAAAAAATAGAAAAGCCACAGAATAGCCATACAAAAATGTCAATGTCTCTCGACAAAATGTATGAAACGGTTTTTTTTTCTTTTTCGGTTTACGAGTTGGTCCCATAGTAAAAGTTGTTCACAATCATGAGTACTATGAGAACCTTTCGGCTCAGCATACCGTTTCCTTATAACCTTGTAAAATATATGTAGAATAGTTATTTTACAATTTAGCTCTAGTCCAGTGTGTATATTCTGCAAGCTAAGTGAGGTGATACGCTAACCCTCGAATACTGAAACGTTTGTTAACTTTGACAACAGAATAATTCTAATACTGCCTTTGCCTGGCACTAAGCAAATGACAAGTGCAGCAAAAGACTTAATCTGTCGTCAAAACTAACAAACGTTTCAGTATTCGGGGGTTAGTGAACTTGCATTTTTTGCATTTTTCACGCACACGCACATTTTTGGTGGTAGTGCCTTACTCTTAGTACTCGATATCTTGACATTTATCTGCAGTAATAGGCAAAAAAAAAAACACGTTCACTTAGCATATCACCTCAATTGCGGGATCACTTAGCTTGCAGAATAGAATAGCTGCTCTCTACATGGCATTTTTATAAGAGTTTTATAATGTCGATCAGCAGGAACTTTGTACATATTTTCCAGGGTGACAGACTTCCTTATTGTTTGCCTCTTTTACTTAGAATACAATCAATAGGTTTAGTTATTTAATTATATTCATTTTAATTTGTATGAAATAATAGACAGTAATGTAGGCAGGCTTTACATCGGACTTTTGTAGCGTTATAGTAGAACACACACTTTACTTGAAATTAATTTTCGTGCTACGAACGCTATGCAAATACAAATAGGCGTTTGCTATTATTCAGCGATGATTACGCTGGCGAGACGCCAGACTGCTATTCTCGAATAAAGTTTGGGAATCTCTTCAATACAATGCCGAATGAATCCAACATGCATGTATTAGCATAATTTTTTCAAATTTTTAGTGTACAGATTAGTGGCTAGAATGCCTCCGGAACATACCACATGCAGCCGGATAAATTTAGTTTTTAATTTGTGCCGTTTGTTAATGGCCTACATGAATCAAGCACTTCCTACTTTTTGGCTCTATTATTAAATGTATCACATTTTAAAACAGAAAAACTCAAGAAAATTATAAAACCAAAAATACTGTAAAAAAAAATAACACAAAATTATTAAAATCTATCTATATACAAAATAATAACAAGCCCTTTTCTAGAAATCAACGCACAGACACACTGCTTATGATAGAGACGTAAAATTTGGACTAACCGAGATATGTATGTATTTTATGTGTGTGTGCTGGACACTACACCGAGGACATCCCTGACATCAGCCTGCATGTGATTAGAATGGCTCTCAAGCAGCTTAAGGAACAAGGCGCCGGCTGATGACGACCGAGCTTTTGAGAGCGGTTGGAAACCGGTACTTTTAGTCCTCCAGAAGTTATTTAATTCCGTCATACTCGAGAGTACTACGCCAGAAGCAAGGCATAGTAGTGTGGTGACGCCGTTTTTCAAAAAAGGTGATAGCACCTTACTGAAGAATTATAGGCCCATCACGCTCCTGAGCCAAAGAGGGCAAGCTGTTTTCGAGAGTTATTACGAACCGTCTCAAACGCAGGTTTGATGTCTTCCAGCCAACCGACTAGCCATGGCCACGGCCTTCCAGCCATGGACCAATAAACACACTCCGCCCATAACCGGCCATTATGCCTGGCATTTGTGGACTATGAAAAAGCCTTCGATTCAGTCGTCGTCGTCGAACGAAAGGGATGGATAGACAGATAGACGGATAGACGAATGGGCAGCGTTCGGGAAATTGCGTGATATCTTCTCGTCCAAAATCCCACAGTGCCTGAAGACAAGGGTCTTCAACCAATGTGTGGTTTGGTCTTTGCGTTGATTTCTAGAAAAGGGTTAGTTCTTTTATATTTATAGTTTTACTGATAGAAAATAGTTACTTATCCGCGGGCAGGCTTCAAAAGGCTGGTGACTTGAACTCGTTGATTACGTCTTGAGATTACTCATAGTAAATTATATGGGAAGTGGTAGATGATAAGTTTTCGTTTTCGTTATCGTCGCACATCCATCACAACGATATAACAAAGTCAACTTGAACTAGCAAGGGCTAGTCATTTGTAACTAGTCAAAAGGATAACAGTATTTATAGCTGACTAAATATTGTTGCTCGCTTCATTCGACCATATTGGAACGTAACAACTTTAACGCTTGTCAATCCAGCCGATAGCGTTGTATCCGCTCGCTTGTTGCCAACCAAACCTAGTTTGACAGCGAGACGTTGATCATCTTTGTTTACTACAGCTTGTAATTGTACACTTATACAATAGCGTTAACTAGTGACGGCATCACTCCCGTGTTGTTTGGTACAGCATTTAAACAAAATAGAGAGTGGGACGTAATGTTCTGGCTGATGATGAAGATCATGAGAGAGTGGAGATTCAGATACAGTGAGAAACGAGATCTAAGACAAAACAGTGCCTACGCGATTGTCTGCGTAGCCCCGGAAGACTGTTTTTTTTTTTAAAGCAACGATTATCCAAATAAGGTAGGATGAAAAAAAATACTATTAAGGATTTTCGCTTTTAGACACCATCTATTCTGGATGACTAGTTAAACATTAGAAACAATATAGGTTATAATTATACTACTACTCCTTTTATCCGTAGGCTAATGCCATGTGAATAATAAAAATATTGGCACCAGATAACGGTTAAAGATACAAACACGATTTATCTATCCCAATTTTTTTTTGGAGATAATTATGTTATAATATCCACCATATAGCATTTAGTAAAATTTCGTATAGCGTATGACACGCGGAGTGTGGAGACGCATCGATAGACATCTATCTTATAAAAATCTGATAAGCGGCTTAGGAGATTAGAGGGAACATATGAACATACATACACAGACTGCCAAACTCTTAAGCCTCTTTTTTCGAAAGTCGGGTAATCATAACCATCCTCTTCCTTAGTCGTGTAATCATAACCCTTCTTTTTGTTAATCGGGTAATAAAAATCGTCAGAGTTCGTACGCGAATGTAAGCCGCACGCTGTCGCTCCGCTCTTCATTCCGAATCGTCATTAATTCGCTGACTGTACGATGTACGTGCTACACGCTATAACGTTCTATAAACTTGTTGGCGCGAGAAATGAATGGCTTGTCGAAACTTCAGTCGACGCCGACGCTTGTAAGAATCAGTGCAGTATGGTGACGCGGATTCAGTCTAGCGTTTTCCATTCCATCGCTAATAACTTCGCAGGTAGTTTCTTATCTACTAAACAAAGTTTTAACATAATGAATACACCAATACAATGGCTTGTACAATAGGTTTTTGTATTTATTTATTTTTGTTATAAATTTAAGTTGTTTCAATTTTAAATAGGTAGGTACTTAGTTATATTTTATTGTAAATATGTATATGCAAAAGTGTTATTATATGCTCATGAAAAAATGTATGTACTAAAGGGGCACTATAAGGTAGCGGAGTAAAATAAAATAATTAATTTGCTTTATTATAAAATAATTTCATAGACCAATAAAGCCATCCTTACATAGAGTAGAGATGGCTGATGTCATGTCGTACAGGGAAACATTCGTTCCTGACCTTAGACCAAGTCTCAGACCAACTATTTGGTCTTTGGGGTTTTTTTTTGATACCTGACAAGCATGCCCCACGGTATTTTTTTTTTATGACCGACGGACGAACTGCCTTTTAATTTTCGATTTTATCACACCGACAAGAACCGTGCTCTAAAATAGTGAATTAATCAATAATTGCCTTTGTTTTAAGTTGTATAGGTACGTTTTTTAGTTGTTACTGCGAATTTCTCACTAATATATAAAATGTTTACTAAAACTTGTTAAACTTTTACTATGGGACCAAACCTGAAATCGAGAAAAAAGAAACTGCTGTTTCATATAAAAATGACAATTTCACTCGACAAAATGTATGGAACAGCAGATGTTTTTTTCTCGATTTCAGGTTTGGTCCCATAGTAAAAGTTGTTCATAATGATGAGTACTATGAGCCCTTTTCGGGCGGTCACTTGCCGATGGGCCATCCTGTATAATTTTGTTGTTTTAGTTACAACATAATGTTGTTATAATTACTATACATACATACTTTTAAACTTCGACCTTATTCCCGGATATATTTATCGAACTTATCATCGTCAGCTGGAAGACATCAACTGCTGAACAATAGTCTCCTCCATAGAGCGCCACACTGAATGACAATGCAATAAGCCATTTGCATCCACCAATTGCCCTCGACTTTCACACTGTCGTTGGTCCACCTAATGGGAGGCCTACGCTGCTTCTTCCAATTCGTGGTCACCACTCAAGAACCTTGATCCTCATCCGTTACGTTTTTTCGAGCGATGGGACCTGCCCATTGCCACTTTAGCTTGCAAACCCTGCAAGCTATGTTGGTGAATTTGGTTCTCGGCGAATATCTTCGTTCCGGATTTTATTGCGCAAAGAAATTCCGAGCATAGCTCTCTCCATTGCCCGCTGCTTATCGCACTATCCAGTATAATATCCAATTCAGTTTTGCCTGATATCATCTCTACACTTTCATCTAAATGGTCCCACAAAAACTTGTTCACTTGAGCAAAACGCCTGAACATGAGTAAAAAAGCAGCCAGACAGCCAGTTGGTAAAATTGAGTGGCTCAATAAACGTAGAGCCACTAACTTAATAAGGTCCTCCTCAAATTCTATTTATATAATTCTTGAAATAAATAGAACTTGTCGGTATAAATCCGAGGGAACTAATGGGTGGAACGTGACAGTAATTCTACACACAGGTACGACTCGAAGGCAGAATATAAATAATTGCGAGAAATCAAGTTGTTGTGCAAACATAAATCAGACTGTTTTAATGATCGCTGTTTCAATTCTAAAATATCAATGCGGGTCGCGTTCTCTGGTCGTTACACGGAGAAAAGTTTATTACTTACTGGTGTTTTAGACTGAACGTTTGTTTACATAGCTATACAATAGTGCACTTTGTGCACACAAAGTTTGCTCACAATTATAACGGGATATCTTGTATTAATGACCAAATTATAACTGAGAAAAATTACGATTCGTGTTCATTATCGACCACAAGATTTTGACTTAAGCTTAATTATAAATAAATATTGGTGCACGTTTTTCTCACAGCGCCATCTAGCCTCAAACTAAGCAAACTTGTACTATGGGAACTTTTTTTTACTTTTTTTTTTCAATACATACTTAGAACACATAGTAACACCCAGACAAAGAACAAACATCCATGTTCATCACACAAATGATTGTCCTGGGTGGGAATCGAACCCACAGCCTTATAGCTCAGAAGGTGGAAATCCACCCACTGAGCCACAAGGCTGTCGAATTGAGTTTGCCGTCTGTGAGTTTGTCTGTCACTTGATTAGTACACAGCAATATTCGAATCATCTTCAACCACTTTCTTGATGTATATTACCCGCTATCTTACTGGAGCCATGAAGTGAAGTCAGTAGTAAATAAAAAGTAGCCTAGTATTATTCCACAGCATAAGTTTCTTCTATGTCAAATTTCATACAAATCTATTGAGAATATTATGTACTGAGTAGATTTACCCATCTACGTAAAAATCTAAAATCTGATCGCCAGACAATTGGTGGGTCTAGAAACATAAAAATGTTGTAAAGACATTTTAAATTTTTAGGCATTTATTTATAACTAAAGAAATTAAAATGTGGAAAACTTTTTTTTAGAAAATGTAATAAAACATTTAGTAAATAAAGACATTTAAATGAGGTAGAAAACATTTTTTATACAAAATTCATTTCCACGGGGGATTGAAAATGGAAGTTCGACATTTATTTTTTATTTGCGAGGCCAAAGGCCGAGCAGCAATACGTAAGGAAGTCGCGGTAATCAACTAGTACCCAGATATATAATCTAAATGGAAACACAGCGTAGAGCTGCTACGACGGAGAGAGTCTACGAAAACACGTAGCACAATGAGTAGGCTACAACGACACGTACTATTACGTAGCGAGCTAATAAAATAAAAAGACAGCTTATTACTCTTTGCACATGCCCTTATCCCCTTATACGCATTATCACGCATAATTTTCATGGATCTCATTATCAGAACTGCTTTTGATCAAAATGGGACCAATCTGGAATATATACTTTCATATAAAAAAACATTTTCCAAATCGGTTTATAATTGACGGAGTTCTGAGGTAACAAACATTAAAAACACATTCGAATTGAGAACCTCCTTCTTTTTTGGAAAATGGCTAAAAATGAAATTATTTCTGCATTATAAAATTCTTGTCTTGGTTTGTTATATGTGTCCGAGTGATGTCCGAGTCAAAAACACATATAAGTACTTATCATTCCGAAAAATTTTTACTATGAGCCCAACCCTGAAATCGTTTTCGAAAACATTAAACGATTTAGCTGTTGGTCCCGTAGTAAAACATATTCAAAACGATGAAGACAGCGATGTCCAGATATACTGTATAATTATACAATATTCACCCTTAGTATGGTACTTTTTATTATTTATTAGGAAATAAGCCGCAATATATTCTGTGAAAATTTCAAGCGGCTGCCTATTACATTTCAAAAGAAAAAGCTTTATAAAGTTAAGACGGACAGGTGGACCTACGGCGTAGACTTAGTATTAGGGTCCCGATGAAACCCTCCGGACCTTGAAACCTATTGAACCTAACTACTGAACCCTGAAACGACCGATTTGAGACGTGGATTTCAATTTTGATAAACTCTTGCTTCGATATTTGTGGTATATGTTCATAATCTTTTTCTTATCATTATTGGATGCTCGCAATTCGGAAATACGAGTTGAGAGAGCTTCGTTTTATCTACAGGGAGCAGCCGCGCAAATATAAATCTAAAAAATTGATACCAATTTATATGTTAAACATTCCCCTGAACGAGATATTCGCTTCTCGTACGTTCCCTGCATGATTCGTTATATCTGGGTGAGGTGAAATTACGGGATTAAAGACTTATTTGAGGTGAATAATTTCTATTTACGCCGGATCTCGGAAAAAAGGTACCCTTATTTATTTCTCCTGCTGACTTTGGATCGTAACCTTGAGTTCCTTTTTCAAAGTCTTGAATGTTTACTTTCATTGCTAACGAAGGTATATTTACGCTGCGTTATAATTATCGCTATCAATTTAAATTTAGTGGGTTTTTTATCCCTTATTTATTTCTCCTAGTGTCTTTGGAACATTAGGTACCTCTCTCGAGTTTCTTGATCAAAGCTTTTATATTGATTATTTTTCATTAAGGTTCATTAAAAAGAAGTTACCTAAAATCTATCAATTGAAATATACTTTAATGTGGGTAATGTGTAATTCCCATATTCTACTTCTGTCAATACGGCAACATAACAAGACATGTGGGAGTAAACGGATAACATGAATAACGCCAGAATACATCAAAACAGGATATTATCCAAATATATTCATGCCGATCCCGATATTAGATTCATTATTATTATTTATGCATTAAAATGACGCCAATAGTATGCTGTATGTTTTCTCATCACAGACAGTATGTCGCATTTATGCCATGAACAATAAAACTATTGAATAGGTGTACTCTTGTGTAATGTCGAGTGCTTGGTGATCAATGACCGTTGACCAGCCGGTGTGAAGATCAATCATAGCTACGTAGTGCAGGTATTTTTTTTTAGCTTCCATGTTTTTGGCTGACAAATTGATGTGCAAACATACTAGGCACAACACACACCAAAGACAATGTTTCTTGGCAGAAATACTTTTGTGTTACGTGCAATACGCACTCGTATTTAAATGTAGTTCTACGACAAATGTTGTGTAATGTTTCACATGTATAGTATTGGTGTTTACATCGTTACATCGTTGTAATATTTTTCAAGGCTTGTCATGGAGAATTTTTATAATACTAATTTTACACGAAAAACATAAACAAGGCATCAAGTTTTCCATATAAAATTGTATATAGTAGAATGCTGCTGCCCTAGTTTTAGAAATGCCTGTATACTGTGCTTAGCTATACAAGGTGTTACTGAAACGTGAACCATATTGAAAGATATGTATGTATTCATCATTATGTAGAAATTTCACTTTGGGACCAACCCAAAAACCGCGAAAAAATATCAGCTGTTCCATAACAACATGCCAATGACACTCGACAAAATGTATGGAAAAGCTGTTTTTTTTTTTTGCAGACTTGGTCCTATAGTAAAATTTGTTCATAATGCAAGCCATACATACCTTTCAAATCTTTCAATATTGTTGCACCTTTCAGTAACACCTTGTAAATGTGTTAGTGTTAAAAAATCGCATTTTCATTATAGAGATAGTTCAAAAAAAATATTTTTTATGTAGTTTGAAATGTATCTATGGTACTTAGGGAAGAAGAAAACAATTAAAAAAACTATATTTAATCTGCTATTATTTTATTTTTGTTTATAGTTTTTTTTTTTTTTTTTGAAAAACGTTTCACCTTAACATGGATACACAAAATAAGAAATGATAATCCTACATTTGTTTTAGCTTTTTCTGTGCGACATTTTCGCTCCGCGAAAAAGCACTATAGAGATATAAAAAAACACTTCTGTGACCTCAGTAACTCCAACTTAGTGACAAATTTTAAACTGGGTATAGTTCTGTAACTATGTAGATATAGACAAGCTAAACAGAGTACTAGAAGCTATACTGGAAAGAGCATTCGATAGTTAGCAGAGCTGCTTTTTAACATTACTGGTGAAAACATTCTCGCCGTGCGCCTCGTAAACTGCTTCAGCTTTTTAAACTCGCCAAAGGAGAATCTTAAAGCACGCTAATAAAACTGCCTCGTGCACGCTAAATTTTAAACTCGAGATAAGTAAGCACTTATCATCTGAGACTTCCCTTGACGTATTGCAAAACTTGTTTGCATTATAAGCGGTAAATCTCGTCAGTTACCAACTTTTACAGGAAACGCTCTAAGTACCTTCGAAGTTTTGAACCACAATTTGAAATGCAAAAGATTAAGAAACTCCGATATTATACTTTTTTTATAGTTATAATAATGGCAGAAAAGAGAAAGATAAGATTAAATTTATTTATTAAATTATTTTTTTTATTTATTAATTGTGTGTATTTTATGTAGGTACTTAGTAGGTTTATGTATGTTTTTTTTCATATTATTATTATTTTTATGTATCTACACCACCGACCGTAGTTTAAGTCATAATCCTGTCCATCCAAAGGTTTTCTGGAAGAAATCGCTTTAGGCGACAAGGCTGCCCATTATACTGCCGTTTTTAAAATATTATTGTTCATTTTTTTTTTAAGCTTGTCTTTTTGGTGTATAATAAATCTATATTGTATTGTATATTTATTGTGGTGGGACTCTTTTTCCGAGTCCCTCTGGGGAAGTACAGTTATTCAACCATCAAGCAATAGTGTACAAACATAAATGTGATCTGGATTGAAGGGCAATGTTTCCAAAGAAATTACAAAGAGATACGCACCTTATCTCGCAGGTTAAAGAGCGCAATGTATTGCCGCGCATGGTTTTGAACTGTTGAAGTTTACAATTTTGGGTTGTTTTTTAACGAAACTGGGTTGCGAGACCTGCAAGTCGCTCGCCTGATGGTTAGAAATTCTGGTTCTATTTCTTCTTTCTTTAGATATGGCATGACTAAATAGCAAAACGAGAAAATTGTATCTCTCTGGCAGCACTCCACAAAATCTTTTATTTTTATTTTAAGTAAATTACATACGTCTAAATACTATTTAAGCGTGTTCATACAAAAAATACTATCTTCTTCTCTACCTATATAAATATATATTAGTTCTGTCACTCTTATTTTTTTATCGGCAAGTGCCTTAACTAACTAAAACATAATACATACAAACAAATGAAACTATCTAAACCACTTAGTTTTTATGTAGTAGGCACTACATAAAAACATAATACCCAGAGACCAATGAAGGTCTAAAGATAATCCAAATGTTTAAGTCCAGGGTCGCAGCGCACTCAGAATGCTGTCGGCATTACCACGCATTTGGTCGCGTCTCATCAACTTTGGCACCCCGATAGAATAATAATTAATAAAAATTGTTAATAGGTATTGAGCAGCTCTTTCTGCAGTAGTAGTGGTTCTTACACTGTCTTGGCGACTGTTAAACTAATTTGATCAAACGTAGTCTAAAACCTTGCCAAATCAGATAACGTAAAAGGTCCTTGCTGAAAATGGAAGCCGCATTGTGGCTGAAAATCCTATTAATTTTTGCGCTGTTATCAAAGTTAAAAAAAATCGTGAATTTTTAGTTGAAACCACTTAAGTAAAGTTTTAAAGTGCTCAGGGGTATAAGAGTATCTATTACACATTTTTTTTAAATGCCACTCAGAATTTTATCAAAAGGTGAGCAACCTTCAAAAGGTGACTTCAGTATTTTGTATACACGTATAGAAATAACAAGTAATACTTACTATTAACAGAAATACCCGACGACAAAGTAATTGTAGCGTATCACTCCAGACGTAAAGAGGAATCCAACAAAAAAACAATCACCCAATCACTCGTCAAAATCGGTCAAGCCATTAAGGCTACAGCAGGTAATATAAGATCACACAAACATACTTACATACTCGCATACTTACATACACCCCTCAAACATTACCCTTCTTAGGCAGTCGAGTAAAAATATAACACTATCCCTAATAGGGATCAGTTCTATATACCATAATAACTTACTCAACAAAATATTGAGTTTATTGATCGCTGGTTAGAGTTCATTTGTTTGAAATTATTCCCCACAGTTTACAGTTTATCATTGGTTTCGCCTCTGCAAGGCGTAGAGGTAGAAAATATGAATATTTATGAATTTAGATGTACTCCGGCGAGACCGCAACGGAATTATAGCCAAAGTTGCGACTCTCATCAATTAGCCTGTGACTACTTGCACTTCCTTCCGTTTGCTGCCTCTGTCATCATAATTACACCTAGAACATTAGTATTTTATGGACGAGTGTGAAAATGCATACCAATCACACCAAACCTGAGCACAAGCACAGGGCAGCACACGCTAGTTCATAAATGCCCCGTGGATGCAATTGCTGTTATTTACTTTCCTCAAACAGGGCAAGGATATTTTTGTAAAAATATGCAATAATATTTTAGGATCATTTTCACAAGTAGAATTACATAGCAACTAAAGAACAAAGGCGATTCTCGACCGACCCCAGATGTAAAAAAACAAACAAGTGCCGGTCATAAATGCAATAAGTATCTTTTTATATATATTTTTTTTTACCATTTTTTCTAAATATCTCGTATATTTTTAGAAGCAGGGAATCAAAAGCTCTTAATAAGTATTTATTAGAAATCAACGTGCATACTTTGCATGAAATTAAACGCAACAAGCTTTGTTGAAAAAAAAACAACGAGAGGGAAAAAAACTATTATTTTAATAATTCCACTAATCTGTATGTTTGTGCGCTAAAACTAAACTACACCGACTAAATTTGTCGCTACGATAAATAATAGTACTACGTACGTAGTATTATGGCTATGTTTCTTACTACAGGTCCTACCAACAAGATAATACGAGAGATATGATACGATAGGTATATTATAATTATACACTTTTTGGCGCCAACGTGAAGTAATTCCGCTTGTATTTTTTTCTAAAAACTTGTGTTGTTTCGTGTAGTAAAACAGTGCACCTATAATAATGGTAATCAAATAAGTGTTCTTTAATGTTAAAGGGTGTGGAAATATTGTAAAAACTGAGGAATTGTGTCTTTTCATGTTGTTTTCAAAGCCCGTATAAGCTTCTACAACTACAATTTTACTAAAGCACGATTGGTCTGAAAATGTTAACTTTGACTATGAATGAGATACTATACTTGACAAATTATAAAACTTGACCCTGGCAATGTAAATGCCAAAAATCACATGACACCTGCAACGTCTTTTTTTTTGTCCTATCAGTACTTTGGCGTCGCACGGCTTGTGTATTTGCCAGTTTCAAGTTTTAACATTGAGCGACACGGTACCGGCTCGAACGCTCCGGGTCTGCCAGAGGCCTGTGTTGCTGAATGTGTTTTGACAATGTATTTTTTCTAGGTTTGAATTATGTAACACAACTTCTTTGCATTTGCTTTACTTTAGTGGGAAAACGTAATGAACCTATCTGATACATAGAAACTCTTTATTGTAAACGCCAGAAAACCAAAATCATACAGACTACTAGATCATACAGTTGAGAAACAGGGCCGTCACGCCAAAATATTAATGTACAATAAATTACCTGATTCTATAACCGAACTAAATCAAATCAGATTTAAAAAGGCTCTTAAGCATTTTTTTGAAAGCAATCCGTTCTACAATGTTAGTGAATACATGTCAATGGACTTCTCAGAATCCTCATTTTTGTACGGACAACAAATGGAGTAAAGCATAATAAGTACCCACCTGTCATGATATATTATTAAATTATTCAAATAATTAATAACTTAGTTTGCCTAGTTAAATTTAATTCTAAACTTAAGTATTTTTTTTATAATAGTGACTTGCCTGTAATATTTAATGTTATTTATGGCCAATAAATATTTCTGATTTCTGAATAATGTATTTTTTAAAATGAACTAAGCATGCGTTTGACTACAATCTCACCTGATAGAAAGCGACGATATGGCCGAAGATGTAACACGCATGCCTAGGAGGTACCATTCATTTTTTTCTTAAACAGCTCCGGATTTAACCATAGAAACTAGTGCCACAAGTGGCGGCCTTATCGCTAAAGGCGATATCTTCCAGATTCTCTTCCTTGCTCGTTGATATACGTACTTAGGTAGATACACAGTTGTTCTAGTATCGTAGAACTGTAGATGATGTTGTGGTTTTCCAAGTGTCATTTTAGCATTATTTATCTCTCGCTAGATGGCGTTGGCGACAGTTTTAGTTACAGTGTAGAGTGGTATGACATGCTGCCTCCCTTTTTATGGGAAGATTTTGCGTCAGTTTTGTAAGAAATTCATTACTTATAATATTTCCTCTATGTATTATCTCTATCTATCTCTATCATCTATCTCTATGTATGTAGTATTCATTGGTAGTATTTTCTACCTTCTTGATATTTTATATTATAAATTACAGCTACAATTGTGTATTACAATGAAAATGGACCGTTTTATATAGTTTTAATTAAATAAAACGAAATAAAATTAAACTGGTTAATTATTTTACGTTGGCTGAACAAAGTTCTCCACTTCCATGATAGAGTTTAAAAAGTAAATAGCAAAAGCTACGCGAGCGCCATCTCGGCGATGAAAGAACTAAACTGACAATGCCTGATGGAAAACTACTCAAAATTATAGTCATTACAGCAAAAACATATTTTAGTTGAAATTTAAGACAAAAACGAAAAACTACTTTTTTATTCTGAAATCATTTACAAACTCTGAAATCCCACTAAATGAGTTTCAATTCTACTCTCAGTGAATAGCCTGTCCAAACATTTTGAGGTCTTAATCAAGCACAATGTAAAGAGGTACTTACACGGTAATTTATGGCTCTAATATAGACATATTAGGGTTACCCCTTTCATTAGAGGGCAGCGTAATTGTTCAAATATTAAACACGTCCCGCAGGTGAAATTATCGCTGCTCCGGAAATAAAATGACACGGTTATGTAGGCATTTGTGCCGGCAAGCACTGACGGACCTATTACCGGCCACGGTCTGCCGGCGTCGGGTGCTATATCGAGTTGGTTTACGTATTACTGAAATAGCCTGCTTTATATTTTACTTGCTATAGCTGCGATTTCCTTATTTTTTTTCCTTGAGTGAAAATGTTTATTGAATTGGACAAGAAGAGACAGGCTGACTTGTTGTTATTGCGTACTGTTTGAAGTTATACCTTATCTTAACGATAACTAGGCATAAATGATTTGGTTTTCTAACAAATATTACGACTTTAGCTCCTGCCCGATAATGATATAGAGGGCTCAGAGGCCAGCAGCATAATCATTAAAAACAATTTTTTAAAAGCTTAGCAGCCTGGTACAAACGCCCACCGCTACAGAAGCTAGTGGAATAATACGACATCGCAACCCCCACAGAAGAGGAAAAATTTTTACCTTTACTTCTCTCTCTTCTGTGGCAACCCCTATAACTCACAACCTCTGGACCGATTCAGATCATATTCAATTTTTTTTATTTTTATTGAATTGAGCTAATCGCCTACAAAATGTCATGAACATCGAATTAACGGTTCTTAAGTTATCGTCGGACAAATATACATACAAACATATACAAATACAAAATACAAATATTTGTATTGTCCAAAAACCCAACTTCAAAAACTCTTAACGCTAACATATTGCTAATACATTTTAGCTAACACTAGAAAAGGTTTTAATTTGCTTATAGACCCTGAACTAGGCGAAAGCTTGTATCGCAGGGTCTACATACTTAACGATTGCTAAAAGAGATGGTGCGGCGCGTTAAAAGATTACTATAAACTTTGACTCGAATTGGGCTATCATGTTGGGAGGTGCAACACGAGTGGAATGGTTGCGTGGAGATATGTGGGTGTGTGAGGGTGAGCACAAGTACCAGTAAGCATAGTCGGGTAGCGCCAGCCTCGAGAGAGTCGGGCTCGCGGCGATGCTCACTAGGATGTGTGTTTGTGTGTGTTTTTCCTGTGTGGCGTGTGTGTGTGTGTGTTTGTGTGCGTGAGAGAGGGTGTATCTGTGTTTGGGTTTGGCGTGTATATTAGTGGGTACTGAGTCAGAAGTATTTGTTATTTTATTATGTCGAGTATTTTCTCAGTATCATACAAATATACATATAACTGCCGATTTACTCCCATAGACTCTGTACTGGACTCTGCTTCGCTCGGTCAGTAAAATGCAGAAAATACTTAGGTAACTTCTAGTAACATATGATAAATACAGTTTGAAACATCTCAATAGCTACCACACTACCGACCTATTTAATTTTGTGAATCTTTGTAAATCCAAATCTAAATATAAAAATGTCTTAATATTTGATTCAAAAATATTTATGTCCCCGTTTCCACTTCAAGCGTAGGTACTAAATAAACTAAAGCCTAAAGCAAAACGTGGTACCTACATCGAAAAGGCGTAAAATAATTGTAAGTAATGCCACCGGCATTGAAACATTTTGTCTACCGCCTCGGGTTAAATAAAACACCCCGTGAAGATATTGATTCAATTGTCAGCGATACCTGAACGGTGCGTATTGTTTTTGCCTCGCTATTGTTCACAAAACAATAGTAGTAAACGGTGTTTCCATTCCGGCGAGATATGATTTGAGGCGGGTCTGCAGACGCGTGAGCGCAAACACGGCCGCGCTCCAGGAAGGTATTTGTCGCGCTGCCTTGTCGCTCCTTCCTTTCATCGTTATGATTAATGACACGTTATTTTTCATTGAAACAGCTGCTGCGTATTTTTTCCACTTTCGCATCTTCTGTTCCATGACATGTAACTATTAGTCACGCCCTGAAAAGCTTTCGGTGTGGATTTTAAATCTGGTTTCTCTTTTATCTTCGACATTTGAATGTTCCGTCCGGTTTCAGACGACTTTTTCGTGTCTCATCATTACGCTTCCTCCGTCCATTTGTTTATCCTTATTTGGGAGCCAAGAGCTTTTCGTTTGGTATGTGATAGCAAAAACCTAACAAAAGCCTGTTCTTTTTTATTTGTAAGCGACGATACTTAGGGAAATTCAGTCACAGGCTTCACAGGGCATATTATACGAGGTTAATGCATTGAGCTATATTGCTATGTAGTAATATTTTAGCTCAATAGCCGCATAATGCAAATGCCGCATAATGCAAATGCCGCATAATCATAATTAATTACTAAAAAACATATACATTTTATGTAACCTTTTTATTTTCAGGCTAGTACACTAGTACAGAAGAGTTTATGCAAAATTTAGAGCTTCAAAAATGGAATTCCGGGGCTTCAACCGCAGGTTAGATTTTAAAAAACATCAAACGCAGTTTTTTCTTAAATATTTCGAATAACCGTGTTCATTCATCCAAATTGGTCGAGCCGATTTTAGCTGAAAACTTTCAATCTAAATAAGATGAAAACTTTTCTTGCAAGTTGCTGCAGTAAGCGAACCGCATTATAAGTTTTGGCGGGAAAGTGAAGAAGTCATGTCGCGTCATCACAGTTGACCCTTATTCCCAATTGTACAGGATGCAACGTTGCAGCAGAAAGACACTACAGATTGGCTATTTTAGATACAGTTTTACACTTTCTGTATTTTACTATGTCACTAAGCCAAAAAAGAAAAGGTAAAAAATCGTCTAACAAAATCTGTCAGATCACTTTGGTGACGCTTATCAGAATTTGGAACGTAATCTTACTCGTACGAGAGGTCCACAAAAATACATGGTGCTTTTTAATTGGCTAGGGAGCGGTTGTGAGGATGTCGTACACAAGATAACGAACAACTTTTGTTCTACGACTTTTGAAAATTAACGAAACAAAACGAAACAAAATGAACAAAATGAACGATCAGCCGTTCATTACAAAATGTATCTGGAAATAAAATGTATGAAATAGCCACAGAATTCTCCTTATAAATGTCTTTGGAAATAGCAGATTATTTTTATCGTCAAATATCTTTGGAAATAGCAGATTATTTTTATCGTCAATTTTCATCTTGGATGACGGGTTACCCTGACGTAAGATCGTCAACCAAATTCAAACATACTTATGACAACAATAAATACTGTAAAGATTTCAATGGGTGTAGTACTTCCACCCTAGAATGCAAGCTTACGAAACCGGTTTAAGCGCAATCATATTTCTGAGTATTTTACCAAACAACACAAGTCAACACCAGACGAAAGTTTGTTCAAAAGTTTTTTCTTGTAGTTCGTCGTCTTTCTAGCCCAGGCCGCATACAAAGGCACAAATGAATGTCTAGGACTTTTATCACGAGTGGAGAGTAACCGCGGGCATTGTCTCGTCAACCGGATATGACATTCACTGCTTCCCTCGCACAAAAGTTAGAGTAACCATAACTTTTATATAGCAAACCTTCAGGAAACTGTTCTGACGTCTTCCTTTTATGACAAAAGCAAATGAAGATTGCTTACCTTCGGGGTACTTGTAACCATTGTGCCAGCATTACTGTGTATGACTCGGAACTCTGATAAAAAGGTACGCATAGTACGCTTGCCTACAACGGAGATTTTGCCTCTATTGTCCCAGAAATTATCTTTCGTCACTTATTTTTTTTAATAACAAGCTACTTACTCCTTGGCGTTTTTTACGTACCTACCTCCTTTTTTTTTACGTAGTTTTAAAAAAACATTTCTTTCAACACCATAAAGAAAACATTGTTTTCTTCATTGTCATTCACAAACACACGTTTGGCGGGAACGTGAAGAAATCATGTTGCGTCATTGTATTATTTTCCAAAACTTGTGTTATTTCGAGTATTAATGTGTAAAAACGGTGAATTTTTAACCGTTAAGTGTTCGTGAACATGCACGAGTGTTGGTGAATGGTATAATGTGAAACGTGAATTTTTGTGTTGATTCCAAAACTCCATAGAAGGCTCTAGTGAAGTTTTCACCACTTTACTGGGGCATGACTTGGACTTGACCGTGACTTGCTTTGCTCGCCTTTGTCTGTGACTATGACTTGTTTGATAATATCTAACAAAACTTGAAAATATGTATGTATACTTGACACTGGCAAATGCATAAGACGTGCGACGCCAAAATCCTCTTAGGAGCAAAGACAAAAAAAAACCATACCATTTATATGTTCTGGTCAAATTATTTATAAGGAGAATTCTGTGGTTCTAGTAAAATTCTTGTAAGTATTATAAAACAGATGCCGATGGGATGATGTTGGCGGCACGTGACGATCGGCGCCAGTTTCTTTCATTTCCGCCGAGAGAGGAAGCTTTCAACTCTCCCTCGCCATAATAGACTAGGATATAGCACTAGATATATTATGTAATGGCATGTTCTAAAAACCGGTAACTCCTATTTGTTCTATGGGACTGCGACGTCATACTCGGCTGGTGTAAGATGAAATCCGATAACTGGTTTTCAATTGTTTTTACTGGAAGCAGACAAATCTTGAGGTGTTTTGTTTGTTAGTATGTCTATTAAAAATTATATTTTATATGGGATACATCCTCGGTTTACCTACTTACTTCGATGTTACTACATGTTCTATACAACTGTTAAAATGTATTCTTTCAAAACCATAATTAATATATTTACTTCGTAATTAAATTCGTCATTTCAATTTCGTCATTATTTTGACAACCTTCTTTGAGCAAAGTCAAATCGGCCTTGCCGCGCTACTCGAAGAGGCGCCAGCAAAGTTGTATGGAATTTCATTGCTGGCGTGTTTTAGCGGCCAGAAATTTCCTTTGAAAATCCATTATTGTCGAGTTTTGTTTCTGGGAAATACCGGGCCAGGGAGCGATCACAAGTAAAAGCAATTGTATCGTTAGCACAGGATTATTTGGAATGACAGGTCGTCGGCCGCCCGCCGCGACCTACCATCTGTATTACACTTATCATCATGATTATATGGCACCCCCGGCCTTCAAGCTTGGTCATCATTGCAGCCCTTACATTACATTATCAGCCAGAAGACGTCCACTGCTGAACTAAGACCTCCCCCTTAGACCGCCACACCGACCGACAATGTGCCACTTGCATCCACCGATTGCCCGCGACTTTCACAATGTCGTCGGTCCACCTAGTGGGAGGCCTGCCTACGCTTCGTCTTCCGGCTCGTGGTCACCACTCAAGAACCTTTCTTCCCCATCGGTTATCGGTTCTTCGAGTGATGTGGCCTGCCCATTGCCACTTCAGCTTGCAAACTCTGAGAGCTATATGCTGCAGCCCTTGCTGTCCGCATTTACTCTATTACTATGTAAAGTATCCTTTTACTCAATCCTAGGTATTCCTAAATATTAATTTAGTCAATCAACTTAACTGCACAGTCTTAGTTTACCGTCGTCATTATCTATAAGCGATAAACATTTGATTGCTATTTTATTACTGTTGGAAATACAGATGTCGCAAAATAGCTCTACGTTTATTATCAAGTGAATACACTAATAAAAATATTCCTCGGACACCAGCCAAGTTATTGTCGTGAAATCCCAGGGATTGTGCTAATAGCAAACTGTCCCAAAGTTTGAATTTCACTTCTCTACATTGTATAAAATAAAGTCGTTTTCCGCGTCTGTCTGTATATCCGCAAACTCCTCCTAAACCACGCAACGGATCTTGATGCGGTTTTCATCATCAGTTAGATATGTTTTCATGAAAGGTTTATATATATATATAATCTTTACACAGGATAAAGTTACAACCGTGCGAAGCGGGTCACTAGTTCCGACATAAATTCGCGAACTAAAAAAAAATAAAATTCAAAAAGCGCCATTACCGTATTTTGTGTCGAAAGTTATAAATGTAGAAGTTAAAACATATTCTAACCTTTTATTTGTTGATTTAAAATTTTCTTGCTTCAAAGCCCCATTAATTAGAAGCCTTGAAATTTAATTTTGAAAATTTGAAAAAAAAAAAAAAAAAAAAAAAAAAATTATTGATACTGAATCTTAATGACATAGTATCTATAATAACGTTTACTTCGTTAACTTTGAAAACTAAATTCATAACGAGTGTATCAGTCTTGGCAAGAGTAGAAGTGTAAGTATCGGTTAAAGATCGCATAGTGCATGCATACTGAACCATGTTCATCGATAGAATGAAGATCGTACTCACGTGAAATGGGAGGTTACGGAGCATGAACCCGAAATGTCGCTAATATCACCGTTTTGGGAACTTGCACACTTCGTGCTATAGATAAGTGAATGCTTTCAACTTTGGTTATAAACATATGAACTATGAAGTCTAGACTAGAATAATGTTGGTAAGTTTTTTGTGTTTCTTCTCTAATAGCAACGTGACTATATTTTGTTTTAATAAAACGGGAATACTCACGTTAAATTGAGTCGGTTATTCCGACTATAGTTTCGATCACATTCGGTGACCTTTATCAAGGAATGCTTAGCGAGACACGCAAAAAAAATGAAACAAAATGTATCAAAACCACGTCAGTTTTCATAGTGACTATATTTAACTAGTTTTGCATTTTTTTACATGAGGTTTTTGAATACAAAAAATAACACCAAGCAAATTTGTTTATTAAACACCAAAAGCAGCATTAATTAATTACTGTGCAGAGCTTAATTCAAAGAGCTCTGAATAAATAGTTGAAGATGAACAAACGCTCGGATTGTTAAGGGTGCATTGTTAAGAACTTTAGGATCTCAACTTTGTGTTTATATTCAAAAGTGCATTAAGTACTCATAACTTTCAACTCGGTTACTTCATAGTTGAGGCATTGTAACAAGTCACCTTCGAACTTTGTGTCGAGCGGAAAGGCAAGTGGGTGGCCCTTTACATGTGCACATACGGGGCTCATTTGCATTCTTCAAGAGTCGGTCGATAAAACCTCGAGCGTACTTACCAGCGTACTTATTCCTGTGCGCTCGAGATTATCTCCGTCACTCTCACTCCCATTAAATTCTAAATTAGAGAGACAGTGATCGAGATAATCTCGAGCACACAGGAATAGGGTCCCAGTAGTTTGCGAGATTTTAGTGTTATAACAACAGCGGTTACAGGCTTCGACCAAAGTAAAATGAATGGACACAAACAACCACACAACTGCCTTAAAAATAACAAGTGAAAAAATCGAACTTAGGTTTCAATGCGTAATTAAAAGTATGTATAGTACATTTGTCACATAAAAGCGAATATAATATCGTAATAAATCAATGCTTGTTTTTGCGGATATTTGGATCGCAATATTAACGAACGTACGTCTCGCACTTTTCACAGACTGAAAGCGACTGAAGCAAGGTGAGCGCCGGCGCTAGCTCTAAAGTCAAAAGAATAAAGATCATTTCAATAAAATGAACTAATCCAAGTGAACGCTACCAGTGGGAATTGTTCCCAAAATGCTGACCCCATTACCACGTTCTAATTATTCTTCTATTTCTTCTAGAAAGACTAAAAAAAAATCGTCTTTAAACAGTAAACATCAGATTAAATTCACAAAATGTCAGATAGGAGAATGTTCAACACCTGTTTACGAAAAAGGAGCATGATAATAACGTGAGAATGTTCGCCCTTCAGACAATCACACGGTGAGACAATTGAGCGAAAACGAATACATTCTCCGATTGTAAATTGAAAAGGCAAGCGTTGCAAGTCGATAACAAAGTAATTGGACGTGTAATTTCCCCGCATTGCGTTAAATTAAGTGTGATTTATAGCGCGAACGTTTATTAATTTAGATGTGCGATATTATTTATGGTAATTGCTAATGTGGTTGTCCATTTTAGTTGGCGAATACAGTTCAATCAGATAGGCGTCGCTCACGTAGTGGCTTTAGTAGGTACCGCAGTAGATACGAACTAATGTGCTGTTATGTTCTTAGTTACGTTTATTCATGGCGAGAACTAAAATTTTATGGGTATGAGATATTAAAATGTAATGCTTGAGTAGAGATAATTTCCCGCTCTTAAAGTAATCGTTAAGGCATAGTCGCGTCCACTAGTTTCTTGTTTTTTAAATATTTTTATAAATTATTTGTTATATTGCTGCATGTTGTGTCTGTTTATGATAAGATGAAAAATATTTTAAAGAAACTTAATTACTTACTACTTACTAACTAATTTTTCCGCACGACTTCGCTCGCATAGGCTACAAGAAATAACACACCCCATTACACCTCTTTAGGGGTTGATTTTCGAAAAATCCTAAGAAATACCTTTCTTTATTTTTTATGCTTAGTATACAAACCGAATTTCTTGGGCTTAGCATGATAAAATGTTTTATTTTTATACGTCCTTTGGGGGTCCATTTGAGCCCTTTATACGTGGAATTTCCCAAAATCTCTTCTTATTGTCTAATTGTTCACTTAGACTATTTGAGGAGTATTGGGTTCAAATTTCACGTCTCTTTCATAAGCGGCTTGGTCTGTACGTTGATTCCCAGAAAAGGGCTTGTTCTTTTATATAAATATATACATAGATTGTTCAAGTAATTTTTTTTCTAGTTGATTGAATCCGGCGCCTGCTTCAAAATTAATCTATCACCAGCCTCTAGTGTCTTTCCGCTGTAAAATAGAAATAAGAGATATATTGGGGATTTAAGGGGTTTTTTGTAAAGTTAAAGATAAACAATTGATCATATCTATTGTACAAGACGTGATATTGCAGCGGAAAGATACCAAGAAATGGTAATAGATTTAGTTTTTTTTTTCATAACCACCACCCATCATAATATCTCTGATGTTTGTTAATTTTAACATCTCTGATGCATATACAATTTATACAATTATAAGTTGTATACACCTGGTAGGCATATACAACTTATAATTTTTGAAAATTGACGCTTGATCTACAAACACTTGCAAATGTGCGAAAGAGGGCATGCCTATAACTATACGTCTTAAATAAGCCAAAGTGTGTGTAAACTTCCGAGGATAAAAAGTAGACGTGAACATTGTATTTAAGAGGCAATAAATTTTCCGAGGGAGCATTCCCGCTCGTATACCTCAGCATTCATTTTCAGATTTGTCCGTCGCTTTGGAAAATGACGTATTAATTTGACAGGGGGTGGATTATGAAGAGCACTTGCTTTCTAGCGTAATCTCCGTCCCCACTTTAATTTCAGACACAGTAACCACGCTCGGTGCTTTTGTAAGTCCATAAAACGTTGCCCAAAGCTCCGAGGGAGCCAAATATGCAAAACTAGTTTATTGAAAACAGAACGAGATTTCAAGCTGGGCAACTTACCTATTCTGCAACTGTTTCATGCTTACAATCAGCGTTTTATCTGTACTGATAGTGTTTGATATTAGTAGAATAACTATCGAAATTATCATTATCATCATCAACAACCAGAAGACGTCCACTGCTGATCAAAGGCCTGTTTGTTTTTAAATATATATATAATTTGTATCTGTAAGACAAGATGTACAGAAAATTTCTTTTTGATATATTTTTTATTTTTATTTTTATTTTTTTCGATGTTTTCCTTGACTTGCCTTGAATTTCCATGAAAAAGCGAAAAGATAAAACGAAAAGTTAGCATCGAGCCGTGACGACATCATGGACGATATCGCCTGATGTCCCCGTGCATGTATTTCTGCTATATAAATTGACCTTATAGCCCGAGTTATGTAGAAGCAAAGAATAAAGAAAGTTCCATACATTCTCGCTCTGACAGCAGTCATGCTTCATCCGCCGCGGTTAGCAAACCAAATTACATGATATGAGCTGCATTTTATAAATGGTCCTGCTGGCTGCTGGCCTTTTGAACAATGTTTACGTGATGCGTTTGTTTAGAAAAAAAAACGTTTTGGTAAAATAAAAATAAAACTGGAACAGACTCTTGTTTCAGATACAAAAAAAACATACAACAAGTATTATTACAAAAAAACCGACTACAAAATGTAGATTCAGACACTTCAAACATGAAGGCCTACGACACTTCACTCGTTAAAATCAGCCGTTTTAGGCGATAACAGGTAATTTGGAACACACAAACATAAATCCTAACCAATATTATAAATGCGAAAGTAAGTTTGTTTCTCTGTCTCTCTGTCTAAGGGTCTGTCGCGTTATCACGGCTAAAAAGCTGAAGGGATCTACCTGAATTTTTGCATAGATATAGCTTAAGAATCGGAGACAGACATAGGCTACTTTTTTTTGTATCTTCACTCGAACGAAGACGCTGGTACTGGACGCTGGTACGTTAGTACTTACATACTAGCAAAAATAAATAATAAATAAATATTGGTGGACGTTTTTCACACAGCGCCATCTAGCCCCAAACTAAGCAAGCTTGTACTATGGGAACCAGATAAGTGATAGAATACATAAATATTTATTTTTTTCGTAAATACATACATAGAATATATAGAAACACCCAGACAAAGAACAAACATCCATGTTCATCAAACAAATGTTTGTCCTGGGTGGGAATCGAACCCACAAGCTATAGATCAGAAGGCGGAAATCCACCGACTGAGTCACAAGGCTTGGAATAATTACATACATCACATCACACTAAACATAATACTCCTTCTTGGGCAGGTGGGCAAAAATCGGTCTATTCCATGCGATTTAATAACGGTCGCAAAGAGAAATTATTACTTGGATTTGTAGGTGTACCAAACATTTTAATAGCCCTTTGAACTCAATTTTGCTTCGTAGTACGTAGTTGCTCTTCACTCAGCCGTATAAAGAACCTTCGTTGGTCTTTAACTTGTCTAGTATTTTATTGTTTTAAATTATAAAATACATAATATTTTGCGTTCCGTCGATAACTCTGAGCAACTAGAATACCACAAGCCGTACAAAGTAATCTTCAGCGCAGGCCGACCTAACAGTGGCAGTTACGTTGGAAAAGTTTCTGTTCGTGACCGCCGGATGTCGCTGCGGTCGAATTTCATTGTGGTCCCGTAATGATTTGAGTTCGGGCGTGTGGGTCGCGGGCCGAGGGTTAAACACTCTCCGAATAGTTTCGATAGAATTCACTGCGTTTTATGAATTCCGTGGTTTATGTGAATTGACGCATTTGGAAAAAGAAGCTTCTGTTAAATTATAGACAGTTAATTCAAACATTAACTCATCATCTGGAACATCTTCTTGTTGTTTTTAATTTATTTTACGACTGCGGCTATATTCTTCTGAATTATAATATTAATTAGGAAGTAAGGATTAGGATTAGTTAGAATTCACGCGTAGTATCGGATATGAAATTATCGCGGCTATACTCCATTCCACATAGCATAGTGCGGGTGACACATGGGTTTTTACGGAATTGCAGCCCCTCTGGCCACTTCGGTCGGTGGATTCTAGAGGTGAAAAAATTGCTTTGGCTCCACCGTTGTAGCCTGGCAGTGGATCCAAGAGGACCTCTCCGTCCATTTTGATGGATCGAAGTAGTATTCTAATAAATGGTTATATCTGGATCTCTTAGGTGGTGGATCGAGGTGGCATGCTAATATTATGTTTAGCAAATTTTATACTTTGATACCTCAGCAGGTGGATTCAAGAGGAGAAAAAATTTGCTTTGGCTCCACCGGTGGATCCAAGTGGCCGGAGGGATTGCGGCCACTCCATAGCACGATAAAGTGTGTGAATATTTTGTACCGCACCATTTTATGTGGAATTGTGTACAGTAAGTAGTAAAATTAAAGCGACTTTTCTAAGAAAAATGTTGCGACTGATGAAAATTCAACATTAATCGCACGAATAGTGCCATTGGTGACCGTCGTATGTCACGGCACGGTCGGATTTCATTGTGGTTCGGTAATGATTTCATTACGAATGTGTGGGTAGCGACGCGACGGCGACGGCGTGAGATACATTTAGTTTGGATGGAAATCACGTGCTTAGTGTGTGTGTATTCCGCAGTTCAAGAACAAATATCTACCTATTAATGTGAAATAAAAGCAAATAAGTACTTGCATAATGTAAAAGCAATTATGTGTTTACGTCCGCTCCGATGTTTGGACCTTGGTCACAGATAACCTCTAGATTCCGCATTCAGGATGATCGAAGTACATCATGGAAAGGTCAGATATCTACAGAGAGTAATCAATGACCGAAGAACGTGAACTAACGTAGTGGGCTTGAGCATTTGGATAATCCTTAGACCTTCAATGGTTCCTCTCTCTCTCTCTCTCTATAGGCTATCTGTACTGTCTGTGGTTTGGGTACTTTTATTTCTTATTTTGTTCCTAAGTACTTTTGTTAGTTAATAGTAAGGCACTAGCAAAAAACAAAATGTCTAAAAAATTAAGATAATTAATAATGTAAAAAAATAAGCTAATAAAATATCGATATTTTCCTTGCATATATTTAGCATTTATTATGTTACCACATATCTATAAATAAACCAAAACAAGAATGGCGTAGTTTTCTTCATAACCACGATTCATGCATTTTGTACTAGGCCATTTCCTATACGATAAGTGTGCAGTAGCGCCCCTTTGAAAAATTATAGTATTTTCGCGTACTAGCCTTTAATTAGGATGGTATATAAGAACGGAAAGCCAAATTATAGCACAAATACTATATATATAATAATGAATGCTAGTTTTAATACCATACTATTCGAGTACGATACCCAACCCCGGTGGTGCCATAGTACCTAGTAGAAGAGATAAACACACAGACACTGGCGATGTTTTCATTATAAGAGTGTTTTCAGTCAGTCTGCGACCCAATATCCTGTCTCGTCCCTTTTCAAATAAGTTCATCACAGTCAGTAACGCATTTATCGCAATTTGAGTAAAACTTTGGCACATCATAGCATGGCTAGGCTTTAATAAATTGATGAGCGTAAGTAGTAGTAAACTTTACCTTAAGTTTAATATTGCTCAGCTGATTATACATAGACATATTATACATAGACTTATATTATATTATTATACATGTACTTACTAATATTATACTTAACAAATTATATCATTACCTATATATTTGATATATTTTTTACAATTTATATATATTTAATACATCAATTTTACTTAGTAACATTTTATTCTAACACTACCAAAAATATGAAATCCACAGCTTAGCCTACTTTCCTAAACCCAATCAAACTTGTATTGTTCACCGCACCACTCCATATTTTTAGTAAACGCTACATGTCTACAGGCACCTTTTTCAAAAATATCTGTGTAAAGTAATACCTACCGCTTATTTTTAGGAAGCATTACTTAGGATGATTAGTAAATCCGCTCCAACAGATTATACAGAAGACTGAGGAATACAATTGGCTATTAAGCGGTGTCAGATCGACTAAAGGTATATCGAGGTGATGAAGTGTTTGTATGGAAACGCCACCACGTCAATCCGATTGCAGGAAGGCGTGAGATAGAAGGACGTTATTTCTCCAAAACTGTTCACGGGCGCATTGGAAGATGTTTTCAAACTTTTGGACTGGGACGGATTCGGCATCAGCATTTAGGGCTAATATAGTTCATAATTTTTGTTCTTGAGTGGTGACTACGAACTGGAAGACATACTGAAGGCAGGCCTCCCACAAGGTAGACCGACGACCATACGACCATAATTCTTCGTCCAACACAACACTTCGAACTCGTGTTCTCGAAGCCGGACTTCCACATTAGGAATAGAAATGTTCAATACATTAGCTCACTAACTCCAAGACGTAAAGCTCTATACGTCACTGCATAAATCGCAAACCTTTTCTGCCTTCGCCTGCATGATTTACCAATACACAGAAATGTTTTTCGTGATCCCAAAAATGGAATAGTTACTAGCTATTTAGGGGCAGATATTTCCGTGGGCGGCCGCAACATAATCATTGAATTAAATCAGTACTGTAGGCATGTCAGGGGGCAACAACCTATAACTCACAAGTGGAGAGCGTCTCGCGGCCCATAACATTCAATCGTCCGCACGAGGGGAGAATTTTGATGACCTCAAGGAAAACTTTCCGTCGGAACACTCTGTATAAATCCGCGGAGTCATGTCGGGATTTCCTAAATCGCCTTTTTTATTTATTACGAGGCTAGTACAGTAGGCGGCCGTTTAGGCTCTGACGTCGTGTTACCCCTACGTGATACTTTTTCACGGTCGGAATGATGGACGGGAGGTGTGTGTCTCTATTTAGAGCCTGTTGGTGACATAATCTCTCATGTTGCTACATTATTTCGCGTGTTTAGCTGTTTGATTTAGTGTGTGTTCACAATCGACGCCCGTCGGACGAATGCATAATGTGAACACACACTTACTGTTTCAATAACTTATGGTTACCTATTAACGAGATACTGCTATCACAACAAACACACCAATAACACACTTATATTATAAATGCGAAAGTTTGTGTTTACTTATCTCAATAACAGCTGAATGGATTCAGATGAATAGTGATGTTACATTGTGGGAGTCACATAGTACGATGGTTAAAGGAATCCGTAAAAATAAAAATAAAAGCTTGTACCAATAAAATCTGCATTTATGGCTTAATTTAACATGTAATTTTTTTTTAAATATTTTTTTTGTTGTTTGATGGCATCACCGGAATTTCCGAAGTATTAAATCCTCTTAGATCAATCTTGTTTGCTGGCGTCTAATTTTGTTTCTGAACTTAAAAAATGTCACTGTCTTCTGTGAATGGAGTATTTAATGCTTTTTAAATTTTTCACGTCAAATGCGCGCCATTTAGCTCGAAAAGTGATGTTATTATCCGATGAGAAAATATTTTTTTACTGCTAAAGTAACTAATTATTTGCAATAATTATAGGAAAATAAAGTTCCTAACACAATAACCAACAAATCATATACCGTACACTTACAAGGCCATGGCCCGAGCTCCATATAATTTTCAATATTTTTTAATTTTTTTGGTACGTACTTTTAAATTTGGTAGGTACAACGGATTAAAACACAGGCTGCTTCTTATCTCAGAAAAATATACGGTTCTTGATAGCGCGTGAAACTACGGGGAACTTGCTAGTCTTTTAATGGCCTGTATTGCTATTCCAATTGCATTATAGTTTTCATGCAGTAACAATACGTTGCAATAGTTAACAATAACAATTACCGACAACAAAACATCAATGTAATTTAAGTATTTTAGTTAGCCAGTCTATGAACTTATAATGATTCTGTAAACCGTGTAAGACAAACTAAAAGCTTTTCCTACAATTTTCAACGAGCTATATATCAAAACTCGATCAAAACACTATTTCCAGGCGGAAAACACATCTGACTATCGAGTTTAAATAAAGCAACGTACATGCTTGCACTCGTAGGTACAATAAATCCATACTTCCGCGCGTTATTCAAGTCATGTATCTCATCGGTCTTCCTTCTACTGGCCATTTCGTGTTTACGCTTTTATTGGAGCCGTTCCTTTTTGTCTGTTTACTTTGTACATGGAAAATAAGCTTTATTTTATGTGACCTTATTTATAAAAAAAAATATCTGTCAACGTAAATAGACCAAAACGAGGCAAATAAAGCCTCGAAACTGATGGGCTGTTCAGCGGATGGTATTGAAAACGACTAACAGCAGATGGATGAAAGCTTCGTGAGCCTATTTAGAACAGCTCATATTCACTCGATCCGAGCCGTCTCTATTGAACACCGAGCTCACAAATGTTGCAGCAAAAAAGGCTCACGTCAAAGGCCCTTAATGTAATTGGCTAGTACTCCTGGGCTCTTACTTGCGTTAAAATAATTCCTGCCGGGGGACGGATGTGACGGCTGCCGGCAGTAGATGCGCCGCAGCGCGTCCTTCCGCTGGCCGTTTCCTCGAGCCTCTTAGCTGCCTTTCATGTCACATAGTATGAGAAATTTATGCGATCATATTTGGTAGAACTGAGCCGCGTCAATATTAAGAGAACGAGTTGCAACTCAGGTAAATTATTGTGAAGCAGAGTGATTTGTTGGTAATTAACTAACAAATCACTCTAACGTCGCATGAGAGCTTCCAAGTATGAGAGCTATTGTTCAGTTTACACTTATTTTATTATATACAATTTTGTACATTTTTGTTATTTAATTTTCACTATATAATATACTTATGTCAATGTGAGTAATCATAAATCTATCATCAAAAATATATCCTTTTAATTCGATATTGAATAAAATGCGAAATCATATTCAGGGGGAACATAAATTCACGTCATTTATTATCTTCATAAAAATGACTCACCAATTCATAAATATGGCAGTTTAGGGTGCAGATAAGTGCTGTATCCGATCGAAGTTAAAGGAGCGAATAGGATTGTACGATCTTTGGAATCGCGTAATGGACGAAAACGACATCACGAGTACAAACCGCCGTTTGTCACATCACTAATGGTGCGGAAAATCGCAAAAGTCCCGCTTTCTAACAACGACTGAGCAAAATCGATAGATTGAAGCTGAATAACGCATAATATATTAAAGCCACTTGAGTTTGCATAAAATTCCTTCGAGATTAGGCACATTGCAGAGTTGCTCGCCGATCCCGCCGCTTGCTGCTCCAGGTAAACGAACTCACATGTTAGTCTACAAGTATTTACTAACTAGTTCAGATTTAGCAGCTACGTACTTCGTAGAAGTTCGAAATAGTTCTACAATATCTAGCGATAGAGCTTTAGATCCGCATTTCCGTACATTTCAAAAAACCGATTGAAAATGGTTTTATGGAGAAACGTATACAAACATGAGGAAAACATCAACAAAACTTTGGTATCTTTAGATATGTGAACAAACATACATACGCATAAAGACTTATACACATGTTTTTTCCATAAATACGGTAGAATGAGTTTGCTCAACATATTCCACAATACATGTATACAGGACATAGACGGGCTCGTATACGTTTGCCGCAAAAGCATAGCGAGCGCTAAGATTATACGCCTGATTAAATATTTTCGCTCCAATGCAAATAAAGGGAAGGAAAAATTCTGCCAACATTTCTATTGTACCTACGTTATATGTCACATAACGCATAGATGTGTATTCATTCACCTAGATATAACTAATATTGTTTCAGGATATTTTCGGGCGTAGGTTTGCCTTCTAGCTAGGTATTAGAAATTTATTTAAGTTACATACGTACTTAGTCTTATTAGTAAACGGTGAACACTGTGCGATCTCCAAGCCGCTTGCCAGGCGTGGGAATTATGAGGCTTCGTCCAGTAGTGGACGTCTAAGAGCTGATAAGAAGACTTACTTAGTACTTAGTTACTTATTTACTACCTAACTATTTCAATCGTGGAGGAAATATATGTATTATGTACTTAGGTACAACTCGTGATCATAGAATAATGTCTACATACAAACATACATATATACATACATATCTTTAGATATTGCAGTCAGCAGATGACGCTGAGCGTCAAATCCCATATTTATTCACTATATGAAAACCCGTCTTACCCATCAACTTGGCTGCTATTTCCAATACAGTGTGTACATATATGTATATGTACACACTGTACTTACAGACACCCACAGATGAATAGAACTAGATACCTAGTCTAGGACGAGCCTAGCGCGCAACACATAAGTTTTATAAGACTTATATAAGACGCCGCCCCAAACATTGAACCTCAGTTCCGACCAAGTGCCAGAGCTGTGCGTGCGTGCGTGCGGCTTACAAAATAAGACGGTTGTTTTATTTTCCTGACAACCAACAGTGAACAAAAAATACTATCTGTGCAGTGAAATTGTGTGGAAAGTCATCCGCGCACTCAAACTACAAAAAAGACGGAATAACTTTTCATCGGTAAGTAAAATAATTCTGTTTTACAAGACATAGCAGAGCTCAGCGTATAATAGACACATCGTCACTTATCCCTTTTCCTCATTGCGGATATCCCATGCAGTTGTCCCTTTCTGGCGAACGCACGTATAAAGTAGTGTTGTGACTCATTAAACAAGACGCAGACTTGCATTTTCGATTTTCACCATACCGTAAAGGGATTCGAACACTGATGAATTGTAACTAACTAAACTGTGCACTTCTGGACCTTCTGCTTGGACTAAACTCGACAAGCAACGAAATCACGATAGAATCGACCGGCAGCATCTAGCATGTGCGTGAGACTGTGGTGAGACTAGAGAAAAAAATCAGAAGCAGGGCTGGATTTAGGTACGTTGAAAACGATAGCACAAAAATTTTAAAAGGATAGTATTTACTAAAAAATATAGTATGCTTTATTATTTTTAACCTATTTCCAAAAAAAGAAGGAGGTTCTCAAGTAGTAGTTTTTTTTAATTTTTTTTTTGTTACGCGGAACTCCGTCGTTTATGAACCGATTAAAAAAATTATTTGTTAATCCTCAATGATGCGTATTTCACTAATATGCGTAAATACAAATCATTGCATTTTATCAATTCCCGTGGCCGACTGTAGCCTTCTTCATCCTTTATTAATATTAATTAGTACTTTAATGGTGTTGTGTAGTAATGTTATGTTAGTGAGTTGAGATTCGAGTGAGTGCGATTACTATGGCAGAGCGGCAGTCGACCCAAGTGTTCGCTACGTAGGTAAGTACCGATTAATAATGTTGCCCTACTGCCACAGCCTACTGCTTACCCCATCACTACGGAACGTACTAGCTCGGTACAGTGGTGGGCGTAACCTTGATGATAGCCAATGGGAATTATTTGTCACGCTCCGCGCACCCCGTGCTTTCCTCAAACTGTGGTGACTTTTGAACGGACCAAAACCCGCGTGACGAGGTATCTGGTTCATCTGTGCAGACACCCTACTAATAACAAAGCAATACTTAAAAATGCTAGTAGCCGTCCACTACTGGGCGAAGCCTTCCTCCTATTATTATCGGTTATCATAATCCCCATGCTTAGCAGGCGGCTTGGAAATCACAGATTGTTCACCGTTTACTAGGAGGACTGCTGCCCGACCGCTGGTGGTTCTGGTCACAGTTTTGGGACATACCCGAGACTTAATACCATAAAATAACAAACTAATTTATCACATTACTCTAGTAAGTAACAGTCTGGAAAATTAATGGGTCACTTACGTTTAGATTGCCTACAGCAATAAATTCCATTTGTAACAACAGCGCAGTCCAAGTGCACAATGACCTTAATTTGTGACATCTCACAAAGGTAAGTGGCGCTTATTAATGTAACATTATTTTGTACGAAAAACCCAAACGCAAAAAGTGGACCTTTTTGCCTGTCCGAATGACAACATTAAAGCTGCCCAAAGTGTTCTGGGAGGGGTTAACGAAAATCTCAGGTGAATCCACATTTAGTCATTCTTAGCGACCGCGGTAGTTAATGCAATATCTATTACCGCTTTTAGGCCAGATTTCATTTTACGCATGCCAATTTAGGAGCCATGCCAAGGCAATGTTTTTATTTTATATAGCGTGGGGCGCTTGGGGCCCTGATTCAAACATTCATCAAATGCTTAATTACAGTTAAAGAAAAGAAAAAAAACAGAAAAAAAAAAGCTTACTAACTAATGTTTGTTTTACCTTCCAAAAAGAACCATCTTCAATTTGAGCCGTGACTTTGCGTATTTAATTCCAAAGCATTATTTTGCAGGCAAGCTTTTCCCAACCAACAATTATGAGAAAAGTTTCAAAGAAAACTCAGTTATGCAAGTAGGTCAAGCGTGCAATCAAGCAAAATAAGCTTATTCATAACTTCATAACATTTGCGCAAACGATTGACTAGTAATGGGTTCCACACAAAGCCGAGCTTATTACCACAAATCGCAAGTATAGAAAACATATAAATTTATATAAGTACGTACTTATCTAACATCGTGTATTAATGCTTATTCAATTTGTTTAGTCATATCGTACATGATATTAAGCAATGAAATGTTGTCTTGAATGGAGCTTGCTTGCATAGAGAAAGAACGTGATTACTTAAGATTTGAAGACACCTATATTGTACTTTTTGAAAAACACTTTGATGCCACTATAGAATAATACATATGAAGACACCATGGTAGTAATAGAATATGACAATCTCATCTCCCTTATCTCTCTGTCCTTATTTTTATCGACACTTGTATTAAACTAAATTTAATATAATCGCAACTCATATTTTTACAATACCTGAAATAGGCAACTAAGTCCAAGTAGTAAGTGCGTAATTATTATTTATTATAATATAAAACGTTTTGTACAATTAGTGGAAAATATAGGATACTAGCTGTTACCTGCGACTTCGTTCGCGTGGACCAAAAAAAAAGGAATCAATGTCCGCCTCCTACCCTTAAGCTATATCTATGCAAACATTCAGGTCTATCCGAACAGCCGTTTATTTATTTAAGTATACATTGCCACATAATGCGTAATGGAAACATTTTTCAGAATTTACTAAATTGCACATTATTGTTTAGCCGTGATAACGCGACAAACACCCAGGCAGAGAGAAAGATAGACAGATAGACAGAGACACAGAGTTACATTCGCATTTATAATATTAGTTAGGATGAATATGACCACGGATGATTCGGTAGAGTTTCACACCCTCGCGGTGCGTATAAAAAAAAAAGTGGAATTGAAGCGTTTTGTGCGTGGGGTGTGGCCATCATGTACAGATGGCGCTTTGGTCACAACGGGATAATATTTGGCGCTGTCGATTCAAGAAGGTCACGTCACTCTCATGCAGAGCTAGAATCGTGCGTTGCGTTGTTCTAAGTTGGTAAGGTTATTTATCCATACCAAATTCGAAAAAGGTGTGCTTAGGCCTCTGCATAAGAGTGGTGCGAATTTCTTGAATCGGCCGTGTGGCCGTCCGATAGTAAAAAAAGAATAGCGAAATCGGTAGGTAGTGTACTACAAATTGTGGTCATCCTATCAGACGATAGCGTAAAATAACATATTTCACTTTATTTTAAACTGAAATAAGTTTATTTTTTGCTAATTATACGAAAAAAAAACAGAATAGGTATGTTCTAATTTTTATCTTTGACAGGAACGCCCTGTGATTGGTTGCAACTCTGGTCATATGACGTCACACGCAAGCAAACCTAGCTGCCTCGACTGATTGTAGTTCACATTTTATGTTTTTGGATGTTATATTTGATTTTTGAAACTCACATTGGTTGCACTGTTTTATTGCGGCTATTGACTTGTTTACTTGTGTATGACGTCACACGAGTCATGTGACCAGCGCCATTACAGAATCAGCGTTATTGACGCGGTTTTCGAAATTTTTACTTTAGCATTGATTTTTCTTGATTACAGTACAGTAAAATACAGTAGCTGTTGATCTCCTGGACATATCAATGTAGTGTGCTTATTATATAGAATAATTTTAAACGATTTTCCAAAATTAGTCAAATTGCCTGGAAAAGAACAACATTGAACACACGTAACTTGTCATGAAAATTTATTTTAGTGTGATTACATTATTATGTTTGAAAAAACAAACAAAACTTTCAACAACTTAGTGAACATTACAGGAACTGGACCTTCACTACATAAGTAGTATTTGTCAAACACAAAAAATCTCGGTTTAGAGATATTAATAAAATGACATATAGAATTTTCTGGCTCACAATTGAACCAAGCGAGCGATGACGACATCGATGAAAAATATCTCCACTCAGCCGAAATGAGGGTCACTAGAATAGGTTAGAGAATGAATAGATATCCTATATAAAGGAAAAAGTTTCAAAACGGCGATTTCATCGTGACTATTTGACGTACTTACTTGGGTATACGGATCCCTGAAGATATAGATTTGTACCTTCTGGGATATGGAATGTAAAGACTTTTGGTAGATTTACGATACGTTGTGCGGCTAGGATTTATTGTGGGTTTTTATATTTCGACTTAGCCAGATACGACTCAGAAACCGTTTAGGTTAGATAAAATTGTGTGCAGCGTGCGATGTTACCGACAACCTCACTTATACGACTGTCGTAAAAGTCAGGGATCTTTTTACACGTTTTATTTATCTTTCCCTGTATGACAGGGATTTTGTTTTATATTTCGAACTAGCGACTTACTAATCCTCAGATTACGTACCGATCTGCTTTTAATTTTGTAGCGTAAGTAGGTGAATAGTATTTTAAAAATCAATATTCAAAGATTAAAGCTCTGAGGGAAAGAACATTTTCAACAGCATCAGTCTTCTATACTATTTTGTAAAAGAGATGCATCCAGACTTATGTATCTGTGCAATCTCTTTAACACGAAAATACACGGGTAACTAACAGATTATCCGTGTATTTCCGTGTATTCCATGGAATCCCCGATACAGGGAAACCTACTGGATAGCAATGCCTGAAAACCGTCATCACTAAAATAGATATAAATGATATAGATTAGTAATTCAACATTTACTTATAACGAAAGGTCGTAGAAACTACGTGAATCATATCACAAAATAATTCGAGCCGAAGTTCGATAAAGAACTGATATAAGTAAAGACTCCCCAAACTTCAGAATTATGATATAAACTCCGTATAATTTATGAGATAATGGGAAAAACCGCAGGGAAGGGTAGTGTAAATATAATATTCGCGGATAGATATTAAGTCGTGCGGTAATACGGCGCGTTCGATCTCAGTTATTACGTCGTAAATCTGGAGGCAGGCGGATCGCTGTCGCCTGTCGATTATCACGCGGAGATGCACTACACGACAGTGCCCAATCTTGCTATTAGATGTGTTTTTAACATACTTGCTCGTAAAGTGGATCTTATTACATCGCTTTTAGGCTCATAATTGAAGTTATTACACACGCGTGTTTTTTAAATTTACTTTACCGCACTAGTAAACCGATACTTAATCGGGTTAATATCATAAGTTTGTACATTACTGCAAGTTATATGTATGTATACGAAACATTTTTAATTTAACCGGTGAATACAGTTTTTTTAAAACACCAGCAAAGAGTTTTTATGCGGCCCGTGATTCCACCTGCGCGTCGTCGGCGCGGCTAAATGTTTGTTAACTTTTTCGCCGTGTAGTTGACTCATTATCAAAAATTTTAGACTTCAAGTAGTGAAGAAGAGCAATACGTAGATTTGACCCCGCCGGAAGTACTAATCGAACCACGAAACGCAAGTGATAGCGTTGCTACCAAAATCTACAGAGAAATACGTAGCGGCCTAAGAAATTTTCAAAGTTGAGTTTCAAGTTTGTTTTTTTCCTCGCAAGTGTGTTGAAAACGTCCCTTCAAAACGCGAGTGCATTAATCATCACTCTCGGCTCCCTTATTATTTATATTCTTACACTCGTGGCGGCCAAGGCGGCCGGCCTCGGCCGTCTCGAGTGTAAGAATCAAGGAAAGATGAGGTCGCGCGCGTGTCGTGCTTTTAGCATTCCTTGATAAAGCTCGCCGAATGTGATTGAAACTATATATATTGAACTTTAACCGACTCAATTTAACGTCGGTATTCCCGTTTTATTAAAACAATTAACACCGAAATACTTATTTCCTAGATAAAAATAAAGATACACAAAAATTCTATAAAAAAAAAAATTATAAATTCTATATTTAAAATCAGAACAAGCAAGTGTGAGTACATATTTATTATATTGTCACGAAACCGATCCGAACTCAGCAAAATGCTGATTTTAAACAACCAGCACTGGGACCCTATTCCTGTGCGCTCGAGATTATCTCGGTCACTGTCTCTCTAATTTAGAATTTAATGGGAGTGAGAGTGACCGAGATAAAATGTCATTTCTCCGAATAGGGTCCCTGGTTATGTTGGGCAGGTGACGTCATGGGCGGTACGAAATTCGCGACATTATGACAATGTTTTTATTCTGATACCGTATTACGCAACTACGAGTATGCTACGCTGTACTGCTACGAAGCAAAATAATCTAAACAGGCGAGAATCGTTTTGTTTGAGTTCTCTACTAGGTATTTGTCGAAAGTTGTTTTCTGGAAAGGCCTCTTCCTCAAATCATTGTTATTGATTAAGTATGCCTTAAATATAAAATAAGTAAATACTAAGCAAGCTTAGATACTCTGTCGGTAACTATAGTTTCGCGAGCGAGCGCGTTAAACCACACTCCCAAATTACTAGCGATAGCGATCGTCATGAAATTGAACGTAGCAGACATAGACGAGCTACGACTTATGACCGAGATGCGAATCTCTCCGGGGGCGTCTTTAAAGATTTTAACGATTGACAATCCTTAATGTGATAAAAATACGCCTTTTGTAAAGTAAATCGGAATCCCGATTGTTTCCTCATTAATCGTCATATTTTATCGTGTGTAAGAAAATGTTTACATTACAAGTATTTAAAAATAATTTTAGTATTTTATTATGGCTAGTAAAATTTAAACATGACTCGTATTTAAACATTTTTTTAGAATTTTATAATGGCTAAGAAAGTGTTTACGTTAGTCGTATTTTAAAAGTATTTTAGTATTTTATGAAAGAAAATTTTAACATTACTCGCATTTCAAAGTATTTTAGTATTTTTTGGTGACTAAAAAAATATTAACATTACTCGTATTTCAAATGTATAGTATTTTAGTATTGTATGTAATTTAGTATTTTATGATGGCTAGGAATATGTTAACATTACTCTTATTTTATCATCATTATCATCATCAGCCAGAAGACATCCACTGCTGAACATAGGTTTCCCCCTTAGAGCGCTACACCGACCGACAACGTGCCACTTGCATCTAACGGTTGCCCGCGACTTTCACAATGTCGTTGGTCCACCTAGTGGGAGACCTACCTAAGCAGCGTCTTCCGGTTCGTGGTCGCCACTCAAGGACCTTTCTTCGCCACCGGTTATCGTATTTTATTGGTGCTAGGATTTCATAATAGCGCAAAGAATAAATAAATAGTTTAGAATAAGATGTATGAGTCATTAAAACTGACTTAATTATGTCCTGCAGTAGGATGGTCAGCCTAATAAAATAATAATGTAATAAAGAAAAAAATAGGCATATGTAAAAAGTTGTCAATAAACTAAGAAGGTGAGCCACTCGCTAAATCCTCTGATTTGAATCGTTCAAAAATACGCGTACAGAATACATCCTCTAGGTAATCGGATAGCGGCTTTCAACGAAAATTTTAGTCTCTATTATAAATTGATCTCGAGTTCGTGGTGCCTCTCCGTAGAGACGCGATTTTGTTTTCTTTATGTATGTCGTTAAGAACTAATGGTTACACGTAAATCATTTTGCAGAAATAGCTGGCGAGTCGTTCGATAATAACTATTATAATTTCACGGACTATCAAGGTTAAGCCTCGACTCGCTATCGGACTCTTATATTCTATTCGGAAAGTTTTTGTGGGTTCACCCGTTTTTCGGTAACTTTCACTAAGGTCTACATTTACATTACAAAAAGTATTTTGATCAGCCACTATACAGATGTACAACTGCAAATATCTAATACAAATAACAGACGAGCTAAGTCGAACATAAAATAAGGCTTTTGAGTGCAGATGAAAAGGTACATAGCCTCATAACTAATGTAGTGCACGGGATTGAAAAACAAAATTTAGCTCCAAAATAAATAAATATTAATTTAACTCTGTGTTTCGGTTCCTCTGTCAATTTTTAACCGTTTTACGGATCAACGATTGAAGCCTATTATATTAAATTTAGAAAACAAGTAACCACAAAGACATACAGAATACTGTTAATAGTGAAAAAAGGTGGATTACTGAAAAAAACTAGTAAAACCTCGAGTATGGATCTTATTATACAGGATTATAGGTATGGATCTAATAAACGCAATGATTATGCAGAGGTTTCTCCATAAAATCATTGATTCTATAAAAAAAATAAAGAAAACAACCCGACTGTAAAATGTAGCCTGTAACGATCCGGAAAAAAGAATAAATAAATAAATTTTGGTGGACGTTTTTCACACACAGAGCCATCTAGCCCCACATTAAGCAAGCTTGTACTGTGGGAACCAGTTAGCTGATAGAATACGTAAAAACTTTTTTATTTATTTTTAAATACATACATAGAATACATAGATACACCCTGACAAAGAACAAACATCCATGTTCATCACACAAATGCTTGTCCTGGGTGGGAATCGAACCCACAACGTAAAAAGGCGCCATTAAGAAGGCTTCCCACTGAGTTACAAGGCTAGTCAAGGCGACGTCGGCTCTATGCAAAGAAGACTAGTCAAGTTAGAATCCAACGACACCTCACTCGTCAACATATGTTAGGTAACACGGCAACACATAAGCTTACATATACTTTCACCCTCAAAGCATTACTCTCCTTCTTGAGCAGCAGGGTAACAAATGAAGTGTGTACGCACTAGAAACCGGTAGGTATAATATGTATAAATAAATTAAGGTATAATCAATAATCCCCATCTGTAAAGCTGTAAAGCTGATAAGCAACTTACTCGGAAGCTTATTACAGAGACCCGTTTGACAAATTCACTTACATTTTGTTCATGACGCTTGCTTCCGACAAGTTTTCAATTCTGTTAGTCCTCAGCTTCTGAGCGCGGTGTTGGCAGTTAAGAGATTTTACCGAAAATTGGGGTATTTACGGGGCATTTTTGATGAACTAGCGATAAGCCTCAAGCCTCACGATAATTGAAACCTTCACATCAGTGAAAAATATAAATGATATACAAATCTTATAAACTATCATTATTCTCGACGTGCTTTCTTTTCATATACCTAAAAGTTTATTTTAAGGTATACAAAGATCTCTCGCAGGCAGCTTTGTTTTGCCATTTGAGTCTGCGCTATTATCATAAGTTACATTTTGCAGTCAGATTTTTCCTTTTTTTTTAAATAATATTACTTGTTTATTATATACCAAACTGTGAACTAGGAAGATTTTTTCAAGAGTGTGTTTTTCCTAGTGGCAGCACCAGTAACCGCGGAGTAACGAACATTGTAAACGCGTCGGAAATAGATTCCGCCCCGAGATAGGTACAATTTAATTTCAGCCACAGCGTATACAGGTAAAGGTAAGTAGTATTAAACGCTCCTGTTCATAATAACAGGAGATTGAAAAAAGTTTCCTTTGGAATAGGTACGTTTTATATTAAAAGGTAATCTCCTCGCCACTAAATTAATTTTCAACTCAGATAAATTAGCCTTAATTGAATATTATACTTACTTTTTAGCTTTGAGAGGTTTTCGGGAATTTTTCGAGTTATCTTTAACCTTTTATGCTCTAGTTTTGATAACTTGAGCATTTTTTAAGTAAAGTTTCTTTTCAGATAAAATATTTGATTACGCGTCTGCCCAAGAAGGACGGTAATGTTTTTGGGGTGTATGTAAGTATATAAGTATGTACTTAAGTTTTGTAAGTATGTTTGTGTGTTCTTAGATTACCTCCTGAAGCCTAAACGGCTTGACAACATTTGACGAATGAGGTGTCGTCGGAGTGACATATTAGGCTACATTTTTCAGTCAGGTATTTTGTTTTTCATATTAACATTATTACTAGTATTACTAAAATAAGTAAACAGGTAGCTACTAGGTAAGCGTTCTCCACCCTAGACTAGATCGCAGGATGTGGTCAAACACAAATGGAATAAAATGTTTTTATGGGTCGCTTTCATAATTTTTACAACACTGACGACCACTTGACATTTATTATAACTGCGTATACAATGACGTATATAATAGCGTATAGTATTAAAAAATCGGTTTATAATCCTGACTAATATTATAAAATTGAATGTAACTCTGTCTCTCTGTCTGGGCGTTTGTCGCGTTATCATGGCTAAGCGGCTGAACGGATCGAGCTGTTTTTTTTATAGATTTAGCTTAAGAGTCGGACATAAGCTACTTTTTTTTTGTTGTTCCACGCGAGCGAAGTCGTGGGTAACAGCTAGTAGCGTATATTATTATAGATGTCAGCGACTGTATCACACACATTATTAGCGACTTATGCAAAAAAATATTCGAAAGGCGAATCAATGTCGGACTAACATGTATACCATGTAACCAAAAAACTCAAAATTAAACCACTACAAATCATCTACAATTATTTTTTCATGTCGTATAATTAAGTCTTTTTTCCTATCAAATAGTTACCGGTTTAACAGATCTAGGTGGGTTTGATGATTAATTTGGCTTTACATTACTTCCTGAAAAAGTTGATATTTCTTTAAGCACACGAAATGTCTGGAGGAATCCAGCGATATCAATAAAAAAAAATTAAAAAAAATACTATTTATAATATACTCTACAACATTTCCATTAAATCCGTTCCCTCCGTTCTGTGGGGGAAAATAAAAGCACGCTGTAATGGCGCCTTTGAAAGGATAACTTGACCTGATCTGATACGAGACCCCCTGACCAGGAAGCAGGAAGGGACACGAAGAAGTTTTCATTTGTATACGTAGTGGGAACCTTTTATTTTATCTATCTCGGTCGCTCGAGGGTATTCTTCAACTCTGAATGAAGAACACAAGCAAAAATATAACTGGGTTATTTATCGAATACAATAGAGTATATACATATATAACATTGAATATCAATACAATCTAAACTTAAATAAAAGAGTTAAAATTACAACCAAAATTATTATAAATTAATTATAGATAAAAAACAGAGCTCAGGTCAGTATCCGCGGGCGGGGTACCCAAAAGGCTGCTGACGTTACCTCGTTGAATAGCAATGCTAATTCTCTGGCCGAGGTAAGCACCAGCCCTTTGGACGTTTGTTCTTTCTATCAGCATATTATTGTATAAAATGTATACTCATATTGTTGTTATTGTTGTATTGTTTGTGTATAGTATTTAAAAATAAACTCGTGCTAAGCAGTGCTGTAATACCTACTGTTGTCTTCGTCTGTTGGACTATAAAAAACGCAAAATAATTTAACCTCCTTGTCAAATTGCATGGTACTAGCTACCAATCTGTTAATCTAACTTTGTAGGCTATCTGTGCCTATATTCATAATCATCAACAGCATGAAGACTTCCACTGCCTTAGACCGCCACCACAGATGAATAGAACACCGCCACACTAAACGACAATTATTATTTGCAACTTGCATCAGGTTGCCCGCAACTTTTAAAATGCTACCTACCTACGCTGAGGCTTCCTGTTCGTGGTCGCCACAAAAGAATCTTTCTTCCCCATCGGCTATAGGTTCTTCCTTGTCGGTTATCTGTGCCTAAAAAGTTTGACAAATACGGTCCTGTTATTTACCATCCAATTCATACAGAATTCAGCTCATTTACAACAAAAGTTATCTATTTAGGCACGTGCTCATGTCTCTTGATGGAGTGAATCGCTCGTTTCGCTCCATTCATTCGGGTCCAGTTAAAGCGATCCTGATTGCATATACCTCATACGGCAACGCAAATTGTTACGTGATTTCACTGAATTGCATACATTACGATAGCAAACTGTATGAGTCTTCCAGTATGATATCGGTGTTCGATTTAATGGAGCCAGTGAAGGTACTTTAATATTGATGTTGACATCAAATATGACTCTTCTTGAGCTGCACGTCTTAATAAAACTAACTGTAAATTATCAGGACAAGTAATTATTATTTCCCCCCGTCAATTGCTTTATTAATTAAACAAAATACATAATTATAAACTACAACAAATTACCTAAACTATTTATTTAGCCTACTACACAAAACGAACAGTTGGGTTACCCAGATACCATTGAAGTGCTAATATTAACGAAAGAACTATATAATATCATATAGTAAATAATTATCAGCTAGGTACGTTAACAAAGTAACAGTCGGCTACTATATAAAACGAACAGTTAGATTACCTAGAAACCATTGAAGGGCTAATTTTAACTAAAGTACTATATAATATTATATAGTAACTAGTTATCAGCTAGGTACGTTAACAAAGTAACAGTCGGCTACTATATAAAACGAACAGTTAGATTACCTAGAAACCATTGAAGGGCTAATTTTAACTAAAGTACTATATAATATTATATAGTAACTAGTTATCAGCTAGGTACGTTAACAAAGTAACTGTCTTCCATGCAAGTACCCATCACGACATGCGTAGATTTATTCTACCATGTTGGCCTAGATCATCGTGTTCTTATAAGTTTCTTGGCCCGCGTGCATTTACAAGCATATTTTTTCATTGCTTAAAGAAAATAAATGTGCATATGTTACAATACAATAACACTTTATTTATTATGATATTATGTGCAGTATCACAAAGTTCGGGGCCCTTATTCTCTATCGCACATAAGATAACTTTCCAATAACGCGTGACGTCATAACATGCTCTAAACTTAAACGCGGTTCCTAATCGTGTCTGGACGTGAAGAAACGCGCGTTCAAGAAACTTAGAGAATACCGTTTCATGCGACTAACACGGAGTTAACTTAACATGGCGCGTAACAAGTTAGTTATGGCAATAGAGAACAAGGACCCTGGTCGTTCCTTATGGTACCACTACTTTGACCCCACTGGTGGAAAGGGAAGTTCTGAGTGGGACCACGAGGAACTAAATTTCCTAGTGGTCCCACACAGAACTTTCTTTTTGTATAAAGCAACTTTTGTTAGAAACAATAAGAAAGACAAAGATAAGGTATAACTTGTATTAAATATTTATGCAATCCACTTAGGAAGTAGCGAGAAAAGGTAATGCCTAAGTGTGCCTGAAAATTTGAATTTATAAGCCTCAACTTGCCAAGGAACTTCAACCCCGCGTAGATGACCGATAAATCGGTACCCAATTCAATCCCAAAGATTTACGTTCTACAAAAAATTGGGGCGAACTGACCGACAGTTAGGGTTCCCACCCCGTCTATAAAATATCCTATCGTATTAAGGGTCCTCCTACTAAAAGTTCATTGATGCTGATTCAGCACGTAAATCTACTAGGTAGATATATTTTGAGGAACCTAATAATACCTCAACAAAGACATACCTAACTGAGACAATTTGGAACACTAGGTAGGTAAGCGAGATACGTGATTCATATTCACAGTCAATTATAATTTGCTCAGTAAGTACGTTGTTTTATTTTCGACCGAGCGAAGCGAAGGCTCGAGTCTACAGGAGCATATCGGCAGTTGTATGTACATTTGTCCGACGATAAATTGCGGACCATTGATCCGATTTTCACGAAATGTTGTACCCAGTAGTTTCAATAATTTCAATACAATTTCAAGTTCAAATACTCAATCGCAGTAGAATCGGTCCAGGGGTTTGAAGTTATAGTTCAGTTCGACGCGAATTACTAGTGAAAACTTAAGATAACATAGGTTTTGCGTTCTAGTAAAATAAGTCTAAGAGCTACAAATACATTCATCATGTTTCAAAAAGGACGAAAGGCAACCCTACTGACAGTCAGTGGTTTCGATTGGCATTCAAGCAGATGTGACGCGCAGTTTGTAAAATTCACTACAAACAGATTTCATAAATCAAGTCTTGTGTATTTGGCTCTGTGAAATAATATACCTTGACGGTCAAAGCAATATTTTGCCGACTATATATAAGATAGATACGTACCTATATAATTTCTAAGGATTGAACTACAATTGAATCATAATATATCACACCACACTAATATTATAAATGCGAAAGTTTGTGTGTAAGTATGTAAGTAGGTAAGTATGTTAGTAGGTAACTAGGTAAGTATATTAGTATGTAAGTAGGTAACTATGTAAGTATGTTAGTATGTAAGTGTGTTTGTTCCCGTTCAACTCGGCAACAGCTGAAAGGATTTTGATGAAATTTGGTATGGAGGTAGCTTATACACTGGATTAACACATAGGCTTTTGATCCCGAAAATTTAACTGTTCCTGTAGAATAGAGGGTGAAACCGCGAGGCACAGCTAGTAATAGATATAGACTCCGTATGAATAAAAGAGACATATATTAGTAGCTGATCGCCGATTGTTCACACCAGCGAGAACTCTCTCCACTTTTGTAGCAGCGACAAGATCTGTTAAAGATAATACTCGTTGAGCGATCCTCGCTTGGCGGTCAGAATACTCGCCGAGACTCTCAGCGGTTATTCTCTACTACAGTGCCAGCATTCGCCAGTCGCACTCGTACACTCGCTATAGCGACAAAATTATCGGAACTATACACTCGCTTTTTTTTTTTTTTTTTTTTTTTTTTTTTTTATGTTACTTGGTGACGAGACGAGCAAGTCGCTCACCTGATGTTAAGCGTCACGCTTGCCCATAACAGTTCAGTGCCACCCAGAATTTTGAACTTCAACAGTTCAAAACAATGCGCGGCAATGCATTGCGCTCGTCACCCTGAGATGTTAGATGTTTAATCTCTGTATGCCCAGTAATTACGCTGGTAACATTGCCCTTCAATCCGGAACACAGTAATGCTTGCACACTACTGCTTGGCGGTTGAATAACTGGCAAAGGTGTGGTACTTCCCCAGGCGGACTCTGCAAGAGAGCCCTACCACTACAAAAGTAGTATCGTATAGTAAAGTAGTATAAGTAGTCGCTTCTAGTATCTAGCCCCACTAGCTGCTCGCTCATCGTCCGCGAACAGACAAGTCTCTTAATTTAGACCTACTGGTTGTTAGACGACATCTATCTAATAAAATACTGTTTAACTACAGAAAAAAGAAAAAGCTCCAACAAAAGTCTGATCACAAATCCGTCCACGAACGATACACAATTAAACTTCAATCAGCTTATTTCCTTCATCCGGGTTCCGGAAAAATTATCTAATAAGGTCTCCACAATCGATTCCTCGAGCTCAGAGATCCTGCTGACGACTGAAAAGGGATTTACTGAATGTCTTTCAGGACGTAGTAATCAGAAAATAAGTTTCTCAAAAGCATCTTTTCTCAACTGTAGTCACCTACCAATGTTGTACCTACATCAAAATACTTCAATGATTTTGTGGCGTTCTGGAGATTTGCTGTTTTAACAAAAAAAAACTTCTGATATTTGGTTAATTGCGCACCTACTTAACACCTATTAAAAGCAATTTATATAGGCAAGTTTGTGTAACATCTACCTCAGATAAGTACTCAAACTTTTTTTTTATACAATGACTTTATTTAAATCTCATGTTGATACTTTTATTAAATAGCTTTCCTATGTCTATAGTCTATACCTACATAAAATACAGTTGTTAAAAAAAATGCAGAGAAAAAAAGTTACTCAAACAAAAAGACAATAAGGATTTGAATTCTTTGTTAAACTTGATAACCAAATTCAATGATTTCGAATATTTTATTTCATGAAAATAGTCCGTGAAGAATTTAATACAGAGCAAGGCCTGAAGACGGACAAGACAGAAACGTTTCGTCAGACCTTTCCATTAGGATGGAACAATCACTCCCGAAGAGTTCAAAAGATTTTAAGCCCGCGCTTAACTGTAAGCAATTAGTTTAAGAAACAAAATTAAGTTTTGGTCCCCTGCAAGAGAAGCGGGATCACAATTAATCTTTAGCGCTTACGTCTGAGTTTGTTTGCAGAGTCTCAAAATATATCACTGGAAATACATCGGGACTTGCATGCATGCATCTCTGAGTACCTACGTACGATTAAATTTTACAAGACTTGCTTATCTTTAGGATAATTTGGAATCCTAGTGTGTAAGTATTTATGTTCCTAGATTAAAACATGTAAGTCATAAGAGTATTCAGAAATATTTAGTTGGGTTCATCAGTATTTCACCCGGGACCTGAGACCCGGTTATATCCTAAAACTTCGACCGGAACCACCGGATAACGTACAGCAGCGTCTTCTTAGTAAACAGTGAGCTTTCTGCGATGCATGAATGAATTTACGTTGATTAAAAGTAGAACATTACATTACCTATAGTAGCCACTAGTTCTTTAAGCCTGTTTTTAAATTATGTAAAATTTTGTGTGAACAGTAGAGTCAATTTATCTATCTACCTACCTACTTAGAGCAACACCTAAGAGTACGCTATAATAGTGCAACACCGTCTGCACGAACAATAAATACATTTTGTAGAGCCTTTATTAAATAGGTAAACAAACTACAAACTAAAACTACCTTAACGACTTAGCCTATTACATAAAACGAACAGTTAGATTACCCAGAGACCATAGAAGATCTAAATATAATCCAAATGTTCGAGCCCACTACGGGTTGGCAGCGTACGCATCGTGCAGGCGGCATTACCACGCTAAATGGCAAAGCTTATGCTTTACGTTGGTACATAGATAGATAACCTGTTGTTCACATCATAAATGACAAATAGGAAAAAGGAAAGGAAAAATATTGCAAACGAATTAAAATCTGGCGGTCTTATCGCTAATAGCGATCTCTTGCAGGTAACTTTTGCGATAAGATAAAATACCGGTGGGACGGTATGAGGCATAAATCATATCTTCTCAGTATACATAATTTAGTCAGTTAGTAACTAAATACTACTGGGAAAGTACCACACCTTTGCCAGTTATTCAACCGCCAAGCATTACTGTGTTCCGGATTGAAGGGCAATGTTACCAGCGTAATTACTGGGCATACAGAGATTAAATATCTAATATCTCAGGGTGACGAGCGCAATGCATTGCCGCGCATTGTTTTGAACTGTTGAAGTTCAAAATTCTCGGTGGCACTGAACTGGTATGGGCAAGCGTGACGCTTAACATCAGGTGAGCGACTTGCTCGTCCCGTCACCAAGTAGCATAAAAAAAAAAAAAAAAAAAAAATTATAACTAAAATGTAGTGTGTATACAAAGAATAGTATTAGCGCTGTAAAGATTAACATTTCCTCGTAATTTATTTCACGAACCGCGATAGCACTTTGTCAGAAGGACGCGGCGTATTTCGACGCCGCGTCGCCGAAAGGGCTGCGTCCTAAAGAGTGTCGAGGGAAAACATCGCGTTAAGGGCGGCCCTGAGTTCCCTACAATTCCATCCCTAGCCCTAATCGCCTACGGTCCTGGTACTTCCAACAATTCCGTTTGCGGAAGGGAATAATTTTCGTAATGTAGGTATCCTGTTTCCCGTTCAAGCGACGGTAACACTTTAGTGCAGACAGTAATGTACTTGGCTTACTGTAATTGTTTTGGATATGACAATTGACCGATACATTGTTTTTCAGTATTATTTACGAATAATGTTAAGTAGCAAAGTGGTAAGTAACTTGCATAACCATACATACAAGAGTGATATTATTATACCTACAACTGGCCAAAATAAGTAACTTTTGGTGACGTGATTTAACAAAAATCATGACGCCGGAAAATCATGACTTCGACACTTGGACAATCAGAATTATGACTAAAATTGTTGACCTAGACTTGTTTTCATTGTGAAATATTATACTTTACTTAAACTAGTAGTTCGCGACGAACTGAGACCTCGCGACTCCTTCACAACCGCTCGACCGATTCAGCTCATATTCGAACTTAAAAATTGTATTGAAATGAACTACTTGCCTACAAAATTTCATGAAGATTGGATCAACGGTTCGCAAGTAATCATCGGACAAATATACACACAAACATACAAACATACATACAAATGCCGATTTGTCCCAGTAAACTCTGAGACCTTCGCTTCGCTCGGTCAATTATATATTACAAACTTAACTCTGACTTAATACAAAATATGTGGGTGTAGACTAAAAAGATGAAAAAAAAGTGTAAATATAAAATAGGTTGTAGGTTTTTTGTATATCACATTATGATTTATGTAGAGCCTGAAACCTTCATCTGGGAAATATTGAATGAGGAATAACGTAACAAATACGTAATTACAAGTGCGAATCCCATCAACTCTCATGGTAAATAGATAACATTCACTGAATATTGTGTTTCTTGTATTCCCACATCTCGGTTAGATGGAAACTATCCATAAAACGGGGGGACATAACAAAGGAAAAATAAATCGGTACAATTTTGCTAACAAATGTCGGTAAGCGAAATTCCAATCTTGTATTTGTCTAACATCAAAGAATATCTATAGAATATTATACTCACTTTAGAAAAGTGGGTTATTAGATAATATGTTTTATTACCATATTATTACCAAAAATGTACGTAATAAAATATTACTGACAGACAACACACAGCCCAAGTCCGTGGGTCTAGAACACTGACGTCTATGGGTATAGTAGGTGTTGAAGACCCCAGTGGTACAGAAGCATACAATTTTGCAAAGGAGTTGTCTCTATAATTATATCGTATGTGAGCTCTAAAAAGCAAGCAAGTATGTAATTTGCAAGTTGCAAATTGTCGTTCAGTGTGGCGGTCTAAGGGGGGCCTTTTTTCAGCAGTGGTTATCTTCAGGCTTTATGATGAGCTCTAAAAATGTATTTTTAATTCAGCCCCTAGGTAGTTTATGGGGCATTAAAGTTTGTAAATTTTGCACAAGAGTGCAAATACACTGCAACCACTGCACTGCCATTTATAATGCACTTGCAAATGCCTTTTTTATGTAGCTTGTAGACGTAAAAACAATAAGTTTTTTAAATTCATTTATCTACTTGGTTTAAACATGGCATAAAAGTGTGTATAGAGCCGGGAAAAAAAAGATAGCGATATCTTGTATATATTTTCACTAGCGGCAAAACTACTCGTTAAATGCGCATTTTTGTCCACTATCATAATGTCATAGCCTGATATTAAATATCGCTTAATATATTTTCCTAGGGTTTTCGCCGGAGAATAATGATGTAGTGAGAATAGAAAAGGTTCCCGCGGATTTTCGAGATAATAAAGAGGTACCAGAGGGTGTTCACCGTCAGCTTTTATCAAGATAAACTACCTTTTTATACGAATTTATTAAACTGAGTTTTAGTCCAGCATTCAGTTTGAGGTACTTACATTTTTCAAGGAGAATTATGTATGAGTTATGAATTTTTGAAAGTGAAGTTATGATGCACGAATTAGTTTCACCTGTGCTTTAAATTGGAATCAATGTTTTATGTGTAATAGTAAAACTGAGTTTTTACAAAAATCATGAGATTAAACTGAAAAAATAGTAATGTAATAAACATTAGAGAAATAGCATAAGATGAAAAAAAAAAGAGTGTTTTGCGAATAAAACAAATTTCACCACTAATCCAACTTATGGTAACTACACGCGTACCCACGATACTTTTAACAAAACACACGCAAACACATTCCCACGATATCGCACTATATGGGTCATCCAGTTGCCAGATGGGTCGACGATATCGTCACCATCACGGGTCGAACCTGGACTAGATTACCACAGGACCGAGGCAGCATAGCAAAAGAGAGGCCTCTACCCAGGTGGGATAAAGAAGGTGCCCGACGGGGTCCATTATGTAACTTTGTACTAAAATGGAAATTTTTCGACCACCTTGTACTTAATGGAAGCAATAAACCATCTGAATCTGAATCTGGATGATGATGTTGATGACATGAAAACGTACAATTTTATTATTCCATAATTGTCAACCCCATATCTAGTACAAGTATTATTCACAGAATCCTCCTTATGTATTATTATAAAAAGAAACTATAAACCCCGACTGAAAAATGTAGCCTGACCCCCGAATACTGAAACGTTTGTTAATTTTGACGACAGATTAAGTCTATTGCTGCCTTTGTCATTTGCTTAGTGCCAGACAAAGGCAGTATTAGAATTAATCTGTTATCAAAGTTAACAAACGTTTCAGTATTCGGGGGTAGGTCACTCAGCATAGAGAGGCATCCAATGACACTTCACTTGTCAAAACCGGTCAAACCGTTTCGGCTTCCGCAGGAAATAAAGTAATACAAAAATATACATACTGACTTTACTTACATATACCCCAAAACATTACCCTCCTTCTTGGGCAGTCGGGTAAAAGTATAGCTAAATATCTAACACATAGGCAACTTCATGAAATAGTCAATATTATTTGCCTTAGTGTTGAAAATCAGATGCTATCCTAGAGGTACACCAACATTATTGCAAAAAAAATGACTACATCTGTGGCTCCCGGATTAACTTATTTAGCCACGAGCGTATCCAAAATCCTAACTCATATTATTATAGATTCGAAAGTAACTCTGTCTCTCTGTCTCTCTTTGGGTGTTTGTCGCGTTATAACGGCAACGGCTGAACGGATCGAGCTGAATATTTGCATAGATATAGCTTAAGAGTCGGAGACGGACATATGCTACTTTTTTTTGCATGTTCACGCGAACGAAGTATGTTATATATCGAACAGCTAGTATGTTATATTCGACACCACGAGTGTATATGTATCAACTTCGGTAAATGTATTAACTTCATTCGGAGATAGAAAAAGGCCAATGATAATGATGAATACATATGCATTTAGTCCATGAAAATACAGTACGCGACATCTATCGAAATTCAACGGCAACGTTTTGAAACAAAGCTTTCAGCGCAGTTCGGTACTGGGTATACATTCTGAAGTTCACTCACTGTGGAACCCAAGTGTACGGTACTCTTACTTGGAACTTAGTTCACAAAAAGGACACAAGGGAACGCTGAAGCGATTATTGTTTGAATAAATGAAATAAGCTAAAAGAACAGTTGAAATTCTGAAAATACATAGGTATAGCAAACTATACGTAGGAATAGCACGTTACACATGTCTTCGCGTGCCAATAATGCCTATGAATAGAGAAAATAAATAATAAAGAGGGTGGATTATAAATAATTCCATTTAGATGGTTAAAAAGGCCTCGCTACATGGCCTGACCCGACATCGTTTGAAAGAGATGGCTATATATACGTTTCTGGGGGAGCGAAAGGGAGAAGCTATAACCATAATAGTTTGTTTCTTTTGCTCTCGTGAAATTCAAATCTAGCTGTCCCTTTCACACGATGTCAGGTCAGTCCATGTGTAGACACCCTAAGCTTACAAAGCTAAAATCAGGTCATTGTACTCATCATTACGTTTCAACAGCTTTTTCTATTCGACCAACACCTGAAATAGCTAAAAATTATGGTATTTCATACATTTAGTTCAGTGTATAAGTGTAAATGACGATTTTCAATTGAAAACTGTTATTTGTTCCCGATTCCAGCGTACTAAAAGCTTACTAAAAGCTGTTAATAATTACGAGTAAAAATGACCTCCTTTCGGGTAAGTACACCCTAAGCTTGTAACCCTGTATAGATAGGTGTAATTCTGTCACTAAATGACAACTAAAGACTACATGAACAATCGTAAATAAATGTGCAGTTCCGTGGTCATATTGCAAGTAAGGCCAAACTTGCTTCAAAGAAATGAGTTATACTCAAAATGCGAAGCGATACGTTACGTCAGCTCAAAGGCTTCTGTTTTACAAAGCCCAAGTCCCTTCTTATGTGGAATATTCCTCCCATCTTAAAAAAAGAGCATCCAAGTATCAAGTTGATGCATTTCAGTCTGGAGCTGTCAGAGTTGTCAACGATCCCAAGCACACGGAACGCACTAGAGCCGCTCAGCATACGTCCATAGTATGCTGCCTAGTCACTTGGACGAAACATCAAAATCTATGGTAGAGACATTGTGTCTCTCTCTCTCTCTCTTTCTCTCTCTCTCTATTTTTTCGCATCTACAATGGGGAGCGTTCTGAAGAATTGTTCGACCTGGCTCCGGCGTTTCTAACACCGCAGCAGCCGCCATCACTTAAAAGCGCATCCATATATTATCGATCTGTGGAAATCGCACACTGTACGTTTCACGAGATTTTGATGCACGTGCAAAATGTGGAATGATCTTCCACTTGCGGTATTTTGGAGTAACTACAGCAACGGATTCTTCGAAAGGGCTGTTAATAGAGTCTTAAAAGTTTGGCAATGTATCTGTGATTGACATGGTGTTAGAGGTAAACATAGGTGACGATGGTCTCTCTCATCAGGCGGTCCATCTGCTTATTTTCCACGTAAGGCAAAAAAATATATAGTTTTATTATATAATAGATAATAATAACGAACGAACGAATATTCACGAACTAGCTGCGATCCGCAGTTTCACCCGCGTGGAAAAAGCGTAGATTCCCGAGATATAAACTTCATGTCCTAGCGTAGTCACTCTCCAACCCTCAAGCTATATACGAGAACAAACATGCAAAAATTAAGGTCGATCCGTTGGTCTGTTGGTTCAAACTAAAACACAAACCAACAAACAGTCTTGCATTTATAATTTTAGTAGGGATAAATAAATTGATAGATAGATAACTCTTTATTGTTCACATCAGAAATGACATACATAAGACAAATAAAAAACAACTTAAAACTGTAGTGTAAAAACTGGCGGACTTATCGCTTAAAGCGATCTCTTCCAGGCAACCTTGGCATGGAGAGGATTTGTATGAAAGAGGTAAGGAAACGAGGAGATAAGGTAGGTTGGGATTGTACTGCTAGGGAAAATTGCGGCTTCTTCTTAGCTACTACTTACCAGCCGTAAAAATTTCCATCATGTCGTTGCTTGTTGAACTCCTTACGTACTTGTTTAATTTTAGACTAAGTTAGAAATAATAGAAAATAAGAAATGTTCACTCGCAGGTAATTGCAATAAACGCTGATCATTACCAAATCTTTATCAAACGTCCTTTGTCAAAAAAAACCTAACGAAGTGAAGGTTTGACTACTAAAATATAGCGCAAGGTTACTTTTCTAACAGAGTTAAAAGTAAATAGCTACTTCTGATTTATTGGTTAGTTAAATCGAAAGTGGATTACTTATGTACCTACTACTTTTAGGGTTACTTTACCTATATGGTTGTCAACGGGACGTTACATTCGCTGAACACGTCACCTTAATATTAGATATACCTACATTTACATTTCAGGTATACCTGTTTGTATGGGCAGGTTCTAGACCTTAGTGTCATTCTGATAATCACCTACTTTTTAATATAGGTACCCTTGTCAGTGTATCTTTTACAACTTTCTTAGATTTTGTTTCATTTAAATATTGCACATGGAATGTTATTATAGAAATCAATAGGTATATACTACAGATTAAGAAAGATTTGCTCATCTTGTAAGTCTAGTATATGGAACTTCTAGCCTACGACTATGCCTTGTATTGCCTGCATACCTGTCATCAAGGGTCACCACTGAAAGTACATTTTTCCTTTCATATATTATTATACAATATAGCATATATATATATATAAACAATGACGGCATTGTAATAATATTAATAGCATTAAAAGAGACTAAGAGACGTCTGAGTGACATAAATAAAATCATTTCTGAACAAGTAATATCGTTGAAATAAAAACAAAATACTCGACTGCAAAATGTTCCCTATGACACTCCGGCCGTAAAGAAGAATCCAATGACACCTCTCTTGTCAAAATCGGTCAAGTCTTCTAAAGGCTTAGGTACTTAGATACACCCAAAAACATTGCTTCTAGGGCAGTCGGGTAAAGTAGCGTAGATTCACTTTTAATTTTGCGCTCAAAAATTATTCATAAGAAAAAGACAATTCAAAGGTATGCTTCTAAGAGCTTATGTACATTGAGCAACTCGGTTCCGGCCCGAACGGGTCGGCCAGAGGCCTGAGTTGCTTTAAGCTTATGTAGGTAGGAATGAAAGGACACTCATTGTCAAAAGCTATGTGCTATATGTACGAAAGGACGAGACGAGCAAATCGTTCGCCTGATGGTAAACGTCACGCTTATTCAGAACAGTTCAGTGCACACAGAAGTTCCTATACGTGGTTTCATTGATATATGCACACTACTAGTAGGCGGTTGAATAATTGGCAAGTTTGAGTCTCCCAGGCAGACTTATTTATTTAGTTTGGCACACAAAACAGAATACAGTCAAGTAATTACAAAAATTAGGATTTACAGTATTACTCTGAAAAAGAGTCCAACCACTACACTACATTTATATTTGAGTATCGCTGTGTTCACCAGCGAATATAGCCGACTGTACCATAACATACAACTAATCTATACTTAATCAAAAAGTATGTGGGTATTTCTAACACAGCCCACGGAGATAAATTGCAGCCTCGTACTTCAAAACAGTTGCACACAATTGTATGTAAGGTCAAAAGTTAGATTTGACGATAAAAGCGGTTTAAAAATCAATGAAGTTAAGCAATACGGGAACGACGTTGCGTTGGCAGCAGTTTCAGCGCTTCAACGACACGAATAGCTTAGTATTTAAAAAAATATATATTTATTTTATAACTAAAAATATATTTTTATCGGTAAGTACCTACGTTTTATTAACTTTTCCTGTTTTGGTTTCGCACTATCGGACATTTGGCATCCTCAAATTATGCACAGATATTTTGATGATATGACATTTTGTTCATTGTACGTTTTGATACTCGTTATATTTGCGTAGTTAGGCGTTTTGATCATAAGGGTCTCTATTCTCTACTATTGAAAGAGATGGCTATATATACGTTTCTGGGGGAACGAAAGGGAGAAGCTATAACCTTGATAGTTTGTTTCTTTTGCTCCCGTGAAATTCAAATCTAGCTGTCCCTTTCACACGATGTCAGGTCGGGCCATGTGTAGACACTCTTCTCCTTTCGATAAGCTGTGACTGTCTTGATTAGTTATAAATGTCTCAATTTTTTTTTACGATTTTTTTATTCTAATACATACAACTGGAAGCAACACAAAGCAAAACTAATTACTGTCAGAAAACAATTCACCATTCAAAAAAAGTCGTCTAAGTAAGATTTCTTGAATTCATTTTGCTCCTAACTTTCTTTTCAGATTAGTTCCACTCTGGCCCACCAAACTGTTGAAACGAAAAGAAATGCGAGAAGAATGAGAATGAGATTGAAAGAGTTGTGGCGAGATGCCAAGTGTAAAAACTAGTCTCGATAATAAGTAAGTATTTAGGTAGTTGACACGCACGTCGCTTACCTTGCACACCGCAATTAAATGGCGCAAAATAAAAGTCAATATCCAGCGCAAATCGCTGCTGAAGTCGCTAAGAATCCCCGCGCGAGCGATGCTAGCGCCTCTCGGTTTCAGTTCGGCTTCAAGCGTAAACCGCGTCGGGTGTTCTGCGCGTAACACTGAAATAAGCCTTGAGAACGCCTCTCATGTTGCCATATCTACGTGATGGGATTGCAACAAAGTGATTACTCCCTTTAGTGACCACATATACGAAAGGTGAGTCCTCCATTTTCCTACCATTCTCGGATTAAAAAGTCTCTCAAAACCTAGCAAATCCAAATCCGTGATGATTCCTGGTCAATCCTAAATGTTTTTATATTATTTTCTGATAAATACTTGTTAGTTTCTGGATTAAGTACCTCCTACTCGTAATTAGAGGTTCTAAAATTAAATGTATTCCGAGAATAGAACCACGAGTACTCAAATATGAAAGCCAGGTTCAGTAGCCAAATTGATCGATAAAATAATTTTAATAGACAAAAAGCTGTCGAAATAGGCATAATATCTACTAATACATACCTAAATGAATGTGTACCAGTCTGGATTGAAAACCCAAATTCCTCTTTTTTGACCATTAAAAACAATACTTTGTCCTATTATGACTATTGGTACCTTAATAGTTATAGCTATCCATTAGCCTTTTTTGTCTGCTCTTGGTCTTAATACCTTTTCTATTCAAAGAAGCTGTATTATACATATAGCTACAATTAGTGGTTTGAAAGATCTTAATTTTGCCTTCAGAACTAGTCTATGTGTTTATCATAATTATTAACTAGAAATAACGACTACTTTAACAGATGAAGTTGATTTTATGAAATTTATGTAAATGTGGAAATATGACCAACCTGCTGGGCTCATTGACTAATTTTCAAATCCTAAAATTGAGCTATTATAATTATACTTAGAGTGATGTCGTCCGGGTCGTGTTTGACGATGGCGACCCTGGTTATCTCCTGGCCTATGCTCGTATGTGGCTGGCAAATCGAAACTTCGCTTTTAACACCCGGTCACATGTCGCGCAGTAAGCCTGACCCGAGCTGTTCTACGTGTAGTTGTAGGAGGGTATAAGGTGGTTGGTCTTGGATTGAGGTGGATAATTATACTACGTACACTAGAGGTGACACAGTACTTTGGCAATAGACAATAGACAAATATTTTTTTTGGAGAAAAACACATGATGTACACAAAAAAAAGTACTATCATACTTATTTACACAACATTGTTTTTCGCCACAAACCGGTTCCAACTCAGTATAATACTGGTTGCGAACAACCAGCGCTGCAAAGTCTCAATCGATTTTTGTCACATTTCCACATTGACAAAGATCAAATTGACTGAGTGTGGCAAAGTGACCACAATTAAATAGGACATCGCAAAGTACAGCGGTGTCAGTGCGTAGTAAGAAGGGTTTTCGCTCGAGATTTTACGAAACGAGAAAAGTCGAGAAATCCACTCAACAGCTAGATGAGAAAAATAACCTCGAGAAGCCGAGAAAATCAAAACAGAAACGTGCACGTTTACTACCTCCGCCTGTACGCAATGAAAAATACGTGCGCTGGCAGGCCTATGTCATTTCGAACACCGAGCGCTTAGCCTTGAAAGCCGCTGGCTTTGCCACTTTTAACGGTTAGGGACTTTACAGAGCGATAACTCTCCCTTTTTTCTTTCGTGTTGCGCCATTTATTTTAAAATTTTAGCATATTTATTTATTTTATAGATAAAATAAATAAATAAAATTAAATATAGAAAAATATATATATATTTTTTTTTTTTTTCTATATTTAACTTAATTGCGACGTAGCAAGAATAAATTTATTCAATTGTCTTCTTAGAGTGAATCTTCTGTACTAGTTTTGTGTATTCTACGTCGTAGGAGGTGGTGAGGCAGCTGGGCGCGATACACCTCTCTCTCCCTTCAGTCTTGAGTCGCTATCCAGAATCTAAACTCGATGATGAAACTCGGAATATACGGATCGATAGATGGGCAAAACGCTTAAAAGTTATTTCCGAGTGGGGTAGCTGTAGATTAAGCAATTATTTTGTTTTACGACAACCAGAAAACCGTTCTGGTATGATATAGCTGAATCAGATGAAAATAGGATTAGGTGATTTTTTTTAAATGTAAAAAGTCAAAAACCCTTTCGATTACAGAAAAGAGTCGGATAAAAGTAGGTTCAGGTTATTTTTTTTAACAACCTGAAAACCCTTCCGATAACAGATTTGAGTCCGATGACAGTAGGTTGGTCGTACCACTGGCAACCGTTCCATTACTTTATCGTTGGCGGCTACGACAGCGGAGGCACAGCCTGAAACGCGTGTCGGTCCGGCTGTGCGTCTGCACTACGCTCGCCAAACCACGAACCGTGTTTTCTTTGTGAACAGTTCTAACAAAAGTTAACTAAATAGATTTTGATTGTTTTAATGTAATTCGAGGTGTTCGGTTGATCTCATAAGTACATTATAAATATGTCACCGATTCTAAAATCTATAAGTGATTTTTTTTCGTAGGGTTTTAAATGTGTGAAAAAATTCTCGAACAACTCGAGAAACTCGAGAAATTGCTGTGAGAAACAAAGCATGTCGAGAAATTGAAAACCCTATTAGTACACAATAGCTCAATGCCCTAAAAGATTTAGCTTACATTAATAATTTAGTGTCGAAACTTTATAAAAAAATCTAAGGTTTTTGAAATGACTTATGGTCGCAGCACACAATGTATGCTGCTGATATAAACGACATGAAAGCGATCCGGGTTGACATGTCATGTCGACCCGGTTCACTTTCGCCTGTACTCGAGCCGTTCGATATTTTTTCTACGAATACTCCATGAGCTCCATCCTGCAACGCAACATGATAATGAGAATAATAGTGGGGAATTTGGGAAACGTAACGGCATCGCTTCGTCCCGGGACAAGGTAATGAACCCCATGCGGTTTGTGGCTGGCTGTCATCACGGCTGCACCCCAATCGAGTTATACTTTTATAAAAACAACGCTACAGTTAAAATAAAGCCTTCGCCAAGCCACAAGTCCGGTGTTAGCGTTGCCCTGACGTCGTAGGCGCGCCGACACCTCAGAGGTGCAGGTGCTGAGCCGCCTCCGGAAATATACAGGATTCGTCACGACATTTTCTTTCACCTAAAAGCCAGTGGTATAAAAGTGGTAAGAACTCATGTACGGGCCCGCCCGGGTTCAAGCCCACGACTACACGAATGTGAGGTGATCGTGCTAGCTGAGCTACCACGGCTTAGATAATATTACCTACTGGCACCTCAAAACTCCTGGAATAATATTAAGCATACTTAATTGTTACAAGGCACCTAAAAATCGATGAGATAAAGGCACCTGTATGTCCCGTTCTTCTCCGAATAAAAGGGCCATATCGCACAGTCGGATAGACATACGTACACGGCGATAGTATCAGGGCTCCACTTATGTACGGATCCCTAAAAAAATTGTTTCGATTCGCTAATGCCTTATTTTTTTTGCCCTAACTTTTAACGACATATTTTATTGCTTTCATATTGAAATTTGATCAGAAGCTATTGAACTATAGGTTGCTTTTTACAAAATTGTATTAGTAGTAGCATGTAGTAGACAGCTAATAGGACCGTGACGTGACAAAAATTACATTTAATTTATTATATAATATAATATATTATATTGGTGGACGTTTTTCACACACAGCGCTATCTAGCACCAAACTAAGCAAGCTTGTACTATGGGAACCAGATAACTGATAGAATACATAAATACTTCTTTTTTTTTGTAAATATATACATACATAAAATACATATAAACACCCAGACAAAGAACAAACGTCCATTTTCATCACACAAATGTTTGTCCTAGGTGGGAATCGAACCCACAACGCTATTTTATTTCAATCATAAATTCTTCGCCCATTCTTTTGTTTAACACAAAAAATTGTACAAGAATATATATAGACGACGATAATATGTAGACGCTTGTCTCACGACGAGGAAGCGACATATTATCGACTATTTTCTCGCTCAAGAAACGTATAATAGATGTAGAATAAAAGAGACAATTAATAGTTGACCGCTGACTGTTCACACTGCCAGCGAGTACTCTCGTTCCACTAGTTTATCGCAGCGACAAGAGGTATCAAAGATAACACTCGCTTAGCGATGCTCGCTTGGCGGTCAGAACACTCGCCGAGAGACTCCCAGCGGTCATTTTATACAGTGCGAGTAACCGCCCGTCGCACTCATATACTCGCTAGAGCCCAGCGACAAAACTATTGGAACTATACACACGTTTCTCGCTGACTCGTTTCTAGTTTCTAGCTATACTCGCTTCTTGTTCATCGTCGGCGGTGGGACAAGTGCCTTAGGTATCAACAAAACCTGCGAAAGCGGACCTCCCAAATAGCACAAAATAAGGGATACTAGGCAATACATTTATACCCGTACCCATGATACCGTGGAAGGTATCTAAATCAACCCAAATTGACGGATGGACGTAGGTAGGTTTATTGGGGAGCTCGGATAGTCAATAAATTATTTAGCTTTAGATGTACCGTACACTGCGACCAGCTTGTCTGAAGAGCATTGAACTGTACAGAAGCTGCTATCATATGTTCATAACAAAGCCTTCTATGGAAAATTTCTGAGAGCTAAGAGCTAAGCTAAGTCGGTCTTAGTTCTATCTTTTGTAAACTCTACAGATAAGTCAACCTTAGTGCTAACTGTACAGAAGCTGCTATCATATGTTCATAACAAAGCCTTCTATGGAAAATTTCTGAGAGCTAAGAGCTAAGCTAAGTCGGTCTTAGTTCTATCTTTTGTAAACTCTACAGATAAGTCAATCTTAGTGCTAACTGTACAGAAGCTGCTATCATATGTTCATAACAAAGCCTTCTATGGAAAATTTCTGAGAGCTAAGAGCTAAGCTAAGTCGGTCTTAGTTCTATCTTTTGTAAACTCTACAGATAAGTCAATCTTAGTGCTATCTTTTTTAAAATCTACAGCTAAGTTAATCTTAGTTTTCGAATTAGAAAGCGCATTGTTTTTACAATTTTACAGAGCAATCAGTAAAAATCGCAGTTCTAACCTGAACAAGAAGAGAACCCTTTGCCACAGAATGAATAGTAGTAATAATACAGAAGAATCACTCCGAGGTGATGATTAAGTAGACTCTCGCTACGTCAAAATACAGTTAATTTTAACACGCACATCGGAGTGTAACTATACCAGCGATAAATAACTACAGGTGTGAGTGTAGCGTGCGAGGAGGCGAAAGTGATCGCTAGAGTTTACGCATACGTTATGTTAAATGTAAAAGCGGCTGCCTATGCTGAGGAGTAGGCGGTATAGGTCTGAAAATGATGCTGATGATTAGCACAGTTCACTATTTGAATCCTGCATGTCTGCTTCAGCCTTGAAACATCCCACTGTTGGGATATCGGCTTACCCTCGAAGATACGTTATCATTAAATAATAAATAATAAAAAACTGACGAAAAAATATCATTACGCGACAAAAATGAATACAAATACCTACAGCCTTATTTAATAACAGCCGAGTATTTATTTGATGTGTATTATTATGAGTGTTGTCCATGACACTGATGTTATCTCATTATGCAAATATTACAGGACGACCAACTTGTCAGTAGAGAAGGCTACATTAAAGAACTAAAGCTTTTCACGGGAGGCTGTCAGTTTTTTTTCAGGACTTTCGATAGTGGCTCCCCCACTGAACTGTACAGATAATTAGGCCGTACTATACTATCGCGGGTGCGAACGCCGCCGTATCAGTCGCATGTATTGTGTTAGTCGTATTTAATTAAGACCACCCGCGGTAGGCCCTCTGAAAACTGTGCAAAATGGGGAAAAACGATGGAAATGTTTTCAGGCAACACGAGTCGGAAGACAAGCAAACTTAGTTATCTAACTTCACAGCATATGTAACACATTTCTCTCTGAATATCCTTCTCTCTGAATCTTTTTTTCGCAATCTCTTTCTTTCTCCGGACCTCTCCTTTTCTAAAATTCTTCCTTTTTTTTAAAAGTTAGAGATTGTGAGAGAATCACAATCTCTTTCTTCCTCGCATTTCTCTTTCTTATGTTTCTCTCCTAATCCGAAATTCTCAAGAAGTTCAGCCTGTTCCAAAAAGTATTTACTTGGTTTTTACTAGACGAGGCTATGTGCTCTAGAAATAATGTTTTTCTGGAGCTTCTGGAGCTTTCCTCACTCACAATATGTTCTGTAAAGTAAACCGTAAAAACCATCGACAAGGTTACAAGTTGTCGCCTTTCAGATGAAGACCCGAGTTATTTGGAAGCTTTCCAAGCTTTTTCCGATACCTACTCGGTACCTCTATCAGTACGATGATAGGTACCTACACACTTTTGAATGAAAAGGGCTGTATTTTTTGCTACACGTTTCAGCTCTATACCTACCTACATAAAACTATTAAACCCTTTATCCGTTTATATACCCAAAAATAGCCCAAGTTTCTCTTAATAGCTTTGTATAAAACCTGAATAGCTATAATTATTTGGAGCAGTTTTGGCGCACCGACCCTGCCACATGGCATGCAGTTGCAAAAACAGCTGCTCGTTGCCACGTAAAAAAAAATTATTTACTATTGCAAAATAAATTTGTATCGTTGCATCGATTGAACGGTGAACTAAATGATTAACTTTATGCATCTGCTTGTACTAATTGAAAGTAAATAAAAAATAATGTTTCAGCCAATATACTGCTACAAAAGGGAATATAAATACTACGTAATTAAAAATACAAAAGTTATTTTTTACCTCGCGCAGGCAGCTTACCTACGTTTGTTTCATAAGTTTACAAGAAACGATTCCGAGAAAAAAGGTTTGTATGGGTTTCTTTCTAACTTAGTATTTTTCTAGGTTTTTTGGTGCAAATGTCAGCTCGTACGCTTCATAAGCCCCCCCCTTAAAAATCTACGTTAAGAGTAACTTAAAGTAAACTGGTTGGTGGAGAAGAAGTTAATACCTAAGTCCGACTTAGTTTAGGTGATAAGAACACTAAGTTTTATCTTTGTTGACTTTACTACAGACGGGCATTAAATGTTTTTGTTTTGGGAGAAAATAATACGAATTATTAAAAGTTATGGAACTATAGTGGTTTATTTAGTAAGGAAGCATGTGCCCTTCGTTTACCGAAACCCCAGTTTTATTATTTGTATATTTTTGATTTTATCCCATTGTAAAAGTTGTTCTTCATGATATGTACAACGAAATCCCAGAATGTGCCCCACGTTTACCGAAACCCCAGTTTTATTGTTTGTATATTTTTACAAAAACTTTAATTTTATATTAGCTATATGTACCTATTTATATACCTCTATTCGAGTTTTATATGGCTCATTGCATTTCATTATTTGAGAAAGTCTTTGTAATAAACGCCTTTGCATCTAATATTCACGGTACAACTTCACGCAGTACTTTAAGTCTCATGTACATAAGTCTAATGTGTCTCACGGAAACTTCGCTACAAAGGGGTATAAATGTAACTATTACGTGGGCTTAACTTAGAGCTTCTTACGTATTAGAAGCTCTATACTATTTGTATTTTTTGTGAAAGGCAGCAATTAGATTGAGGCGAGAAGTCACCTTGAGACGCTAATCTGAAATGGCGACAAGGCAAGATTACACGGCGTTGGGGTTCTGCTACATAATTAGTCGTAAATAAAAAGATCTTTAGATAAAAATAAGCTGTCATGCTGTACTTCCATTGCAAAAAAAAATGGATTTTGTCAGTAAAGCTCTTCAAAAACGATCGTTTCTCTGTGTTTATTTAACCAATCAAGAGTAAGTCAGAATCGCTCTCAGAGGAGTTCCCAGTATTTATTGTTTAAGCACTTGTAAAACGCCTAGATTCCATAAAATCCAATAGCCTCACTACTTTAGTTTTTTAAAATACTTTGAAAAAAAAATGGTTTAAAAACAAATTTTTAGGGCCAATTCCTAGTTACATTTTCGATTTTGGGTAAATATTCTACACAAAATAATTATCCAAATCAGGTCTAAAGCTCATTCTGTTTACTAGCTAAATACCCTTAATGTACTAACGGAGAGACACAGATAGCAGAATGAAAATATTAAGGTTTTCTTTTGCTCTTTGAGCAAGAAACCCTATAAAAAAATATTTAAAAAATACAGCTACAGAGGCAGCATTATTGTGTAGCAAGCCACAACGCCGTTCGCTATTATTGCGTTTGCCTATGTAGGGACAAAGATAAATCAGACAGAATTGCATAAAACGATATCTACATCTCAATACAGCCAGCCTCATCAAGAGTTCATCTGTCGCGCTCGTTGGACGAGATTATGGCTCCTGACTCGTACACGACTTTTAATCTAACGCTAGACCTAGCTTAAACAATTTAGGACATCAACCCCTTTGTCTTGTCTGCCGACATTCTTGATCCAGTATAATTCTATAAATCAGATACTATTATTACCTATAATACCATTATTATTATAATTATAAAATAAAACATCACCTTATAGCGTTAGCAACGTGAGTCGTTTAAAACTCCAGGGGTTATAAACGTTTTGGCGTAGGAGTAACGTTGGGACGCGTCTGGTTCGTAGAACCCTCTGGAGAAATAAGATAGCAAAATAACTACGCAATACAGATTAGGTCTTTACCTTTGAATTTGTTTGTTTTTGTGGAACGTGATTGAGTAAGTACAATCAACGAAAAATATAAAAATATTTGATTAAAAGAAAAAAAAAAAGAAAAAGAACCTGACAGCAAAATTAATCTCGAATAAACGGTGACACCGGACATAAATAGGAATACAACGACAACTCACTTACCTCTCATGTCAAAATCGGCCAAGCCGCTTAGGCTACAGGAGGTAATATAGAAACACACAAACCGCTTGTTCCCTGTAAATAACCGAAACAATTTTACAAACTTACGTACAGCCCAATAATATTACCCTCCTTCTTGGGCAGTCGGGTAAAAGTAGAACAACCTTTAACCTTACATAGTCCTCGCATAGCTTGTGTTCAGATAGATCCTCTGCAAATCGTAAAACAACAAGTATTTATTATGGATTTATTTCGAGAAATTGATTTCAATGGCTCATCTTTTGATTATATACAAGTATATATTACATATTTACAGCTATATAATCAAAGGGCTCATCTTAAATTATAATGGCACGTGTATATTTAGGGTTTCGGGCCAAAACAGAAACCTTGTAATTTAACGTATACGTTCGTGTCTGTAAGTTAGTTGGTAAACTAAAGGTAAACATCACAGTATTTTAATTCCGATATTCTCAAGCTTCTTGTGCTGAAATTTGGTACAGGTATCGGTATTTAACCGATACCGATAACCGGTGGGGAAGAAAGGTTCTTGAGTGGCGACCACGAACCGGAAGACGCAGCGTAGGTAGGCCTCCCACTAGGTCGACCGACGACATTGTGAAAGTCGCGGGCAACCGGTGGATGCAAGTGGCCCGTTGTCGGTCGGTGTGGCGCTCTAAGGGGGAGGCCTATGTTCAGCAGTGGACGTCTTATGGCTGATGATGATGATGATGATGATCGGTATTTAACCCGAGATAATAATTAAAATAACATTTAAATGTATTTGATATATCTGCGGAACCCTTTCGTAAATGTTTTACCACACACACACATTTGATATATTTTGATATCTTGTTTATTGAGCGCAAACAATAGTGTTTATACAAGTATGGTAAAACATAATGTATTAGAACATATCTTTATTATTTTTTCTTCAGACTGAATGAAGGTACGGTCAACAAACTTGATTATTTGTTTCATATGTTATTAATATATTTAGTCCTTAACATTTATTTTTGAAAATCAATTTTAAAAACGAAAAAAGGGGAGATAACTAAGTAGTGAGGTGAGTTGGTAACTTTTATATTCTCTTTGTTTTAGCTACAAGTATATTTTTGGTTTTACTTGGACTTTAAATAATTGTAGTCGTCATTACGAACATATTTTTCAACGCGACCGACCCTAAAATCGCGAAAAAAACAGCTCGTTGATAGATTAATCAGCTCAATGATAGAATGAGTCGAGTGTAAATGTTAATGTCCGTCGTCTAATCGAACACCCAGAATACTTAGGTAATTGAAATAATATTATTATACCCACAGAATTCTCCTTATAAATAAGGTCTTTGATTATACCTTAAGCAATAAAGGTAGAGGTCGGTACTCGTAGTTTTGAGTTCGAATTAGATTTTGGTCAATTCTAAAGAAGTTAGAAATTAAAATTGATTTGAGCGGAGATATATTATGTTGTCGGTAAGTAGGTATACAGAGCTAGGACCTACTTTTACTATTTCAGTTTGAATACCAAGAGTACTTATCTCAGCGCCGAATTTTAACAAAACTTTGACCCTTTTGTACTCGTAAAGTTTGAGTTATTTTGTGATATGTGATAGGTACTACTAGTTTTACATAGTCAAGAAAATGCCGTTAATTATACAATGACTTGCACTTGAAAAATGTTTTTCACCTAAGTCACAAAATCGCATTTTGCACACTGAGTGAGCAAAGTTTTGAATTTCAACTGTGGAAAATTGTCATTTTTGGTTGTGTAATTGCGTTCGGAAACGCATAGTACCCTAAATTTACGATTACGATTTTTGTTTTTGAGCACTGTCAAGTTATTTCATACCTAATTTAATTATATTATTATTTATTATGAATATAATCAAATTATTTATATTAGTTAGTAACAAATTACGCAAACGTTTTACATACGTTACACACACCCACACACAAACACGAACTGACATACACACATACACACTGCATACAAATATTTCACACACATAAGACACAAACACACACAGTGCAGACATTACACACATACACACACACACATATTTAATCAATATATATTTGATATTATTTTTATTGTTATTTAATTTTGATTCTAGATTATGTTCTCGTTGCTTAAAAGTTGTGTGTGTCAAACGAGACCAAAGTTATTTCCATCTCTTGCCTTTGAATCCCTACGCTCAGGATTCTAACTTAGAATCACTCGCTACGCTCGTGATTTCATTCAAAGAATCCTTCGCTTTCTCGGGATTCAAAATCAGCACTCGCTGCAAAAATCAACTTTGCTTTGTTGTTGCACAAATAACTATTGTCTTTCAGTACTTAAGTAAGTAAGAAGCCGCGGTAGCCCATTCGTGAGGTCGTGGGTTCGAACCCGGACAGCCCCGTACCAATGAGTTCTTTGGAACTTACGTACGGATAAATGCCACTAGCTTTTCGGTGAAAGATAACATTGGATAGAAACCTGCATATTTCCGCAAGAGAAATTCAATGGTGTATGTGGCCAACCCACACTGGGCCAGCGTGGTGGATATAGCCTAATCACCCTTCGAGAGTAGGCCGATATTGAGATATCGAGGCAGATAGATAGATAGATAGATAAACTCTTTATTATTCACACCAGATTGTACATAGCTTTGGCAGTGAGATGTTTAAAGGCTGATGCAGAAGTAAGTGACTCGTTGGTCTCCAGCTCCAACAAACAAGTATGTTATGATTTTGTGAATAGCATAATACAATAAAAAAAAATGGTTTTTTTTTTTACAATATTGCTCCACAGACTCCGGGGTCAGTGCCATTTATCAAATTTTACAAATATTTTATCAACTAAAACGGAATATAAAAACTAAAGACTTTACAATATAAATATACTAATAAAGCGCTAAGTGCTATTAAAGATTTGCGTATATGCTTATAAAATAAAAGTTATAGTTTTCAAGTTTAAGCGGGTCAACATTTTGTGAAAATTAGGTAGGCCCCAAAGGTTTAAGCATTTTTATTTTGGGGAGAGCTGACTGCAGTTAGGAATAGCTAAGTACATACGTGTATTATTATTTAATGCAGTACAGGAGGAAAGTAAGCAACATAATTATAAATAAATGAACACACTCGATCCTTATTTGCCCATCGTGCTCCTGCTTCCTATTCCACTGGACAACGTTGGAGCCTAGTCGTCAATGTACGCAATGAATGACGTAAACATCGTGACTTGGCCAGGAACTTTGCTCGTATAGTGGCATCGCATCGCGCAGCGGCAATCGATCGGCTGCGCGCGCACCTCCAATATCCTCTCTTCAGTAAAGAGCTAGCGCTCCAGTCGGATATAAAATTCGACAGATATGTACCAAACTTGTGCTAAGTGACCAACGAAATAATTACTAAAACAAGTGACATCCGTCCGTGCAGCGGAACAACATAAAGGTCAGTGATGACTTTACGACCCCCACAATGAGCATGCGAGACATTCGGTTCTGCCATGACGGCTTACATTTTTCATTGAGTGTATTTCCTTGCCATCGCGACGTTGTTGGCGTAGGCGTGTTTTATTTTGAGAAGCTTGCCCTTTCCTTTGGACTTACTACTGTAGAGTTTCTTGAATATATGAAATACTATAAATAGTACTCTTTCATCGTTCTATCTACAGCATAGATGGACTAAGTTTATCCTCTATAATTATTAAGAAAGGTAGGACCGACCCACTACGCTGCGGCCACTACCGTATTTAATAACGGTACACAGTGAAACAAAGGGTTAATTTGACTTGTTTACAATAATAATTCACTTTGATTTACTATCGATCAAAGAAATTTTCATGAACAAAACGAAATTCTAGGTCAAGCATCTCGGACAGTCGATATTTACGACAAACGTCAGATTTCAACGTAAGCCTTGGAGAGATACGTTCCATTCTTGCTTGAATAGGTTTAAATAAATTTGGGGTGTGAAAGCTTTCCTTTCAGGCATGTTTTGACAGACGGACAATTTTATTTATATTTGCAACATTAATTAAAACTTCTACATATAGGACTGAAAAATTGCTTTGGTCAATCAGTGTCGCTGCAAAATTTCAATTGAATTGTAGTATTCAGGCGGCCCGTCTGCTTGTTTGCCACATATGGCAAAAAAAAAAAGTATTTGTTGGATAAGTATGTCCTAAACTGCGACTAGAACCATCGGAGGACGGACAACAACACAAAAGAGGAACTTTTTTGGCAGCAGCGTCCTCGTAGTTAATGGCGAGTGTTCTGCGATCCCAAGCCGCTTGCCAAGCGTGGGTATTATGGTCTCCCTTTTCTAAGGGGAAGGTCTTTTTTCTGCAGTGGACGTCTTCTGACTGATGATGATGATATGATATAATTTATATTTTGCTATCACAAACAAATGTTTAGAAAACCATTTTTGCATGGAGTCAAATATCTTGTGATATCGCTGTGGTCGTATATTATATCTTTGCCAACACAAATCCCAGCAATTATACCTCAAATTACAATTACATTATATTATTATTATTTATTTTTAATTACATTGTAAATATATCGTTATTTATCTATTGTTAACTTGACGTCAGTCGCGGGTACGAATATTGTCTAAGTCGCATCATCAAGTGTAAAGTGCGAAGCATTTCGTGGTGATACCATTTCAAATATATCGTAATTTATCTAATGTCCAGGAATTCCCACAATCAGAATCGAGATTGGGAACAATTACGTAACGGTTTGTTTTCTCTTTTGCCCAATTCCAGTAGCCTTAATATCGGGAATACTTACTAACTGCTCTATATAGGGACACTCGTAATACAAAGTTTTCACCAATCATTTTGAGATAAATAGTGGAAGTTGGAATGAGCGAACTCTTAGCATTTATTTTTCTACAAAAATTGTGGAGCGTACTGCAATCGCTTTAATTGTCAACTTATCATCAGTTGCGGGTACTTTTTTTTAAAGATCCCTGAATGATCTTGAAAAAAATATGGTCAGTCATACGAAATATAAGTAGGTAAAGATGCTGGCGCCAAACCTAAAATGTGTCTTGGCTGCTGATTCCAAAAGGACCAAACCAAGCCTTTCTCTATTTTGCAATCTTTCCTCATATTCGTTCCAAAAACAGAACATAGCAAAAGTAGAACAAGAACATTTCAATAAAAACATCTACAATACAAGTACCGCGTGTATTTTTTAAGGTTCCGTACCAAAAGAAAAAAAAAGGAACCCTTCAGTTCTTTACTTAATTTTTTACCTTGACTGAAAACACATTAACCTACTAAGAAAGTTCTTGATTAAATCTTGTTTTTTGAAAATTATTCTTATTTTCTTTTACTATCTTAAAAACTGTTATAAATATTAACATGAAACTTGTTTCGTTATTGTACTTAGTATTTTTATACTAAATATATCTAGTTTTTAACCGACGTCCAAAAAAAGAGGTTCTCAATTCGATTTTTGTTTTTTTTTTTATGTTTGTTACCTCATTCATAAACCAATTTGGAAAAATCGTTTTGTATTTGAAAGGAGATTCTTCCAGATTGGTCCCATTTTATCAAAATCCAGTTCCGATAATGGGATCCATGAGGAATTGAGGGAACTCCTCAAATATTTTAGGCATACATCTATAGCGATTTTGGTATTTTTATCAACAAGTCAAGCACTTGCATTCGGAAAGTATCATTTGGTGAAGTGGAACTGATGAAGAAGACCACAGTTGGCCACTTGAACTCCTAAATGCGCTCCTACGTATTTTAGGGTGGCGCCAAGATAATCTCGATTATGATAGTGCGACTATGACGAAGCAAATTTAAATAAATGGTTCTGATGTAGTCGGTTTTCTGTTAAAATTATTATTTTCCTGTTAGTTTCTAAATAAGTTTAATGGATATGATAGTATAATTAAAAGAACCTAGTAATAATAAATTCACAAACCTGGACCGACTTTGCTGATATTCAAACAAAAAATTATATTGCTACTATACACTTGCCTACAAAATTTCATGAAGATTGGATCAACTGTTCTCGACGTAGGTATGTCGTTGTCGTCAAATATAAGTATATACAGTACGTATAGACCTACCGCTTTGAGATTAGGCTTGTAAATATTGGATTTGCACTGCAAATAATAATAAACGAAATACGAATAATTGCATGGCAAATAAAACAATCGGCCAAGTGCGAGTCTGGCTCGCGTACCTAGGCTTCCGTAGGAACTTAACTTTGTAGCTGAGAAAATCATCTCTGCATGCATCGACATACATGTACGTCAATTGTACGTCACGGTCATTTCTCCAACTATAAAAATTGAGGCTTGTAAACGCAATTTTTTAAAATGTGATTTAGCTGCTGTGATTTTCAGATTTATTCACATTTTTTTCTCAATTTTGTTTATCTACAGATTTATCGTTTGTTGCCCGTGGTCCAGCCGCTTAGTTTTACCAGTCAATGCTTTTAAAATTTTCTTGTGCTGTAAGACTTAAGTAGCTTCTTGCCAAATTTCATTATTCTACGACAAAGACCCTATAGGTTTTGCTTTATTTGCGAGTGCAGGAAAAGCGACAAAATAGCAAAAATGGCCGTATTTTTTTTTAGTGCGTTAATCTGACCTCCGTCTTCACTATTCTACCTTACCTACTACCTTTTGGATGCATACAAAAATCATAATTTTATATTATTATTTGTGGCATATGTAAAGTGGAGATAAAAAAAATTTTTTCGCCTCTCCCCCATTTTAGGGTATCAATGAATAGATCTTTAAAAATGAAGATAAGGATAAATGAAGGTCTCCTACAACAATGTTTTATTGGTACCGCTTGCGAAATATGGGCCGTCAAAGTAGCTTGCCATGTGCCCCGTGTTAGCTTAATATCTTCTCATCTGGTAACTTAGCATCTTTTCAGTTGATAGATATTAGTAAAATCTTTATTTGTAAAATAATTTGGGCTACTTTTGATAATAATAGCTTGAGATAAGCAAAAAAAAATTGTTAAATAGGTACTTAAAACGTATGCGTCTACGGAACCCTACTAAGCATGGCCCGACATAGTCTTGACAAGCATTTTTTTAATACCTGTACGTTGTGTTTTACGTTCTCTGCGAACACTACTTGAAGGTCTAAGTTTCAAGTGGATAAATAATGTGCAACGTAGGTGTAATGTAGTAAGTAAATACTCAGGTATTTGGTGCATGCTGAATTAACAATTATATCTACTGCCACTGAGAGTAACTTCTACCCTTCCCTTAGGTATCTACTCTGAGGCTGAGACTTTAAATTAAAATTGGTTCGCATTATAGGCCTGCTACTAACTTTGAAGATCAAACATGCCTACTACAAAATGTATGAAATTGTATCCAATGTTTAATATAATATAAGTAAGCTTAACATTATATAAATACTGAAATATGAATTAAAATCCTATGTCGTCATAGCCTCGTAACCATTCCCTTAAGCTAGCAACTATTTTTATTTGCTTTTTGCGTTTTGGCACAGATTAAATAAATAATAAATATCTGGGACAGTACTTATGACAGTACAAGTATAACAGTTGTGTTAAAGTTACAAAACTGTTTCGAATTCCCGCCCTCTCCTTAACATGAGCGCGCGCGAATGTGTTGCGTCTCATTCACTCATTTCCTGTCCCTTTTTTCCATTCATACATTCAAGCAGTTCCGCCATTACCATTAAACAAGTTAGCGTTCGCTCCGCCAACTAAAATCATTTAACATATAAAACGTGCAAAAGTCGACTTAAAAGTTTACTGCCGGTCACAGATGAACCAGATACCTCGTCACTCGGGTTTTGGTCCGATCAAAAGTCGCCACAGTTTGAGGAAAGCAAGGGGTGCGCGGAGCGTGACAAATTATTCCCATTGGCTATCATCAAGGTTACGCCCACCACTGTACCGAGTTAGTACGTTCCGTAGTGATGGGGTAAGCAGTAGGCTGTGGCAGTAGGGCAACATTATTAATCGGTACTTACCTAAGTTGCGAACACTTGGGTCGACTGCCGATGTCATAGTAATCGCACTCACTCAACTCACTAACATAACATTACTACACAACAGCATTAAAGTACTAATTCTTCCTCAGTGTCGTGCACTCGCGGATTTTTCGAGATCGAGCTGTAAAGTCAAATGTTTTTTTTCGAGGTCCCTGCTTTCTTTGCGCGTTTCAATAGAATGTGTTATTCTAAAATGTGACCTTTTCTCGAGATCACGCGTTTTGTTAGGTCCGAAAAATAACGTTAGTTTACCCAGAATCAACTCAGTTACTTCAATTCATCATCTAAAAATCTATTTAGCCGGGAATCGAAATTAACAACTGAATCATACACCTAATAAAATTGAAATACTTACGACGTATACTATAGTCTTACTTACTTACTTACTTACTATCGTATACTGACAAAATTATTGCCAACTATTATTAATAAACGCCATTATTGTTTACCAGAAAAACGCGGGCGAAGCCGCGGGCAGAAGCTAGTAACGGATAAAAACTTCAAACATCCTACGCACCTACGGAACCCTACTAAGCATGGCCCGACATGCTCTTAACAAGTTAATTTCTCTAGTCTCACCACAGTCTCACGCACATGCTAGATGCTGCCGGTCGATTCTATCGTGATTTCGTTGCTTGTCGAGTTTAGTCCAAGCAGAAGGTCCCGAGTGCACAGTTTAGTTAGTTAGAATTCATCAGTGTTCGAATCCCTTTACGGTATGGTGAAAATCGAAAATGCAATTCTGCGTTTTGTTTAATGAGTCACAACACTACTTTCACCAGAAAGGGACAACTGCATGGGATATCCGCAATGAGGAAAAGGGATAAGTGACGACGTGTCCATTATACACTGAGCTCAGCTATGTCTTGTAAAACTGAATTATTTTACTTACCGATGAAAAGTTATTCCGTCTTTTTTGTAGTTTGGGTGCGCGGATGACTTTCCACACAATTTCACTGCACAGATAGTCATTTTTGTTTACTGTTGGTTGTCAGGAAAATAAAACAACCGTTTTATTTTGTAAGCCGCACGCACGCACGCACAGCTCTGGCACTTGGTCGGAACTGAGGTTCAATGTTTGGGGCGGCGTCTTATATAAGTCTTATAAAACTTATGTGTTGCGCGCTAGGCTCGTCCTAGACTAGGTATCTAGTTCTATTCATCTGTGCTGCCGGTGGAGATAAACATTCCATCACCTCACACCATTGTGGAGAAGGAGAATTGGGGGCCCCCAGGAAGCGCGTGAGCATAAGCATCTTCCGACCATCATCAGACCTGCAAAACTGTGAGTCCCATTCCATTTACCTTTCCACGATCAAACATATTAGATACAGTCCATTTGCTTTAACATATTATCAAAACCTAATCATTTCATGGTCCTTGTCGACCGGATTCTCAAAAAATATCGGTGCACATTCATCAATGCAGTTTGAACATGCAACATGGCGGAACTCATATTCTCATATTTTCAACATAATTTGTGATCATAACCAAATAATTATATTCGTGTCGTAGGTATCCAACATACAAAGATACCTACCTATTCAACTCTCGTCGCATGGAAATTGCGTCACCCGTGGGCGAGTAGTGTGTCTGCTAAGTTCGTATTCATTTTTTTGCGTGTGGTCGGAACTAAACTTAGTCCGCCATTTTCGAACATTTCAAATTCAATCGTGGTTCTAAGCGTAACATACGACGCTCAGAGCATCTATCATTTTTGTGTCTAAATCCAGTGTAACATACAGCGCTAGGATAAACATAAATTTACGTGTCCATCAAACATTCGAACTCACAATATCGTAACATACCTAAATATTATTTCGTGTATTTTCATTCAACAATTTTGTGTTCATCCATCATTCAAATTCATTCATAACTGTGTTTGTTCATTCTTGTAAGTGTTCGTTCCTGTGACTCATTCACCGGATCTTATTCAAGTGTTCATTCCTGTGACTCGTCACCGGAAACGTAGACAATTTTCTCGTATTTGTTTTAGCTTTTTATACGTCAAAGTCAAAACTGACAGTGACGTTTCTTATTCAAGTGACAGTGACATTAACCTCCAAAAGTGTGTGTAACATTATCAATCAAAACAATTCTTATCAGTTATCAGTTTTTTAGTTTGTAAACAAGCAAAAGTGCGCGAATTCGTTTTTAAAAGTGTGCTAACATAAACAAATTACCAAAATGAGTCAATCATTAATCTCGCATTATGAATCAAAACGTAATATGGCGTTTAAACGCCTTCGTGATGCCGTGACATGTGCGCGGAGTTGTGCAACAGATTCAAATCAAACAACAAGATTAGAAACTTGGTGCTCGCGCATAGATCAGGTGTTAGAGAGTTTTAATGAAGCTCTCGTAAACTTAGCGTGCGAATTACATAAAAGTGGTGCGGACGAAAAAGAAGTGCAAATGACACAGTGCAAATACTTAGAGCAGGCCGACGACATGTACTCTGAGGTCTTAGAAGCAAAACGCAAATATATACCAGTGAAAGTAGAGCCTTCTTCCTCGTCCCAGCCGCGTGAGACAGCTACAAAAACCAAACTTCCACCAATGAAACTACCAACCTTTACTGGCCAATTCAAAGATTTTCCAGGGTTCATTGACCTTTTCAACACGCTTGTACATCAGCGATCAGATTTAACAAATGTGGAAAAATTTCAATATTTAATCACAACGCTGTCCGGAGAACCAATTAACATTATTCGTGCTTTTCCTGTGTCCGAAGCTAACTATACCAGTGCGTATAATGCTCTTATAAACCGCTATAACAACAAAAGGTATTTAGCATTCTTGTGCTGGGAACAAATAAACAATTTGAAAGTGATGCTCTCCGGCTCGGCTCAAAATCTTAGGAACATGTTAGACGTTTATAGTGAAAACTTATCCATGCTCAGTTCATTGGGCTTACCAACAACACAGTGGGATTTTGTACTGTTTCACTCATTGCTAACAAAATTAGACAAGGCATCTCGTGAAGCTTTTGAGCTTCAAAGCACAACTAGTGATTTTCCTAGCTTCAAGGAATTGCAAACATTTTTAGTGGATAGGTGCAATGCTCTTGAGCGCTCCTCTCTAAATGTGAACAATAATTCATCATCATCATCTCAAGCACAAACCAACAAACGTGTGAATCCAAACAATCAAGCAAAGCCAACGATGCTTTTGGCCCAAGCGTCACACCAATCATGTGTGGTGTGTAAAGAGGAACATGCTCTTTACTCGTGTTCCAAATTCTTATCAAAATCTCCTTATGAGAGATCTCAACTAGTGAGGCAAAACAAGTTGTGCTTCAACTGCCTACGTTCAAATCATATCACAGCAAACTGTGCGTCTATGCATACATGCAGAGTTTGCCACCAACGTCACAACAGCCTCATTCACTACTCTAAAAAGACAGAGACAAGTGGTCCTGTCAATTTACAACAAAAACAATCAAATGCTCCTAATGCAACACGTTCCGTGCCAACTTCTGACTCCAAGGAGGATGTGATCACACCCGTTACATCACTATCAAATATAGCATCAGGTCCAACATCTAATACACATTTTGTCTTGCTTGCGACCGCTGAGGTGGAGGTTAAGGACAGTAGAGGCTCCTATCAAAAGGTCCGCATTTTGCTGGACCCTGGCAGCCAAAGTCACATCATCACCAAGGCATGTGCCCGTCGCTTAGGTTTGACTCAATACAAAACTCAAACACCAATGTCCGGTATCGGTCAAGTGCCTGCATGCTCTACAAGCAAAGTGTTCTTGGAAATCAGACCAGTTGGAAAATTGGAGCCTTCATTCACAACTGAAGCGGTGACGTTGGATAGGATTTGTGGTGACATGCCCACCCATCCTGTGAATATTCAAAACTTTGAACATATATCAAACGTGAAACTGGCGGATGAGAAATATCATTCTTCTCGTCCTGTGGATATCCTCATTGGTGGAGAGATATTCCCCCAAATTCTTTTGCCAGGAAAAATTGATGGCGGTCCACATGCCGCTACAGCTATCAATACTATTTTCGGTTTTATTCTAATGGGTAAAACCGCATCAAGTTCATCATCGTCCACTCCGCTATCAATCAATCACGTGTCAATGGACGCCAACCTGGATGTTGCCGTTCAAAAATTTTGGGAGTTGGACAACATACCTTGTGGAGATAACAAGCAATCTCATTCTGTGGAAGACGTCCATTGTGAGGACATTTTTCAATCAACACATAAGCGTGACAGTGATGGACGATACATAGTCCAGTTACCATTTCGTGATCAATCACCGCCAGCATTTGAGGACGCTTATTCAATCGCTCTCCGGCGTTTCATGCAGCTGGAAAAGCGTCTCTTGTCAAAGCCAGCATTCCATGAACAGTACAACCAACATGTCATGGAATATTTAGCAAGTGGTCAAATGGAGAAGGTACCTGCAGATGAGCGTCAGTCTCCTACTGCATTCTATCTAGCGCATCATGCCGTTACCAAATCAGATCATAGTCTTCGCGTAGTCTATGATGCATCAATGAAGGATAAGAAAGGTGTATCCTTAAATTATACTCTTCTGACAGGCGCCAAACTTCAAGCTGACATCACCAACATTCTTTTGCGTTTCAGGCTCCATGCCATCGTGTTTTGTGCGGATATTCGGCAAATGTACCGGCAGATCCGAATAGCAGAGGAACATCTGGATTACCAACGAATCCTTTTTAGGTGTTCCCCCAATGAACCAATTCAAGAGTACAGACTCAATCGTGTGACGTTCGGTGTATCTTCAGCACCATTTTTAGCAATACGTGTCTTACATCAGTTAGCTCGAGATGAAGGTGACTCGTTTCCTGCTGCAGCTCGGGTGTTGTTGGAGGACATTTATGTCGACGATGCAGTTACTGGCTGTCCCAGCATCGAAGAGGCGGCCAGTCTACAACAACAGCTGATTGCCATCATGGCAGCGGGAGGGTTCGAGCTGAGAAAGTGGTCCAGCAACCATGCAGCTGTACTAAAAAACATATCAGAAGAACATAGAGCGGTGCCGAACGTCAATCAAACATTCGATAGTGATGGTCAATTTGTGAAGGTCCTGGGCTTAGCTTGGAATTCGCAGGAGGACATTTTCAATTATCAGGTGAATCAAATCAATCGTGAGTGTACCAAACGTACCATGCTTTCAGAGCTGGCACGTATTTATGACCCCATTGGTCTTTTAACACCATTAACATTTTTAGCAAAGCATCTCATCCAGCGCTTATGGCTTTTAGGTTCATCGTGGGACCAGCCCGTGCCGGACGATATTAATCAAATTTGGACAAGATATAGCCAGCAGCTGTCTCATCTCTCTCAGCTCCAGATTCCACGTCGTATCACATCCGATGATGCTGTTTCATACCAGCTCCATGGATTTTCAGACGCAAGTGAAGCGGGATTTGCAGCTGTTGTGTATCTCCGTTCCACTAATCAACATAATCAGCATCAAGTCATTTTGGTCAGCGCAAGGTCACGTGTCTCCCCGACTAAGCGCAGAACCTTACCAAGGCTTGAGTTATGCGGTGCTTCATTGCTCGCTGACCTCATGCGTCACATCATCAACATGTATAGTGGATCACTCACCATAGAGAGCATTCACGCGTGGACTGACTCCATGATAGTGTTGTCATGGATCAGATCAAACTCATCTAATTTCAAGGCGTTTGTTGGCAATCGCATATCAAACATTCAGCGCAAGCTTCCAGAAGCTGCCTGGAATCACGTCCCAGGGAAGCATAACCCGGCGGATGCTGCGAGTCGTGGTTTAACACCCGATGAGCTTATCAATCATGACCAGTGGTGGACAGGCCCTCAATGGCTGTCCTTAGACCAAGAGCAGTGGCCCAAAGAGGCTCAGCATTCAAATGTGACATATCAATCAGATCCTGAAGTGAATTGCGAAAATCGCACCTGTGTTTTGAATGTGTCAAGCACAGTGGAAATACATCCAATCGATCACCTTCTAAACAAATTCTCATCATTGAAAAAAATCCAACGTATCTTAGCATATTGCAACCGTTTCATCGAAGCTATGCGTAAAAAGAAGTCCTCGGGTCACATAACTGAAACGGAGCTTCATCACAGCCTCATGATTCTCGTAAAGCATGCACAATGCACAAATTTTGGGGAAGAAATCAAACTTTTAAAATCAAATCGTGTGTTACCAAAATCATTTCGAAAGCTCAACGCATTCTTAGATGACAACAACATCTTACGTGTGGGGGGCAGGCTTTCTCAGTCTCAGCTCTCTTACGAAACAAAACACCCAGCCTTGCTCCCTCGCAAGCATCGTTTGACGCAGCTCATCATTCAGTATACTCATAATGAACATTTACATCCCGGTTTGCAAACATTACACTACCTACTGCTTCAAAATTTTTGGATCTTGTCTCCTAGACGAGCCATAAGCCAAATCATTTCAAATTGTCATCGTTGTTTTCGTGTAAAGCCACAAAATTTTCAACCGGTAATGGCAGACTTACCGCAATCTCGTATCACACAAATCAAAGCCTTCCAGGCAGTAGGCTGTGATTTTGCAGGACCGTTTAACATATCATTCCAGCGCTATCGTGGTGCGCGCACAACTAAGGCATGGTTATGCCTCTTCGTTTGTTTTGCGACACGAGCGCTGCATCTTGAACTTTGTTCCAGTTTATCCAGCGAGGCATTTATAGCCTCTCTTCGTAGATTCATTGCAAGACGTGGTCGCTGCAACACCATCCACAGTGACTGTGGGACCAATTTCGTGGGTGCCCAGTCACAACTTTTTGAACTCATGCGTTCAGCTTGTGAGTCGGAGCGCATCGCATTCAAGTTCAATATTCCAGGCTACACATGGGCGGTTTATGGGAAGCAGGTGTAAAATCAGTAAAAACCCATCTATATCGTGTTGTGGGCACTCAAATTCTCACGTATGAGGAGTTAAACACACTTTTGACTCAGATAGAGTCAGTATTAAACTCGCGACCAATCTCAGCCATGAGCTCTGATCCATCAGACTTATCAGCATTAACTCCCGGACATTTTTTAACACTAGCTCCCTTAACCACGGTACCTACACCAGACTATTCAGACACAAAAATGAACAGACTCACTCGATGGCAACTATTACAAAAAATGCACCAAGATTTCTGGTCTCGGTGGCATATTGAGTATCTTACCAGCTTATCACAGCGATTGAAGTGGACCATAGGTTCACCTCCAGCAAAAATTGATCAGCTCGTTATCATTAAAGACGAAACTACTCACCCACTACGATGGCGTTTAGGTAGGATCGTCGAGTTATACTCAGGACGGGATGGTATTCCTCGTTCTGCATCGGTCAGGACTGCACAAGGTGTCCTCAAACGACCACTTGTGAAGTTGTGCCCTTTACCAGATATGAATGATTAGTGTCACCATCATTCCTATCTACTCATTTCACAATCATATCATATATCATAGTCATTATTTTACACCAACATACACATCAGCATTATCATATTCAAAAAACTGCATTGATCATTGTGAACAGATACCCATTTCGGGGTTTCAGTCTCAAAAATTTCGCCAGCGGGGGGGGAAGATAATGTTAAAGTTACAAAACTGTTTCGAATTCCCGCCCTCTCCTTAACATGAGCGCGCGCGAATGTGTTGCGTCTCATTCACTCATTTCCTGTCCCTTTTTTCCATTCATACATTCAAGCAGTTCCGCCATTACCATTAAACAAGTTAGCGTTCGCTCCGCCAACTAAAATCATTTAACATATAAAACGTGCAAAAGTCGACTTAAAAGTTTACTGCCGGTGGAGATAAACATTCCATCACCTCACACCATTGTGGAGAAGGAGAATTGGGGGCCCCCAGGAAGCGCGTGAGCATAAGCATCTTCCGACCATCATCAGACCTGCAAAACTGTGAGTCCCATTCCATTTACCTTTCCACGATCAAACATATTAGATACAGTCCATTTGCTTTAACATATTATCAAAACCTAATCAAGTTGACTACTGAGTTGACACTTGAGTATCTACTAGGGACTAGTATAACAGTTACTTCCGTTTAGCCTACATTTGTTTCGGAAATTCTTGAGCTCTGATTTGAAATCCGCATTTATAAATCTACACACGAATCTATTACCTATCTAATTTATGGAGCTCTATATTCATGGTTTTACGATTACAATCAAATCAAGCTTTATATTAGGGTTTCGATGAAACGACGGACATATTGTAGGATGTAGGATAGCGTTATGCTATCGTTGCATTAGTAAAACCATAATAGCTATATGCTATTATAGTTTTACTCCCTGGTGAAGAAGCTCTAATGGCTCCGAAACCGGTCGGAAGCGAGTATGGTCCTTTAAATTATACCTATCTACAGTGAGTGCAAGCCTTAGATATGCATTATTATAATTTATCCTAACGATTTTTACTTTGCTATTGTCATGATGATTATATTGGAACCAGTGGGTTTCAAGTCAAAAGTATTTTCAGAAGTGCATAAGTTAATAACACCCATCCGTCGCTGACTTGACCCGTCTGGTAATATTTTACGCAGACCAGACTTTGGTATTTAGATGAAATCTTCGACCCTTCAAAAATCTAATTTCTGAATTCCATAACGATCTAATGAGCTTTTCATGTTTTTAGTGTCTATCTGGCTTTTAGGTACTTAGGAAGTATGTACTACCTATTTATTTCTCATCTCCAACTATTTATACATTAACTTCACTGTGACTTCACTAGCAGCGGCCTGCGGTTTCACGTGGTAGGTAATACCATATAAATAGTATATTTTTCCGGGATAAAAAGTATCCAACCTATAGATATATACTTATACCAAATTTCATCCTAATCCGTTCAATCGTTACGGAGTGGAATGTGAACAAACACACTTATCTAGTGTGTAGTTACTTACACACTTATGCGTATAAGTGTGTAAGTAGTTCCACACTTATACGCATAAACTTACGCATTTATAATATCACAAAAATTTGATTACAAAATCCAATTTACCTAATTGTTTGGTTTTTGGATGAACCGATTGAATTGGATCTATCTAAATAAATCTCGTCGAGCTAGCAATTCAATTAAAAAGGTACATATCAGGGTATATTTGATAGAATAAAATATACCTAATAGAGTTAGCAACAATATGACAGATTTGTTTTGTTATTTGTGCAGACAATGTCGCCTCTACTAGGAGCGCTACTCCGGTGGCGCCGCGAGGCGACCGCTGCAGATGAAGTTGAGGAGATGTCCTCCACCACCGAAAACATTGGTAAGCATTGATTGCCGTCATTGGTTTATTAGCCTACAGTTAATTTTATCTATATAGAGCAATATATATGTATATATATATATATACCTATATATATATAACTTCTTCTTAGTCGTGCACTCTTGGCAGAGTGGTCGTGGTTACGTGGATGATACACGGAAGCTCCTCTCTGTCGTCGTCCCTTCCCAAGGCTCCAGCTCGTCTTGCAATGCTTCTCAATTTCTGGCGGTTGGTGGCATTGCGAGTACACTGTACCACTGCACTGTGGGCTACGCGGCGTTTTTTAATAGGTCGGTCCAGCGAGTTGGTCTTCGACCAGGACTACGCTTGCCTTTCACTTGGCCCTGCAGTACAAGTCTCTCTATCGAGTTCTCGTTTCTGGAGATATACCCAAAGAATTTCAAAATTCGTAACTGCACAATCGACGATACTCTATCTCGTATGTGAAGCTCTTTGAGGATCGATTTATTGGTGCGGAACACCGACCGCGGTATTTTCAACAGCCGCCTCCAACACCACATCTCCAGCGCATCGATTCTACGGCGATCCTGCAGTTTCAGGGACGTTTCGGCCCCATAAAGAAAGATTGGAAAGACGAGACACTTCATGAGAAGAACCTTTGTGTTCTCGGTTATAGGCCTGTCTTTCCAAGATTTGGAAGCCGTTCTACTGCCAACCTCGTGATAGCGCATCGTCGTCTAATCTTGTCTTCGCAACCTCCAGAGTTCGAAATGGTAGACCCGAGGTAGATGGAGCTTTGTACCACTTTACAGATTGCTACGCTCAGTACTCCGGCAGCGTTATGTCCTGCTTGATCTACTATCATTACTTTCGTTTCAGACTCGTGGTTTCCAGATGAGTCAGAAGCTCTTCTAAATCTTCTTTCGTTTGTGCAAGAAACGTAGTATCATCAGCATATCACAAGTTATTTATCACGCGTCCGCCCACCGAGATATTCTTATTCCACCCGTCTAAGACAATTTGCATGATGTACTCTGTCTAGGTATTGAAAAGCTGCGGCGAATCATCCTGATCGAACCCCAGACTCTGTTCTTGAATTTTTCTGAGAGAACACTATCTACTCGTACTGCTGCAGTGCCATCCTCGTAAAGTCGTTTGAGAAGGAACACTAGATGATGTGGTACTAGTTAATATGTGTACCTAGCCTACGTTTACAAGATTTACAAAAAAAAAAACAAGATTTAAGTGTGGTCGTGAATTGAGAGTCATAGGGGATATGGACTGCTCAGCAAGTAGTTATTGTGCTATAGGAATTAACTGCAACAATTATTTTTCAAAATTTTATTCGTGTCTGATTTTTCTCGCTGACTTATAAATGTGTCATAATATTCAGCAGGCGAGTCAGTATCTCCGGTATGGAGTACTGCGGTGCCAACGACGCAGGAGTCCATCAGCGAGAAAACGGCAGAGATCGCGACGAAAATCGGCATGGAAACATGGCAGCTGGTCGCTATTCTAGTCGGTAAGGAATATTTATTTTTATTTCCTTTGGTAGTTTTAGTATTAATTTGTTGGTGCGGTCTAACAGTGGTGTTTGGTGGTGGTCGTGCGATTAACTTCAACATAATATTTACTCAATTAAGTAGTCTAGTTCTGTTTACAGTACCATTGGACTAAAAAATCCGCTGGTAACTTGAATAGAATAAATGAGAACAATAATTTCAATAGCCCTGATGAGAGTTGCTTCCTACATAAAAAAAAAGAAAGAAGAAAAATAATCTTATAAGAAAAATATAGATATTTTAAATATATAATCTTTTAAAATATTATATATTTTAAACACCACAAACTTTTTTAATTTGGCCAACTATGAATTTTTTAATAGTGGTATTATGTATACGCAGGGGTCGGTGTTGTGGTGCTTGGAATATGTTTCTGCTGCATCAGGCGATGTTTCCGCAAGAGGCGGTCCAAGGATGGCAAGAAAGGCATGAAGGGTGTCGATCTCAAATCCGTCCAACTTCTAGGTTCGGCATACAAGGAGAAGGTAACGTTTCGTAAATTTAGATATCAATTTTGTATTCCAATCAGAACTAATCATCAAATACTTGGCTTCCGCCTCAACTGATCAATAACAAGAAGAACCGAAGTTGTTATTAGAATAACCTTCAAACGAAGGAGTAACATAAATGTTGAACGATTGACAGTAGAGAGCATAGGTTAGCTGAAAATATCATTTCAATACCAAACTATTATTCATTACAAGCTGATTTTCCAAGAATAATAAATGTTTACATAATATATAAGTTTTCCAGAAACAGTAGAACATGTAAATCACTGGCTATAGTTACCATTTACTAATAAGAAATATAATATTCATGTGAAATTTGCCGTGGGACGTGCATGTAGGTTCAGCCTGACATGGAGGAGCTCACGGAGAATGCAGAGGAGCCGGACGATGGGGACTCTAAGAAGGAAGAACAGAAGTTAGGGAAACTGCAGTACAAGGTTGGTAAATATACTTCTATCAAACCGCGGAGGATGACGACCCACTAGACGCACTATGCTTGGTGCACCGGACACGAGGTGTGGCAAATTACCTTTTCAAATCCTATACACAACCCCCAAATACACATCACTGTAAAACCATTAGCGCTTACTTTTATCCTATTTCATCACTAACACAACCTGAATAAATCAAGCTTTCACTCCTGATACAAAAAACCCCGTAGAGGTCCTCATTCTTCGTCTCATCGTAGCACTTCGTATTGTAAACATAATCATTACTTTGCGACTCGTTAAGCCATTTATGACTTCACAGATCGTAAAGTAAGTAGACCTTTAGTGTTGGATTTCAATCACAGCCAGTTTACCTTCATTAAGTGAATCATGAGTTACAACTATTAAAAATTTTACTGATCAATTTTGTGGTTTGCAGCTCGAGTATGACTTTAATAGCAACAGCCTGGCTGTTACCGTGATTCAAGCCGAGGACCTACCTGCCCTGGATATGGGCGGCACGTCCGATCCTTACGTGAAGGTTTACCTTCTCCCTGACAAAAAGAAGAAATTCGAGACAAAAGTTCATCGTAAGACATTGAGCCCCGTCTTCAACGAGCAGTTCGTATTCAAGGTAAGTAAAAATTGGTCATAGATTGTGGTTATTGCGGGTTACTTGTTACTAAATATGTGTTTATGTCCAGAACGTGCCGTATGCTGATGCCATGAACAAAACTCTAGTGTTTGCGATCTTCGACTTCGATCGCTTCTCGAAACACGATCAGATCGGTGAGGTGAAGGTACCGCTGTGCCAGGTGGATTTGGCACAAACCATCGAGGAGTGGCGTGAGCTTCAGAGCGTGGAGGGCGAAGGCGGGCAGGTGCGCTTACACTCACACATTATAGGCTCCACTTATACCAACCACCTTGAAAACACCCAGTCAAATGTAAAAACTGTAAATTATAAGTACGGTCATTGAGCTGATGAAGCTGATGACTCCACATGCTTTTGAACAACATACTACATCTTATTTACATGATTACAAGCTATCAAGCAAATCACTCATGTTGAAGACTGTGTAATATAATCCAAGCTTTACTTTTCAGCACTTGACACATCTAGATTTGATGTGAATGCCTTAGCTTAGGTATTTCATATAGATGTTATTACTCAAAAATAATACTTTCCAGGTAAAGAGAGAGTAGTAGTTTGTTAATAATTATATTCATAATGGGCCATAAACAAAATATTGTACGGTAATAAAGTAACGAAGATATTGAAAAATTCTAAATGTTGCACAAAATCCCAATTGGTGACGTTAACCAAGTAGTTGACAAAACACCCAGGTCACATCAACAGACGCTACACATATTTTTTAAAGTATATATAGCAAATACCTGACTAATAAGGCACATAAAATGTCACATACCTACTGAATACTTCGTGTACACAGGAAAAGAACAAAATAAAGAACCTATTTTATACTTTTTCTTAGCTTAGGCTAGACTGACAAAACACGCAAACTACAATTACAATACGAATATAATGAATAACATTATTTACCTACATACCTAGTAAGTATAATATTTTAATTTCTGAAATCGTATCATTGTTAGATATGTGTTTTGGCAGAAAAGCATTATTTTTGATAACATACTATTCTTTCAATAAATATGAAGTGAATATAAAGAGCAACCATTTTAGTAAGTAATGCTTTGCTGGTTAGACAGAGCTCGAACCTCATAAATCCCTTCACGTCCAGTCATATGTAATTGAAGTAGTCATCGTTACGTAACAGACCTCATAATCATTGAAAGAATGGTAACAATTTTTAAAATTTTACTGCACTTTTTGAATAGAGGAACCTTGACCATGTAACATTGTCATGAAATAAATCATTTCATATCACATGACGTACATACCGAAATCAGCGCCGCAAGGCATTGCACGGGAGTCAAGGCACCTCAATATTATGGATTGAGTATTTATTTTTCTGATAAAAAATTAATTTCGACAGCAAAAATGTATTTACTTGGTTTTTCTCTTTTTCTCCATATTTTCTCTGCTCTGCTTGGCTGTGTTTGATTGTGTCCTGAACAATCTTGCATGCCGCTTCAAAAACGAAATGATCATTCACGTAAGTATTATTTGAGACACATCGAAATTAATTATACATTGGATTTTTTAATTTGATACTGCGTGGTACTTAGCCAAGTGCACAAACACGGTTAGTCATTGTATTAACCTGAATATTTTTAAGATACAAAACAAGTTATACAAATGATTGGGTTTTCATCGAGAAGCTGCATTTGATTGATAAACTTAGGATGGCAGGAAGCATTGTTAAAACATTACCAACCCATGTTTTGATGAGCTAAATATCACCTTTACCTGAAGTCATGTCATACCATGTTATTTTTGTTTTTATTTTATGATTATCCATCCAACACTTTATTTTTCTTTGATATTGCGGCTGGGGAATGTTGCATGCTCGTCATGTGTTGTGTTTTTGTGTTTCCCTGACTTGACATTTTTCTAGCGCCATCTTCTGAATTAGAAATCTCGCTGAGAACAAATGACAACTCAAGGAGTTATAAAGCATTCATTTCGTCGTAATTTGCTATTAAATGTGATAAATCATACCAATCACGAAGAGTACATTGGTTCGTACAGTACAAGATTAAAAAGTTTTACAAAACTTAATATATATTTTTTTACAGCTTATTGCAATCAACTTCCTTGTTTCAGTTTTTTCTTCTTCTAATTATTGTTTCACTTAAAACAATTCTACATATATAGGTGATTTTTATCAATATGTTACAGGTACCCTGAATAAGGATTGCCCTTGACCTAAACGTAAAATCTTTTTTGAACCAATGTATACTCTGCATGGAAGTAGCAAATTGGTGTAAAAGTATACTAGGGCATGTCGGTATCGTACTAAACAATACCATTTAATCTTCACTTGTGCATTTTCAATACATTAATCAGTTTGAACATTGCGTACAACACAGTGTTTTTAAAGATTACAATTTTTCGTACTCTACATCTTCGTTATACAAAATTGGTTATAATTGGTTATTGATTATGGCATAATTATCGAAAATTAAATTAAAATACAAATATTTTATTATCACCTTAAGCTCAACGTAATAATCAATAAGGCTGGACCATTTTGGAGCCTGCATTGCGGATTCAAGAAGGTCTTTTAGAGAAGGTTATGTAAAGATCGAAGCACATAGTTTGAATTGGGTAAGGTTATATGTATAACCCTACCGATTTCGACCGTGCGCTTCGAGATCTGCATAAAAATGACACAACCCTCGTTAATATTACAAAACTACAAAGGCTACAAAATGGATCACTCTTCACAGAGTTAAGAGAGGTTAATTAATACTGCAAACTTTATTTTTGTTTTGCGCAGCTATATTTTTTTTACGCAACTTAAATGAAGTTTGTCAATTAAAGTGAGGTTTATAAGCAAGGTCATAAATGATGGTAAAGAAACGAATGATTGCTAAAAATAAAGACATACTTCCCATTACAATACGGAGCATGAAATATATAACATTTTACACCATAATCAGCAAGCATATTGTATTATATTATTCCGCTTTATAACATTTCATTGTATTTTTTATTTAATGTATGTTAACTTTATAGTGTAATAATATTTCTTTCAACGCACCCTATAGTACATGTATGTATGTAAATGTATACTTGATTGTACATCGTATCTCACATGTAGGTACAAGTAGAAACTGCTAAAGGTGTAGAGTATTTGGTAGTTACAATTACTTAATACTTCATAATATTTTCGTATATTTTGCAATTCAATAAAACCTTTAGCAAATTTTTTAGTTAATGTTGTTTTATATGTATATAATTATGTATGGTATATGTTAGCTAATTGCGATCTGTTTCTAAAATGGTTGTAGGTTTGGAATAGGGCACACCTTTTCTGTCGTAATGTGATATGACACAAATTTTCGTCCGTCGCAACTCTGGAGAGTTCATTTTAGGTTGCGTTTTGTACATATAATGGTAGGTCACGGTGATGCAAAAGATCTTTATGCAACTCAATACTTTGATGATCTGAGCTGGGTGTAACAAACAAAATAAAATTGGCGTCATTTCGGCAACAGATCGTAATAATCAACACTCGTTATCTTCTATTATACAAACCAACCTATATTATTATATATTTCAGCGGCAAGAACGCTTCATTTTAGGTTTTTTTTATAAATATCGTTGTATATTTATTTGTGCGTCTAGATTGTGTTAAGCCAATGTATTATGTATCGTGTTTCATTTATTTTTATTAGATGAAATGACATGGGCTAAAACGTTATATGTAACGCAATGAAAGTGTTCGTCAAATGTACGTATGTCTAGATGCAATATACTATTTTCGGAGCTACAATGTTAACTGTTTATGGGCTATACCTTCCAAGCACGTTGTTCGGCATAGAATTTCAGCTTTTATAGCTAAATGTCAGATAAGATATTAATCAGCGTTTTTAATTTTATTGATTGGTATTAAAGTGGCATGCTGAAATTCTGTGACGCTGTACCAAGAACCATAAACATGCTTTTAGGTGACTACACGGTGCTAATGTTATGTTCATTTTTTTATTTGGTGTAACGAGGTTTTGCGTGCCCCGACCCGCCCTAAGCCGCCTTATTTATGGCCCGTATTATTTCTATGTTTTACAGTAAGCTTTCACACCCGTTCTCTGAACGCTCTTCCTTACAACTGATCCTCTATATATCTTCCATTATCATATTCAATGTAACTAGTTAAAACTATACTTAGTTTTTGAAACTTAATATTTTTAGCATTGACGTGTTTTACATTTACGTCACAGATAGACTCTTTACAAATCCCTGTTAAAATATTTTTATATGCAGTGGCACTATAAATAAATTCGTATGATCAAGTAATTAAATGAATGATGATAACAACAGTGAGGATGTGACTCGTTTAAAATATATTTTTACGGGAATAACGTTTTTAGACGCAAATTTATTTTACCATATGTGCATTTCAGGATAACAAGTTGGGAGACATATGTTTCTCATTGCGTTACGTACCGACGGCTGGAAAACTCACTGTGGTAATTTTGGAAGCCAAGAACCTGAAGAAAATGGACGTCGGCGGCTTATCAGGTAAAGTTTTGTACATGTTATACATAAACCTAACTAACCACTATCTTACTCAAGTCTATAACGATTTATCTACTTAACACATCTGATTTCACAGGGTTTGTGGTACTTTACTTCTGTAGGTATATTACAAATCAGTTTATCTAACGTAATTCTGTAACTGTAAATTAATATTGTGCATGGTCTAATTTTAACTCACGAATAACATTCAGTATAGGTACAAAAGGTATGCATTACTTTATTTTAGGTTTTGCTTTTTTATTGTATCATGTGTATACATGATATCCTTACATAATGTAAGTAATTAATATTATTTACCTTCCGTTCCAATTAAATCTTTAGGCCAGAGCTCTCTTTCACACAAAAAATATAGACAGTTATCTTTAGAAAACTGTTGCCAATGTTTTATAGTAGTTTATCGTTGCCAAATGATTATTTTTTTATTTTGGCAAAAGGAGAATAAAATTATCTCCATAAAAAAAAATTATTCTTATTGGTCAAATTAGAAAAATGTAACATGCAATGTTTTAAAACATTGGCATTGTTTATTCTAAAGATAACTCCTTATTATATTTTATTTTCCTTTCAGTGGTTTTTGTATCTTCTAAATTGTTTTAAAATGCATTCATAATGTTCAGAAAGCACATTATTACCTTTACCAGTATTTAATTTGGCTACCGTACTCGTAATTGAATTTTTCAGATATTTATTTTTGGCTCCTAGGCGTATAATGGTTATTAATAATGAGTGTCAATCACGTATCTACTTACATCATTATAGCATTGCACACAAATATTTTTTTAAGTTTATTATTACTTGACCTTATCGTCTTTTATTCGTATTCTTTAGACTTAATTTAAGTTAATAGATCTATGTAATTTCACGTTTTTGTCTTTTTCATATCCTGCATCTGCGGTGGCTGATAACAGATCCGTACGTAAAGATAGCACTCATGCAAAACGGCAAACGTCTCAAGAAGAAGAAAACGAGCATCAAGAAATGCACACTGAATCCCTATTACAACGAGTCATTTACTTTTGAAGTACCATTCGAACAAATACAGGTGCGAGCCGAGATTTATACAAAATTCGATGTTGCAGCGCACGGCTTTGACAACGAGAATGAAGAATACCAATACGAATTTCAAAAATACCGAAACCGATATTTGAGTCTTCTTCACTCAAAATTGTCTATTCTGTGCGCGACTTGATGTTGTGTACTAATTGTTGTCAGTATACATTGGTGGTAGGTACACCACTTGCATCCAAGCCAATCCTGATCCTATAAGCATCGATTTATTTTCAGTGTTTGAATGTTCCGTAACATTAAAACACGTTTCATACATTGTTAATTTGCTGTATGAGATCATCATGGTTAAAATTATTTTATGCAAATTAAAACCTTGTAATCAGAATCATCATAATTCTGTTATGTAAGAGTAGCAAAAAATTAATTAGTCCTTATGTTTTTATTTTTTTTGCGTTATTTGTCTTCGTTTTTAGCATAGCTGATACTACAGTAGAGTTTTTAAGATGTTTGGCTTCAACCCTATGACGCTTTCTCATCTGTCTTAACTCCTAAGTCTATCAAATCCCAACAACCTCTTCCTCCCTTATATTGTTTAGAGCCACTGTCGTTACATATTTCAAAAAGAATATGTTGATCTTCATTTGTAACTAGGTGTTTCGTATGAAGATTTTCATGTTTATTGACATTTGTAACTATGTTAGCTTCATTCAATATATTTTCCCCATCCTGCAACTAAGTGGTGTTCGGCAATCTCCCCTCGTGACTGCATTGCAATTTGGTGACTTCAAATTGTAATTACTTATGGTTTAAGGAATCCAGTTCCTCGTTCTTCTTCATTAACTCTGTTGAATAGTTCTATTTTTTGTTTCTCTTATTTCCGGTTATGTGCTTAGTCCCTTTACTTTATTTATTGGTCTGAGGTATGTATTTCAACTATATTATTCGTTTACGATTCTGCATCTATGGTTATATACTTTGTTGTGTCTTGTTGCATGTGCCATGTCTTGACAACAATATAACTGCTTTGCAATAATTGTTAACTGTACAAAAGTTATGAAACGTAACTACGTAAGTACGAAGTTATCTTTGAAAATTACTTCCTTTGGAAACTTCACGGAAACAGTATTTGCAATAGAGTGATTTCACGTTACATAATTTAATTATTAGAATCAACTGTCATTAATTTTACAAACGTAATTACCATTACCTGTTTGTATGCTGCAAAATGTATATACAAAATTACATTCAATTTCTCTACTTACTTTGCTTTCCACTCTATTGATATTAGAGTTTTTCACTTTTTGGTAAATCACATTTAAACTTTATCATTTTAAACATAAAGTACTAAAGCACTATGTCGCTCAAACAATCAGCTAAATTTATTTCTAATCACTTTTCAAATAACTAGACTTCTAGTCAGAGCTTTATTAACCACATTATCGTGATTTCAAATTATCGTGTTTAGATAAATCATAATTTCATAGCGATTTTCGATTTAGACTTTGCGAATTTTATCCTTGACTAAAATGTGATTTGCGCTTCAGAAAGTGAATCTAGTGGTAACGGTGGTGGACTACGACCGCATCGGTACGTCAGAGCCTATCGGCAAGGTGGTGCTCGGCTACAACGCGTCCGGGACCGAGCTGCGTCACTGGTCCGATATGCTGGCTAGTCCGCGGCGCCCTATCGCACAGTGGCACACCCTAAAGGACCCAGAAGATGGAGAGAAGAAAGATTAAAAGAAGCACTTCAGTAAGTAATTTTCCCTATACAATTATAAAAGCGATGGTACGCAGCGTCCAAAGAATCAAAAAGACGTACCAAGTCCGAAATATCACGCTGCGCTGGCACCGCTGATAATGGTATAAAAGCGGTGATACGGAATTAATGTAAGGTTCGGCAAGTGGCCAGCGTATACCGAGATAAATATGCCAAGAGAGTCGGGGAATCGAGTCGTTTCAGGTTGTTGCAAGTTGTACAATGAGGTAAGGGAGCTACCCTAACCCAGCATTGGAATAGTCTAAGGTCACACAAAAAATATGAATACTATCAAATGATAGTTCATCGCACTTAGTACTTGATTAACTTTAGCATTTTTTCAACGGTTTCAGGACCAGATCAGTATCCAAGATGAAGATGCAAATGCGAATAACAGACAAGACAAAGACAGAGTCGAATTTTTCAATCATTTAAATACCTAGATGGTTATTTTTTGTGTAGTTGCTTAGGTTATATATAAGAGCTACATTAAAGATTTACACCTACGTATTTACGTTTTCTGTTTACATATTTTATAATTACCATAAATAAATAGGTTTAAATAAGTTTTAAAGTATATTTATGTTGCTTATATTAGTGTAAATGAATTTTCACCGCCTTGTTTTACAATAACATAATTAACCTAACGAATCTAAATTATTACATATTCAAGATTGTCTATTTATTTGAATTACATTTACATACTGTATCAAGCTTTAATATCCTCATTTATTATTGTGTCCAAATACAGGGAACTTAGTATGAAGTCTATTCATGAAAATACTACAAAACATAAACAATGCAATATGGTTACTAATGAATTGTCGATCTCACTGTTTCCATAAATAGCTCCATACTATTGGACGCGTTATTTTTAAAAACTCATCATAATTTTATTATATTAATGTGGGACTAGATTATCTGTTCTATGCCTATTTTCTTGGTAAATACTCGAAAGTCGTAAAATTGTTATAATAATGATTGGGCAATATGTGTGTGAAGCGTGTGTAGAATTTAAAACAGTCTACATTTTGTTTACTTTTATCAAACTTTTAGCTCTTGTTGTCTCATGAAATTCTAATTTATTTTCATAATGTTTATGAAAGTAATGTGAAAATCTGCTTATGGGGTGTATTGGTGTAGGTTAATTGGCATTTTCAATTTTAGTTTAAAAGAAGCGATCGTTGTGGCTGAGGATTTCAACAAAACCCTTATCTATTGTCTACCTATTAACTACCTACCTGTTTAATGCTATGTAAATAAGTTGAATCCTGTTAAAAGTACTACATTCTATTTTACTATACATAAGTGTTAAAGTATTGATATCCATTTATTATAAACTAAATTGTGTTCCTCCTGAGATGAGAATCATTAATTTATATTATTTAGCTCAGTGTTATCTTATGTTTTTTATTTACATAGGCATTTTCTTTTCTAAGGAGGAACATTAGGCCTATAACATAGGTATCTTAATATGTGTTATTTTTAGGCAAAACAACTTTAAAATTAATTAAAATTGTAAGTCCCGTAGCTTAGTTACTCATTATTTTTTTATTTTTTTCTGTGACATCTAATTCCATGGATAAGGAAATGGCCATTCGTTTACATGTGATATAATCGAAACTAGTCATCATATGATCAAGATTTATCGAAACCTCATTCGCTTCCCATCATTAATGAATATCAGGTTACAGTTGCCTTCTGTTTACTTCGTCATTAGAGATTGCTTTCAAGCATTTGGAATATGTACCTACGTATTTAGTAATTGTTAAGATCCGATCATACTTGCATAACTATGATACCTTCGTATCTTACTAACGCTTGACTGTTGTTGATCTCAAACGTATAATTATGTTATTGTGTATATACCTACTATAATCACATGTTAAACTTCACGATCACGTAATATGTATTCTATAGAAGTAAAAGGAAAGGGCTTCATGTAGAAGTGCACCAACACGAATATGTAGGGATAGAATTGTGGTTCATGTACTGTATCTAACAATAAATTAAATAATTAATGTAACATAGGTTGTATTTTTAGCAAGCTGCAACAGATTCATTGTCAGAGGGCGCAAAGTACGAGTACCTAATCAACATGTTTATGTAGATATAATAATTATATTTTGTTTTACTTACCAAATTACTAGATTTTCAAATTTCAAGCTTTGCATAGAAAATATTTATAAGTCTAGTACTTATTATTAATATTATTTCAAAATTTAGAATAAATTGGTTCACTTTGCTCAGTGTTTGAAAAGCATGTGAAACAAAAGTAGGCAAGGAAAAGTTCCATCAATGGCTAAAATCCAGCTAATAACAGAAGATGGTACTTTGGGATCGAAAATGTGTTGGCTGCTATGGATCTGTTGCTATTACACTCCAATTTAAAATCTCGGGTCGTAAGAGCGGTCGAGCCTCAGTAGAATTGACAATATAGACATTCCAGATGCTATTTATTATAACATTTTATAATATTGATAAGGAAACACGAAATAATGTGAATAATCGCTAGTGTAAACTAAGGTAAGTTTATCATTAACTGCAATACCTACAAGTCAGAATATAAAATGGTAACGTTCAAAGAAAAAATGACACAAACTTAGCATTTCCTTAACTCGACTGGCTTTAATTTATAATCAGCAGTAAAAGTACCGTATTTTACATGAAGTATTGTCACAGATGAATAGTCTGTGAGTATCGTACTTGCACTGCAGCATTGCAAGTAAGTACGGTATTTTACCGATCGATAAATTAGAAATTTGCTGTCGAAAAACCAGATTTATCGGTTCGAAACATTGTACTTGACATATTTTGTTTATTGTATTTTTTTTTTTTTTAATGTCAATTTTTGATTTTTTGGCTAAAATATTTGCGGTGCTGCACCTCGTTTTGAATATCAATAGATCAAAACCCTGTGCAGCAACGCTGCGCAGCTTTATCTCCTCATCCTGATAAATTAGACGAAAACTAATTTTATCAAATACCTATACAATATACATAATTAAGTACATTGGACGAAAACAAATTTTACTAAATATCCAATGCACATAATTAGTAAGGCCAAATATCAACGTAAATTTAATGCAATATGGACATTAAAGACATCTTGTTCTGTAGATAGTTTAGCTTAATAATTGAATTACTTAAGGCTTCCCTGATTCTCGCTATCTCATTCGCACATTTTCAAAATGTTTATAAATTAAGAATTCAAGAAAACAATAAAAAAAAACAATTTATAAAAAAAATAAAAGAACAGGTAAAATCTTCAGAAACCACTGACAATATTTTTCAGCAATTTTCGTGTTACTATTTTTTTATTTTGGCGAAGGAGTTTTTTTAAAATCTCAAACTGAAAAACCTTTTTTTTGGGGCCGTTCAAGTATTACGTAAGCAGATTTATTACAATTATTTACCCCCCCAACCCCCTTGTCAGCAAAGCTCTTACCCCCTCCCCCATGCTTACGTAAACATTTTTCAATTATAAATGTTTTTTTTATATATTATAATTATAATGTTAGAATTATAATTTTAAAAATAAGAAAATAGATTTAGGATAGAGATTAGATTTTACTGATACAGTATTCAACATAGAGTAAGGGACAAAAATATTATAATCTTAGGAACATAACAAACTTATTTTAAATTTTTGGTACACATATTAAATTCAAATTAACAGTCTTCAGTCCATGAAACCCGAATCCATGATTCTAAGTTGGAGGGTTGCCATTCGTGTAAAATAGTAAATAACTACCGATGACGTAATCATCATCTAGACTCCCCTACCCCCCATGTCATCTAAAGTAAGCAAAAAAAAGACCCCCCACCCCCCCATAGTGCTTACGTAATACTTGAACGGCCCCTTTCTTCTCCTTCGCCATAATAAAAAATATTAACATGAAAATTGCTATAAAACATTGTGAGTGTTCTTAGCCTCCTTTTTTTTCCTGTGTCGTCTTTATATTTTAAAATTTTGATAAAGCGCGAACGAGATAACGAGAATCAGGGAAACCAGCCTTTAAGAAATAAAATTATTAAGTAAATTTTTGAACTATCTAACAGATCAACACATTTTTAATGTCTAAATTATAAGTATTGATCTGCTTGACAAAATGTGTTATCAAATATTTGCTACGACCAAAAAAATGGTATTTAATTATTATTAAAATGCTCTTTATTTAATATCTAATTAAGTACATAAATAAGAATCTGGTGTAACCTTGCTGGAGTCTGAGCTAACTTGTGTCATTTTAGTTTTAGAAGATAAATAATAAAATGGAAAAAAAGAGTACAAAATAGTACAGAATTTTTCATTGGCTGGAAGGGAGACATCATAATTAATAATTCATTTCATTAATTAAGGCCCTTCGTCACGTCTTTGAAGATGTAAGAGGTAAGGACACGGCGTAGTACAAGTGGCGCGTTGGTGAAGGTTTCTTCACTAGGCCACTTGCGTAAGGGAAATGTCTGGAGCTCATACCTATGTGGGGTTTTCTAAAAAGTATGAACAGTCCGTGCGCGAGTTGAATACAGTCACCACTTATTAAAAAGCCTTCGAAAAGTCAGCATTCAACTCTCGCGTGGTGTATAATTATGTTGAGTCTGACATATGATTAACTCATATTTTTTCTAGATGTAAACTTTCGTTTATCTTTAAATTTGATGTAGATAAAATCTTCAAATCTTCATCTTTTCTGTCAAATTGAGCATATCAAAACTAAAACTTCTTTATAATTTTTCTCATGTTTCGTTGGACAATTTTTTTTTTAAATTCACTTTATCTACAAACGTGCGAGTGAGATAGCCATACAACCCTTAAAACTCATGCATATTGTACTTACCATTATGCATGGGCTGCTTGGGTGGATAAAGACTAAAACCAAACCCTGCCCCCTGATTATGGACGTTCCTGATTGTGTTACTGATCGTGCAATAGCGGGAGCGCGTGTGGTGCAGGTAAGTTAGTAGGAACTAGGTGGCATGCTTTCACAAACGTACATAATAAGGGTGCTAGCTAAAATAAAACACTCTTTGGCAAAGGCATTAAAATGTGGACCAATACATTGTGCCATACAGCAGAATTTCAAATGAGGAATAACGTGTAAACATTGCATGGTGATCCATGCAGTCACGTACCACAATATTTGTCACTTGAAAATGGACTGTATTACATAGATCATAGAGTTCATATTTTAATATTTTGCCTTTAGCCAGATTGGCGATGAGTGTTAAATAGGCCTTAAGTCCGTTGATAGATCTTTCCCTGTAAACAGTTGGTTAATGATTCTGTACTCTTTAAAACTCAATGGACAACTTCACACGATTATTTATACAACCACGGAATGAGATGATTTTGTATTATATCGACCAAGACGTTGTAGGTAATTGTAGAAACAAAACATATTTAATCCAGTTTTGAATGTCACTAAACTTGTAACTTGAGGTGTTATGTTCGGTGCCTGCACATCATACTGCCGGGTGCCGGATGTGTTGTGCTGTTGTAACTTTTGCTGTTTGTTACCCACTTCTTCGCTAACTTAGAAATGTTGATGTGTACTTGAAACATGTTTTATAACAGAGCCGGTAACAAAAATGCAGGGTTGAATCTGTTTTATTGCCTCTCGCACCAAATAGATTTCAACTTTTGTTAACACAGTTGTTATCATAGATTATAATGTATATACCTAACCCTGAAATTGATTATCTAACTTGTCATATCACTTGCCATTTAAATGAAAATCATTGATTCAAAATTGTGTTAAGTGTTTATTAACATTTTGTTCGATTAAAATGTTAGATATTTTATTTTTATTAAAACACTTATTGATTTAAATAGAGTTTATTATAGTAAATGAATTATGTAAACTATAAAGAATGTCTATAATACATTAATTACATAGACAATTTGTTTTACTTATCTCTAAATACCATATTAAATTTTATTTCAACGTAAGTACCTACTTTTGATCACAGTTAGCTACAAAGTTGTTTTTTTATATTTATAGTCACTGTACAACTTAAATTAAGTGATAATTAAGGATCACAATAGCCATGGTCCCAAATGTTCAACATCTATTTATTTTCCTAAAAGGTTACATAAGTTTTAACTTTTCTAATACACTTATACATACATGTATGAAGTTTCTAAATACAGGCTAATTTCGACATTGTCCTTGTATGATTTAGAAATAACAATTTTTTAACACTTTTTTAAATTATAACAATTCATTGATTACCTTAGGTGAGCTAACTGTCATCATAGTACCTCCTTTTCATGGCTCTGTACTTCTTAAGTTTGTAGAGTGCTTCTATCTCCTTCACGACGAATTCGCCGTGTTTAATCATGATCTTTATCTTCTCAGGGTCGTTTTCATCGCTATTTTTTGTAAATACTTTGTGTAATCTTTTCTTAAACAGGTCATAGCCCTGAGGCCACTCTCGACCTAGGTATAGAAGCTGGAATGAGAGAAAAGACAAATTAATTACGTACTTGTCAGCTTTTAAATAGTACTTACCTAGGTAATAATTAAGTTATTTATCAACAGCGATCTAAGACAATCGTCTTTTTGAAGTAGAAAAAGTTTATTTTCGATGATACAGGAGAAATAAGAATGGGATTTAAAGTTTTCTGAATTATACGTACATTTTTGTACAAAGATATCACTGCTTTTCTATGTGGTTGCGACATTTTCCAAATTAATTATTGATAAAAATTTCACAACAAAGTTCAGTTCAGAGTCCAACACGAGAAAAATAAATAACGCAATAGTTGCAATATGTGCCTTGCCTAAACGGCCTATTACTTTTTGTCATTCATCTATGCTTTTTGTTTTATTTCATAATCTCTGCGAGCGAGAAGGCGCTATATGTTTCGTTGTGCAACACAGAGGGATAGATAATGATGCTAGATAGTGCTTTTGTAGCGGGTAATCATGAAACAGGTAAAAAATATTCCTCCAAGGGTAAATAAAATAATAAAATATATATATACAAAATAATCCTTGTAAAATCGAATATGACAAAATGTCCCTTGATCCAAATATTTATTATTCCATATCTATTTTTCTTCTAACTAAAAGCATAAAATTATAATTTCCATAAATACTATTTTCCTGGGCCCCTATTCGGAGAAATGACATTTTATCTCGGTCACTCTCACTCCCATTAAATTCTAAATTAGAAAGACAGTGACCGAGATAATCTCGAGCGCACAGGAATAGGGTCCCTGATCCATATTCCTCCCCTAAAAGTATTTTTTTCTTCGACTTATTGTTTCCCGTTCTTAAAAACATAAGTCCAAATACAGAAAATGGCAGAATGCGATGCCAAGAAGGAAAAAATAATGACAAAATGATGACAGTGACAGTAAAGAAGTTATGGCGTGTTTCTTTTTCTCTTATGTTATGGCTCCACACTTTGTGTATTTAGCCAGTGTCAAGTTCTGTTATATTTTTATGTAAAGTCAAACATTTCATAATTAAAAGAAGTCACATTCATAGTCTAAGTCAAGCAAAGTAAGTCATGGTCAAATGCAAGTCATGGCCCAGTAAAGTGGTGAACACTTTACTTGAGGTTTTTAAGGAGTTTTGGAAGCAAAAATTCCGGCATAATAATTATGTGCATGAAGTAGACAAAGGTATAAGAATACAACTATATTACATATACTTATATTCTTTTTTCTTTAGTCATTGATGAAGGACAACATAACGATTGGGAGAGATTTTTAGCGGGAACGTGAAGAAATCATGGCGCGTCATTCTATTATTTTCCAAAACTTGTGTTATTTCGACTGTTAATATGTAAAATGGTGGAATTTTATCCATTAAGTTTTCGTGAACGTGCACAAGTGTTGTTGAATAGTATAATGTTGTGACACGTGACTCTTCGTGTTGTTTCCAAAACTCCATAGAAACCTCTAGTAAATCTCTCCAAGACTTTACTAGGGCATGACGTGGACTTGACCGTGACTTACTTTGCTTGACTTAGAATGTGACTGAGATTTATTTTAATTGTGGAATATTTGACTTCAATTGAAATATTACAATACTTGACACTGGCTAAATACACAACGTGTGGAGCCAATACATAAGAAGAAAAAAAGATTTTGGGAATTTTGGCGGGAATGTGAAGAAGTCATGTCGCATCATTGTATTATTTTCCAAAACTTTTTCTATTTCGAGTTTTAATGTGAAAAACGGTGGATTTTCATTCAACGGCCTCGCTACATGGCCTGACCTGACATCGTTTGAAAGAGATGGCTGTATATAAGTTTCTGGGGAGCGAAAGGGAGAAGCTATAACCTTAATAGTTTGTTTCTTTTGCTCCCGTGAAATTCAAATCTAGCTGTCCCTTTCACACGATATCAGGTCAGGCCATGTATAGACACCCTTATATGTTCGTGAATGTTCACGAGTGTTGGTGAATAGTATAATGGCATGAAACATGACTTTTCGTGTTATTTCCAAAACTCCATAGAAACCCTTGTAGCATCTCCACCACTTTTCAGGGGCATGACTTGGGCTTGACTTTGACTTACATTTCTATTATTATTGAGTTTGACTATGGCTGAGACTGAAATATTTTACTTTACTTAAATATTACAATACTTGACACTGGCTAAATACACAACAAAAAAACACAAGCGGCCGGTGTAAATTAATGAATATTTTTTTGTACTAAAACTAATAAAAATATTATCAAAGCTATAGACTTGGACGAAACATCATACTGGACAGAGCCATGAGACGTTGCCGCTCCGACGTTCTCATTGTCATGTTTCTCTTTTTATTACATGGATCGTCGCATAGAGTAAGCGAGAGAGCTATTGTAAGATTGGCAACCTCGCACTCTGTGTTCATTTTGTGACCGACTAGTAGGTCATAACATTGCGACCCGTCTTACTCAAAAGTGAAATTAAATAAAAATAACGCTGTGAAGACTTAATACTATCATACATAGTGATATTATGGCGTGTTGTGCTGTGTTTTGTCTATCGAGAACAGCGAAAGGAGGAGTAAAATACCCAGAATTATCATTTCACACGTAACTCTTTTGTAGCGTTTATTACCTAAAATAACCAGTATCAAAGCTAAGTATTCGTTTCACTTAAAGAATGTACATGTTTGAAGTCATACAACTATCACGCGGTGTTATTTAGTAATGAATTTAAGCTTTAATTTAAGATAAATAAATGCATTGTTTTACGTGTTCCTGCTAGTGAAGTACCACTGCACGTTTCAAACATTGTCGATATTTGGTCGATATTTATCTAATAATACTCTTGTAATATCCTACATATACTAAATTAAGTGAAACATGAACCGTTAATTCCTGTCCGCGTTTAATCGGCTTGATACGTATTCTATCGATAATAAATTTTAATCTTTTTGAAGCTTTCGCGGCTACCCATGTCATGGTTACCCAATTAATTAAAATAAAACATTTTGTTATAGGTTTCCAAAATGTCCGGAAATCAGAAATCAGCGGATATAGGCTGTGAGGCGCGAAAACTGGGAGCCACATAAATACTCTCGACTTTGTTGAAAACATTTTGAAAAATCTAGTTTTATGAATGGGCTGTCAATTTAAATACTAGGAAGAATAAAAGAAACTAGGAGACGGTGTAGATACTTATTAACTTTCGTAGTTACTATATATTCGTACTATTTACATGGCAATAACGAGTTTCGATGTTCAATAAAGTAAGTACATATTTTTGCAAACATTGTGAAATTCTTAGTTTTGTACACTTGTGTACATTTTTATCGATAGATTCTGCACTAGTTTTCACTTCCCTACTCACTAAACGCGGCAACAGAAAGTGGACACGCTGCCAAAGCAATTACTATCCAGTATGATGCTAAATCCATGGCTATAGACGTCACTGATCAACTCCGAGCTCTATACCGGATGTGCATAATAATTAACAAAGAAACGCGGGAAATGGAAACTTTGAAAACCTTGGACGAAACATCATACTAAATCCATGTTGAAAACGGTGAGAAAATTTTGTTTGTTGTCATGGTAATAAAGTCTGTCAGTAATCAATAAGTACCAGTTTTTTAGATTTATGAGAATATATTTTGTTAATATGGTGTCAACTTGGTCTCAATTTACTGCAAGACCTTACTACCAAGGGACGTAGTACTCTCTATCTAACTAAAGGATACATTATTTGGGTATTTCCCATAAACTTACGTAAGATTAAAAAACGTTGCAATTCAAGGGCCTGAATACCCAGTGACCACAGAATTCTCTATATATTTAGTATAGAACTGTCCGTATTAAATGTCTTTTTCAGTGACTTGTACCTAACTGGGCAAATATTTGTTAGTTTATTTTGAGAGTAAGAACCAATTCCGAAATGGCTGATGACGAAGATGAACCATTCGCAGGAGAAGGTAATTAATGTTCTATCTGAATGTTATTATTTTGTAAATTAAATAGCTAGTACACCTAAAGGTTACACGGAACGGTGATACTGAGCCAAAAGGAGCTCAATATACCCATCATTGGGAGCAACTTTTATCTATTGAACAAACAAAAAATCGCGGGAAAAAAATTAGATGAGATTAAATAGCAGTCGCGAGTAAATCGGTTTCTTCTAGGCAAGCGTGCTCCATCGTAGGCTGCGCAGACGTTATGGCAGTCAAACGCAAGCCTATACATAATAATAAAAAAAAATGAGCTCCTTATCTTCAGCTAAGCACTCTTTATGCATATGTGCTATGGTCCATGTACAATCAAGTGTACAGTAAGTGCGCCATCAGTCTATGGACGGGGGTATAGGGGTCCATGGGGGTATGGATTTTCTTTAAAAAAACTATCTATGGATTTTAGTTTTTATTCAGCTTTATTTATATTAGTCACTTATTATTGTGTTCTCTAATTATTTGGTAACAAATTTGAATACTGAAATCCTTTAAAAAATATATTAATATAAAATATTTTTTTAAGTAATATTCAACTTATTGTAAAATGAAACCGATTAATTTTGGGGAAATGCGGGTAGTCCATATTATAAGACTGTTTCATATATGGCATGTATGCGAGCATCATTGATTGGTTTCCGACTTGCTTTGCAATGTCGTCTGACTCACTGGCTGGTGGTCTGCCTCTATGTCGTCGCTCGTTTCGCGGGTAGGGTAGGTTCTGAATCAGTTCTAAAGGTAGCAAATGTTTCATACATAGTAAACTCTTAATTACGTTTTGTACCTATTAAGTATTCAGCGTCCTCTTAGTAAACGGTGAAAGTTCTGCGATCCGCAAGCCGCCTGCCAAGCGTGAGGATTATGGCAACCCACCCCTTTTCCAATTGGGGTTGCCTTTGTTCGACAGTGGTCATCTTGACTGATGATGATAGTATGTACTTACCTAGTGTAGATATACCTGCCATTCAATTACGTCTATCACTACAGGAGAAGAAATACAACAGGATGAAGAAGAAGTACACGAAGAGGCAGTAGAAGAGGAAGAAGCTGAGTCCATCCTAACAGTATATGACCCGGACGATTTCTTTTCTGGTGCCGTTAACTCTTTGGACTCGACGATACCTTTGGATTTTCTCGAGTTTGAGTATCCTTTTATGTAAATAACGTAATATTTAACGTAAATGTATTCTGTGGCGTAGAAAGGAAAGGCCCAGGCCGTGATCAGTAAGGACGTCCGACGACGCTCGATGACATTTGCAGCATACTTGTAATGTCATAAGGCGAGGCTTCGTCTAATAGCGGACGTCTAACAGCTGATATGATACAACGAGGGAAGGTCGGGAATGAGGGGCGGTTTCACTCCCAGCCCGCCACAAACGTAGTCCCCATAATTATGTAGGTATGAACCTATCCGTAGAAAGGGGGGATTTGTGAGTTCCTTCTCCCAAATATTAGATCATTATTTTTGGTCGTTCAAGCCGTTCAGGTCGGTATTCTTAGCTGGAGCTTAAAACAATTACACAAGCGCGCAGCGCACTTCGCGCTTGTTTAATTACTCGCTAACCTCGAGAGCGAGTCCCGGCTACCTGCCTGGCTGTATCTATCAACATTTCCTGAACGAGTCAGGTATTCTTACGGGTACAACTGCCACAAGTACTTCAATCTATGCGCGTGCGACGAGACGGTTGTGTGCTGGGCGGCCGGCAGCATCGTCACATTCATGGACGTCGAGACCAAGCAAACTTGGTTCCGCAGGAGCACCACCGGCGGCACTGTCGGGGCCGTTTCAGTAACATCTTATATTCTATACCTTAGAATTATTAGTTAACGGCCATTGTGCTACAACAATGCTGTGATTCAATTTTTCAAATGTTCATATATATTTCTGTGGGAAGTGGGTAGGTATGTACCTACTTTGGCGTAATCTGCTTGATATCGGAATTTTCCTTAGTCGTACAGGAAGGACCCTAACTACCGTATCGCCATAGCGGAAGCGAGGGAGAACGAGCGCGAACCCTTGATACTGCTCTACACCTGGCCGCAGATGGAGATCGACGCTGTTCTACGCGATGGAACCACTAACGCCTATTCAATTCTCGATTTTAGGTAAAACGAGCTATGCACTTTTACTTTCTTTAGTGAAATATAGGTACGGTTTTTTCTTATAGTCTGTGATTAGCAACTTTGCAACCTTATCACCATAGAGCTGATTTATTTTTGGACACATGCCTTTATTATTTTTTTAAAAATCGGTAGACGGGTATTTTGTTTATCTTTTAATAATATTACTTGTCTTATCAATAAATACTTCATGTTTGATTCTTCATAGCTATAAGATCAAATTAATACTGTCTATTTAATGTCATCTGAAGCTTGTTTATGTCTGTTTTCTCAGAACACACAGAAAATAAATGTCAATTCAATCTTATTCCTTGTTTTTTTTTAACTATAATATTCATTTTTTGTAGAAGCGAGTCTTCTTATTAAAAACATTTTCTGAAAATCTGAGGAAAATCGCTTGTGTCTTCAGATAATATACATTTTATAAAAATCTTCTAAATGACATAAAAAGTCAAGAACGGTCAAACTTAGAGATCTAACTTGGGAAAAATAATAAAAATTGATATCATGAAAAAGTTGCAAATGTATCGAGGTCCGGCCATAGCCGGCCAGCGTCCTCTTAATAAACGATGGTTGGTTGAGGTTGCCATTATGGCAACCTCCCACTCAATAATTACGGGAGCGGCTTCTTCCAGCAGTGGATGTCTAAGAGCTGATAGGAAGACTTACGTTCTCATAAATCAATTACTCGCTTGAGAATAATTTTACCAAGATCGGTTCCGCTTTCCGTCGGTTAGTCGTGAAAAAGAAACAAATAAGAATAGACTGATGGAGGATCTGGGTATTCTCGCAGTATAAAATCAGATAAACTTTTAGTCGGTGGAAAGTCTTCCTGCGTCAGATATAGAATTTTACTTCTGTTCCTCTTTTTATTCTCGCAGCTTTTATGCGCCCGCTGACGAAAAATTCGTTATCTGAGGTGGCTTTTAGCGTGACTAATTTAAAGTTTTCACTACTCCCTTAGCACCATTTACCTCATACTCTTATCGCTACAGCCCAGATGGCGAACTTCTTGCCTCTGTCGGGAAGGAACCCGATTACAATTTGACGATATGGAACTGGAAACGGCATAAGATTCTTCTACGCACAAGTGCCTTCACCTTTGATGTGAACGGTGTCATGTTCTCACCTTATTGCCCTGGACAGCTTACTACAGGAGGTTTGTTCAAGACCTGCCATAGACCTTTTTTTTATGTATTATAAAATATTTTATATTTAAAATTATTTATATTTATTTTATTTAAATTGGTAGGAACTCTTATGTCTCAGGTATAATAGTGTTTTATAGCTATTGTATAAATTGAGTATTATTTGTGAAATCATATAGTGTATTTATACGTAGTCAATTTAGAAAGTGTAACCTAGGTTCATAAACTTTTTTTTTTGTTTCACTTAGGCGCAGCCCATATCAAATTCTGGAAAATGGCCGAGACGTTCACCGGGCTGAAGTTAAAAGGCGAGTTGGGCAGATTTGGAAAAACGGAGATCTGCGACGTTCTTGGCGTTTATCCAATGCCGGATGAAAAGGTCTGTAAATCATATCAAAGACATTAATTTTCCTAAGTAGATAGATACACAAGGTAGGTAGGTACACCAACTGAAGTATCTTACATGATTTTAGGTGCTATCGGGCTGTGAATGGGGGAACGTTTTAGTTTGGGAAGCTGGCCTTGTCAAATTGGAAGTAACGCAACGGGGAAGAAAAACATGTCATGCAGCACCGGTGGTAAGGATTCAAACTAAACTACCTTGGTAAGGCGCGTTTTTTTAGAGACTAACCGTATAGTATAAGGACTGATACCCCTTTGCCGGCCGCAGTTTGTGATATTCAATAGAACATGGCAGGCGCCTATTAATAAAATCTAAATCAGCATGATTAAAATGTTGTAGATTCAGTTCATGCTAAGTCCAGCAGGAGACGAAGTGACGACTGTAGCCCGAGACGGTTGCGTCCGTGCTTGGTACTGGGACACAGTAGAACAGGCGGACCCGCCTGAAGATGATCCTTACGTTGAACTCAATCCAGTTGCTGAGACTTGTGTACGTAGGAAATAATAAAAATAGATAAAATGTTAATACGTTAAAAAAAAATATATTTTCACATAAAACTATTGATTGACACTGAACCGTTTTCAGGTACCTGGATGTCAAATAATGTGCTTGAAACATCAAAAGGATATGTTTTGGTACGCTCAAGTAAGTTTCTATTCTTACAGCACCCGGCATACCTTTACATCTACTGCTAACTCTATACTCCAGTACGTTAGAACTACTATCAATGTCAATCGATTCCTGTCATTTTTAGGACGGTAATGGAGGTGTTTGGGTAACAGAGCTCGAAATAGATAAAATAGAATGCAATCACCGAAAAGTGATGACGTGCCACGCAGGTGGTATAGTGGCCATGGCAGCTCTAAGAACTCATCCAATACTGATCACAGCGGGGGAAGACGGGGCTCTGATGGCCTATAGCACGGAAACCCACGTTATCTTGGCAAAATATACTTTTCCGACTGCAATAACATGTTTGCTTTACCCTCCTATTGATGTGAGTATGTTAAAGTTGAGACATGCAATAATGTAGATTTCACTCGAATTTCGACATTTTTGATTAGATGATAGAAAATTTGAAGACTTCTTTTAACATACTTAATTAGCTACGCTTCATCTAAGACAGATTGTGGTCCAAAATTAGCTAGTCTGATAAAAAAAGGTTCGTAGATGGAGTTTTTTTTAAATTGCAGGTTGATGACACCTCACGCATACTCATGGTGGGATTTAAGGACGGTGTTATGCGGACATTGCTCTTGCACCCGGAGCGTCTCATAGGTCAAAGGACTATGTTGGATATCCGCGTACATTCCAATTTGACCATTCACAGCGAGGATTCTCTTAGTCCTGATGTCATAGATTTGATATCGGTAATTTTGATCATTAATAATTTTGTATGCAAAAAAGGAATTCGCCATATTTAATTTAAATTATGTCTTGTGCTCAACTTGTCCTATTATTTTAATATGTAGTTCTCCCAGATTTTCACCTCCTTGTTTTTATGGAATTTACCTTCTACTTTCTCCGATCTATGTATGATCTCATTTATCTGTCTTGTCTTTTTGTTTCCTTCTCTTATGCTTTCCACGTCAAGTCATAAATAATGTCGCCAAACAAAATTAAAAGGCAGGGTTAGACCATTCACGTCAGAATACTTCATAATCCATCGCTGATTTATTATTTACGTTATTGAATAATTATAAAGACACTATCCCATTTTCAGCTGTTGAAGCCTCACTCAAAGGCGATTACCCAAATATCAATAAATGATCAAAGAACTCTACTCGTGACGTGTGGAGAAGACACCACGATATTCATGTATCAGTTAAACCGAGGCACGCCATTTACATTGGAACGACTAGGCTTTATAGCAACCCCTAATAACATTGCTTACATGACCTGGAAACCGGGCGAGGTAAGAAAGGACAAAATTCCAGTTAACGTAGGTGACGGCAAATAGCACCACCAACTTTTAAAATTTTATTCAGTGATTGGGGAAGGGACTGAGCTGAAGTTAGAGAATTTTTCCATCCAAGAACATCCAAGAAAAGAAGGGTAATATTTTTCTGAGTATTGTAGTCGTATCTTCCTAAGAAAAATCTTGTAGCTTAAACGACTAGACAGATCTTGAAGTGCAAGGTGTCTTTAGATTCGTGTCATAAGATAGATTTCGCTGTCCTGTTTTTAGTTTTTCTTTTGAACCTTTTTCAGGAACGAGTGTTGCTTCTGTGTGGTCAGGTAGGATTCATAATGGAAGCTGTGTTGCCTGATATTGAAGTTCGAGTTTACTCCGAAATCACTACTTTCAAGCTTGACTTCGTATCTTATAAAGAAATACTATTAAAGAAACACTTGTAAGTATTGTATAACTTCTTCTTGTGAAGGATAAATCGATAACTCACATTATAGCGGGATCCATCTAGGCCTGAAACTCATTTTGCAAGCCATCTCTTCCAATCGCGGCAACCCAATCACCTTGCATTGTTTAAGCCACTTTGCGCATGAGAACAGGAAATTAAATGGGGGAATTAAAAAGGGGAAATTAAATTACATACTAATTATTCGCACATTTATTATTATTAGCCTTGCTTTTATTTTCTCGCAGGATATATATAAAGTAGATTATACTCCTCGGGGATAAAGCTGTCTTCGTCGTTGGCGACCTAGAATCCCTTGCTGTACTCAGAATTCCAGTATAAATCACTCGCTGCGCTCGGAAAACTGCCTCACTATGCTCGGGAGTTAACTCTAGAATCCTTCGTTTCGCTCGAGATTCAATATGATTTATCCCCTTGGTGCAATCTGCTATTAATCGTAATAATGTATTGTCATTGAACATTATATTGTACTCTACACGTTATAGGGCTCACATTTATAATCAGGGCTGTGTAATTATTATCAGGGTTTTTTTTGTAACTATAATCAGGGTTTTTTTTTTCAGTATGCGCCATCGGCCGTACCCAGAAGAAGATGATCTCGCCAGTATTGACGAGGAAGCTTTAAAAGCCCAGGATGAGGCTGGCAAAGATGACGAAGAGGAGGAAGGGTGGCTTGGGGAAATCGAACTGAGTAAGTTTGATGCTAGGTCATCGGTTAGACAACACATACTTTGGGACTCAGTATACGACTCCGAACCCAAATACACAATTAACATCCGCTGACCGATCAGCGGGCAGATCGTCAAAATCAACTGATAGAGTTTGTCAGTTTGTCAGTGTTCAGTGTGTTGCATTTCAATCCTTGGCTGCATCGCATAGCTTGGACCGTGCTCCGTTACAATGCTACACACCAAACTTTGATGACGATTTTTTTATATTTTTTTTATATTAGTAAGTAAATATAAATAAAAATAAAAGATTTTTTGTATCATATAATTATATAGTACTGTTACCCCCGACCTCATTCAGCCTTTTAGGAGTGATAGCGCGAGAAACACCCAGACTCGGAGACAGATAGACATAGAGACAGAGCTACTTTCGAATTTATATTAAAATTAAATTAATAAGAATTAAAAATTAAATTATTTAAATGATTAATTTATATTACTTAGGATAATATAGTAGTTCTGTAAACAGTAGACCTCGCGAGCACAAAATTTTTTGCTAAACCTCAATTCTACAATTTCATATGTTTTTATTACATCGAACTGAAACCTCACGACCTTGTATCCTGACAAATTCTTGACCGATTTTGTTCATATTGGAAATTCTTATTTAGAACTAAGTACCGAATGTTTTGCTAAATATTATTGAAATCGGCCGATAAATGGCACCGCAGCAAACATCCCCCTTTCATTAACCCTCCAATCAAATCACCGACGACAATAAATAAAGTCTATAAAATTATAGAACCCTTATACCAACAAACGGACAGATTGAGAGCAAATTTTGCCAGTTGAAACGGAGACTTCGTTCACTTCGCTCACTCGGTCAATAACCTCGAATATGACGATCGTATTTCCGAGCACTGTGTATTTGATCTGTATGAAAAAATTAAAGTGAAATTTTGAAATTTTAGTGGAAAGTGAAAGTATGCTGGGTACCACCATCACGTGGGCGCAATACTGTGACGAAGGAATTTGGGTGGTCCAAAAAGGAACCGGATGCTTGTTCCTGGTTAGTCCCGGTGGCAACAAGATCATCAAATATGCACCACTCCCTGGCGCCTGGTGTGACGAGCTCACTGTGTTATATTTCGTGTAAGTGCATACAGTTTTATACAATAAAAGCTACGCAGAAAAGCGCAGGCTGGTCCGACAATAGCCAAACATGTATAATGAACTCTAATTGCAAGCAAAAATGGCAGAGTATTGCTTGCTATGCATCCTTACCAGACTCGGTCGCTAGCACGATTTGTCTATACACTGTCGGACTGGCGGTTGCCCAAGATGGCGCACGGGCTGCCGCCAACAGAGGTTTTACCACGAAATCGATCGACCAATAACAGCCCATGTTTTTTGCGCGCAGATACATCGGGAGGAATTATTATTTATTTTGGAAAAATGTATCCCTTTTTATTTCTTTTTATGTACAAACAAATGATAGGAAGTTACAGCTGCTACCTGGCCTTATCGCTAAGAACGATCTCTTTCAGGCATACCTGATCTTATTTAGCAAATTGCCTACCTAGAATTGTGTAGGTAATTAGTTTATTGTCATCGTTTTTTTTTTGTTTGATTTTATATTCTTATGTTTTTGTTATTGTTACCTTAGTTGTGATGGAGAGTATCTAATAATCGGAACCCACAATGGGTACATTCGCATGGTGAAGATGCCCACCGAGGAGGCAGATAACCCAGATTACCACTACATGACTTGGAAACTAGCCATGCAGAAACTTTTGAAGAAGTTGAAAGGGAGGAGATTGGCCAAGGAGGAGGTCGGTAACATCCTAACATCGATGATTTTAATGCTCTGCATAACCAAACATAAACGACCGAACGCGTATCTCTTTAATTTCAATTGACTTGAAAGTGGCATAGCGCATTCGTTTGCGTTTGATCGCCTAGCTACAGTAGGAAAATATGAAAGTTTCAACACTGGTCTTATGTTATAGTTGGTATTAAACTGCTATAAAAATGATGTAATTTCCAGAAACAACCCACGCCACGTTTGGATTTCTTGGATACCTACTACTTACCCATGCACGATCGTTACACGGGCGCCATCACGTGTCTAGCTTTCAGCTCAGATGGAAAGTAAGACTAGGATAATATCAAGTAATTAATATAAATGACCGGAACCACCAGAGGACAGGGAGCAGCATCCTCTTAGTAAATGGTGAACGTTCTGCGATCTCCCAAGCCGCCTTCCAAGCGTGGGGATTATGGCAACCACCCAATATGGGGAGGCTTCGTCTAGTAATGGACGTCTAAAAGCTGACAGGAAGAATGTAAATGATCAATTATTTAAAACATTACTATTTCCAGATAATCATTTTCGTGTAAAGTAACAGAGACCCTTAGTTATATAAGAATCTTTACACAATTTGCAAACTAGGCAGAGCCTGTGTCTTGGGCACCCTGAGGCCAGTTGCCAGAACCTGTTTTCGCTGGGGTTTGTACACATTAACAAATCTGGTTTGAACAACCCTAACATTACGCTGTGCAATAGCAATCTCAACAAATACCATTAAATTACAACAGTCCTTACTATGTATTGATAAAACTAAGTTTACATATGCATTCATAAAATAAACATATATATGAATATAAATATAGAACTAACTTATTATTTACCGGCTGACCAAACCGAAAGAAGGTAGTCGTTTCATTAGTTTTTGTTTCCGATGCCAGAGCCGGTAACGATTTAATAATGGAATGGCTGATAAAGGGATGAAAAACTATTTTTGGGGTTTTAAAAAAAAAGGAAAACTTATGCCAGTCAGTTCTGTCAATTTGGAACAGCTGTCGGATAAATCAAAGCTTATCCGACTGAATATTTTTTTTTTAGAGCCGTAGCAGTTGTCGGGTCTGGCTGCAGAGGCAATTTCTTCATAACACATTTTTTTTTGCAGTCGATATCTTTCTACCTGTCTAGATTATATTTGATGCTACTTCTTGATTTGTTCTTAAAATCTTTTATCTTCAAACTTCTGTTAACATTTTCAGGCGTCTATTTTCATGCGGTCAGGACGGCAATATTTTTTCGTACGACATTCATTTTGACCAGCAATTATTACCTGTGGAAGAGCTACCAGAAATAAAGGAATTACCTGTTAGTATACTACCACAAACTCTTACTTATTTGTAGAGCTGAGAGCCACTACCGTCATTCTGGACAAAACCGACATATATCCGTTGAAAAACTTTCGTTTCGTTATTTGGCCACCTAAAATAGCGTGACTGTAATTTGCAGCAGGCCTTCAGTAGGTCTAATGGCCTGACAAATCGTCTAAATTAAGCCCTAAATAGAGTATTTTACAGTAGAATTTCGTGTGACGCACATCGAGCTTACAAACCCTGCTCAAGGTCGAAAAATTCAATTCATAGTATGATTGCTCGATAACGATTTACGTCAAAAATCAATCTCAATCCAATTGATTGAAAAAACGAGTATTGACTGAGTAGATGGTGATCAGCTACGGATTCAGTGTTGAGTACTATCTACTAACCTTTATATTGTTTTTTTTTAAACTATTCTAGAAAGTAGATAGAGCACAAGAGATCAGCACCGTAGAAGGAGAGATGATGTCTCACGAGCAACTCAAACAAAAAGAGGAATACGACAAAATGATGGCAATCGCTAACGCACACAAGAAGCGTGTCCGAGACCAACTGGCTGAGATCACCTCTGAATATAACAAGATCATAAAAGCGTAAGTCCATCGTTATCAATACCTTACATAGAACACAGGCTAGCTGCGTTCCGAGGATACACTCTCGCAACTTTTCTGTTTCTTGGCATGTATCTCTTATTTTTGGCAAAGTCATAGGTATAGCTGGTATTTATTATTTTTTATAGTATTTTTGTGATATTTTAACCATAATATAATATAATTTATCGAAAAAGGTAATCTGTGTGTATGTATACATATTTTAATGTATGTCTATGTTATTTATATTACAAGATTATCAATTATTACACACCTCGTCTCCCGCTTTTTCTATAAAATCTTTCCTAAGGATGCCTGGAACTGATCGCTCTTAGCGATAAGGCCACATTTTTCGTAGCACCTTCGCCTAGAATTTGGTGTGCACATAAAATGATTATCTTCTATTCATAATAAATGTGAACTATATTTACCTACTTCAAATTGATATATATGGTCAACTTGATACTGAGTAGAATAGGTACTTAGCGGATAGCGCCATCTATCTATTGGAATAGTCTGTCGGAACAACTTTATATAATAAAATATATTTTTTAAATCGGTTATGAAAAAACCTCATTGGTAAAGCAGTGTTCATGCATGCATACAGAGGCGTTGAAGATTCTAGCCGTTTTCATTCAAGTCTGGGTATTTGTATTCAAGTGGTGATTGAGGTGTGTAAAAGACAGGAGTAAAATGTCGCGAAATGAATTAAAATTGAGGCAAATTACCTAAATGCAGTTTTTAAGAACCGCGCCATCTCTTGGCGCCTATACCTACCTAGCGCGCTCAAATGTTGGACCTTAATTTCTTTTTGTTAGGTGTTTTTATAATTATTGTATACTTGTTTAGGAATCGTTTGCTGCCTGTATCCCAACAAATTGACGTTACTATAGACCCTCGTCCGTTGGTAGTCCAGGAAAGAGAGCTGGACGAAGCCAAGGCGTTAACTGTGAGGAAACTGGCTCACCAGCTAGAAGCGTCAGACTTAGCACTGCATAAAATGTACCACAGGAACATTATACAAGTGGATGTGTTTCCTTTCACTTTGAAAGCGATCAGGTACAAACAAATATTACATTAATTATTAGTTTTTGCCGGCTGCTTCACCTGCGCTTTAAACTTAACATAGCCCGTGTCACTCGGGGATAATGTAGCAAGGATTGATTCTCAGAACCGATCCACAGACAAAAAAAATGCAAAGTTCAATATAAAGCCTCATAACAATTTATATTAGGAGTTTTGGTGCCAACGTGATTAGATAAATCATGTTTCCCCTTTGTATTAGTTTTCAAAACTTGTGTTTTCTTAGTATTTATGTGTAATAGTAATTATATATTGGAATATTATGTAACCAATCATCGTAAGCCAAGACGACCACTGCTGAACAAAGGTCTCTCGCCTTAAAAATGGGTGGGAAACTACCTTCGTGACATAATTATAGTTGAAATGTTTTGTACGCGACAGGGATCCGAATGTGATGATAAGGCCATTGCGCCAGAAGAATCTTTCCAAAGTATTTCGGGCTCAGCTCGAAGAGGTGTACGCGAAGATGGCGGAAGCTGCTTTGAGAGGAAGGTAATGAACTGCTTAATAAAAACTTGTACTTTCTTTGTGAACAACTGAGTGAGGCCATCTGAGGCGCACGTTTACTGTGTATGCCGCTCATCAGATGGGCAGTATCATTTGCGAGCATAATCAATATAATAAAATATAAGCACAGAATAAATGACAGTACAAGTACAGAAGAGTCAGTCCTAGATGAAATGAAAAGACACACTCGCTACGTCGCAATAATGATAATTTTAGCACACCAGAATAATCTCGTACGTCTGTACGTCTGCAACGCGTGCGAGAAGGCGAGAGTGATCGTTTTGTCATTTTCGCAGTCGTTACGTTAGATGTAATAGCGACCCTTCTGCGGGTTTCAAGGCTAAACGATTCACGCTCGCAGTGAGATAAGCTTAGTATTTGTTTTGACAATAGCTTTGATCATGTTTTTCTTATTCATGCTTACCAAAGGAATATGAATTTGTTGGAGTTAGCCGATAAAGAATTAAAGTAAGTACTATGGAAAATTAAGCACAAAGATACAATGTGTGTTGCATGCACAATTATCACATTAATTACACTACACAAGTACTACACTACAGACTACACATATAAGTAAATCCTTTTATTAAAACAAAATGTATGATAAACCACGTCAGTTTTCATAGTAAAATAAGTAAATCCTGTTTGAACTTGAGTTTCTTGTTTAGTACCGTAATTATCCTCTATATATAATATTTTGTTTTGTTTTATATGCCCTAGTAAGTTTATGACATTTCGACCTGGTACAGGCGGCGCATTGGTAAAGGTTTCACCACTGGGCGGCCTGCATGGGTGAAGTGTCATAAGCTCTTTAATCATTTAGATATAATACTTGACTAAGTCTACTAATATCACTTTTCTATTTTGTGAGTAGAAGGCACTGGATCCCACGACACAGGATTCATCCTAGTGTGGGGCACAGGGTTCGTCTAACAAAAAATATCAATGTTTTGTGCATCTAAATAAATAGCTAATTAATTATAGCTAACTGCTGATATTAAGTGTGTGTATTCAGGCGAGCAGAATCCACATCACGGAAAGTTGCATTGAGGAAGGCCTCATGGGGCCCGCCGCGAGTGGCCTCTTTCCTCCTAGGCCTGCCGCCGCGCCCGCCGCATCCGCTCAAGAAGGCGCTCAGGAGTTACTACACACGGTTACATCGACACCACCTGCAATTTATAGAGGTACAACGCCAAAAGATGCTACCAAATTTATCTCGAGATCGTCAAAAATCATCAACGAATCTCATCAAAATTTACTGTCGCTTACTCTCAAAAACCTGCAACAGGGCCCGTATCGTGAGGTGGTTATTGCGATGATTGTTAGGGTCAGGCGACAACGCTGCGCGACCACAAACCTTATCGCGCGGTGATACGGTTCGAGGTCGCGCAGAGTTTTCGGCTGAACCGAACCTCACGGTACGGGCCCAGGAATTAGATCTGATAAGAGTAGGTATATTTTTTGGCTTAAAACCAATTAATTCTTACTGAGAACGACACAATTACACGTCTACTTTACATTTTATACTATCTTACTTATCTCATTCAAGTAAATACGTCGTTTTCAGAAGTTGGCAGCACTTTTCTAGGTGAATTTTATGTGTAAATTTCTAAATAACGCGACTTTGACTCAGTTATCAATTGATTTAAAATGCTACCAAATCACTTAAAATATTATTTGTATGAATGAGTGTAATTTGTAAGAGAAACCCCCGAATACTGGAACGTTTGTTAACTTTGACGACAGATTAAGTCTATTGCTGTCTTTGTCATTTGCCTAGTGCCAGACAAAGGCAGTATTAGAATTAATCTGCTGTCGAAGTTAACAAACGTTTCAGTGTTATTATTATTATTATTTTATATCGGGGGTAAGGGTCTGAAAAAGTTCCAATTAGCACTTCAATTTTTGATCTTATATATTATTTATTTATGTACTTATGTAGATAGTTACTAACTGAAAAAATGTAGTGTAGCTATACTTACTAAACAAAAAATGAACGATAGTTCCTTCTTAACTACTACCTACTTATCGGAATTCTGCGACTCTATAGAAACATTTCATGCCCGTTTTTTTGACGACTTTCTCCGATCAATTGCCAAATATTACCTCCAGTGGCAAGAGCACCTGTCTCGCAAGCCGGACCCCAACGCCATGCCGCCGGGCGCGGCCGATGCGCTCCGGGAAGCCGAGGCCACCATCGGAAACCGGCTGCTTAAAACGCACCCGGACTACGTCGCTCCACCCGGACACAACACGCAGCTGCGCGTCTGTCTCATTCGAAAAGAAGTTAGTGGGCTGCTAGTGATGATTTCAGACAGAAGAATATAAGCGACTCTCTCGGGTGGTCTGGCTAAGCCGAACCCCTTTGATTTCGGGCAGGTCTTTACCTACTTCTTGTAATCCGTCGTGTGAGTCGGAGACGGACATAGGATACTTTTGTTTTTGTAGGTCCATGCGAACGATGTCGCGGGTAACAGCTAGTTTATAATAATCAAGTGGCTGCTACGGCATACGCTACGCCGTAGTAGCTACGACAAAACTAAAGGTGACACGATTTTTTATCTGTCCGGAGTAGTTGATATGAATTAACCTGACTCATCTGAAAGGTTGTATACAAGAAATTTACTGCACTGACCAATCCGGTTCTAACCCATACATCTGACAGATTTACGACAACAAGCGCGCGTTCAACGCTAAGCTGCTCGAATTGCGGGAACATAAACTGAAGCTGGTCGATCTTATGAAGGCCATCGGACAGAGACTATCGGAGATCAGGCTAGAGATACCACCAAAGTTGGCCAAGGCTCCGCCGCCCATTCCGGAGATAGATGAAGACTTGGAATTTCCAGAGAAAAACTTGGAAGTGAGTGCTATGCTTTATTAATACTTCTATCAAAATACAAGACAAAGACAGAGAAGAAATTGCGAGGGGCACGCTTGTAAAAACCGGATGTAATTGAATCTATAGTCTGAATCAGTTTTACTTAGGTTTGTCAAAATACCAAACAGGGTAACTTTTTAAATAGTGCGCAATTTTTATCACGCAATCAGTATCGTTAATAGAACATATTTAGCCAACAAAAAATATAATAGATAACCAATAAATATCATATTTTTTTGAATTTATTAATTTATATTGACCACGAATTGTCGGAAAATCATACTATTATTACCTACCTACTTCTCGCTGTAGCGACCGAGAAAGAAGCGATGTAGGTATAGCTTCAGATATACCTACCCGTATCGTAGGTATTCGTAGTACAATCACGAATATAGTGACCATGATTACAGCTCAGCAGGTGGTTAAAACAAAAAAATACGTATCTTTTATTTTTCAACAATCTTTAAGTACACAAAATTAATAGCCAGTTCAACCAGTAAAAAAATCATACATTTATCTTATTACGAAAATTGCACGCCCAAAAAAGCCTAGACTAATCTTCTGGACCACCTATGGTTGGCCGGCTCTAAAAGGCAATAGAGCCAGCCCTAAGCGTCTCGTTATATATATCGGGATACTTATTGTTCCGCTACTATTGTCAGATAAAACCGGAACCGATAACGAAGCTAATAGCATCCGGCAGAGGCGGCACCGCGAAAAAGTCTGTGTTGCCAGATCGCAAGGCCACCACTATTTACCCGCAACCGAGGCACAAGCAGCCCAAAGTGCCACGTTTTGTACCACTGGCAGGTAAAAACCTACGTACAGTTTTAAAGTAATTATCCCCGATCTATTTGGTAAAGACCTCAATAATTTAAAAAGACCTTTTAAAAGCCCCTTTTTTGGTAGGAGGTTGAAAAGATGACGATCTATTAACATCGAGGCGAACCAGAGCTAAAAATGTGTTGACATGTTATTTTTGAACAATTGAATTGGTTACTATTATGCCGATCGGGTAACCGGATAGGAACGACAATATTTTCCTCCTTAGAGTGACAAGTAAAGTTGCCTGATAACTTTTTTTTTCAGAAACTCATCCATTAGTCGCTACGTGGGAACTTCTGAAGACGCGTCCGGAAATCGAGAGTACACCGATGGAGATAGAAATTCGCGAAAGACGCATTGGAAGGTTGCTACAAATCTGTAAACTTTGTTAGACATACACAATATTCGTATAATTTAAACAATTACAGAATATACAGTAATATAAACATTTCTGACGAAAATATAATTATTTCTAGGCATTTGTACCAACAAGACACATTGCTGGCCGACGCGACGGCTGCAATCCAAAAGTTTGATTCTCGCCTCCTGCAATTGCAGAGAGACCGCATTCGGGTCCAAGTTAGTTCATTTTTAATTACTAATTACTAGAGGAACAAGTATTAAAAGAAAAACAAAATACCCGCTGCAAAATTTAGCCTATTACTCCGGATGTAAAGAGCACTCCAGCGAGCCCTCACTCGTCTTAATCGGGCCGTTTGGGCTACAGGAGATAATGTAGGAAAACACATACATACTTATATACTTACTAATATACACCACATAAACATTACCCTCCTTGGGCATTCTTGGGCTACAGGAGATAATGTAGGAACACACATACATACTTATATACTTACTTACATACACCCCATAAACATTACCCTCCTTCTTGGGCAGTCGGCTAAAAACAAAAACACCGGCTGCAAAATGTAACCTATGTCACTCCGGATATAAAGATGAATCTAACGACATCTCGCAAACCAGAATCGGTCCAGCCGTTAGGGCGGTAGGAGGTCGCATAGGAACAGACATAATGACATATTTACATACATACGAAAAATATTACCTTCCTAATAGTTATTATTTCATTATTATTTTCCTAATGATTAAAAAAAACAGCCGGGTACAGCTAGGAGTGGGTATTTGTAATTTAATTGACTATATTTGTAAATGTTTTTATGGAAAGCTACTTATTGTGTGCTAATAATATATGATTAAACTAAATTTTATGTATAAAAAAAATATTCAATAATATTTGAGGGTAGTCTGGTAAAAAGTTTTGTTTAATTCAAGCTATTAAACTGTCCTATTGGGGCAGCAGCTGCAATCACAATGTAGGGTTACCAACCATACTGAGTTGTACAGATATATAGTTCAGATTTATTATATCAAGATGAATCGCAACCCCAGACTGCATTTTATCGCTGCTATGCGTAGAAATTTAATTTTATTTTATGTCAAAAAAACTCAGCTGTTCCTTGGACAAATAAGTTAATCATTATTGGCACCTCTAATCGAATTTAATTAAAAAGCTGGCAGGGTAAGCCTAGATTAAATCATTAATCAAAATCGTGGGGAAAAAGGGAACGTAAACGAAGTTTTGGATTTTGATTGTGTTTCATAAATAGCCTAAATCTATTTTTACGTTTCAGGAGAAAAATCAACTTCTTGAATTACACCTTTACCAACTGCACAGAGAGATGAATGTACTGAATAAATTCGAGGCTCACGAGGATAGACTGGCTGAGAGAGTCTATTCGAAACTGATGCAGGTAAACATTCAATCAACACCTATGTTAGGTTAGAAAGTAGGTAAAACTTACTGTCTACGTTTTCACTAAATCTTTTCAGATAGAGGTCCTAAAAGTATTGCCCCTAAACCGCATCAACTATCTTGATAAAAGTACAATGGGCAAAAAAAGTTTAATTAGCGTTAGGAAGTTCGCTTCCAGCCCTCGCTTCCTATCACGTCCCAGTTAATTTTATCCCATAGAACACTTAAAAATAAAAGACATATACTAGTAGTATTAAACAGCAGTTTATGGTAGGTGCGAGGAGTCCAGGAGCTTATCCAGGACTGCGAGCATCGTATAGAGGAACATCGCGGTAACAAGGACAGCCTGGGCTTAGACTGCGAGGAAGTACAGAGGCAGTTCAAGAAACTCGTACAAGACAACAAATTTGCTGACTTTTTGAGGAGGATCTTCAAGAAGAAATACCGCCCACCGAGGATCCATGATGATGATGGTGGGCAAAAATTTGTACTTTTTTATGACAGAATTGGCTAGCGCTTAACCACAACTCATCTGGAGGAATGCGACGATGTGTAGTAAGGAGTACTAACAATGTATCTTCGAAAGAAATATCTAAAAACGTTGGTACGCCATGTACTTTTATCAATCCGAAACAATGCAAGAAACTCTTTTAGGATGTCGAATTCACTAGTTCCTCGAAAAAGATCTCCTAGAAGTGTCGAATGCTGTGGTAGGGAAAATTCTGCATATCTTCGTACCTTCAAGAAACGATTATAATATTTAAAATGTAGGTTACTTTGATAACTCAATTCACAAAGTGTCAAAATCGCAGTTGAAAAATATCTTGTCTATCTTTAAAATGATAATCGCAAACTTCTATAAAATGTACCTTTACGGTTTCTGTAAGCGATACTAAAAAAATCCTATTTACAAATTAATTTTCTATTCTCAGAGTCTTCCGAGTCTGAAGAGTCCTCTTCGTCCAGCGAAGAAGAAGACGAAGGTAGTTTGGACAGCCGTGATATCGGGCCGATACGGCTCGACCCAAACATCTGCCCCGAGGGCTGTGACAAGGAGGTCTACGATAAGACATTCGAGTTGAGAAACTTGAGGTAAGTACGGTAATTGGTACGAATACAGACTTCACACTCATAGCTAAGAGTCCATGTATCGATGATACTATTGAATACACACAAAGACACGGACACAACTAACACTGAGATCCATAACAGATATTTCTATTCATCATGCAAACATCTGCCCGGCCGAGAATCGAACCGGGACCTTCACAACTTAAACTTCTAAATTGAAATGTTACTGCATGCACAATTGACCGGGTGTAATAGCTCTGTACATGAGTATATTAAGTAAGGAAGGCGTCATCTTCATTTTTCTCCCGTCCCACTAGATGGGGTTGGCGCAGGTAGTTTTTCCATCGAGGACTGGATGGGTTCCGTAGAATTCCATCGTTTTGGCTTCGTTTTATGATAATGAGGTTAATGGACAGCTCCTCGGTAAAGCACTTAAAGGAGGAATATCAAGCACCTTTCGGAGAGGGCCCAGCATAGTATAGTACCCATCATGTTTGCTAAATCAGCATTTTGATGGTAGTTACGAGTGTACCTGCTGATATCGAGTTGCAACTGTGTCGTTTGTACGGTTCTGGTGTTATCTGATATGAAGGCCTGATGAAGCTGCATCATAAAATCAACACTTGTAATTCTAAAAAGGTCTGGTCACTTAATCTTCCGACACGTGTTGGCTGACGACGGCTTTGTTTTGATAAGAATCATGAAGGAATCAAGCTCGCTGACTCGTACGGGACGGGTTAACGGATTCAGTGGGTAGAGCCTTTTATTATGAGTTCGCAATTATTGAGTTATTATTACTACGTAGTATTTATCATATTTTATTACTACCTAGTAATAAAAGCTGAATGTTCGCAACGAACAAAGTTTATTGTACCCTATTACAGACACAGACACGAGCAGGAAATGATAGAGCAGGACCGGCTCGTAGAGCTGCTTCGGAAGGACATCGACGCTCACAACAAGATCAAGCGGAAACTGTCCGTGCAGCTCGAGAAGAGAAAGAATGAGCTGAGAGAGTTCATGGTAAGAAAATCTAAACAAAGACATGGACACGGGCTAGACATATTGGAGCAAGATCGGGTCAAGTACCTGCTCCGTAGACAGCATAAGCGTATCGCGAAATCGCTGTCACTACTGTCCGAAAGCGGTATTGCGTTATTGAGTCTCACGATCTTCGATACTTCCGCATGGGAACGCCCAACTTCAGAAGGAAATTAGAAAAAAAAAAAAAAACAGTAAGTACACCTGACTACTTTTGTAGATAAAAAACCTTATTTTGATATTTATGTTTTTTTTTTTGTTTGTCTAGTATGGCCTAGAGAGAAAAAAAGTTATTGAAAAGACCTCGATTTACATATATTTTTCGCTAGATCTCCGAGCCCCAGTGTATATTTATGTTATTATTCCTCTAATAGAGAGGTAATAATATCTAAGATATCATAGAACAGAATTTTGATTGATTTCCTGGTTTAATTAATTGTCATTAGCAATTATCTGAATTTTTGACAAGCGCGCGTTAAAGCAATCTCTTTTCATCTGCGCGCGAAAGTGTAAAGCGCTATTTTTTTCTCGAAGCACCCGATCTTATAGTTCTTATAGTGGAAGCGAGTGCTCTAGCGCAGTTTACGCGTGCTTTCGGTGAGTGCTATTGAATCGGAATACTATCTTGATCTCAGTAGATGTGATTCGAATCTGACCTATCACAATATCGCTTCGTATCAAGCTAGATTGCGGTTGAATGCAAGCCTGTTGCAAAAAAATGTGTTCTTTTCAGTTAGAGAAGCAAAGCCGCATGAACGATGTAGACGAAGTGGTAGTGCTGCGGTACGACCAGTTGCGCGCCGCGGCCGTGCGCGGCTGCACCGGCCCGCAAGGACTGTCCAACGCCGTGGTCTTCCCGGAACAACTCCTCACTAGGCTGAGGAACAGGGTGCTGGAACTACAAGAGGAAATCAAGCAGCAAAGGATGCGGATGAAGTAAATATATATAGATAGGACATTTAAAAAAAACTTTTGTCAGTTTTACACGATACACTTAAATTAATAAGTTTTATGGAATATATTATTCCAGACAAGCTTTTATAAAATCCGCTATTGGGTAAGCTGATCAAAATGAGTTCAAACTCCATCAATCTACTGTTAGTTTCTGAGGAGTTCCGTTTTCCACCTTCCGTCTCCATCATCAAATCAGCTCGCTCTCATAATATTAATATTGTATTGTCATCAGAACTTGACAGGCATGCAAAATTTCAACTCAATTGAACAAGGGGAACAGGTCCAAAGTTCGGTTGCAAAGTTTGAGCCGAAAGTTATACTTTCGAGTTCTAACTTTTTTTTGAGTACCTATATTCCTTATTATTTAAACTTGAGTTCTTATTTGTGTGGTTTTTGTACAGTTTTAGCAGTTTTTACGTATTTTTTATATTGGTTTTGACCCAGTAGTTCGAGAGATATATCGCTTTTTATGAATCAACTTATTTTCCTTTTGAACGTGAACTTTCCAGCGGAAAATAATTTAAAGCTTGGGACGTTTCGCGGGGGGAGGGGTCAGGGTCGGTCACTGATGTGGAAAAACATTGCAAGTTAAAATTAAAAGCTTGTAAAATAACTTTGTTCAGGATAAACCGCACTCACCTGTTCCGTATGAACATCGACCTGCGCGCGATGGAAGCCCAGGCCGAGGAGCTCCGTGAGAAGATGCGCGAAGTGCTCACGCGCAAGCTCGGCAAGCCGCGGAAAGTCGACAAGACGCTCGACGACTTACTGCGGCAAATGGCGCGCCGACATAAGTTCTCGGCCACTTTAGGCGCGATGCCGCAGATTATGACGCAGCTTCATGCTTGGCGGGTAAATTTATATTCTATGTATCTACTGAAGAATAAAGAGGCTGGCTTTCAAGACTATAAGGTGGTAATTATATACTTTTACTCAAAAAACCTCGTAATGTAGTCATTATTTTGACAGCCTTCTTTGAGCAAGGTCGGCCTTGCCGCGCTACTCGAATGGGCGCCAGCAAAGTTGTATGGAATTTCATTACTGTCGTGTTTTAGCCACTAGAAATTTCCTTTGAAAATCCATTATTGTCAAGTGCAAAAACTTGTAGATATTTTAGATTTAATTTATTTAAGTACTTATTTAGTTTAGTATAGTTTATAGTTTTAGTTTGTACATTTAAGTTTAGATTATTTTAGTAAAAATGAAATATACAAGAGAAAAAAAAAAAATTTTGTAAAAACTTGCCTACGAATATTTTGCTCAATGGAAAATCGACAAATTTAATCATTGATTTTGAATTTGAGTTTGAATTGAAATTAAATTTACATTCCTATTGAGTTGGTTCTATTTAAATGACTCGCATTGTTTGAGTACAGCACTATACATGCCTAGATCCGCAATGACCGCGCTGCTGGCCATACTATCACAGCTTGATCATCATTGCAGCCCTTGCTGTCCGCGCTTTAAAGGCTGATCGTAATGGTGATGGCCTGGACCTGCGCTTTCGGTCATCATCATCGCTGCCAGCAGCACAGTCATTACAGACCGCGACAGTAATGTACTATTGTCCGAATGAGCTCTCATGCTTATGCTCGGCAAGTCGTTGAAGCGAATGGCGGGTCCTCACAAGTTCTCTGCCTGTTTGGGTGCTGTTTGTTTGCAGTTTCATGCTTGGCAGATAAGTAAAATATATTGAACTAGCTTAAGTGCATCTGGTGGGTTTTCGGTTTTCCTGAATTTTTATGACATACAGTAATGTGGTACTTCAGTGTAACATTTGTCTAACACTAAGGTGCAAAAGCAAAACCTGCCATTCAGCAACCACCACACAATACAACTAAACATTTCATTTTCATTTCATTTTGTTCTTGTATATTTTATATAAAATTATATACAACTTACCTGATTTCTAATGTAAGCATAGTTTATTTCGTTTTTAATTTAATTTTTATTACATTCACCGCACGTACATGTTATTACCTACTAAGTGCAACTGGCTTGGCCCCCGCGATACAGGTATCTCCTAGTGCAGGGTCCACAAGTAATCCTTTAACCTTTTTATATTAACGAATAATGTTTGATGTAACTTTTTTGTGTAATAAAAGTTTTTGTATTGTAAACACCCTACAAATACTCTTCGTTTCAAACAAATTCTTTGATGGTCTATCTCATCACACGACATTGGCAAAATTGTGAAACACTCTCGCAAAAGCCATAAAACGAGAATTGAATTGTCTAACAATATGTTTTTTTTTCTCGTATATTTTATTTTTTATGTTCAAGCAAACTTTTCAGTATTAATATTATTTTGATTTGTTATGTATCAGGAGCGGCACAGTACGCTAGAGAAGAAATATCTTGATTCCCTACATCGCTACTCGGACCGCCTGCGACTGGCCGCGGCATTGCAAGCAGACGTCCTGCCGCAAAAGGTAAACTCAAGCATATATAACTGCACTATATAAAATCTGTGTTACAAAAATTCAAAGTAGTTAATTTGTTACAGTACAGTGGTTTTATATAATACTAGTTTGCCCGCACGGCTTCGTTCACCTAAGCTTCAGTAAATGATACACCCAAAAGAAGAGTTTTTATTTATTTATTTATAGATTAGAATGGCTGTATAGATTAAAAATAAATATTACTTGACCCTGGCTAAATGTACCTAAAATTCGGAGCTAGAATCCAATCTAGTCTTCCTGTTGCATCAATTCATTTTTGCCTAGTAGTAGGATCGCCAGGAAAACTGCAAGTTATTTTCAATGTATATTCATACAAAGTAGAAATAACAGAGTATTATGGAAAATACTATAAGAAATTCATATTAAAATAAAATTTATCGATTTCGATTAAGTTTTGGTAACTACTATTATTTAGTCATAAGTAAGTGCCTATAAAAACGAAGATATTGCGCAAATTTTAAAAATAAAACCAACCTATGAGCGTAGTTTTCACAGTCACCGAGTCTTATTTGCTTTGCATTAAAACATGTTTTATTTCCATACATACTTTGGGAGTCCATGTTACCCCTTTAGAGGTAGAATTTTGCAAAATCCGTTCTTGTTGTTCACCTAGACCATTCTAGGAGTATTGGGTTCAAATTTCACGTCTCTATCATAAGAGGTTGGGGTGTGCGTTGATTCTTAGAAAAGAGCTTGTTGTTTTATATATATCACTTTTTTTTTTTATCGGCAATTTGCTTCGTATCTACCTATCTACCAAGGCTAGATGAAAGTGGTTAAAATAAAAATTAGTGACCAATTATTATGATCGCATGGTCCTCTTGCAGCCGCAGAAGGACCCTGCCGTGATGCCGGGCAGCTACCTGCCCGAGCAGTACCAGCGCGACGTGGTGCGCCTGCGCATCGTGCGACAGCGACAACAACAACAAATCCAGGTCAATTTCAACCTGAACATCCTGTCGGTACACGGTGTTCGGTACACAATTCTAACGGACGCGTTTACGTAATATACTCTCGGTTGCACAACCAACATTTTTATTCATTTATAATTTACTTAGGGTGACATTCAAAAAGTACAATCAAACAAACGCCGATTATGTCACGTACATACTTACGTATGTTTATATCACACTAATATTATAAATGCGAATGTTTGTGTGTAAGTAGGTAAGTATGTAAGTGTGTTTGTTCCCGTTCAACTCTGTAACGGCTCCACGGATTTGAATGAAATTTGGTATGAAGGTAGCTTACACACAAACTTTCGCATTTTATTTATGTAATGATGATTGCCAAACCCGTTGAGCAGGCTCTGAAGGAAGAGATCACAGGGCTCCGGCTGAAGCCGCTGTCGGAGAGGACGCCGCCGCCTTCCGCCCCGAGTTCTTACGTAGAAGATGACCGCATATACCTATCGCTGGCCCCGGGGGTCCCCAGGCTGAAGAAGAAGAAATATTTCCCCATGTAAGTGGAACTAACATGAGCAAAATGGTTACCATGATTATTAGATAGGTTTTTAAATATAAACGTCCACTACAATAATTTTAGATATTATGGAAATGGTACTATTTCTATAATATCAAATAAAATAAAGAACCTAAATAAACACATCAATTATCAAAAATTAATATGTAATATCTAAATAATTTTAATGAGGGTTTCTAACAAAACTTTATTCATCTACGAGCATGGACAAGCCCTCTTCTAGAAATCAACGCACAGACCAAACCAACAACACAACCAAAAAATAAATAAATAAATAATCTAAACACAGTAATTATGATAGAGACGTTAAATTTGGTCCAAATACTGCTCAAATAGTCTAGGTTAATAATAAGAACGAGTTTTACGAAATTCCACCTCGTAAAGGGTAAAACGAACCCCCAAGGTTTTTGTGGCACTAACATTTTTTGTCATTCTGCGCCAATGAAACTCGGTTTGTGTACTAAGGATTCTGTCTTAGGATTTTACGAAAATCAACCCCTAAAGAGATGAAATGAGGTGTTTCATTTACTTGTAGCCTATGAAAGCATAGCCGTGCGGGAAGCTAGTAATAAATATAAGTCGACATCGCTCAAAGAGGCGTCTCGATATGTAAAGTCTTATGAATGAAACTGTATGCCTTTTTTTGTGTTTTTAGGTTTTGTCTTTTTGTGTGTATTGGTGTTTATGTGTAAGTAACTTTATGTACTTACTTTGTTTTTATGTTTGCGTTTGTTTGTTGTGAAGGTATTTAAAAATCATTCGCCAAAATTTGGCAAATTTGGCATTTTGGCGGAGATTTAGATTTTTTTGTATTTACGAATAATTCTAAATCTCTACAAGAAAGACATTTATAATACTTACGAGTTGCACTACTAAAAAATTCTATATCTCATTCGTATTTTTTCTCTCATATTTTTTTAAAATTTCCTCTTGATTTTAAATAGAACTTCTAGCAAATTGAATCTTCGAAAGTTTTCGATAGTTTAGATCGAGAGTCATGTCTGCTAACGCGCATCACACACCAAAGACACATTTGTGTGCAGTAAGACATTTGTGTTACGTAGCACACTTTTTGTGAAGAAATGTGTTATGTTATCTATTAGCGCACTGGTATTTTAAATGTAGGTCTACGATAATTATTTTGCAGTATTGGTGTGTGGTGCGTCTAAGAGAACCTACAATTTGTGTTTTCTTATATTGGTAAAATAAATGAAAATGGGGTTTTGTCATATAGATTCCTGCTGGACGTAGCTATTCGGTAACAATTTGGTTCCAATTCTGACGCTCTGGCACATTTTTTAGCGTGGCTGATATTTTCCAGAACACCTCTAGGATCGCAGGCGAAGTTGGTCCGCGACGTGAACATAATGAAGCTCCTGTTCGACTGCCTGGACGCGATGCGAGTCACTCGAGACGACGCCAACGCGTTACTGCAGGACCTCACTACGGAACTAGCTGACGTCATCGCTGGGTCAGTCACAACTTCTTTTTTCAACTCTCAAGCTCAAAAAGGGTGCTTTCGTTGCAAAAGAGCATATTTTGCTCACCAGTGATTAAAAGTGTGTTGAATTGAAGAAATGAATGGCTTTTCCACATGAAACCTCCGTTACCACCTCGATTTGTTTATTTTGTTTGTCGAAGTACGTACTACGCCATTTGTAGTTTTTTTTTTAAATTTATTCATCCTTATTATAACTCTTCCATTTTGGAGTAAGCATAAGCATAGTCGGTTTCTTTTTGTTGCTATTTCAGGTTTCGTTTTTGTTCTAGTACAACAAAAATTATATATAGACCTAAGACTAGAGATACTCGTAATCAAACGTTTACGAATACCTCGTTCACCGATAATTTTACAAAAATAGAATTCCTGTGGCGTCAAATTCCTGTAATGTTAATACTTGCTAGGTCGAAGTCCCGGTTCGAGGTTATAGACACGCTGCTAAAGAAGTGGCTGCTGAAATACGGCGGGGACCCGAGCCAGTACAAGAAACAGACGCGAGCCTTCGACGCGCTCGCCGCCGTCGCCGACCGCCTCATACGACAACATGCAAGTTATACTTCACACACAAACCCTTATACTGACCTTGATCCAACCCGAGACAGTACAAGATACCGACTATCATCGCCGACGCGCCATTCCACCCTGAAATGGTATACACAATGGCTTTTAAGGCTGGATTGCGTACTCGCAGTTTGCTTATTTTCAACTGCCCCCAAGATCTCATCGCCATTTGTAGATAAAATATCATGCATAAAAGAGAATTGCAAAACAATGAAACCCTTTTCAAACGCCAGATGCGTGAAAACCGCAGTTTCAAAAGCGTTACACCGTCTGGGGAGGTCCAAAAGCGCGCCAGATAGGCGAAAACCAATTTCAAATGCATCACACCATCCATATAGGTCGAAACCCGCGCCAAATAGTCAAATCCCAGTTTCAGTCATACCATCCGTAGAAGTCCAAAACCGCGCCAGATAGGCGAAAACCAATTTCAAATGCATCACACCATCCATATAGGGCCAAAGCCGCGCCAGTTACTCAAATCCCAGTTTCAGTCATACCATCCATATAGGTCCAAAACCGGATACGCGAAAAACAATTTCAAATGCATCACACCATCCGTGGAACTTTGCACCATCCAAAGCCGCGCCAGATACTCACACCCTAGTTTCAGTCACAGCATCCGTGGAGGTCCAAAACCGCGCAAGATCCGCACCATGCGTAGAGGGCCTTGAACAAGCATAGCCAGTATCCATGTATAACTTCAGACAGCGACGATGGAAGGCGCTTCGGCCGAGGCGCATCAAGTGATGGAGTCTCTGGAGGATGCTCTGAAGGAAGTATCTGATGAGAAGGAGCCCCTGCACAACCGCCTCGGGCCCGCGCTCGCCGCACTGCTCGCTACTACCTCGATAGCTGATATAGGTAAACTCTTATCTTCACACGTGCTGTGACATTACATGTACAGCAAACCGCTTTTCAGTTGGCACTTCTGCAAACAGACCAGTATTCCTGATCTGAAATCGGCAAGCTTAAGTAGTGGTAGGGCTCTCTTGCAGAATCTACCATGGAGAAGTACCACACCTTTACCAGTTATTCGACCGCAAAGTAGTAGTGTGCAAACATGACTTCAGTTGTCATCTTTAACGTGTTTCATATAACAAGTAGTAGTAGTGCAAGGCAAGACGAGGCGCGTGTCACGCTTAGCATTCCTTGAAAGGTCACCGAATGTAATCGAAACTATAGTCGGAATAACCGACCCAATTTAACGTGAGTATTCCCGGTTTATTAAAACAAAATGTGTTTGATATACGTATTCCGCTCTCGCTTACGTTACGCCGTTGACTTCGGCTGGTGTCGCGCACGTCACCCTATAGTGCCGTATCTGGCGGGATATGTTATTAGGTATAGAACTTTAGCACCATGATTCAGACCATTATTAAATAAAAAAGAAAATGTATTAAAAAAAAAAATGATAAATATACTTCGACTTCGTTCTCGTGAAACTCCAAGAAGAAAAATGCCTTTGTCCGTTTCTGATCCTTAAGCTATTCCTATGCAAAAATTTAGCTTGATCCGTTCAGTCGCGAAAAAGCGACAAACATCCAGACAGAGAGACAGAGTTACATTCGAATTTATAATATTAGTTAGGATATTCATAACTATTTTTATTTTCTTCTAAAGAATTCTCTCTAATTCCATTGAGAAAATATGAATATTTTCAAAAATATGAATATTTTCAAAAATATGAATATTTTCAAAAATATGAATATTTTCAAAAATATGAATATTTTCTTGTTGGAATGGAATGTGTATATTTTCTCTATGCATTGGGATTTGATTGTTTCATGCTTATTTTTTTTTTTTTTTTTTATAGGCTTTCGTTTGACTGCTATCACATCTGTTACCTATACCTGACTTACCTATATTCTATTCTGAGGTTTTTGTGTGTTATTTTATTTTAAATATATTTTCTTTTCCAGAAAGCGAAGAAGCTATGACGTCACTAGTGAACTCTCTCTTGGACAAAGATAACCCACTGACGCTAGAATCAATCACTCGTATCAACGTTACACACATCATCGACGATATCAAAGGTACGAAGTAAATTTTGTTTTTCTGTGGCACTTCAAACGCTCTGGTCAAAAATGCTGATCCCAATTAGTCACACTAATATTTTAAATGCGAATGTTTGTGGTAAGTGTGTATGTTTGTGTGTTTGTTCTCGTTCAACTCTGTAACGGCTGAACGGATTTGGATAAAATTTGATATGGAGGTAGCTTATTTCCTGGAATAACAAATAGGCTACTTTTTAATCTGAAAAAAATACCAAGTCTTTTAGAATAGCGGGTGAAACCGCAGGCTTCAGCTAGTTCTCAATATGCGGACCGGAGACGGTAAGACCATAGAGTTTATGCGCACGTAAAAATATCATGTCGCCGGTTTGTGTAATGTATTTTTCATATTTTGTGTATTTCGAGTGTAGGTAGATACATACGGACGAGTGGACAGTGGGTGGATTTCCGCCTTCTGAGCTGTAGGTTGTGGGTTCGATTCCCACCTAGGACAAACATTTGTGTGATGAACGGGGATGGTTGTTCTTTGTCTGGGTGATTGTTATTCTACTTATGTATTTAAAAAAAAACGTATTAATGTATTACATCAGCTATCTGGTTCCCATAGTACAAGCTTGCTTAGTTTGGGGCTAGATGGCGCTATGTGTGAAAAACGTCCACCAATATTTATTTATACACTACAGCATTATGGTAGTGGATTATTAACAAAAAAAAAAGTTAAGTGGTAAACCATGTCTTTTAGTGTTGTTTGCGAAGTTCCGTAGATCGTCCCATTAAAAGCTTTACCACTTCACTGGAGGCGTGACTTTGACTGAACTGTTTCTCAATTATTGACTTAGTGACTGATACTAGTTTAAATCGTGAAATCTTACGGTTTGCCTTGGGGGAAGGCCTATGTCTGGCAGTGGACGTCTTCTGGCTGATGACGATTACGGTTAACTTGAAATTTCATAAAGGTTGACACATGCTTGTGAAGCCAAAATTGAAAAGAAAAAGAAATAACTTATCTAAGAATCGGATATGGGTACCACTATCGTAGTTTCTACACAAAACTGACGGTCATCCGTAGAAAATTATTATGTCCGTCGTTTGGCCACACATCTTCATAAATAAGATTTGTATTTTTTAATACATTTGTCAATTTGCTTGGGGTCATTTCTTGACTGAGTTGCAATTCTTTTCTACAGTGTATCATTATTCGTAGCCATAATTATTTCTAGACTGTGGCATTTCGGCCAACGATGAAGACATAATGCGCGTCATCAATATGGCCTTAGAATGCCTCCGAGCGCAGCTGGTGGGCCCCGAGGAAGCATCGCAATGGGAGGCGGAAGTCGAGAAGGCTATGTCTATGACAGAAACAGATCTTACGGTAACTTCTTATTCGAATTGGGGTTATTCAAATTGACGAAGGATTCCGACCGACCCATTCCGAAAGATGATGTTAATCTATAGTTGCTGTTTATGGAAGAATAGAAAAAAAAATGTAAATTAATTCTTGTTTTGATAATTGAAATAGTTACCTAATGCTAATGTAAATGCATAGAAAAATACGAGAAGAATGACAATCTCAAACGAAAAAGTGTACCGCCGAAAAAACAACATAATTCTAGATGACGCTTACGTAGGTATTTAGTCAGCTTATGTTCACTCTGCTATAACAGCCGATGAAAATATGTATAATATGGAAATATAGTATTAATAGGTATATGTCCGCAATTTAAGGTGTAGTTCAAAATATACTGCAATACTTATCATTGCTATTACGACGTTAAATATATGTTTTCCAAAAGAATGTTTTCAACGCCATCTCTTGAGAACCTAGCGTAGTTTGCAAATAAAATATAAAATTAAAAGTTTTACTGATATTAATTACCAATGCAAAAGTATTAATATCAAGTAGCGTTTTGTCTCCGTCCCATTACGATTGAGTTAGCTTGGGTTTGTATTTCAAGTCAAGCAGAAATCGCGACGATAATGTCGCAATGAGGCGTTTCCAAAAAAAAAAAAGTAGTTCTAAAATACTTACTAGATGGCGTAACAGACCTACCGTTTTACCTGTCATTGTCATTTCTGTCGAAATATTTTATGTTTATTTTTTAAATCGTAAATTTTGGCTCCACACGTTGTGTATTTAGCCAGTGTCAACTATTGTAATATTTCAAATGAAGTCAAATACATAGTTACGTTACTTGAAATTGTCTAAATAAACATGTCGAGCCAAAAAACACGAGAGAAAAAAAAAGGCACACGTACATTTTTTTGTCTTTCATGTCTTGACAGTGAAAGAAAAAACGCAAGGTACATCTAACGCCATCTATTGGGTACTTTTATAACCAGGTTTTTTTTTTTTTTTGGAAAACGCCTCATTCGAAACACTTAGCGACATCTTACGTCCTTATCGGTTACTTCGGGTTACGCGTCTTTTTATGACCATTGGCACTCTTCTTTATATAATGTATCTATAGTATTAGCATGTACGATACCTAGGTGAACATGCATATGCGACCACTTAACGTTGGCAATCCTTTGCAGCAGCCAGAACCAGACGCATATGCAGAGTACAGCGAACATCAGCGCCAACGTCGCACCACGCGCTTTCAATCGATTCCGGAACTCAAAATATTCGAAAAGCCAGAACCTGAACGACGTACCCCACAGAAAGATATCTATAAAGCCGAAGTATCTTCCGAAGATGTTTCCCATAAGGACAAATCAACCGAAGACGCTCCTAGTGACGAGAAAACTTCCGAAGCTGCTTCGAGATCTACAGCGAGTATTTCCGCCGAAAGATCTGCAGAGCGCATTTCCGTTTCCACAAAATTATCCAAGCCGAGCGTTATTATTGTTGATGGTAGTGTCGAAAAATCGACCGTGGGTGCTGCCAGTGCCGAGAAATCGAAATCAGATACTGGTATTCCTGCGGCTGAAAAGTCAAGTTCTAGTGTTGCCGTAAAATCTAAATCAGCTGAGGTTTTCACCAAAAAGTCGTCCACGACAGTTGTCACAGGAATGGAGTCGAAGTCGGCCGTTGATTCTTCCGATGCAGAGAAAGTGACCAAGGGTAAGTCCGGCGAACCATCGGAAGAAAAGGAAACTGAACCTGAATCCTAACCTAACACAAGTTTATTTTTAACTTAGGTATGTATTATGTAATTCGAGGAGGTTCAGACGTGTTCGCGTGGCAGATAACTTGTCTAATGTGCAAACACATTCAGTCTTCACAATTGCTACGTGAGGTGTAGCGTATTCAGATCAGACAACAAGGGAGATGTGGCAAGAGATCGCGAACGTATCTGGCCTAGAACAGGCCATAGATGCCTTCGTTTTTAGCCGAACTCACCTCGGGGACGACTTCATTTCTCAAGGCGCACCACACACCAGACATTTGTGTGCAATAAGATATTTACTTTCTGCGAAGAAATGTGGTGTGTTGTTTAGTAGCATACTCGTATTTAAATGTACTAGGTTTTTATAAATGTTTTGTGTGGTGTACGTACAGCATTTGTAGTATTGGTGTGTCCTTCTTAGATTTTTGACAAAATGCGCCTTTTTTGCAAAAATACCAGCAGTGATGTTAATTATTTTAAAGTTGGCATCTTCGTAAAAGTATTTGGGAGGAATGTGGAAACATTCAAACATGAATAATATACACTTAGGCGAATATTATTGTTGTTGTTGCACATCGAAGAGCTAACATAATGCATATTATATACTAACTCACTTTTTACCCGACTGCCCAAAGAAGACGGTACTGTTTTTAGGTTTCATGCAAGTATTTGAGTACTTACGATGTACAGTAGTGCAAGTATGTATTGTATGTTCCTATTATCACATCATAGGATGTGGTAATAGGAACATCCTATGATGTGACAATAGGAACTGATAGGACTTGTGAGTACTTACTATGTAAGTACTCACAAGTCCTTACATAGTAAGTACTCAGAACATAAACATAAGCATTTTACATACATATAGGTATATATGGTATGGTATATAGATACCTAGCATATCTAATTTTGACGCGTGTAGTGTAGTTGGACTACTTTATGTCCGGAGTGTAGATATTAAGCAGACAGGCTTTTTTTCTTTCACTTAAAATGTTTATTATTGCAAAGATTGCCAATTTGTTTATTTTATGCGCCTAGGTAAGAAGTTACCTAATGGTAAGGTTAAAGATACCTACTAGGTTTATTTTTTATTTTATTTGTGAGCCTATATGTATATATAGGGTTAGTCTTTAGTTTACGTCTTATTCTTGATTAAAATTAAAGTCATATTTAGACCTTATTTTTCCCTGATTCTGTCGAAGAGTAAGTAGAAGAGTGAGTAGTTCTTGCTCTTTTGAGTAGCACCAGTGATGAAAACTTAAGGTCTCTGCCCACTTCTGCGTACCCACAGATAAATAGATGCGTACCATACCCAACCTACCATATGAACGCAACCGCAACGTCACAAGTAAAATATCTAATATTAGTCGCTCTGTCACAGACCGGCACTGTACCGTGCCATGACCGGACCGACAGCGAATACCCCGAGAGAATATTTTGCAGGTGACGAGACCACAGCCAGCTCACTCCCTTAGCGCTCCACAGAAACGAACCGCGTTCAGTGCCGCTGTGTGCTTACGTGTATTTAAGCACGCACACATCCACAAATAATATAAATACCACGGTGAATGCCGCGGTTCGCGATGTATTGTACAGCCGCCCCCGCGCCGCGCGCCTCCTCTCGTGCATAAGGGTGTCTATACATGGCTTGACCTGACATCGTGTCAAAGGGACAGCTAGATTTGAATTTCACGGGAGCAAAAGAAACAAATTATTAAGGTTATAGCTTCTCCCTTTCGCTCCCCCAGAAACTTATATATAGCCATCTCTTTCAAACGATGTCAGGTCAGGCCATGTAGCGAGGCCTTAAGTATCGCGGATGCGGCCGCCGTGTGAACAAGCAGTCCTTATCGATGATTAGGTGCAAGTTGGTAGCAACTCGCAACACTGTCAAAATTTGCTGTACGACAATTAATTTCTAAATATATGACCCTGATTTTATCAGCCAACTCAATGTTGAAAACTTATGTAATAGTAACCATGTAAATTCACGGATGTATTTAGATAGCTCCATTGACATATGTACATACATATATCGATGGGTAATAGCTTTAACGAACTATGTGCCGCATAGATTCTTAGAATCCTTTGTGCTGTGACGGCATAATATGGTTATTTTAGTGAAAAGCGCAAATAAATGATAAACTTATTTTTATTTCATAAATATTTAAGTATACCATTTATACAAACAATGAGATTAAGCGTTGGCGACGATCCAGTCGGAGTAAAACGAGACGCGCGCGTTCACGCCGGGGTAGGTTGCGTCCGCGCAGCCGTAGCCCCACGAGGTCACGCCCACTATGATGTCGCCCTCGTGGGCGAGCGGGCCGCCTGAGTCACCCTGGCATGCGTCCTGGGGGCAAACGTTACCCAATCAGTGGGAAAGTCGGTACGCATATTCACTTGCGTAATATTTCAAAATTGAAATTAGTAAGGTATAGAATTCTTAAATCTTTAGATGCCAAGGACTTTTAGAAAAATATAGGTGGAATGAATATAGTGGGTAATTACAATGCAATGAACTTGAAGGATTTATTTCAAGGAAGCTATATGTAGTTCAGGATTTGCAAGCTGAAGTGGCAATGGGCAGGCCATATCGTTCGAAGAACCTATAACCGATGGGAAAGACAGGTTGAAAAGATGATAAGTAGTTGCAGTTACCTTGCCGCCTACGTCGAGAATGCCAGCGCACAGCATACCGTCGGTAATGTCAGGCCAGTTCTGGAAGCCGGGTTGCGTCTTGAGGAAGGCGTACCGCTCAACGCACACCTCGTGGTTGATCACGTTCACGTCAACGTGCTGGAGTTGTTCAGGATAGCCGCCGCCGCTCTACAATAAACATCACACTAATACTATAAATGCGAAAGCATGTGAAAGGTGGATAAGTTTGTGTGTATTCCCACTCTAGAACAGCTTTTGCCCGGCGATGGCTGAACTAAATGACTTCTATGTAGGCTACTTTTTATCGTAGAGAAATAAATGAATCTCGAAGGGTAGCGAGTCAAACAGCGGGATACAGTTTTATAGTGCTTCTCTTTTATTCACTAACTTATTGCTTAGTGTAGTGATCGGAAGCCGTGAATGTAAGCGTCGTGAGGACACATCCAGGGGTAGGATAGTTTCTGCTATTCGACTGGCTAGCTAAAAGTTAATAATCTGTCGTTTAAAGATGTATTCCAGCAGCGTCACTTGAGAGCCAGTTTCCATACCAGGCTAGGTGTATTTACCACCCTCACCCACAGTCTCTTATGATCAGATGAGTTTGTGGTCAAAAGCCTAAAGCCACATACAATACATTTTTTTCAAAGCTGACGCCAATACATACATTAACTACCTACCCTACCAAATTATATAAAGTATCGAAAATAAAATAATCTTGAAACTAGATAAATTGACAAGGCGCCTAGAGCGAAAACTATGAAAAAATAATACTCACGGAGAGGGCGCCCCATCCAATGGAGGTGACAACAGCATTATCAGGCAGTACGTAGGTAGTACCAGGAATACGCGCGGGTTGTACGGAGTTCGAGTAGACCGCGGGAATAGACAGACGGATGATGGCGACATCGTTGTCTAGTGCGGGCGTGTCGTAACGTTCGTGAATTATGATCTGGGAGACGGGGTGGGTGGTGCCGCCGCTCGATGCGAGCGACGTACCCAGGACCACGCGCCACGATGACGGTGCGTCGCCTCTATGGAATGCAAAATTCATTGAATGCAGATTTTGTGGATATTTGGAAGCACCACTTTTTTTTTTTTTTTCTTTCCTCCTAAGAGGATTTTGGCGTCGCACATCTTATGCATTTGCCAGTGTCAAGTATACATACATATTCTCAAGCTTTGTTAGATTTCAAACAAGTCATAGTCACGGTCAAAGTCGAGCACAGCAAGGCACGGTCAAGTCCAAGTCACGCCCCAGTAAAGTGGTGCAAACTTTACTAGAGCCTTCTATGGAGTTTTGGAAACAACATGAAAATTCACGTTTCACAACGCGTGACATTTCATGTCAGCCAGAAGTTGACAGCGAATTTTAAGCATTTCTTAAGTTAAAGCAACGTTTATAAGTAATGCCCTAAACCTACACATTACACAAAATATAGATTTTACGTTACTGTCGTGCACAAACAAGCATATTCTTGCATTTTTAATGTAATAGGTTTATACCGTAGACAGAGGTACCTACGTAGCTGATGCCCGCGAATTTTCCAATTACAAACATAACAAAAGCAACCCCCCCTTATTTAGCAACTCTTGCTTGGGGGCCGTTCAAGTATTACGTAAGCACTATGGGGGGGTGGGGGGGTCTTTGTTTTGCTTATTTTGGATGACATGGGGGGTAGGGGAGTCTAGAAGATGATTACGTCATCGGTAGTTATTTACTTTTTTACACGAATGGCAACCCTCCAACTTAGAATCATGGATTCGGGTTTCATGGACTGAAGACTGTTAATTTTAATTTAATATGTGTAACAAAAATTTAAAATAAGTTACTTATGTTCGTAAGATTATAATATTTTTGTCCCTTACTCTATGTTGAATACTGTATCAGTAAAATCTATTCTCTATCCTAAATCTATTTTCTTATTTTTTAAATTATAATATAAAAAAAACATTTATAATTGAAAAATGTTTACGTAAGCATGGGGGGAGGGGGTAAGAGCTTTGCTTACTTTTGCTGGCAAGGGGGATGGGGGAGTAAATAATTGTAATAAATCTACTTACGTAATACTTGAATGGCCCCTAGCTAAACAAACCAGGTTTTACTTACTCGTAGCAGTGAGCAGCGGAGAGGACGACAGTGGAAGTGAGCAGAGAGCCACCACAGAACTGCATCCACCAGGTGCCGAACCAACCAAACTGCATGTTGGACATGTACGGGTAGTTCTCCACAGTCGTGGGGGAACCACCCACGATGCGGTTCACGCTCTTTGGCACCGCTAGAATTGAACACATATGTAGGTTCTTAGTGGACATGCTCTTTTTAACAATAGCATAATAGCGTTCTTTAATTATCATTCAGTTGCATTTAGCCCTACTAGATGTCCCTACCGGTAGCGCTGCGAGTATTGTGTGCACAGTTTTTTCAAAACTGCTTTCAATTTAATAACTCTAATATACTTTAATAACCCTGTTTTTTTATTTATTTCTCTCTGATAAACTAGCTTGTTGCCTGTTTTTTTTTACCTACACAAGCATGTGTAGGTAAAAAAAAACAGGTGCTAAAAATAAAGCAGGAAAAAGGAAACTAGATGATATACTAGATTAAATTTCATTTACTGGATAAAAAGACAAAGTTATGTGATTAGTAAATGTAATGCTTACCAAAAGCGGACCCCAGAAGGGCTAACAAAATGAGGACACGCATCTTCGGAAGTCACCTTACACTCGTAGCTGCTGCAAAAATTATTGCCTATTTATATGTGCCTTATCATCGAAATCAATTTAACAACAATTAGGCACTTGAATCAAAAGATTACAAATACGGATTAAGACTAACGTACCTATTTTATCAGTATCTAATTAATCGTTCGTAACATTAGGTAAGACATTTAATGCGTGCTACTGTATTTTAATCTTTGCAAAATGTCGCTTAACTACTTACCGTATTAATTACGTTATTGTAGGTGTATATACCTAAGTACTCGGTTTTCAATTTTTCCAGTTTCCTGAAAGTTTCCGTAGGCTTTAAAGTTAGCAAAAGTTTCTGAGGAAGGTATATGAATGTAGTAAGTATTAATAGTATTATTTTCTTTTCTATGGAGCAAGTACGTAGGCGGACTTGAATTGCATTTTATATTTATAGAGATCATAAAACCACTTAGTAGTTCTGCGACCAGTTGACCTCGCGAGCACAAACTTTTTTTCACGATCGTAATTCTACAATTTCATAGATTTTTTTAGTCATAGACGATTTTTGATTGGTGGGGTATTTCCCTCAAAATGAGGGGAAGTTCATTGCGGCGCCCGTTACCGGCTGATTTTAATAATATTTGGCAATAGTTCTTACCAGCGACTTCTTTCGCGTGGACTTAAAAAAAGCATCCTAAGTATGTCCGTCTTTCTCATAACAGTAACTCCTTATCAAATTTTACCAAGATCCGTTTAGCCGTGACAACAAGACAAACGTCCAGACAGAGAGACAAAGTTACTTACCATAGTTCGCTAGATAGCGTTGATCTATTTTCGGGTATATTTTGACGTTTTGTGCGGACTGACAGTACTGTAATATAGGGAGTTATGAATCGCGCAAGAGATTTTTTTTCCTCCAGACTCAAAGCCTTATTGGTCCTGATACGACTGCGGCTATATTCCTCTGAATTTTAATATTAGTTAGAATCAAGTTAGAATAAACTCTATCGGTACTCAATTTATAACAAAAATATCGAATATGAGCAAAATCGGTCTTCAAAGACGCTGTTAAGATATAAGGTCGTGAGTTCGATATCCCGTACACTACATCTGTTCTGTTCGCATCAGCTCACCAACTGGAGACCAAGCGGATTTTTTAGGAATAGAAAAGGCTACTTTTCTAATAACATACTGATAACGGATATCACTCGGACGCGCGACATTGAAGAGACGACGGTATGCCGAGATCTGTACAGGACGACTTTGTAGCTATACGATATCTTCCTCTTCAGATTCGCTTGCTTTGCTGCAAATGTTGCAGCAATTTCGTTCTGATGCCCGCGATTTCGTACGCGGATTTAAGGCTCAGAACTGAGACTCGGACTTAAATACAAAGTGCTTGCTCTCAAATACAAAGTAAGAATTATAAACTGGAACACAAAGTTTCATCCCCTATAGGCACAATACCTGAAATGCTTTTTAACCTTTTTTAGTGCTCATTCTCACAAAATTTTCAATGGAACTCCTGTGGCTTTTCACAAGATTTCCATTGACCGTTTCACATATTTATTTGAATTACTTTTCACATATTTGACCGGTCGGGATAGTTGCGATCAGTCATTGGATTTTAAGTTATTTTATATGGTACTCTCGTTAGAGAATATTATGTTCCTAAATAGATCCTAATGATAGAATAAATAAATCCCCGAAACTATATCTAAATCATGAATAAATTCGTCACCGCGATTCAGAAAACTCGTGTCGCCATCTATTGATGAGTGGCGACCCGATGTAAATTTTGTTTGCAAACGTACTCAACGTTCTTAGATATTACGTAATATCTCTGGTTTCCCGTATCGCGATCTATTGGCGACAGTCTGGAGCAAATATTCTTTGGTCTGGAGGTACGGAACATAGAAAAAGCATTTATGCTCGAGCCATAATACATTATCGTCGTCGACTCATTGCACAGAAGTCTTTTGACTTTTTTGTGTTACTTCACTGCCGTGCCAGTCATAGCGCAAATGGAGACGATATTACAAAATGTAAAATTTAAAGTCTGTTCCAGATACGCATTGTGTTTAGGTATTGTATATGAGAGGTCGATTCCACAATACTGAACCGAAAAAATCCTCTCGTTAGTTTTATTATAAGTAAGTATAGATAGATATTAGATAAGTATCTCAGGAATGGATATTTTTAGAAGAAAAAAAAATATTCGAACATTTTTTGTAGATAATTACTTGATCTAACAACTTTTGTCTGATTTTATGATAAAACTTACCGTTTACCGCACAAAAAAGAAAAATATGTATGAAGTAGTGGCAAGACTCGAGCGCTTAGTCTGTTTTAAAAGGAATCAAAAGAGCGCTAAAATGTATCCAAACGAGTGAGCCACCTTCGTGAGCGCCGTAGACTTATATAATTATATATACATATATGTGTTTGTACACCGGTGTCGGAGCCGAAAACAGTTATAAGTACTCGTCATTCCGAACAACATTTACTATGGGGCCAACCATGAAATCGCGTTTTTTTTAAAAACTTTTTCATACATTTCGCTTAGTGTGAATGATATTTTAATATGGAACATTTGTTTTTTTCGCGATTTCGTGGTCGGTCTCGTAGTAAAAGTTGTTCAGAACGATGAGTACTTATGTTTTCGGCTCCGACACCGGTGTACAAACACCCTGCATTTTTATGGTCTGGTTGACGCAATTGGTGACCGTACAACAGCACCCAACGCTACAAGTCTACGGCGCTCACAAATGCGCCTTACTCGTCGTGTGGATACATTTTCGCTTCCTCCTCTGGGAAAGGATTTTTATCCTCTCCTGGGGATAAAATACCTCCGCCCCTTGCTCGGCCTGCAGCAGTTGTTTCACAAAGTGACAACATCAATAATCTATGATTAAGAATTTGCTAATGATGTCACTAAAGAATTAAAATAAGCCAGTTTGGTACATAATATTTATTTCAATTGGAATGTCCATTATAATAATTTACAGCGTAACTAACTACTGAAAATAAAACATTGAACTCGCTACGAGAAAATAATCAAAATTACAAAAAATATATGGAGGTTAACAGTAATTGCTTTGGTTACGTAATAAAAATAACGTACATACAAGTGATGCACAATTTTGTAGAATTAAGAGTGCTTCTAAACAGAAGGTCACATTTATTTGCGAATACACAAAGTTTAATCACTAATTACTTTGATTAAATATAAAAAAAATATTCTAGAAAGATCTTAACTTGATTTAAATTATAAATAATGATGGAGAAACGAATAACTTATGAAGAGGCTTAAAAATATGGTGGGAATATGTAATAAACAACAAGAAATTTACTAGCGATTATACACTAGGCTAGGCCCTTAGCAAAAGTATCGAGACATTAGCGAAAACTTTACAATTTTGGATCACAATGCAATACTTATTCACGACGATTTAACAATTTCGTAAGGAGAATCTGTCAAACCATAATGTCGAAATTTGTTAATAAAGCCTTGATATCTAACGGACTTGATTTACCAAGCACTTGCTATATCACGTCCCTATAAAAAAGTCTGTGTAATTCACTTTTTTTTTGTATATGTGTAGTTTCTATATTGCGGCACGCATAGCCGCTGTCCGCTGTCCGGTCCCGTACGGCTTCGCAAGGCACGCATAGCCGCCGTCCGCCGTCTGGACCCGGACAGCCCCGCAAGCCACGCATAGTCGCGGGCCGTCCGGGGCCCGGACTGCCCCGCTTTCTGCGGTGAAATATAAAATAATCTTTCTGCTTACAAAACCGCTAAAAAAATATGAATTAATAAAGTATAGGTACGCAACGCAACATTCCCTATCATGTCGATACACAGGGTGGTCCAAACGGTGACGTCAATCTGAAAAATTTAGATTCCTTATACCAAGATCACGAAAATATGTATGTTCTACGATTTTTCGTATTTTAGGAGTTCGACTTATTTTTTTCTTAAGGGTTTTCCAAATGGGCGGCTTCAAAATATTCAACATTTTTTGGTTGGATTATAAGAATCCGAAAAACACCATCGAAAAATCCGTGACCGACTAACCTTCACGCTGCTCTGTCACACTGGTGTGACGGTTAGGAAGAAAACTTCCTAACCTTCGTACTGTTTGTATAGATCCACCCATAAATAGTTTTTTTTAAGCCGCTAATTTGTAAAATCCTTAAGACTAAACTATGAAAAATCGTAGAACATACATGGGGTATTTCCGTGAAGGCCTTGGTATGAGGAACCTAAATATTTCGGATTGACGTCACAGTTTGGACCATCCTTTAATTGCTGAAGTAATCACTAACATGTGAAGCTGCTAAAACTAATATGTATTCTAATTTATACAATAATTTATTCTACATAATACTAAAGTTGTCGTTATAAAACATTTGGTTTATTGTAACAATAAAAAACTACGAAATTTTCCGCCCAAAGCTGCCTAAATACCTAGTGCTAAATAAACATGATGACAAACTTTCGAATCTGTGTATTGCAGTGTAAAAAGATAATAAAATTAAACTACATACGTTATCCATTTATTTTGGCAACTTTACAATTTATAGTGAGTCACTTGGAGCCAAGAAATCCACATCTAAGTTAGGGTGTCTACACATGGCCCGACCCGACATCGCTTGAAAGAGATGGCTATATATAAGTTTGTGGGGAAGCGAAAGGGAGAAGCTATAACCTTAATAGTTTGTTTCTTTTGCTCCCGTGAAATTCAAATCTAGCTGTCCCTTTCACACGATGTCAGGTCGGGCCATGTGAAGACACCCTTAGAATCACGGCTAATAGTCAAATTTTGGTCCGACAATAGTTAAATTTTGGTCCGGCCCTTTGTCTCTTTCTATTTCCATTTACCTGAAAATCGCAATAATTTTATTATCCAAATATTACGTCAACCGTTTTTAGCACTGGCGAGTCTGCTAGGAAGGGACAGAGTGCTTGAATGCTTGATCTGCTAAGGCTGGATATCATTTTAATCTTAAATTATGTAATCTTAAATTATGTAATTTAAAATTCATTACTTCTAATGAGATCTTTAAAAATTTCCTCCGTCGCCTCGGAAAGGTCACAGCAGACATATCGACTCGGCATAGAGCAAGTTTAGTTTTTTATCGATCAAAAAATTTTACATCTGCTATCGACAAAATCAGCTAATCGATTTTAAAAGTTTCTAAAAAAGTCGGCATTTTTCGTCGAAAAACAAAAAAACACTTTTATCAAAAAAATTGCGGCGTGCGCTCGGAGAGTCCTGAATCCTGATGACGCCTTGCGTAGAGGTGAAACACGTGTCGATAAAGTACTTTAGGGATAACCGTTATATTTTTGTTTTTCACTATGTTACAACAGTTGTTTATTATAATTACGATCAATTACGTTTCAGACCAAATTATTTCTTACACATACATAAAAAAGCTTTTAATCGACAGATATATATGCTAATTCATTTTTTGTTAAAGAATTTAAATAATAAATAATGCTTTATTAAAGAATACTCTTTGTAAAGTTAAAAATAGACAATTGATGTCTTGTTTTTTAACCGACTTCCTAAAAAAAGGGAGAAGGTTCTCAAGTCGACTGTTTTTTTTTTTTATTGTACTAGTCACGATATTGCAGCGGAAAGACACTACAAATTAATTAGTATAGACTAAGTTACAATTTTATCTATTCTAAATGTCAAATTTGTTGAACGATAATGTCTACTCTCTGTACGGATCGACATCGCTTCACCCTTAGCAACGTAACAGCATCGCCTCGTCTTGTGACAAACATGCGTTGCAATATGGTGTTTTGTAGAAATTTAAAAAAAAACTGTACGGCTGTAGTTAAGATTAGTATACCGCCTATTGTCCATTCAAAAAGCGCCAACTTCTTCCCACCCCAACTTTTTCCCACCCCTAAATGTTTTGCGATTTCGATAATTTTTTTATGTTATCTACACCGTGAAAATTATGCTTAACTATAAATATCTTCATGTTTTGATAGCTTGAAGTGACTCAGTATATAAATTGAATTGAACCAATTATCCTTCGGAGCCGACACCGATCCAAAAACATGACGCAAACCAATCATATTTTACTAGAGATACGACTTTAGCGCACTTAAAATGACCCCCCGCAAATCTGTCCATTCTGACAGATTTCATTATAGCCATCTCTTTTACTCTCTAACTTTTCGCATCTTTTTTCGCACTCTTTGGCGGCTGTAAACAGACTGCAGCGGAGCCGAATTCAGGGCGCAATTTTGAAGGTAAAAACCTATCTTTAGGAAAATATAATTGATGCAAACAATGTCAAAGTATTATACTATGAAAACTGACGTGGTTTTGATACATTTTGTTTTAATAAAAAGGGAATACTTGATGAAGGTCACCGAATGTGGTCGAAACTATAGTCGCAATAACCGACTCAATTTAACGTGAGTATTCCCGTTTAATTAAAACAAAATGTCAAAGTACAGGGACCCCATTCCTGTGCGCTCGAGATTATCTCGGTCACTCTCACTCCCATTAAATTTTAAATTAGAGAGACAGTGACCGACATAATCTCGAGCGCACAGGAATAGGGTCCCAGAACGAGATAATTTTACGTATATTTTGAACAGTCGCACTATTGTATGTTAAGTAATAAAATATTTCTAAGCGTACCACGATTAAAAAAATAAACATAGTCACTATATAAATAATAATATACAATGTTAAATCGTTGATAATCTCACACAGTTGAAAGACATTTTTAACAAGAGAAGGCACATGATTTCTGTAAAGCGTGAAAAGTTGGCACGACCACATAATAAATTAATAGTATCTTAATAATTATTACTATTGCTCAGAATCAGATAGATACTCATTATTTATACATAATTAACTTAATCTTACTTAATTGAATTATAACTGAGTACGATGAGAAATGTTAAATTTTTAAGGCCCTTTTTATTTTATATGTAAAAGCCTCGAAGAGATATTTAAGATACTCAAATAACTTAACGTGAGGTTTATGACCTCAATAGAAAATTTATCTTTTTACACATATGACCCCCTAGATTCCGCACTCAAGACGATCGAAGTGCAATACGAATCGGTCAAAAAGCTAGACGCGAGTAGCCGTAAACTTTAGATAGCCAATGAGAACGCTTGGTCGCAGTCGTCGCAACCCGCGCTTTCCTCCAAGTTTGTGGAGTTTTTGTCGTAACAACGATCTCGTAATGCGGTATCTACATACAGTCTGTGTCTATTTATGACAATGAGTACAAGATAAATCCAAGATTATTATAAATACGAAATAATGTTTGTTGGGTCATACCGCGGGATTGGGATAATGTGTTATAATGACGTGTGCGTGGTCACATTAATTTTTAAGTATTTCTAATTTCGTTGGTATTTTCAAGAATTTGCCACCATCATTATTGTGAATAAATATAATACCTAATCCTTACCTAGCCTAGTAAAGCTCTCATGTATATTATGATTAAATTAAAATCTAAATTCTAAGAGACTCGCATTTATGAAAAGAAATACGAAAGATTACCATGTAGGTTTGTATGTTCATGAAATACATTTTTCATTTCAAAATAATAGTATAAACACGTGTTTTTAAATAAGTACCGGAAATAGATACCTACCATACTATAAGAGGTGCATCAATATTATAAGAGCCCGCCTCCCGACAGATTTTCCGTCGTCTCGCTCGTGCATCTTTACCCGACTGCGTAAACATTTAAATAAATAATTTTAGGTTTTTTTTTTTAAAAACAAGCTTTTTTGATTAGAATTAGGTATCGGAATTTTCCCTTCAGGTTTTTTTCAATGTTATTCTAAAGACAAAAAAGTATTTTGCCGGTTTGCACGGTCTTAAGGCCTCATTTTCTCCCTCAGTAAGCAGCGAGGCGAGAGTGGCAGACCAGCGGGACGACGGCATCAGAGTCATTTACTTGTCATGCTTTGATCTAGAATGTAAATAAATGAATGCGTATTAAGATCTTTACTCCGTTCTGTCTTGCCTAGATGACCCGCTGTTCGCTACGGCCGAAAACGAAGCCTGTTTGTGATACGGTACAGGATAGATAAAAACATTTACTGTAAAGATTTGGCAGGTATCCGAGTCCATTAAATATTAAGCCAAAGTACTAATCACTCGCGTTAATAGAGATATTTTATGAAGACTAATATTCTTGACACTAATTAAGTAGGGGTCAAGTAGTAAACTACTCCAAATTTATCACTATTAATACACTTAATTGGTGTTCACTTTCAGTATTTCCGTGGGAATATTATTTAACCTAAGCTTTTATATACCTACTTACATGTTATGTTAACTTCGTTTGATTGTTTCAACAAACTGTGCAATTTATATGACAAGAAATTGACGTATAATATTTTATTTGCCTACCCTGCGTTCGTACATTCAATACGTGTGCTGTCGGACCGGTCAGCGCATTTCTGCGCAAACCAAACCTGCCGATCGGAATTATTACTTTCGCAAAGCTGTACATGCTTTATACGCGCATATTGCTTTTTGAAAAATAAATGCCTGAATAAAGTACCCGATAAATTCTGCATGACTTCCAAAAACTCCAGCAATATATTTGCTGCTACATCAAGAAAAAAAAAGAAACCATAATGCTCTTTACACACGACATTGCAATTGGTTACACTATAGTGTTAAAAGAACCTTCAAGCTTAACAAAAACCAGGATTAAATTCAGTAGATATACGCAATATTACTATTTTACAGCTACAACTAGATAATATACCCCCGAATACTGAAACGTTTGTTAACTTTGACGACAGATTAAGTCTGTTGCTGCTTTTGTCATTTGCTTACTGCCAGACAAAGGCAGCATTAGAATTAATCTGTTGTCAAAGTTAACAAGCGTTTCAGTATTCGGGGGATAACGTTACATTTTATCTCCACAGCAAAGATAACAATCAATAAATAAGTGATTCCTTGTAATCATAGATAACGATCTTATTGTTCTAAAACATTAATACAACATGTTTATTTACGCCAAAACAATCGCTTCTAAGAAAAGGCACGTAATTCATAAGATATAGCGCGTAACTTTACAAATTTACTTACGTTAAGTATTTCATAAGACATTGTATTGGTGTTCTCGTTACTTATAGCTAAGCGTACATCTAGCAAAGCTATCTAATTACCAGCGATCCGCCGCCGCTTAGCACGGGTGTAATTTAGAAAAATTATATATATAAACACTTCGTGAAAAATTATCTAACTGATGGTGAAAACCGCATCACAATCCGTTGCGATTAAGAGAAGTTAGCGGATATACAGACAGACGCGGAAAGCGATTTTATTTTATACTATGTATAAATATAGATGTATTTTATTCTTTAAATATTACAAAGGTACAGGGACCCTATTCGGAGAAATGACATTTTATCTCGGTCACTCTCACTCCCATTAAATTCTAAATTAGAGAGACAGTGACCGAGATAAAATGTCATTTCTCCGAATAGGGCCCCAGATCGTTTAATCCGCGAAGACGCGCCCCTATCGCTTACTGAGCAAGCGGCCTGCCGGTCCCAACGGCGTACCAACAGTATTTAGTAGTTTTCGTAGAGAGTTTGCATCACAAGGTGGCTCTCTTAGAGTAGTTTATATAGTACTTTCATTTAGAAGAAATTCGATGGAGTATGTGAATCCGCCAACAAGCACTGGGCCAGCTTGGTGGATATGGCCTAATCACCCTTCGAGGGTAGGTCGACATCCCAACAGTGGGATGTTTAAAGGCTGATACAGAACTACATAAGCATACTGATTAATTAAAAACATGGAAACGACAAAGAAGATTGAAATCCTTGATAACAACTATTATATTGCTAGGCTTATAAGTTGACTAATGACAGAATTACACGAAGATAATGCTGATCTTGATTGATTGTGCTACTGTGCAGCGATCGGATCGTTATAACTGATTAAATTGGATATACTCATTTTTTTTTGTTTATCCTTGTTTATCGTTCTTATTTATCTTCAACGTTATAAATATTGGTGGATATGAAATCAGTGAATGTTCTTAAAGCAAACAGCGGTTTTCAGTGTCGATTCCATGAAACTGCATGAGATGGTGTTGCTAATTCAAGTCACAAACATAATTTTTTTAACTGTCAGGAGGCCATGTCCTATATTGCATAGTTGCTTTTAAATGTACGTCACTAGCTGTTGCCAAGTAGTATTGGTTCCGTATTTACTTTTACCCCAGCGGAAGAGGGATGGTGACGTATCAATATTTTATATGAAACCAATCTCAGACACCCTAGGTGCAGGCAGTCACTTAAAAATAAAGTTCTACCCATCGGCGACCGCAAAGCATCGCAGCCGACTCTTTACCCACGCGCTTAAAGTCGGTATACCATTGATGTTTCCATAGATAGGCTACTAAATAAACGTAGTAAGGCATTTCACTGTCGGTCGACTGTCCGTTTGAGCCACTGCGTGAAGTGCCGCAGTTGCCACACGGCGCGCGCAGACTCCTCGCGCAGCCGGATGTTGTGCCGGCGCAGACGACGCACCTACGAAATAATATTCACTCAACGACGTATTTCCGTATTACACACTATCTCGCTCGCACATTTTTTTTTTTAATGATATACAACTAGCTGCGCCCCGCGGTTTTACTTACGTGAAAAATCTCACAGAAACATTTTCCCCGGGATCAAAAGCCTAAGTCATCTATTTTTTTATAAATAAAAATAATTTGATTGTGCGAGCGAGAGAGCGTCTATTATGTAAAAGCGTCCATAAAAAAATTCGTTGTTCTGATTGGATTGTACGGTAGCCATCCAGTTACGCCTTATGTAGCTTTGCCGGGGGCAATGCCTTATCACTTAAAGCAATCTCTCCAAGGTAACCACGCACGGACAGGGACTCCATGAATAAAAACAAAAAAATACCCCGAAAGGGGGATGAGGGAACCTCGAACTAAAAATGTAACAAGAGATAATAACGGAATAATTGATAAATGTTTTCGTAAGCTATATAATTATCATATCTTTCGATTCACGTATAATCGATAACACCTGTGACGCTGTGTGTGTGTTTTGACGCTAAATAAGTAGTTACGACGAGTCCATTACGGTTTATATAAAGCTTCTTTCTTGACGAGCTGCCTCTACAATCTAGCCGTTTAATCTTTAAGATACGAGACTATATCAACTGCGAATTGATAAATGCTACATGCGTACAACCTGTATTATTAAGTTTAAATGTACTTAGTAACTACCGTGACAGATAAAAAAAAAGATTACTACTGACTGAATACAGCCACATCTAATTTTAAATAGTGCCGGGGTCTTGTGATCAAGACGCTCGACTTCTGTACGTAGAGCTTAACGCAGGTGTACGTTCATTATCATCTACCTATTTATATTAAAGCACTCTCCCAAGGCAACCCAAACAACCACAACTACCCCGCATAAAGTGCTTTGGTTCCTTACGACTTACTGAGACTTGTTATAACTGTGAACTTTTACTTCACTCGATATATTATAAAACTTGACACTGGCTAATTAAACAACATGTGGAGCCGAAATACCCGGGAAAAAATAAATACTGACCTCCTCTTCGAGTTGGTGTCGGTGCCTCTGCGCGGCGGCCGCGTCGGCCTCCAGCGCCGCCACGCGCGCGCCGAGCCCGCAGCCGCAGCTACTGCTGCCGGGGGCGCCGGGCGCGCCGGGGACGCCGGGGGCCGCCGCACTGGCGGCGGTGGTCGGGGTGCTTGTGGCCGGTGGGCTCGTCGATTGGATCGCTTCTGGCGCCTGTTCCGAGATTTTAATTTGTTCTTTTATTTGACAATGACGCCACGCGAAAATATCAGGACTGATTTTCGAAAGAAATCCCAAACAAAGGCATTTTCGCATTTTAGTGCGAAATATCATACGAGCGCCTCAAAAATAATGGCCCACGCCAAATGCCTTAATATTGAAATGTGTCTCACAACAAAAAAATAATTAAAAATTTATTAAAGTTTGTTTGGTTGTGGCACAGATCACACTAGATACTGCATTGCGAGATTCGTTGTTCCTACAAAAAGTTTGAGGAAAGCGCGGGTCGCGGGGAGTGCGACCAAGCGTTCTCATTGGCTATCTCAAGGTTACACCTACTCGCGCCTAACAATCAACCAATCAGAGTAATTTCTTATAAGTGTATTTAGACTGATGCTTGGTGCGCTTCGAGCGTCCGAATGCAGAATCTAGTGTGTGGTCTGTGGGTTGTGGTTACTCTGTAATTAAATAAATCAGTAGACTGCCGTTTATGTTACAATATTCATTTTAGCACACAAAGGGAAGCGTAATAATGCAAAGCGTAATTGCAAAGCTGCAATTACGTTTGTCTCATTTTCGTACGACAGAAAAACTAGAGAAAATTTTCTCACTGTGCTTTACGTCTTGAGTGACATAGGCTACATTTGCATCAGCTTTAAGCATCTCACTGCTGTGATATCGGCCTACCCTCTGAGGGTTATTGGGCCATATCCACCACGCTGGCCGATTCACATACGCCATCGAACTTGTAGGTTTCCTCACGTTTTCCTTCACCGAAAAGCCAGATATATCCGTACGTAAGTTCCAAATAACTCACTGGTTCGGCACGCCCGGGTTCGAACCCACGACCCCACGAATGTGAGGTGAGCGGCTGAGCTGCTACGGCTACATTTTGCAGTTGGGTATTTTGATTTTCTTTTAATAATATTAATTGTTTTTATGTTATGTTAAACACTCACCGCGGTAACGTCGGTCCAGCTGTCGTTGGTGGGTTCGCTGGGAATGGCATCGAGTGCGGGGTCAGACGCATCCATCGATGGATACTGGGTCTCTTCACAGATCTAAAATAATGTTGTAACGATTACTCTAAATCTCTAAAAAAACATAAAATAATGTCGCTTTCCACGTCTGTTTGTCTGTATATCCGCTAACTCCTTCCAAACCACGCACGGATTTTGATGCGGTTTTCACCATCAGTTAGATAATGATTCACGGGAGGTTTATATATATAGCTAGCTCGCCCGCATGGCTTCGCTTGCATGGGCTACAGTAAATGAAACATCCCACTTCACCCCCTTAAGGGTTGAGAGAGGGCTGAGAGAGAGAGAGAGAGGACATGACTCGTTGCTGTAAACCACGTGGGGTATAAAAACTACGATATACAAATAGTAAACTGTCTAGTTTTATGAGTCTCACTGTTCAGAATTAACAGTTTACTGTTAATTGAACGTACCTGAAGCATGGCTCTAGTAGCCGTGTGCACGAGCGTGGCCCAGTCGAGCGCGGCGGCGTCAGGCAGCGGCAGCGGGGGCGCGCGCGTCACGCCCCCCGGGGTCGCGCCCCCAGGCAGCCCAACCCCCGGCAGCACGGCCCCCGCGCCGGCGTGAGGGGGCGTCACCACCGCGCTGCTGGCCCGCGTCGGCTGACCTAGCTCCGCGTCCATTAGCCGCATTAGCTCTTCCTGTATAGAAAATAGTACAATGCAATTTAGTTGTTGAGAAAAAAATATCTGTATCACTTCAAATAGTGATTAGGCGTTGACCGCAGCTCAACGATGTGACGATGTAGACGAAAGCTGTAACAGGCCAGATTCCTCTTCTCATTCTAAGTGGCCCGTTACTGGTTAAATAAATAAATAAACGTGGACGTTTTTCACCCACAGCGCCATCTAGCCCCAAACTAAGCAAGCTTGTACTATGGAATATATGGCTTGTACTATATTGTACTATGTATACCAGATAACTGATAGAATACATAAATACTTATTTTGAAAGTAATCTTCGTACTATCGAAACATCTTTTGCGCACGATTGACTGAAAGGTGTTGAGCTAATACTCAATCCAACGACTTTACACCCCGTAGACACCTCGCATAGGGCGAGGAATTTTCATTCAACAAAGCAGCAAAAAGAATATGTAAAAGTAAGTAAGTAGTACTAAGCATAGTAGTAAATTTTGTGTGAACAATAAAGAGTTAATCTATCTATCTAGCACAAAAAGTGCCTAAAATAATGGTCCGACATCAGTACAAGTGTGACTGATGTCAGTCGGGATCTTGAAGTAGACCAATCAGCGTTCAGTATTCTAAAGTGGAATTTTTCTGATCGGTCGAGCGACAGCATCGACATCGACAGCGTCAAGTAGCTGTCGTAGGAGGAGGCGTCTCAGGACTGCTCGTAGCGTCCCGGGAGGAGCTGAAGCGCGGCGCTGAAGACTCCTGTGCGGTCCCTTGGAGATTCCGGAGCCCTCGGTCGAGCACCAAGGCAGACCACGAGTTTATCTCCGAGGCGGGTAACGCTTGCGGGGACCAACGACTTCTGTATACGTGACGTCACGCGACTAACTCAGTACTAACGGTGAGCGAAGTAGTGTTGGCGGAGGCTCGCTTCGTTCGCGAGTGTCTCGGCGAGGGCGCTGCGTCGTCGTGCGAGCTGCGCCGGCGCACCACGCTCTCCGACACGGGGGACGCTTGCGGAGACCGACGACCGCTTCGCCCTGACCCACCTGTGGAAAAATAACCTTTATTAATAGTTAACTTACTTGTTTATTAATAACTAGCTTGCCTGCACACACAGATCATACCAGACACCGCACTACGAGATTCGTTGTTCCTACAAAAAGTCACCAACGTTTGAGGAAGGCGCGGGTCGCGGGGAGTGCGAACGAGCGTTCTCATTGGCTATCTCAAGGTTACGCCTACCAATCGACCAATAGGAGTAATTTCGTATAAGCGTATTTACACTGATGCGTGGTGCGCTTTGAGCGTCCTGAATGCAGAATCTAGAGTGTGATCTGCGGGTCTAGGGGAATAATGAGAGGTTGATTCTATAATTATGTACTAGAAAAAAAAAACTGTTATTGATTACTTCCGGGTCAAAAGCTAAATTGACAGGGCTACGTAGGTCGTCAGTTTGTGCATGGTCACCAACTCACCGGTGCCGTAGCCCGAGCTATCGGAGCGAGGCGGCGAGTGTCCCCGCTCGTAGGCCCGCCGCGGCCGGCCCGGGTGTTGCGCGTCCGCTCTTCCCAGCGGTGCCCATTCCGAGCTTACAGAGTCGCATTGGCATTTCGAGCTACTCGCGAATGTTACCGTCACCTGAAAAACACATTCAACGCAATGATGGTGAGGATAACGCAAAACGAATAATGAGAAGACGGATATTGTGTCAGTCAAAATCCATGCGAAATGCCTAAGTTTGTGTGTAATTATGTAAGTAGGTAAGTGTGTTTGTTCCCGTTCAACTCTGTAACGGCTGAACGGATTTGAATGAAATTTGGTATGGAAGCTTACACTCTGGATTAAGACATCGGCTACTTTCTACCCCAAAAAAAATAACAGTTCCTGTACGATAGAGCGTGAAAAGGTAGGGCGCAGCAAAGTAAAATATATATATATATATAAATATGAATCCCTATTTTTCCTGCTCACGCTATAACTTGAGATTTGGACCGATTTTGATGATATTTTTTTGATGATGAGCTTCGCGGGCATCAGCTAGTATAAAATAAATAATTTTACTGATATTACATTACATTATTATCAGCCAGAAGACGTCCACTGCTGAACATAGGCTTCCCGCTGAAGTAAGTACTTAACTTATGTAAGTATACATACTTACTGATATTACTAAAGCAAAAATATTCATAACAATTGAATAGCGTTTTCTCACCGAACGATTACGAATGAGTTAGCTTGGGTATCTATTTCAAGTCAAGCAGAAATTGTGTCGATCATGTCGTAGTTTCAAGCACTAGCGTCTTACGTCCTTTTCAGTACTACAATCGGGTCACGCATCTTTCTATGGCCATTCGCACTCTTATTTTTTTATTTTTTTCTAAGATTAACATCATACCGTGACGGGGTCGGATGTCTTCAGCAGGTCGACCAACTGGTCGTGGTGTAACGCCACAGTAGCGGCTCGACACACCTCCAACAAGCGCGCGCCGCGCCGCATCCCCGCCCGCGCCGCGCACCCGCCCCCCTCCACCCCCGTCACTAGCCCGTCCGGTTGTACATGGAACCCTGTAAAACATAATAACGCCTCAGTAATTTGTTTTGTATTTACTGAAGTACTGTTATCGATGACTTCGTGGTATAGCTTTATGACAGCACCATTTACTATAAGATTACAGGACTAACATCCACCTTGATTGACGCTTGAATTTGGATGTTCACAAACTAATATGTAGGATTGTAACGGTTTTAAGACATTCAGTTACATTTCCCGAGCACCATCGATATGGGGACTGTAAGGGGGTACACACTGTCACGGGAGTTTTTATTTTGCACCACAAGCCACTCGCACCATAATTCCTGCAGTGGCAATGGTTTACCTAGCTGGCTGGCGGCGCCGCGCTCCAGCGTGATCTCTTGCAGCGCGGTGGCGTGCAGCGGCGCCACGGCGGCGAGGCGGCGCAGCAGCGCCTCGCCCGCGCCGCGCACCCGCACGCTCTCCCCGCGGTGGTAGTACACCCGCGTCCAGCCTCCGCTCACAACCCACCCTGTAACACCACATGCATTACATTACATAATAAGGTACTGTTGCGTGCACATGGGCATACCTGCTGCCGCCCGCGATAGCGCACGTTTAGTTATTTCTGCACACAGAACTTTTCGCCACTGCAGTTTTATGACAACAAAATATTCTGTAACTAATACACTCCGCGTATCTGTTTTATGCGTTGAATGCGTCGCAGAAGACAGACTTACGCGGAGTGTGTTCGTTACAGAATATTCGTCCGATGCGAATGTTACAATTTTGAAATGATTAAAAATGCAGATCCCAAATTCAGCTCTATATATATACGTACCGAGCAGGCTATTGGTCGGCAGCACGAGTACGACCTGCCTGGTGTGGTCCTCCACAAACACGACGCTGTCGGCCGACACGCCCATTATGCAATCGAAAAGAGCGCCGCCCGCGCCTTCGTCTTGCACTTGCACCTGGAGACAAATACGGAGAGATTTCCGAGTGTGCTTCGAAACTACACTGTTTAGTTCCTGCTCCCCTTTTCCATCATCGAACAACCGAAAGTAGGGCTAAGCTCAATCGGTTCAAACTTCATAGTCGTAGTTACGCACTTTGCTTCTACTTTTATTGTGCGAGTTTGGAATTCGCTGGCAAAGTGTTTTTGCTCATGGACAAAATCTAGAAGTTTTTGTCACAATTGTAATTGTTTTGCGTTTTACATTGTATGCCGCATCGTCGCTCAACTTCAAATGAGATCACAGATCGTTAGAATTTAAAAAAGGTTGAAATTTTATAAAAAATGTATATCAGAAGTGTCTTTAGACAGAAACCAATTTTAGACTGTCTTTTCATTTACAGCTCGTTGTTTTGCTATCTTTTAAGACTTAAAGACCATTCCGCCGCGAAGTCCGCCAACCATTCTTGTTTTTAAATTTTTTACCGTCTTAAAATAACTGAAACTATAGAACTATGCGACTCACATGAAAACACAGCGCTCCGCCGACCAGCACGTCGTTCGTACAGTTGTCGACTCGGGCCACCACTGTGTTGTTGTTCGTAGAACTGCTGCCGCTCTTCATGAGCAAAGATGAAAATATTGCTGAAAGAAAACGCTTGTATATACTAATAGGCAAAATATAAAATAAAAAGCTTAAAATATGAGACTAAACGATTCGAGCAGAGACCAAGCTTAGCTGACAACGATCAGTTAATAAAGATTTCAGCTACATTAAGAATTTCTTCAGTCATCGTTATACGCCAAGATCGACATTGCCAACTTATGTCAACTGCCAGTATTACGAAAGATTAATTAGTTTTCAAAACAATTTCAAACTAATACAACATGTATTGGATACTTACAAAACTTCTGCCCAGTCTCGACTGTAGTGGCGGTCACGTAATTCTTAGCTAAATCCTTCAGGTACTCTTGTCGCGTCCGCGTCGCCATTGTACTAAACTTTGGTGATTGTATCGCTGCATTTTCGCCATTTATTACCTGAAATTTAACAAGTTTTTGGTGGGTTTATCATATCATTATCATATCATATCATATTTATATTATAATAATGAATTACTGCTCATAGTCTGAAGACTGATCGCAGTTGAACTCAAAACGAAAAAAAAAAAAAAAAAAAATGAATATAATTAGTCTACAGTTGGCAAAAACACCATGGACTTCAATGAAATAATGGCTCAATTAGAATCACTGGATTCAAAGCAGTGTACTTATATGACAGTCGATCAAGGACATATTTATCATCCCGCGTGAAACCAGTTTCAAATTCTAGCCCCAGGGTTCAATCCCAACATGGACGTTGAGGGCTTTCATGAAACTAGAATATTTATAATTTGTAGGCTCACCTTGCTTAAGAGTAAATCAGTAAACGCTTCTCCCTTCGGGTAGATCGCAGCATCTTTTATAGGCGGTCCGAATAAAGGCACTTCTTTGGCACGACTCACGGCTATACTGTAATGGGTATTCTCCGTACAGGGGTCTATCGCCCGAACGACTACAAAAACATGCTGGAACTGTGAACGAATGTTCCGAGGAGTGAAAGGCGCCGAGCCCGGCTCTTGGAAGACTATAGTCACTATATCGTTGCCTATATGCCGCTTCCTCAGCAGCTGTTGTCTATTGTTCGGAGTGTACGGAAGCATAGTCGATACGTGGAACATTATTTCGCAGCCCTGATGAGTCGCGAAGACCGAGTATAAGCCAGTCGAGTCAGTCTTGTTATCTAATCCCGCTTTGTATTTATCGAAGTCCTTTAATCGGACTGTGTGTCCGAGCATTTGTAGGAACTCTACGAACGCGGGGCCCGCTTCCTGGTTGTTGTACATTTCTTCTTCGGTCGATTGTCCGCTTTTGCAGTACATGACGCCGACTTTGTAGTGACGGGTGACGCATTGCTCGTCGAGACGTAAAAGTTGCTCTTCCGCGCCGCTGTTTGGTATTCCGAGCCTGGAGTTATACATGTTAGTAATTAACTTTCAAATTTTAACAGAAATTGTGAATAACTCAAATTGGAAGCACTAGGAAATTGGAAGCTTTTTAGTGCCACCTCAAACGAAGCCTTAAACAAGCTAAAGCGGAAAATGAAGTTTCGGCAGCTTCAGGGACCTCTGGACAAAAAAAAAACGTGTCAAATCACGAAAATGTTCTAAAAATAAAATTGTAGTAGCTAAATGTTTTTTTCTACTTTAGTGGCATGAATCACGGTTATGAATAGGTTTGGTAAAGTAATTTAGCTAGTTTACTCTTGTTGAACTAACTCAACAGGATTGAATTTCCTCAAAATATTAAAGGCTTAATTTGACACGATGCACACATATTTTAGGAATTAACACAAATGTAGAGCATATCCTATTTTTCCCCGACAACATAAAGGGAGGGCTATTAGTTTGGCTGCCTCTGTATGTATGTAAGTATGTTCATACGTTCCCTGAAATCTCCTTAACCGCTTATCAGATTTTGACAAGATATAGGTGTATATCGTACGTCTTCACACTCCGCGTGTCATAGGCTATACGGAATTATACTAAATCTAATATAGCGGATTTAATAACATAATTTGTCAAATCAAAAATGACGTAGATATAAACTGTTTGGTATCAAAATAAAGGGCTTCATGACTACATTCCAAATATGGGAAAAAAAAAGTAAAAATATATATATATATACTAAAAAAAAAAAAAAAAAATATAAATATATACATGAAGAGATTATGTATGTCTAAAGGTGCCTATTTTCACGTTTCGTTGTTCCCTTGTATCTTCAAAACAACGGATTAGATTTTAGTAAATTTGGTGTCTATAAAAGCTTCTTAATACAATGAGGATATATGATGTCACACCTAATCCAATTAGGCGGACTTTATAACTTAACTTTGCTACAGAAAAATTGTATGATCGAACGAATTTACCTGAAGTGAAGTTTGATCTCAGATATCTTGTCTTCGTTAAAGAGATTTCATAAACATTTTATTATTTTGTGTAACGAACCAATTGCTACATAGTAAAATGTATAGGAAAGACAAGATTAATTATAAAATTGGGATAAATATATGTCGTGTTTGGTATCTGAAGAAATGACTTTAAAAGTACATTCAAAATATTTATAATTTGTCCATAAATATACAACAAACACAATGTTACAGCTGGTTGTGCAACAAACTGAATAATATAGGTAGTCAAAATCGAAGAACCAGAAAAATACTTTTTAAAAAATACAATTTTTATTTGTGTCCGATACACTTGAGAGTAACTTAATTAATGCTCTTAAAAATTATTTAATTCTACTCGAGAACTCTCTTATCTCGTTGTGCATTCCGGTGCAACCGGGGCCCAGACGCTTAGTCAGCGGTCTACGCTGCTACTTGTATTGTGTTATTCGGTGTACCGGAATGCGTAACTTCTCCCTCCCTCATTTCGAAATTATCGGGTGAACTTGCGTGAATCCGAGAATTTCGATTTACAATCATTTTCTTAACATAAAATACAATGACTAAAACTAGGATTACATATAAAATTAATGTACCGATACTCATATCGTTCGCGTTAATAATGCCTCGATTTTCACTAAAATTTTCACTTACACTTTCACTTTTTGTTAAAACTTCAGTCAGATGTTGCAGATTTGACAGTTCTACGTCGTCCAAGTTGACAGGACCAATTTCCGGGGAAGATGTCCTTACAGGCATGGGTATCTCAGGCAGGTTGATAATTGGTAGGGCAGATAAGTAAATCTTTTGTGTACTGCCTTGGCGTTTTCTTAATTTTATTCCTTTTATTTCGGTTTCACAGTCGTCATCGATAGTCAGGATATATGTTCCATAGATGTGGCGATACGTGTTTTCTTCTTTACAGATCTGGGTTAGTATGAGGCTTGACTTTGTGTAAATCATCCATCTATCAGGTTGTATCCTTTCAACCTTGACATTTTCTATGTTTACTGGAATCGGAATACATTGCGTCGTATTATCAGCAAAAGTTATCAGATCGGTGACGCACTCGTCTTTCACGAGGGATGATGTGAAGTCTTCTTCACACAGGAACAGGAAGTCATCTATTTCTCTGCAAGGGCGGTGGAGCGACACAGTTTTCAACCCTTTCGCTAAGAGGTAAGGGAACTTGGGTAGGATGAGGCAAGTTTGATTGAGAACATTGGTTATAGGTAAGGGAAGGATTTTGTAATATATATACACATCACTATCAACTAGGGGTATGTCTAAAATGAACGTTATTTGATTTTCCTTTATGTAAACTTTTAAGTCAATACATTGTTCTAATTTTAATATGTTTTCGGCCTTAACAGGAAAAATAAGCCGATTTTGTTTTTCAATATTTTGGAGCATTACAAGTAATTCATTTGTATCAATAACTGCTTGATGCAGCATTCCTAATTTACTAAATGCAACTGTTGTTTCAATCTCATCCAGTTTGGCATAAAGCGTTTGGAAGTTATGCAAAAATAAATTATAAACATTATATAGTCTTAGCACATTTTGGTTTTGGTTTGTATCATTTAATTGTTTTCTAATGTCCCAGATTGCTTTGTCTAATTGGATGAAATTGTATTTAGTGCTATTGGTAATATCTACTAATGTCTTCAACACTTCAGCGATCACTGTGACCTTCTTATCATTTTCATTCTGTTTTACTTTTACGTTGTTAATTAGCGTCTCATACCTTATGGCATCGTCGTTATCTAGATTTCCTGAAATTAGCTTTATTATAGAACCGAGAGGATTTAGAATACCGCGTTTAGTTTTCTTTGGTGGCAAAAGTTGATTGAGTTTTTCCACTGTCAAATTTCTAACATAATCAGTCTGAGTTTTAACGTCACTGATTTCCGGGAAAATGTATTTCTTTTCGAAATGATTGGAAACGTGCTTGTTTAGGATCGCATATCCGTTCACATTAAATTCTAAGTCTTCGCGAATTAAGCTTAGGTCTAAAATCTTAATTAAAGTCCACTTATCATTACTAATGAGTGCCTGGCCTTCCTTTATTGGGAGAATCCCAGGGTTGCGGTCAATCCGCTGAAGAAGAAGGGCTAGGCCTGCTGATGTCTGCATCAGGATCAGGACGAACCTGTGAAGGACGTTTTATATCCTTTATAGGTGCTTTAGTTTCACGGCCCTTAATATTAACTGGTACTATATTCCTAACTATTTCTCCTGTTACTTCCGCTTTTTTGTAACGTGGTTTGTCTTTGCTCCTTCTGTCATTTACGCCTTTCACATACACTGTATCTCCATCGTGTACATTAAAATGTTTTTCACCTCCATGCTTTTCCTTGATTTTCTCTTTCTTTTCTATCGCCTTATTAGTTAAGTACTCATATAAGTATTTTGTGCGTTTTTTATGATCCTGGACTAGTTTTTGGGTATAGTCTTTATTGAATTCTACGTTAAAAGGGCTCATAGCTTCGGTGTGACCGAAGACAACTTCAAAGGGGGTTAAACCAGTTGTACTATGTATAGTCTGATTATAGGATAAAAGTGCATATGTCATTACTGATGCCGCGTCAGTAAATTTGTGTTCATAGTTTGCCAATCGGTAAATCTCTATTATGGTCGAGTGGAACCGTTCAACAATTCCCATAGAATTGGGGTTGTGCGGGGTGCCAATGTGTAGGTCTATTTTATAGAAACTTAAGGTTTCTTTCAGCAGATCGTTATTGAATTCCGCGCCTGAGTCTGCACTTATTCTATGTGGAACTCCATATATAGAAAAGTACTTGAGAAGGGCTCTTATTACTTCTGGTGTGGTTTTGTTGTTTATTTCCATTGCCTGTCCTAGTTTACTAAAAGCATCTACTATTGTTAGGTAGGTTTTTCCATCAATTCCGAATACATCTATGAAGAGTTCTTGAAATGGTTTCGTCTGAGTTTTGGTTAATTGTAGTTCCGGTTTTAAGGGCTTCCTGTCGTACTTCATTATTTTACAGCTATCGCAAGAGTTTATTATTGTTGCTACGGTGAGTTCCATATTAGTCCAGTAATATGTTCGTTTGATGTGGATCAGTGTTTCCTTAATACCTCGGTGGCAAGTTTTTCCTACATGATACTTCTTTACTATTTCTTTCTGCTCGTCTTCATTTTCCACGTAAACTACTCTTTCTGTGCATTCCAAAATTTTTACTGTATTCTTTTTGAAAAGAGCTATCGTAGCTTCTGCGAACTGTTTCCGGTGAATTTTATCTTCGAAATATATGAAATATTTAGTTTTCGGTTTAATATATTCTTTCAGAAATTGTTTGACTAAATGTGGCTTATTCAATGGTAGATGGGCCTCTAAAATTTTTTGTTTAGGTCTGGATATATCTTTTACGGCAAGTTCATTTCTAAACCAAGTATGTACTAATATTTGATTGGGCTTAGTATCTATGGCTTCATGTAAAATAGGAATTCCTGTCGTGTCTGTGTCAAAAACTGAATGTTCCGTTTGGGAACTTAGTTGTGCCGAGACGGTGCTATTAGTTGGGGATGGTATAGAGAAGGGTGATCTTGTGTCATGGGGAGGTATTACTGACACAGTTTTCTCCGAGTCTGATGATAAGATTATGGTGCTGTTATTTTCCTCGTTTGGTTTTTGCTGCAACCTCTGCAATATTTCAATTTCTCTCATTACTTCATCTATTTCTTTTTGTAATTTATCTTCATCAACATTGACCTTCATGGATATGTCGTCGCTGTCTACGGCGTTTACTTTAATTCGGGACAGGGCATCGGCGACAACTTTTTGTTTTCCGTTTTTGTACTCAATGTCATAATCAAATTCTGATAGTCTGAGTTTCCAGCGTGTCAATTTACTATTGTGCTCTTTCATGTTGTTTAGCCAGGCTAGGGGTCGGTGGTCTGTATATATAGTGAAACGTCTACCATAGAGGTAGGGTCTAAAATGTTTGACCGCCCACACTATTGCGAGTAATTCCTTTTCCACGGTACTGTATCGCGATTCGGCGTCGTTTAAGGTCCTGCTGGCATATGCTATTGGTTTATCGTTGCCTAAAGGGCCTTGAGATATTACCGCGCCTATTGCGTAATCGGAAGCATCTGTGGTGAGAATGAATGGTTTTTCAAAATCCGGGAATTGCAAAATTGGGGCGTTTACTAGTAGTTCTTTGCACATCTCAAATGCTGCTACATATTCATCTGTCAGTTCAATCTTATTTCGTTTTTTTAAACAATTTGTTAGCGGGCGAGTTATTTTGGCAAAGTCTTGTATGAATTTTCGATAATAGCCGACTAATCCCAGGAAACTTTTAATTTCCGTTGTGGTTCTTGGAATGGGGAAGTTTAGTACTGCCTGAATTTTGTCGTTATTTGGCTTAAGGCCGTCTTTCGTTATCATATGGCCAAGGTAAAGAACTTCTTTGCGGAAGAACTCACATTTATCTAAGGTTACTTTCAAATTGGTGGTTCTAAGTCTGTCAAAAACCATACGTAGTTTTTCTATATGCTCTTGTAAGCTTGCTGAGTAGACAATTATATCGTCGAGATAAACAAGGCAATGCAAGCCCTGTAGACCTCTCAGGACGTTATCCATAGCTCGCTGAAATGTGGCGGGAGCCGTCTTAAGACCAAACGGCATTCGGGTAAACTCATAATGTCCGGATTGTGTAGAAAATGCAGTTTTTTGCCTGTCCTCTTCCTTAACTTCAATTTGATGGTAACCGCTCGCTAAATCGATTGTACTAAAGTATACAGATTTGCCTAGTTTATCGAATAAATCTGAAATGTTGGGAAGTGGATATTTGTCGTCGGTGGTAATTTCATTCAAACGTCGGTAGTCGATAACCATTCTGAATTTAATTTCTCCGGAGGCGTCGGTCTTTTTGGGAACTAGATGTACTGGTGCGCTCCATGGGGAGTGTGACTCCCGAATGACGTCATTTTTGAGTAACTTTTCTACTTGGTTTTGTATTTCCGCGGTATAAGTCGGAGGGTGTCGGTATGGTCTAATGTATATGGGGTCTTCATTTTTTGTTCTTATTTCGTGTTTAACCCCGTTAGTAAAGGAAAGCGGTATATCTTCACTGTAGAAAATGTCTCTGTATTCGTAGCATAGCTTTTCTATGCACTGTTTTTCTTCCTGATTGGTGTGTTCTAAACGTAGTTTTCGCAAATTTTGTTTCAGCAATTCGTCAATCTCACATTCATTCATCGTCACATTCACTGTACATTCTTCTCTTACATACTTACTCACTTTCAGTGGTTTCGAAAAAGTCATGGTTACCCTATCTTCAGAAGCATTTTGTATGATGGTATACGCGAATGAATCTTTGCACGATACTAAAGCACATGGCATTCTTACGTCTTGGCCAAAATCAACATAGTCGATAATGGCCTCGCCATTTTGTAGATCAGTTGGTACTTTCACTCGCGTCTCTGTCCTTGGTTCTATTGTTATTTCATACGGCGGGTTGTAGATTATAGGTATATTTGCGGTAGGTGTTTGTAGGACCTGATTTTTCATATCAATTTTTGCTTCGAGTTGTTTTAGAAGGTCAGAGCCAATCAAGCCGTCATATCGACTGTCTACATCGTATACATAGAATTTGTGGTGTCCTAAATTTTTGAAGGTTTTCAGCATTGGGATGTAAATAGCTTCGTTGTGTTGACTACGGGCATGAGTACTGACTACTTCAAATGGTTCGTAGTACTGGTAATTTTGGAAATATTCTTTGACTTTTGCGGGGCTAATAAATGACCGGGTGCTGCCTGTATCGATCATAAATCGGGCTTTTATTTCTGGTATTTTAATGTGTGGGAGCTTTAACAGAGAATCACAATTTATTTGTATTATTTGGGATGGAGGCTCGAGGCCCGAACATAAAAATTTTCTGTGCTGTTTTGTTCTGTACATGCTTCGTAATTTTCGTCGTAAGGCTGAATTTCTGGCATTTCTAAATTGTATGAAAAATTTTCGTTGCAATAGTCAAAGTTGGGGTCGCTGTACTGATCAGGGGGTGAATCAAATTGTTCGGTGCTGTAGAAGGGGTCGTCATTTTCCACAGCGTTTGGTGAAGTGCCTGTTAGCATATTTTGTCTAAATGGGCGCGCCGTGCGCATGGAGACGTCTGTGTTTTCTTGCGGTTTCGGGGCCTGTGTCTGGGAATTGGGGATTCCAAATTTGAAATTGTGTTGGGGTGCATTTGCTTGAGGTGGTGGTGGTCTATTAAAATTATGGAATGGTGGCCTATAGCCTTGCTGAGGGATGCCGTTATTGAATGGTGGCCTATAGCCTTGCTGAGGAGTGCCATAGTTGAAGTTTGGCTGTTGTCTCGGGATGCCAAACCTAAAGTTTTGTTGGGGTGCTGGGTTAAATCTAAATCCAGTGGGCTGATTTTGTGGGACGAACCTATAACCTTGAGGTTGTTGTTGTGGAACGCTCGGTCTCAGATTTTGATTAGGCGTCGGGACTCTGTTTTGACCGAATTGGGAAATACCATGCGGAATACCAAATCTGAAGTTCGGGGTTGGTGCTGCTGCTACTAGCGGTTTGAATGCCTGAGGGGCGGAATTTGAGCGCATTTTGTTTCTTGCATTGTATTGATTCATAAAATTGACTTCCTCGGTGACTATACATAAAGCGGCTTCCAAGGTTGTACACCCCTTGAGGCGTACGATGCGGATCAAATCCTCTGTTAAGTTATACAGGAATACATTTAGTGCCAAATTGTTGTATACTATCATTTTAGCAGCTTTCACACCTTCATCCGAAAGTAAGTTGACCTTCGCGAATAAGGTACTGCGCGTGTGTTGGATTCGATGGCAAAAGTCGATGTAGGATTCGACGGGCTTAATTTTTAGTTGTTCTAGTTCTATCGCAATACATTCCTCAGATCTTGGATCGCCAAAATGTTGAATTAATATTTCCTGTAATTTCTCCCAAGAATTCACGTCCTCTCTTTCACTTAGGAGAATTGCTGCTCTACCTGTGACTCGACTTGAAATTGCGTGAAAAACATAAGTTTTCTGTGCGAGAGAAGTTGTTGTCGGGGGTGAAAAGGCGTTGTATATATATTGGGCCTTTTTTATAAATAAGTTTAATAAGCCCTCTTCACCTTCAAATTTCGGAATAATACATAGTAAATCTTTTGGTATCGTTCTTATTTGCTCCATTTTTAATTTATTTATTATTGTAAATCTAACTTCTTAAATACGATTTTACCTAAAAAGTTTCACAAGTAATACACTAATAACACAATAAAATTCACACAATAATAAAAATTAAGGAAAATCAAATAACTAAATACCTAAAATGCTGACAAACGGAAATAGATAAGGAATGGGCAGGAAAATGCGAAAAGGTTTACTCACATAGTCGCCGCTCTCATCCTTCCGTTGGGGTCAGGCCGTAGTTGAGACTCCGTTGACTAATTTATTTGGTTTGCTGGATTTCCGCGCCAGTGCGAAGCGGCACAGCGACAGCCACGATTACGTGATATTAACGTTAAAGACGTAGCCTTATCGCGCGCGAAAATCCTACCGGCTGCGCCAGTCAAAATCGAAGAACCAGAAAAATACTTTTTAAAAAATACAATTTTTATTTGTGTCCGATACACTTGAGAGTAACTTAATTAATGCTCTTAAAAATTATTTAATTCTACTCGAGAACTCTCTTATCTCGTTGTGCATTCCGGTGCAACCGGGGCCCAGACGCTTAGTCAGCGGTCTACGCTGCTACTTGTATTGTGTTATTCGGTGTACCGGAATGCGTAACTAGGTATCTTTGTACCTTGTTAACACTAAAAATATGTAAATAAAAAATATAAGTTCAATAACTTAAGCCCGCCTCAGTAAAAGTATAAAACAAGTATTATTCGAAATTCAAAATGGCATACATACTTTTACGTAGGTGGGTTTTAGTTTTTGAACTTACCTATTATACATAAGATTGGTTTTCTCCGTTTTTTGTTCAGTTACATAATCGTTCTGTCACTCTCATAATCGGATTTACAAGCAGTAAATAGTCACGGGAGACTCGAGTTAGCACTCGCAATGAAACACGCTTGACGTAACTTAGCCTAGACTTGAAATTTCCTGCCTGGTTTCGGCCTTGGCGACTTTTTCCTGTTTTATTCGGGTGATTTTGCTTCGATCTCAAACACCTAATGTACCATTCCACATAAACAGCTCTGAGGTGTGATTATAATGAGACGGAATTCCCAATGAGCGAGAAGATGCTATACATTATCTTTCTGTTTCAGCCCAAATGATCAAGATTACAAGCTATATTGTTTTATGGTATCATTGACACATGGAACTGAAAAGTGGTCCTTGACTACTGGCCTTTTCAAGATACTCAGAATTACACAGCGGGCAATGTAGAGTATCGGGATTCCTTAGCGCGATAAAATCAGGAACGAGGATATTCGCCGAAGAACCAAATTCACCGATATTGCTTTCAGAGTTTGCAAGCTGAATTGGAAATGGGCAGGTCACACAATCGAAGAATCGATAATAAATGGGGAAGGAAGGTTCTCGAGTGGCTACCACGAACCGGAAAACGCAGTGTAGGCAAACCTCCCACTAGGTGGACCGACGACATTGTGAAAGTCGCGAGCAACCGGCGGATGCAAGTTGCACGTTGTCGGCCGGTGTGGCGCTCTAAGGGGGAGACCTATGTTCAGCAGCGGACGTCTTCTGGCTGATGATTATAATATCATTGTCGTGCTTGTCAAAATTACTTAATAACATAAAAATGGTCCAGTCACCTTAAACAACTGAGTTGCAACTCCGGCGCGACATACTCCAGCACATCTTTAGTATTGTAAGTGGAGCTGTTGTTGGTGGGTTTGGCGGTCGGTAAGGCGTCCTCCAGTACAGAGCCCCGTAATGTCAGCAGCTCTGACGTGCGCACTATGAGACGGAACTGCCAAGCCAGTTGCGAAAGAGGGGCAGAGGCGTCGCCACTGCCGCCTCGTCGCAGCTCTACGCGCTCTTTCTTGATGGATATCGCGACTGGGCCGAGGTTCTCGTCCATGCCAAACCAGTTGTGATGGTCTGTGGAATAAACATTCTAACTAATATTATAAATGCCAAAGAAACTCTGTTTTTCTGTCAGTCTGTCTCTCTGTCTGGGTGTTGTCGTGTTATCACGGCTAAACGGCTGAACGGATCGACCTGAATGTTTGCATAGATTTAGCTTATTGGTCGAAGACCGACATAGATATCCACGCGAACGAAGTCGCGGGTAACACCTACTTTATTATAGTTGAGCTTGGTGCTCATCTATCAAACAATCCGAATTAAGAGCGTATTTCGAGAGAAAGATAGCGCTATACACTTTCGTGCGCAGTTGAAAAGAGATGGCTTTAGCGCGCGCTAGTCAAGAGACCTGATAATTGCTAATTAAATCGAAACCAGGAAATCAATCGAAATTCTGTTCCATGCAAACCTAGATATTATTATTACCACACTAGGGGTTCCGAGCGCCACCGAGAAATGTGTGTAAATGGAGAGGTCTTTTTAATGTTTTTTTTTTTATCGAGAAAATGTCATGTAATCACGATTCCCGCCATACAATACCAGATGACAGAACAAAAAATATATTAAAACATATATTGGAATAATCCACACTACCAATAAGGGCTCTAAATAGAAAAATCAAAATTTTATCAAACTAGTCCGTTAAGCACAACTATTATATTAGTTTTACGTTACATTTTATTAACGGCAATTACCCTGTTTTACAAGGTTCATCCTATACATATAATATTATTGGAAGCGCCTCGATCCTGTCTTTTAATCGTTAGCAGCGCCAGAGAATGTGCCATTCTTCCAATATATCTGCTGTGAGGGGAACTCTATCCCAATGAGGTCAAACCATGGCCAAGGTTACCTTGTTTATAGAAATACATCCTATAATAGGAAGCGCCTTGATCCTGGCTCTCGATGGGCATTGGCGCCAGTGACCTTGCGAAAGGGCAGCCGTTCTTCCAGTGTGTCTGCTGAGGGGGCAACTCCAGCATGGAGAGACCGTAGGCAGCGCGCGGCCGGTGCCAGCCGCCGGCTTGCCCGCCAATCGCGCCGCGCGCCGTCCGCCAGCACAGGGACACGCACCGCTCCTCTTCACCTAGAACACAATTTCAACAATATTGCTACAGAAATGACTGATGTTGTGTTATTTATTGCTAACTAGTTACCGGCGACTTCGTTCGCGTGGACATAAAAAAAATTATCCTTTGTGATATACATTAACTTCTTATAAAATTTTATCAAGATCCGTTCAGCCATTTAGCCGTGATAACGCGACAGACGTCTGGATGTTTGTCGCGACAAAGAGAGACATAGTTACTTTCAGTAGTTCGCTAGATGGCGTTGATCAACTTTTGTGCATTTTTTGCTTGGACGAAACATACAAGATCCATGATTTTTTGACATTTTATATGGACTGACAGTTGTGATGTAGAGAGTTCTGAATCGCGCAGGTGAAGTTTTTTTTCCTCGTGACGAACGTATTCATTTTCATACCTCGAAGCTTTATTGGTCCTGGATACGACTGCGGCTATATTCCTCTGAATTATATTAGTTAGAATAGGATACTCCTCAAATGGGATTTAGACTACATAGAATCGAATTACCAATATTTTTAAAATGGGACTTGGAATGGTACAAACACGCAGATTGTATTACCAATATTCCTCAATTATATTAAGATTTTTTTAAATTACAATAATAAAATAAAATGTCTAGATAATATTAACGTGTCTCGGGTGTACGTCTACCTGACGTACACCCGAGACACGTTAATGGTTATTAACGTGTCTAATTGTGTTTAATTGTTCTAAGTTCTTCACGTTAATAAAGCTGCAATAACATTGTAAAAGGCTGAATAAAACCATCAATTCATAGCGGCTTTGCAAGTATTTTGAATATATTATAAGAGTTTAGGTGCTAGCTGATATCCAATAATGAAGAGTGGCGGATTTACACATTTTCCAAGTACAGGCTATTAAATTATAGCAGTCCCTAACTCCACAATTATCAGTGCCTAGTTTATTTTGTATTGGAGACACGCACTGCTTATTTATCTGGCTAGGTGGCGCATTATCGCTGGTGTTGTTTAACTGAAAAATTGTCAAATATCAATAGACAATTTTAGTAAAGAAACAATAAATATAGTCTGGTTATTACTTAGTTAATTAGTTAACACGTATACTTAACATAATAACAGAACATACATTTACTATACCCAATTTAATAAAAAAAAAAAACTGTTTCTAGGATTGATACATGAATGTAAAAAATTGGAAGAAAAACTCAGTACCTTCGCTTTTCTCATTTTCAAAGCTAGAAACTCCAAAATCAAGGAGGCAGCTGACATATGAAGCTCGAAGTGCTCATACAAGTGCAAGCAATCAGACCAATGACAAGCACCAGCGGCCATCTGAGATTAGTTTTTCCTGTGGCTCCCCATTTAGCTAGCACCATAATTTAGTTGAAATTGCATTTAAAAAAATGATTTTCGTGCAAAAATAGTAATAATTGTAAGCTTAAACTTAGTGTAGATTTTAGGCGCAACAAATTTAGGGACTATTTAAAAAAAAGTTTTAAAGCTTGAAACAATATCAGTTCCTAAATTTTCCGGCCCTATAATCTGCAGCCCTAGGCTCAAGCCTAATTAGCCTGCTACTGTAACTCCGCATCCGCCCCTGATAATAAAATTATTTAAAAAAAAATAGTTTATTAAAAAAAGAAGAAGCGCAAGCTTCACATCAAGTACGATAACTTAGACCTTACAGCAGACCATGGTTTTACAAAACACAGTCATAACACTAATAGTACAATTTTTTTTTGGTAACAACAATAAGTGTTAAGAATAACAGCTACATTGGTGTGGATTCTGTTTGTAACATTTTCTAAATTTGATATAATCTATATCTATATCTGTTAATTATAAGTAATATCTAACATGAAATAATAATAAATATTACAATCAACCAAAGTTTTTGTGCAAATATATTTTTCCTGACAAGCTTTTATAGTAGTAGATTATGCACCAAGGGGGTAAATCAGTGTCCTATATCATGGGCGGAATGAAGGATTCTAGAGCTAACTCAGGGAGCCGCGAGGGATTTACGACTAGAATCCTGAGTGCAGCGAGGGACTCAAGGTCGCCCAAGACGAAGACAGCTTTATCCCCGAGGAGGATACTCTACTTTATACACCTTCTGTAAGAAAATAAAAGCAAGGCTAATGTACATAATTAGAAATTTAATTTAATTTGATTATGATAATGATGATGATTCGAAATTTCAAGTTTCAACTTATTTCAAATTTTAAATGTCAAATCTCAAATTTTCTAATTTTATTGTTATTTATAATAATCTTGTTTGTAATTTTAGTTCTTTTATTTAGGTTTAGATTGTATTTGATTTGTAAAATAAATCTTTTTCCTATTTTAATTATGTCAAATTTAAATTTTATCTACTTATTACATTAGAAGCAGGAGCCATCCATTCATTCATGGGAGGCATTCACATGTTTGCATTCGTATGCTTGCGTATGTACTTAGGTGGTGCTAGCAGTCATAATAACATTGCCAAATAAATACATTCAAAAAAACGCAGCTGGCAATAATGAAATTTAGTACAATATTATTGCCCGGCTCAACAGCAGGGTGTGAATGACTTACTTTAGATGAGGTTTGCATGATACATAATTGGCTATTTTCGAGCAGGTGGTGTATAAAATCCGTTATTGGTATTGTAAGCTGATCAAAATGAATCCAAACTCCATCAATCTACCGTTAGTTACTTAGGAGTTCTGCTTTCCACCAGCTCAAATCATCAGATCAGCTCACTCTCATAATATTGTATTGTCATCGGAACTTGACAGGCATGCAAAATTTCAAATCAATTGAACAAGGGGAACTGGTCTAAAATTCAGATGCATTATTTAACCCAAACATACAAACATTGCAAGTTAAATAAAATTTGATGAAATATCTGTGTTTGTCACTAATTTGTAAGGAAAATAAGGAAAGAGGAAACAATCTATCACAGAAAATACACCTCTGCATTATAGCATTATGAACCTGGAATTTACACAGTTATTAACAAACAATATTATAACAGTTAAAACATTTGTATAATTCAATATACAGATGTTTTATCTCATGAAGGCTTTTGAAGTTGGAACTCGGATGGAGCATGCTTACTTAGAAAGAACTTGGTTTCTGTGGTTTTTCGGACACCCAGAATTATACACTTTGGGGAAAAGAGTTCTACATCTTTGGTGAATATATAAAAATGTTACACCTAATGTTGTGAGTTCTTACACAGACAGCTCAGTCAGTACTGACCACTCTTAAGCTTAGGCTCATATAAACAGTATGTTTGAATAGTATGTAAGTAATTGGCCACTTTGATTTAAAACATCTGCATAGCTTAAGGCCCGGCTCCCCAGATTCTCGCAACCTCATTCGAAATAACCAAAAAAAAAAAATTTTTTCTGTTACTAAGAGGAACAACGATTTATTAACTTGAGAATACCATTGCCAATGTTTTATAGCAAGGTAATTATTATTTTTATTTTGAAAGAATAAATACAATTTATTCAAGTATTTTTTCTTCTCTTAGCCAAAATTAAAAATAATAAATTGAAAATTGTTATAAAACATTGGCAATTGTATTCTAAAGTTATAAAATCATCGAATTTTTTAAATTTTCTCTATAATTTTTATATCTAATAAATTGTTGAAAAAGTGCGAAAGAGATAGCTGAATCAGGGGAACAGGACCTTAAATAAAAACCCAATTTTATCGTAGATATTTTCATGCGAATACATAACAACATCAAGTCAGGAAAACACACTAAACATTTCACATGTTCGACTAAAGAGGAGAACAAAGAAACAATTACCTTAAGCAACCCTGGTTGATTTGACTGTGAACATATTGAAATGCATGAAAAAATTGGTATTTTGTAAATCACATAGTAACTGCAACTGAGTGTACTGTTAACGCACGACTCCACAAGCAAACGCTGTTTTGTAATTAACTTTTTGCATTCATTATGACTATATTCTCAACGAATGCATGAAATTATCTCAATTAGATCTTATTGATACTGGCATTGGCCTATAATAAAATTGCATTTTATGAAGTGCTAAAGATTATACTTTTGTGACAGCTGTAATCCACAGTCCACGCAGTGACCAAAATATCTATAAACTTAGTGAACAGCAGAAAAAACATTTTCTATGTGAGAGTTACAAGGCCTCTTCAATTACCTAATCTGATATCATGCGAAAGCAATATTTAGCTAAATATATATTTCTTGGGAGCAAACGGGACAAGCAATGATCTTATTAGTATGATACTATAAGTCACATGAAATTCAAGTCTAGCTATCCATTTTGGATAAGTTAGATCAGGCGCGTGGGTAGGCTTACTTTGTTTTATTTAGAAAATGTAATAGTGGCTCCCTCGTGCAACTCTCTTCAAGTCCCTCACCAAGTGTCTAATAGTGTGTTTTAGCAATCTCACTTGAGAGCCGATTTTCATTCCCAGCTAAGTGTATTTAGCATGGCTGTACTAATAGTTGCTTTAGAGTTTACGCACAGCTAAAAGGCAAAAGACGGTCACCTTACTCATTATTTAAAACCACTTTTGGTAAGCCTGAAATTAAAAATATATTTAATATGCCATTCCCACTAGCTCAACGTTCCCACTCCTTTCATTTGTTTTTTTTTTTAAAGAAAATAGCTGACCATTTTGCCGATTATTGGTTGCTCTTATAGTAAAAGTTTTCATAATGATAAGAATAATGAGCTTGTTTCAGGTAAGTAGCAACATTCCATGTAAAGGTGCTCTCCTCGCCTAGAGAATTCACCTGTATACATTACAGGTGAATTCTCGAGCATTGCATCAGTGAGTGAGGAGAACCGAGCATTACAGTTCTTAACCTGTAATGTTACAGTATGCTGATTGTTACAGTTTGTTGTGTGATGTTACAAATTGTAACATCAATGTTACAATTTGTAACATCAATGTAAAAACAACTGATTTGGTTACAGGCCAATGCTCAAAATCGAATCTATGTTGTTAAATTACAGACAAATGCTCATCAGTCAGAGAGGCAGTATTGTAATGTAATGATCTAAATCGAATCTTGGGTTGTCACATTACTGGCGAATGCTCATCAGTCAGTGAGGCAGTATAATAATGTAATGCTCTTAATCGTGTCTTGGGTTGTAACATTACAGGCAAATGCTCATCAGTCAGTATTGTAATGTAATGCTCGAATCTGAATCTAGCATTGTTACAGTACAGGTGAATGCTCGTCAGTTAGTGAGGCAGTATTATATTATATAAACTTTATATTATATAAAGTTATTATATTATATAAACTTAAATTGTAATATAATGCTCTAAGTTGAATCTTGGATTGTTACATTACAGGCAAATGCTCATCAGTCAGTGAGACAGTATTGTAATATAATGCTCTAAATCATGTCTTGGGTTGTAACATTACAAGCAAATGCTTATCAGTCAGTATTTTAATGTAATGCTCTAAGCTGAATCTTGGATTGTTACATTACAGGCAAATGCTCATCAGTAAGTATTGTAATGTAAAATACTCTAAATCAAATGTTGGGTTGTTAAATTACAGGCGAATGCTCCCTGTGAGGGAGCGCCTTTAAAAAGGTTTTCAATCTCATCAAGAGTGAATAATCAACTTACTGATGTTGTTTATAAATATTATGTCAACAAGAGAGAAACACACCTTTAATTAAGAATGGATAAATTACGCAATTACTTGTTCATTCAGATATTCAAGTAGAAATCATTATGCAAACAGGTTTATAAGCCTAACATAGGAGATCCTTTCACAGTGATGATTCATCCAAAAGGAATGCCTAAAATTACCTTAGCAGACACAGTCATGCAATATGGAAGTACATGGAAATTTCACATAATATCAAAAGTTTAGGCACAAGTCATAAATACTTAATTCAACAGTTCGAGAACAATGTCAAGTGTGAGAACAGTATGTGTGTCACCTGATTCACAGATGACACAATACTCAAGTAGTAAGTTGTAAAGAAAAGCACTTTGGACCAAACACTGACTATACACACCTGTATGCAGAAAGTAGATGTGCAGCTAGAAACAGGTTTCTTGTTTTATTGCAATTTAACATGTAAGAGGTAATGTAACTTAGGTGATAAAATGCACATAAATGATGATGATTAAAACGATACAAGAACAATTTCAGGTTTTATAGGCTGGAGATAACCTAGTAATAGTGTGCAATAAAATTAAATAAAGCAATATAATCAACTCACCACCAAGTTCATTCCTAAAGAACGGGCAGCTTTCTACAAGCTCATTAGATCGTCCATCTCCAGTGTCAGGTACAGCATCATCTCCTGGCGGCAAACCCCTAGTAGCAAGAAGAGATGCAGCAGACGCTCCCGTGGTAGTGTTGCGTCGGCGGCTCAGTAAGGCTCCACGGATTTCCGCCGCATAGCTAAGATTCGCCATCAATGACTGGCAGTCGTAGTGAGCAAACTGCTTTCTCTTAGATGTGTCAGTGACTACAGAGAGTGTGGAGTCATCGAGAGGAGGGCGAGAGAGTGCGGTTCCTGCTCCACCCCACAGCTTGTTGAGTTTAAGTCGCGGCTTGGGACTAGCGCTCGCACGGGGCGGCGGCCCGTCGGCATGGTCGCTGTTGATGACATCCGCGAGGCGATCGCCGACTCGGCCCAGCCCCGGCGGCTTGTCCGGCGCCGATACGCCGTTGTAGTTATGAACCATAGCGGGCAGCCGCTCGCTGCCACCGCCGATCACATCGATAGAACCGTGGCTCCCATACTCGCGACGCAACCCATTTCCGGACGGATGCTCGCCGTATATCAAGTCGAGACTCGAATTACTACGGTAAATGACATCCTTAGCTTCCTTTCTTCTATTGTCTGGAGCGTACATGGCATTATTTTGTCGAGTATGATCCTACCCTACTTCATTTTTCTATTCACTTTCTTACAAGCACATCGTAAATAATTTAAATTGTTCTGCATTGGAACAAGAAATACACTCAAGTCTCTTGCAGCAGCTAAGTTTCTGGAAGTGGAAGTTTGGTATTTGTGAAAACTGTTCGTGGAGATTAGGTGCCTACAGGAATCCAATCCACCGCAAGATCTTAGCAGCATGCATTACGCATCAAACACTGTAGAATTAATTAACGAGAACTTTTTCATTTATTTACAGAATTTTCGTCGAACAAAACTTAATTTTATGAATAAAATCGCGTAATTTGTGAAGTCGATCAACCAACACATACACATTACACGCGAGAAAAAAGTTTTCATTCATTTCACGATTTTCACGTCAAGATTGACACTACAATACAACGATTTGGACATTTTGGACTTGCTTATTTTGAGAAAAGAACTATACTTGACGGGGTTTTTTGGCGGGAACGTGAAGAAGTCATGTCGCATCATTGCATTATTTTCCAAAACTTGTGTTATTTCGAGTGTTAATGTTTAAAAATGGTGGATTTTTATCTATTGAGTCTTTGTGAATGTGCACCAGTGTTGGTAAATAGTGTAATCACTGTTTTAGACTTTCGTGGTGGTTTACAACATTACTATTAGTACTCACGGGATATTTACCACGATTATTATTTTTGTTGAACTCAACTCGTTATCGGGAACTCAACAAAAATAATAACCGTGGTAAATATCCCGTGAGTACTAATAGTAAATAGTGTAATGTTGTGAAACGTGACTCTTCGTGTTGTTTCCAAAACTCCATAGAAACCTCTAGTAAAGTCTCCACCACTTTACTGGAACATGAAATGGACTTGATCATCACTTCTTTGCTTGACTTAGACTTATTTGATTTCTTAAATACCTAACTTAACATGAAATATTACAATACTTGACGCTGGCTAAATACACAACGTGTGGAGCCAAAATATAAGTGAAAAAAAACGATACTTGACAACTCGGACGAAGTTGACAACGACTTGCCTAGCAGTGCTACACTTGGGCGAAACATCATAAATGATTCTAAATCCATGGTGCTGCCAGAGCCAAATCTTGAATGAGGCGTTTTCCAAAAAAATAAAATTGTTCTATAATACTTACTAGATGGCGCATGGATCTTGTACTTCGTCTAAGAGATGGCGTAATAGACCTACCGTTTTACCTGTCATTGTCATGTCTGTCGAAATATTATATGTTTATTTTTTAAATCATAAATTTTGGCTCCACACGTTGTGTATTTAGCCAGTGTCAACTATTGTAATATTTCAAATGAAGTCATATACATAGTTACATTACTTGAAATTGTCTAAATACACATGTGGAGTCAAAAAACACGAGAAAAAAAAGGGCATACATACATTTTTTTGTCTTTCATGTCTTGACAGTGACAGAAAACCTCAAGGTACATCTAACGCCATCTATTGGGTAGTTTTATTACCAGGATTTCTTTTTTTTTGGAAAACGCCTCATTGCCGTGTTGGGAGACAATAATGTACGTCCCGATAATTGACGAGCCGATAATGTACAGCCTGATAATTGGTGTACCGGTAGATGGAATGACAGGCTGTACATTATCGGCCGTACATTATCAGCCCGTTCCGTTCCGTTGTGATACTTCATCCGAGAGTACACTATTATTGGGACGTAAAATATAATAACAAACAAACAAAAATCCTTTATTGGACATAATGAGGCGTTATCAAAAAAAAAAAACCTGGTAATGAAAGTACCCAATAGATGGCGTTAGATGTACCTTGAGGTTTTTCTGTCACTGTCAAGACATGAAAGACAAAAAAATGTATGTGTGCCTTTTTTTTTCTCGTGTTTTTTGGCTCCACATATTTATTTAGACAATTTCAAGTAATGTAACTATGTATTTGACTTCATTTGAAATATTACAATACTTGAGACTGGCTAAATACACAATGTGTGGAGCCAAAATTTACGATTTAAAAAATAAAGATAAAATATTTCGACAGAAATGACAATGACTGGTAAAACGATAGAACTATTACGCCATCTAGTAAGTATTTTAGAACTATTTTTTCTTTTTGGAAAACTCATTAATTATTCAAAAACTGTTATGAACCCGTTGGCTCTGAACTAGTAAATACAGTAAATATCACGGTATACATTATCGACATGGGCCAATAATGCACAGTCGATAATGTACAGCCCGATATTCCATGTACTAGTTCACCAATTATCAGGTTGTGCAATATTGAGACGTATAATATCTTGTTGCACATTATTGACTTGGACCGATAATGCACGCCTTGCAGATAAAAGACAGCCTGATAAAAAAAAACCCATTCCTCATTGGTCCTCTGTGTCTATGACTTTTATCGATTTCTTGGTTAGTTTGAACGCGATAGTAAAAATAAAACAGATTAAAAATAGTTATTAGGTTAAGGTTTTTTTTTTATGTCAACTTGAAAATCTATGAATGTGGTTTTAAAATTGGTTAATCATGTTCTTAGGTTTTTTTTGAAAAGCCCGGAAACTTTCTGTTAAGCCTTAAGGCCTCGCTACATGGCCTGACCTGACATCTTTGAAAGAGATGTCTATATATAAGTTTCTGGGGGAGCGAAAGGGAGAAGCTATAAACTTAATAGTTTGTTTCTTTTGCTCCCTTGAAAATCAAATCTAGCTGTCCCTTTCACATGATGTCAGGTCAGGGCATGTATAGACACCCTTATACATTACAGTGGTTTAGGTACTTTTAATCTGTGCCTTATTTACACTATTGCGAAGCTTCAAGCGAAGCATGAGATCATAGACACATTGACCAATAGGATCTTTAATGAAGCCTTTCAGCCAATACGGGCTGGGTCGTCTTTTATCAGGCTGTACATAATCTGTCAGTATTTCACGGCCCGATAAAACGTGTATTTTTCTCAAGTACGCGGATTATTAGCTGTACATGATGACCCAAATTCTACGACCTGGCTTATCCCGTAACTCTGAAAGCGATATCGGGAGTAGCGCGAGCGGGACCACGCATAGTGCGACTAAGTTGGTACGAGCGAGATGGCATGCTCTCGCAATCAGAATCACAACGTTTCAAAGTTAAAGGATAAGCCCCCTGATAATTGGAAGCCCAATACAGTAATTATTCGTCGAGCATTCCAGGCCGTACATTACCGGGTCGTCAATTATTTGGCTAAAATTAGAGACACCCGAAAATAATAACCTTGAGTTTTGGCGGGAACGTGAAGAAATTATGTAGCGTAATTTTATTATTTTCCAACACTTGTTTTATTTCGAGTGTTAATGTGTAAAAACGGTGAATATTTACCCGTTAAGTGTTCGTGAACTAGCACGAGTGTTGGTGAATGGTATAATGTCGTGAAACGTGAATTTTCGTGTTGTTTCCAAAACTCCTTAGAAGGCTCTAGTAAAGTTTTCACCACTTTACTGGGGTATGACTTGAACTTGACCGTGACTTGCTTTGCTTGCCTTTGACTAAGACTTGTTTGATAATATTTAACAAAACTTGAAAATATATAAGTATACTTGACACTGGCAAATGCATAAGACGTGCGACGCCAAAATTATCTCAGGAGGAAAGAGAAAAAAAAATACTCTAAATAATGTGATTGTTGTGTTTATACCTATTTACGTATAATATTGCAATTTTTAATTCAAAAACTTACTGAATATAAAGTAGGTAAATAAATTAAAATAATGCACATACTTCATGATTAAGAAATGTAAAAATCGAGAGGATAGGAAAAGCGATTGCTTGTTACTTGTTTATGTTTTGCTGTTCTGATGGGTAAGTTCTAGTATTTACGCAAAGACATATATATGACATTCACCAAAGATAATAGAGAGATTTCTGTGTATTTATGTTACGAAATGGTAGTCAAGGCACAATAAAAAACTTCTTAATTACAGAGTTTTGAAAATTCAAAAATATTTTTGCCTAGGTAAACTTAAAAACTACCTACCATCTATCTCACTTAAGCTCACTCATTTTAAACGGTGCAAGGATTTCAATGTTATTACCTACCGCAAAATCTTACAAAATTAATGTACATTTCAATTTTGATGGACTTACAATTTAACTTGAATGCTTCTTTCTAGAAACACATATTAACACAAATGAAGCCTCGACTCAGCAAGTTTATATAATACAGTTGGACCAAAATGTTCAGTTTGAGTCGCATGGAATACCACTACATATATTAGAAAATGTGAGTACAAACCACTCTTGTCAAATTATTTATCTATAGTCTGTTTAGTACAGCTTTAAATTGAATAACTCATGGGCATTCTGGCTGATGATAAAGTAAAGATTTTAATTTGTAAATCTTAATAAGATCTTAAGCGAGAGAGAGAGAGAGATCTTAAGAAGTAAAAATTTTCATTTAAAAATCTTTACAGACTAGTGACACTTTAAGTAATCATTAAATGTTTTATTCATTTGAAAATAAGTCATGTCATTTGCGGCACTTTGAGTACAACTTATGGCATCAACTCCAACCCCTTTCACTAGTGATATCCTAATACTTCAAAAACATTTGACAGTTTTTGACAGTTAACGTACTAGCTTCGCTGGGATTCAAAACATGACCGACATGCCACAAGGAGGCCCCAAGTGATGTGTGCAAACAATACATTGTGGCCCATCCACTATAGTAGAGAATTCTTGCTAATAATGAAGTCAGTGACAGTTTAAGTAATCATTAAATATATCTGAGTGCGGCTATAAGTGTAGTAAGTACACTTATAGTCTGTCTAGCTTCTAGCTATTCAGGCTGTTCACTTTTTGACAGCTGGACAACATAACTCTATACCAGCAACTAGCAATTTATATCCTGTACAAAAAATGCATTCTATTGAATAGTACCTCATATAGTAAGTAATGCTGGATCAAATTTATTTATTTATATTGGTTATAATTTTCTAGGTGCTTTACAATGTTGTTGTCAACTTTATATGAGCTGTTAAAGAGCGATTAACTTAATGGACAGATTATAGTTAAACAATATAGAAAAAAAATATACTAAAAATGTTTCTGTTTAGCCCGCATAGGCTATTCTATTTTACGTTATTTTTCTATGTTTTGTTATAAATACAAATACAAACATATTATAAAGATTATTTTGATAGGGGTTCTTTAGTCTTCTTCTGCCTAGTGTTTCACTTCTGGCGAGAATTTTACTACACCGTTTTCCTGTGTGTAGTACTTACTAGTAGTAACAAGGCAAGGCAAAGTCTACCCAGTGTCATGTAATATTATGACTATAATTAAGACCAATTTTGACTTTGAAATCTGTTACGAAGCTATTTTTGCTCAGACTTCGTCCATGATTTTTTCAGGGATAACTGACTTAAAAAAAAGGTAGGTGATTCACAAGCTTGTTTTTGATCTTATGTAGTTATACAGAATGATTTTTTTAACTGGGACAGTATTGGCATATCCAAATCATAATGAGATATGGAAAAACTGTCTTAGGAACCATTTACTCATTCTGTATGAAAACGATTCTGATGTAGTTATTTTTAGGCCATCTTTTTGGAGAACTCACTCCATAAAAATAAGTTGTTTTGATCAACTTTTTTTAATGTGGATCTACTCAGTTTCAGGATCGTTTCATTGTATTGGAAGAAAAAAACAGAGCAGTACAAGTTAGTCAAATTTAATAAACTACTAACATAGATTTATCTGTGACTACTAACAAATGTCAGTTAAACTATACAAACTGAAACTCCTACTGGTCTGATTTTTCTCGTCTGATACAGTGAAATGATCCTTACGTGAAGTCAAACCGCATTTAGAAAAAAGATCAAAATTTGTATATTTAAACTCATTTATAAGGGGAACTCACACTTATATATATTATTATATAATATTTCCTCATATCTCCTATAGTTTCGGATTTCTTCATACTATCCCAGTTTAAAAAATCAGCCTGATATTAAGTAGCATGCAACTTCGTATGTGCTGTTATCCAGCCTTTGGCTTTAACGGTTTCTGGCTCAGAAAAGAGACTGGCTTCAGGCTGGAAAATACAAATTAAAAATGTCAAATTGCCATATATGTATAAACTTTCAGCCAAACTCTTTCAAATTTTTTTTTCTTATTGCTCTCCTATGTGATTGTAATATTTAAACTAATCAAAATTTCATACTACTCAACCCACTGGCACTGGTTTAGCCTCTGCATTGTCTGTCACTCAGGTGTTTTTTGATTAAGTAGATTTAATAATTATATCTTTATTATTCAATGCTTGTCACACTTACAGCAACGCCAAGATGTACGATGAGCCAGCAAAATTCTGCGAAATTCTGGTCATACTAAATTAAAATTATTATAAATTCACAATTCTTCATATTATAAATACATTTTACATATCAAATATAATAAAATTGGTCCAATACATTAATTAATTGAAAATGATAACTACAAAATAAATGTCGACTTAGACTATGTCAACGTCATCAGCATCAGCATAATCACACTGCTACGATTATGTATACGTTTGTCTCATTTTTCACGACATGAAGATTTTGTCGCAGTGCGCATGCTAGCCCTGTTGAGCGTTGAGCAGAGAAATGGCCCGGGCCGTGGGAGCATACTGACACATGGTGGTGCGCGCCCACGGAGCCGCGAGCAGGCGCCGCGTGTGCGGCCGCCGGGCCCGCTACGGTTATGACGCGTTACATATATTTCAACAAAGCGACTAGATATATTTAACTTGCCTTTTCCAGGATTTAGATGCAGATTTAATTCTGCCTTTATTGCAGCAGAAGCAGAGTGAGCCCTTACAGCTTTTTGTCGGTAATCATACCTGCCTGTATTACATTAAAATTATAGAACTCAACAACTTGTCATAGTAAAAACAAACTCTTCTGTATTTCAGAGCCTCATAAAGAATTGACAAATGCACTAATAAATAAACACCAAATAGTAGAACTTCAGAACAAACTGGCTCCAAATATTCATACTAACCCAACTGCACCAACTGTTAACAATACTATCAATGTGCAAGATCCTTATCAAAACCTCATACAGAATAATCAATTCAAACAAAATATAAGAATACCACCTATTTTATCAGTCGCTGTTAAGACAGAACCAATAAAACCTACAACCAAAGACTTAAATGGTTACGAAGAAACTATTAACAAGACATCTTTAAAGCAGAAGATAAAAAATTATGGTGAGTGAGAAGATTATTGTAAAGTGTCTGATATTTAAAAGTCATTGAATTAGAGGAAAACAATAACGCTTTCACTTATATATAGCTCCCTACTAAGTTTCCCTGTGACGGCTATTCTACGGAACATACAAATACATAGACAAGCTAACAGCCAGACCCCGGGCAGATATGTAACAATCATCTTTTAAATATCTGCCCAGCCAGGAATCGAAGCTACCAATTAAGTCAGGACGGTAAGGTGATGGGTTGCACATAATTATACTTACAAGTATACATATTTAACCAGCAGATTACACTAGTATATACAAGCAAAATCCTATTTCTAAAGGTCACTTTGCGTTTCAAGCGTTATCATAGAGATCTTTGGCGTTATTAATTAATTCATACTCTCTATATATACTTACCAATAACTAAGTTGAGAATCACACTTTTTTCCGAGTGATATATGCGTTTACTATATTTAAAAAGAAAATAAAAGGCAAAACAAATTGAAAATTCAGATAAATAAATCAAAGGCAAGCAACCCTCGGCTCGCGCGTGCGATTTCATTTGTTTGAATTATACGTTCTTGTTTTACAGTTCACATATCGGACACCAAAGCACCACCGCGAGCAGTAGCTGTGTTGCCCGCTGCCTTGCATTTTAGAGGAAGATTGATATTGCCAAGAAGGACTTTATCATCACGCATTCGGTTCGGTCCTGTGCAGGGTAATTTGCCATTATGCCATAAGTCCATTACAATATAAGTTTGCTACATTGTAGCATTCGTCTTTTTCATAACTCATACATAGCTTTGAAGTAGTGGATAGGGGCAAAATCTCTTTTAGTGAATCACTAATAATGTATAAATGCGAAAGTGTGTTTGTGGGTTTGTTTCTTCCTCTTTCACGCAGCAACAGAAACGGATCGAGCAGATTTTTTTGGATGGATATGGTTTAAGGGTCGAAGAGTGACATAGGATTTTTTATCCCGGGAAAATGTACGGTTCCTGAGGGATTATTCAAGCGAATGAAACCGCGGGGTGCAGCTAATAAATAATATGGCTACAAACAGTGACTTCTCATATTGTAAAATTCACAGTATTTGTACAAATTACATCAGATGGATTCCCAAAGCAAACAGTTCAAACTCGAATTCAGAGCGAAGGTTGGTAAGTAACACTCATTAGTCTGAGTGATCCGACCAAGGTGACGACATTATTGCAGGCGTATATACCATTTATATATAGGTGCTGATTTTATAGGAGCTTTTGCGCCACTGTGTTGTTGAAAGTTTTCGCACTAAATCAGGTATTTTATCTGGATGAGACGGTATTATTCTGCAACTACAATTATGCATAATTTTATCTGTTTCAGGTATACGTAAAATCATTTCTAAGTCAGAAGCCACTAAGCTAGTGCGGAATGCAACAGCTCCCGTATTTCTATTAAATCAGGATGAAGATCATGTTGTACACATAGATGTAGCTGATAAAGGTAGGTTAATCATGCAATAATATCTGTTTATTTGTCCGAATTCTAAGAACTAAGACTGAGGATGAAAGGGCACTACTTATTCCAAAACGAGCTGCCAACTGCAACTTCCGACAAGATATGTACCAGTTGCGTTACTGCGTACAGTTGGCTGCAGCTGCTTGCTGACTGGTTTGTATGCATTTCTATGAAATGACCGCGGCAGCAGCACGTGCAGTCGTTAAACGTGTTTTTGGCAGTTGCAGTTGAGAGCTTGGTTCCGAATAGTACCTTTACCTCGGGATTCTGAAACGTTTGTTAACTTTGACAACAGATTAATTCTAATGCTGCCTATGTCCGGCACTAAGCAAATGACAAAGACAGCAATAGACTAACCCCCGAATACTGAAACGTTTGTTAACTTTGACAACAGATTACGTCTGTTGGTGCCTTTGTCATTTGCTTAGTGCCAGACAAAGGCAGCATTAGAATTAATCTGTTGTCAAAGTTAACAAGCGTTTCAGAATCCCGGGGTTAGTACTGCCAAACCCGCGGGATAATTCAATCGACTGCGATTGAATTATTATTGTACAAAACTTATAAAAATAAATCAGGCGATACTTTGCGGCAGTTCATGTTCATATCACAGAATTCTACCTATTTTAATCCCTTATAACCCTTTGGTTCAAATCTATATCTAAAGGCCTCGCTACATGGCCCGACCCGACATCGCTTGAAAGAGATGGCTATATATAAGTTTCTGGGGAAGCGAAAGGGAGAAGCTATAACCTTAATAGTTTGTTTCTTTTGCTCCCGTGAAATTCAAATCTAGCTGTCCCTTTCACACGATGTCAGGTCGGGCCATGTGTAGACACCCTAAGTATCACGTCAGTTTTAATGATAGAAGATAATAATTGACCCCTTATTCCGTATATACTGACAGTATAATGACGCAATGGAAAACACTACAGATTAGTTCACAGATTTAAAATTTAGCCCTATATTTCCAGTATTACGAACTGTTTTGTTTTCGATCTATTTTGCCAAACGGCACAAATTTATTTAGAAAAGACGTAAAATATTTTTGCCGTTTGACGTAGAGACTTATAACGTTTAGTGGAGGCGACGAATGACCAGAATGCTGTCACCACAGATCACCTATATTCTGCATGAATATAGGTGATCGAAGCACAACACGTATCGGTCTAAATACACCTACAAAAATTTACTCTCATTAGTTCATTCCTAGGCGCGAGTAAGCGGAACCTTGAGATAGCCAATGAGAACGCTTGGTGACAGTGCAGTTTTTGTCGGAACAACGATCTCGTAATACTGTATCTAGTGCGATCTGTGGCTGAGCCACATCACCATTTGGCTGCACCTATATTGGAAAAATGCTGCCAATAGCCTGACCATTTTTCCCTCCACCAAGGGGCATGTAGATTCGTTTTTGTATATTTTTTTTAAAGTTACCTACTGTTGTACTTTTAAATTTAAGTCAATAATACTTAAGAAAATTATTTAAGAAATTTCAAGTTTGTATTTCATTGTGTTTTCTTGTTTTTTTTTTACAGACAAATCAAACTGGCTTGGTTTATTGCCGTTTGGCGAAGTGGCAACACCAACTACACCTACGACAGCAAATTTATGGCTGTATGAAGAGAACAATGAGCTCTATGCACTGACCGTACAGTCCATAACCGCGAGAACTCCGCTCAAACTCGGCTATAGCAAGAAATACTTTCAAGATCATAATATAAACAATGCGCTTCCTGTGTTGGATCTTGAAACAGGTACAGTTTTACACAACAAATAATTTCGATCGGTAATTATCGTTTGCGCAAAAAAGCGCAGACCGATTATATTAAACTTTATTTGCAAGCGCAAATATCAGAGTGTTGCTTGCTATGCATTCTTAGCTCTGTCACTTACACGATTCATACACTGTTGGTCTGGCGGCTGGCCAAGATAGCGCCGTCGAAATCGATCGACCAATAACAGCCCAAGTTTTTAGCGCCCGTAGTACTACTTTGCCAGTAGGTAGATCGAAATTTCCCGCGCCACTAACATATGTCTGCGCCACTAAAATATGTCTGCGCAGGTACATCGGGAGGAATTATTTGTTTTGTAAAAGTAAAAACCTACCCACATTTGTTCGGAAACCGACCATATTGCTATAGTGTTACGACTCATTTTTCAAATGCGCGGCTGAGTAATGGCGCGCTACTCGCCTATGTACGCACTGCATTTTGTAGAGGTTTCGGCGCTACTATGTTGGTTGAGTCTATTGTTTTAAATGTCTTTGAGATAGATCAGTTAATATAACATTTTATTTTAATAAAACGGGAATACTCACGTTAAATTGAGTCGGTTATTCCAACTATAGTTTCGATCGCATCCGGTGCTTTTATTCAAGTTGTGCAAGGCAAGGCGAGGTCACGCTTATAGCATTCCTTGAAAAAGATCACCGGATGCGAACCGACTCAATTGAACGTGAGTATACGCGTTTTTAACTGACTTACAAAAAAAAGGAGGAGGTGCTCAAGTCGACTTAATTTTTCGTATGTTTGTTACCTCAGAACTCCGTCATTTATAAACCGATTTGGAAAATTCAAGGATATACTTCCAGATTGGTTCCATTTTTATCAAAATCTAGTTCTGATAATGGGATCCATAAGGAATTGAGGTAACTCCTCAAATATTATATGCATACAGCGATTTTGGTATTTAGATCAACATCAAGCATTTGCATTCAGAATGTATCATTTGGTGACGTGGAACTGATGAAGAAGAACACAGGTTCTCCTCTTCTCCTCTCAATTATAAGTATTTCATTGGTGGCGCCAAGAACATCTAGTAGTGCAGTTTTTTCAGACTATTTTATTGAAGTAGTATTTTTTTTGTTCAAATTACATGAAATAAAATGTGTTAAAACCACGCCAGCTTTCAAAGTAAAATCAGTAATACAATGTAACGATGATTTTGTATAGCGAATGCTGTACAGTGGTGGTGCAATGAATGCAACCGCGCCTTGGCATCGGCGGCGCTTCTGGAGCGCCACACGGATGTCTATCATAAGGTGAGTGAAGCATTTACGAGGCAAAGTTTTAGTTTTATGTAGTTTTTTTTTTTTAATTTTAAACCAAAGAAAATCTAAATAACCACATCAAAAAGGTGTACCCCCGAAAATTTGCTTAAAACTAGATGGCGCTTACATATTTAGTTAGCTAAAGTCCAAACCGCTATAAAAGCCGATGAAAATATGGTCAATATAGAAACATAGTATTAATAAGTGTCCGCTATTTAAGGTTTAGTTCATATAAGATTGCAATATACGTCATGAAAAATATGTTTCTAAAAATTTTATTTTATTTTATTTTTCTTAGAAAAACTTACAGCTAGGTACATCATTAGTTAAGAATAGAAGGCCAATTAAAAGTTTTCACAGATAATAAGAAGAATAGAAAACATTGTTGTAAAAGACGGGATGTTTTCAACGCCATCACTTGAGAACGAATTTTGCAAATAAAAAATAAAATTAATAATTTTACTGATATTATTATTGCAAAAATATTCATAACAATATAGCTGTTTTTCATAGTACCATTACGAATGAGTTAGCTTGGGTTTCTATTTCAAGTCAGGCAGAAATTTGCACGATCATGTCGCAGAATAAATTACAAACAAAGAAATTGCTTACCTCTTTATAATATTAGCATAGAGATGCTGCGGTTCGTGATTTTACCAGCTGCCTACAACTGTCTGTTTACAGGACCCAAATATTTTCCATAATAAAAAATAGTGTATGTACTTATCCAACGTGTACGTCTACCCCAGACTAAGTTTAAACCACAGATCACTAAATACCGTATAACGAGATCGTTATTCCGTCCGTCAAAGTTTGAGGAAAGCGCGGGCTACGGGGACTACGACCAAGCATTCGGATTGGCTATCTTCAAGGTTACGCCTACTCGCGCGCAACAATGAACCAATGAGAGTACATTTTTATAGATTTACTTGCTGCGCCCCGCGGTTTCACTCGCTATTCTACAGAAACCGAAGCCGAAACCTAAGTGTTAATCCACGGTGGATACCACCATACTAAATTTCATTCAAATCCGTTCAGCCGTTACAGAGTTGACTGGAACAAACAAACTTACATACTTATCTACGTACACACAAATTTATATAATATAATATATTAGTGTGATTTAGACGGATGCTTGGTGCGCTTCGTACGTCGTCAGAGCGGACTCAGGTGTGATGTGAGGTTTAAACGAAATAACTTATCTAATATTTGTTATTAGTGTTATTTTAATTTCTGTTTTAGGATACAGTAAAATCGCGCTGGTCTTCATATCGCTGTAAATATTGCAAAAGATCTTTTGGAAGGATATTTACGTAAGTAACCCCATAGACAAAAAGCGGCTACGTTCGTGGCGGTCATAAAGCCGAGGGGGCGCGCGAGGCAGACATGACCATAACTTTGGACGTGGCCGGTGGAAAATTGAATGTACGCTTCCCTTGCTTCTTCATTTACAAAAGTAAGTAAGTACATTCAGTTTTCCACCCGCCACAAAAGTAGCCACTGTACTTCAATAATTATTATTATGATGAAAAGTCCAATGATGAACTTTTCAACTAGGTACTTTTAATAGTAGTATTCTAAAAATAATTATATTTATTTTTTATAGATTGAAGCGCCACATGCTCGGTAATTGCACGAAAAGACCTAAAAAATCAAAGTAAGTAATAATATTCATAATCATCACACACCGATTCCGCTAGAGCGATACAAATTTGGTTTTTATTATATTCCGTGCTTCTCATTAGTTATGTAGATTAGAGATCTTATTTTTAGAATAATGATTTTTAGTTCTATAGTACGTCTATACATATGGCTAAACCGAATAATCTGAACACATGCTATTTTCTCTATAAAAATGCCCTCATTATATTCACTTTTTTGCCGGATGTCCGAACCTCTAGTCTAGTCTATATTCAAGTGATATACAGTTTTACACATCTAATAGTTCCTCCCGACGTACCTGCGCAGTAGTCCAATTTTAGTAGCGCGAGAAACTTCGACCTATAATGGGAAATTAGAGTACTACGCGCGCTTTAATCTTGCGCTGTTATTGGCGAATCGACCTCGCGGCCGACCGCCCTACAGTTTACGAATCGTGTAAGCGGGACACAGCTAAGAATGCAAAGCAAGCAATAATCTGCCATTTGCGGTTGCAAATAAAGTTCAATATAGATTATTTACGCGTTCGGCTTCTGTCGGACCGGTCTGCGCTTTTCTGCGCAAACCATAACTGCCGATCGGAATTATTTTTAGTTTTGTGAAACTGTTCTAATATTGAGGTTATCATAATTTCTACACAACATTTTTTCTTTTGATTTTTCCTACAGAATTTTGATTGATTTCTTGGTTTAGTTGTAATTAGTAATTCTTTGATTTTGAACTAGCGCGCGCTAACTCAATTTTTTTTTTCACTCGGAAGTGTATAGCGCATTTTTCGCTTCATTAACTGCCGCAAGCGGTAACATGCGCTGCCTTCATGTAATGGAGTTAAAAGGTATTCTTAGTTCATTAGTTGTAATTATCTTGCAGTGAGAAAAGTCACGAGTCTACTGAAACCAATCCAGAGCCTGATATTAGCTCCACCCTCGAAGACAACAGAATACCCTCAGACGAGAGTTTCCAGAACTTCACGAACAGTCTAGATTTTTCCACAAACCTTTTCGACACGGACAGAATAGCGCTCGATATATCGGCCCATTCGAGAGATGACGTTCCAAACGATCTTAATCCGTATTCAATTGAGTTTAGAGATGATAACGGGTTGAGCAACGATTTGGGCTTTACAAAACTCACGAATGGTTCTGAACCGTTGCAGGGTAATGAGGTAAGTGTAATTTCCTGTATCGTATTGGTCCCGCGTTCCGCCTGACATAATCCAAATCGAGGCGGTCTTAACAGATCAGTGATGTTGAAAAACTGATGTTTCGGACAGTTTAGTCTTAGCTGACTGTGTTTGGTATTTACTGCTGAGCTTAACAGTGTCTCGGATGACTCATTAATTAAATTGTATGTCCCGGGTTGCTTGTCCTCAAACAACAATCGTTAATTCATATTGGAGGCTTTTGGGCGGCCTGTACTGTGACATACTTTTTCTCGGGCCACTCTGCCTATACTACCATACTTTTTGATTTTCTGTCAAGTGATATACTTCATAAGATTGAAATTCGAAAATCACCTCGATTTTAGATATTCCATTCTTGTTTTTTTTGGGTTAAGTAGTACAGTTTTCTTTTTGTGCTTACAGAATCAAGAGAAGAAGACACCAATAATAAACACATGTTCTTATTGTAATCAGGTTGTTATGAAAGAAAGCAAAAGCAAGCATTTAAGGTAGGTATATGCTACGGGTACGTTTCTACCACCTACAACGGCAATGACAACCAACATGGCGGCACGAAGAAAATGGCTTGTTTTTTTTTTTTTTTTTCTTCTTTCCTCCTAAGAGGATTTTGGCGTCGCACGTCTTATGCATTTGCCAGTGTCAAGTATACATTTATATTCTCAAGTTTTGTTAGATATTAGTTATTATTACAAGTCATAGTCACGGTCAAAGTCGAGCATAGCAAGTCACGGTCAAGTCCAAGTCATGCCCCAGTAAAGTGGTGAAAACTTTACTAGAGCCTTCTATGGAGTTTTGGAAACAACACGAAAATTCACGTTTCACGACATTGTACCATTTACCAACACTCATGCATGTACACGAACACTTAACGGGTAGAAATTCACCGTTTTTACACATTAACATTCGAAATAACACAAGTTTTGGAAAATAATAAAATGATGCGACATGAATTCTTCACGTTCCCGCCAAAACTCCAAAATGGCTTGTTCTCTTGTTCCGTGTTGGTTATCATTAGTGCTGTTGGCGCTCGATTTCGTACCGCGCTCCGAGATATGCACAGACTTCTGACTGCAACTCGATTACAAACGCTGTCTACAGTCAATCGTATGGCATTGATCTAAGAACCCGAACTCATACATCCGCCTTTTCTATCTAAAACTATATCAACGCCTCAACGGTCAAAACGTGCGTAGAGCGTGGACATTGCTCGCTGACACCATGCTCCGCTCAGTTAGAATTTTTACTCTAATATCCACCGTATTTTTATATAAATTAGATGGATTATTGAATAAGGGCTTTCATCTTCAGTCCAATACTATTAAACTTTGACAGAAATCGAAATTGGGCGGCAAAAGTCGCAGTGTATCTAGCGAAGACCGATGTTACATAGGATAAGAAAGATAATTGTATCGCCTCTCTAATGGTTGTTTACAGGCAATGTCCGTCAAGGTTGATATGTGAGTGTGGACGCGTGTTCAGGCACAAGAAAAGCTTGGCTATACACATACACAAATCACATCCTAATACACAGACAGTGAAATTAGTAAGTACTTTGTCATTCGGCTTGGTATATTTTTAATTGGAATGAGAAGGGGTACAATTAACTCGGTTGTGCTTTCAGGATAAGAATAAACCTGAAGATGATAAAGAAATGGCTTATAAGTGTCAAGAATGTTCTGTGGGTTTCAAAGTAAGTTACTAATTTTTTATGTTTTTTTTTAAATTAAATTTTTATCCTTTTCACTTCGTAGTAAAATAAATAAATAGAGATACTCATAAACCTCAGCTTCACTTGCACCAAACCCTTGAGTATTTACCGTTTTTGTCGAGTACTGACTTCCCCGGTGGCTCAGTTGGTAGTGAACCTACCTTCTGTGTTTGGGGACGTGGGTTCGATCGCCATCTAGGAAAAACATTCATGTGATGAATATTTGTGTTTGTTCTATGTCTGGGTGTTAATATCTATATAAGTATGTATTTAAAAAATATCTATGTACGTATATCAGACTCTGGCAGCCATATTACAAGCTTTGCTTAGTTTGGTGTCAGATGACCGTGTGTGCAAAAAATGTCCCAGATATTTATTGTTGAAAATGCTCAACTACGCTATTCTTGTCTATAATCTATTTTTCAGGATAATGATTAGATTTGGATTTGCGCCTGGTAAAAATACTGAAACAATTTTACGCTGATTTGCTTGAATAGCATTGTTCGAAAAAATAATGTCATTAAATGTGCCTACACGGGCTTATAAGCATTTTTTTGTAGTGTAGTTAAACCTTAAAAAAAACTAATTTAATTTTTTTTTTTTCTTCTTAGTCGTCTTAATCTTAGGTTTTATTTCAATTTATTTACTATTTAATGTTATTTAAGTTACTGTCAAATAAATTAAAAGTTATTTATTTTCACAAAAAAAAACAAAAAAACTTAAAGTTCTTATTCATTCTTATTATTCTTATTTATTTCTTAAAATTGAAGTTCTGGTTATCCTTATAGTGATATGATATTACTGCTTATTTTTTTACGGTGATTTTTGCTATATTACAATCGCGTACATTTGTTGTTGCAGCGTCGCGGCATGCTTGTGAATCACTTATGGCGCATCCACAAGATGATATCCACCATGCCTGTGGAGAAGAAAGTGAAGCACTACCCGTGCGTCGCTTGTCCCAAGATATACCGAAGTGCGACCAAACGGAACAAACATGTGCGGGTCCATCATCCAGGTACCTACTACTACTATCCTAGACTCTACGTCTACGTCATTAACCCGTGGGAAGCAAGGGGCGTGTCGAAAGCAGACAAAGCAGCTGACAAAGCGGGACCTGGATAACTTGCACCTCTTACACATATATCAACTTTGTAACCCAGGCTAAATAAATTGAATTTGAATTTGAGAGCGACAAGCCGTATGTTTTTTTTTTTTTAATTTTTAGATTGAAGCCATTTTTTGGATTTTGTATCACATTCCAAGAATCAAGCCTATATTTAATAGTTTTTTTTTTTAAATTAAATTATTACATAAATACAACAAATAGACATTTGAAATATGAAATGGAAATAAAATTAAATAACTTGTTACACACATTTATTATTATTAGCCACTATAGCTTACATTAAACTTTTCGCATTATTTAACATAAGTTCAATTTTTCGCCCCATTTAGAGATTTTAAATTTTAGACCGACTGTACTGGGCTGCATGACGCTAAGCCTGTGCCGCGCTTTAAAAAAATCACGGTCGAATTCACGCGCTTTTTTTTTTCATAGAGGGGGATGAAAAGTAGAGTGTATCACTCGGTCGCAAAATTATTTTTGTTTGGGCGACGTACTTTTAATCCCTTACTTCGCTCAGGATTCTACGCCAGAATCCTTCGCTAGTTTCGCCCTCGCCCCAAAATATTATTTTGCTCTCTTTGGTAGCTAAACGATTACAAAAAAAACCGAATGTCGATCAAACTCTTCCGTTTATGATCCAGGTGCAGAAAAGCTGCGCGGTCAGTCCATAGAGGGCGGTATTAAGTCGTGCCAACCGGCCTCATGCACTGAGTGCCCTCGCCAGTACGCCACGCGAGCCAAGTTACTGCAACACATACGCGCGCAACATCCGCACTTGGTGAGTTTTTTTTTTAATTTGTTTTTCTGCTCCACAGACTCCGTACCCATTCTCAAATCATACAATGTTTTGTCAACTATTACTAATATAACATAAAACTAATGGTAATTCACATATACTTGGAGAGTTTTTAGTAATCATTTTACCCGTCTGCCAAGAAGGACGTTAATGTTTTTCGGTTGTTTGTGAGTATGTATGATTGTCTGTTCCTATGCGACCCTCTACAAAAACAGCTTGACGGAATTTGTATTCGTGTCGTGAGATTCGTCATTATATCTGGAGTGTAATATGCTACATTTTACAGTCTGGGCCTTTTATTTTTCGGTAGTTTAGAGAAAACTTAGGCCGTCGACGCATGATGCGAATTTGTTTTCAAACGCGTTTTGTATTTTGTGGATAAATTAATTATCATCGGGGCGGACGGGAATGAACCAACCTCGATAGTCAGCTGGAGTCAAAAACCAGTTTCAAATGCATGAAGTCGAAGTCGAAGTCTTTATAAATAATTTAATTGTTTTAGGCAAAAACAATCAATAAACAAGAGATGGAGAAGAAAGCAAAAACGAAGTTGAAATCAAATTATAGGGTAAGCTGACTTATTTATCTCTTTCGTAATAAATTAATAGTACTAAAAAAAGGAATGAAAATTTAGACTTCATTACATTGTTTGCAGAAAAGAGAAGCCACCGAAAAATACACTGCATGTGGGAATCAACCTCAGTTCGAATTTTATTAATATTAATTTGTGTGATACTTAGAAAAGTAAGTACTTTGCCTATTTTTAAATGTGATATACTATCCCCTCGATATATTCAAAGTAAGATATTCGTAAGATTAGTTAGAAATAATATTTCACTATAGGCATGTTGGTATATGTATTGTATTTTGTTTTTCATGGTGAATAAAAAGAATAGAAAATAATTATCTATTTATTATAATAGGAAATAAGTCGAAAATTTATAATAGATCAGAAGTTTATGTTCTGTTTCAAAATCGTTAGTACAAAATCTAAAAGTTCTTATATATTAGATTATATTCCACCGAAATATACTGTTTCAAGACTGTTTCAAACGAAGAGTGAAAAGAGTCTTCAAAGGTAGGCGACGCAGTGACAATGACCCTGGTATTGGAGGTGTCCATAGGCGGCGGTGACCACTTATAATTAGGAGGCCCGTCGCTTGTTTGCCACAAATTTCAAAAAAAAAATTGTTTTTTTTTTTTTTTTTTTTTAAATAAATTCATATTTGAATGGGTTGCAGATTTCATTACTAGAACTACGAAATTACAACTCGTCGATTCTGTTGTATCGAATTCCCAAACGGAGCGCATATTAAAAACAAAATTGCGTATCCTTCTCTTTCAATATGTGATGAACGTTATAGCCATACCTACTAGCACTTCAAATAATGGCTAATCTAATCCCCTCGGCCCTCCGCTTCGCTGGCTTAGGGCTTGGGATCGGCCTTCCACTTCGCCACAAAATAGATAGTACGAAGCTAATACAAAGTAAAAGTTACATACTTCCATACAAATTTTCACCCCCTATTTAACCCTTTTTTTAGTTTTTTTCTAAAAGGACCTTTTGTGCAATATGTCATAATTCTAGTCTAGACTTTGTCTTCTCAGTCTTTGCGTTATCTGTAAGTCAGTCGTAACATTTTATTTAGAAAATGAAACATAGAATAATATGCATAGAATCTTTAGTAATGACATTAAAGGTTTATGTACTCAAAATCAAAGCCGGGTCACATGTGGTGACTTCGTATTGACACAAAATACGGATAAATGATACCGTGAGAATATCACGCTCCAGCGAGTTAATTGAATAACATCAGGCGACCGACCATCGAAGTCAGTATTGGTGTACCAACTACTGAAGGCCCACGGCTACGTGAATACCTTGCACGTTTAAAAAAAAACCCAAGTGTTTCAAAGTGCTCATAGTCATTAAAGAATGTAGAAATAAGAGCGCACGTACGTACAAAAAGGGGCTTATATATTGCTATTTTTTTTAAAGATTTTTTTACGCAGTTCAGAAGTCAAAATTTAAATTCAAACCGTTATAAATATAGATTTGGTAAGAGTGGAATCTGATGAATCTGAAATTTCTGAATTATCTAGAAATGTTTTGTCGGCCGTTTTTTTTATCTGGTTTTTACTTTTCCCACAGGTGACTTTTCCTAACAAGGAATTACTAAAAAAGTTTAATGAAAACATAATTGCTTATCTTCTATATTCGCTTATAGTAATTCCTATGCGTGTTATCAGAAAGCTAGAAACTTAAAAACGACAAGGTCTAAATAACAACTACTAACTTATTAAAAACTCAAAACCATTCTTATTATTTACAAAGTTGATTACCGGTTTATCAAGTTCGCGATTTTCAATAACATGCTTCATCTGTTATCTAATCTAGCTTTTGTCCTGCCCTCTGCGAGCTCTGTACCGTATGAGTAAGCGAGATAGGAATCCGAATGCAGGACTTGCGTGCTACTTACAGTTTTATTGAGCCACTAATTTCTCGCAGTATTTCCACTTATATTCAACTGCATACATGTTTGCAATGGAAACTTTTTTTTTGTTTTGAAAACATCTGTAGGACAAAGAAAGTTAACGATCGTGCGACGCGCCAGCAGTCGTTTGTTTTCGACTACGATATTGATTTTGCGCCAATGAAAATGTTGATAGTGTACACAAGTGTTTCCCCGTGTGTTTAATTGAATTGAATGTGTTGGGGTATGCCTGGACGGCCAATGGGATGTGTGAATTGCGTCAAAATGGATTACGATGCGGAAGAGGGGCTATTGCCCCGAGAATTCATCGAATACGACTTCGCCGAAGATGCTCTGGATTTTGAGGTTAGTGTCTATGAATTTTATTATTGTACACCAACCTATATATAATCGCGTAAATGTAGGTATAATATATTGTACCTACAGTACTGTACAGTCTCAGTGCAATAATTTAATTATAAATAATAAATAAATATATTAATACAAAAATATAAATTATTTAATGAGGTTTAAAGTTAAACACTATCATACCCTTAATTATCAGGAAATGTATGTAAATATTGTCACGTAAGCTATAGATATTCCAATTAGTACCATACAATTAAATTTTTGTGTTGTCTTTGTCCAAAAATTAGTTTAACTCTATGTAAACAGTGACTTCGATTTTGTTGTAATATTCACTGAAGTGACAGGTTTACAATTATCTGACTCTCTTTTCATCTAAATATCACAAAAGGATAACAACAATTTTTGAGCTGTCAAATTTTGGTTTAGAAAATGGTAAAACAGAGTCGCTTCGTACATTGCTTCGAACTCACAGAATTTATTTCGACTGTAGGTAATGAGTAAGCCTATACGCCTACCAATGTATATCCATTTCAAGCAGCGCAGCGAGGCCAACAAGTTCATTGCTCTGTGATTTCTATGCTGCTGTGCCCTGCAGGATGTCGAACAAAGAAAGTAACGACTACGAATTCTCATATCATAGCTACAAAAACGGAACGGTCTGTTGAGGCCTTCATTGAGGTTAAATAACCAACTTTTTGTTTGATAATAAAAAAGTTCACAGGTAAACTTGTTTTTTTAGGATCTGTACCAAATTTATAAAACCAGAGACGGCGATGACCGCGTCTTATAAACGAAAGAGAAAGATAGAAAATATATATTGTTCTCATATGTTCTATCGTTGGGTCTGCCGTTATTAGGTGTATTAGCTTTAGCCTCCGCTCAAGTAATAGTATACTGTGATGTTAGCTACCCTATGGCAAGACTGCGCTGTCTGGTCCCCCTAGCTCCCAAGTTTAAACTTGCAATACATACATACCTGTTCAGATATATTTAAAACTGTAGATTAATTTTGTACTTGCGACCCATTGTGTATATATCGCAATAGCCCCGAGACCACGGCAAAACTGAAGAACCAATTTTCGTATTTAAAATCTAAGAATAGTGCTTAGGAACCCTAAGTTCGGAATTGTCAACAAAATACGAAACAAACGAGTTTTCTCTCTTTGGCAAAATTTAAACGAGTCACTTAGAACTGTTAAACATTATCAGACAGGAGCGTAACTCGTGAAAAAAAGTATTAGAATAAGTAGAAGGTAGAGACGTAAATAAAACTTCCTCGATTCGTTTTCCTGTAGCCTTTGAGTCACTCGCCAGAAAGGGACGCAGTATCGGTGACGAAACCAAAACAAACAGTGGTTACAAGTTTTTGCTGCGAGCTCGGAAGTTTTCATGTAGGTAGGTCGCTAGATAGACGTACGTTGAGGTGCGGCATTTAGCGCGCGACGAGTTGATATTTACGGAATGTGAAGCCGCGGGTGCAACTGCACCGAGTATAGTGACCGTGTTTTCTTCAGTGGTTTTGTGTACAAAATGGTTTGTCTAAGAAAACAAGGCTGCTGCAGTGTGTTTTGCCGCAGGTTGTTTTGTCGCGCGTCAAAGACTGATAGCGACGCGGATGAGGAAGTTCCTGCAGTTAATTTGGTAATATTATTAAAAGAGTGTTGTGATGGAGCTAAATTTATTTGTGGGATGTGCTGAGCGTCGGCTTCGTGGAGCTATTTAAGTAAATCACAATCGTCACTTTACGGATTAAGTTTCATTTTTGACCATCGAGAGTTCAGGACATCGCTAGTCTCCCTGGAAGCTTTTGTCGAAAAAAGTAGGTGTTACTCAAATCGTGAATGTGTTATCCATCTCATTTAGCTTGAAACAGCAGTTAAATAAATGCAAATCACTAGTAAGTTGTAAGAAACAGAAGACGATCTTTTTCATCAATTTGAGGGTACTTACCGCTTATCAGTTATCTCGAAAACAAACAAGAAAGCTACCTCTGACAAACGAAACAGTAACTACGTATACCTACCAAAAATTTTATGACTATGAAAAATAAAGTACTCTACATATAAATTAGGAATCATGATCATAATATTATAGGTGCGTATTTGATCCTTTCTCTTCATATATTGTATGCACTCTATTTATAAAACTACTAGCTGCGCCCAGCGGTTTCACCCGCTAATCTAAAGAAACCGAAAATTTCTTTCAAATCCGTTCAGCCACTACAGAGTTGAACGGGAACAAATACACTTACCTACTTACATACTTACACACAAACTTCGCATTTATAATATTATAGTGTGATGTGATTTAATAGATTACTAACTGATTATACACATATAAAAGAAAATAACAATGTATATTACCTCGTTACTTACAGGTTTATTTTCATTATGATAAAAGGTAATAAAGTTTAAATCTCATTGCGAACATTGATTTCATTTCATGATAACGTAAACCCGCAGATCAAAGAAAAGTAGTAAACACAGCGTAAACAAAACTCAGCGAGTGCGCTGAGTAGAGATGTTCTCATCGTCTTGGTTCAAATATATCGGCTACTTAGAATAACTAATCTGGTATCTGGACGACCGACTCGTATTTTATTTTCGGCGGCAGTTTGAAGGTTGGTGTTAGGTGATGTCACCACAGATTTTGCGTGACCACGTATTTCCCACTAGCTTTTGTTTTCATTGAGAAAATCGGAGTGTATCGCTGAAAATTATCCGCGGTTAAACTTGTCTAAAAAATATCCGCGTAAGTACTTTAGAATATTAATAAAAATATATCAAGATGTAATTTGTTATTAGTAATATTCTTACTGTGATAAATGTAAAATAAAATGTTCAGTTTAAGGAAAGTATAGTTGGATAAATTAACTTGAAACACTATTCATAATGAAAGAAACAACAAATAGATAATCAAAACCAAACACGTACCTATAGCCATTTTTGCTTTACAAGAAATCTTTCGGTCTCTAGTCTTTCTTTAGTCAAATATATGTTATACATATACTAACAATATTTCATAGTATAGGGTAGGTTTTCTGTACGAAGTCGTCTCTGCATCGATCCAACTCCAAATGCCAGCACCATGGCGCCAACAGTCAACAACTAAACTGAAAAAATGTGATCGATTGACCCAGTCACGCAACCATTACTGGGGCTACCTATGTACCTTCTTGGCTACATAAGGTGCTCGTAAACCTGAGCATTGTAGAACATTGAGCATTCGCCATTTGTCGAATTAAGCATCGAGAGCGATCTGCGTTTAGTAGCTGATAAGCTCACTTCGGATTTCATTATGTTTTCCTATTTGTTAAAAAATATATTTAACGGCGTCGATAGGTAGTTACGCATTCCGGTACAGCGAATAACACAATACAAGTAGCAGCGTAGACTGCTGACTAAGCGTCTGGGCCCCTCTTGCACCGGAATGCACAACGAGATAAGAGAGTTCTCGAGTAGAATTAAATAATTTTTAAGAGCATTAATTAAGTTACTCTCAAGTGTATCGGACACAAATAAAAATTGTATTTTTAAAAAGTATTTTTCTGGTTCTTCGATTTTGACTGGCGCAGCCGGTAGGATTTTCGCGCGCGATAAGGCTACGTCTTTAACGTTAATATCACGTAATCGTGGCTGTCGCTGTGCCGCTTCGCACTGGCGCGGAAATCCAGCAAACCAAATAAATTAGTCAACGGAGTCTCAACTACGGCCTGACCCCAACGGAAGGATGAGAGCGGCGACTATGTGAGTAAACCTTTTCGCATTTTCCTGCCCATTCCTTATCTATTTCCGTTTGTCAGCATTTTAGGTATTTAGTTATTTGATTTTCCTTAATTTTTATTATTGTGTGAATTTTATTGTGTTATTAGTGTATTACTTGTGAAACTTTTTAGGTAAAATAGTATTTAAGAAGTTAGATTTACAATAATAAATAATTTAAAAATGGAGCAAATAAGAACGATACCAAAAGATTTACTATGTATTATCCCGAAATTTGAAGGTGAAGAGGGCTTATTAAACTTATTTATAAAAAAGGCCCAATATATATACAACGCCTTTTCACCCCCGACAACAACTTCTCTCGCACAGAAAACTTATGTTTTTCACGCAATTTCAAGTCGAGTCACAGGTAGAGCAGCAATTCTCCTAAGTGAAAGAGAGGACGTGAATTCTTGGGAGAAATTACAGGAAATATTAATTCAACATTTTGGCGATCCAAGATCTGAGGAATGTATTGCGATAGAACTAGAACAACTAAAAATTAAGCCCGTCGAATCCTACATCGACTTTTGCCACCGAATCCAACACACGCGCAGTAGCTTATTCGCGAAGGTCAACTTACTTTCGGATGAAGGTGTGAAAGCTGCTAAAATGATAGTATACAACAATTTGGCACTAAATGTATTCCTGTATAACTTAACAGAGGATTTGATCCGCATCGTACGCCTCAAGGGGTGTACAACCTTGGAAGCCGCTTTATGTATAGTCACCGAGGAAGTCAATTTTATGAATCAATACAACGCAAGAAACAAAATGCGCACAAATTCCGCCCCTCAGGCATTCAAACCGCTAGTAGCAGCAGCACCAACCCCGAACTTCAGATTTGGTATTCCGCATGGTATTTCCCAATTCGGTCAAAACAGAGTCCCGACGCCTAATCAAAATCTGAGACCGAGCGTTCCACAACAACAACCTCAAGGTTATAGGTTCGTCCCACAAAATCAGCCCACTGGATTTAGATTTAACCCAGCACCCCAACAAAACTTTAGATTTGGCATCCCGAGACAACAGCCAAATTTCAACTATGGCACTCCTCAGCAAGGCTATAGGCCACCATTCAATAACGGCATCCCTCAGCAAGGCTACAGGCCACCATTCAATAACTTTAATAGACCACCACCGCCTCAAGCAAATGTACCCCAACACAATTTCAAATTTGGAATCCCCAATTCCCAGACACAGGCCCCGAAACCGCAAGAAAACACAGACGTCTCCATGCGCACGGCGCGCCCATTTAGACAAAATATGCTAACAGGCACTTCACCAAACGCTGTGGAAAATGACGACCCCTTCTACAGCACCGAACAAATTGATTCACCCCCCGATCAGTATAGCGACCCCAACTTTGACTATTGCAACGAAAATTATTCGTACAATTTAGAATTGCCAGAAATTCAGCCTTACGACGAAAATTACGAAGCATGTACAGAACAAAGCAGCGCAGAAAATTTTTATGTTCTGGCCTCGAGCCTCCATCCCAAATAATACAAATAAATTGTGATTCTCTGTTAAAGCTCCCACACATTAAAATACCAGAAATAAAAGCCCGATTTATGATCGATACAGGCAGCACCCGGTCATTTATTAGCCCCGCAAAAGTCAAAGAATATTTCCAAAATTACCAGTACTACGAGCCATTTGAAGTAGTCAGCACTCATGCCCGTAGTCAACACAACGAAGCTATTTACATCCCAATGCTGAAAACCTTCAAAAATTTAGGACACCACAAATTCTATGTATACGATGTAGACAGTCGATATGACGGCTTGATTGGCTCTGACCTTCTAAAACAACTGGAAGCAAAAATTGATATGAAAAATCAGGTCCTACAAACACCTACCGCAAATATACCTATAATCTACAACCCGCCGTATGAAATAACAATAGAACCAAGGACAGAGACACGAGTTAAAGTACCAACTGATCTACAAAATGGCGAGGCCATTATCGACTATGTTGATTTTGGCCAAGACGTAAGAATGCCATGTGCTTTAGTATCGTGCAAAGATTCATTCGCGTATACCATCATACAAAATGCTTCTGAAGATAGGGTAACCATGACTTTTTCGAAACCACTGAAAGTGAGTAAGTATGTAAGAGAAGAATGTACAGTGAATGTGACGATGAATGAATGTGAGATTGACGAATTGCTGAAACAAAATTTGCGAAAACTACGTTTAGAACACACCAATCAGGAAGAAAAACAGTGCATAGAAAAGCTATGCTACGAATACAGAGACATTTTCTACAGTGAAGATATACCACTTTCCTTTACTAACGGGGTTAAACACGAAATAAGAACAAAAAATGAAGACCCCATATACATTAGACCATACCGACACCCTCCGACTTATACCGCAGAAATACAAAACCAAGTAGAAAAGTTACTCAAAAATGACGTCATTCGGGAGTCACACTCCCCATGGAGCGCACCAGTACATCTAGTTCCCAAAAAGACCGACGCCTCCGGAGAAATTAAATTCAGAATGGTTATCGACTACCGACGTTTGAATGAAATTACCACCGACGACAAATATCCACTTCCCAACATTTCAGATTTATTCGATAAATTAGGCAAATCTGTATACTTTAGTACAATCGATTTAGCAAGCGGTTACCATCAAATTGAAGTTAAGGAAGAGGACAGGCAAAAAACTGCATTTTCTACACAATCCGGACATTATGAGTTTACCCGAATGCCGTTTGGTCTTAAGACGGCTCCCGCCACATTTCAGCGAGCTATGGATAACGTCCTGAGAGGTCTACAGGGCTTGCATTGCCTTGTTTATCTCGACGATATAATTGTCTACTCAGCAAGCTTACAAGAGCATATAGAAAAACTACGTATGGTTTTTGACAGACTTAGAACCACCAATTTGAAAGTAACCTTAGATAAATGTGAGTTCTTCCGCAAAGAAGTTCTTTACCTTGGCCATATGATAACGAAAGACGGCCTTAAGCCAAATAACGACAAAATTCAGGCAGTACTAAACTTCCCCATTCCAAGAACCACAACGGAAATTAAAAGTTTCCTGGGATTAGTCGGCTATTATCGAAAATTCATACAAGACTTTGCCAAAATAACTCGCCCGCTAACAAATTGTTTAAAAAAACGAAATAAGATTGAATTAACAGATGAATATGTAGCAGCATTTGAGATGTGCAAAGAACTACTAGTAAACGCCCCAATTTTGCAATTCCCGGATTTTGAAAAATCATTCATTCTCACCACAGATGCTTCCGATTACGCAATAGGCGCGGTAATATCTCAAGGCCCTTTAGGCAACGATAAACCAATAGCATATGCCAGCAGGACCTTAAACGACGCTGAATCGCGATACAGTACAGTAGAAAAAGAATTACTCGCAATAGTATGGGCGGTCAAACATTTTAGACCCTACCTATATGGTAGACGTTTCACTATATATACAGACCATCGACCCCTAGCCTGGCTAAACAGCATGAAAGAGCACAATAGTAAATTGACACGCTGGAAACTCAGACTATCAGAATTTGATTATGACATTGAGTACAAAAACGGAAAACAAAATGTTGTCGCCGATGCCCTGTCCCGAATTAAAGTAAACGCCGTAGACAGCGACGACATATCCATGAAGGTCAATGTTGATGAAGATAAATTACAAAAAGAAATAGATGAAGTAATGAAAGAAATTGAAATATTGCAGAGGTTGCAGCAAAAACCAAACGAGGAAAATAACAGCACCATAATCTTATCATCAGACTCGGAGAAAACTGTGTCAGTAATACCTCCCCATGACACAAGATCACCCTTCTCTATACCATCCCCAACTAATAGCACCGTCTCGGCACAACTAAGTTCCCAAACGGAACATTCAGTTTTTGACACAGACACCACAGGAATTCCTATTTTACATGAAGCCATAGATACTAAGCCCAATCAAATATTAGTACATACTTGGTTTAGAAATGAACTTGCCGTAAAAGATATATCCAGACCTAAACAAAAAATTTTAGAGGCCCATCTACCATTGAATAAGCCACATTTAGTCAAACAATTTCTGAAAGAATATATTAAACCGAAAACTAAATATTTCATATATTTCGAAGATAAAATTCACCGGAAACAATTCGCAGAAGCTACGATAGCTCTTTTCAAAAAGAATACAGTAAAAATTTTGGAATGCACAGAAAGAGTAGTTTACGTGGAAAATGAAGACGAGCAGAAAGAAATAGTAAAGAAGTATCATGTAGGAAAAACTTGCCACCGAGGTATTAAGGAGACACTGATCCACATCAAACGAACATATTACTGGACTAATATGGAACTCACCGTAGCAACAATAATAAACTCTTGCGATAGCTGTAAAATAATGAAGTACGACAGGAAGCCCTTAAAACCGGAACTACAATTAACCAAAACTCAGACGAAACCATTTCAAGAACTCTTCATAGATGTATTCGGAATTGATGGAAAAACCTACCTAACAATAGTAGATGCTTTTAGTAAACTAGGACAGGCAATGGAAATAAACAATAAAACCACACCAGAAGTAATAAGAGCCCTTCTCAAGTACTTTTCCATATATGGAGTTCCACATAGAATAAGTGCAGACTCAGGCGCGGAATTCAATAACGATCTGCTGAAGGAAACCTTAAGTTTCTATAAAATAGACCTACACATTGGCACCCCGCACAACCCCAATTCTATGGGGATTGTTGAACGGTTCCACTCGACCATAATAGAGATTTACCGATTGGCAAACTATGAACACAAATTTACTGACGCGGCATCAGTAATGACATATGCACTTTTATCCTATAATCAGACTATACATAGTACAACTGGTTTAACCCCCTTTGAAGTTGTCTTCGGTCACACCGAAGCTATGAGCCCTTTTAACGTAGAATTCAATAAAGACTATACCCAAAAACTAGTCCAGGATCATAAAAAACGCACAAAATACTTATATGAGTACTTAACTAATAAGGCGATAGAAAAGAAAGAGAAAATCAAGGAAAAGCATGGAGGTGAAAAACATTTTAATGTACACGATGGAGATACAGTGTATGTGAAAGGCGTAAATGACAGAAGGAGCAAAGACAAACCACGTTACAAAAAAGCGGAAGTAACAGGAGAAATAGTTAGGAATATAGTACCAGTTAATATTAAGGGCCGTGAAACTAAAGCACCTATAAAGGATATAAAACGTCCTTCACAGGTTCGTCCTGATCCTGATGCAGACATCAGCAGGCCTGGCCCTTCTTCTTCAGCGGATTGACCGCAACCCTGGGATTCTCCCAATAAAGGAAGGCCAGGCACTCATTAGTAATGATAAGTGGACTTTAATTAAGATTTTAGACCTAAGCTTAATTCGCGAAGACTTAGAATTTAATGTGAACGGATATGCGATCCTAAACAAGCACGTTTCCAATCATTTCGAAAAGAAATACATTTTCCCGGAAATCAGTGACGTTAAAACTCAGACTGATTATGTTAGAAATTTGACAGTGGAAAAACTCAATCAACTTTTGCCACCAAAGAAAACCAAACGCGGTATTCTAAATCCTCTCGGTTCTATAATAAAGCTAATTTCAGGAAATCTAGATAACGACGATGCCATAAGGTATGAGACGCTAATTAACAACGTAAAAGTAAAACAGAATGAAAATAATAAGAAGGTCACAGTGATCGCTGAAGTGTTGAAGACATTAGTAGATATTACCAATAGCACTAAATACAATTTCATCCAATTAGACAAAGCAATCTGGGACATTAGAAAACAATTAAATGATACAAACCAAAACCAAAATGTGCTAAGACTATATAATGTTTATAATTTATTTTTGCATAACTTCCAAACGCTTTATGCCAAACTGGATGAGATTGAAACAACAGTTGCATTTAGTAAATTAGGAATGCTGCATCAAGCAGTTATTGATACAAATGAATTACTTGTAATGCTCCAAAATATTGAAAAACAAAATCGGCTTATTTTTCCTGTTAAGGCCGAAAATATATTAAAATTAGAACAATGTATTGACTTAAAAGTTTACATAAAGGAAAATCAAATAACGTTCATTTTAGACATACCCCTAGTTGATACTGATGTGTATATATATTACAAAATCCTTCCCTTGCCTATAACCAATGTTCTCAATCAAACTTGCCTCATCCTACCCAAGTTCCCTTACCTCTTAGCGAAAGGGTTGAAAACTGTGTCGCTCCACCGCCCTTGCAGAGAAATAGATGACTTCCTGTTCCTGTGTGAAGAAGACTTCACATCATCCCTCGTGAAAGACGAGTGCGTCACCGATCTGATAACTTTTGCTGATAATACGACGCAATGTATTCCGATTCCAGTAAACATAGAAAACGTCAAGGTTGAAAGGATACAACCTGATAGATGGATGATTTACACAAAGTCAAGCCTCATACTAACCCAGATCTGTAAAGAAGAAAACACGTATCGCCACATCTATGGAACATATATCCTGACTATCGATGACGACTGTGAAACCGAAATAAAAGGAATAAAATTAAGAAAACGCCAAGGCAGTACACAAAAGATTCACTTATCTGTCCTGCCAATTATCAACCTGCCTGAGATACCCATGCCTGTAAGGACATCTTCCCTGGAAATTGGTCCTGTCAACTTGGACGACGTAGAACTGTCAAATCTGCAACATCTGACTGAAGTTTTAACAAAAAGTGAAAGTGTAAGTGAAACTTTTAGTGAAAATCGAGGCATTATTAACGCGAACGATATGAGTATCGGTACATTAATTTTATATGTAATCCTAGTTTTAGTCATTGTATTTTATGTTAAGAAAATGATTGTAAATCGAAATTCTCGGATTCACTCATGTTCACCCGATAATTTCGAAATGAGGGAGGGAGAAGTTACGCATTCCGGTACAGCGAATAACACAATACAAGTAGCAGCGTAGACTGCTGACTAAGCGTCTGGGCCCCTCTTGCACCGGAATGCACAACGAGATAAGAGAGTTCTCGAGTAGAATTAAATAATTTTTAAGAGCATTAATTAAGTTACTCTCAAGTGTATCGGACACAAATAAAAATTGTATTTTTAAAAAGTATTTTTCTGGTTCTTCGATTTTGACTAGGTATATTTATTCTCAACGAACTCGTTCTTTTTCAAACTCAAAAATCTACCGAATACTGAAACGTTTGTTAGCATTGACGACAGATTAAGTCTGTTGCTGCCCTTGTCATTTGCTTAGTGCCAGACAAAGGCAGCATTAGAATTAATCTGTTGTCAAAGTTAACAAGCGTTTCTGTATTCGGGGGATAGTGCTAAACGGATTCAGCATCGTAGAACAGCTCTTAATAACTTGCCTCTGACCTGATAACAACCTTGCAAAATGTTATTTCAATGCAGACTTAAAAAGTTAGACAAAGTTATTAATTCACATAACAACAATGGGTGCTGAGGACGTTGGTAGCCAGATAATTAATTCGTTGATTAGCAGTCGGGACAGCAGCTACATTATAGCATTGCCTTATTAAATAACCCTGACTCCAATTTGAGCAAAGGTGTACCTTGATGACCTCATGTGAATGATTCAGTCTTAGCCACTTACATTAAACATTCGTGCTACGTTTTATGATTACTTACATTTAAGTATTTATTTATTTATTTTCGGAAAACGTACAATGTTATCTTAGCTAGCTTATTAATGAAACTTATTCTAAACACCATTAATTAGCTTGGACAGTTACTGATGCATACGAGTACTTATTTAAATTAAGAGCCAAAAAGAAATACTGTCTTGTATAGTATTGACCGAGCGAGCGAAGCAAGACAGATGCAAGCAATTTTGCCAGTTGTTGCAAAATTGTTTGCATCTGTCCGTATACATAGATATTTTGACTCGCGTACCGGTCGTATTTTTCAACTAATCTTGACGAAACTTTGTAATAAAGGTTCTGCAATTTCATAGTAATTTTTTTGTCGTCGGCGATATTTGATTAGATCCCCCAAATTGGGGGAAGTTTAGTGCGATGCCATTTAGCCGCCGATTTTGATATTTGGCAGAAACATTGAAATCTTTGCTCAAGCATGGTACAGATGCCACTTGAGTGATCTCAGATCAAATCTCAACTTGAGTAAAACGCTATTCAGGTGAACTACGTTCATAAAATCTGGACTCAAGTATATGCTCAAGAATAAAATCTCAACTTGAAACTAGTTTTGAGTCAAGATTAATGACTGAGCATCGTTCTAGAATACGGCGGGCTGCGTGCTGCGGCAGTGGCCAGCGAAGTGCTAAAAAGTAACGATATTATAATATAGTGGTCCCGAACAGTGCGAACTGCGACAAAAGATGCGCGAGCGAGCGAAGTCAGCGTGCCTTTGCAGCGGCTTAGGTAAAAGCCGTCTTATCTTCTATTGCCTCGAGTTTATTGGCAACAATAACTATAAGTCTATATAAGTAATCACTTTACCTCGTAGGTTTGGTATCTACATTCGCAACTACGTTTAATCATTAAAATGTATTACCCTAATCGATAACATGTTAATAGTGATTCTCAACAAGCCCTATTTTTAATTTCACTGAAATTAATAAACTTTCTTTAACGATATTCACTTAGTGTAACAACTCTTAAACTTTACTTCTAAATATGCATTTACCTACAACGAAATTCAAGTATTTGATAAGACTTCGTCACCGGAAGTGTCGCATAAAAATTGTTCGTATCTACTTTCAGTATTGATAATTCGGGATCTATTTGTAAAAGTGTGCTAATTCAACCAATTTATATTTTAGAACCAGTTAGCGGAAGCAAGAGAGGTGAAATTCGTCCAGTTATTGACAGAGCCGCTGTCCATTGGATCTCATATAACATGCACAGGCACGCCATGCGAAGATTTACCTTGGTAAGAAGAATTATTATCTGATTGATTTCATGGACATCAAGCATTGTCGCGTAGACATAGTTACTAAGTACTGTACAACCTATGAAAACTGATATGGTTTTGACACATTTTGTTTTAATAAAACGGGAATACTAACGTTAAATTGAGGCAATTAACGTGAGTATTCCCGTTTTGTTAAAACAAAACTACAGTTTTTATTTACTACGTGTCCGCGGTATTTGTAAAAGTTGATAAGTTTGCACATATCATAGGAATAAAACCACTTGACGCGGATGCAGAAAAAATATGAGTATCTGTAATGTACAGCACGATAATGATGGCCAGAAAAGCACGACCTATAATTCATCATCATTCAATTCATATCAGGCCGTACAATATTGGCCGTCAAAGGGGGATTTTCCGACAGCCGATTTAAAAAAAATAATGTCAATCACTCACTTAGCTAGCTACCTTTGTTGAGTTTGTTCACGTCACTTATGTTGAAAAGAGGTACCGAATAGGTAACATGAAATGCTCGAAGGGTCACAATAACTTCATTATTTGTCAACGGCATCTATTACAATCTATTACAATTGAGTAAAGGTATTTTTTTTGGAAATGTCAGATTATACCGTATTATCAGCACATGCCGATAAGGAGTGTACAGACTATAATCCGTGTGTAAATGTAAATTTAGTTTAAGATCTGTGTGCTCGGCCATGATATTTCATATCCTGATACTGCACAGCTTAGCTTAGTATACCAATTATCATGCCGTGCAATACAGCTGTACATTTTGGGTCGCTAAATATGCAAATACGAATAAATACGTGCATTTTTGCCTCCCAAAAATCTCTCTAGTATGCAACTCGCATGCTTCATGCAATTTGCGGATTGGCTTGCTCGGAGAACGTTATCATGGTCTTGATCGAATAACCATCATCATTTAATCAGGGTGGAGTAGAACTTATCTAGAACTTTCGTTTTACAGGTTCGCAGTAAATATAGGCTGTGGGGACTCAGAGACGGGTCGAGGGGAAGTGGCGGTGCATTTCAATGTTAGACTGCCGCAATGCTATGTTGTACGGAACACGAGAAGACATGAGAAGTGGGGGGTTGAAGAAACAACTGCATATAGGTACTGTATATTTTTTTTAACAAAAAAATGATTTAATTTATTGACCTAATCTCCATTGAAAAATGTTTTTCGAATTTTTTACCCCTGTCAAAAATTACGATATTTGAAGGTCCTAAAAATAAGAATTTGTTTCAGCGATGATTTCCTCATTCGAACTAAACTAGTACATAATTCTAGTACATAACATATATATATACAAGATATCTATGTTAATTATATAAATATATAATAAATATTCCATAGCTATACACCACGGTGTAATGTAATCAGCTAGGGAGCGGTTGTGAGGATATTGTATACAAGATAACGAACAGTTTTTTTTCTACAACTTATGAAAAAAAAAGCAAGCAAGCAGCAAGTTTTTTTACAAATAAAAACAGCTGTTCCATACAAAGTTTTCGTCTGAAAATGTATGGAGGAGCTGATTTTTTTCGTGAATTCTTAAACTGACCTAACAGATGTTAAATTTTTTATGCTCCGTAATTTACGTATTTAGTCTTTTAAAAGTTCGAAGAGGAAATAATCCCGCAGAAGGGAGGGCGCGCACAGATAACGTTCTCGGGAAATCTTCATTTGTATAAACAAGTTTTTTGCCCTGCTATGTTAGCACTGGCAGACATGAAAGCTCACGGAGTACATGTCCGAATGGGACTTTTCGGTAGGTAACCGTAGCATAGGACTGGCATACGGGGGCTAGCCCACACATCTATTCATATTTCTATACATAGTAGAAAATAAAGTCGCTTTCCGCGTCTGTCTGTCTGTATATCCGCTAACTTCCAAACACGCAACGGATTTTGATGTTTTTGTTTTCAGTTCGATAATTTTTCACGGAAGGCTTTTTTTTTTCTCTAAATTACACCCGTGCGTAATTATACCTGGTGCGGGTCGCTAGTACTTTATATGTCTCTATTTCGCACAAGAATAAAAGTCGTATTTTTTCTCACGGCGAGGATGCTAATGACTAGCTTGCTCGCCTTGATATTAATGATATTTTACTAAAGATAGGTTATTATCTTCAAAATGGCGCTCTGAATTCGGCTTCTCTGCAGTCTGTTTACAGCCGCCAAAGAGTGCGAAAGAAGATGCGAAAAGTTAGAGAGCAAAAGAGATAGCCATAATGAAATCTTTTATTTCTTTAAAGATTTTCGGGGTCGTTTTACGTGCGCTAAAATCGTATCTATAGTAAAATATCATTGCCTGTAGGTATACTTTTCATCAAACGCAGCCAGGCGGAAAAATAAACTCAGTGACTAGATATTTCACAAGGGCAGTTAAGGTACTCTTCGCTCGTTCGGAGAATGTTATGAAGTTATATAGCTATTGTGGCGTGAATATAAAACGTAGCAATGATCTCCCTCTACAAAGTAGCCTAGTTTACTGGTAGCTGCTGGTTTACTGTATAGTAATTAGCACTAGCTAGGTATACCAATTGGCAAGTAGGTTAATATTATCAGTAAACTTGTTAACTATATACCTACTATAGTCGCTACCACAGATTTCGCGCATAGCTAAATAAGTGTCAAGGCAAGTCGTATGCTTATTTCACTCCGTTTGTTCGACCGTAGTTACCCTGGGAAATTATTCAACATTATTGTAACTCTATTAATACCTAACTACCTCATTGTTATACACGGTTTGTGGCGGAAAATATGAGTGCATTATAATGTTTTTGTTATATCTAAATTGGTGCATGAGCTCATTTGTTTTTGTTGTAAATAACACTAATTAATATATACTTACACTAGCAGGACCCCTATTCGGAGAAATGACATTTTATCTCGGTCACTGTCTCTCTAATTTAGAATTTAATGGGAGTGAGAGTGACCGAGATAAAATGACATATCTCCGAATAGGGTCCCTGCGCTCCGCGGTACATCCGCTATTCTACAGGAACAGTGTCATTTTCCAGGGTGTAAGCTACCTACGTACCAAATTTCATTCAAATCCGTTCAGCCGTTACAAAGTTGAACGGGAACAAAAACACTTATTACACACACACTTTCGCATTTATAATATAAGTGTGATAGTATGACGGTGTGATCCTATAATAAATGTGGCTGTATTGAGGTGATGCCATTTTTGTATTAGTATTAGCTAAATTTCATGGTCGCAAAGCGGTATTTTCCACGTAGTTAGTGGCATTGTTAACAAAAGTGACGAGCAGTCGTCGTATCGAATCGAGATTCAAAACTATATTATATTACGGAGTTACAGCATTCCATTAGCCTGGCGACGTGCCAGTAGCTCAGCTATATCTTACAAAGAAAATATTGATTTGTGTTCCAACTTCAATTAAAGATACGGCTTATGAAAATATTTTTATGACGACATCGAAATCAAACTAAATAAATTTCTCTGCAATGCGCTGAACTTTTAAATACAGCGGGATGCTTTCTTCGCCGTAAAAAATATTCAAAAACCATCCGTAATCGCCCACTGTCGAGCTTAGGCCTGTCTTCTTTCGCCGTGATGTTTCTCTCTATATACGGCATCGGTTTCCCTGCCTGTAGACTACAGGCTGTAATAAGAGCCTCGGGGCTCCGCCCGGAGTGCAGCGGGTCAGTTGAGTGGCCTCGCCGCCTGCCACTTCGGTCGCAGAGGATAGGGAGAGCGGCGTCACTTTTCTTTACTATCGTAAATAATACATTTATCCAATAAGTTAGGTTAGTTACCTTACCTTAGATACCCTTCTGTTTACCTATCTAACTTATATCAGAATTGATGCGTGCTATATTAAATTTTGTAATGGGTGTACACTTCAATGTATCTCAGTTCATTACTTAGATAATTTGTACTTTACATACCTTTCAATACTTACATTTTAATGAATCAATATATAATTGATCAAATAGTATATTGTTACGCGAAGCTATTAGCTCCACCCTGGTGTTGTCTCAAACAATTCAAACATATTAGGTATCATTATCATCATCAGCCATAAGACGTCCACTGCTGAACATAGGTTTCCCCCTTAGGGCGCCACACCGATCGACATCGGGCCACATACATATTAGGTATATGATATGACGTCGTAATTGAAACAGTTCTGTTTCTCTCTCATGGCATAGAAAAATAGCTTATGGAAGCATTAGGAAACTGCGTCCTTACTGGTTTTTTTTCACTAGCTAATAGATAATTTTGGAACCTATTTTGTTGCGTTGAGGAATAAAGTACTGCAATAATGATAGTTACGGGCTACCGACTACAAATCGTTTTTGCTGATCCTGTTTCAGTTTCGATAATGAGGAGTTTTCCAAAAAAAAATAAAAAAAATTACAATACTTACTAGATGGCGTAATAGTCATAGAACTTTACCTGTCATTGTCAATTCTGTCGAAAGATTTATTGTTTTTTTTTTATCTTAAAATTTGGCACCACACGTTGTGTATTTATCCAGTGTCAAGTATTGTAATATTTCGATAAGCGAACTTTTGTACTCAACAAGGCAAGATTTATAATCGTTGGTCAACCATAACGAGGATCAACTTCGATGCCCCAATAACGCAATCAGTACGTACCTAACTAATAATGGCCGTTTATTTGTAAATCGGCTCACATTTTTACTGGTTATGTTGAATCTATAGTTATAATAAAGATCTATCTTCCTAATTGTTTTTCTTCTTTTTTTTCAGACCGTTCCCCTTCAAAGTAGGGCGGCCATTCACGATAGAAGTGCTAATCGAGGAGAAAGAAACCTTATGGGCGGTAGATGGGGAGCATTATGCCAGTTTTGCGCATAGAAACCCCAGCCCTTTGACAGCGAACTGGGTGCAAGTGACGGGCGTTAGAGATGCTGCCTTGAAGATTCAGAAGACTGAAGTATACCCTACGTTAGCTCCGGGAGCGGATGAGGTAAGTCAAAGTTAACAAAAGTTCGTTTGAGGTTAGTAACCCCAGCATCAGCGCACAAAAACTATCCGAAAAAAATTACATACTTATTCGATAGAAGGTAAATATATGAAAACTAGCCAACGTCCCGTATCGGTTAGAACAGCCCGGTATCATACGTAAAATGGAACTACATTGTTCCTATATTGTTTGTCAAATACACGAAGATTTCTTCGAAACGCGTCTTTAGGATAGACTTGTAAAGAGCCGACATATCTATTTTCGAGGGAAATAGGGACGAGCTGTCAATTGGTTATAAGTTTATTATGGGCCATGGTCTTGATCCTACTCAGCTTCAGATAAAAACAAAACAATTTAAGTTACCTTAATGCTGCATTTGCACTTTCTCTTCGTAAAATCATCTTCGAAATAGTAAATACACTATCTTAAAAAGTAACTAACATAAATTAAAAATAACCTGACATACCTATACCTAAATTCAGTTAAAATTGCTTATGACTAAATATCCGTGACTGCAAAAGTATAGATGTGTAAAATCCTGAGTATCAAACACTAGATACTAATATATCGCATTGATTTTGATTCTGAAACCTTTTCAAATGTTCCTTAATCAAATTAATGTCGAAAATAATAAAAAATAAGGCCAAAATCAAGTTCACATTTGTTCCATTTCAGGTACCACTAAGGCCAAGCATAGACAGTGTGGCGGAGGGCGAGGAGCCCAGTTGGAGGCCAAATGTGATAGCCTGCATGACGAATGGCGTACCAGAAGGACACCAGTTAGTTATTTATGGAAGGTAAGCTTTTATCCGCGTTAGTGTGACCTTTTGTTGTTAACTGACGTAATGAAGGTCGAAATTGTCGTGGTACAATATAATGTTGTATATTATGTCATATTTTTAAACGACTAACGAAATGAAAGGGGTACCGTACCGGGGCATCTCACACCACATTTTTTTTATTCCTATTTTTTATTATAACCACATGGCAGTCCGGTTATATATACTAACACTAGAAATACACAAAAAAAAACACTAATATTATAAATGTGAAAGTTTGGAAGTGTGTAAGTAGGTAAGTATTGTGTAAGTAGGTAGTAGCGCAGCTAGTACTATATAAATTAAATAAACATCTGAGGTCATTTAAGGTGACTCACATAGTTGAACAGATAGATCTCTAGCTGTGTCAAACAGAGTTGGCATCTGCGAGTAACTTATTAAATTTTCCAACTCCAGTCTGTTCAACCGGTAAGACCCCTCTATTGCCCGCCTCTCACGCTGAAAGCGGATACACTTCACCAGCAGCTGGTGTATCTTCCACCACTCCACATGTCACAAATTGGTGTATCCGCTTCCTTTTCTATGAGTTTTTTTTTAGTCATGTGGCCAGTCGTCAACCTGTGAGTTGTGACAATAAGTCTACGAGACAGACTCGCGTTACTGAACCACGATAAGTAAAGAGGCTCACACTATGGTTTAGCTCCAGACCCCTTTATCTATAACCATAATCCCCACGTTTGGTAGGCAGCTTGGGATCGCAGATCGCTCACCGCTTACTAAGAGAACGCTGCTGCCCGTCCTCCGGTGGTGCTGGTCGCAGTTTAAGTACATACCCGGGTGGGATAAACCCATAATCGCAACAAACTAATTAATTTCTCAATGTATATTCCAGACTCCGTCCCCTACTGCACTCGTTTGCTATCGACCTAATGGACGGCGCGCGCGAGTGGCCTCGACCCAACGTGCACGTGCACGTTAACGTGCGAGCGCACGTCGAGTCCGCGAAGGATCGGCAGCTCGTCGTGCTCAATTCCTGGTTCGGCGAGTGGGGGCTGGAGCGACGGCAACGCACCGCCAAGCTCATACCCGGCACTCATGTCAGTAAATATTCTCCATATCTATGAATATTTCTGATGCTGTTGTGTTCGTTACACAGCACTACTGGATCGCACTGGTGATGTATCTTGCTTCAACGCTTAAACATCCCACTGCTGGCATATCGGCCTACCGTCGAAGGGTGATTACGCCATATCCACCACGCTGGCCCAGTGCGGTTTGGCGGATTCACGTACGCCATCGTTTTTTTTTTCATGTTTTCAAATGTTTTCCTACACAGAAAAGCCCGTTAAGGTATTAAGTTATACAAATTAACATTATATTGTCCGTACATATTAAGTTCAAAAAAACTCATAAATACGGGCGCGCACGGGTTCGATCCCACGAATGTGCAGCGTGGTGCTACCACGACTTAGTACCATGGCTTAGTTATAGTACCTTAACCATACCATTTTGTAAGACTTCTGGCTAATGATGGTGGTGGTTTTCGTGGCCTCAGCGGCGACTATGTATTGTACTAACGAGCCTTATTTTCGTTTCAGGCAACATTCCGACTGGTTCGTAGTCCTGCAGAGTGGGCGATATTCGCCGAGGACATCCTCATAGGCGAGCTGGACTACCGAGCATCGCCCGAGGGAGTGAAATCAATCCGCATCCGTGGCGACCTCTACCCTGAACAAATATATCTATGCCCGGCCACTAGCTCCCCCATACGAGAAAAAAGCTAAGCATAAAAATAACCTAAAGATCTGCAAATAAGTTCGGTATTATGGCTAAAAAAAAAAAGTTTTTTAGCGGCCTTGAGAGTATTATTGGTGCTTTCGTAGATAGCTGCGCTAGCTAGAGATGTTATCTATTTACGACTATGACTATCCTAACCCAGTTCAATGTTTTGTAGTCGTTAAGTAAATAATAAATTGTTATTAATCTATATCTTATAAGGTTATTCAGTGTATTTTCACTTTTAGACTTCCTGCGCTTATCCTACTAAGTGGGGTCGGCACAGCGCGTTTCCTTTCTCATTTTCAATCCAAAGACTCCAGTCAAGCGAGAGACAATAAGAGAAAAATATATTTCTCTCTTTCTCTTTAGTTTGCTAAACGGCGAACGGCGTCAGCCAAGTTGTTGCGCACTGAAGTCCTTATTGCGATGATTGTTAGGTTCAGCCGACGACGCTGCGTGACTACGAGTCGTATCGCCGCACGATAAGGTTCAAGGTCGCGCAGCGTTGGCGGTCAATAATCAAGTCCACGGTACGGGCAACGTTTTGACTCGCGGTCGTGAAAGGATCATCAGTCCACAGATAAGAATGTATACTAGCGTACATCAGTCCTTGCCGCAAACTCGAAGAGTCAACACGTCATCCAAGACGCCTCGTAAAATGGTGGAACACGTGGCGAATAACACAATATTGAAGCGAGAATACACTACATCGTTTTAAGGTACAGATTTGAAGATAAATTTCGTTTCGCCTGAATTAAGTATAAATTATTTAAAAAAAATAAAAAACTTTCCGTCACTTGTCGATGCGGTAGCATTTTTCTCGGTAAGCTCTATACCATAGGCCCTCAACGGGGGCGTAAACGCTCCCTTGTGGGCTTTTGAGACTTTTAGGGGGCAGTAGAAGATCCCGAGAAAATGAGCGGGCGTAGAGATAGCACAGACCCCTCTGTGCTATCTCTACGCCCCCTCATGTGTTAAAAAATATAGTCTAAATAAGACAAAAAAAAAAAAACACATACTAAAGTAAAGTCAACTTTAATATTGGTGAATTTTTGTTAATATATGTAACTTAGAGCAACACATGCCGCCGGCGGACCCACCAAGTTGCTTAATGGTATATAATATGAGATCCGAAAACAAAAAACACATTTAGACACCGCACCGATAAATGAAGGAAATGTAAAGCCAACATCAATCGAGTTTTAAGGCTGCACAATAATTAAGGCGATTGGCACGAGTTTTAAGGCCGAAGAAGCAATTTGGCACCTAATAGCAAATTTAATGTTACATGTTGTTTGTGAAGTTTATAATATGTCGACGTTATAAATCATTGAAAAATAATATTTAAGCTCACTTTTACTGTAATTAACATCTTAATTGTGTGTACCTTGATTAGATGTGTGATATTTTGACAAGGTGTTTTGTTATAAGTACAAAGCATTTATTAGCCATATTTTTCTTTTCTTTCAGTTTATATTAAAGTCAATTTTATGCTGTATTTTATTTTATAACATTTTCTGCCTTGTTTAATTTCCATAAGTAAGAAGTAATAACTACTTACATATTTTATAAGACAAAATAAATATTGATAATGTTATTATGCGTGGAATATATTGTTGAGATTATTATATTTTGCGGTAAAATTATATGTTATGAGAATGAACGTATAAAGTGTGTTTACTTTATTTACATAAATATTTATCAAATTGGTTTCTTGTACCCTTTATGGAATCCTATCTTTTGTATAAGTATAGCTCTCTAAATAGTTGGTTTTTTTTCCGTTCAGCCCTGTCATAGTATGTACTACTCAGATTAAAAACCTCAAACTGAGAGGTACTAATAGTAGATAACTAGTTGAAGTAACCCACTGACGTCTATAATAGCGTACTAGTATTATTATAGACGGCAGTGGACTACCCCTTATTATGAGCAAAGTTGTGCTTAAGGTACGTTTATATTGAGTATTGTCTTGTACACTGAGCAAGTATAGATTACTTGCTCAGTGTACATTTGGCCTTTTTTCTATTGCTATTCTAATTTAATATTATTATATAATATATATAAAATAAAAAATAATTACCATCAGATTACAACATAGGAGCGAAAGAAATAGAAAACTTAAGCAAGTACCATCCGCTAAAGCGAGAAATAGCCAGACTATGGAACACACCCACTGAAATCCCAATAGTAATAGGAGCCACCGGTGTCATAGCCAAATCACTACACAGATATTGCACAAAATTAGACTCGAACATAAATACATACATAATTCAGAAACAGGCAGCAAAACACACAACGACAATAATCAGCAAAGTTTTGGGAGATTCCGTTTTTGTCAGCAGGGGAGCTGAGCCACCCTTTCCCTGAGGGTCTCGGGGCGGGCGCTCAGTAGACCGAGTCTTGGCTCGAGTAGGGGAAACCCTCATCAAACCTATTATATATATTATATTCAAAGACATAAAGGGGTAGACACCTAATCAGCAAATCAAACTATACTGAAAGAAAGCACACCAGGGAGTTTTGGCGGGAACGTGAAGAAATCATGTCGCGTCATTTTATTATTTTCCAAAACTTGTGTTATTTCGAGTGTTAATGTGTAAAAACGGTGAACTTTTACCCGTTAAGTGTTCTTGAACATGCACGCGTGTTGGTGAATGGTATAATGTCGTGAAACGTGAATTTTCATGTTGTTTCCAAAACTCCATAGAAGGCTCTAGTAAAGTTTTCACCACTTTACTGGGGCATGACTTGGACTTGACCGTGTCTTGATTTGCTCGCTTTTGACTATGACTTGTATAATAATATTTAACAAAACTTGAATATATATAACCATACTTGACACTGGCAAATGCATAAGACGTGCGACGCCAAAATCCTCTTACGAGGAAAGAAAAAAAAAAAAAAAAAAAAGCACACCAGTATTGACGTACCTGTCAAATCAAATTATGAGCTCCATACAGTTGTCATTCTCATCTCATACTGATAAAATCTCCGAATAATCAGACAAAAGATGGTATAATGTGCAATAAAATCTTGCCGGAATTACAAGGAATCAAAGAACACCACTGCCACATCCATCTACAAGTCCTAAAATATACTTTTAGGATAAAAAAACAAAATAATAAAATTATTGAATAATGTAAACAGGATAATTACTATGACAACGTTATGTATAATAGTGTTGCCAAATATTTTTTGTAATTTCCCAAATTTGTTTACGTTTCCTAGAGACTCAGATATATTATATGTAGCTGATCTTTTGATAAAAATAGTTCGGCAAAGTAGGGATGAATAATGGCGGAAACCTATTAAGGCTTCCACCAATATTAATTTACCTATAATACATAATTTTCATAATTTTGCCTAAAATATGTGTCGGCGCATAATTATCAACAACAAGCCTACAATGAGCGTGTCACGATATGACACAATTGTATTGCATTTTTTTTAGAAATAAAATGTTGTACCTTCCTAAGAATGTAAGAATGTAAATTTGTTTAGTGTGGTTGTGGGTTTTTGGGTCTGCAAGTAATATGCACATTCTCTTAGGTTTTCACCGTCACATGCGTGTTACTTGAGGTTGCAGAATAGTCAGGCAGTTTCAAAAAAGATAAATCCGCTAATAAGCGAAAGTTGCGTATGCGTTTATTTGCAAATTTAGAGGATTCCATTTCCATCGTAATAAATTGAAAATAAAAACTTAACATTATTTAACTTAACAATAATGTGGATGATAAAAAAAAAATATAAGAGCCTGTTTAAGAACCACTGTGATACAACCTAAATCACTCCAATCAAAATTTATTTACCCGACCAAATAGGGTAATCACTTTTTAATGGAAAGCCTCAAATGTCATGACAAAAAAGACTGTCAAAAATTATAAGCCATTTCAAAATCGTGTTTGTATGGAGACTATCCTTCTGGACCTTATTTATAAGGAGAATTCTGTGATTATATTATAATTATATAATTGAAATATGTTATTATTATAATATTATATTATATTTCAGTAGAGAATAGGCTAATATTTTATTTTTATTATTTATCGAGGTAGTCAATGATCGAGGTTTTAATATAATGTGAGTATAAAAAAGGTTTGTGGAAAAAAGTGTATGAAGCCGTCACTATGTCTGTCAAATTCATGTAAATATAAATCAGGACATTAGCATGACAAAACTAAACAAATACTAAATGTGTAATATATAAATATATGGGCATGATCTTATAATTTTGTAAATAATAATTTGATAACAATGCTAAAGACAAAATTAATGAACAGTTACAAATAACCCATAACCATGCAAACTACCCGCCATCCACTCGACCCGCCGAGCAATGTTGCGAAATTCGGTGGCTACGATCCAGAGAAGTAAGTTGTGTTTATTGCGCTTTGAAACGTTTGGTGAAGCTTCCTAGAAAAATGAAAAAGTAATAACCAGAGATTGAAACGCTACGCTCCAGTAATAACTACGTTTTTAGGCTAGATTTATTTAATAAGGAGAATTCTGTGGACTAAATGCTTTCTAGCAATAGCTGCTTCCACTTGAAGCGTAGTCCGACTAAATGTTGGAGCATATTAGGCCGGGCCGCAGCGGGGCTGAGCGGACTGCATCGTATCGCAAATTGCTTAGCACATTAGTGGCGAGCCGCGGGCTTATCCTCTAACTTTGAAACTGTCGTGATTTTGATTGCGAGAGCATGCCATCCCGCTCGTACCAATTTAGTCGCACTACGCGCGGTCCCGCTTTCGCACTATCACTATCGCTTTCAGAGTTACTGGATAAGCCCGCCGGATCGCAGCGCTTTGACAGATTTTAAGGTGCAACGTTTCGCTCAGAGCGGCAAATTCAAATTTCCTAGCTTTTTTGTCAATTACAACTTCATCGTGGTTGCATGAAAATGAATTATGCGCTAATAAATAGGTTGTATCAAGAAATTAAGGCTAAAATGATCACTTATATAATAAGAAAAAATAAAAAAAACACGTGCGCTCTTTCATTAAATGCCTAAGCCACTTGCGATGCGACCCGACCCGCTGCGGCCCGGCCTAATGTGCTCGAACCTAAAGTTTTTTCATCAATAACGTGTTTTATAAAAGCTTGTCTGGAAAAATGATTTTTTACGACAAAAACTCATTCATTCGCACTTTTTTAGCGCTGTAGTTAGTTTAATACGGGTTCTGCGATTCCTGCTTAGGGCGATGCAGCTGTCTCACTCTCACATTTGCAAGTTTTTGTAGAAAGTGTGAATTTCCAAAAACTGTATGTTGTTCCTTCCTTTTGAGGGCCTCAAAAGGCGCAAGTATAGTACCCTTGATAGCGGGTACAAATTTGAGCCTTTTGGGGTCGAAACCCTAGGACCGTGGGGACCGAGTGCAAAGAAAATGTATAAAGAATTATCATCGCGTCTGGTCGAAGCATCTCGTGACCAAAATGCTGGCCTCTACCTTGCCCAAAGAATCGCCATCGCTATTCAACGCGGCAATTCGGCCAGCATTTTGGGCACGATGCCTGCTGGTAGCGGTTTATTAGATTAGGGTTAGTTTTAAGTTGTATATATATTTTTGATTATTTTTACTTAGAGTTTATTTTAATTTATTTACTATTTAAGTTATTGATATTGAACATGTCGTTCCTGCCTATCATAATAACAAAGAACATTCACAGGAGATCCTGTATTATTTATCAATGAATATGATAAATATTCTGAGGTAATTTTCGTTTTGATGTCTTTTAATTTGATGGAAGAGGTCGAAAAAAATGTTTTTTTTTTTTTCGGTTTCCGTCATATTAAAATGTATCAAAACGAAACCTTTAAATATTTTGTATCTTGCCGAAATTCAAACTTAGTGTAATCTTCAACAATCTGAAAATTCGCGAGCGACACAGCTGTTGACGCAACTAATGGCTTTATCGGGTCTTCCAAAACTAGAAGGCTATTTACACGATTATTTTTTTCAGATATGCTATCGACAAAGTGACTCTGACTGTTAGAACCCACGAGGACTTGACGCCAGGAAAACCACCATATTTGACTCAAAACACTATTGGGAAATACCTTCAACCTCTTACCAGGGAGTTGGTTGAAGTCCCTCCAAGGTCTAACTATAAATACTAACATACTACATAATTTTAGCAATTTATGTGACTCGGCGCAGTTATTTTTCTTAATTATTATTTTTTCTGTTTCTTTTGTCTTCTATACAAAGTAATATAAAATAAAGTCGCTTTTCGCGTCTCTGTCACGCAACGGATTCTGATGCGGTTTTCACCATCAGCTAGTTTTTTTTAGGTTTATAGGTTTACATAATTTTTCTAAATTTGTATAACCCTTTATGTACATTAACGAGAAATCCAATAGCATCCAAATTATTTCCAAAAGCTACCCTAATTTTATGGAATCACTTCACCCATATAATATAAATATTTCTTATCCTGTATGCTTGCTCTGCTACTAGACCGCTGATCCACGAGCTACCGGATGCGGTAATCGAGAACATGGTGGCAAAAGACAAAGCATTCTGGGTGGACAAGCCTGGAGCAAACGCGTATACGCTTCACGACGCTTACCATAATTCTGGAATGGCTCCAGTAGTTGTAAAACCTCGTAAGTTTTCATTAAATTTTTAGATACTTAGATGTAGGTAACTTGTTTAATGACTGTTATTACCAGCCTATTAACTGCACTTTCTCCAACAGCCCATCAAGACGTGTTTCCTAGATCGTATCAATATGATCTAGACTGCGTCAGATATCGGCGAACTCATGCTTGCGATGGACTGAAACAAGCAGTGGATCAAGGATCTGTACGTATATTATAGCAGGCAGGTTGGCGTTGACGGAATAGAGAAACAACAATACGCACGTATGCAAGTAGGTACCTCACCAAAGAAGTACCTATAATACGATACAAATAAGAATAATAAATGTTTTGTTTCATTATAATGTTGTGATTTGCGCCAATATTCCATAATAACGAATAGTTAATAGTGTTATTATACAATTGTGATTGTTAATTAATTAAGAATAATTAGATAATAATTAATATTTTAGAATGTTAAATTAATTATTATTTAGGATTATAAATCGGTAAATTGAATTGTAAAAGATTTGGTGTGCGCCTATTGGTTGTTTAAAGATCGGGTACGAAAGTTACGATGGCGCTGTAGGGTAGGAGTAGGGATAGAGACGAGGGAGTTGGAGCGAGAAGTGCAAGCAGTCTCGGCTGTGAGCTGCTCGCAGTAAGACATACGATTTTTAAATAGGAGATTTATAAATATAATAAAACTTAAGTTTATATAATATAATAATAATAATAATATAAAAGAATATAATAATAAATAAATATAAAACATAGATAAATTATATAAATAAATTATAAGAAAGAAGAAGAATAAATACATAAAAGTGTATAACCAGTGAATTTCATTATAAATCAGAAGTGCTAAGACCTACGAGCCATGTCGGATGAACACTGTGAGTATTTTACTACAATGTATTCATAGATAATTACAACTTATAAAAAAAAAAAGAAGGTGGTTCTCAAAATTATTGGTACGTAAGTCTGAAAGTAAAAAGCAATTTTGAATAGATTTCACTTCAGCTGTGCCAAGCAGACCTTATTGGTAGTGTACAGTGGTACTTTCGGTCGGGGCAACTCCCTGATAATGTTACCGTTGTATTGGACCAGTAGGGATTGTAGATTTTGCAATAAGGTTTGATTGGAGTCACTCTCCAATAATTCTATTGTAAATCAAACGGGCAAGTTTCCAATTGGGGCAATGTAAGTGGAACTTTTGGTTGGGCAACTCCCAATATTGTTTCCAATGCATTGAACTAAGCCAATGTTACAATAAATAAATTACAATAAAGTGTGATCGGGGCCACTCCCCGATAATTTTATTGTAACCAGAACTAAACTATATTGGGTTATTAAGAAGCAGAGTTATTATTGCTAAGCAAAGATTATTATTATTTGAATCTCGCCAATACCTTGAGAACCACTTCATGCCTTATGAGCTAATATTGAATTCCGAGAGGCCGACTATACGACAGCCATGTAGGTGAGCTGTAATAAGTCGGCTATATAACAGCCATGTAGGTGAGCTGTATGTAGTAAGAAGTCGAATATACAACAGCCATGTAGGTGAGCTGTGCAGCCATGTAGGTGAGCTGCAGTATAGAAAGAATATTAACGAGTCGACTATGGAACAGCCATGTAGGTGAGCTGTGGTACGGCCATGTAGGTGAGCCGTAATGTCGAATTTCGAGAACTCGAGTATACAACAGCCATGTAGGTGAGCTGTGCAGCCATGTAGGTGAGCTGCAGTATAGAAAGAATATTAACGAGTCGACTATGGAACAGCCATGTAGGTGAGCTGTGGTACGGCCATGTAGGTGAGCCGTAATGTCGAATTTCGAGAACTCGAGTATACAGCCATGTAGGTGAGCTGTGCAGCCATGTAGGTGAGCTGCAATATAAAAAAAAAAAAACAGACGAGTCGACTATACATCAGGCATGTAGGTGAGCTGTGGTTTTGAATATAAGCTTCATATGTAAAATCAATCTAAGTTAGGCTGGAATATGAATATACTGCATAAGTTTGCCTGTGTCTTGTCAAAAGTTCCGGGAAATAAAGTTGAATCAGATCAGGCTTTAGACGTAGTTATTATTTATAAAAGAACATTAAGTGCAGAACTTTTCAGGAAACGGTGGTGGAGGTCATACCCAGGAGCTCCCTAGTAGAAGACGTAGAAGATCCAGTTCCGACGCTGCGGATGAGTTACCCAGCAAACGGAAGGTTAAAACTTCGGTAGGTATGACGGCAGAAGATCTGATGAAGATTGCAAGAAACTTTCATATATTCATATTCATATTAATTTGCCACTAAGTGTACACAGGTCTTATTATAATATAATATGCACTTAAAACTTAGTCGCCCATTTTGGACATTGCAAAATTATGAGGACGCTACATTTCAAAGTACTTTAATTTTTTACTTCAAGGACCTCCGAACAGCATTCCTTAATAAAATTACAATCTAGCCTCATTTAGGCTAATAGGTAATTTAAATCTAGCTTAAACTTCTAGATACTTAATGATTAAGAATGTGTCCAATAAAACTTTTCTTATTGTCTCTATTAAGGCGAAGACACTATGTTCACATGTTCTTTAGAAGCAGCACTTGCACTAAATTCACTACGATTACATTACACTACACTAACTCGAACGGTTTCGTTCTTTTTAGTCTTCTTAATATATTCATGTGGTCGAGAAGCTGGATGGCCTCGACGTTCACGTGGTGATGAAGCCTGTTATCGTGAGCTTTTGCGTACTTTTGTATTATTCTATGTACGATATAGACTTTTGCGTACTTTTGTATTATTCTATGTACGATATAGACTTGAAGGTCCCGATGGAGTATATAAGTATACCATAAGTCCACACTGGCATTAGGACTTGTTTATACAATAGTAATTTGTTCTGTAACAACAGCGAGGAATGTCTTCCAAGTAGCCGAAACACTTGCTTATACCGAAGGTTCAGCGCTTCCCCCTTTTCTTGTTTGCTTTCCAGCGAAGTTTTGCGTCAAGAGTCATGCCTAGATATTTGGCTGTATTCTCATAAGGTATGATTTGATTGTTGATCAAAGTAGGAGAATACCTATGTCGTTTATTACTGGAGTCTATGTGGGTAGATTTTGTTTCATTTAGATTAATCTTCCATTTTTTTTGTCTAGTCATAGACTTGATTCACAGCCACTTCAACCTTTTTAGCTGCTTCTTCATGGGTACTTCCTATGGCCATTATAGCAGTGTCATCAGCAAAGGTGGCAATGGTTTTATTTTCTAGCTCTGGGATGTCACAGGTATACAATAGGTACAGGACCGGACCTAAAACACTTCCTTGTGGTATTCCAGCTTTTATTTCCTTCAGTTCTAAGTAGACACCTTCTTGTCTGATCCTAAATAGTCTATCGGTAATGTAAGATTCTTTAATGTCTACATATTGCTTGGGAGGCATACTTCTTAGTTTGATTATTACGCCTTCATGCCACACCTTATCAAAAGCTTGCGCCACATCTAGAAAAACAGTGGAGCACACCTTTTTTATCCTCAAGACTTTTTTCAATAATGTTAGTGATTCTATGTACTTGAACGATGGTCGAGTGTTTTTCTCTGAAGCTAAACTGGTGTTTCGGAATAGGGTTTAAACTTTCTATAACCGGCTTTAGCCTCTTGAGCAATAGCTTTTCAAAAACAAAAGTTTCGAAATTATTGGTAGCAGGGATAAAGGCCTGTAAGATGTTTCAGGTGGCTGTTCCCCTGGTTTAGCTTCGGCAAGCTTCCGTAAATCTGGTACATACTTTAACCTTAGTGTGGCGTTAATTAAGGTTGTTAACTATAGCCTTTCTTGGAAGATTCTTAAGAATATCTCCCGAGATCAGATCATATCCAGGGGACTTTCGTGGGCTAATATTTTGTCTGATTTCTCTAACCACTTCTTGCAGAGTGACTAGTTTTAAATCATCTCCTGATATGGTGTTTTTATTCAGTTGGAATATCGTTTGACTCTCCCTCATTTGGTTGAAATATGACTTCTAGGTGTTCTGCAAATCTTTTAGCTTTTTGTTCGTTGTTTCTTGCCCATACCCCGAGACCAATTTTTATCGGAGGAGTATGGGTTATAGGTCTTTTAAGCTTCTTCGTAGCCTTCCACAGGCAGTAGCCGGTACTGCTATCATTGGATTTCTAGATTGTTGCCAAATTCTTCCCTGCTTTCGTTTTTCGACTAGAAGCTGCTTTATGCATAAGGGATAAACTTTCCCTTAGTGGTTTTATTTAAATTTGGCGTATTGTTCCATGTTGCTTGTTGTATGTGTTTTGTATTTGTATGTGTTTGAATTGTTCTACTTGAACATCTAAGTGGTCGGAGTTCATATCAAAGCTTTTTTTTCAGTTAGAAGATGGCTAGAACATATGTTTTAAAATATGAAGAAGTCTATTAAATCTGGAATCTTTTTAGGGTCTGATGGCCAGTTGGTTGATTTTCCAACTGATATTGCATCGGACTTTGTCTCCCTTATAGCCGTTATGCCTAGGTAGACAGTATACGGAGGATATTGTTATTGGAAACCTCTTTGTTTTGATTTGTATCGGCTTGGATTTCGTTTGCTTCATATTTCATTTCCTCGTGGTGTTGGAGGTTTTCTTTCACAATGACAGCACTTCCCGCTTTAGCTTTATTATCTGGGTGAAGAGCGTGGTAAATTTTATAACCAATGAACTGTATAAATGATTGTTTAGTAAAATGGGTTGTAACGGTACGCCCTCTAGAGGGGGAACGTAAGGTCGTTATCTAGGGCCTAGAAACCTACCTATGGGAGGACCCTAAAATTGAGGAAAAACCAAAGAGGAATTTAGACGGAATTTAATAAGAACCAATAATTCACACTGTTAGAAAAACAAATACAATTTTGTAGACCTTTTTGTAAATTTTGACATAAGTAAGGTTTTATAGTTAAAACTGTTGTCGATAACCTTGGAAAATGATGGACTCCTTCCTAGATGACTTCGGCAATGATTTCTGGTTTACTTTTGTTTCCATGCGCTGGAAATGTCCTCTTTTCGTCAATCTTGTCAATGAATACTTCACAGTATTTTTCTTACGAATTTGTAGTTCCTGTGGATTAAGGAACAGAACTGAGATATTGGACCAAGGGTAGTCAATTCAATTTTAAATCCATTTGTGGCATAAGATCCGGCTTGTTTTAATTTTGACGGAGAAAAATTCATCTTCTTGAAGTTGGATGGCCTTTAAACTGCTTCAAATTATGATCTTCAAGCTTCGAGCCAGTCTTGAGTTTTGCGGGCCTGCCTGGCCCGGGAAAAGGCCTTAAAGATTTCGAGCTTCAGATAGTAAAAAATCAGAACTGAAAAACTTTTTCCAGAATGTTTGCCTTTTATACCTTTCATGGTGTTCCTTACGTCAAAATTTGATAAGCCAGGATTATTATTTTTAACTATTCTAAATTAAAATTTAGATCATCACAGAGATTGTAATATAAAATTCGGCCAAAAAAAAAAAAACTTGTATAAAGAGAATTTATATGAGATTTTAGGTATAACCTTAACCTAAGCTTAAAATCTTGCGACATATACTTACAATGTTTCAAACGAAAAGTAAACAAACAAACTATTTGTTTTCAGGTCTTCTTTAGAAAATAATAAAAGATTCCGAGTTGTCTTACTTACGTTTTTGCAGCTGCTTGAGCGTACGATACGCTTTTCGTCGCAGTTTGCACTGTTTTAGTTACAACAGGTTTGTTTTTGGCAAAGCCAGTTTGTTTCTGTTTCAGTCGATGCACTATGATGACGCATCACGTTAGTTTATTTTTTAGTGGTTTTGTTTCTTATCAGTTGAATTTCTTTTGCTATAGCGCATCCTCTGTAGTTGGCAGGATGAGAACCTCCACAGTGGATGCATTTAGGCTTATCTTCTACTCGTTTTGAACATTCTTTTGTTAAGTGTATTCCTAGGTGTGTTTGTTAAGTACACTTTACGCATCTCGGTTCTTTAGCGCAGTAATTTTGTGTAATGACCATAAATCTGGCATCTTTTGCACTGAGGGATTAGTTTGTTGTTTTTAAAGATAGCACATCAACTTTAAACCCCAACACTGTCTTGATTTTGAAAACTTTGTTGATGTCTTCAGTATTTTCAAATGTAGGTAAGCATGAACATATTCAGTGGATCTTTGGTTCTCAATTCCGTTTGCTTACTGCTTCAACAATTTTGAATCCTTTGTGTCTTAAGTCTTCCACGATTCTTACTGACTTGCAGGAGAAATGCAATTTTTTAACAACAACTCTTATTGGTCGCTCCTGTTTATTTTCATATGAGTGCCAATGGCAATTACTTTGACAGTGATATCTCTCTACATTTATAATAGTTTACTAGAAATACATGAGGCTAATTTACCAAAAAAATAAAAATGCATCAATGCATCAATGCAACCTACGAAACAAGGAAAAGCTGTACAAGCCATGGACTAGGTTAGTTAAAGTTGAGAAACAGGTTCGTCACGCCAAAATACTAATGTACAATTAATTACCTGATTCTATAACCGACCTTAATCAAATCAGATTTAAAAAGGCTCTTATGCATTTTTTTTTAAAGCAATCCGTTCGGCAAAGTTGGTGAATACATGTCAATGGACTTCTCAGAGTGCTCATTTTTGTACGAACACTGACATAATAATGTGAAAACTTTAAAAAAAAAAAAACATATTATATTATAATTATTTGTAAATTATGATGATTAGTTTATTTTGAAGATGTTAAATAGTATTCGTCTGTTAGAATATAAAAATATTAATTAATCATGCTTCGGAGTTAGCACGCAGTCGGATGGCCGAATGTTGTGATTTGCGCCAATATTCCATAATAACGAATAGTTAATAGTGTTATTATACAATTGTGATTGTTAATTAATTAAGAATAATTAGATAATAATTAATATTTTAGAATGTTAAATTAATTATTATTTAGGATTATAAATCGGTAAATTGAATTGTAAAAGATTTGGTGTGCGCCTATTGGTTGTTTAAAGATCGGGTACGAAAGTTACGATGGCGCTGTAGGGTAGGAGTAGGGATAGAGACGAGGGAGTTGGAGCGAGAAGTTCAAGCAGTCTCGGCTGTGAGCTGCTCGCAGTAAGACATACGATTTTTAAATAGGAGATTTATAAATATAATAAAACTTAAGTTTATATAATATAATAATAATAATAATATTGTTGGGGCTATCGCGGCGTGTCGCGTTGCACGTGTTAAGTTTCCGGATACTAACCGTGCACCGCGAACCGCCGGGGGTGTGCCCGCATGGCAGGTGCGGATCGAGCGGCGCATCAGCACGTTCAGGACTCTCATTGCAAAGCTGATCTGCTTCAGCCGGGGGAATAATCGCCCCCGAGTCATGCGTTTCGTGACAAAGGCTTTCGCTGGGACCGATATCAGGCCTCAGCACTATCTAGCAAATGTCACGGAACGCATCGACTACCTGAAGCAGAAAGTCTATGCATGGGCAAACCGTATTCGTCGCTACAGAGAGCGTGCGGACAGATACTGGCAAAATCGCCTTTTCCAAAGCGACCAAAGGAAGGTGTACCGAAATTGGGAGGAAACCGACCGACGTGTGAGTGATGGGCAGCTACCGGATCCTAGCGCCATGACTGATTTCTGGCGCAGTATCTGGTCGGTGCCCATCGAGCACACGGAGGGTGAGTGGATGCGTGTTGTCGAGCGGGAATGCGAGTCCATCGAACCCATGGGGTCTATTTTAATAGACCCCGTAGATGTTAGTTGTGCGATCCGTACGGCACAGAACTGGAAAAGTCCTGGCCCGGACGGATTGCACAACTTCTGGATAAAATGGTTTCAAAGCTCTCATGACCGCTTGGCAACACAATTCCAAGAAGCCCTCGAGCTCGGTTCCCTTCCCAGGTTCTTGACCACTGGTATCACCTTCCTGCTCCATAAGTCCGGTAGTACCACGGAAGCTAAGAACTACAGACCCATCACGTGCTTGGCTACCATCTACAAGCTTCTTACATCCATTCTGACCACAAAAATTAACGCGCACATTGTTGCGAATAACGTTTTGGCCCCCGCTCAGAATGGATGTAGGGTTGGGTCCCGTGGTACTAAGGAGCTCCTCCTCATCGACATGACCATTAGCCAACAAGTCCGGCGGAACAAGGGAGCCCTCTCTGCTGCCTGGATTGACTATAAGAAGGCCTATGACTCAGTGCCTCATTCATGGCTGGAGAGGATTTTAGAGTTGTATAAAATTAATACAACTCTGAAATCATTCTTAGGTGCATGCATGGGGCAATGGGCCACAGTCCTTCGTCAACCAGGTGGTGTAAATGGCTCCTCTGGCCCGCAAGACTTGATAAGGATTGAGCGAGGCATCTTCCAGGGCGACAGTCTGAGTCCCTTGTGGTTTTGTCTAGCTCTGAATCCTCTCAGCACTTTGCTGAAGGATTCAGAGCTGGGCTATCGGCTTCGTAGGGGGGGTGAAGTCATCTCTCACTTGTTGTATATGGACGATCTCAAGCTATTTGCACCGAAACGCCAAGACTTGATGGAGCTGCTAAAAACTACAGAGGTTTTTAGCAGTGACATCAGGATGGAGTTCGGTGTAGATAAGTGTGCGGTCATGCATGTACAGCGGGGGAAAGTTGTAAGTTCTCCGAATTTACAGCTTTCTGAGTCGATGACTCTCAGATCCCTCTCCGAGGCCGAGACCTACAAGTACCTCGGTATTTCAGAGTCGTTGGGTATATCGGTAGTGGACGTCAAAAAGTCGGTGAAGGAACGCTTCTTTTGTCGTCTGACAAAAGTACTGAGCAGTCTTTTGTCTGGCGGCAACAAGGTGCGTGCCTACAACGGCTGGGTGATACCTCTACTGATATACTCCTTTGGCATACTGAGGTGGACTCAGACTGAGCTGGACGCCCTGGATAGGAGGGTCCGTCAACTGCTCACAACACGTCGCATGTTACACCCACGCTCGTCTGTTATGAGACTGTACATTCCGCGGAAGTGGGGAGGTCGAGGCATTTTAAATGCCAAGAACCTCCACAACCGAGAGGTGTGCAGTCTCAGGGATTTTTTCCGCAACAACGGGTGTGGGATGCATTGTGATGTTGCGGCAGTTGACAGGGGTCTCACGCCGCTCTCCTTGGCAAACGAGAACTGGCGCAAACCATCGGTGCTGAGCACTGAGGATCGCAGGGACGTATGGAAGGGCAAGGAGCTGCACGGGCGGTTCTATCGGGCCTTAACAGGGCCTGATGTGGACTTGCTCGCGTCGGTGAACTGGTTACGCTTCGGTGACCTCTTTGGGGAAACCGAAGGTTTTGCCTGTGCAATTGCGGACGAAGTTATCAAGACGAACAACTATCGGAAATATATCCTGAAGGACGGTACGGTCGACATTTGTCGGGCATGCCACCGTCCCGGAGAGTCACTCAGGCATATAATTTCCGGTTGTTCGCATCTTGCTAACGGCGAGTACTTGCACAGGCACAACCAGGTGGCCAGGATCATCCATCAGCAACTTGCCCTTCGATACGGCCTTGTCGAATCTGAGGTGCCGTACTATAAGTACGCACCAGCGCCAGTGCTCGAAAATGGTCATGCATTGCTCTATTGGGACCGCTCTATTATCACGGACAGGACTATTGTCGCCAATAAGCCTGATATCGTGATAGTCGACCGGTCCCAACGCCGGGCAGTGCTCGTCGACATCACCATCCCTCATGACGAGAACCTCGTGAAAGCCGAGAAGGACAAACTCAGCAAGTACCTTGACTTGGCTCACGAGGTTACCGCCATGTGGGATGTTGACTCGACGATCATTGTCCCGATAGTCGTTTCGGCGAACGGCCTTATAGCGAAGAGCCTCGACCAACATCTCAAGAGGCTCTCGCTAGACGGTTGGGTAAAGGGCCAGATACAGAAGGCAGCCATCCTTGACACGGCGCGCATAGTCAGGAGGTTCCTCACTCTGCAGCCCTAACCGCCGGTAGCTTGGGCCCTGCCTCGCTGTCGGCGGCACTCTAGGTTTAGGTTTTTTATAGCATTTTTTTATTTTTTTTTATATAAATTTTATAAAAAACCTAAATTTAAGAAGTACAATAAATAAATGGAATAATAATAATATAAAAGAATATAATAATAAATATAAAACATAGATAAATTATATAAATAAATTATAAGAAAGAAGAAGAATAAATACATAAAAGTGTATAACCAGTGAATTTCATTATAATAAATTAGCATATAAAAATAAAAATAAAGTTATAAAAAATGATGTATACTCTCACATATGACGGAAGATATTATAAAAAAAAACATATACTTACGCATCGATTTGAGAACTACTTTTTTTAATTTTGGTATATAGCCACGTGTTTTTTATTTTTTATTACTATTGTTTGTAATGCAGCTCCACGGATGCCTTATGACAACTTTTGTTGTTTTGTTGGTACCTGTGTACCGTGGTATCTGTGGTCTGTGGTCGTACCTAATGAATGAAGAAAGCCGAGAGCCCGTTATTTTTTCCCGACTACGAAAAAGGAGGGTTAAGATTACTCACTTTAATCGCATTGTAATGTCCTCTCGTTATCATTCAATCATACGTAATCATAATAATCTAATATTCAAATTTCTTGTATGTAGTAACTAGCGGCGCCCCGCCGTTTCTACCGAAACCGAATATTTTTTCGGGATAAAATGTAGCTTAGGTGTTAATCCAGAGTCCAGAGCGTAAGTTATCTCCATACCAAATTTCATTCAAATCCGTTCAGCCGTTACAGCGTTGAACGGGAACAAACACACTTACATAATTACCAACTTACAAACTTTCGCATTTATAATATTAGTTATGTAATTATATTTTTTTTGTGCAGAAAAAGGTTGGCGCCCAATGCAGAGACTGCAAAAAATTGGCTATTCCCGGTTTGACTCCCTTTCAACTGGCATGGGGAAAGGATCCTGGCCAGAAAAGGTGGAAATATTACCCAGACCTCTCTGCTACTATGACTTACCAAGACATTAAAATTTTAATGGACGAGTATGTACTTCTAAGTAGACCTACATAGTCGCTGTTGTGCCATTGATAGTAATTTTTAGATTAATACTTAATGTTGTATTTGAATACCGAAAATATAAACCAATCTTAGCATTATTGGAGCCATAGTAAATTAACTGAGGAGGAGGCCCGGGACTCTTTCCCGGGACCTACACCTACATTATGTAGTCTTGAGATAAGACAGTATAGTATACTGACTTGGAATCTATGTAGTTCCCATTAGCCATAGTTACCATCCCGGGAGAACCCGAGATAGTTAATGGGAGCACTTTGTCCCACTCCTCGTAAACCCGCGCTTTCAGCAAACGTATACAGATGGTTATATACTTAGTTCAACCAATGATATTTTACCTAAGTTAGAGTTATACCTTTATATGGCGCTTTAAATTCGGCGCCGCTGCAATCTGTCTAAAGCTCATTGTAACCTAGCAAATAATTTTCGCCTGAGTGCGAAAGAAGATGCGAAAAGTAAGAGAGTAGAAGAGAAAACTATAATGAAAAAGACGGATTTTGCGGGGCCATTTTAAGGCAATAAAATCGATCTCAAGTAAAATATATAACAATATAATCTATGGAATCTGGGTAAGGCATAATCACAGAAGAGGAAAATATTTTATTTACTTCTCTCTTCTGTTGGCATAATGACTTTACCACATTTTGCACGACCAATAAGATTCCTACTAATATCGTAGAATAATTATTATTTTCACCAGCGTAAGATATTTTTAAGTTGTTCTTTGAAACTGTCTTGAAATACAAGTCCAGCTATCCCTTTCTCCCTAGCCAAATGTATATTATATAAGCCTATGTATTAGGTACCGGTCCTCATTTATTCTATATCTTAGATACCAATGATATTTCATTAGATATACGATTTTAGCGCACTTATTTCGCGATTTCATTATAGCTATCTTTTTTACTCTCTAACTTTTCGCACTCTTTGGCGGCTGCCAAACTAAACAGCGTAAACAGACTGCAGTGGAGCTGAATTCAAAACGCCATTTGAAGGTAAAAACCTATCTTTAATAAAATATCATTGTATATACCTATACTTGAACAATATAATAGAGGTCGTTGGTAGGTACCTACCTAATTTTATATAATTTTATTGCTATTTCCAGAGTTGGACGCCCTTATAAGAATGAAGCGATCAATTGGTATTACAAAAACTATCCACCTGTCAAATATAACACGATCATGAGGAAATTCTCTCAGTAACGTAAAAAGATAGTAATCATAAATCTAGCCAATAATCTCTGAAGAATTAAAAATACCGTGGCGGTACACACAAGCGAGTTCATATTTTTAATAATTATTATACTAGGGAACCTCCTGTAGTTGGCTGGTGGTAGCAGGCCTCTATACACATGGCCATGACCTGATTTCGTGCGAAAAGGATGGCTAGATATGTAGTTACAGTAGAAATTTTCGATTCGCTATCCTCTAACTTTGAATCGTTCGCTATCACTATCGCTTTCAAAGTTACGGGATAAGCCCACTGGTCTTATTACCGGGCTTATCCCGTAACTTTGAAAGCGATAGTGATAGCGTGCGAGCGGGATCGCGCATAGTTCTACTAACTTGGTACGAGCGAGATAGCATGCTCTTGCAATCAGAATCACGAACGTTTTTAAGTTAGAGGATAAGCCCGAAGTTTTGGTTATCCTCATTTTTCTTCGGATCATGGCTTTTAGAACCATATGCAACGCACTTCATGTCTGCACATTGGTCTTGCAAATAATATATATATATATTTTTTTTCTTTAATGGGGCATGACGTGGACTTGACCGTGACTTACTTTGCTTGACTTAGACTATAACGGGGACTTGTAATATTACAATACTTGACACTGGCTAAATACACAACGTGTGGAGCCAAAACAAAAGAAAGAAGCCCGATGAGTTTTGGCGGGAACGTGAAGAAGTCATGTCGCGTCATTATATTATTTTCCGAAACTTGTGGTATTTCGAGTGTTATTGTGTAAAAAAATGGTTTTTATTCAGTAAGTGTTCGTGACCGTGCACGATTGTTGGTGAATAGTATAATGTCGTGAAACGTGTTGTTTCCAAAACTCCATAGAAACCTCTAGTAAAGTCTCCACCACTTTACTGGGGCATCACGTGGACTTGACCCTGACTTACTTTGCTTGACTCAAACTATGGCTGAGATTTATTTTAATGAGGCGTATTCAAAAAATAGCCCTGGTAATAAAAGTACCCAATAGATGGCGTTAGATGTAATTTTCTGTCACTGTCAACTGTCAAGACATGAAAAACAAAAAAATGAGGCGTTTTCCAAAAAAAAAGAAATCCTGGTTATAAAAGTACCCAATAGATGGCGTTAGATGTACCTTGCGTTTTTTCTGTCACTGTCAAGACATGAAAGACAAAAAAAATTACGTGTGCCTTTTTTTCTCGTGTTTTTGGCTCGACATGTTTACTTAGACAATTTCAAGTAACGTAACTATGTATTTGACTTCATTTGAAATATTACAATAGTTGACACTGGCTAAATACACAACGTGTGGAGCCAAAATTTACGATTTAAAAAATAAACATAAAATATTTCGACAGAAATGACAATGACAGATAAAACGGTAGGTCTGTTACGCCATCTAGTAAGTATTTTAGAACTACTTTTTTTTTTTGGAAAACGCCTCATTAAGGCCTCGCTACATGGCCTGACCTGACACCGAGGGAAAGGGACAGCTGGACTTGAATTTCACGGGAGCAAAAGAAAAAACTATTAAGGTTATAGCTTCTCCCTCTCGCTCCCCCAGAAACTTATATATAGCCATCTCTATCACCGATGTCAGGTCAGGCCATGTGTAAACACCCTAATATTTGACTTCATTTGAAATATTACAATACTTGACACTGGCTAAATACACAATATGTGGAGCCAAAACATAGGAGAGGAAAAAAAACCCAGGGCTGGATTTCGTACTATAATTATAATTTTTATAGTATAATTTCGTGCTTCGTACCATAAACTATCCATATCTATGGATAATACGAAAAAATACTATAATTTCACTACTTCACTTAGACGTCAATATCAAATATGAAAAATTTGCCCTAGATTGTTTAGTACATAATCAAGATTACCTTGGTGCCACCAGTGAAATACGCATCATTGAGGAGTTCCTGTGGTCTTCTTTATCCTTTGATTATTTTTTGATTCTTCATCAGTTCCACTTCACCAAATTATACGTTCTGAATGTAAATGCTGGACTTGTTGATGATAACACGAAAATCGCTATATGTGTGCCCATAATATCTGAGGAGTTTCCTCAATTCCTCACGGATCCCGTTATCAGAACTAGATTTTGATGAAAATAGGACCAATCTGGACGTATCTCTTTCAAATTAAAAGATAATTTTCCAAATCGGTTCATAAATGACGAAGTTCTGAGTTGAGGTAACAAAAAAAAAAACTACTTGAGAACATTTTTGGAAATAGACTAATAATAATAAAGCGTACTATATTTTTTTGTGAATACTATCCTTTTAATTTATTTGTTCTATAGTTTTTAATGTACCTAGATCCAGCCCTGGCTTTACCATACCAAACAATACACTTTATATACTTTTTGTTTGAAATAAATCAGTTTTAATTAGCTGAATTTAATCAAATAATGGCCGCTATTTGGCGATAATTTATAAAGTCTAATTGAGGGTATTCGCCGCTGGGTTGAGTCTGTGGTAGGTCCAGAAGTTTGACCTTCTCAAGGTGACCGATATCGTCGCTAGTAGTCGCTAGCCGGTTTTCCAGTCAGGGTTGCGAGAGTCTGGCGAGTGCACGGCTCTTTCCTGATTTAGATAAGTGACAAGTCAAGATGAGCGTTCAAACGGATTCCGATAAGCGCAAGCAGATCTCTGTGAGGGGTATCGTTGCTGTGGAAAATGTGACAGAAGTGAAGAAATCTTTCAATCGTCACGTCCATTATACCCTGGTGAAGGACAGAAATGTTGCGACGCCGAGGGATTACTACTTCGCCTTGGCGCACACCATCAGGGACCACCTCGTCTCAAGGTGGATCCGCACACAGCAATATTATTATGAAAAAGATCCCAAGGTAAATAAACATAATTTTATCACCTCTTACAGCAGTTTTTCCTGTTACTCTCTGTCCTTTTTGGGCCAAAGCTTCTTCTCTACCTATATTTATAAAAATATTGCAATCATATTTTAAATCAGTAAATAAGCAGATAGGCATGATGTCTATTATTTAATATTTTTCAATTAAATGGAAGTCAGGAATCTTGTATTTGGTTGCTTGTGTGAATTATAGATAAACAAGCATCAATCTGAATGCTTCTGCATTTGTATGTTAATACAAGATGTGGTGTAACATGTGACATATAACAAATTTTTCCTGACACTTGGCAACAATAATGCTATTAAGTTCATTGAACTTAAATTTGTCTTTATTTTTTATCTTAGCTAAACACAATGTGGCTTTGATAATACTTAAATATTTGGTTGTCTAAAAAGTGTAATTATTATCAGACTGATTCACCGCTCATGTGAAGCCATATTTTAAACTGCGAGGCCGAGGCGAGGCGAGGCTTTATGACTGAATGTTTCTTTTGTTGCCAAAAAGAGATTATATTAGTGGCTGTTTAGGCCAAAAGAAAAGCAAGAAGCTTCATTTATTTGTAGCTTTTTTATTATTTAAGTGAAAACTGAACCCAGTAAGTTATGATATGCATTGAAAAGACGGACAGCGGGCTTATCCTCTAACTTTAAAACGTCTGTGATTCTGATTGTGAGAGCATGCCAATGCGCTCGTACCATCTTAGTCGCACTAGGAGCAGTCCCGCTCGTGCGCTATCACTATCGCTTTCAGAGTTACAGGATAAGCCCTCAGGTTACTCTTTGCCCACATAAAATGCAAAGAGACTAGAATCGCGAAGATTACAGCAAGTGGCTTATCAATTTTTTTTAATTAACTATTTAAGTGGAAGTCCAGGAACTTGAAAATTGATCATGTATACAGAAGCAATAAATAATATTTAATTGTTTTTTTCGGAAACTACCTTGCCCAATTTTGATAAAACTTGGTATGTCAGGTATATTCAAATCGACAATATGACAATGTGAGTACTTATGTATGTGTGTAATTTAAATCCCATTAATAATTAATTTAAATTTTTGTTGTTACTTGTTATTTGATCTTAGTATTAATTTCGATAAATTCGCAACTCTATAGGCATAACAATGGTAAAATCATATACTAAATTTCGATCTGGGATACTTCCTAAACTGTTCATTATCCTGGTTACTGAAAAGTGACATGTAACCTTTGATTCATATTGGCAATTTTCAATAAAATGTACCAAGTTTCATCAAAGTCGGATAAAAGTTTTAAAAAAAAGTCTAGACTAGTTAGCACGAAAATTACGTGTGTACAGGACCTAAGAAGTTAAAAAGGCGTGATTAACTTACCTTTATTTTCGTTAGCGAGTCTACTACCTTTCCCTGGAGTACTACATGGGGCGCTCTCTACAAAACACCATGATAAACCTTGGCATCCAAGGAACAGTGGACGAAGCTCTTTACCAGCTCGGGCTGGACATTGAAGAGCTGGAGGAGCTAGAGGAAGATGCAGGTCTCGGGAACGGTGGCTTGGGCCGACTCGCCGCTTGTTTCCTGGACTCCATGGCCACACTTGGATTGGCAGCTTATGGTTATGGTAAGTTTTTGTTTTATACGATATTATTTATTTATTTATTAAGGAACAGCAAACAGCCATATTATAAAATTAACACTTAAGTGGTAGCATAAATAAACTTAATAATAATACAGCCCACAGCACTATTCTCAGATTGCTGATAGAATTATTTAAATGTACCGCTAGCAGTAGCCAACTTAGCAGACAAAGTAACAAAAAATAATATTAAAATAAATCCCAAAAATACACGGGTATGCCTATTTAAACTTACAACATATACACAACACTTGATTATTAGTTATTGTCCATTGTTATTTTACACACCCTTTTATTTACTTCTTCTATGGATCCTGTACAACCTAAGGTTGTCTGGAAGCTAAAGCTATTACCAATGAGGGCGACAATTGTTACTCTTGTCTTTTGATTAGAATTTCTGGTGTGAATAAAAAAGGAGTATCTATCTCAGTTTTTGAAACAAAACCTACAGCCATTGAGTATCAAAGAAACTTATTTTATTGACCACTGTACTGATAATTGGAAGGTTGGATCAAGTCGCTCGCCTGATGGTAAGCGTCACGTTTTCCCATAACAGTGTCATCCAGAATTTCGAACTTCAACATTTCAAAACCATTAGCGGATTTGCACTGCGCTCGTCACAATGAGATATTAGATGTTAAATATTTTTATGCCCAGTAATTTCTCTGGAAACATTGCCCTTCCATCCGCAATAAATAAATGTTTCCACACTACTGCTTGACGGTCGAATAACTGGCAAAGGTGTGGTACTTCCCAAGATGGACTTTGCAAAACCATTACAATCCGGTGTTATGGTTTAGTTTAGCAGCTACAAATTGAGTCAGTCAAATGAATAGATTAGCTTTTTTATCCAACTGCCCAAGATGGTTTATTTTGGTAATGTTTTTGGGGCGAATGTAAGTATGTTTATGTGTTTCTTCAGTACTTCCTGCAGCCGTTTAGGCTTGACCGATTTTGACGAGTGATGTGTCGTTGGATTCCTCTTTACGTCAGGAGTGACATAGTCTACATTTTGCAGTTGGATATTTTCTTTTTCATTTAATAATATAACTTTGTATAATATGAGCCTACAAGCCACACCAATGAATATAACGAAAGTTAATATTTGAGTTGACCCTCAAATATGTAGAAATACTTGACATTTCCTCTCACAATTTATAAACTAATTTGAAACAGTTGTCAAAGTCGTCAGTGCTGGCTCCACGCCAATACAAACTTGTTTACTGTATGTATAGTGTCGAGAAAACTGTGAGAATTTATATAACTAGTTCGCGCTGAACTGAGACCTCGCGACCTACAACTTCATAACCCTTGGACCGATTTTGCCCATATATGGAATTAAAAAATATATTGATATGAAATAGTCGTTAAATTTCACAAAGATCGGATCAACGGTTCTCAAGTTATCGTGGGACATTAAATACACACATACAAACGCCGACTTGTTTCCTTGGACTCGGAGACTTTCGCTTCTCTCGGTCTGATGTGTTATTTTACTATATTATATTTAATATATTAAGCAGGTAGAAAAATCACGACGGTTGCATTTTTCTTTGGCTAGCGGTAAATTTTCCCAAGACACCCGGTCGATTTGGGGTGTAGCAAGGTTATGTGGCACTAAATACCCTCCGGGTGACCAGCCTTGGTGCTCGGTAGAGGGCTCCGGGATCTCCAAGGGAACGCAGCGGAGCACGACACGTAGTATTTTTTTCCGTATAGGGAATTTCATCTCTGTAAAGGTTTAAAATTTTAGTATGAAAACAAAACCACGTCAGTTTTCATAGTCGAATTTCTTCTCCTTTTCATGGTTGCCCTAGATGGAAAAATCTTTCACCGATACTAAGATAGAGTGACAAAATGGTACAGGCCCTGACATCCAGTATGTGTTGTCTCATTGAACGTCGCCTCGTCGCTCTTTCATTGCTATTATGAACTCTATTCAATGAATTTCAATTTATTTTGTAACTGCTCTATTCTCATAAGCCCGTCGGACGCTAAGTGCCTGATGGGGTGACTGCAGTCTGACCTTAAAGCCTGGTCTAGCCAACATACATTATATTACGTGAATGGGATACTAGCGGGCGTGCGCCCGGCAACAGAAAGTAACCGGTACCCAAAAGTACACAATCATACATCGACCTCGCGGGCGTGGTCGAACAATCCCGCATCTATCCGAAGATCGGACAGATTCTCTCCATGTAATCAATCAGATAATCTATAGGACAAGTCTGATGTCCCTTTTCCGCGTGACGGCCCAGGCTGAAGCTCATACCGCAGAGGTGCCCTTGCCCTAGTCGCCTTATTAAACGCCATCTGCGTTTGTCACTAGTCCGGTAAAGCTGTAAAGGCCAACAGCATAGTCATTAAAAAAAGTACGTGCACTGTGCGCATATATTTACTGCCAACATATAGGCTATTAAGGTGTTGCGGTTCTTTATGGGAGGGATGACGTTCATCTATTAAAATTTATCCTCAACTGCCACTCTGTATATAATTCATGTTCTCCTGACTATCGGGATATTGGATTTAATGAAATTTCAAACTCTGGTGATAACAATAATAATTATACATAATGTATTTATAAATATACATAAGGCCTACCAGAACAGAAACTATTTCATGTTGATGACTTGTGTACATATTATAGTCATTCTAGAGCATGTCAACCAAGCCAAACTAATTGAAGTAGAAGTAATCGCCGTATCCGAAACCGGCAAGGTGACATTGTAATTATCTATTCTAGTTATACAGGCTGTGGTTAAATCTATCAGTACCCAATTAAAAAAGCCTCACAAATTTAATGTCTGCGAAATGTGGTAAATTATTGCTAACCATTTTATGAGCTTGAAGAGTCAATAATAGTAGCATTCTTAAGTGTTAGTGAATTTTAAGAATCCCTTCAGCAGTTCCAGAGATTACCACGTAAAAATAAATAAACCTAAACTTTACCTCTGTTTATTTGCAACTCTCTGCGCGTCAGCCTTTTAAACATTCCAATGCTTGGATATCGGCTTACCTTCCAACGTTGATTGGGTCATATCCAACACGCTGGCCCAGTGCGGGTTGGCGGATTTACATACGCTATCGAATTTCTTCTCCGGAAATATCCAGGTTTCCTCACGATTTTTTTTTTCACGGAAAAGCCAGTGGTATATCCGTACGTAAGTTCCAAAGAACTCATTGGTACGGGCCCGCCCAGGTTCGACCCGCGAACCCAAGAATGTGGGGCGAGCTTGCTCCCACATTTTTAACTTAATATTCAATTATTATTGCAAACAAGTAGATTTGTTATTACCTTACTTCTTACTCATAAGAACCATGAGGTGGTGATTTAAAATGATTCCTTAACACCAGGTATAAGGTACGAATACGGTATCTTCGCTCAGAAGATAGAGAATGGCGAGCAACAAGAGGAGCCTGACGACTGGCTCCGGTATGGAAACCCCTGGGAGAAGGCCCGACCGGAGTTCATGATCCCGGTCAACTTCTATGGAAGAGTTGTAGACACGCCGCAAGGAAAGAAATGGATCGACACTCAGGTTAGTGTGGTTGTTGGAGCAGTACACCTAGACGAGATGAAACTGACAGACAGAAACTGAAACTAACATTGTAAACATTTTCTTTAATATTTCACTGTAGTAGGAATAATGGCTAGCAGCTACATCAAAGAGAATATCATCACTACGTTTAAGAGACGGGAGTTCCATAGAGAATGAAAAAAGGCGATAGTATGAAACGTGCACCAGAACTGAATACCGATAGAGATAGTGCGATAGATAGATATAAGCGTGACGCGCACGCGACCTCGTCTTGCCTTGCAAAAGATCACCGGATGTGATCGAACCTATATTCGGACTCAATTTAACGTGATTATTCCCGTTTCCTTAAAATATAAAATGTGTCAAAACCACTTCAGTATTCATAGTAAAACTTTTTTAAATGTTATTGCAGCTGACAGAATACTTCTGAGCGCTGCTCGGGTGTAGTGTATGTCTCTAGTGTCTACTATAATTATTTACTTTTTGCTAACACTTCTTTTGCTCTCTCGAAAGTCGTGACCGACGTGACCGACACATGAAATCAACATCTTAAAAATCGGGGTTAATTTGTGTGAAAAATAATGGTAACAATAAGTTTCAGAATTGAGGTTTAGTACTTTTGAGGAATATGACGAGCCGGTCCCTCACGTAAAAGATATTTTATTTCGAGTCCTGTATTTTTGTCCTGAGACAACCGAAAGGGGCGAGATGTGATTTAGGACACCAATTCATACAATTGGGACGGATAAATAAAATGAATGACGTGTTCACACCGACCTCTATCCATTCCAATTTACGAACATCACAATCATCATAAGCCCTTAATCTGGCTTTTAGCTTTTATTAAGCCATCCTTCTCGATAATTAACATCAATCACAACAAACTTTATTTCTGCATCAGCCTTTAAACATCCTACTGCTGGGATATCGGCCTATCCTCGAAGGGTGATTAGGCCATATCCGCCACGCTAGACCAGTGCGGGTTGGAGGATTCACATACGCCATCGAATTTCTTCTCCGAAAATATATAGATTGCCTCAAATTTGTTTTCCTTTACCGAAAAGCCAGTGGTACATCTGTACCATAGAGAAATATTTTCTATGTCCGTTTGTTTTTATTAGTATTATTTGCCCAAATACGACGATGTGAAGCTTCTCTATTCGCCTAATATGCTTATTTTTCACGAATAAGACGAATAAGCAAATACACTCGGATCCGCCGGTTGTCGCTTTTTGTTTTTGGTCACATATCAAAGGATTCAGATATTATTTGTAGCTATTCGCGTTCTAGTGTCGACAGCGTGTTCGTGATATTTGGGCGACACACAATTATTTGATCGAACATGGCGAATATGGTGTACGAACACAGATAGCGATGTGAAGTGCCACCATCTTGACACATTGTGAAAATTTAACTGACCAATGGGATAGGGACAAAAATCCTATAGCTCGATTAATGACTATGACGATATATTAATTTTATATTGACTTTTTAATTTGACATTGTAATTTATTATCTTATTACTCTATTATTATTATTTTTATTCCTATTTGTATTAGGAAATTATTTTATTGTTAAAATTGTGTGAGATATTTGTTAGTGAACATATCCGTTTTCACACAAAACGACATAAGGTGGACCGACGACATTGTGAATGTCGCGGGCAACCGATGGATGCAAGTGGCGAGTTGTCGGTCGGTGTGGCGCTCCAAGTGGCAGGCCTATGTTCAGCAGTGGACGTCTTCTGGCTGATGATGATGATAACAGTTTTTATCTCAATAAATAATTTGAATTTGGTACTGGCACGCCCGGGTTCAAACCCGGGTCCCCACGAATGTGAGCCGAGCGAGTTATTATTACCTTTATTTTTTTGTTACGAAACTTTGTTTAATAATTTAAGATATATTAGATATATTTTCAACTAGCTTATGTCTTTGCCCCACAGTTGACCAATCTGTTAAGCCATAAGCTATAGATTCCCCACTCAAGACGATCGACGCGCACCACGCTTTTGTCAAAATACACGTATACAAATTCACTTTCATTGGTTCATAGCTAGGCGCGGCTAGGCTACAATCTTGAGATAACCAACTGGAACACTTGTTCTCAGTTCTCGTAACCCGCGCTTTTCTGCAACTTTGGTGTTTTTTTCGTAACAAAGATTTTGTAATGCAGTTTCTATAGGTGTAATCTTTGCAGTCTTTGCACATTTCCATTTGCTTTATTTGCGCAGACAAAAACTAAACTATGACTTCATACTCTCAAGCTAACTTGAACTAGACAAACAAATCACGTGTAAAACAGTTTCGCAGTTCATGATCAAGGTCACATTTATCAAAAGCGTGAACGTTGATAAAACGAACCTATCTGTAACTTAAAGTACCTACAGTAATTACTCGACTCTACTATATATGGTAGTAAATAAACTTCAAATATGTACAGGTTGTAGGGAAATTGCGGTTGTTTTTACACGGTATTTCTAACCCCCAACGCTAACAGTGGAGTGTTATAAATTTGTTATCTAGATTCATGAAATCTCTTCAGCCGTTTGAAGATCACCAGATCTATTCTAGTTGTGTCGAAATTTTTTAAAGTTTTTAATTATTACTTTTAATTCAATAGTACAAAAAGTGGGGACGGGCGATTTTTTTTTGTTTTCATCTTCGCATGTCCCCCTTCCCCCTTCACATGTATGGGAGCTGCTTGCTATCCTTATTATACTAAATAAAATATAAAATATAAATAAAATATTTTTTTTAAGCTTGAGGTCCATACTTAGACTATCTTTGTGCAAAATTTCATGCTAGGTTGATAACTTTGGAAGTTATAAGGGTATAAAGGATTCAGACAGACGGACAGACGGAAATGAAGAACTTATAAAGGCTCCTTGTAGTACTAAGGAGCCCTAAAAATCTGGCGTTCCCGCACCGGGAGCATTCGCCTGTAATATAACAGTTTAAATTCGAGCATTACATCTGTAACTGAGGAGAACCGAACAATAAAATTGAACTACTGATTCGGTTACAAGCTAATGCTCTAAATCGAATCTAGATTGTTACAGTACACGCGAATGCTCGTCAGTCAGAGAGGCAGTATTGTAATGTAATGTTCAAAATTGAATCTTGGATTATTACATAACAGCCGAAAGTTCCCGGTGAGAGAGCGCCTTAACGTACCGTCCTGCTATACAATTATATTTACGTATAGACCTTTCATTAAAATATTTGATGGGATCCTATCATTTGTATTGTGTTATGTATTAATGTATTAACTTAACCCATATGTATTAACTGCACCAGATAAAGTTGGAATGTTCGTGTTCATTATGTCTTACAGTTTCATATCTATATTTTTTTTCTTGAAATTTTACTTGGAAGGCGAGCGGATTGCTTTAACTTTTAACTTCAATATTTAGTTAACTTTTGAACTTTAATATTTAAGAGTACTGCTGCAACTGCGATGGCTCATCGTACAACACGACGCTTGCTCCTCGAACTGCTCGTTTGGTCTTTATTATTTAAAAAAAAACTTCTTAAAAATATCGTGTAAATAGAGTTTACGGATGAAATAACTGCAATGGTTTAAACGAGGTCTAATTAATTACTTATGTTATAGTTAGTTAGCAGTTAGACGTATTAGTTTGTATTGTTTTTGTTTGTTTTTTTTTTGGTAAGTTCTGTAATTATTTATCAATATCTTCATTTCATATTTATCAGTTTTATTTCAAGGTCGTTGACCGTTCATCAGTTCAGTTCGGTCAATCAGTTGACAATCTCATAGGCATAGTTCTCGCTCTTGATTTTATCATGCCATACAATTATTATCTTAATGCAGTATTTATCTTCCATGTTTGTAGTTATTTAATTCACAATAAAACTAACGTCATTGAATTATGCAATAAATCTGATAGAACAGATGTAAATGCTTTTGCTGCCAACAGTTTGATAATGTGTATTTTGTACTTGACAGGTCGTTTTCGCCATGCCCTACGACAACCCTATTCCTGGATACAACAACAATGTCGTGAACACTCTGCGTTTGTGGTCCGCTAAGAGTCCCATCGACTTCAACCTTAAGTTCTGTAAGTGTCTCCTAAAGCTTAGAATAAATATTAAAAATTAAACGTGCCTATTTCATCTGGGTCGGCCTCAATATATATGTATAATAAATAGTACGTTATGATACAAGTGTGATATGCGATTACACTCGAGGCGGTATTATTCACGCGGACCGCAGGCGAGCGCGATAAGACAGCCGAGAGTGGAATGATCAATGCACACGCGTTTCCTACGACGTTATGCCAACTTGCTAGAATAAAAGGTAAACTTGAAATTTAACTTTGAAAATTTCGTAGGCCGCTAGGTATTGCTCTGTAAATTTTGGTGACAAAGCTATCACTCGCGTTTCGTGCCTCAATTAGGATTTCCGGCGGAGTCAAATCTACTGCTCTTCTTCACTACTTGAAGTCGACATTTTTGATAATAGTCAACCACACAACGGAAACGCTAACAAATATTTTTGATATTTTTGATAAAATGGCGCGCGCGCATATTTTATTTTTTCCGCGACGCAACAGCGATGAGTGTGCAGGTGCTCGTCCACTTTACGAGCAAGTGTGTTGAAAATATAAATAAATATATTAGAATATGTATCCTTAAAAGTATTTTTTTTTTTTGAAAATTCGTTTTAAATTGTATAAAGTTTATTTATTTGCGTTTTCCTCTTTCATTTTTTCAGTCAACTCTGGTGACTACATCCAAGCCGTGTTGGACCGCAACGTCGCCGAAAACATAACCAGGGTACTCTACCCCAACGATAACTTTTTCGAGGGCAAGGAGCTCCGTCTTCGCCAGGAATACTTCATGTGTGCTGCGACTCTTCAGGATATCATCAGGAGATACAAGTCGTCCAAGTTTGGCAGCCGCGAAGCCGTCAGGACTACATTCGACACCCTTCCAGAAAAAGTAGCCATTCAACTCAACGACACCCATCCCGCCCTCGCCATCCCTGAGCTGCTGAGAATCCTCGTCGACATCGAGAATATTCCGTACGACGATGCCTGGAATCTGGTAGTTCAGAGTTGCGCTTATACCAACCACACCGTGCTGCCGGAAGCCCTGGAAAGGTGGCCTTGTTCCATGCTGGAGAACTGCCTTCCGCGACACATGCAGCTGATCTACCAAATCAACTTCTTGCATCTTCAAGAGGTCCAGAAGCGATGGCCGGGAGACACGGACCGCATGCGTCGTATGTCTCTCATCGAAGAGGAGGGAGAAAAGCGAGTGAACATGGCCAACCTCTGCATCGTGGGCTCGCACGCCGTCAACGGCGTAGCCGCCATTCACTCCGACATCCTCAAAGCAACGATCTTCCGCGACTTCTTCGAAATGTGGCCCGAGAAGTTCCAGAACAAGACGAACGGTATAACTCCTCGTCGCTGGCTCCTGCTCTGCAACCCCGGTCTCTCCGACCTGATCTCCGATAAAATCGGAGAAGAATGGACCGTGCATCTCGAGCAGCTTCAAGGCTTGAAGCGTTGGGCTAAAGACCCCGCGTTCCAGCGCGCCGTCATGAAAGTTAAGCAGGAGAACAAGCTGAGGCTGGCCGGTCTGATTGAGAGGGATACCGGAGTGAAGATCAATGCGGCGTCGATGTTCGACGTGCAAGTGAAGCGTATCCACGAGTACAAGCGACAGTTGCTCAACATCCTGCACGCGATCACGTTGTACAACCGTATCAAGCGGGATCCGACGGCTCCGATAACTCCTCGCACGGTGATGATCGGTGGCAAGGCCGCTCCGGGATACTACATCGCGAAGCAAATCATCGCTTTGGCTTGTGCTGTGGGTAACACAGTGAACAATGACCCGGATGTGGGTGACAAACTGAAGCTGATATTCTTGGAGAATTACCGAGTGACGCTCGCTGAGCGCATCATGCCCGCTGCTGATCTTAGCGAGCAGGTTGGTGCATTTTACTTTTTTTTTTTTTATGTTACTTAGTGACGAGACGAGCAAGTCGTTCACCTGATGTTAAGCGTCACGCTTGCCCATAACAGTTCAGTGCCATCCAGAATTTTGAACTTTAACAGTTAAACTATGCGCGGCAATGCACTGCGCTCGTCACCCTGAGATGTTAGATGTTAAATCTCTGTATACCCAGTAATTACGCTGGAAACATTGCCCTTCAATCCGGAACACAGTAATACTTGCACACTACAGCTTGGCGGTTGAATAACTGGCAAAGGTGTGGTACTTCCCCAGGCGGACTCTGCAAGAGAGTCCTACCACTACTAAACCGTTTATATGATTCGTGTCGATTTGAGCAGGGTGAATTAATAGTAAGCAGCTCATTTATGGTAGAACCTGAAGTCCAGAACATTGCGTTTTTCCGAGATGAAAAATTTAGTATCATAGGTCCATCTCAATGATGCACGCTACTAGACAAATTTCAACGAAACTGGCTTAGCCGTGTAGTCGTGAACGTTTCGAACATCTACAGTATCGTAAAAAGGTAACAAAAAACAGAGGCACAAACAGCTACTTTCATTCGCATCCCTAATTATATGTAATATTATATTTTGATAAAATTAAACAGTGATTTAAGGTGCTTCGTTTGAGTCCGCTAGGTAGGTAGGCGCCAAGAGATGGCGCTGTCGTTGAAAACTCAATTGAGGTAATCTGCCCCAGTTTTAATTCACTTTGCGACCTCTTACTATTGTTATAAACACATCTCAAAAATAATAGAGCCCATTAATAGCTGCACTCGACTGAAAATTCAAATAATCTTCAACGCCTGTATGCACGCATGAACATTACGCACACATGCGAATTCAAAACGGTTACAAGCAAATACGAAATTTCGTTGCTCTGAATATCGTCTCGGTGGCCGAAGTCATCAGTTTGATTAGGTAGCGCTCGTGAGGTTCTGGGTTCGAACCCCTAAAATTGGGTAGTATTATTTTTTATAATTTAATTTCGAGAATACTATTTATTTTAATTTTTGCTGTGGGTTTCTTGACAAACAAACTTATTCAAAATTAGTAACGAAACTTATAAAAGTATATATCTACATAAACCTAATATTGTCACACAAATATTTAAAATGCGAAAGTTCGTGTGTAAGTGTGTAAGCATGTAAGTTTTTTTTTTTGTTATTTGGTGACGAGACGAGCAAGTCACTCAGCTGATGTTAAGCTTCACGCTTGCTCATAACAGTTCAGTGCCACCCAGAATTTTGAACCTCAACAGTTCAAAACCATGCGCGGCAATGCACTGCGCTCATTACTCTGAGATATTAGATGTTAAATCTCTGTGCCCAATAATTACGCTGAAAACATTGCCCTTCAATCCGGAACACAGTGATGTTTTGCACACTACTGCTTGACGATTGAATAACTGGGTCCCTGGAATAACCCCATATCGGGGGTTCTAAAGGCACCGAGTCTGGTACCTTCCGAACAAATTTTCCAGTTTTTTTCGGTTTTTTTCAAATTAATTTCGAATTTTACATACCTAATACCTAATGAAATGACCTAATGAAATATGCAATACCCAAAAATGTTGTGTTTTCCGCGTCGATAGACATTATTCTGCGACTAAAAATATGGATTTTAGACCCGGGTTAGATTAATTTAGTCCATAGTAGGTACTGTTGTTTGTTATTTGTTATTTTGTGTGTACACAACACACAAAACTAACTAATAGGTAGGTACGTAGGTAGGTAGGTTTGTTGCTTGGTTGGTGGCTAGGTAGGTATTATTAGTATAATGTGCATATTTTGATCGCGCAGCACGAAATATTGAAGATTTTCATATACCTCTATCTTCCACCTTACCACCTACCTATATAGGTACCATACCTATATAGGCACCTTTTACAAAAAATCTATTATTTCACTAAGAAGGAAGTTTTTCAGAATTTTTTCAATATTTTTCCCGGGATCAGTGAGCGTGCGCGCAACGAGATCATACATAAAAATGCATTCATCATCATTATTGAGGTGAATTTTTTTCCCGAAATTGTGCATTATTTTTCCTGGTAGCACTGATGGAGCGCGCACCGAGCCCCATACTCAGAAATGCTGAATTCCAACAAATTTTAGATATGGGTTATTAGTTAGTCACACCAAAATGCGAAAGTTTGTGTGTATGTAAGTAGGTATGTTAGTATGTAAGTGTGTTTGTTCCCGTTCAAATCTGTAACAGCTGCATGGATTTTAATGTAATTTGGTATGGAGGTAGCCAAATTTAGGTATGGTAGCCTCCATACCAAATTTCATCCAAATCCGTTCAGCCGTTACAGAGTTTATACCGCGGGTGAAACCGCGGGGCGTGGGTAATGGGTAAGAAATCTCGGTACGATATGGAACAGGCTGATGATGATGATGATGAATTTTAAATCTATGACCGAATCACATGCGAATTCAAAACGGTTACAAGCAAATACGAAATTGAGTACCCGATTTTCGGCATTCCACCTATCAGATCGACTGGCCGAGCGGTCGAGTGGACGGATTTTCATTATGCTTCGTTTTGTAGTGTGTATCAATGAGACGAAGGTCCCCGGATCGAATCCTCATTTGAAAATTACTGTTTTTGTAGATTTTTGTTCCTTTTGTGCTATTTTTTTACAGAATAAGTTATCAAACAACACAACAAACACCACACACAAAACTAACTAACTAACTAATAGGTAGGTAGGTAGGTAGGTAGGTAGGTTGGTTGGTTGGTTGGTTGGTTGGTTGGTAGGTAGGTAGGTAGGTATTATTAGTATTATGTACATATTTCAATCGCGCAGCATGAAATATCCAAGATTTTCATATACCTCTATCTACCACCTTACCACCTACCTATATAGGTTCCTATACCTATATAGGCACCTTTTACAAAAAATCTATTATTTCACTAAGAAGGAAGTTTTTCAGAATTTTTTCATTTAGGTTATTAGTTAGTCACACCAAAAATAAATATTATAAAGAGGAAAGATTTGATTGTTTGTTTGATTGCATTGAATAGGCTCCGAAACTACTGAACCGATTTGAAAAATTCTTTCGCTGTTGGGTAGCTTTTTAGCTTTCTTTATATTTTTTTTTTTTTTGTAACTTGACGCAAATAGAAGGGTTTTGTGTGTGTATTATAATTTTTATTTTTTTGTTAAATACCTTTGCGAAGCCGGTGCGGGCTGTAAAGGATTCAAACAGACAGACGGACAGACAGACGGACATGACAAACTTATAAGGGTTCCTTGTACGGAACCCTAAAAATGTATAAATGGTTACCTATGTCAAAGTCCTCAAAATATATATTTCGCGAGGCTGCGCGGGCCGCGAGCGGCCCGCGGGGCGGTCCTGCAGTTGGGTATGACTGGATCGTTTAGGTCGACTTGTAAAGTTAAAAAAAAAGGAGGAGCATGATGAAAACGGGTAAGAAACCTCCATACGGTAGCAATTTGGCTAATGATGATGATGATTATGGTTAAAATCTATGACCGATAATGAACGTCGCAGTTTGACGGGTAGAAATCCCCCCATCGCCATGAAAATGGGCAAGAAGTCTCGATACGTTAGGAAACGTGCTGATCATGATGATGATGAATTTTAAATCTATGACCGCAAATGAAAATCGTAGTTGGAAGGGTAGAAATTTCCCCCATTGCTATGAAAAATGGGTAAGAAATCTCGGTACGATAGGAAACAGGCTGATGATCATGATGATGATGATCCTTAAAATCTATGACCGCAAATGAAAATCGCAGTTGGAAGGGTAGAAATCCCCCCATCGCCATGAAAATGGGCAAGAAGTCTCGAATTATATTTTTTATTTATAAATTAGGTAGGTAGGCACTTACGAAACACCTTCGCCATGATAATATTTCAGCCGAGCACGAACACGTTTCGTGCTCTTTTTTTGGCCAGAATATTGATGGCGTCTATAGCGCAACGATGATGTCTGCTGCATTCTATTATAATTATGTACGTTATTATTAGGTTACTAGCAGCCCGCCCCGGCTTCGCACGGGTATTTAACAAAAAAATAAAAATTATAATACACACACGAAAACCCTTCTATTTGCGTCAAGTTACAAAAAAAAAAAAAAATATTAAGAAAGCTGAAAAGCTACCCAACAGCGAAATAATTTTTCAAATCCGTTCAGTAGTTTCGGAGCCTATTCAATGCAAATAAACAAACAAACAAAGAATCAAATCTTTCCTCTTTATAATATTGGTATAGATAGATTATTCTATCATCATCAATAGTTGTCGCAACGCACGCGATGTAAAGGATATTTTAGGTATTTTTTTTTACATCTTGGGTTACATTATTCGAGTTTTAGTAAGGATCCCAATTTTTTTTTAAATATAATATAATATAGTATAGGGATAGTGTAGCTTCCCAACAGTGAAAGAATTTTTCAAATCGGTTCAGTACTTTCGGAGCCTATTCAATGCATACAAACAAACAATCAAATTTTTCCTCTTTATTATATTGGTATAGACTATTCTTTCATCATGAATAGTTTTCGCAGTGCACGCGAAATACATCATCTTGGGTTACATTATTGGAGTTTTAGTAAGGATCCCTAATTTTTTTGAAAATATAATATAACCTATGTCACCCGGGGATAGTGAAGCTTCCCAACAGCGAAAGAATTTTTCAAATCGGTTCAGTAGTTTTGGAGCCTATTCAAACAAACAAACAATGAAATAAATAAACAATCAAATCTTTCCTCTTTATAATATTGGTATAGATAGATTAGGTAACCAAATCAAACACTGCACTGCACACCGATACCGAATCTCGCAACGTCGCAATTATCGAAGGCCGCGCGTGGACTAAGCCGCGAGGCAAGGATACCTAGTCTCGCTCACACACGCACCGACAAGCTGGCAACGTCGCGTAAACCGCGTGACGCGCGCGCGGCACAACCAGTGTACACGATTTTTGCAAGACGCACGCACACATCAATATTTCACGCACACCATGATCGCATGATTCGCATGTAAAGAACACACCACTACAATCGTAAAATTTGTCGTAATTATTGGGTTGAAAGATGGTATTTCCTAGCCATGAACATTTTAAATTATCGACTTTGCGATACTTAGAGGCCAAATTAGACCTATGTTAAGTCATGCCCAGTTCAAAATCGTAGTAGGACGCCTAAAAAGGCATCGACAGTTTTGTATGAAAGTCGTTTATCCTTAAGTATACAATTTGTATGTATACGACAAGGAACTGAATCGATAGCAACGACTTGCAAATAGTGCGTTAATAATGTATTATCGACGTTTTCCACATTTCAATATTTTATCTCTTCCAGATCTCGACCGCTGGCACCGAGGCGTCTGGCACCGGCAACATGAAGTTCATGTTGAACGGGGCGCTTACCATCGGCACCATGGACGGCGCTAACGTGGAGATGGCCGAGGAGGCGGGGGAAAATAACCTCTTCATCTTTGGAATGCGGGTCGATGATGTTAATGATCTGCAGAAGCGCGGGTAAGGATCTTTTGAGGATTTAAAAATTCTAAAAGCAATTTTTTTGAGCATATTAGTTCTGCGAATAATCTCACGATTCTGCAGAATTATACACTGTTATATAAAAAAAAAAAACTGTAATGACACGTCTTGACGTCTGTCACTTTGACACCTGTCGTTTTCTTAGTGATCATCGTCATATCGTGGCAATTAAAGTTTGTGAGGAGTTTTGGCGGGAACGTGAAGAAGTCATGTCACGTCATTCTATTATTTTCCAACATTTGTGTTATATCGAGTGTTAGTGTATAAAAATTATTTTATTTTTTTTCCCAGCATGCTGGGTTCGCTGCCAACTGGTAGTGGGCTTGAACATTTGGATTATCTATAGACCTTTAATGGTCTCTGGATAATTCAACTGTTATTTTTATGTAGTAGGTTAAGTAGTTTAGGTAGTTGTAGTTTGTATGTATTTTGCTTAGTTAATAAAGGCATATGCACGATAAAAAAAAAAAAATGATTTGTTATGTGTGTCCAGTTACAACGCGTACGAGTACTACGAGCGCAACCCGGAGCTGCGACAGTGCATCGAACAGATCCGCAGCGGGTTCTTCTCCCCGGGCGAGCCGGGCCGCTTCGCTCACATCGCCGACGTGCTGCTGAACCACGACCGCTTCCTGCACTTGGCCGACTTCGACGCATACATCGAGGCGCAGCAGAAAGTCTCTGATGCTTACCAGGTATGTAGCAATCGGGCTGTAGAATAGTTAAAAGAAAACTTTGTAAGAGAGTTTAAGATCTTAAACTGTCGCCTGGTTTTCACAAAAATTTGAGGGTCTTACACATGAAAAGTATAAACTTTTTAAACGACTTCGAAAAAAATAAGGAGGCAATCAATTCGACAGCATAAAAAATAAAATAAAAAAATACCTCAGAACTCCGCCATTTAAAAATTGATTTGGATTTTTTTTTTTTATTTGATGGGATATTTTATAATTCCAGATTGGTCTAATTTTTATCAAAATCCAGTCGCCTTTCGTCTGACTAATCGTTTTTCTAATAAACAGTCACCAAAGTTAGAGGAAAGCGCGGGTCGCGGAGACTAAGACCAAGCGTTCTCATTGGCTATTTCAAGGTTACGCCTACTCGCGCCTAGCAATGAACCAATGAGAGAACTTAGAGAACAAGAACTTTTACGGGTTTGTTAACCAATGCTCGCTGCGTTTAGATCATCCTGAGTGGGGAATGTAGGAGTGATCTGTGGTTAAATTGTATCTCTTCTTTGTCCCCAGGACCAAGCCAAGTGGGCCGAGATGGTGATAATGAACATCGCGACTTCCGGCAAGTTCTCCTCGGACCGCACCATTGCCGAGTACAGCCGCGAGATCTGGGGCGTGGAGCCCACCTGGGAGAAACTGCCCGCCCCGCATGAGACGCAGTAAATTCTCTCTTCCCTCTCACTCACACACCAACAAAAAATGCAACCAAACCCCAGCGTCTTTCTCAATCGTCACCAAATGAGACTACAAAAACAATCGTCTATCTCACTTCAATGATATCAATCAGACTTATTGAGGTATGCGTTCCTTTAATTATCGCTGTTTGGTCCGCTCGAAGTTATGTCATCAATGAATCAATGACCAATGAAGGTCATGGGCGGGCGGAAATTATAAGCGCTATTTGCACTTATGTGATGACTGAATATGCTTGGGGAGTTTTGAAGTCATGTCGTGTCCTACGCGAGCTAAAATCTTGCGCTGTTATTCGTCTTCGACTTCGCGGCAAAATCGCGACCGGCGCTATTATTAGTCGAACGACAGTGCACGAACCGTGTAAGCGAAACAGCTAAGGGTGTCTATACATTGCATTACAGACCTGATATCGTGTGAAAGGGACAGCTAGATTTGAATTTCACGGGAGCAAAAGAAACAAACTATTAAGGTTATAGCTTCTCCCTTTCACTCCCCCAGAAACTTATATATAGCCATATCTTTCAAACGATGTCAGGTCAGGCCATGTAGCTAGGCCTTAAGAATGCATAGCAAGCAATTATCTGCCATCTACTTTGTTCATTAAAGTTTAATATAGATTATTTATGAGTTCGGCTACTTTCGGACTTTCGCTTTTCTGCGCAAAACTGCCGATCAGAATTATTATTTGTATAAAATTGTACTTCGAGTGTTAACGTGTAAAAACGGCGGGTTTTTATCCATTAACCGTTCGTGAACGTGCACGAGTGTTGGTGAATAGAATCGTTCCTTCCCCATGGCACCGCCAAAAGACACCACCTGGAATAGTGATTCCTCATGACACACGCGATTATTAGTGAGGTAGTAGATAGGTATTTATGCATAATGATATCTTTTGTTATTTTTTTTTATTTTTTTCTAAAATAAAATAAAATACAAATATTTTATTGTCCAAAAAACACATTAATAAGTAATTTTATCTAACACAGGTTTCTACTAATTACGTTCGTCGTAGGGATGTATATTTTTATTTTAGACAATTCGCCGTGCGCTTGTTGTTTGTAAATGACATGCAGTCATGCATATATTCTATTACCTGTTCTCAAAGATATTAATTATAATAAAAGATGATTATGTTATTATTGCGCGTTTTGTATTTCCCTATTAATACCAACAAGAGATCGTGGATCACAGCATACTCAATAAAAAGTAAACAGAACATCATTAGGGTTGGCGACGTCTGAATGTCATGACATGACATGATGTGTGTGTGACATACCTGGCGGTGTCTTTGGCGGTGCCATGGGAAATGAATGAATAGTATAATGTTAAATGTGACTACGTGTTGTTTCCAAAACTCCACAGAAACCTCTAGTAGAGTCTCCAACACTATACTGCGGAATGACTTGAACTTGACCGTGACTTACTTTGCTTGACTAAGACAATGACTGAGACCTGTTTTAATAGTAAAATATTTTACTTCACTTGAAATATTACAAAACTTGACACTAGCTAAATATATTGTGTGGAGCCAAACTAGAAGAGAGAATACGTTTGGGCTAAACCATTTTGAAAAGCCGCTGTTTTTTCATTGTTTGTGTTTTTGTTCTCTAGCTGAAGAGAAACAAACAGCGTCTGTCTCACTTGCTCCTGGCTTAGCGACGTCTGAATGTTACGTAAGCATTGTCGTTTACAATAATAAAACTGGTAAAAAATATAGTATATAGATACCTACCCGTTTATAATCAAGAAGTCAATTCGATACCAAATACTACAAAATATTAATTGGCCGCATTGTTTTTTACACAAGATTTGCTACCGATGGCGCTAGTAATCATTTGTTATTTTAATTGCCTTTTTGCTATATATATCAAAGGCGACGTATGTATGTTTGTGTATTCCTTATGGTCTTCAACAGCTAGACCGATTTTAATGAAATTTTCCGGCAAGCTTCAGATTAGCCCAGCGGCTGATCCCTTCGAGGCTTGGTACCCGTACGAAGCCGGAGAATACGCTAGGTATGCTATATTTCTTGCCCGTTTGTGTAGTTAGATTGTATTATTTGGAGATGTAGAATATTATTAATCCTAACTAATATTATAAATGCAAATGTAACTATGTCTCTCTGTCTGGGTGTTTGTCGCTTTGTCACGGCTAAACGGCTGAACGGATCGACCTGAATTTTTGCATAGATATAGCTTAAGGGTAGGAGACGGACATAGGCTATATTACTATTAGTACTCACGGGATATTTACCACGGTTATTATTTAAAGTATTTCGGATAAGTAAAGGTACGCGTCCACAATGTGACCAAAATACAATGCGTATTGATACTGTGACTGTGTATTGTCGAGACTTGCAATCGAGTTCTAGTAACAGTGGTACACGTAGCAAGACTGAGTAAGGGGGTAGATCGGTTTGTCTGCTCCTAAATTTTCGTAACTTTTTATCATCCACCCGCATCTTCAGTCTACCCTTGAACATGGCGCATGCAATTGTGCCAAAATATCGGGAACTCAACAAAAATAATGGTAAATATCCCGTGAGTACCAACAGTAATGTTGTAAACCACCACGAAAGTCTAAAACAGTGGACATAGGCAACTTTTAAAAAATTGGTCACGCGAACGAAGTCGCGGGTAACAGCTAGTTGAGAATATTTTGTGTTATATATCAACATAAATATATGTTTTTCTATGTATCTTACACTAAACAATATATGTATAATTATATTCAGAGTATGTGTACAGTTGTTTGAGATGATTTTTATGTATAATTCTTATTTATGTCTGATTGTAAGATTGAATGAACTAACCACACTAATATATAACTATTTAATGTGTAGTATTTTATTGGACAATATATTTACTGTTCTCTAACAACTTTCCTCGAACATTTTCTCCATATTTAGGCCTAGATTATACCTCTTAGGATGTAGAAATAATAAATTCAAAATGAAGTTGCTTGATTTCTAAGGTAGCTATTATGTATTAAAATCTTTGTTATATTTGGCTTTGGGACGCCAACGTCGCTTACAAGTTAGGAAAATAATTACAGAGAACGCCAACGCTTACTTTAGGAGACATATTTTGTTTTTTAATTTACAGGAAATCTTTATTTTTATTTTTTTACTATAATATTTTTTTTGTCGAGAAGTCAGTTTAAGTTTAACACGACAACCTGTTTGGCTCAATGGTAGAACGTCTGCCTTATGAACAGCAAGTCCCGGGTTCAAACCCGGCTGGGCAGATGTATGAATGATGAATTTGAGTCTCTGGTCTAGGTGTTAGTTGTCTTTGTTTTTGTGTGCGTTTCATGGCATGTGTAACGGTGTTTAGTTATATTACTTACTAGCAGCGCCCCGCGGTTTCACCCGCTATTCTACAGAAACCGAATATTTTTATACCGGGATAAAGCTGTATTACTTTATTAGCGGTATAAGCTACATCCATACCAAATTTCATTCAAATCCGTTCAGCCGCTACAGAGTTGTAAGGGAACAAACATACTTACGCACAAACTTTCGCATTTATAATATTAGTGTGATTTACTTGTTAATGTTTAGATCCTTGGTATATGATTACAATATTCGAAACAAGTAATACTAATAAAATTAAAACAAAATACCCGACTGCAAAATGTAGTCTATGTCATTCCGGGTGTAAAGAGGCATCCGACAATACCTCAATCGTCAATATCGATCAAGCCGTTTAGGCTACAGGAGGTAATATTAGAACACACAAACACACATACACTCCGGAAACATTACTCTCCTTCTTGGGCAGTCGGGTGCAAAGGCTTGCTTCTGAGAAATATTTTAAAACGGCTTGGCATAGAGTGCGCAATTCCGATGCGCGGCCGTTGGCGTTCAAAAGTTTAGTAGCAAAACTGTTAATAATAATACAAATTTAAGTTTTTTCGAACTTAAAGTAGTTGTTGATACATGTAGATATTTTATGTAATATTTATAGCGTATAGACCGTAAGTACGCAAGCCTATAAATAATAAAAAAAAAAAATAAAAAAAAAAGTTCCTAAAAAACTTCGATGATTTATTTCGTCTACAAAACATGTGAGCAGATGTTCGTTGTACGAATTTAACACACATGTTTATGAATTTATTTTGTGCCATATTTTCAAGTCTCTCACGGTCTAACAGTACCTTGTTAGTAAAAAATTACCTTTTTTTATTAAAATGATTACCCAAAGGAAATGTGGGGTCGATTCTGTTGTACAGTTTCCTGAACTAAACAGTCTGACAGCTCTAAAATTGTTGCCATCCTTTTCTCACAGTTTGAAATGAGAAGAGACTCGGGTAATTTTACTATGAAAACTGACGTGGTTTTGACACATTTTGTTTTAATAACTCGGATAATTTTAGTCCTGTCAGATTACTTAAGAGATAATAATAATATACAATCATTTGTGAAGAGACACATATTTTGACTATAGAAATTCGGATTGATTTTATTTTATAGGTTATTTTTATACGAATTACTGCGAAAAAATCTACGACATAATAATGTTATATAAATATATTATATTTTTAATAAACTATGTGATCATTCGTGATGTTTGCTCTAATCCCATCTAAATTATTTGTACCAGGGGAAACTTCAGTAGGGAAATACCTAACACTGCAAGGATACAAAATGGACGACCGATATCAAGCAAGATACGAACGAGCTTCTCGATCCTTTGTGAGTATTTTATGCCTACTACCCGTAGAATCTTTGAAACCATATGTAGGTATGTGAAGTACCTACAGCCCGACCCACTAAGCTGTAGAGGTGACTAAATATGGGAAGCTTAAATTGTATCCAAGAAAGACATATATTTTTATAGTACAGGCGTTCAATTCAATAAAAGCTTCAGAAGAGCGAGATAAAAAATATAAGTCCTATGTGACAACAGAAACACGCGTGCGTATACAGGCTGCACAAAGGGAGTGCTGCAGTACTAAATATTAACTAGTCTGTGGCCCAAACTGCACGACCGCTCGACAGTGTCGTTGAAGATCTCTTCAGACTATTGTATTATATTGCAGCAGGCGCCTAGGTCCGCCTAGGCTTAGGCGCAGATAGAAATGGGAAAATATGCGACATATTAAAGAGTAGTCGCGACATCGTCTGTGGCCTCCTATACCTACTGGCAGTTGACCGACAGCTCAGCGAGGCGAATAAGTTTACTACGTCGGAAACAGTAGAACAGCCCGCATTTAATAGCATAGTCTGAAAAGGGATTTATCCTGTCGATCCTGCGTGCGCATCCCGAGCCCTGCGTTTCGGTAAAAATCGCAGCGTTTCGACCAGACACGCCGTATGGCCATCCCTTTCGTTCGCCGCATGTCATCGGCCGTTTATATCAAGCGTGGTTACTCATACCGCGTCTGATCATCGGGCGAGTCGGTCGTCCGTCTCGCGTGTGTTGTGTTCAGTGAAGTGGGTGCCGCGCCGAGCCGCAGCTCCCGTCTCGCAGGTAACCATCCTCGTCCATTGTACCTCTCAAATCGAAATTTCAATACCCTTTTGTGTCACCAAAGGTCCTTGCGAATATCGGCGGCTTGGCGAACGCGCAACGTCGATCGATAACGATGTTGTCTTGACCGGGTAGGAGACTATCATCTACCCCGGCAGTATTTTTTCCCTTCCTGATACTATATTCGTAGACTTCGTAGATTGTTTTCATAATAGCTTCGCTAAACATGGCCATGTAGACTTTGATTCGGTTATCAGCTGTACCTATTGATACATAGGAGGGGCCTAATATCAACAATGCGCCGGAATTAGCTCGCCTCTTAGCGAAATCGGTTTATCCATAATTAATGAGTATGAAACTAGTTCATTATAAATAGCTTATCTGCGATATTTATTTTCATTACTTATAATATATAAAGTATATGTACTTGGCAAAATGACGATGTCTTGGCAAGAACGGATATTGAGAAACCGCGGTTGGACATTCATTTCGCAATTATCGATCTGATACAGCCATAAAAATATTCGTACACTAATATTAAATGCAAATAAGAAAAGCAAGTACTTACATAGCCAAAGAGTCATTAAAGCTTTTTGTGGGAAAATTTCATGAGTGAAGAAAACTGCATATTATATCAATGTAAGTAATGAAGAGTGAATGAAGAAGAACAGAATGATTGAAAGGGTAAATTGCTATCTGAAATATACAACGGAGAGGTTGCAAATAAACTATCATTATCAGAATGACTGACTCAGTAATCAATGATTCATTCTTAAAGCACATGGTTCCTAGAAATTACTACAAGACTGAGCGCTAGGGAACTGCGCGTAGCTGTTGCAGTTTTGTATAAAAAGGGACTGAGCAACTGACAAAATAAAATAATGTCATATTATTACTGTAAATATAGCAAAAGCGAGAAAATTAATGAATATATGACTTAGGGATATCTGAAACAGCCAACTATCGCAGAAATAAACGTCAAGCAATGAAATTGCTTTTCATCCAAAATTCTCAAAGATACTATATGTTCTTCTATCTCAAGCATCGACTTAAGCTAAACATATACCTAACGCTATATCTAAAATTCTAGACAAAACAAGCGCTAGCTTTCGCTCGGTTCTGCAGAAAACCGGTCTGTCCATATTTATCACATCAAAGGCTGCAGGAAATATTTATATTATGTTATTCCAAGCCAGGTTAAGGTCAATAAACAAATATTTGGGCAGCGAATTCTCAGACCATCTGATAATACCGGTAAAAGATTTGAGTATGCAAATGGACATGAATTTGAAGAATTTGGAAAGTGAAACAGTCTTCCTATATACTTCTGAACATCAAGTGTTCATTTTTAGTAATAATTTTCAGGATGGTCACGAATGCTAAAATTTCCCTAAATGTTTTAATACGCATTATTTGTCGGCAAGAAAAGGCCAGCCCTAGCCCTCTCGGCGCGTCGACCTTTCCCCATTTACACACAGAAACAGGAGGGTGACAATTCAAATGGAACTCCTCTCTGGGTCGTCGAAATTTGGTAGAGCATTTTATCCACATTCATTTACCCATCAGCTTATATTTTAATATTATATTATTATATTATATTACAGCTTTTAGGAGTAATGCATTACGTTTTACAACTCTGGAAATACTTACTATTTGCAAATTTGGCTTTGTTAAGATTTTTGTTGTTGTTCAAACGGTCTGGCTGGTCTCGCAAAATCAAAATTGCTTTATTCATATTAAATGGCAAAGAGCCTATGAAAGTTATATGATTCTGAGCCTCACGCCATGGTCTGCCGTCAGAGTTAATAATTAAACATGTGACTGCGGCTGGGCACTGGAATTCACTGAATAGATAGAATTATTATTAAAACCCACACGAGTTATGGACAAAAGAAGCAGTACCAAGGATGAGACCAGAATTCTTGCACAGTAATTCATTGTATACCTGTTCCTTTGTAGACAGAATACTGAGCTACAAAAACATAAATATATATAAAAAAATATTCCGAAAGTGAGTGATCGAACAGATGGTGGTTTTGTTCAAGGAACCGGGTTCGACAACGGCAGGTGCAAATGCTCAAACTGTAGACTGAGCCAGTTTTTGTAAGAGTAGACAGGTAAAGAGACCGCCCTTGACATTTTTACTTGCTTCCCCTTGTAATTTTAGGTTTTTTTTTCATATCCTGAAAGATATAATTTTTAACCGACTTCCAAAAAAGGAGGAGGATCTCAAGTAGACTTATTTTTTTGTTTGTTACCTCTAAAATCCGCCATTTATTAACCGCTTTGAAAAAAAATCTCTTTTAATTTGAAAGGAGATACTTCCAGATAAGTCTCATTTATATCAAAATCCTGTTCTGATAATGGGATTCATGAGGAATTAAGGGAACTCCTCAAATATTATAGGCATAAGCGATTTTGGTATTTTCATCAACATGTCAACATTTGGAAAGCTCGAAAGTATTTCACGGGTGACGCCAAAATAATCTCGATGCGACTATGAACGAAGCTTTAAATACATGGTTCTGATGAAGTCAGTTTTTTTTATTTAAAATTATTTATATTCATTTGTTAATTTGGTCATCTAGCGTGCAATGTCATGTGCAATCATTAAAATATCGATATTGTAAATTTTTATGATTATAAATACTTGGTACTACTATAAATACAACTACGTTTGAGTCAATGTTTGCTAAGCAAAAGCTGAAAATGATTAATTTACCCTCTGCTAAAAGTGGCAATTATAACTAAAGCTCCATAAATCCGGCATAAACAGACACTTTCCTTCCACTAGAACTCACTCCACAAACGTTCCTACCATTCTGCGATGGGTCTAGATGTGGAGAGAGGAGGGGGACACTCCGGATGAACGGAATTTGCCATCTTGTGGGGGGAGGAGGGTTCGAAGCTTCCCAGACAGCCTGGTATGGACAGATCGATTTACTCAACGCGAGTATTGAAAAGAAGTCTATTATATGTATATTTACGTCGGTATTGGGAAAGGCATAAGCTTTGCTCGGGATGTATTCAGCCTTCACAAATCGTTTTTTCACTACGCTTATAACATGGATAAGCGTGGTTGAAATTACTCGCCGCGAGGGGAATTTCGTTGGTACCGATAATACTCTGCTTAATATTAATTACTGTGAAAACGGACATGGTTTTGAAACATTTCTATTTCAACATTTTTTTAAACATCATTTGGTGTTAGGTACACATGAGTTCAATAAAGTCTCAGCTGGTTGCCATAAGATCTCACAAGAAATAGTGAACACAATGAAGATTTGAATGAATGTTATCTGTAACCCTTATACGTAGGCATGGCATGAATTCTAGCTTTCTGATTTGTGCTGATTAGATAAATGCATTTATCGTTTAGGTACGCAAAGATAAAAATATACCAAGTAGTATTTACATCAACTGTTGTTATTTACGGGCATAGATAACTCACATTCATCCGATACATGCTCAATTCTAAGAAATCTGATGCACCATAGCTTTGCAATCTGAGATGCATCTCAAGATGGAAGTCATAAGTAGATATGTAGTTCTCTGTGGTTCTACCTAGCAGATGTTCGTGTCTTCACCAAGCTTACCTATATAGATTACATATTATATAGTATTACACAGTAGCTCCGCCCTGCGGTGTGCCCGCGATTTTCCTGCATTCTTTTTTGGATAAACTTATCCTATTTCCTATACCTGAGATCAATTTAACCCTTTAGTCGCATGTAAATGTAATACGAGTAAGAAACAGAGTCATAATAAGGTAAATATTTATGTAAATATGTTATACTTTCGGATTTGTACCAATAACAAAATTTTAGATTTTTGGTGTGAAGTGTGTTAACAATCAAGACTGGCCACGGTTTCTCGTGACTAAATCTTTTTGAATACTAAGTACTTCAAGTTTTTTCTTCGTGGATTTCGTCATACAATTTCCGGATCTCCGCCAGCGAAGCGTGCCTCGTAGCTATCCTATTTTATTTATTTATATTTTTTTCCACACATTTGCTGCCAGTGTGATACCAATCAAGTTATCCAAACGCTCGTAAATCCAAACACGAACGCGCCGTGGCCATTTCTGGATAATGGAGCCCGAAATAGTCTTCCGTCACTCGCGCATGAGGTTACTCGAATACTCGGTACTTCGGCACGTTCAATAATTATGGCCTGCATGTAGTGTGAGACAGAAAGGAAGCTAATACGTGACTGTAAATTGTGTGGTTAGAGGGCATTGTAAAGCCAAGGCGAGTGGCGCCTACAAGAACTCTTCACTGTACGTTACCGCACAAATGCTAGACTATAATCGCAAAACTAGGTACTTCACTGCGATCAACTCTGTAGAGTCGAGTGAGGAAGTCGTCATATATACATAGTGCATACTTATAATATATCGTATTTTTATATTATCAATTTTTTATCGCATAAGTCCGCGGTTTACTACCAAATTGATATCCTCCTGTGAAAAAATATTTCTTCATTAAGCCATTTCTACACAACATTTGGTGCTTTTGTAACCTTCAATACATCTATATCCGATTCTCATACCAGCAATAGTTGACCCGTGACGCTTTACTTATTCCAGAAACACAGCTAAACACTGAAACACTTGAGAGTGATTCAATGATTCTAGGATACAGAAAGAAGAAGAATGCTCCAAGACTGGGCAAATGGTCTACCTCAGAATAGATGAAATACACGACATACAAACATGTGCTACATATGAAAACTAACGTGGTTTTGATACCTTTTTTTAAATAAAACGGGAATACTCACGTTAAATTGAGTCGGTTATTTCGACTATAGAGCAAGGCAAGACGAGGTTGTGCGCGTGTCACGCTTAGCATTCCCTGATAAAGGTTACCGAATGTGATCGAAACTATAGTCGGAATAACCGACTCAATTTAACGTGAGTATTCCCGTTTTATTAAAACAAAATGTGCTGCCTATATGATTTCCTGTTTTGAATTTTAGGCTTACTTGCACAGGTTGTAGCGTAATGAATGGATAACCCGTTACCTGCAAGCGGGGAACACTACGACAGTTGAGTTTTTGGTAGTTTTAGATACAAATGTAATTGAAAAAGATTTTAGTAAATGTTCAATAACTCGAAAATCGTGAGACTTTTAGTAAATACTAATTTAAATTTTCTGAACAGTCATGATATCCCCCACCCGCAGGTAAAGGGTTACCCATTAATTACGCCACAGCCACAACCTGTATAATACAACTTTTAGATACGTGCCTTACAAATTGATGAGCCTATTGACTGATATTTTATGTCAAATGGATTCTCAAGCTAGTAGAGGTACCTACGCAAGTAAATGTTTCTGTCACCTTGTTCATAGAATACTCATCGGGCAATTCTACGAATGTAGGATTCCATACTGCATTCTCTCTGCCAATCGCCAATCAAAGTGGAATTAGATTTGTAAAAAAATATTATAGGTTAGTTATCATACTAAAAACAATAATGTAACAATACATCCTAACTAATATTATAAATGCGAAAGTAACTCTGTCTCTCTGTCTGGGTGTTGTCACGGGTAAACGGATCGACCTGATTTTTTGCATAGAGGGTCGGAGATGGACATAGGCCACTTTTTTTTTTTGGTCCACGCGAACATAGTCGCGGGTAACAGCTAGTACTATGTATAGTTTTTGATTGGCTCTAAGGAAAAACTAAGCTCATTTTCTGTTTCGTTTTAAATATAGCGAAATGGCCCAGTTTCGCTATTATTTTTATTTCCATTGTCAATATCAAGTTTTTTTTCTTGTAAAACTTACTACTGAATCTTTATCTGAGTAGTCTTAGTCACCGTCACTGGCCGTGTTTACAAATTGGTATGATGTCATTGTCATTCGCAATATCGTTGAAATTTAACGTCTTTCATATCTTGTTGAATTGAACTTTAATATGTAGGTCATCTAGGACTCGTAGAAAATAATAATAGTGAGCTTATTCTCAGGCAGGATTTAATTTCTTTACCTGTCACTATCATTGAGATGGGCATTGGTCTTAGAACTGACGGGAATGGAAACAATGCCAACATGATTATAACGAACCCGCACAATGAATGCAAATAAAGCAGATGTTTATAGAGAAAACAAGTATTAGGTATATTAAAAGAAAAACAAAAAACTCGACTGCAAAAATTTTGCTTATAACACTTCGGCCATAAAGAGGAATCTAACGACACCTCACTCGTCAAGATCACTCAAGACGTAAGGCTAAAGGAAGTAATATAGGAACACACAAACATTCACACTTACATGCATACTTTACTTAACTTATTATGTAAGTAAGTATGTCTATTTTTTCTGTTTGTGTTTACATAATCCTTTATAGGAGCACACCCCGTCCCTTACCTCTTCCTTATAAATCTTTGGCTAAGGTTGCCTTGAAGAGATCGCTTTAAGCGATAAGGCCGCCAATTGTTACACTAGTTTTAAGTAGAATTTTGTATTATGTATGTAATTTCTGGTGTGAACAATAAAGATTTATCTATCTATCTATCTACATACAATCCGAAAACAGTACCCTACTTCTTGGGCAGTCAGGTAAAACCTAAACGTCTCGGTAGCCAACCAAACATTAATATTCATAGTAATTGAATACTTCATTATGCTAACAACTTCTCTGTTTTGACACGCATCATGCAGACATGCACAATTCACGTGGTTCGATAAAGGCTGGGCTGATAATAGAGTCTTAAAAGGTCGGCAACTTATCTGTGTTGCCCCCGGTGTTACAGGTATGCACAAGCGACGTTGACCGCTTACCATTAGGCGGTCCGTCTGCTTGTTTGCCACCAATGTACAATGTAAAAAAAACTAGATATGGTGTGATGCCCAAATCTTACTATGTCATTGTAGTAAGTAATTCGACCTAATAATAAATATTATTCTATTCTAATGGCATTAACAAAAAAAAAAGGTTGTAATATCATTGGGCTACTAGGTAATCCCATTATTCACTGCCTCGCGTGAGCCTGTAATTACTTTAATCTCCCCCTTTTAAATAAATTGGTAGAAAGGGACAGAATATAACATCGCGGAGGGAGTTGAACTCTCCAGCGGACTACGTTATAACTTGGATAGTAGGTATTATAGATTCATATAGCTTTCCGGTACTGGCTCTCCTTTGCTTCGCGGTATATGTATTGGCGCTCTGAGTGGGAGGCCTATGTTCAGCAGTGGACGTCTTATGGCTGATGATGATGATGGTGATAGGTACGAAACTAACAGAAAATGGCTGTCCATTCATAATTTATGCAAGCGAGGTTAAAAAGCGACATATTATAGCCTAGTCTAACACGGTTTTAACAATGCTGTGACTTGTGAGCTGAAACCACGTAAAAAGTTTACTACTTCGTTTGAAGTTGCTATAAAAAGTCCTTACTACCAATATCGTACAAAACCGTTATTCCCCCCGGAAAACGCTTTATCTACAAAAGCTCGAGTTTTGTTTGTTACTCTATACACAATTTTGTTGCATGGCTTGGTATAATTAGGCAGGCCTTGAAAGGTTCTTTCACCTCTGGGTCACCCCAAAGCAGACTACATTATTAATTGTAAACACCTAAAAAGTTCTGAAATTGTTCGTATAGCAGGTAATAAGATATCAATCAAGGCAATTCGGAATAGTCCTATCTGCTACAATGGCGATACGTGCTCGATATTAATTACAGATGCATCGTAAAACTACAGTAAAAAGGTAATGACTATACCGTTTCAGGCAACGCAAATTAACCTAGTAGTTCGTGCCGAACTGAGACCTCGCGAACCCTATATCTTCACAACCCCTGGACCGATTCTGCTCATATTCGAACTTAACTTAACGAAATTGTATTGAAATGAACTACTTGCCTACAAAATTTCATGAAGATCGGATCAACGGTTCGCAAGTTATCATCGGACAAATATACACACAAACATACATACATACATACATACAAAGGCCGATTTGTCCCAGTAAACTCTGAGACCTTCGCTTCGATCGGTCAATAATGACCTAACACAGCAAATAGTTGCAGATAAATTCCAAATCTTGGCCCCTAATTAGCTGTATATTGATGTGTTTTATTTTTGTTCCAGATCCGGGCAAAGCCCGCCGCATCGCGGCGCTACGAGTTTTTGTTTTTTGTTTCAGTAAAGATTTTCTCTTGAGTTGCTAGTGACCAACCTAGTGATCAGTGAAGTGACAAAGTTACTGTGAATATGGCATTAACCGGATTTACCGCCCTCGTGGTACTGGCTGCTCTAGGTAAGAAGCGTTTGTTTATCTCTTTGTAAGCGTTAGGAGGATTTTACTTGTTTTTTTTTTTAGGACAATTCAATATACAGGCAAAAATTTTATTATCTTTGTCAAGGAACTTGAGAGCAAGAGACCGATCGTAGTTCTCTCTTGCTTGCACGACCACTATTTTTAATGATATAATACTACTGAGAGCGATATTGCAATTTTTTTTATGCAATTTTTTCTGTGTTCTAATATATAGGATGTCTCAAACGAATTCTTATGACGATGATGATCCAAAGGTTTTCATGTATTTGAATGAACGAAAAGAGGTTTTATCTAACTAACACTGGTTAAATATTCTAATAACTAAAAAGTTGCAAAAACATTGAATTGAATATCACGTTCATCATCATCATCATCAGCCATGAGACGTCCACTGCTGAACATAGGCCCTCCCCTTAGAGCGCCACACCGATCGACAACGGGCCACTTGCATCCACCGGTTGCCCACTGAATATCACCGATATCACGCTCAGTAATTTTATATAAATAAAAAATATTGATTGTGCGCGCGAGAACGCGTATTATGTTAATTTCTTATATGAAAATTATACGCTTGAACCACGTTTGAATATACGCGCGCTTTCAGGGACTATTTTCGTTTTGTTCACATTTCCGCCAAGAATGAACCGTTACGTACTTGGAGGACGGAACGACCGCATCGAATTTCACATTTCTAACATGGTGTGTTCTTTGGCCCTTCTGACCTTTAGCCGCAGTTTCCTTTCTCATCTGGGCTTGATAAGTTGGTACTTTTAATGCAAATTCATGGAATCTTTCCGATCCCTAACAAAAGGTACAATATCACATCGAAAGTGGTTATGAGGTTTAGAGCATCGATTTTTATTTTGATTTGTTGTTTGTTGTGTTAATTGAATATATACCCAATGTAGAGTTCACTAAAAGGGCTGACTTGGGCGGAGGGTGAAGGGCGCCCTCGTGACGATAACGGGTCGATACAGGCAGCGGCCGGGCAACGAACTAATATTTGCACGTTCGCGAGTCACGACCCGGCTCTTATCTTTACAACACACACTTTTGAGGTTCATAAATAAAATCGGTGTGATAGCGTCATCCACTTGTTTGTCCGTGAAAAAAACAAACACAAATCTTGTCTAGAAAATTGTGGCTTGGCTTAACTTACCCTCTATTTGTACCCAAACTGACCGAAAGCTCAAAGCTCAAACTTCTATCCAAAGAGTACTTTCCAGATATATGATCTGATATATTTTTCCATATTATATAGGTCTGATAAAGGTTATGCTTGTAGCGTAGCTCGATTAGGAGTTTCTAACCGAGGACTCCGACACGGTCAGTCTTCGGATTGGTGATCAGAGTTATATTTACAACTGAGCGCTACCGTGGGTCGAATGACACGTTAAATTGTAGGTCCCGGTTGTTTATTTAGCAAGTGTGACACTGAGCAAGAGAAAAAATAAACGTGACATTTTGAGAACGTGCGCCGGGAGGGCTTGTTCCATCACAGCTATACAGCAAAGTCGAGGGCCGCGTCAGAGGCCTCCAGGCGGCCGAAATGTGGAGCCACTCGACCTATAAGTATATACGGAAGTGACTGTTCACGTCTTAGTTTTTGGCCTTTCTTCATTATTATTTGGGTTTTTATGGGGGCTACTGAAAATAATTGTTTTTTTTAAAGGAAGTAGATTCGTATCATCATGTTCAGTCTTAGTTGACCCGAACTAATCTTCCGATCGCTCGCCTACATACAAATATTTAGTTTGCCAAAAGTAGATAACGTTAACTGGCTAAAATTAGAGTTCGTATCAACTGTTTGATATTCAATTTTACTTTACATTCGGTAAACTTTTGATCTGAATGTTTGTATAGTTTGTTAGATTTATTTAGGGTACGATTGGATTCGGCATAATTTGTTAACTATTGTGCTTTTAAATGCGTTACCTTTAATGTATTTTAATTTTGCTAAAGCTTTTGTGCTCTTAAATGTGTTCACTATTATTTATTTCAATAAAAATTCAAATCAAATTTCAAATTCAAATCAAATTTTTAAATCTTTTTATTTTGATTCAAATACCTAAAAGTAAAACAAAATGTATCAAAACCACGTCAGTTTTCATAGTAAAAAACAAAATATGCTAAAACGCCAATAAAATTCGCTTCCGAATCCGAACTAATTTAACAATATCCGTAAACTTTTTTTGATGCTCCACTTCCCTGAATTAATTTATCGTGTAAGCTTCGGTCGCTCGTTTTTGGCAATTATACAAAAAAAACTAAACACGATAAAAGAAGAAAAATAGTTTTTAATTGCTTAAACCGAGACCTTTCATAAATGATATTCCGTTTGACCACATTACACAGCTTTAAACATTTTAAGAAAAAAATTGCAGGACTTTATTTGGTCTATGCCAAAGTTGAATGCCGAAGTCTAAAGAATCGGTCGGTTTATAGTTCCTGAGAAAATCGACTGTGTTAGACAGACAGACACCAAAAGGCCTTCAAAATAGTTTATAGCTATACAGTACTAACTTTAAAATGTGTGTGTGTTCATTCAGGTTCAAGTTAATTCATTCACATAGTATTAATTCATGTTAGCGTGATTGTATGTCTGTGTGTATTGTATATTTGTCTGACGATAACTTGCAAACCATTGATCCGATCTTCATGACATTGTGTAGGCAAGTAGTTAATTTTAATACAGTTTCTAAGTTCGAATATGAGCTGAATCAGTCAACGGGTTGTGAAGTTATAGGAGTCGCGAGGTCTCAGTTCGGCGCAAACCACTAGTTTGATATAAACGTAACAAAAACTCCATACGAAATTACGTAATATTATAACTCTATTAATTTATTTATTTGTGTGAAAATAATTAAATACCTGTAATTCCCTACTGACCAGTGACCAGTTACTATACATCTTGTAAATATATAAATGTGTTAAGAGTCCGCATGGGCGAGGTCGCCAGGTTCAGTCTGAGAGCTAGGTTCTGTACAAACACCAGAACGTTGGCCTTTCGACGTGTCTGTCGAAGGTCGCGACCGTGACTCATTGCAATACTCGGCTCGAGTTTTGGTACATCTCTAGACGTTAACTTTTAACTTTGGAGTTCACTTAAAGTCTTTGTATAGACTTGAAATACTCTGTAACAAACTTTCAAATCTATACTAAACAGCGGAATCTGAAAATCTAAACATAATACTTTTATGTAAAATATTCTAATTACATTATCAGAAGACGTCCACTGCTGAACATAGGCCTCCCCCTTAGACCGCCACACCGACCGACAATGTGCCACTTGCATCCACCGGTTATAATTTTTCTAATTAGCTTTGTTAGTAGTTTTAGGATCATTAGAGACCTAAATTATTCATTCAGATATGGAATATCAAAATCTCGATCAAAACCGTCCTAAAAAATCCCACTGAACTTGCAGTGCCTGTCTACTATCAACTCAAGAATGGTATTTGTGACCCACATGCATTATTATCGCGCAGCCTTGATTTGGTTTACATAATAGCTGAACATGTTACGATGTTATAGATTGACAGCAACTGCATCAACTGCATGGCTATAATTGTGGGTATCATCGTCTATTTCTGCGTGTGCTTTTAATATTTTTTAAATATTAAATGTAATGTGGTTTGCTTCGGAATAGTAATGCTAGCAAAGACACTTGATAATGCTTTGGAATAAAAACCTACTATGCTTAGTTACAGTCTGTTTACATGTTCCATAGAATTTTTGAGAGTAACAGAACTTTTCATAGATCACGGTATCACGGTGTCGTTAAATAGATAATCTTAACGAACTGTTGACGAGTCATACACTTTGTTTCCTCATTATCTATAAAAGGCTTTGTCCTGACTGACTGACTGACCTATAGACAACGTACAGCCTAAACCGCTGGAGGTAGAGACTTGAAATGTGGAGGGTATGTTTATTGAGGGGTGTAAACGCACACTAAGAAAAGATTTTTTGAAAATCAATCCCTAAAGGGGTGTTAAAGTTTGTATGAAACTTTTTATTCTCTGGTTCGATTGATACCAAACTTAAGGATAAACGACTTTCATACAAAACTGTCGATGCCTTTTTAGGCGTCCTACTACGATTTTGAACTGGGCATGACTTAACATAGGTCTAATTTGGCCTCTAAGTATCGCAAAGTCGATAATTTAAAATGTTCATGGCTAGGAAATACCATCTTTCAACCCAATAATTACGACAAATTTTACGATTGTAGTGGTGTGTTCTTTACATGCGAATCATGCGATCATGGTGTGCGTGAAATATTGATGTGTGCGTGCGTCTTGCAAAAATCGTGTACACTGGTTGTGCCGCGCGCGCGTCACGCGGTTTACGCGACGTTGCCAGCTTGTCGGTGCGTGTGTGAGCGAGACTAGGTATCCTTGCCTCGCGGCTTAGTCCGCGCGCGGCCTTCGATAATTGCGACGTTGCGAGATTCGGTATCGGTGTGCAGTGCAGTGTTTGATTTGGTTACCTAATCTATCTATACCAATATTATAAAGAGGAAAGATTTGATTGTTTATTTATTTCATTGTTTGTTTGTTTGAATGGGCTCCAAAACTGCTGAACCGATTTGAAAAATTCTTTCGCTGTTGGGAAGCTTCACTATCCCCGGGTGACATAGGTTATATTATATTTTCAAAAAAAATAGGGATCCTTACTAAAACTCCAATAATGTAACCCAAGATGATGTATTTCGCGTGCACTGCGAGAACTATTCATGATGAAAGAATAGTCTATACCAATATAATAAAGAGGAAAGATTTGATTGTTTGTTTGTTTGCATTGAATGGGCTCCGAAACTGCTGAACCGATTTGGGAAATTCTTTCACTGTTGGGAAGCTACACTATCCCTATACTATACTATATTTTATTTAAAAAAAAATTGGGATCCTTACTAAAACTCGAATAATGTAACCCAAGATGTAAAAAAAATACCTAAAATATCCTTTACATCGCGTGCGTTGCGACAACTATTGATGATGATAGAATAATCTATCTATACCAATATTATAAAGAGGAAAGATTTGATTCTTTGTTTGTTTGTTTGTTTGTTTGCATTGAATGGGCTCCGAAACTGCTGAACGGATTTGAAAAATTGTTTCGCTGTTGGGTGGCTTTTCGGCTTTCTTAATATTTTTTTTTTTTTGTTACTTGACGCGGGTGGAGGGGTTTTCGTGTGTGTATTATGGTTTTTATTTCTTTGTTGGGTGCCCGTGCGAAGCCGGGGCGGGCTGCTAGTAACCTAATAATAACGTACATAATTATAATAGAATGCAGCAGACATCATCGTTGCGCTATAGACGCCATCAATATTCTGGCCAAAAAAAGAGCACGAAACGTGTTCGTGCTCGGCTGAAATATTATCATGGCGAAGGTGTTTCGTAAGTGCCTACCTACCTAATTTATAAATAAAAAATATAATTCGAGACTTCTTGCCCATTTTCATGGCGATGGGGGGATTTCTACCCTTCCAACTGCGATTTTCATTTACGGTCATAGATTTTAAGGATCATCATCATCATCATCATCAGCCTGTTTCCTATCGTACCGAGATTTCTTACCCATTTTTCATAGCAATGGGGGAAATTTCTACCCTTCCAACTGCGATTTTCATTTGCGGTCATAGATTTAAAATTCATCATCATCATGATCAGCACGTTTCCTAACGTATCGAGACTTCTTGCCCATTTTCATGGTGATGGGGGGATTTCTACCCGTCAAACTGCGACGTTCATTATCGGTCATAGATTTTAACCATAATCATCATCATCATTAGCCAAATTGCTACCGTATGGAGGTTTCTTACCCGTTTTCATCATGCTCCTCCTTTTTTTTAACTTTACAAGTCGACCTAAACGATCCAGCCATACCCAACTGCAGGACCGCCCCGCGGGCCGCTTGCGGCCCGCGCAGCCTCGCGAAATATATATTTTGAGGACTTTGACATAGGTAACCATTTATACATTTTTAGGGTTCCGTAGTACTACAAGGAACCCTTATAAGTTTGTCATGTCCGTCTGTCTGTCTGTCTGTCCGTCTGTCTGTTTGAATCCTTTACAGCCCGCACCGGCTTCGCACGGGTGTTTGACGAGGGAATGAAAATTATAATGCACACGCAGAACCCTTCTATTTGCGTCAAGTTGCAGAAAAGAAGGAAGTGTAAGGAGAGCCGAAAGGCTGCCCAGCAGCGGGGGGATTTTTCGGGTCGGTTCAGTGGTTTTGGAGCCTATTCAATGCGGGCAAACGGGCAGTCAAAACTTTCCTCTTTATAATATTTATTTTTGGTGTGACTAACTAATAACCTAAATGAAAAAATTCTGAAAAACTTCCTTCTTAGTGAAATAATAGATTTTTTGTAAAAGGTGCCTATATAGGTATAGGAACCTATATAGGTAGGTGGTAAGGTGGTAGATAGAGGTATATGAAAATCTTGGATATTTCATGCTGCGCGATTGAAATATGTACATAATACTAATAATACCTACCTACCTACCAACCAACCAACCAACCAACCTACCTACCTACCTACCTACCTATTAGTTAGTTAGTTAGTTTTGTGTGTGGTGTTTGTTGTGTTGTTTGATAACTTATTCTGTAAAAAAAATAGCACAAAAGGAACAAAAATCTACAAAAACAGTAATTTTCAAATGAGGATTCGATCCGGGGACCTTCGTCTCATTGATACACACTACAAAACGAAGCATAATGAAAATCCGTCCACTCGACCGCTCGGCCAGTTGATCTGATAGTTGGAACGCCGAAAATCGGGTACTCAATTTCGTATTTGCTTGTAACCGTTTTGAATTCGCATGTGATTCGGTCATAGATTTAAAATTCATCATCATCATCATCAGCCTGTTCCATATCGTACCGAGATTTCTTACCCATTACCCACGCCCCGCGGTTTCACCCGCGGTATAAACTCTGTAACGGCTGAACGGATTTGGATGAGATTTGGTATGGAGGCTACCATACCTAAATTTGGCTACCTACATACCAAATTGCATTAGAATCCGTGCAGCTGTTACAGATTTGAACGGGAACAAACACACTTACATACTAACATACCTACTTACATACACACAAACTTTCGCATTTTGGTGTGACTAACTAATAACCCCATATCTAAAATTTGTTGGAATTCAGCATTTCTGAGTATGGGGCTCGGTGCGCGCTCCATCAGTGCTGCCAGGAAAAATAATGCAAAATTTCGGGAAAAAAATTCACCTCAATAATGATGATGAATGCATTTTTATGTATGATCTCGTTGCGCGCACGCTCACTGATCCCGGGAAAAATATTGAAAAAATTCTGAAAAACTTCCTTCTTAGTGAAATAATAGATTTTTTGTAAAAGGTGCCTATATAGGTATGGTACCTATATAGGTAGGTGGTAAGGTGGTTGATAGAGGTATATGAAAATCTTGAATATTTCGTGCTGCGCGATCAAAATATGCACATTATACTAATAATACCTACCTAGCCACCAACCAAGCAACAAACCTACCTACCTACGTACCTACCTATTAGTTAGTTTTGTGTGTTGTGTACACACAAAATAACAAATAACAAACAACAGTACCTACTATGGACTAAATTAATCTAACCCGGGTCTAAAATCCATATTTTTAGTCGCAGAATAATGTCTATCGACGCGGAAAACACAACATTTTTGGGTATTGCATATTTCATTAGGTTCATTTCATTAGGTATTAGGTATGTAAAATTCGAAATTAATTTGAAAAAAAACCGAAAAAAAGTGGAAAATTTGTTCGGAAGGTACCAGACTCGGTGCCTTTAGAACCCCCGATATGGGGTTATTCCAGGGACCCAGTTATTCAATCGTCAAGCAGTAGTGTGCAAAACATCACTGTGTTCCGGATTGAAGGGCAATGTTTCCAGCGTAATTATTGGGCACAGAGATTTAACATCTAATATCTCAGAGTAATGAGCGCAGTGCATTGCCGCGCATGGTTTTGAACTGTTGAGGTTCAAAATTCTGGGTGGCACTGATCTGTTATGAGCAAGCGTGAAGCTTAACATCAGCTGAGTGACTTGCTCGTCTCGTCACCAAATAACAAAAAAAAAAAACTTACATGCTTACACACTTACACACGAACTTTCGCATTTTAAATATTTGTGTGACAATATTAGGTTTATGTAGATATATACTTTTAGAAGTTTCGTTACTAATTTTGAATAAGTTTGTTTGTCAAGAAATCCACAGCAAAAATTAAAATAAATAGTATTCTCGAAATTAAATTATAAAAAATAATACTACCTAATTTTAGGGGTTCGAACCCGGAACCTCACGAGCGCTACCTAATCAAACTGATGACTTCGGCCACCGAGACGATATTCAGAGCAACGAAATTTCGTATTTCCTTGTAACTGTTTTGAATTCGCATGTGTGCGTAATGTTCATGCGTGCATACAGGCGTTGAAGATTATTTGAATTTTCAGTCGAGTGCAGCTATTAATGGGCTCTATTATTTTTGAGATGTGTTTATAACAATAGTAAGAGGTCGCAAAGTGAATTAAAACTGGGGCAGAATACCTCAATTGAGTTTTCAACGACAGCGCCATCTCTTGGCGCCTACCTACCTAGCGGACTCAAACGAAGCACCTTAATATGGATACTCTACAAAAAAATAAAAAGATTCGGGTATCACAGTTTTTTCAAAATCAACTCCTGTTACCATAAAAAAATAAGTTTAAAGTTTTGGTAATAGTATGTTTGTTTCTCCTTAACTTTGTAACGGCTATACATATTTTGATGAAATTTGGTTTCTGGGTAGCTTATGGCATGGATTAATACATAAGCTATTTTTATCCTGGTAAAATATATAGTTTCTGTGTGATAAGTATAATTATTAACCTCCATAGTAACTCAATGGATTATTGTTTCCCAAAAAAACGCGGGCGAAGCCGCGGGCAGGAACTAGTAAATTATAAATGGGAAAGAATAGCAACAAAAATCTATAAATGACTATTCTCAAATACTGTGATACTTGTGGTTCTTGAGCAAAAAGCACAGTTTGTAGAGTACATCCCTCACCAGAAAAGTAATGAACTTCTCTCCTCAAAACACACAAAACACTGGCTTTCTTAAACTTAACAGATTTTTTATGTTCCACGTGTGTTTCCTTGTAGCGGGGAATAATATTTTCTTAACGTACGTTTCAGCGCTAACATATTAACGGCATGAGCCATAATGTTTGTTATTATAACCATTCGGTAGATATTTTAATACCTCGATTACGAAAAATACGATGTTAATGTTACCATAGTAGAAACGTAAACATTAAACACGCCGTTTTGCGTGACTACACAGTCAGGTTTCTTTGCTTGCGGTGCCTATTGTTTTACACCAACGCTATAACGTTCAGCATAAATTAATCAAAGGGTTTCCAGTAATATTCACAGTTTCAATCAAAGAAAGCACGAATATTGTTCGCCCAAAATGAGCATTTCGAACTGTACTTAGACATTTACATAAAATACCGCTTATCATACGGGATACACATTTACACTGCCCCGGTGGCTCAGTTGGTAGTGAAGCTACCTTCTGTGTTTGGGGGCGTGGGTTCGATTCCCATCTAAGACAAACATTCATGTGATGAACTTTTGTGTTTGTTCTATGTCTGGGTGTTAATATCTATATAAGTATGTATTTAAAAAATATATATGTACGTATATCAGTCTCTGGCAGCCATATTACAAGCTTTGCTTAGTTTGGGGTCAGATGACCGTGTGTGCAACAATGTCCCAGATATTTATTTATTTTACGTAGGAGCAACTATCTTTGTAGTCCCAGAAACAGAGCATTACGCAACTCATCATAAAGCTTTTGCAATATATGATTTTATTTTCAAACTATCCTTGGAATATCTCGTGATTTTGGTATTAAATAAGTGTCCCCGAACAAATCGAACCTATATATTAATTTGCGTTTGAATATTCTATTTATTTAACAATATTAGATTAAACAATTGAACCGAAGGAGGACTAATCCCCGAATTAAATCGACCTCGGTATCTGTGGCATGCGGCTACGCATTCCGCCCACTGTTTACAAGCAACGCGACATAGTCTGTTGTATCTTATGCAACACCTATGTACATAGATAGCGGAAACCACAGCTGCACTATGACACCGGTAGACCACAATGCGTAGGTGCATACTAGTAACATTGGACACCGAGCAAGTAGAGGTGTCAGTAACTCTACATGAAATTTATTCTTTACTTATGCATCGGCTGAATATAACTAAACATGCTACTTAGTTAGTTGATAAAAACAATTAAAAATGGAACATATAAAAAGTGGTAGCTCCGCAACACATAACTGATGGGAAGAAAGGTTCTTGAGTGGCGACCACGATCCGGAAGACGCAGCGTAGGCAGGCCTCGCACTAGGTGAAAGTCGCGGGCAACCGATGAATGCAAGTGGCACGTTGTCGGTCGGTGTGGCGCTCTAAGGGGGAGGCCTATGTCCAGCAGTGGACGTCTTCTGGCTGCTGATGATGCCAAAGATTCAAATCTATATTTTTTTGCACCGGAAGATGGTTTTTACGTTATGGTACCTTTTAATTCATTTTTCTCTCTGGTACCGATTGCAATTACTTACTAATGCTTACTAAATTATCTCTACCAGGCACAAACCAACGCATAATACATTTGTCAATTATTGTGAAATCATAAAATTGGTCTTATTTATTATTGTGTAGGCGCAACGCTTGAGAAATAGTTACGAAATATCCGACGGAAGAAGAATGTGAATATTGAAATTGAATCAGCATTTAGCCATTATCATGATTTAAGTATGTATTTGAAATTAATTAACAGAAGATTAAAAAGTATGTCCTCAGATATGGAAGAGTAGCATATTTATGATGTACAACTTAAAAAACAGACAATTAAAGAAAACTTAAAAATAATTTTAATTTAGTTTAGTTTAATAAAAATTAAACTAAACTAAAAGACCATTAGTGGAGGGAAAGGTCTCCAAAATGCTGGCGGCATTCCCAAGTTGAATGGCAATGCTCAATTTCTGTGCGAAATAAATTAAATTAAATAAATAAATAAGAAATATTAAATTAAATTAGATATTAAATTTACGGAAATTTTGCAAAGTAGGACAAGCTTTGTTGCTCTACAACCATTCAGTTATAAACTCTGCATCATAAAAATGTTTCAGATACATACCCGAAATTCAGAGCACTCGAACTTATCCCAGTGTGGCAAGATGTTGTGAAACAAAGATAAGGATAGAATTAGAATGATGATAATAACTGGTAGCTGGAGAGGCAGGAATTCTGGCGGGTGAACGACCCCGCTTTATGGCACGAAACAATGAAGTCATAACTTCTCACCAAGCCATCAAATCTAATGCGGATGGGTTAATTGTGTATAGGTATAAACAAACTGGGAGTATTTTTTAAGCAGTAAAATGTAACAGCTTAAGTAATCGAGTGACGTACAAAGCCCTGCAAAACTCTTGCATCTATATTATTAATGCAAGAGTATTCCAACAAAGTGTTTTAGCATGTTCGAACTAAGATAGATATATATATCATCACTCATCTTTATACTACATTTATATACATATATTTCTTAAAATAAGTACAAATATGTTACTTTTGTACTTGTTCGTTTTTAAGCCTCTTTATTTTCTTTTAAATTTTTGTAATGTTGTGTGAACAATAAAAAATTTGTATATACAGGGCCTATAATAATAAAATTATAACTATGTATATGTAATCTATTTACATATATATAGTTTGTATTAATTGTGTGTATTTTATGTAGGTAGTAGGTTTATGTATATATATATATATATATATATATATATAATAAGTTAAAAACTACGGTCGGTGGTGTAGATACATAATAATAACATGAAATATATATATATATATATATATATATAAAATAACATGAGTAATATATATATATTTTTCATGTTATTATTATGTATCTACACCACCGACCGTAGTTTTTAACACGTAATTCTGTCCATCCAAAGGTTGTCTGGAAGAAATCGCTTTAGGCGATAAGGCCGCCCATTATACTACCGTATTTAAAATATTATTGTTCATTAATTTTTAAGTTTGTCTTTTTGGTGTATAATAAAGCTATACTGTATTGTATTGTATATAAGATTCCAACTTCCCGTACTGCGCTAGGTCATATACAAGTTCCTTTTTTAGTTTACCTTCACAAGATAATTTTTGAACTGGTAATGATTTTGTAATAACTAATTATTCAAATAGAATGCCACGTAAGATATCCGTTAACACCCGTTACGGAGACCGTTGATTGTTTTCTAAATTAGGAATTCAATTCAAAGCAACATGTGACGCGCTTCACCGTTGGCATTTTGGAATTCTTACCATGAACTCGGAGACTTGACAATTTGTCCGTGGAATGCTCTGTTAAAAATTAGTTGGAAAAATTCATGAGTAACGGAGTAAAGACGAAGAAGTAACAAGATATATTCAAATATTATATACAAAGCCCGTACTATAAATAATATTTATTATTATTTTTCTTTTCAATGTCACTTTAGACAAATATCGTTAAATTTGATTTGACTCGCTTGATTCTTTATATGGGCTGTTTTTAAAATCCATTCATAAAAAAAGATTCTAAACCTTGGAGCAGTTCAGCTGCAATCGTGTTTCAAAGCAGGTACACTTTAATTAACACGACTTGCTCCTTTTGAATCGTCATGATTCTATTGTGTGCTAATATTGGTCTGTTACAAAATATTAACTATTTTAACAAACAATCAATAGGTGTTATAAAACATTGATTACTACCAAGTTACCAGCTATTTGCTTTTCGGTGTCATAGTAGGAGTCCCTCAGTCCGTCACACAGACACCACATCTTACTATGTAGAGGAATGTCATTTTATCTCGAAACATCAACGAGAACAAAAAATATGTACACAGATGACGTTTTGGTTTTTTGCACCCTTCAGCAATTTTCTACTTTTTAGTTTGTTACTAAAAATATTAAAAAAAAAAAAAAAAATGTTTTAATAGTTTTAGTATTATCATGGTATTACTAGTATTATAGACGTCAGCGGGATAGCCTAACTATTATCTTTTTATCACTATGTCTTTAATGTCAGAGAAGGTGCATAAAATGAATACTAACCAACTATGGCACTAAAGTTAGCCACTAGCATGTGCGAAGAGAGAGAGAGAGAGACCAAAGTTAAGTTAAACAAAAAGTAGAGTGAACGAAAGGCACGACATTGACCTATTGCTAAAATCGAGCTGATAAATAGTATTTGTACACAGACACTATCAGCTGTTGCTCTATCTGTTATCACCTTTATCAGTGGACATGTGTCTAATATTCTGATATAGCCAAATTGTACCTATTAGAGTTAAATTAAATTGTTTAAATTGGCGCATGTAAAACTTGAAGGCCTTTACGATTATAAACTCTTACTAATTCCTTAAAAACTAGCTTAGCAATCTTATAAATATTTACGACGCCGGTCACAGTTATAAGAAATCTATTTTTATATAATACTAGCTTCTGGCCGCTGCTTCGCCCGCGTTTTTCTGATAAACAATAATAAAGAAACTATATATTTTACCGGAATAAAAAGTAGCTTATGTGTTAATCCACACCATAAGCTACCACGAAACCAAATTTTATCTAAATAAGTACATCCGTTACTAAGTTAAGAAAAATCAAACATACGTTCACCAAACCTTTAAATTATTTTTTTGATACTAACGGAAGCTGATTTTCAAAAAACTGTATAACCCGACCTTTTTATTTTTCCTGTAGAGTATCCATACCAAATTTGGTATCAATTGAACCAAAGGATAAAAAGTTTAACACCCTATTTCACCCCCTTAGGGGTTGATTTTCGAAAAATCCTTTCTTAGTGTGCGTTTACACCCCTCAATAAACATACCCTCCAAATTTCAAGTCTCTACGTCCAGCGGTTTAGGCTGTACGTTGGCTATAGGTCAGTCAGTCAGTCAGGACTAAGCCTTTTATAGGTATAGATGTTATATTTTCCCGAATATAAGCTATGTACCTCCATACCAAATTTCATCCAAATCCGTTCAGCCGTTACAGAGTTGAACTAGAACTGACACACTTACCTATATACTTAGGTTCAAACTTTCGCATTTATAATATTAGTATGATTATAACACATTAAAAAGTCTTGAGCAAATTTAATAAACTGCACCAAAGAAAACTAAATTGTATCGAGGAAAACTAGCAGCAGACCATTCAGCTATGAAATAAAGAGAATTATTGAAATTCAAAAAAAAATTGCATTATGCTTTAGGCCAAACAATAAATATAATCATCATCATCATCAGCCATAAGACGTCCACTGCTGAACTTAGGCCTCCCCCTTAGAGCGCCACACCGACCGACAACGGGCCTCTTGCATCCACCGGTTGCCCGTGTCTTTCAGAATGTCGTCGGTCCAACTAGTGGGAGGCCTACCTACGCTGCGTTAACAATAAATATGTTGAGGAGTAAAATTAGAGTGCATAGAAATCTTGAAGCAAGTGGCATGATAAATAAATCTTTTTGCTTAGGTCCATCAGTTCGATCAGGTTGGTATCGCATCTGTCACCCAGCCGACCAATCAGGAGCGTGCGCCGGCGCACATCTGTCGCGCACGCTGCACGCCCTCGAGTTTTTGTTCCTTTTGTTGCTATTTTTTGTACGCGCTGCCGTTGAGTAGCTGATTCGAAGGAAGCTTTTTAATTTTCGGGCGTTTATTTAAGTAGTCTGGCATATCACCGTTAAAATATTTTACTAGGATTGTTTTATTTTTAATCATTCAGTGATCCTTTGGTATGCGTAGTAAATGTGGTAATAACTATGAAATAAGAATGACCTTTTGTATTTTTATTTTGTCTACTACGGAAATTCTTTTATGAAAGGTACTTTTGCAATTATCTATTAAAATAATCTAAATCATTCCTACTTCACACTAAGTAAAATCTTTGACTACATTCATGACTGTATTTAGTAAGATCAGTAACCATAAATAGGTACTTTATGATTCATGTTGACCTGACTTTACGCCTTGTAATGCATGCTAGTTGATTATTCATGCGTGTTCTCTGGCTTGTCATCTCCATCTACACCTGCGAGACTGCACGTCACGGATCTAAGCAATAGGTCTACGCTCAGTTCGTTGTAATTGCACCGGAAACCGAAACGACACGCTTAGCAGCAGGCCTATTAATACCAGCGTATTGAGGTCACTAATCAATTAGTGGTAGCGGGTGTCATATTATGCGCTTCATTTCGTGCCCAAACCTAGTATGTACAAGAGCGGACGTTTGAAATAATAACAGATGCAAGTATTTTTATATCAAATGGTTTTGATAAAAAGCTGCAACAAAAAAAAACTGTCATTCAAAGCTTGAAAAGTTGGAGTAACTTGCTGGATAAACCTCGTGTCGCTTTGATCAAACAAACCATTAAGAAACGGGAACCACCACTCGTGAAACAAAGAACGTGTGTTTTCGCACTAGTAGCGCTCAGCTCGGCACGTCGCTCGCCGGTCGTTAGCCGCGAGGTCGCACTTGCTCCATATTATTTTTCCGAGCTTCATTACAAACTGGGTCGAGAGCTCGTAAGCCGACGCGCAAAGGGTTGCGGGACTTACGCGAGCTGCAAGTCTACTCGTGCTGCGCTCGAGTGACAAAAACTACACCTCCGAGCTTTTCAATTCAAAGGCTTAAATTTCTATTGGATTAAGATTTCAAAAATTTTAGAGGTTACAATAACAGCGTAGCACTGTAGTATAGCAATATACACTATGCAGCAATATGCACTTTACTGTTGTCAAGTAGTTATTAGCGCAAACTTTACTGTGCTGACTACTGCAAACAAACTAACCCCAACCTTTGTATGGCGAAGAGCCACACCCATCAAGCCTTATGCCCATACATGTGCCCTTAATCCTTACAATATTTTATTTTTGTCTTCAGGGTCAGTGCTATGCGAGGACGAGACTATCGGCCCGATATTTATGAAAGAACCCCCGAACCGAGTGGACTTTAGCAATACGACAGGCGCTACAGTTGAATGTGCGGCACGAGGATCCCCCGCTCCCGACGTCATCTGGGTGCGATCTGATGGAACCGCTGTTGGCGACGTCCCTGGACTACGACAGGTGAGTTTCGTTAAAAACTGGACCTGGAGGTCACAGAAATTGCTTCCCTCTTATTTTGGGTACGTGGCAACTTGTTTCATGCGCTCAGAAAAAGTCCTAAAGGGAATTGATGAACTTGTACAATTCAATGCGTCACGTCAATGCGAACACTTCTAGAGCCGCCGCCGCAGACACGTGGTCCGCGAGTTGTAAAAACGTATGTTTAAAAACAAATAATCTGGACCTAAAACTTAACTGGCTATCCGAAACACGGTAGCGCTCATTCGTAAATGCCACTCACCGTCACCCATCTGAATACTACCCGGATGACCCGGATCGTCCGCTAAAAATCACGGATCTTTTGAATAAAGGTAGTTCAGAACTTCAGACACGCCACGAGCCCTATTTTCTAAAACAGACGATAAATACTCCCAGAAGAGTTGTCTCACAGTGCGTTTATTTCAGGTGCAAGCGAACGGAAACCTACTGTTCCCACCGTTCCGCGCCGAGGACTACCGGCAGGAGGTGCACGCCCAGGTGTACGCCTGCTTGGCCAGAAACGGTGTCGGTACCATCCATTCCCGGGACGTTAATGTCAGAGCCGGTAAGTTAAGCAAACATTTTGTGTTTTGATTTGAATCTTTTGTCAGAATTTTGGAAGCGAGCTGATTCTCAGCCAATAGAAATTATTTCAGTCACTTAACACTCTCATTGAGATGGATGTAAGAGTTATGAGGGCAAAAACAATATCGATTGTTCTGAAGGCAGGGTACAGGTGTTACACCGATTTATTAGTAGTTCTGCGAACAGTAGACCTCGCGAGCACAATTTTTTTTTTGCATAATCGTAATTCTACAATTTCATATAACTTTTTAGTCGACCGCGATTTTTGATTGGTAGGATATTTCCGCCCAAAAGGGGAAGTTTGCCGCTGCCGATTTTGATAAAACTCGGCATACACTTTCGGTACTTAATTCTTAACAAGAAAATCGAATATGAGCAAAATCGGTCAAGTGCTTGTCAAGATATAAGGCAACCTCTTCACAGATTTTGTTCATATTTAAAATTCTTTGTTTAGAATCGAGTACTGAATGTTTATCCCAAATATTATCAAAATCAGACGGGAAATGGCGTTGCAGCAAACTTCCCCTCTTTTTGGGGGAAATACCCCTCCAATCAACGGTGGGAACAGTAGGTTTCCGTTCGCTTGCACCTGAAATAAACGACAAAAAAATAATGTTCAAAATTGTAGAATCAGTATACCAAGTTTCGTCAAGATTGGTTGCAAAATACAACCTGTACGCGATTACCAACATACGGATACCGTACATGAGAATCGTTTTTCTGGAAAAAAAAATCTACAAAGCTTAGTACAGAATACAGACACATTGTAAATATTTATTATTCAATCTATCCGAATGCTTTAATATCGTTTATCCGTGTAGCTGATTGTCAATTTGCCATTCAATCAGCAACAAGGTATCTAGCGTTACTCGCGTGTAGCCATGGTCCGTTTGCCGACCATCCACTCGACTTTGCAATGATCTGATGCATCCTATTGTGCGACAACAAACTCTTGTTAACGCAAAATTATAGTATTTATTCGATAGCAAATGCAAACAAAACTTAATCTAAGTTCACACATTAAATATTTATTTACGTTATATCGGAATATCTTTGAAGTAATCAATTGATGTGAACTTAGATTTAGAAAACTTAGACAAACACAAAGGACAGTAAAGCAAAAACTCAATATAGTATGAATATTATACATATATATATTAATAATATTATAATTATATATAATTATTATAAATTTTAATGTCAAATCTCAAGCACCAAAACATCTAAATCTCCGTCTACGACCATTAGGAACGTATCAAGATAAACATGTCATCTCACGAGGCGATAATTTATTCATTCAGTGTTCCTTCTGTTGACTTATGACTTACGATCGTTTGTTACTTGATATGGTCTGCTGGCAAACGTCGCAGCACCGTTATCAAACATATCGTAAGCTTTATAAATAAAAAATAAAAAAAACGTATAAAAAAACTTCTCGTCATAACACGGTTTCTTATAATTTATGGCTGTAATCCTACGGAAGCTTATGCTTCTTTCATACTCTATTGAAGCTTTTTTAACTGCCTTGTCGACATGAATAAAACGGCTGATTGACCATCATAGCATAGGGCGCTGCCCTTTATGAGCCGGGGCCAAGTAAGGTCAATTAAATCAAGCTACTTACAGCAGTAACTTATAAACCATTTAGATACTTCATTGAGATTATTTATTAGACTGGAAAACTTATGACTGCATTTAGCGTTTTATGGCTTACAATCAGAAATTCTTGCTTTGTTATTCTTTGCGATATTTAAAACGAAGCTCTCCAAATGTCAATAACCAAATTATTTTTTTTACGTTTCATGACAATGAATTTAGACTGAAAGAGCTTTGTTTTAAAGTTGTTCAATATGAACTTTATATGAACTTACCTAATGTTTTTTTCTTTCGTGTACCTTTTCAGATATAATTGTAGATTATTAAAAGGTTCTCAAAAAGTAATATTGACCCTTGTAAACAAGTCGAAAAATAATCATCTTGTCTGTTTTATCAATAAGTGGTCGCCCAGCAATACGACACCGACGTGAACAAGGAGTACGTCATTAGGGGCAACAGCATCTTGTTGAAGTGTCAGGTTCCGTCGTTTGTCGCCGATTTCGTTCAAGTCGTGTCTTGGCATACCGATGACGAAGATTTCCTTCTCGGCGAGGACTATGGTTAATCCCAACATGAATGTAGACGCCACAACTCCTTATCCTTTCTCCTGTATGATGATACAGTTTGCAATCTCCACAGTGGTACAGCAACAATACGATACTGAAGTAAACAACGAATACGTGATTCGCGGTAACTCCGCCATCCTCAAATGCTCTATTCCGTCATTCGTTGCGGATTTCGTGACGGTCATATCCTGGCACGACGAATCTGGCAACTCTATTATTCTTGGCGAAATCAAGGATGGAGATGGTACCACTCCTATTTATAGCTATTATTATCTCCAACACTCACTTCCCTATCCTGTACCGTACTTTATGTAAATGCTGTATGTAAAATATAGACATTTTCCAGTTGTAACACAATACTACGAAGCTGAAGTAGTCTCAGAGTATGTCATCCGAGGCAACGCAGCTTTACTCAAATGCAATATACCTTCTTTCGTCGCGGACTTTGTCAAGGTCGAAGCATGGGTAGATTCAGAACGCGGCGAATATTTACATACCAACGATACCGGTATTTCTGTTTAAAATAATCACAAGAAAATACCTCTCGTTCCCATTCTCCTTTCCTCTTACCAAGGTGTTGAAAGACATCCGTGTCTGATTTCAGTTGTAAATCAATTCTATGAAGCCGAAATTCTTACGGAATATGTTATCCGGGGGAACGCCGCTGTTTTGAAATGCTCAATACCTTCTTTCGTCGCGGATTTTGTAAAGGTAGAGGCGTGGATAGACGAAGAAGGAACAGTAATTACTCATGCAGATAATCTCGGTACTAATAGCCGCGCTAAACATAATGTCCACTTCCCGTACCCGCTAAAAGCCTGTCCCCACACGTCGAACCTGCTATTCCCGCCTAAGTACCTAATTGTTATTCTTCAGTTGTATCGCAGTATTACGAGACCGAAGCCGAAAACGAATACGTAATTAGAGGGAACGCTGCCATTGTCCGTTGCAAGATTCCATCTTTTGTTAGTGACTTCGTTTATGTGGAAGCCTGGATAATGGAAGATGGAGAAATCCTCACGATAAATAATACAAACATCGTTAAGGGTACCCTTTTATTGATCTCAAGAAGCATTCACTATCCTATCCCGTCTTGCCTAATTTGTTTTTTTTATTAAATGTTAATTGCTTTTCGTGTATAGTGGTGTCGCAGCCTTTTGAAGCCGAAGCTGACAACGAGTACGTAATTCGTGGCAACGCAGCTATCATGAAATGTGAAGTTCCCAGTTTCGTGTCGGATTTTGTATACGTTGAAATGTGGATGGATAGCGAAGGCGGCACGTACTACCCTGGCCATAGCGAGGGTAATAAAGTAGACTGTGTCTATTGCCCGTGATCCTAATTCCTTTGTGTCGTGTTTTCTGTCGTAGCGGTCCTCCAAGAGTACGAAGCTAGAGTCAACGACGAGTTTGTCTTACGAGGAAATACTGCTATCATTAAGTGCATCGTGCCGTCATTTGTTGCCGATTTTGTTCATGTGATGGCATGGATTGTAGATAATGACACAATTTCTGCGGAAGAAAATAAAAATACTGACACCGGTAGTAATAAATTAGACGCCAGCGACGAAAATCCCACTTTTCCTTAGTCCTGTTTTGTCGGTATTATTTTATTTGATTCATATTACGGTTCTGCAGTGGTACATCAGAATTACGAACCCCGTGTTACTGATGAAGACGTTCTTCGCGGCAATTCAGTCATTATTAAATGTTCGATCCCATCGTTTGTGGCGGATTACGTACATGTCGTGGAATGGGTGGCCAATGAAGAAGGCTCCCTCGCCACGCTTTCGTTCAACGGCTCCGGGGACAATTACGGTAATCGAGACTACCGCGTGACCCCAATTGTTCCTATCCGCACTCCGAATCCCCGAGTTCAATTGAACAGTCGTTCTCGTATCCACACGAATTCAATGTCGTTCTAACCTCATATTCCAGCTGTTAATCAATTTTACGAGTCGCAAGTTTACGATATCTACGTCATAAGAGGCAATGCAGCTGTATTCAAATGCCATATTCCATCCTTTGTAAGCGATCATGTACAAGTAGTATCTTGGCACGATACCGAAGGCGGAGAATACGCACTTAATGACAATTACGGTACAGTTCAAATGTGTCTGTAATATACATAATACGTCCTCTTGTCCCATCCTTCTGCACTGAAATAAAAAAAAAAAACTACGTTTATTTTTCGTTTCTAGTTGTATCGCAGGCGTACACTGTCAACTTAGTCGAAGAAAACGTGTTACGTGGAAATGCTGTAATAATGAAATGTCTTATTCCGAGTTTCGTAACCGAATATGTCACTGTAGCATCTTGGATTATTTCCGAAGGAGATGATGAGACTGAAATCAAAATTGATGATGCTGTAAACAATGAGGGTATATTATATTTACGAAAATGAAAAAAAAACCTCCTTCCATACCATTTTTGCGTTTCTGCGTCTTGTAGGATTTGTAAGCGATATCATATTCCAATAAACCTATCCTGTCTCCTTGCAGTGGTGTCGCAAGCTTACACCGTCAATATATTGGAAGAAAGCGTCTTGCGTGGAAACGCCGTAGTACTCAAATGTCATATCTCAACTTTTGTTACTGAATACGTTAGCGTCTCGTCTTGGATTATTTCTGAGGGAGAATCGGATGAGGTGGAGATTAAGGCAGACTCAAGTGACATGGGTACTTTGGAAATTAAATCAGAATATCCCCTTTCCCTCTCCTTTCATTCAAAAATAACAATATGTTCACTTCTATCTAGCTTAGGTTTCTATATTGGCATTACAGTGGTGTCTCAAGCTTATTCAGTCAATTTGATGGAAGAAAACGTGTTGCGTGGGAACTCGGCAGTGGTCAAATGCCACATACCCAGCTTCGTCACGGAATACGTCACGGTCGCTTCTTGGATAATTTCCGAAGAAAACGTTGATCCAATAGAAATCAATATTGACGGAACTTTCAGTTTAGGTATTTGTTGGTAATAACCCATAACAATGTAACGCAACCCTTCCGCTTCCTTTTAATCTCGTTTAGTCTTTGTCCTATTATGAAAAAAATACCGATAAATACATGTTGCCATAACTATTTCAGGTTAGAGTTAGGTTTAATTTCTTTGTTGCAGTGGTTTCACAATCTTATACAGTCAATCTTTGGGAAGAAAATGTCCTGCGGGGTAATTCCGCTATATTAAAGTGCCATATTCCCAGTTTCGTCACTGAGTATGTAACTATTAGTTCTTGGATTATATCGGAAGGGGAAACCGAAGACGAGATACATTTAGATTCCGCTTTTAATTTAGGTAAACTTGTTGAAATCACTTTCCTTCCTCTCTTTTCCCCTCCGTATTTTCACATTTCGTTGATGTCAGACATACATATCTGACGAGTACTCCATTGTACCCTATTTGTAAGTGGCTGCAAGCTTTGATATTTGTTCTGTGATATACAAATTATGTCAGTTAGTTTAGTATTTTCGACTCCATGGTAAGCTATACGTGGTCCTGTTTCTGTTTGACTAAGTATTTAATTTTGTAACAATTCCAGTTGTCTCCCAAGCCTATGACGTAAAATTCTGGGAGGAGTATATATTACGCGGTAATGCAGCTATTCTGAAATGCCAGATCCCAAGCTTCGTTTCTGAATACGTTACTGTAAGTTCTTGGATAATTTCTGAAGATAAAAACGAAGAAGAAATTACTCTAGAGTCTTCGGAAAATTTAGGTATCGGTTCAAGCTGTTCTAGATTCGTATTTAAGGCCGGATTCCTTATGTCCTTAACATTTTATAACCCGTCTTATCCGTTGCTCCCTTTTAAACTGAGTTGCGACATCGCACGTCGTCGGTCGTACTTAAAAAATCTCATTTAAAAGTCTGTGCATCTGTTCGTCTGACGTTCCACTATTTGTTCACATTTAAATAATATTGTTTCAGTGGTTTCTCAGGCGTACGCCGTTAATCTGATGGAAGAGTACGTCTTAAGGGGAAATAGTGCTATTTTGAAATGTCACATTCCAAGCTTTGTATCCGAGTACGTTACCGTAATCTCTTGGATTATTAGTGAAGACAGCGAGGAAGTCGAAATCAAACTTGATTCGGTTCAAACAGACGGTACGATTATTATTGATCCAATTTATGGCTCCATGCCAAATCCACCTTCTGGGTTCCATTCTGTCAGTAGGAGCTTTGTATGATATTAATCACTACGTCTGTAGGCCAAAGGTCGATTGATTGCTTAGTTAGGGTCTTGCTCCTTATTACGGGTTCCTGTGGATCCATGGGCCTCACGGCCTACCTTTGTCCTTCGTCCTACTTCCTTAGGCTAATGCATGCGCATAAATTTGTAAGTAAATCGCAACCTTAAGTTGCGCTGCTGTGCTTGTTGAATGATTTATTTATTTTCGTTATTTTTTCACGATTGATTGGTATCTATAATCATTTTCTACGTTTTCAGAAGGAAAATACCTAGTACTTCCATCTGGAGAATTGCACATTAAAGATGTTGGACCTGAAGATGGTTACAAATCCTACCAATGTCGCACTAAGCACAGACTTACTGGTGAAACCAGATTATCCGCTACCAAGGGACGATTGGTCATCACGGGTAAGTCATAATTCATATTTTTCAATTGCAAATTAACCATGCGCGATCAATTCATTTAATTTGTTACAAACGTTCGAGCTTTTTACTCATCCGAAAAGCTTATCCATACCTTATTACTTTTCAGCGATGCTTCTTAAATCATGAGTCGAAAATGAATTTATAGCGTTGTTTGCTGTCCTAGAGTGATAACATGATTTATTTCGTATAACTCAACTTTTTTAATTATTTTAAAGCGTGCTTTCAAACGTTATCACTTCTGGACTTTATTAAAAAAAAATACCGTTTTAGAATATTCTCAGCTAAAATAAATAAGCCAGAAAATAAAGACTAATGCACGCTTTTTTCTTAAAAAATTTGATAGATATCTATAAGAGAATGTTCTAATATTCAAATTTTATATTTTTATTAACTAGTACAAGAAATATTACTGATTGTTCTTAAATATTATATATCTTTGCTATTTTAAAAAGTAATACCTGTTTATACGTTTTTTTATATTTCTTGTACTGAACAAGTTTACAGACACAAGTATTGCTTGTGTCTCTAAATTTTAATTATACTACAACTTGCCTGAATGTTGGGATAGGGTACCCTGCAGAGCCTTGACTTGCGCGATATTTAAATTGTATTTTCTTAATTAATGCATAGAGAACGGTAGGGGCGTATCAGGGACTATTCGTTGATCGAGCTCTCTTTACCTTGGTGTCGCTATGTTCGTGAACCCGCCTTCTCCCAACATGCGCAGAGCCGGTGGGTCGGGTGCCTCCCAAGTTCTCTAGTGCGTCGACCACCAGTGGTTTCCAGTTTAACCAGTCCACCAGCATCGCTCTTCTGTGCCCAGCGCAGGCTTTCCCTGCACCCATGTACCGGTAAGATTCTTCATATTAACGCCGTTTTGCGTCATTCCTCAGAGCCGATAGGCCGCGTACCCCCCAAAATGTCCACGACACAAGTGGGAGCCATGTACGTGACAACGGCAGGTGCTTCGTTTACATTATTGTGTCCCGCGCAAGCGTTCCCCGTCCCCCTATTCAGGTAGGATAAAACTCATTTACTCCTAAACATATTAACATTTTTAGAACCGGTCGGCCGCGTACCTCCCAAATTCGCAACTGTTCTGACTGGCACTATGTTTCAAGTAATGAAAACTGAATCTTACGCCCTGCAGTGTCCCGCGCAGGCTTTCCCAACCCCACTGTTCAGGTAAATTATATTTCATTTTGAATATAGTTCCCATTGACGGCTTCCTGTAAGCCTGTGGGGCAGGTGCCACCGAAATTTGCTTCTGTTGTGATATGATGATCGGGAGTCAAAAAAGATCTGTCGTTTGCCTTACAATGTCCGGGACAAGCATATCCCGTCCCAATTTTCAAGTATATTACTGTTTGTATGTATTCTTATCAGCATAATCAAAACTCGAGGGCACTTCGTTTGCATCCTAATCTTTTTGACCACAGAACCAATGGGAAAAGTATCACCAAAATTTCCAAGTTTAGAAAAAAGTAGACTTTTTGATTTTGAAGCCAATCAAAGCATTGTACTACTATGCCCCGCTCAAGCTTTCCCTGCCCCAATGTTTAGGTAAGGCATTTTTTTAAGCAGGTTTAGTTTGATTTTGATTTTGTTCATTTCATAGAGCCAATGGGAAGAGTGTCACCGAAGTTTCCAACGGGAGATATAAGTAGGACGTTTATTGCTAATATGGGAGACGGCGTTCCATTGCTTTGTCCTGCACAGGGTTTCCCTGCACCAGCATTTAGGTACATTTTAAATTTTCTAATAAATTATAGTCTCTCAATGTTTTACGAACAGAACCCATGGGCAAGGTATCGCCGAAGTTTCCATCAATGGAAACCGGTCGCAGCTTTACGTTTCTCTCCAACTCGTGTGTGACAATGCTCTGTCCGGCACAAGCGTTTCCCACTCCAATGTTCAGGTATATCCCTTGACCTCATATTTTTCTATAGAACCTGTTGGGCGCGTGTCGCCGAAATTCCCTTCGATGGATAACTCAAGAGGTTTCAGCGTTATGAATAACAGCAGTTTGACAATGTTATGTCCGGCGCAGGCTTTCCCAGTCCCACTATTCAGGTAATAATTGTTCAAAATTGTATATCCTGACGATTCGATTATAAAAGCTGTGTGAGTATTCTCGTATGTCGTCTCTTCTATATCCAGGAATATGTTTTACTCTTCAGAGCCAGTGGGGCGAGTTTCACCAAAATTCCCGTCTATGGATAGTTCTAGAAGTTTCAGTGTAACGTCAAACAACAGCTTGACAATCATGTGCCCAGCGCAGGCTTTTCCGGTCCCACTGTTCAGGTAATTTCTGTTACATTTTGCTGTTGATAAAATTAATATTTTGGTCTCTAGAGCCAGTCGGTCAAGTCTCGCCTAAATTCACCACAGGTGACAAACTTCGCGCTTTTGATGCTACAGGAAATGATAGCATCACATTAATTTGCCCCGCGCAAGCGTTCCCTGCCCCAGCATTCAGGTATCTAATTTTTATCAAAAAACGTAAAAGTACCTATATCCACGCAAAGTTTCCATTGTTACAAGTAACATTACTTTGGTCTATAGAACCGGTCGGCCGGGTTTCACCCAAGTTCACTACAGGTGACAAAAGTCGCGCTTTCGATGCTACCGGTGGTGATAGCATCACCTTACTATGTCCGGCACAAGCGTTCCCTGCCCCAAGTTTCAGGTATTTAATTTTCTCTCTAAAATGACAATCTTTTTTCGTAGAGCCTGTGGGTAGTGCCGCTCCAAAGGTAGCAACAAAAATGATTGATATCTCGGAGTCTTCTTTCAATAACACTGTTACATTATTATGTCCAGCTCAGGCTTATCCCGTTCCAATGTTCAGGTAAAGTCATTTCAAATCCTAAGATTAGGTACAAGTGTATGTAATTAATGTAAATGTTTAAATATAGGTGAAAAAAATAACAAAGAAGAGGTGTTTGACAATTTTAGTAAAAAAACCTGTATTGTTGTACAGAGCCCGTAGGACGAGTGCCTCCGAAATTTCCTACCCTGGATAGTGTTAGAGGTTTCAGTGCGTATATCAATGCGAGTGTCACACTGTTGTGTCCTGCTCAAGCATTTCCACTTCCTTTGTCCAGGTAAAATATATTTTTATAAAAGTCCTTCCTCTTTTTTAGAACCCATTAATAGTGCTCCCCCAAAAGTACCGACAAAAACTATCGAGTTTTTGGAATACAGAATGGAATTCACCGTAACGCTGCTTTGCCTAGCACAAGCTTTCCCGGTTCCAGTGTTTAGGTGAGTTCCAAACTCATTAATTTCGACGCGTTTGTTCTAGAGCCGATTGGCCTCAAAGCCCCTACGTTCTCGACGGATTTCAAAATGGCGTGGTATGTAAAGGACGTTAAACAGGGCTTCGCGCTGCTTTGTCCTGCACAGGCATACCCCGCTCCTATGTTCAGGTATCTTAAAATAACATACCTATTTGATCTACTCATTTGGTTTTAGACCTGATCAAAATCAGCAAGGTTTAAGATTCAAACTGGCCAAGATTTTGCACTCGCATGTCCTAGACAGAGGTTTCCTGTTCCATTATTTAGGTGAAAGTAAAATTATACTATCTCTTTTTGTATACATTTTCATAACCCATCGGTTCGAAGTTATATTTTTACCAATGACGATAAATTAGCGTGATTTGTGAGACGAAATGGCAAAGTTTAGCTTTACTTTGTGGGGCTTTGTGATACCCTGTTCCTGCGTTCAGGTATTATAATTTCCTCGTGTACTTAATAGCTAGTATAGTCTTGTGTCAAATTTTAGAACCCGTTGGATCGAAATCGCCTACTTTCTCTACTGACAATAAGTTCTCTTGGTACGAACGTCCTGTTGGACAAAGCCTTAATATCCTGTGTCCTGCACAAGCTTTTCCGGTGCCGTTATTCAGGTGAATTTGTAAAATGCACTTATTTAAAATTATAGAACCCGTTGGCTCAAAGTCACCTGCATTCTCAAATGACGTCCAATTTTCTGGAATCACGCGTAGAATCGGTCAAGATTTTGCACTCTTGTGTCAAGCACAAGCATATCCTGTCCCAATGTTCAGGTAAGGGTCTTTATATAAGAGACTTATTTATTGATCACAGAACCAATCGGGTCTAAAGCACCATCGTTTTCCCTGGAATTTAAAAGTACTACACTTACGAAAATGGCGGAGCATCCTATAGTTCTCTCGTGTCAGGCTCAAGCTTACCCTGCCCCTGTATTCAAGTGAGTGGCGTAGTTGACGTTAAATTATATTTCTTTGGCTCAGAACCAGTATCTGCGAGAGCACCAGCATTCGCGAGCACCGCATCTTCTTACAATTATGATATTGAGGTACATTCTGGCGGTTCTATGCTTTGTCAAGCTCAAGGGTATCCTCAACCAATGTTCAGGTGGGCCTCCTCTGATAAAAGCTATTAAAATTTCTAGAGCCAGTCGGAGCAAAAGCGCCGTCATTTTCTACTGAATCAAAGGGCAGCATTTTTGTTAAAGATGTAGAACTAAGTTTTGCTTTACTCTGCTAGGCACAAGCGTTTCCTACTCCAGTTTTTAGGTAAGTTAAATCGTTATTTCATTTGGTTAGGTCAACTAGTTTTTTTTATTGAAATTGATTAATTATTGTTTCAAAATACTTTTTCAAGCGGGGCCCTTACCAATGTTCAGTTATCTGTAAAACATGAAAATATGGTTAATTGAATCTTTATAGAGCCATTCGGGGCAAAGGCACCTTCTTTCTCATCTGAGTCCAAAGCGGCACTTTCATAAAAGAAGTTGGCCAATGTTTCGCATTGCTCTGTCCAACTCAGCCATTCATACTCCGGTTTTTCGGAAAGTTTTAACGTTTCTTCAATATTTTCTACAGAGCCAGTGGGTTCGAAACCACCAACATTCTCAACTGACTTTACGTTGTCAGCGGTAACAAGACATTTGGGTCAGAGTTTTGCAATGATGTGTCAAGCGCAAGCTTTCCCAGTACCGATATTCAGGCAAGTGTTTCCCATAGCTTCATATTGTATAAACCATTGGTGACACTTGACCAATAAGTTGCCGTTGTGTACAGAGCCAGTTGGAACCAAAGCTCCTTCGTTTTCTACCGAGTCAGCACTATCATCTTTAAAGAGACATGAAAGTCAAAGTTTTGCATTACTGTGCCAAGCTCAAGCTTTTCCAGTACCAATATTCAGGCAAGTCTTTATCCGAATTCAAATAATGTTATAGAACCAGTAGGCGCAAAGTCACCGACATTTTCGTCTGAGTCTATGGGAAGTATTTTCCGAAAACGTGTGGGCCAAGGCTTTGCACTTCTATGTCAAGCGCAAAGTTATCCCGCCCCGATATCCAGGCAAGTGTTATTTGTTCTTTACTTTTTCACCGCAGAGCCAGTCGCCTCAAAAGCTCCCACATTTTCGACCGACGCTCGTAGCACAACTTTTATTCGTACTGTCAGACAAAGCTTTGGATTGTTGTGTCAAGCTCAATCTTTTCCCGTCCCTTTATTCAGGCAAGTTTTAGATTTTTGGATTTGTTCTTATATTTAGAGCCAATCGGGAGTGTTGCACCGAGTATCACGGTAACACCGAAAGCGGCGGTGCATTATTCTCAAAATTCTTCATTGGCTATCTTATGTCCAGCCCAAGGATTTCCGGTGCATTTATCTAGGTAAGTTTTAGTCTAAGTACAAAATCTATAACCCCAAGTTACATTGACAGAACTCCAAGCCTCGCCTCTTCGATGTTCAGGCAAGTTTCAATTCAAACTTTGAATCATACTTTTGTTGCTCTCTTGTTGAGATTATTAAATTGCGCCCTTAGAACCGATCGGGAGTGCGGCACCAAGTATTTCGATGACAAAGGGAACTGTGCAACATTCTCAAACATCGCCATTAGCATTGCTGTGCCCGGCACAGGGTTTCCCTGTTCCTATAATGCGGTATGTTTAACATATTAATATTTTTTATCATTCATCGAAGCCAAAGGTGATCGCGGCAAACTATTTTGGTAAGTTTTTTAACTACTTTTAAGTAATAGGTATCGTTTCCTACGATTATTTCAGTATTTAGTACCTACAGGAATTATCTCTGCTAGGATTCTGTAAGGGTCGTCTCCGTTATTACAGAACCAACCAATAAGATCGCCCCTCGGAAAGATTCCGCTAAGAACTTTGAAGGTTGGGAAGTTTTCGTCGTGCCCCAAAACGATGTGGCTTATCTGACGTGCCAAGTGGCAGCTTATCCCGCTCCTCTGTATAGGTAGGTGCAGTATAGACGGTTTTGTATTCCACAGAGCCTACCGGTAGGACGGGACCGAAGGTGACGGGTGACGGGCTCAATCGACAAGTAGGTCGCAAAAGCGTAAGCCTCGCGCTTCTTTGCGAGGCGCAAGCCTTTCCCGCCCCCCTGATGAGGTACGGCTTCAAGTCAATCACGGCCGGCCGTCGGCACCTCACGCAATCATCCCTCACGTAGTCATACCATATCACCTCAATGTACTGATGTGCGTTGTTATTGCAGTCTAGCGGCGGTCGCCCCGCCGCGTGACATGAAGGCGTGATGATCCGCGGCCGGCCGCGCGCCTCTTCTACTTGTATAACGGTCCCCTGCCAAAGTAACGATTGAGCGGCGCAGACACCTGTCGGTAAGTGTCAGGGTGTTCTTGCTTTCATTCAGGCGCTTTAATCTTTACTTTGTGCTTTACGTGAGTCAAGGCAGCATTTTATAATTTTCTCTTTAAAATTGTAAAAATGACGCCGCTCGGTTGTTTGGCAGCTTTATGAGTTGAGTCTATTGCTAGCTTGTCGTTTGTTTTTGTATTAAGCCAATCCAGCATAGAGAGCGTAATAGTATCTGGTGGTTCACTAATATCTTATAAAAGGAGAGAACGGTTTACTTATCTGTTATTGTTTTTTTTTTACATTTTCTTCAAGAACCTACGAACAGTTTGCCTCCAAAGTCTAGTGGTCGATTATATGAATCTCGTATGAGCTTGGGACAAACTGGGAACGTTCTATGTCTTAGTCAAGCTTTTCCCCTTCCTGTGTTCAGTTGGTTGGCTCTAGTGGGAATCTATAGAATAATGTTTTTTAACATTATGGAGGAAAAGGCCTTCCCCATTAAAATTTCCGTGATAATGCGAGCCTAATCTGATCACAAATGCGCTCTTGATACTTAGAGTTGACCGAATTCTGAAAATGTTTTCTTTTGTTACAGATGGTACAAGTTTGTCGAAGGCACCACGAGAAAACAGCCAGTTACTCTCGATGACAGAGTGAAGCAGGTTTCTGGAACCCTAATCATTAAAGAGGCTAAAGTAGAGGACTCCGGCAAATATCTGTGCGTCGTGAATAACTCTGTTGGTGGTATGTATGGTCACCTTTTTGAACTGAGCTGTTATCGATAATGTTTCTAAATTATCATATCCTTTAAGTCTACATCTCAAGCAAAATCCAGACCACTAATCTAATTTTACGGAACTGGGGTATGGGGTAGTAGTTTTGTCAAACTAGTAATATAGGGTTTGTTCAACCAGGCTTTACCAGACACACATATTTGTTTGGAAAGAATATTCTTGTTCCTGTAGCGCTGCGTCTGGTGGACTAGATAAATTTGACTATAGAAACTATAGAGTTAAAAATTCTACCGCAACACCTAGATAATACCTTTTTCCTGCAACGTTTCAGGTGAATCCGTGGAAACTGTGCTTACCGTAACCGCTCCCTTGAAGGCAACTGTAGAGCCGGCAACACAAACCGTTGACTTTGGACGCCCCGCCGTCTTCACCTGCCGATATGAGGGCAACCCTGTTAAGACTGTCACTTGGCTTAAGGATGGCAAGGATATGAAGCACCACGACGCTATGCTCAGGTGTGTAGAGTGGCTATACATGGCCTGACCTGACATCGTGTGAAAGGGACAGTTAGACTTGAATTTCACAGGAGCAAAAGAAACAAACTATTAAGGTTATAGCTTCTTCTTTTCGCTCCCCCAGAAACTTATATATGGCCATCTCTTTCACACGATGTCAGGTCAGGCCATGTACAGGCCTAGTTAACCAGTAAATATTGGCTGACAACGAGCGTTTCGATTTCTTAAGCTATAAAGTTCAATCGAAATGCAGTGAAAAACTACGTTACCAACGTACCTAACTACCTGGTAAGAAGATAGAAATTAATTAACATGAGGCGTGGGCACGGCACTGTAATGGCGTCTTGCTCTCACCCCACGTTGAATTATCAGATTGTCACTGATTGATGAATTGTCACTTGTCAACAATCATAATAATTATGGTTTTAAACCATTCCATACATTGTTCTGCTGTTTGGAGATTGTACTATCAATATTTGTTGGTTATTTTTTCAGAATCGAATCCGTCAAGAAGGAAGACAAGGGAATGTATCAGTGCTTTATAAGGAACGATCAAGAAAGTGCCGGGGCCAGTGCTGAACTAAAACTTGGAGGTCGATGTAAGTACAAGTTTTTTTGTTCTTGAGTCAAAAAAATTACTTTTAAGTTAGTTAAAAATATTTTGCTAAGAGCAGAATATTTACTGCCGCCCTCAATTTTTTTTTTGTTACTGACGAGACGAGCGAGTCGCTCACCTGATGTTAAACGTCACGCTTGCCCATAACAGTTCAATGCCACCCAAAATGTTGAACTTAACACTGCGCGGCATAGCACTACGCTCGTCACCCTGAGATATTAGATTTTAAACCTCTGTATGCCCAGTAATTTCGCTGGAAACATTGCCCTTCAATCCGAAACACAGTAATGCTTGCACACTACTGCTTGGCTGTTGAATAACTGGCAAAAGTGTGGCCCCAGATGGACTCTTTCAAAAGTATCCTACCACTACAAAACCATCTTCAGTCTTTTCATAAATCTATTGACTAGCTAGAGACGCAAGTTAGTATGCGGGTCAAGGCTCGGGACCAAGGACCCTATTCCTGTGCGCTCGAGATTATCTCGGTCACACTCACTCCCATTAAATTCTTAATTAGAGAGACAGTGAGCGAGATAATCTCGAGGGCACAGGAATAGGGTCCCAGAGCTCGTGTTTCGGCGCAGCAAATAAATAGTAAAAATTATCCCCTATTTAACTCATTCAATTCTTTCTTAGTGCTCACCTACAATGTGATACTGCTTTGCTCGCGACCCTGTCAACGAAAAGATGATCTTTTCTTTGTGTCACCGAGAAAAAATGCCAAATTTGACTTTCAACTTTAGTGATTAATTTGGAAGTTTTTTTACTATGTATTATTATACGTGCACTGCTCATGTGTACATTTTCCGGGAATATAATAACAAACTTCGGACTACACAATTGTGTGTACGTACTTACTTTTACGAACTTTCCAACTCATTTGAATTAATTTGTCTAATTTGGTAAACTTTCCAGTCGAACCGCCACTGATCCGTCACAGCTTCGGTGAGCAGACATTCCGTTCTGGGCCTGCCCTCCGATTGAAATGCGTCGCGTCAGGAAACCCTACTCCCGACATTGCTTGGCTCCTCGATGGAGAGAAACTGACCAGCAACGATCGTCTCAAGATCGGACAGTTCGTCACAGCCGCCGATGGAAACGTCGAGTCGCATCTTAACATTTCGTCTGCGCATACTAACGACGGAGGGCTTTACACTTGCATCGCTTCCAGCAAGGTAACTGATAAATTAGTAGGCATAGGTTCAGAATAGCCCACATCGCCTGACGCCTCGAAACAGAAACTGGCCAGCGGTACCAGCTGGAGAGATCGAGTGGAGACGAACCTTTGCGAACTCTAGGTTGTCCTGAAAGTTGTGGCATTTATTAGTATCGGAAGCCTTATTTTTCAAGGAACTGGTCTCACCTCTTCCCCGATTGACGTTGACGTCCTGTATAAATTCAGAAACAATTCAGATATGCGTCCCTTGTTTGACGCCTAATTTAGCTAGAATACTTCTATTCTGAAAGACCAAATAACTAAAATCTACTAGTGTCTGTATTTGGTTCAGACATATTTCAGCGCTGACAATCGACTCATCATCATCATCATCATCAGCCAGAAGACGTTCATTGCTGAACATATGCCTCCCCCTTAAAGCGCCACACCGACCGACCAACGGTTGCTCGCGACATCCACAATGTCGTCTGCCCACCTAGTGGGAGGCCTGCCTACACTGCGTCTTCCAGTTCGTGGTCGCCACTCAGGAACATTTCTACCCCATCGGTTATCGGTTCTTCGAGTAATGTGGCCTGGCCATTGCCACATCAGTTTGCAAACTCTGAAAGCTATATCATTGATTTTGATTCTTCGACGATTATCCTCGTTCCGGATTCTATCGCGCAAAGAAACTCCAATCACAACACAATCGACGCACTAAAAATGTATATCAACCCTGTCAATGAACAACGTATGTTATGGTAATGAACGATTCCAGGTTGGCAGCGCATCGCACTCGTCACGCGTCAACATCTACGGCTTACCGTACGTGCGGCCCATGAAGAAACGGCCCGTCGTAGCTGGCGACACTCTCACCGCGCATTGCCCCGTGGCCGGATACCCTATCGACTCTATCGTATGGGAGCGGGACGGAAGGTAACATGTTCTTGTTTATTGACCGAGAGAGCGAAGGTCTCAGAGTTTACTGGGACAAATCGGCATTTGTATGTATGTTTGTTCGATGATAACTTGCAAACCGTTGATCTGATCTTCATGAAATTTTGTAGGCAAGTAGTTCATTTCAATACAATTTTTAAGTTCGAATATGAGCTAATCGGTCCAGAGGTTGTGAAGATATAGGGGTCGCGAGGTCTCAGTTCGGCGCGAACTACTAGTTTATTTAGTATAACTACTGAACTGGCATTGGGATTGTCACTAAATCGTTTTTTAAATTTTTATCCAATCAGAATTTGAAGAACTTTTGAATTATTGGTTTTAAACCAAACGTGTAAAATTTGTGCAGAGGTGTAGCCTAGTCACACATAACGTGAATCCATCAGTTCCTAATTGCTGTCAAGGCAATTAATTGCAAGTCAAAGCAATTGAAAGTATTAAATAACGGAACAGTAATGAGCAAATATTCGAGCAGTTTTAAGTTCTCGATTACAAAACTGGCATTCTTATTCTAATCATGCTAAAAATGGCTTATATTCCCAGGGTGCTGCCAATCAACCGTAAGCAGAAGGTGTTCCCGAACGGCACTCTGGTGATCGAGAACGTGGAACGCAACAGTGACGAAGCTACCTACACCTGCGTCGCGAAGAACTCTCAGGGGTACACTGCTAGGGGCACTCTCGAACTGCAAGTTATGGGTAAGTTCTGTACCCATATATTCTGATATACTATTCTGAAATTATATTTTGAGTGAACACTGTATAGTGCTTTTCAAATAGAACCTTTGATTGTTCCGTAGAATCTTTGTTATACCAAATAACTTTAAAAATTCCCTAACATTTTGCGACCAACAGTGTTTTCACTTCGTTTCCTGAGAGTTCTGAGTTTCTGAGAGAGCTCGTCCAATGAAAACAAAAGCTATCGAAAAATAAACGATTTATTTTGGACTTTAAAACATTTTGGTAAGATATGATGTTCGCCAGTAAAAAGTAGAAAACGTGACTTTGCATTTTAGCCGTTTTCACTCAAAACTTGATAATATTTGAACAAGATATTTTGTGTAAACGAGTCATTTTGTAAAAAGAAAGTTTAGTTTGTGCTAAATTAATATTTATTGAAAAAACATAATGTTTATTTGAATAGAGTTAGTTATTCACAATTTTTAAGATCTCATTAACACAAAATAACCTTATTTTAAGTTTAATGTAAATATCAAGAGGAGAAACCATTTAACTCATAAGTGATTTTAGTGTTACTTATTAACTGTTAGTATTCTGGAAAAAATCTGAATTAAAGTATTTTTTAGACATAATTAGAAAAAGAAATAGGTGTTATTCTATTTTCAAAACAATTTTTAAAGTCATGAGGAATCGGTTTCGCACTGAGTAATTATACATAATAGAATAATAAATTGTTATATTGTAGTTTCACAAACTTTTAGTAATTTTAGAAGTAACTTGAAATAAGCTGAACGCAACTCAGTGAATCCTCTTTTTGAATAATGTCATAGTTCCTCTTATTCTCGCTAATTATACTCATCTTAGAAAATTTGCATAAATAAATAAATAATACAAAATAAATACTTTAAATTTACATACTTCAATATGAAGCAGTAAACTATGACATTGTTTTTTATTCTTATGTACCATTAATGCATTTTTATTCCAGGTTTTCAGAGATTCCCACATACTGTGTATAGGTACAAATATTGACAAATAATAATGATGTTTATGCCCGCCAAAGCTACATATTTTGCTAAACACGTCCCTTGCACTACCGCTAAATCCAAATAACATGAGTTTCCGCACAGTGCCCCCGCAAATGTTACCATTCGAGTTCGGGGAAGAGCCAGCAAATGCCGGAGACATGGCCTCTATATCCTGCGCAGTGAGCAAAGGAGACCAACCCCTTAACATCTCCTGGATATTCAACGGACAACTCATACCTCCTAAGAATGATCTGGGAATAGTACTCACTTCCATCAATAAGAAAACGTCCATACTGAACATAGACTCAGTAAGTGGTGTACATAGGGGCACCTACCACTGTGTGGCAACAAACCCAGCCGGCTCCACTAATCACAGTGCTGTACTCGAAGTCAACGGTACACTCTCAAATAACCATCAGCTTGCTTGTCTTTTGGTTTTATAATCTGTCTACCAAACTCCTTGCCGATCCCGACATTCATGTACGATCTTATCTCAGTACCACCGCAAATCTTGCCCTTTGAGTTTGGCGAAGAAATATTGAACGAAGGAGAAACCGCGTCGGTATCGTGCGTAATGAGCAAGGGAGACACTCCGGTCAGATTCAAGTGGCTTTTCAACGGAGAAGAGATCAAGCCACGGAACTCTCTAGGCATCGTCCTCACGACCATCAGCAAGAAAACTTCAATTTTAAACATAGAGCCAGTGAGCGCGATGCATCGAGGCTCTTATACTTGCGAGATTAAGAACGAAGCCGGCCAAACGAACCATACCACTCTCCTTAGCGTCAATGGTTCGCTCACATCCTCATTAGCTGTTTTGGTTTCATAGTAAATACTTAATGCTTTTTATGTCACTCACTATTATAGTACCTCCCCAAATCTCACCTTTTGAATTTGGCGATGAACCTGCAAATGCTGGCGATACCGCGTCGATTCAGTGCGTTATGAATAAAGGAGATTTGCCAGCTAATTTCTCGTGGAGCTTGAACGGAAGAAAAATATCACAAGGCAACGCCTTGGGAATAGCGATAGGCAGCATGAGTCGCAAAATGTCTATTCTCAACATTGACTCGGTAAACGGTACTCATAGGGGCGTGTATGTCTGCCACGTCCAAAACTTAGCTGGGCAAGTAAACCACAGTGCAACGTTGGAAGTTAACGGTTATTTTCATATATTTTTTAAATTCAGTAACTTAGTATTAATATTCGTTTCCTGAAACAGTTTTACCTCAAATCCATCCCTTCACCTTCGGAGAGGAACCAGCCAATGCAGGCGACACAGTCGGCGTCCAATGTATGGTTACCAAAGGCGATGCTCCTATCAATATAACGTGGCTTTTGAACGGGAAGTCTGTTCAAGGGATTCTGGGTATATCGGTAGTCAAGATTGGTCACAAATCAAGCGGACTCTCAATAGATGGAGTGGCATCCATCCATTCAGGAGTTTATACATGCTCCGTCACCAACCAAGCTGGTCATGCCAACTATTCTTCCGAGCTAGCCGTCAATGGTATTTTGATCTGGATACAATATTTGAATATTGCTTAAGCAAGTTGAATTTAGTTCTTAAATGTTTGAGTGAATCGTTTGTTTCCTAAAAACAGTTTTACCTCAAATCCATCCCTTCACCTTCGGGGAGGAGTCAGCCAATGCAGGTGAAACAGTAGGGGTCCAATGTATGATCACGAAAGGCGATGCGCCTGTCAATATCACATGGCTATTGAACGAGAAGCCTGCTCAGACAGTTCCCGGTATATCTGTGTTCAAGATCGGGCATAAAGCAAGCAGCCTTTCAATAGAAGGAGTTGCGTCCATACATTCGGGAGTCTATACTTGCTCCGTCACCAACCAAGCCGGTCATGCCAACTATTCCTCCGAGTTGGTAGTCAATGGTACATGCTTGACCCTATTTGCGATTCGCTATTTTTTTTTCTTTTGTAGCTTTGTGCATAACTTTTTTGTCGAATCTGTTTCCTGTTCCCTTAAAACAACGAACCTTACTCATATTTATAATTTATTAAAAAACAACTATGTTTATTCAAAGCAGTATTTCCATAGTTGTGCCGCAGGTAACACCATTCGATTTCGGGGAGGATATTCTCAACGCGGGAGAGACGGTGTCTCTTACTTGCACAGTGGGTAAAGGAGATTTACCATTGCAAATACACTGGCAATTGAATAACAAAATTTTGAATTCGGGCAATGGCATTTTTATCAATAGAAATGGAAAGAGAATATCAGTTTTAAGCATTGAAAATGTTCAGCACGACCACATTGGAAACTATACATGTATCGCGGAGAATGATGCAGGACGCAGTAGCCACAGCGCGGTTCTCAATGTAAACGGTACCCAGAAACGTATAAAAATAAGCTTTGCTTTTTGCACAAATTGATTTACTATAATTTTTTTTTACTTTTGTGTCTAATCCTGGGAGTGGTCCAACACCCGTCAGCCAAAAAATTTAAATTTTCTTCGTAATCTTAATTATATTAGAACTAATATTTATACTTATCTCTATTACCCAACTTATAAAACAATTATTTATTAGTGGCACCACAGATAACACCGTTTGATTTCGGAGAAGATATCCTAAACGCTGGCGACACCGTGTCCACGATTTGCACAGTTGGAAAAGGTGATCTACCTTTGAAAATCCACTGGATGCTCAACGAACACCTGCTTAAATCGGGAAATAGTGTGCTCATAAGCAGAAGCGGAAAAAGAATATCTCTATTGAGCATAGAAAACGTCCAGCACGAGCACATCGGAAACTATACTTGCATTGCTGAGAATGAAGCCGGCGTCAGTAGCCACAGAGCAGTGCTCAATGTTAATGGTATCAAAATGTCTCACAATACAAACAGCTCAGTGCTTCGTAATTTTTAACACGTTTTACTTTTTGTATAGATGTATTTTCGTACTCTCCGATCCCGTCTTCCAAGTCCTTTTATTGATGTGGGTGAATCATATATTATATTCATGGTTAGATTCGAAACATGATTATATCCTCATACTATTCACTCCATAGTAATACCTCAAATAGCGCCGTTTGACTTCGGTGAAGATGTCCTCAACGCTGGCGAGACTTTGTCGACGACTTGTACTGTCGCAAAAGGAGACTTGCCTTTGAAAATCCACTGGATGCTAAACGATCGCGAGTTGGATTCAGGAAATAATGTTTTCATTAGTAGAAGCGGAAAGAGAATTTCTCTGTTGAGCATAGAAAACGTCCAGCACGAACACATTGGAAACTATACCTGTATCGCTGAGAATGAAGCTGGTATCAGTAGTCACAGTGCAGTGCTTAATGTTAATGGTACATCGTCACAATTCACCCCAATAGAGTTTCTTCGCATGTATAATTCAATTTTTGTAGATATGTTCTATTTGTCCTTGCTTTTATTAATTTAAATGCCTCAGTGACACTTTATACAACGAATTTATTATATAACCTGGGCTTGGGGTCTCTCAGTTGTATTGAAACAAGCAACTTTAAGTAACAAAAAAAAAAATCTTAGTGGTGCCACAGATAACACCGTTTGACTTCGGTGATGATGTCCTCAACGCTGGTGATACAATATCAATGACTTGCACAGTTGGGAAGGGTGATCTACCTTTAAAAATACATTGGACGTTAAATGACAACGAGTTAAATTCTGGCAACAATGTTCTCATAAACAGAAGCGGAAAAAGAATATCTCTTTTGAGCATAGAAAACGTGCAGCACGAGCATATTGGAAATTATACTTGCATCGCTGAAAATGAGGCTGGCCGCAGTAGCCATAGAGCTATGCTCAAAGTTAATGGTATTAAACCATCGAAGTTTTCTCGTACAACTTTATTTTTCGCATGATCCGTATATATATATTTTTTTTTGATTAGATTTTTTCACTTCCTCAATTCCCAATATGACACCTAATTGATAACCTAAACCTGATCCACATAATAATTAGCCGATCATAATTTTTTTTTTTTTGATAGTTTTACCACAGATAACGCCATTCGACTTCGGGGAAGATGTCCTTAACGCCGGCGATACTGTTTCGCTGATCTGCACGGTCGGTAAAGGCGATTTGCCGCTCAAAATACATTGGCAATTAAACAATCAAATTCTCAATTCGGGGAATAGCGTGTCTATAAACAGAAATGGAAAGAGGATATCCGTTCTAAGTATAGAAAACGTTCAACACGAGCACATCGGCAATTACACTTGCATCGCGGAAAACGAGGCCGGGCGCAGCTCCCACTGCGCAATCCTCAATGTCAACGGTATTATTTGTACCAACATAATATCCTATATGCTTTGCTTTTGTCGCACGAAATTATTTTATTTCCACAAAACCCTTCATATCTACTGAGTAAGCGAGAAGCCGCATTACCTACTTTGTACTTTTTAATGTATGAAATAGCTATTAGATTTAATACAACATCTATTTGGGTAGTGTGTGGCAACGACACTAATCCAGAATATAGCGCACCAAAAAAAGAATTCGCATACTAGAACAAGATGTTAAATTAAGTTTGTAATGCTATTTTATACCACAAAATCAATATTTTACTAAAGACAGGTTTTTACCTTCAAAATGACGCTCTGAATTCGGCTCCGCTGTAGTCTGTTTACATCCGCTAAGAGTGCGAAAGAAGATGTAAAAAGTAAGAAAGGAAAAGAGATGAATAATAATGAAATCTGCCCGAAAGGTCTTTGCGGGGTCATTTTAAGTGCGCTAAAGTCGTACCTCTAGTAAAATCTCATTGCCACAAAATACATTTTTACCGTTAAATTACAGCTTCAAAACCATCTCAATGATTTTACATGCGTAGTATAGAGAAATCCGGAATTTGAGATAGAAACCAGTAAAACCAGACATACGAATAATTTTTTTAAATCTAATATGACTAATATACTGGATACTGAGTGTCCATCATGATATTTATTAATATTTTTACATAGGTAATCGATATATGCCTAATTATAGTTTATTTGTGCTGATTGTCATATTCTCTCTAAGTCCCTCCACAGATCATGCCATTCGATTTCGGCGAGGAACCGGTAAACGCCCAAGAAATGGTCTTGGTCACGTGTACAGTCAGCAAAGGAGATCTTCCTCTGAGAATTGTGTGGTATTTCAATGGAAAAACACTGAAGTCTGGTGACATTGGAGTAAATCTATTAAATACCAAGCGTACCAGCCAGCTTAGCATCGAATCCGTCACTCACGAAAATCAAGGAAATTATTCTTGCGTTGTCATAAACGATGCAGGCCATACGAATCATACCACCCAACTTTTTGTAAATGGTATCAATAACGAATGGTTGTTATAGTATAGAACTTCCTAGCTTTATCTATGTTTGCAAATGAATAATTATTGTTTTAAACATCCTATCCCTCCTTGTAACTTTGGCGGGCCATAAAGGGCGCAATACGCTCATAAATTTTAGCAACATCGCCGTGGGATTAATTAAAAAGAAAATTTCAGTGGCACCAATTATAGCGTCATTCGAATTCGACGAATCAGTATTTTATGGCGAGGGAGTTCAAGTAATGTGCCACGCTACAAAAGGAGATAAACCATTAACTTTCAAGTGGATTTTTAACGGAGGAGATGTGAGTTCACTGCCCGGGTTGAACATCGTGAATGTCGGGGACATGGGGTCTGCCCTTATAATACCAGCAGTGACGGCTCAACATGCTGGAAATTACACGTGCACTGCCTTCAATGTTGTCGCCAGTGCTAGCCACCACGCCACGCTCAATGTCCAGGGTATACGGTCTCGGTCAATACACTGTGCTTTGCTGTTATGTCCCATCTTACCCTATGACCCTTAAGATTAGTTTTACTTTAGATAATAGGTCTTATTACCCGACTACTTAGAACTATGCTTAAATTGGTTGTCTTTTCAGTGGCACCAATGATATCCTCATTTGAATTCGATGAAGCTATTTTCTATGGCGAAAGTACGCAAGTCACGTGTCATGTTCAGAAAGGCGATGTGCCATTACAGTTATTGTGGTCGTTCAATAACCAACCTATTAAACACAATGACGCCGTAACAATAACTAAAGTAGGAGAAAGATCTTCAATATTAGCTATTCCATCTGTAACTGAAAGACACTCCGGAAACTACACATGCACAGCTTCAAATATAGTAGCGAGCACAAACCACACATCTATTTTAAACGTTCAGGGTATCTACACTTTTTCTTTGGTGTTATTACAGTTTCATTTGATTTATTTTTTTGTTTGTACGTATCCTCACCAGTTCCACCTCACATCGTTCCCTTCATGGCCGAAGAGCCAGTTTTTGCCGGTGAATCAGTCCAGTTGACATGTCACGTATCAAAGGGCGATGTTCCTCTTGCTATTACATGGAGTTTTCACGGAGAGGAGCTATCCTCTCATCAAGGCATCACGACCATGAAGATTGGACAGAGAACATCGTTACTGACGATTAATTGTGCAACAGCCGGCCACAGCGGCGAATACTCGTGCAATGCTGTCAATCATGCTGGCCATACCAGTCACTCAGCCACGATTAATGTTCATGGTATTCCATAATCCGATAGCCGCCCTGCCTTTAACGCACGCTGCACGCTTAGCTCCGCATTAATTTTGGCCTTCTGGGTTAACAGTACTGCCATACATCGTACCTTTCGAAGCGGACGAGTCGGTGTTCGCTGGTGAATCGGTCCAGCTCAACTGCCATGTATCGAAAGGAGACTTACCCATCGATATAAAGTGGCACTTTCATGGCTTTGAAAATACTTCATCACATCTCGGAATCATGACTACCAAAATGACGTCACGTACTTCGTTTCTCTCCATCGCTGCGGCGAACGCCGGCCACAGTGGCAACTATACCTGCGTAGCTACCAACAGCGCTGGTTCTACTAATCATTCCACTGCCCTTAATGTTCATGGTCAGTTTAAGACACTCACCAAATCATCATATTTTTTTGGTACAGCGAATCGGTACTAAAGGCATATTATCAGAACACAGATCACACCCTAGATTCTGCATTCAGGACACTCGAAGCGCACCACAGATCAGTCTAAATACACCTATAAGAAATTACTCTGATTAGTTGATTGTTAGGCGCGAGTAGGCGTAACCTTGAAATAGCCAATAAGAACGCTTGGTCGCACTCCCCGTGACCCACGCCTTCCTCAAACTTTGGTGACTTTTTGTAGGAACAACGAATCTCCTAATGCGGTATCTAGTGTGATCTGTGAATCAGAATGAGCATGAATTCTGCTGATATGTCATAAGCAGATTAACGCTTCTTAATATAGGTTCATTTTACTTGTTTTTCATCCGTTGTTTTAATTTGTTTAACACAGTTACACCAAATATTTTGCCATTCGACGTCGATCAAGCCCTGTTTTCGGGAGAGTCAGTTCAAATGATGTGTCACATTTCGAAAGGAGATACACCGTTGGAAGTGTATTGGCTATTCAACGGTCAGCCACTATCTAAAGAGTTAGGATCATCTACGAAAGTTGGCGACCTATCTTCTGTGTTAATACTGCCTGCTGTTACTGGAGCTCATAGCGGAAACTTCACATGCGTTGCTAAAAACCGCGCTGGAATCTCATCTTACACCACAATACTCAAAATTATTGGTATTTGATCATAAAAAGATAGGCTTGCAACTTTAAATATTTTGTTATTATCCTTTCCCAGCCCTACGCCCTACTATCCATACGATCTTATATTACCTTATTTTGTTATTTTTGGGTCTAGTGGTTCCGCACATAATTCCTTTTGAAGTAGAAGAAACCATTTTTGCTGGTGAATCGGTTCATTTAACGTGCCATGTATCGAAAGGAGATCGACCACTACAAATTTCATGGAGTTTTCAAGGCCAAGAGATACCATACCATAATAACATGGGTATAACCACAACAAAGTTAGGAGAAAAGGCTTCAGTCTTGAGTATTCCGACTGCAATGGGCCATCATAGTGGGAACTATACCTGCACGGCGAGTAATAGAGCCGGTCGCGCTTACCACTCCGCTCTCGTCAACATTCATGGTACTCGTATTGTCCCTTTTCCAAATAGACTATCTGAATGATTGTTTAGATATTTGCACGTTTAGATTAATTTAGACTTTAATTTTTTTACGATCAGTTCTTCCCCACATAAGGCCGTTTGAGATCGAGGAATCCATTTACTACGGAGAATCCGTGCAAATGACCTGCCATGCGAGCAAAGGAGATCTACCAATGTCAATTACTTGGACCTTTGAAAGCGAAGATTTGTCAACCCATATGGATATTAAAACTATGCAGATGGCGGCCAGGACGTCATTTTTATCCATAGCAACTGTGACAGCTTCTCACAGTGGAAATTACACGTGTATTGCCAAGAATAGAGCTGGTGAAGACAGATACTCTACAACAATAAATGTGAAGGGTATATTGATTGTTGATATCACAGCATGCACCTTGTAATCTTCGCTAACTTTATGAATATTTCTTTGCTCAGTCGTTCCTCACATCAAACCTTTTGAGCTGGATGAAGCGGTGTTTGCGGGTGGGTCAGTGCATTTGGACTGCCACGTCTCAAAAGGCGACGTTCCTTTGAACATCACTTGGAGTTTTCGTGGACAACCCATAACTCGTAGGATGGGGATAAAAACAACAACTCTAAGCGAACGCGTCTCCGTTCTTGACATTCCTAACGCGATGGGACCTAACAGTGGCAACTACACATGTACAGCGACGAACAGGGCTGGCACGACTGTTCATACGGCAGTCCTTGACGTAATTGGTACTAATTAATTCAATGTTACATTCTAAACGATACTTGCTTTTGTTCAGTTCCTCCTGTGGTCCAACCCTTCTCCTTCGGGGAAGTCGCAATGAATTCTGGGCAAGTCGTTACTACTCCTTGTTCGGTTGTTGAGGGCGATCATCCTCTGCAGTTACGATGGCTTTTCGATGGAGAACCTATAAAGCCTAGGTCTGGAGTGACTGTGTTCAATATTGGAGAAAGAAGTGCTATACTGAGCATTGGCTCCGCAGCACATAACCACGCGGGAAATTATACTTGTGTTGCCGAAAATGCTGCCGGACTCGCATCTCACACATCAGTGTTAATCATTAACGGTGCTTAGTATTCAAATTTTTATATTTTAATTCGTATCGTTTACGTTGTTATCCTTTAACTTTTGGTTATTTCTGATATGTGGTTTCACTCTCATCTTTGAATGAAATATTCCAGTTCCTCCCAATATTCTACCATTCACGTTCGGTGAGAAGCCTGCTAACTTTGGAGAGTACTTGCAAGCGGCATGCACAGTGAACTATGGCGATCTTCCCCTAATTATAACCTGGACATTTAATGGACAGCTTATTTCGCAAAGGAACAACGATTACGTAATGACAAATTCCAAACGAAGTAGTATACTTGTAATAGAATCTGTAGACGCAAAACATGCCGGATCTTACACCTGCATCGGTGAAAATCGTGCAGGACGCAATACTTACTCTGCTGATCTTATAGTTTACGGTTAGTCGATTATAAAATAGTAGATTTGTTATTTTGTCATTTAGATAATGTTTGTTTCAGTTCCTCCTAAGATTGCACCCTTCGTTGCCGGTCCAGAACCGGCTTTTCTCGGTGATTACTTTGCTCTGCAATGTATCATAACACATGGCGATCAACCAGTCCGCATCTCATGGACATTCAATAATAGATCTGCCGAATTCGTCGCCGGAATCCGCGTCAGTAATATCGATCGGAGAAGTAGTGTTCTTACGATAGAATCAGTGGACGCGAATCATGCGGGCATTTACAATTGTACTGCAAGTAATGCGGCTGGCATCGCGTCACACAATACCGAATTAGTCGTGAAGGGTGCGAATACAAAAATTGAAGAAAACTTTCCGCTTCATAATTTGTTTTACCATCTGCCATTCATTCTTTGCGTTTGTTGCTTCATTATCTGAGTAATTTATTGTCCTAGTTCCGCCGTTAATAATGCCGTTCAGTTTCGGCGACGTGCCGTCAAACCCGGGAGACACTGCCGTAGTAAACTGCGTCGCAACCAAGGGTGACCAGCCTCTCGAGATCTCGTGGACGTTCAGCAGCGAAACGGTAGATTCGAGCCTCCAACGAGACATCACGACGATGCCGATAGGCCCTCGCGCATCTGTCCTCACCATCAACTCTGTGAGCGCGAATCACCAGGGGAACTACACGTGCATCGTGCAGAATGCGGCCGGTAGAGCTGAACACGCAGCAACACTCGTCGTTAACGGCACGTTACAATTACATAATACTACGCTGCGATATAACAACGGGGACTAACATCACAAAAATGCACTTCAAAGAACCAAATTCGCCACTGTCACAATACTTTTTCAATCTCACCAGTCGCTAACATTGCCTGCCACCGATCTAAATCTAACCCAACTTTCTGTGGTTGTTTCCAGTACTGCCCCGTATAGTTCCATTCGCGTTCGAGACTCCGCTGTACGCGGGGCAAGCCACTCAAGTCACTTGTTTGGTATCCGAGGGCGATATGCCTCTCGATATTCAGTGGTACTTTGAAGGGCAGCCCCTGAAGCAGAAAGCCGGAGTATCGGCTCTTAAAATAGCGCAGAGAGCTTCGTTGCTTCTGATTGAGTCGGCAGGATGGTCGCACAGCGGCTCGTATGCGTGTATCGCACGAAATACCGCGGGCTTGTCCAACTATACCGCATCGCTAGAAGTTCATGGTATATCACACGCATTTCTGTACCCTACATTCCTAGCACGGAGAGCTTTGCGTAGTTTCGAAATTGTATGCTTAAAATATTCCGTTTGTTTATGATAGGACTCTTCAAACGGCCTACAAATACTATGGGGTTTCTTAGAAACGTTATGTTCAAGATAATTTCAATACAAATGATAACTATTACAAGTTGAAGTTAGGAGAGCCTTTTAATTATCCATCAATCAAGAAGAATCGTTAGGAACCGGCTGCGGCTATCATCGACGATCCTAATTCTTCCTCTCCTTCTTGCATTTTATGTTTTTATCACCCCTTCCTTTCCTCGGGTTCCTCTCTTTATATACTTTCATACATTAATTTGCATATTGGCGTTTTCTATAACTGCGCTTTTGCTTTGCCTGTGTGCTTTATAATACTGTTGAAATAACTACTTTACTGTTGTCCATACTAATGTTTAATCAACTTAACAAAGTTGATTGTTTTAATTTTTGTGTTCGTTATTCCGTACAAATTATTTCAACAAATATTAAAATGTTTCCGTTGCTTATATGTTTTATAGTATTGGGCTTCTCTATTATAATTATTTTATGTCCTTTTTGATGATTTACGTTCGTAGTTTGGAAAGCTTCCGATTTTTTGTTTGCTACTTGTAAAATATCTAATTAAAGCTTCTATACCGACGCTTAGCTGTCAACGTAATTAAAATCACCACAAAATTTTAATTTTATCACTCACCAATCAAGTAGCAAATTGCATTATGACAGCAAACAGCAATAGTATCGTTATAGGAGCTTTTATTGTCAAATAAATAGCTTTGGACTTGGATAAGCCAAATTACGAAAAATTTGAAAAAAAAAAAACAGTTTCAAGTCTGTAAATCAATAAGTAAACACAAATAATGGATTTGATTTATACACGTCCATCGCATTGTAAAGTAATTCAAAATCTGAATCCCCAAAATATTGCAATAATTTTTCAATTCACGAGTATAATTAAAAAACAAACAATCTATGGTATTTGTAACTCATTTCTTAATGCATGCAAGTTTTAAAGTTTTGAAGTCCTTTAAGTTTTATATGACGTTAAAAATCCATGTTTATTACAAAGTTCGAATTTTTTAAACTCAGATCATTAAATCGTTTCAAATAAGAAATAAATATTTGGGACCTCGACAGTTGTTGTAACATTACGGTGACATTTTCAGTTCCCCCACGCTGGATTATTGAGCCCACTGACAAGGCATTTGCTCAAGGCTCTGACGCTAAAGTCGAATGTAAAGCCGATGGGTTCCCCAAGCCCCAAGTGACGTGGAAGAGGGCTGAAGGTATGAAATATACTTTAAATCAACTGTAACAGTAGTCACAATTTTGCACACGTTATTTTGGCTCTGTAGGGAACCCTTATAAGTTCGTCATGTCTGTCTGTCTGTCTGAATCCTTTACAGCCTTATAACTTCCAAAGTTATATAAACCTACATGGATGAAAATTTGTACAACGATAGTCTTGTATAGACCTCAAATGCAAAAAAAACATAAACTTGTATAATAATGGATAAAGCCTATACAAGTAAAGGGATGTAAAATAAAATTCGCAATACCTCATCATGTGGGGTGTTGTTGATTACGAATTTTAAAGTTAAGTTAGGGGCCACACACTTAAAGTGGGGATAAAACTGCTTTTCGCCGCTTCTGGGGTATCATTTAATAGGTCTTCTAAATGAAGGTAAGGTTTCCTAAATCAAATTTTTATCAGATGTACCGATTGCGTAATATGGCCCGACAAAGTAGCTTGCAATGTGGGGGACACACACATTGCCATTTCTAAACTATGCATTTCAGAAACTTATCATCTTCCAAGTTGATAGATCTTAGTAAAAACTTTCTTTCAAAGTTATTTCGGACAACATGTGATAATAACTTTTTGAGATAAGCAGAAAAAGCTGTTAAATACTTCAAACGTCCTACGCGTGGACCTAATGGCCCGACATATTCTTGACAATTCATTAAATATTTACGTCTTTTTTTCTCCAGGGGATACGCCCGGTGATTACAAAGATCTTAAACCAAACAACCCTAATGTTAAAGTTGAGGACGGAACTCTGGCCATTAGTAACATTCAAAAGACGAACGAGGGATATTATCTATGCGAGGCCGTTAACGGAATTGGATCTGGACTTTCTGCCGTCATTCTTATCAGCGTACAAGGTATGACACTGTCAAGACTAAGCATTTAAGATAATCACATTACAAGAATTTTCATAAAATGATTTTGACGGTTTTAGCCCCACCTCAATTTGAAATTAAGATGAGGAATCAGACTGCCCGACGAAGCGAATCCGCAGTATTACAGTGCCAGGCCAAGGGGGAAAAGGTAAGAACGTGGCTTTTATAAAAACAAATCATAGTTCTTCAGTTTCCATTATATTTGCAAGTGTTTCCTTTTTCGTGATTGATCTTAAATTCATATCTATTTGATTCCAGCCAATTGGAATCATCTGGAACATGAACAACAAACGCCTCGAACCCAAATCCGACCCACGATACACGATCCGCGAAGAAATCTTACCTGGAGGAGTAGTATCCGACCTCAGCATCCGAAGAACCGAACGATCAGACAGCGCCCTCTTCACTTGCGTCGCCACCAACGCATTTGGTTCCGATGATACTAGCATCAATATGATAATTCAAGGTACGCAAGTAGCTAAACTTGGTGTTATTAAAATTGAGGTGTAATTTTTAAGAAGATTTTTAAAAGCTCCACCATTCGGACAGTATCTTAATGCCAGTTATTGGTTTGATCTTTTGCAGAGGTGCCTGAAGCACCATACGGGCTGAAGGTTTTGGACAAATCCGGAAGGACTGTGCAGCTATCTTGGGCCGCTCCTTACGATGGAAACTCGCCAATCAAGAAGTTCCTTATTGAATACAAGCGCGCCAAGGGCAACTGGGAAAAGGATATCGACAGGTTGGCGATCGAATAAACCTTTTGACTATCGTTACGATAATACTTTCTAATCAGTGGATTTTTAATTTTTTCAAAAGCATAACACAATTATCTGTTTGCCTGCATACTTACAACAACTACAACAAGATCACCAACTCGATGCTAAGCGACGGTGTGAGGGTGGAGCACGTCGATTTAGAAGAAATATATTTACTCTTTCTTTGGAAATACGTAGATTGTAGTTCTCAGAAAACGAAGGCATACGGCAGGGAGTTCCATTCTTGGGCAGTATGCATTAAGAATGTGTACCGAAATGGTCACTTATTTTCTGTCCATAGCCAATAATCATGGCTTATTATATTCGTATTTCCAGGGTTCTCGTTCCCGGAGACACGACCGAAGCCGGTGTATTCAGCCTTCGTCCCGCCACCGCCTACCACATTCGCATCGTCGCCGAGAACGAACTGGGCACATCGGAGCCTTCTGAGACCGTCACCATTATCACCGCCGAGGAAGCTCCCACTGGCCCCCCACAAGACGTTAAAGTCGATGCCGTTGATAAGCACACCCTGCGTGTCACGTGGAAGCCTCCCCCACCCCAAGACTGGAACGGCGAGCTCCAGGGGTAATATTTAATTTACAATTCAAGCTTGCTTCAAAACTTCCTGTTAGTTTCTACGTTACAATCGCGTTTTACGCGATTTGGCCTTTGAATTTGAGTTTGTGTTTTATGTATCATGTCATTCCTTGCAGATACTACGTTGGATACAAACTGGCTTCAAGCAACAAATCTTTTGTCTTCGAAACCGTAGATATTTCCAAGGAATCAGGAAAGGAACATCACCTGGACATCCTTAATCTAAAGTAAGTTTATATACCCTTATTTAATTATCTTGAAAAAATCTTATTTGGTCTCAAACATCTATTTTGCAGGTATCCAGTAATTATCCTTGTTTTTAAGTTATACATGAACTTCTACATATTTCTGCTGTTATTTTTTTTGTTATTGTTTATATCTTTAATTACTCGACCAATTAATTCATGTTTTACGGTCCTTAATAAATAAATACAAAATTTCAAGGACCTACACCCAGTACGCAATGGTAGTTCAAGCGTTCAACAAGATGGGCTCAGGACCCGTATCGGGCGAAGTGAAGGCCTACACTGCTGAAGGTGCCCCATCAGCCCCACCTCAGGATGTCCTCTGCACTACTCTCACTGCTCAAACGATCCGCGTCTCCTGGGTTTCCCCTCCGCTTGCCTCCGCCAACGGGCTGATAAAGACTTACAAAGTCATCTACGGACCCAGCGAAACTTGGTATGGTAAGTAACTTTCTAATAGTTCCTAGTCCTAGTTGTTCTATGTAAGCAAATTTGTCGATCCAACAAAATGATTTTTCTTTAAAAAAATAACTTAATGAATACTCCTTAACTTTTACGTTGAAGATGAGAAGTCAAAGGACACTAAGATCACTGCCAGCAGCGAAACAATCCTCCACGGCCTCAAAAAGTTCACGAACTACTCTATGGAAGTGCTTGCGACCACCAACGGCGGAGACGGCGTGCGGTCTGTTCCCATTCACTGCCAGACTGAACAAGATGGTAAGCTATTGGGAAAACTTAAATGTTTATGACAGCTGCCGCTGTTTCTTTTTGTTATTGTTCAAGCGAGTTGCACAAAACTTTTAATACATATTATTTTTTTAGTGCCCGAAGCTCCACGTGCAGTGAAAGCATTAGTGATGGGTCAGGATTCAATCCTCGTATCTTGGCGGCCCCCAGCGCAACCTAACGGCGTCGTCACACACTACAACGTCTACACTCAAGCCCAGAACGCCGAACCCCACCCTAACAAGGTACTTTTCTAATTATTTATTGACATACGCCAACAGTGAACATATTTTACATTCTTATAATATATTTCTACGTGAGTACATGAAACTGATACGATCATCCTTTATAGGCATATGCAACATTCGCTATAAATAGTGATTAGACAGGGAAATAAAAAAAAGTAAACTATAATATATTCGGAATGTTAGTTAGAACATGTTACATTATCTACGTTAAAACGAAAATAAAACATCGTAATCACAACATTATTATTTTATCTCTGGTTTGACACTTTACTAATTTATTTTTGAAAGCAGTTAGAGAATCATTAAACACATCAAGATCATCCAAGTAAGCGTTAAATTCATTATAGGTGCGATCTGTACTAAATAAATTTAAAATTGCCAAGAAGTTTAACCAATTCGTAATGCGGCTTAGGTTCCAGCATCCCAGACCAGCTACTCTGCGACTGAACTTAAAGCGGGCCGATACGACTTCTGGGTGACCGCGTCTACGATCATCGGCGAAGGACAACCCTCAGCTACCGCATCTTGCAGCCCTAGCGACAAAGGTATTTAGATTACCAAATCTCGATCACATTTAAAACAATCTCAATCCAAAAAAGATATCAATTTTAATAAGCCCTTTTGATTTATTTTGTATGTCTTCAATAATTTTCAGTTCCCGCGAAGATCGCATCTTTCGACGAATCATTTACCGCCACGTACAAGGAAGACGTTAAGCTGCCGTGTCTCGCTGTCGGCGTTCCCCCGCCTAACATCATTTGGAAGGTAAATCAAAAACTATATATATATAACATTTAAAGAAGAGATTTATAGATCCAGATGCTCCAAAGTCAACTTGATTGTATACTTCACCAAGCTCTAAAGTTTTTCCGGCTAGAGTGGCTACTCCAAAATCGATATATCTACTGTCATTGCCCATTTGCATTAGATTCAATCTTTCTACTGTTTAGCCGTGTCAGATACGATTGAGAGAGACGTCCTGCTGCAAGGTTTTGGTGCAGTAGCTATTTGAAAATTGTATTGCTGTCGCTCTGTTCCCCGTGCGTGCGATAGAGAGAGTTAGTGAATTTAGCTACATTTTTGCATTTCGGGGGTAAACTGTTGCCATCCCCTAAACCTTATCTATATTTTATTTGTTTAAGATGTATTCAGTTGCTTGGATAAATTATAATCTACAGCTGATATTTTTTTTTTTTTTAAATGGTATTTTAATAAAAACTACTTTTCTTCTTCAACGTAAAAAAAATTGGTGCTTAAAACTTAAAAGATATTGCATTATTTAAAAAAAATCAGACTTATAAGCATAATTTTTCACGGTTTAGATAACATATAAAAAAAACATCGCAATCGGATACACTTTTACGGGTGGGAAACAGTTGGCACTTTTTGTATAGAAAAGTAGGCGGTATATTCTCTCCACAAATCACACTAGATATCGCATTACGAGATTCGTTGTTCCTACAAAAAGTCACCAAAGTTTGAGGAAAGCGCGGGTCGCGGGGAGTGCGACCAAGCGTTCTCATTGGCTATCTCAAGGTTATACCTACTCGCGCCTAACAATCAACCAATCAGAGTAATTTCTTATAAGTGTATTTAGACTGATGCGTGGTGCGCTTCCAGCGTCCTGAATGCAGAATCTAGGGTGTGATCTGTGACTCTCTCCTAACGTTCGTGATTAGGACGCACAATTCATCGTATGTGGAATCGGCACAGATGACATTACTTTCCGTCTTGCGCAGGTGAAAGGCCAGCCTCTAGAAGCATCAGAGCGCGTCCGTCAGCTACCGGAAGGCTCGCTGCAGATCGCGGGGGTGGCGCGCGAGGACGCCGGCGAGTACTCGTGCCACGTCGACAACCAGTTCGGCACCGACACCGTCACGCATACTCTCGCAGTGCTCGGTAACTAACACAACACTTACAATGCAATCCCCTTTGCATAAGGTTTCAATTTATATTGACAACTTCGACCCTGTACACCAATGTTAACTGTCTGTATAGTTAAAGTGCATTAGTAGTAGAGCAGTTATCATCGCTAAGATTAGTACTTTTCTAGAGAACAGTCTTTGGTTTTGGGAAAATGAGGGCACTCACCATTAGGAATAAGTTAGCCACAGTCATGATCCTAAAAAACAAGCTCTGGCTTTCCGCGTCATGACGCCAGCTTACGTCGCAATCCACAACTTTGTTGTGTATTGTTATCTTTGTCTAAAGTGTTTGAATTATGTATTCTTCTCTTGCTTGTGCTCGCTGGTAACATAGCCAGGTATGAACCTCGTGATATGTCGGACCTCGGAATGCCATACCTGATGGAGTATGATATTATACTATTTACCATAGTAATATCAAAACTTAGAACAATACTGACGTGTCTGCAGCGCCTCCATTCCCCCCTCTCCTGAGCATCGCGTCGTCGTCCGTGTCGTCGCTGACTCTCCGCCTGAAGCCCTCCCCCGACGTGGAACAGTCCCCGGCGGCCGGACACACCATCCACTATAAACAAGAGTTCGGGGACTGGGAGACTGTTCAGGTACCTGCAAGAATTTAAGTACGCATTCATATACACCACCTCGCCCTGTGTAGGAGTTAAAAGACAGCACAATCCCGAACCCTGACAGAGTTCAATTATTTTTTTTTGTTTTACTTAGTGACGAGACTAGCAAGTCACTCACCTGATGTTAAGCGTCACGTTTGCCCATAACAGTTCAGTGCCACCCAGAATTTTGAACTGCAATAGTTCAAAACTATGCGCGGCAATACACTGCGCTTAATTTTAATGATTTAACATCTCAGGGTGACCCCTGAGATGTTAAATCGATCTTCATGAAATTTTGTAGGCAAGTAGTTCATTTCAATACTATTTTTAAGTTCGAATATGAGCTGAATCGGTCCAAGGGTTGTGAAGATATAGGGATCGCGAGGCCTCAGTTCGCCGCGAACTACTAGTTTATTTCAAGTTTGTTAATTTCAAGTGTACGTTGGTATGTAGCGAAAAAACATTCAAAGGACATTTCGTATTTTCAGATTCCAAGCACGACCGACACTTACACTTTGGAGAACTTGTTCTGCGGATCCAGATATCAGCTCTACGTTACAGCATACAATAGGTAAAGCGACAAAACAAGTCCTATATTTGATTACACACAGTAATTCTAGCTAGATACTTCAGTACTTCGATTAGAATTCACGTCACTTGCGAAGTTGCGAATGACACATAATAAATTATTATAAATATAAATTATATATATATATAAATATAAATTATTTTACGCACAAAACACTACAACACCAACTTCACAAAATAAATGAAATCTAATGAAGAGAAAGAATAATATATTTTTGACCGAGCCAAGCGAAGGTCTCAGAGTTAACTGGGACAAATCGGCATTTGTATGTATGTTTGTCTGTATATTTGTCCGATAAGACAAAGGTCTCAGAGTTTACTGGGACAAATCGGCATTTGTATGTATGTTTGTCTGTATATTTGTCCGATAATAACTTGCGAACCGTTGCTCCGATCTTCATGAAATTTTGTAGTGTGTGTTTGTTCGAATATGAGCTGAATCGGTCCAGGGGTTGTGAAGATATAGGGGTCGCGAGGTCTCAGTTCGGCGCGAACTACTAGTTTAATCAATCTATACATTTTATCAGCATCGGCACCGGTGAAGCGTCCGACGTGGTGACGGCCCGCACGCGCGGCTCCAAGCCGCCCGTCCCGCGCGCCGCCGACTTCATCGAAGTGGGCAGCTCGTCCGTTACCCTGCATCTCAAGCAATGGCTGGACGGCGGGTGCCCTATGAGCCACTTTGTCGTCGAAAATAAGAAGAAGTTAGTATTCATATTTTTTTTTTTTTTTTTGGTCTTATGCTTTTATGTTTTTACTACAAGGAAGTTATTAATACGGTATCGACGCGAGTGCAGAAAATGAAAAAGGTCAATTTCAAGATGAAACTAACGCCTGATTCTATCAATTATTTGATAAATATTTTGTGGAATAAGAGGCTAAAATTATTTACTATTTTTTATTTATTAGTCATGCTATCAACGTCAAAATTTTCCTCTCCTTTAAAGTCACTTGTTTGTGAGGGTTTTTTCTACTCTAGGGTGAATCTAGGCTACGACCTTGGATCAGATGCGTCATTTGTAGCTGGGGACAATAGATTAGCAGAATAGCGCTAATGTGTTGTCTGAAACTATTAACTGACTTCTTCTAACTTTTCATCCTGTTTCACCCCTGAGGGGACAGAGCATGGGGACAGCCACGAGAGTCCAAGAATCCACCTCATGTGTTTTTTTTAAATAAAAGTTACGCGTACATCATCTTTTCGGTTTTCTTCTATAATTGTTATTTCTTGCAGGGGAGCCGCCGAATGGAACCAAATCTCAAATGCCGTTAAGCCTGGCGGAAACTTCGTCGTACTTGGTAAGTTACTGTCGAGATTTTTAAGTTGAATATTTCTAACAGACTTAAAGCATGAAAGCTTCATGTTACACTAGCTGCGCCCCGCGGTTTCACCCGCTATTCTACAGAAACCGAATATTTTCCGGGATAAAAAGCCTATGTGTTAATCAAGTATGATCCAAATGAACACTTACCATGTCAAGATATCACTGAATAAATCCAGTACGCATTCACCACTAAGTAATTAAACTCTCGAAGGACATGCAGCTACCTACGACACAAGATTACTCTTAGTGTAGGTGCTGCACGACATTGTCACGTACAACAAGCTACATCATTATTTATATTGTTCAGATGTCATATAATGTATTGCAATGTACTTGTAATTTGAAAATAAATAAATTTGATTGATTTGAATTTGAATATGTAAGCTATCTCCATACCAAATATCATTCAAATCCTTTCAGCCATTACAGAGTTGAACGGGAACAAACACACTTACATACTTACCTACTTACACACAAACTTTCGTATTTATAATATTAGTGTGATGTATAAGAAGTTTCATAAAACCTTGCAATGTGATTTTTAAAGATCTGGAACCTGCTACCTGGTACGTTCTGAGGATTTCGGCCCATAACAACGCTGGCTTCAACGTCGCCGAATACGAATTCGCTACTCTGACCATGACCGGAGGTAAGGAATTGTCAAAATAATTTATTTCCATTATGTAGATATTGTCATGTCGCGAAGCCGCCTGCCCAGCGTGGGGATTGTGGCCCTTTCAACGTTATCCCCCTTTCAAGGTGGAGCGCTTTGCTCAGCAGTGAACTTCTTCTGTTTGATGATGTACATAGACATTCTCAAATATCTAAAATAGATATCAGTATTATTCGTTTTTTTTCATCACTCGATACCGCAAACACCGGAAAACGCAGCGTATGCAGGCCTTCCACTAGGTGGACCGACGATATTGTGAAAGTCGCGGGCAATCGGTGAATGCAAGTGGCACGTTGTCATTCGGTGTGGTGCTCTAAGAGGATGGGTTGGACGTCTTCCGGCTGATGATGATGATAACTCGATACATAAAACTAGTTTGAAATGTGAGATGGCTTCTAAATGCTATAATTATCAGCAATTCAAAATCTATTATTCAACTTAAAATGTGGTGTGTATCCATCTCAGAGAGGCTTTGAGAGAAGCCTAGCAGTGGACATATAATAGTCACGCCTCTCTTTATAAGTAAGTTAGGTGTGTAGGCTGATAGAACAGTCCTAATTTTAAGACCGCCGAATTAGTTATATCATTTAAATATTATGGGTAGGTACGCTAATTTCACTAACATGTTTAAAATAACACTTAATTAAACTTAGTTTCTTAAAACCATAGAGGAAATATACTGGTATAGTAAATATCCTAGTATATTTCCGCTATGCTAAGTATGATATATAGGCGATCTCAGCCTGATATGACAAATTATGTGCCGTTATCTACAAATAGGTTTCTAGACTGTGCCTGTTTTGTAAGTATATAAGTTTAAAGAACTTTGTAAAACAAAAAAAGCCCGCCCAAAGGCGTGACAAAGATGTGAAGTAGCAGTAAACAATTGTTTTAGAATATGCCCTACAAAGTTAATAATAATGATAAAGCATTTTTATTTTCCTTAATATAAAGTAACAAAAAATCTTAATCTTAACCTAAACTAATTTACACGTCAACATATTAAGGACCTCTCAAAGAGGCACTGAAATAAATATACAAAGAGGTGCCCTACAAAGTACACGTACCTGAAATGCATCGCCTTATATTTCATTTCCATTGTCCGTTTTAGTCGAATAACAGTGGGCTTGAAAGAGGCACTGAAATAAATATACAAAGAGGTGCCCTACAAAGTACACGTACCTGAAATGCATCGCCTTATATTTCATTTCCATTGTCCGTTTTAGTCGAATAACAGTGGGCTTGAAAGAGGCACTGAAATAAATATACAAAGAGGTGCCCTACAAAGTACACGTACCTGAAATGCATCGCCTTATATTTCATTTCCATTGTCCGTTTTAGTCGAATAACAGTGGGCTTGCATTTCAGGTACGATCGCGCCCGCCCGCGAGGTCGGCGGCGGCTCGCTCACCCCGGAACAGACGCTCAAGATAATCCTCTCGCACCTTAACCTTATCGTGCCCGTCGTTGCCGCGATCTTAGTCATCATTATCGCTATCGTTGTGGTCTGCGTGGTGCGAGGAGCCAGGGACACACGCAAAGGTATCTAATAAGTGTTTTTGAATTAGGAACGATTGCTCCTCTCCCCGGTAACGCCGAAGATAAGGAGCTTCCGCCGTGGATCAAGGCTTGGCTGGAGCCCGAAGTGCTAGTCCCGATCTTAGCTACGATTGTGGTGTTTATCGTCGGTGTGGTCGTCATCTGTCTCACTCTGGCTCGCAGGAACTCCCCGCATCGCCTGCGAGGTCAGAAGGACATGTATTGTATGTATGGTGCATGACACCGCTTTTTATTATTTTAACCGATTCTTCACTTTTTCTTGATTATACCCTCATATCAATGATATCATCCCGTGTTTAGCATGGAAATCATTCCTGTCCATGTTTTTATTGTTTAAAAAAAATCATACATTGATATTGTTTGCGTCTGTCATCTTTAACGCGATTTAGATCGTTTTCTGTGTTCATTGTTTTCCTGCTACCGAAAATAATAGAGGTAATCTACTATCATACTTGTCCATAAATTCTAGACATGTAAAAACCATCGACAAACTTACTTCAAAACAATACTGCAAAATATAACTTTATGTCCTAGATAACACACTCAATACACAATCTGGTAACAACTTTGTCCAGGACACACGGATTTCTAGGTCGCTGTCCCAAAGATGCGATGTGCCCATCGAGCATCTCTCATTTCGAAGACGAAATACGGTAAAAAAATGTCAATACACGGTGTGTTCCGTAGATGACGCCGTATACAACGCATCTCAAGCTGCGCTGGGCGGCGGCGGCGGCACGCTCGACAAGCGCGGCGGGCTGCGCGACGAGCTCGGCTACATCGCGCCACCCAACCGCAAGCTGCCGCCCGTGCCCGGCTCCAACTACAACACCTGCGACCGCGTCAAACGGCAGGCCGTTATCAGTGAGTATGAACACGGGTATACCACTACACACAATTCTACTTTCTACGGATTTCTGTATGCTCAGTACTTACCTACTCATCATTTAAACACCACTTTCACTGCTGTGCTACTACAATTACATCTCTCAATATTGATAGCAACCATGGGTGATATCTTGTAAGTACTTGTGTAATCATTATCTCACGGTGTTAAATTCTTAATGGTTTTATTCAAAAACTTGGTATTTAGACGTGTTTCAGCAAAAATGTGTCTCGGTTTCGCAAGTGATATATTTTTCTTCAACTAAATGTTCACATAGCACTTAAGCAAATTAGGTATAGATGCATAGTGCTTTTCTTGAAACTCAGACACTCATTTCTTTTACACATACTGGATCACAACCGTCTTAGAAAAATGTTTCATTAAATTAAGATAATTTGTATAATTATTAGATCACTAATAATCTATATAAAAATGACCCCCTATTTTCCTGGTCACGCTATATCTCGAGAAAGGCTGGACCGTTTTTTTTTTTTTTTTGTTGTTTTCGTAATTGTGAGGACAAGGTTTGTATGAAGAGTTTAGCGAGGCCGTAGGCCGAGCTTCGCGGGCATCATCTAGTAATTATATAAATTAAGGAGGGATTTTGTTGATACAAACACTTGAGGCGCTGATTACTAGACCTTTGATCGGACACGATAGAGAAGCCTGGCCGTAGAAAAGGTAAATACTTAAGGAATTTTATTGTGTTACTAGGTATGGTTCGGCTAAAGCTAAGAATAAAATGGTGTATGGCCATGGGTGGACGGTTGTCAAACAAATAAGTTTTTAGCTTTGTCCTTCTATGCACGTTTCCCCCACTTTTTTCTCACTCTTTTTAATTTATTCTAAATCTATATGTTAGTGACGTCTGGTGAAGGCAACTTTAATACTATGTTGTCCAGTCTCGAATGAGCTTAAAAGCAGTAGCTAATAGTAATTCAATTGCGTTCGTATAGCCGCAACTTTTTTCAAACTATGTTTCAATTCTCTTAAGCCGCGACCCCATGTTTACTCTCGTCGATCTATTCACTATGGCCGTAATATATTAGCGGGATTAGACATGGAGACTAGGCTGTTTAATTTTAGTTTATAGTCGCCGTTTTATGTATCATCTCAATTGGTAAAAGTTCACTCTATCATTATTAGAAAGATCGCTGATTAAAATTTACACTGGCAAATAGTGCGAGAATGATATGTTATGATATGTTTGCCTAAAACACATATCAAGTGAAGGCGATCCGGACTTAGGACCGCTAACATTCGACTGACAGGTGTCATCTCTCCTATAGTTCAGTACATTACTTTAGTTTATCTACATTACGTTGCGTGGATAATATCTGATATATTGGAGATGTGAGATGTCTTTCGAATGAGAAGACGTAGTTGAGATGATAGACGATCGGCTGTGGCTAGGCGCATGCGTAACCTAGTAGTACGATCCAGTGGGCGCGCACTCGACCTGGGACCCGCGCAGGCACCACTACGAGCGCGTGCGCCGCCCGCGCTTGCACCGAACCGGCTCCGGAGATACCATCTCTACAGGTCAGTCGCTTGCCGCGTCGCAATAGCAATGCTTGGTCTTTAACAGCGTTTCACTTATGCGGAATGATTGAGCACCCGATGATTATAATAATTACTGATACATTTTTAATCGCAAGACAGGAATACGTAACGCACATCAATTGTCTTTGAATTTAACTAAGTTTGCAGATCAAAATCGATAGATTATGTTAGAATCGAAGCGAATTCGAAGGCTCCTAGCCTTTGGCTTTTGGTTAGGTTTCTTAAATGGAACCCAGTAGGTAATACTTCTGCGACAGATATTTCCTTTTTGATGTAGCAGTTAGATATTCTGATGCGTCATTCCATATGAAAACTGGTGTGCAATAAAACATAAGCATGCTTGATGATTCTAATATTATTCAAATGACCCTATATAATTGATTGTAAACTTAGTCAGGGATCATCATAATAAACACGCTTTCTATATTGGCAGTACCACTTTTTGTACAATTTATGGATTGTTAAGAAACTTTAAATTTCATAAACTATTACTGCACCTCGGGTCTCAATAGCTTTAATGTTAATCTGCAATATCTTAATCGTCCTCACAACCAACAAAATCTAAGTGCTTCACTTATAAACGCCTTTCAAAGTTTAGTGACGCTAATCTAGTTAGTATTGCGCATTCTATTTTTAAATTATGTTTATCAAGTGAAGAGTCGTAATATTAAACAGCGTTTACCTATCTCGTCAAGATAGATGAAGCGATATTGGTCGTGTGATTAGGAAGTTGCAAACTTACATGAATGAATGCATGCGTTTGGTAAAAGACTCGGTTATTAGTTTACGAGTATTTTTAACTCAAAGTTCGAGTAAAGCACGCAGTACTACTACTACAGTCCACAGTATGAAGTGTTACTAACCGGCTTGCCAATTGTGAGTACTAGTTATAAGCAAAATAAAATTTTACCTATATGCATATCTATATAATTTGTTTTCCTGGTTTGTTTAGCTTTTTTTAACCCCAGTTATTTTTTTGGTTGCGTTTGTTACCTTTGATGTTTTGCGAGAAGTGATTTGGTATATTGTTATTTTCCTAAAAGATGATATTTTTTAATATTATGATTTTTTGGTCTGCATTTAACCCAAAAAAGTATTTATAGATTTGTAAGTAATATTTTAGTGTAGACAGGTCTCAGTTCAGTTATAAATAATTATTCACACCACCATTTATATTCCTAAAAATACCACAAAATTTTACACTGAGAAAAATTTGTACTGGGATAAATCCCATTTCATAATGAGCTGGCCGATTTTACTAAATTAAGTAGTAAATCTACTAATTTTAGTTATTTCCTACGTAATAATGAGTCCATAGCTCCTTACGTTTGGTGCCCGCCACAAAACAAAAAATGTGTGGTCTGCCAACTACGTACACGTACCCGTCAACTAAAATAATGCGGTAAACTACTTACGCCCTAGTTAAAGACACATTACGGTTTGGTGTTCCGTAATGTTCGAAGTCAATCGTGCATTAATAAAGAGTATTTAACATTACATAATGAGCAGTACACATTAGTAAGGACTCGGATACATTAGATAATGAATTTTACGCATTACAATGTACCTAAAATGCTACGTACATTAGTAATGTGTTGTAATGGGTCTGAGTCCTTACAATGTGGGAATTATCTTATATTGCGTAAAAAACGTAAGAATGTTTCCAGCACAATACATAAAGACCGAAACACATGATAATGTTCCTTAAACTTTATTTACAGATGTAAATATATTACAATTTATCTACTTTATTATAATCATTCACATTATGCATATGGTAAAACAAATTACAATGATCCGGACACAGTAGTAAGACGTTAAACACTTGACAATGCATACAGCACATTGTAATGTGTGGGCGTCTGTTCAATGACACGCACACATGATAATGCGTACAACACATTACAACGATTCATACACGGTACATGGGCATTTGAACACAGTGTAATGTGTTCTTTACATTGCTACAGATCTAAATACATTACAATGTGCCAGTTAAATTGGAATGGCTCCAGCTAGTCAAAACGAAAAAAAGGGGTTTACAATGTGCTTGATACATTATGTAGTGTATTATTCGCATTACGAATCTGACGGAACACAGTACTATGTTCCGGGCACAGTAGTAAGAAGATAAACACTTGACAATGCATTTAACACATTGTAATGTGTGGGCGTCTGTTCAATGACAGACACACATGATAATGTGTATAACACATTACAATGATTCATACACGGTACATGGGTATCTCAATACAGTGTAACGTGACCTTTACATTATTTACAGATCGAAATACATTACAATGCATCCGCCAAATTATAATGGCTCCAGCTCTTTAAAACGTAGGAAAAGTCTTACAATGGGCTTGATACATTCTGTAGTGTTTTATTCGCATTGCGAATCTGACGAAACACAGTACAATGTTCCGGACACAGTAGTAAGAAGTTAAACACTTGACAATGCATTTAACACATTGTAATGTGTGGGCGTCTGTTCAATGACACACCCATGATAATGTGTACAACTCATTACAATGTTTCATACACGGTACATGGGCATCTTTTAAAACAGTAGGTATGTGTCCTTTACATTAATTACAGATCTTTACAATGTATCTGCTAGTGTCACGGCTCGCTCTATAAAACATAAGAAAAGATCTTACGATGAGCTTGTTACATTCTATAATGTATTATTCACATATTAGAACTGACAAAACACATTATAATGGTCCGGAATGTTTTGAAAATTATCAAAAATAAAAATAGCAAAAGAAAGAAAATAAAACGTAAAGAAAAGCCGGGAAAGAAGTTCCCGCTTTTTTTATTTTTTTATTATCGCCGTACCATGAACACTTATTGCGGGACAGAATAGGCTCAGCTGCTGATGCTGCGCGAATGCGAATTTTATCGCCTCGCAATACGGCTCGCGGTGAGCTGAATTTCAATTCCACTTGCGGCTGCTGTTGCGTGGCAACCATCGATCAACCAAACAATATGCATTCGGTCTCTTGCGCATATTCATATTCCAAATTTAAAAATATATTTTGTGGAGCAAAAACCTGTTTGGTCCCTGTTATCGGCGAACAAGTGGTCGTTTTCGGAGTAATATGGCGTCAAAAGTGAAAACCGCGTAGAAAAAGTTCATTAGCTCGTGACAAAATGTATGGAACAGCTGATTTTTTCGTGATTTCAGGGTTGGCACCATAGTAAAAGTTGTTCACAAAGATGAGAACAATGACCCCGTTTCGGTTTAGCACACCGCAAACTTATAACATTATAACCCTATATAGTTGTTGTATTAGATAATTAATAAAAGGTAAAAGTCAATTTTCTCCCAACACTACACGGGGTCCATAAAATCCCTCATTTTACTTTACCTTTCTGTAGTTTCTAAGCAAACTATGCTGCGTACAGTCATACGGCCTCGGATATAAGTCAAGCTATGGCTTAATTTTAATAATCAGTACAAAGTGTCAATATAAAATAATTTATTTGGACAAAATAGCATTTATGGTTCTGAAACTCAACGTGGTCAAATAGACCTCGCACCAAAGTTTTGGAAGATTTAGTAGTACCTAATACGTGGTTTAATATTTATCTCGTTCCGGGGTAATGGAAAGTATCGCTCATTGGCTTATGCGCCCCGCGGTGAAGGTGTCCTGTCTTTATACCTAATCTAAGCTATTCTGTTAGAATAATCGATATAATATACGCATAGTAGATCTAGTAAAAAAAGGGTTTTAGTGTTTGTATGTAGTTGTTGTAGTCCCATTATATTTGATTGACATAAAGAGCGTAATAATTCATCTCCCTATTTTTACTACCTACGTCAATGTATATACATAAAAGTACGTCAGAATATTATCAGGTGGAGATCCTCAATCTCTGTATTATACGTCGTTTTCGTTAGGATACAGACGTGTTAGTAATAGAATACTTTCGTAATAATACAATTCAAGTTCCTACCTAGCATTCGAGGTAGGTAGGTACTTAGGTAGTTATGGAATTATTGCTCATGAATTAATGTGCTTGACACATTACAGCATGTTTGTCAATGACCGTCGCTCATTACGTAATGAGTAACGTGCATGAAGATGGTGCAGAAAACATTCTATCGTGTGTGTTACCCAGTTCATTATAGACTCAAATTTAAAATGGCGGCGCTAATCAGCTTAAAATTCAGTACCTAACTGACAAACAACTTGAGCCAATGACCTTGGCTGCGCAGTAGACGATTTTAGGGTATCTTTAGCGGATCGAAGGGTAGGTACGGGGGGCAGTTCTTTTCTAGATAATCTGTCGCTTGAGCGCTTCTGATGGCTTGTTATGGCATTTGCACGCATTCATTGCCGGTGTGACCAGATTTAGCAGGAAAATGCTATTTTAGTAGGGTTAAGCTTTATGCAGGATTATCTGCATTCTTTGAATTGCCCTGTAATATTTGGGGAGCAGTGATGGGGAGTGGGGGAGGGGGGTGTACAAGGCTGGTAATTATTTGGCATTATTCAATAAATGCGTTCCAAAATACCACTAACCGTATAAGGTAATAATAATTACTAGGAGTTCGTGGCGAACTGAGACCTCGTGACCCCTATATCTTCACAACCTCTGGACCGATTCAGCTCATATTCGAATTTAATTTTTTTATTAAAATGAACTACTTGCCTACAAAATTTCGTGAAGATCGGATCAACGGTTCGCAAGTTATCATCGGACAAATAAACACTCAAACATACAAACATACTTACAAATGCCAATTTGTCCCAGTAAACTCTGAGATCTTCGCTTCGCTCGGTCAATCATTGTGAATTTTGTAAAGTCCTTGACTTGATGACTTTATTAATGTCAAAACGCTTTTTGTGAGCGAATTAGAAACAACGAATTTTTTTCACAGGTCGATGTATAATTATGTATATCGTGCATCCCCAGTATCCCTACATCCCTAACCTAGCCATCTTATATGAAATATGAACTGAAATCCAATGCTTACATTAATACTGTCTAATAAGCGAAACAACAAAAAAAAATGTATACATTATTGGCGGAGAATAAATAATTTTATCTAACGGATATTTGACAGCAATACAAAACGAACTTGGTGTATTTTAAAAATCTTGTTGGCAACACTGGCCGTCATCCACGATTTGATTTTCACGAGTTATGTTATTACCGCGAAAAAAACAAGTCGCCGCATTGTTATTGTGTGTAAGTGAAAGTTATTTAAAAAAAGAACCGGTAAGTAAATATCTTGCGTTTTATGATGTTTCTCTTTCAAATCATGTAAAACCTAAGGTAAAACAATAATTACCTACATACAGTTGAGTTTAAATGAAGTTTTGTGTCTGGATTATAATGTTTTGATTGCCTGAGAATGACCTAGAATGAGTATGAGTGGGACCTAGGTATGTCCTAAAACTATCTAGAACCGCCGGAGGACGGGCAGCAGCGTTCGGTGGTGAGCATTCCGCGACTCCAAAGCCGCGTGCCGAGCGTGGGGATTTGTGGTATTGAATAGTTTAGAATCTCAAGATCTGCACAAACACAGATTCTACGTATCCACTTAGAAAATAATAACCAACGTGAAGGAATCGCGTTTTTCGTATTTGTTTAAATGTAAGGCGAAACTCGTATCACAGAGCAATTTTAGGCAAATAGGTAGCTAATTAATTATGTTACCTACAGCAAGTTATTAAAACAATCATTTGTTAACAAAACTTTTCTTTTCCAGTTGGTGTTATAATGACTAGAGAATCGATGTTTACATTCCGAAATCTTATAAATGAATGTAGATTAGACGAATATTTTGATACAGTACTTGACGACTATGGCATTCAACAGATCATGCCCATAGTTGGGCATCAAATGAGATTCAAAAAGGATTGTAAAGGAATGGCCGTCCCAACAAAATAAGGTCAGTCACTATAATATCACAGCCTATAATAGAGTACCTATCGAGCTGCAAATAATTATTCTAGAACTCGGTGAGCGATTTTAAAGTTTTCTTTTTTTTACTATTGACTTTAGTGCCAAGGTGATGCGTACAGACATTATGATAGATATTTGTTCTGTGAGTGATAGTACTATGCTTATGACTGAATCAACATTCATGGTTGTGGCGTGCTCATAGTCAGTTTTTGTTAGATATCAATTCCGTTGTATTCTTCACTAAACTACAATATATATAGTAGGAGGACAAGACCAAAATTATTTATACTTTTTTTTTTTATGTCAGTTTTTGAGAGAAATACATTAATCCTGTCTATTTTTGTTAGTTAGATAGCTACATTTCAATTCTGTTTTATCATTTATCAATTTTAGTTAAATAAATGGTAAAACAGAATTTAAATCTATAATCGTTCTTATGTATTGAACAGAATTGACATCTATAGTCTTTTATGGATTATTCAATAAATTAATTAACCTACTTAAAGTACTAGTTACTAAATATTAACTTAACTATTAACTAATTAACCTAAAGTTTGTCACATTTTTCAGATAGCTAAAATTGGTGACTTACCAGCACAGATCATACCCTAGATTCTGCATTCAGGACGCTCGAAGCGCTTCACGCATCAGTCTAAATACACTTATAAGAAATTACTCTGATTGGTTGATTATTAGGCATGAGTAGGTGTAAGCTTGAGATAGCCAATCAGAACGCTTGGTCGCACTCCCAGCGACCCGCGCCGCGCCTCAAACTTTGTTGACTTTTTGTATGAACAACGAATCTCGTAATGCGTTATCTAGTGTGATCTGTGCTAACCAGATACCACAGAAGAAATCATAGATGATGATTTAAGTTCTACACCAGCAAAGGAAGCTATCGTAGAGCTACCGATTCAATTTTATACTCTATTCATTATATCGCTAGGAAGCCCCAGTCTCAGGAAAGTGAAAACATGGTTAGTACCTAGTTAATATTACTAAATTACTTAGTGAGCCATTCCGAGAAAAAAGTCCCGTTAGTAAATGGACAAAACGGACAAATTTAAAATTAATATTGTAACCTTTTGAAACTAAAGATTGTTGAGACATTTACCAAAGTTTTAGTAAAGCATTGTATTTCACGTAAAACATTACTGTCCAACTTTGCTCTAATATTACTTAATTAAATTAAAGAATTATAATTTACAATATCCAATAGATAAAGTAAACACAGCACTTATTTGTGCCTTAAAAACCAGTAGTAGTTATATAGTATATATAGAATATTATAGTATAATATCCATATTATGAAACTGAGAATAAAATGCAAGTGGTGCATGGGGAGAGTAGATTCCAAATAGCCGAAGGTCTATATATTTTATTCTCCAGTGACATAACCAAGAGGCTCTTCATTATTATAATTTTGGTCTGATGTGTGCCAAAGTGGAAAAAAAAGTGAAGTGTAAAGTGTAAAACTGGGTGACTGGGCGAAGGCCAGCAGTATTTTGTTCCCTCCTTTCAGACAGCTCGGTCTTCAGTTTTGGTGGTCCAGTGACTGCGTTGCAATTTCAGTTCTTCACACCACCTTTGTCTGGGTCTCCTTGTAATCTCGCAGTGTCGCCACTCACCGAAGGCTCGCCACAACGATTTTATTATTATCCCCTTTGTTATTCATATTATGTATTATAAATCATACATATATCATATTATGCATCATAATTTTAATAAACCTTTTTTTTTACAGCAGATGAGACAGGAAAAGATGGACTTAACTGGTTGAAAAATTATGTAGAGCCATGGCACAATGGAACAATGGAAGCTACAGCTGATATACTAACCCAGTTAAACAACTTAAACCTGTTAAACTTGGAAAAGGAAATATTGCTGATTATGTAAAACAATTTCCAGCACTTAAACAGTCCAAAGGTCTTTAGTAAGTAATCATCATTCCACCTCTTTTTTTGGGGTCGGCTCAATTTGACATCTTTCTGTAGAGCAATCTGTTCTGGAAAAGCCGTAATTCAGTATTTTGCTTCTTTACAGTTACTTCAAGACTTCGCGCATCTTTATTCAGATAGTGATAACAATTTACACTTTCATTTTTGTTGAAAAGAGAAAAGACAAGAAGAGGTTGCATTGAATAAAAGCAATCAAACCAAAGATAAGGACATCAAGCAAAGAATGCAAAATTACATTGCACTTGCTAAAGGTAAGATTTCATTAGAATTATTATGAATTATTTTAGTTTGCTAGGGTGAGGCCTTCGTTCTGCACTGGATGCCTTCTGGCTGATGATGATGATGATGCTGATTGTAGTTTTTACCAGCAACTGAGCTTATTTATATGTCAGAGGACATTTTTTTTTTTTACAATTTTAAATCCTTCCGCCGTTTTCGACAAGAATACCAAAGAGGCGATTCATGACCTACTCAATTACATTACGGCTAAGCGGCTAGTCGATCCGCCGTTATAGTCACAAAAAGGGTACGTTTTTTAAATGACTAACAGTTATTAAATACGGCGATTTCTACGTTTCGGATGCGACACAAGATTGTTTCTAATTGAAAAGCAGTAAGCAGTAGTTTTAATAAATAATTAAATGTTTATTTTTTAGGTGGAGACTCCGATACAGTAACTAATGCGGCTTTAGTAGTTCTTACGTACGTGGTTGGATCGACTCATTCGAGGAAACGAGGGAAACAAACATTGGAAACCATCTCGCAGTGAAATTAGGGACAGATTTATTACGCAGGTTGCATCCTCAGGTGATGTAGATTCTGTGGTTAAATTAAGACGAGCTTAAATGTAACGACTGGGCAAGACTTTGCAACCATTCGTTGTGTATGTTGGCGAATCTCTGAATCAAGTACAGTCAGCATATGTAGTTGTAGTGTAATTTTTATGCGTTCCCAGCTTTGATACCGGCTGTCGATGCAGCTTTCAAAATATTTCAAGCCACTGGTGCCTGCTATCCTGACGAGTGCATGGATTTGTGGCTTGTAATTCAGATAGGATTTTATAAAATAAAAACAGTTTTTGATAAGCCGCACCAAGCCACCAACATATTGTTAAACCACCTCGAATTACTGTAATAATGTACACTTGCTATCACTGTAAAAGGAAATATGACTCTGTTAAACAACTAATAATACATTATAAATTGTATTTCAAAGTTTCATGTGGTAATTCAGAATTTATTTGTGGAGAAGATGGCTTACGATATTATAGTTCGGCGTTATCTTATAAAAAAACATTTGCTCAAATGACATACCTCACAAATGCAATCTATAGATTATTATTTACAGTCAAATAGCCCAGGCCCTTCGTTTCTACAAAATGTTGGTGAAAATCCAATACATTCAGTTCCTCCAGTAAAATTGCAATCTACGGATCGTTCACAATCAGAATGTGCAGACTCTTGAGTTCCCCTAGATTTTGATAAAAACCCAGATTCTAACCAATGTTCTGTTCCTCCAGTAAATTCTGAACACCTCGTAGAAGCAAATCAATCTCAAAAACTCAACCGCACATTTTTAAATTACTTATTGAGTATGAAAGGGTTTTTATTGCTTGAGGAAGTACATAATTTTGTATACCTGGATTGACATCATGCATTATGTACGATTTTTTTCAGTATTGACGTTTTCTTTTATACATATTACATAAATTATAATATTCTATTTCACTTGAAATGCATAGCTCGTTTGTAAGTAGTACTCGCAGATAACACTAGATACCGCATTACGAATTCGTTGTTCCTACAAAAAGTCACCAAAGTTTGAGACGCGGCGCGGCTCGCGGGGAGTGCGACCAAGCGTTCTCATTGGCTATCTCAAGGTTACGCTTAGTCGCATCTAACAATCAGTCAATCAGAGTAATATCTAATAAGTGTATTTAGACTGATGTGTGGTGCGCTTCGAACTTCCTGAATGCAGAATCTAGGGTGTGTTCTGTGGTAGTACTAAATGTTTATTTTGAATCTAACTTAGAATTATCTACTACACAAAAATGTTATTTTTTGTTTTGTCAGCATAAGTCCTCAACTCCACATTTTTTAACTACTTATAGCAGGCCGTTGAGAATGAAAGAGTGTTTATTTGAGCTTTCGTATTTATCTTGAGGTAAACTTTACCAAGTCAAATAAATATGTCTTGTCATCTAAAGAAAGTTTTGTTTGTACGTAGGGTTAAGACAATTATTATTATTAAGTATAAGATAAAATATAATAAAACATGTTTTAATTATTTTATTACAGTTTTTCTTTAATATTTCTTGACATTCTCGAAAATGCTGTAGTGGCCGTATAAACGGCTGATATAATTTTATTTTAATATTTTACAATTGCTACGTGAACTTGTATATGTGCATTAATGGAGAAGCATCAATCACGTTCTGGTGTACAGTCAAGGCCCTAATATTATGTATCCAGATTTTAATAATTTGTTTTCAGATGGTTACTCTTATTCGCATAAACCGTGGTATTTGGTAAGATAGGTAAAATCTACAAATCCTGAAAATGTAATGCAAATCTATCAATAACTTTTGAGAAACTTAAGACTTTGAAGCCTTGACTGTTCATATTGTTTAACCTTTTGTTTTGTATAATAGCAACGTCTTCACCTGTTTTTAGTAAATGTATGTAAAGCGCTGGTTATGAAAGATGTAAATAGCGGCCTGTTAACTTGTCTCTTAAGTGATGTTTCCAGAGTCCAACTTAACACGCACAGATGTGTTTTACACCAGCACAATACGTTATTGCGGCAGTAGCGTTATGTAATGTGCTAGATTACGTATTGTAATATAAATAGCTACGTGTTTAGACCTGGCGCCATTACAATAATGCGCTACTAATGTTGGTAGGTCCAAGCACAAGTAGCTATTTATATTACAATACGTACTACATCACATTACGAACGGTCACTGCCCCATTAACGTAATGTGGCCAGGGCCAAGCACAAGTAGCTATTTACATTACAATACGTACTTCAGCACATTACATAAGGTCACTGCCGCATTAACGTAATGTGGCCAGGTCCAAGCACAAGTTGCTATTTACATTACAATCCGTACTACAGCACATTACATAAGGTCACTGCAGCATTAACGTAATATCGCCAGGTCCAAGCATAAGTAGCTATTTACATTACAATACGTACTACAGCACATTACATAAGGCCACTGCCGCATTAGCGTTATGTCGCCAGGTCCAAGCACAAGTAGCTATTTACATTACAATACATACTCCAGCACACTCCATACTGTTACTGGCGCATTAACGTAATGTGGCCGGGTCCGAACGCACGTAGCTATATACATTACATTACGTACTCCGGCACATTACGGACTGTTTCTGGCACATTAACATAATGTGGCGGGGTCCAAACGTAAGTAGCTATTTACGTTACAAAATCTAGTACAGCACATTCCATACTGCAACTGCAGCATTAACGTAATGTGTCTAGGTCCAAGCTCAAGTAGCTATTTACATTATAATACGTACTCCAGCACATTCCATACTGTTACTGGCGCATTAACGTAATGTGGATGGGTCCGATCGCACGTAGCTATTTACATTACAATACATACTCCAGCACATTCCATACTGCTACTGGCGCATTAACGTAATGTGACCGGGTCCAAAGGCAAGTAGCTATTTACATTACAATACGTACAACAGCACATTACATACTGTCTCCGGCGCATTAGCGTAATGTGGCTGGATCAAAACGCACGTAGCTATTTACGTTACGATACGTACTCCAGCACAGTACATACTGCTACTGGCGCATTAACGTAATGTAGCCGGCTCCAAACGCACGTAGCTATTTACATTACAATAATGTATTCTTATACATTACGTGCTGGTACTGGCGCATTATACTGTGAAAAACAGGACAGACGGACGTAATGGGTCAGCTACATTACGCGTAATGTGCCCGCCGTAATGTGAAACGCTCATTACGGCGGGAACATTACGCGTAATGTAGCTGACCCATTACGTCCGTCTGTCCTGTTTTTCACAGTATTTTTTGGTGCTGCGCTACGTAATACAGTTGTCGGCACAGGAAATTTTTCTCAGTGTAAGATACTTCTTTTTAGGCACAACTTAAGTCGGGGTTTTCAAGGCAAGAATGAATAGGCTAGCCTCATTTTAGGCCGCATCATTTTTCATTACATTAGTCGTGGTCAAGTGCACCCTGGTTTGACCACGTCTGATCGAAAATGCTTTAGTCTTTAATCTGGAGATTCCGATATCTTTTTTAAGCAATGAGGCTGGTCACCGGGCGACTATGTGGTATAGAATACCATAGCTCGGTTGCACACCAACGCAGCCAGGTAGGAAGGAAGCTTATTTTGTGAAAATGACCCCCCTCGTCAACAATAAAAGGGTTTATTCAGTATTTAAAAAATCTAACATGTTTTTCTGTGATCGACAGGCATGGAAGACGAAATCTGCCCGTACGCCACGTTCCATCTGCTAGGCTTCCGCGAGGAAATGGACCCGAGCAAGGCACTGGCATTCCCCCACCACCACCCGGCGCACGCGCACGCTGGAACCCTCGCGCATCCTCATCCCCACCACCCCGCACACTCGCGCGCTGGATCACAGAGCATGGTGAGCTTATGATCTTAAAGTATGACGGCAACGGTTTTTCTTTCAGATTTATTGTTTTAAAAATTGAACTCTGTCTTGATCCATGCTGGTTTGCGAGATTTCTTTTGAGGCCTTTTTGGAATACCAACAACTGTAGCTTGAGCCCCACATCCTAATGCTCAGGCGAGGATGGTAGAATCCGAGGTAAGTATTGCGAGGTTGGCTGCTGATAGGAGAATGGAAGTCGTAGATTGTGTCTCACGATTTCTGGTTTTCACGCATTTGTCCCGATATAAAAATTATCCTATACATGTCCTTGTGATGGTCCTCATGAACTGTTTCCTTGTCAATTTTAATCTTGATGATCGATGCAGTCGCCAGGAACCAAGCCAGAGTTGCTCGCCACCTTCAACTAAATTCTTATGATTCCCAGCCCCGTGCCAACAGCCGCTACGCCCGCAAGAACTCTCAGGGAGGACAGAGCGCCATCTACTCTACCGCTCCCGAATACGACGACCCGGCCACTTGCGCTGAAGAAGACCAATACGTGAGGACACACTACGTGTTATTATTTAGCCCAATAATGGGATGTCAATTTTTTTTAGAAATTCAAAATTATTGTAATGTATATTAATTAGCCACTCGTGTGCGCGCCAGAAGCGCAAACCGATAATTTCGCCTTTAACTTAAAAAAATACCGGCTTTCTGGCCTCGATCGTGACCGAGCGCAAAATTCGCCATATTCTGGTTCATATTCTGCTTCCCTTCTAGATCTCAAGTCACGCCATTTCTAAATAGTCAATGTTTATTAAAAATTAAGTCTCGCCGGAAACTCCACCTCGCTTGCCTTCTGTTTACCGCCGCGATTTCGTACAGTCAATTTCACAGGAAGTTTTCCGTATACGGCAACCAAGACAACAAGCTGGAACAACTTCCACTTATGATGGACCAAAAGTATCTACATTCCTACCGAATAAAGCTAAAAAAGTATTTGGTTGCACAATAAACTCATCATGGTTAGATCAATATTGACCAATTATTCATTTGAGGTCTGGCCTCGGCTTTTATTTTTATTTTTATAATAATTATAATTTATTTATTTGTAGTTAATATACACTTTATTACTTATTGACTATCTATTATCTTTTTATTTTATTATATATAATTTATTCATCTGTATCTAATCTTATAGTGTATCTCTATTTATTTATGTAAATAGGTCCTGTGGGCTCATCCCGTAACTCTGAAAGCGATAGTGAGAGTTGCGCGAGCGGGACCGCGCATAGTGCGACTAAGTTGGTACGAGCGAGATGGCATGCTCTCGCAATCAGAATCACGAACGTTTCAAAGTTAGAGGATAACCCCGCTGTTTCTATTTCTAGTATGTTAAATTCAGTATTTAGTTTCTCGGTACTTTTATTACTTTTGTCGTCACCTATGAAAACCCTTCCGAAAATCAGCGCGAAAATCTTCGCCATTATTGATATAATTATCATTATTTTACCTTCTGTTTGTTATCTCTTGACGTTTTTACGCCTATAACCCATTTAATAGAAACCACATATTACTACTACTACTACTACTATATCAGCCTTTAAACATCCCACTGCTGGGATACCAGCCTACCCTAGAAGGGTGATTAGGCCATATCCACCACGCTGGCCCAGCGCGGATTGGTGGATTCACATACGCCATCGAATTTCTTCTCCGGAGATATAAAGGTTTCCTCACGATGTTTTCCTTCACTGTAAAGCCAGTGGTATATCCGTACGTAAGTTACAAAGAACTCATTGGTACGGGCCCGCCCGGGTTCGAATGAATGTGAGGCGAGCGTTCTCCCACTGAGCTACCACGACTTTAAAAAAAAAAAAATATTACTTTAGTTTAAGTATGTAATTATTATGTCAAATGAATTATATGCTATTCTATACCGGCAGCGTGCCCGCTACTCTCGCCCGATGTACGCTTGCGGCCCCGAGTACGACGAGCCCGCGTGCTGCGCCCCCGAAGACGAACAATACACCGGCGCCTACGGAACACCCTACTCTGACCACTACGGATCTCGCCCCAGCATTGGTAACTACTTTTTTTTTCTTTTTCCTCCTGAGAGGATTTTGGCGTCGCACGTCTTATGCATTTGCCAGTGTCAAGTATACTTATATATTTTCAATTTTTGTTAAATAATATCAAACAAGTCATAGTCACAGTCGAAGTCGAGCAAAGCAAGTCACGGTCAAGTCTTAGTCCTAGTCATGCCCCAGTAAAGTGGTGAAAACTTTACTAGAGCCTTCTATGGAGTTTTGGAAACAACACGAAAATTCACGTTTCACGACGTTATACCATTCACCAACACTCGTGCATGTTCACGAACACTTAACGGGTAAAAATTCACAGTTTTTACACATTAACACTCGAAATAACACAAGTAATGGAAAATAATAAAATGACACGACATGATTTCTTCACGTTCCCGCCAAAACTCGTAACTACTTCTTACATCACTCATCCCTTTATTACACACGTGAAGATGTGGCCTTTATATTTATAGTAGCTGATTAACCGTCGTGAAAGTCTAGTCATTTCTTTGTACTGAAATATTAGAGATAGTGAGGCAGGTTTTCACGTTCCCCACAATACTTGATTGTCAGCACTCAGTCAGTCATTATCATCGGTGTTTTGCTTTCCTATCTTAAAACTGTTTCGATCTTTCTCGGCTATTTAACACAGTCAAATCAAAAAAAAATACAACAAAATTCTTTATTTTGGAACAAAAACTTGGTGAATAATACAAATAGAACGATGCTACCCGCAATAGTTAAAGTACTGTGTCTCGGGTAGCAATATAGCAACCATCAACCCTTATCTTATCAGTCACCTCTCTCACGCTCTTTCTCCTTCTCTTTCTTTCTTAACTATTTCCTTTTTCAAATATCTCTACGTGTTTAACATCTGCCTCACCCTTGCTGTGATCACCGCATGCATCACCAGTAGCGTCCGATAACGAAGTGTTGCGAACAGTGATCTCGGCAGGTACCCGCAAGTGCGGCTCGCCCGAGCCCCCTCCGCCGCCTCCCCGCAACGCCAACACCGACAACAACTGCTCATCTTCCTTCAACGAGAGCAAGGACTCCAACGAGATCTCCGAAGCTGAGTGCGACCAGCCACGTAATTACCCCGGTAAGAATAACGCACTAACTGTGACGAGATCGTGATCAATTTCTTTTTTTAATGGTCTAACCCCCGAATACTGAAACGTTTGTTAACTTTAACAACAGATTAATTCTAATACTGCCTTTGTCTGGCACTAAGCAAACGACAAAGGCAGCAATAGACTTAATCTGTCGTCAAAGTTAACAAACGTTTCAGTATTCGGGGGTTAGACCATTAAAAAAATATAGACTGAACATTGTTAATATTGACTTTGGAAATGAAATTGAGTGTAACGTCATTTACATAGTCAGAAAACTGGAAAATATCTTATTGCCTTGAGGTCCACACGACCTACTGCGATCACCCGGCGGCGATCAGCGGACGTCGAATTCCTGTCGCCTGGTGATTGGGAGTCCGCTGATTGCGACGTGATCGCGCCATTTCGCAAGAACCTTTGTCAGTTACATTTCGTCATAACAATGATTACATGTTAATCAAGTCATAAGGTTTACTCATTATGAAAATTTACCGACTAAATACTGAGTTGAGTTCGAGATAATTATATACTCCAGTCCAAGAATGCAATCATGATTGTTATCTATTTAGTAATGCACATCGGAATCTAAGACAAATTCGCTTTGGAAATGCGCTTGTTTATCAAACCCGTCATTTCTACAGGGACACTATCCAATCATTAATTGATACCACATAATATTGTGATACTCTTTTGGCTAACTGTAATTAACTTTTAAAGGGCACTTTGTCCAATGACAATACATTACCAGCGTTTTTCTTCATTCGAGTTGCTTGGCGCATAAAGAGTATGACTACAATTCCGTGTTTCATGATAATTCGTTCCAAATCATTCGATGTTTTTTACTTTTTGAAATTAATATACCAATTGGTCCACGCACACTGGGTGTCACCTGAACAGAAGACGGTAAAATTTTGAATCAAGTTGTTTTGATTCCTTTTATGTTATTAATTTTTGTGACTGACAGCATGCAAAAACGTTTCAGTAATAACAAATTGGAAAAGTAAAGGCTTCACAATTAGATTTTCTTGTAATTGGCTTACTATTTTTAATTTTCAAAATTCTCTTCCTTCCGTGTTACTTGACAAAATTATGCACAGACTATAATTATGTGAAAATTGAAGGGTACTTCCCAACTAAATTGCTGAGTCGAGCTCTCTTAATGAAAATTCATAAAATGAGTTTCTTTTAATTTTGTCAAGTAAATTATTTTCAAACTAGGAAAAAATGTTTTCTTATAATGTTACTCAAACACGATAATTATTATTTATTTTCATATTACTGTACTTAGACGTGATCGTGTTAACAAAATTTTCATTCTTTGAACTTTTTCTGTAGATATTTTAGTACGTGTTTTTGGAGATACACATTTTTGTACAATATCTAAATGTAACTTTCATTAGTCGTTAGCGCCATCTGTTATCTAAAATATGTTCAGTGTTTTTGGATATTGTACGAAGAAGTGTGGTAGAGGGCAGTCTCCTATCCAGGCTCCAGTCTCGTGGCTAGCGTAGAGCGCGTCGTGACTTGTGTGTTGTTACAGTCAGGGCCCACACTGCCAAGGACGGTATGCACAGCGAGGAAATGAGGAAACTCATTGACAGGTCAGTCTCAGTAGGTTTTCACAACTTACACAACCCGAGCAAAGCACCCTGCATTGTCTGTAGTAATTTTGATGTTAAACATTATGTGCCAGAACCATCTAAACACATTTTAAATTTGTGTGACTGCAATTATTTAAATTCACTCGCAATATCTTTCAACAAACAGCAAATTGTTTGCATTGACATGTAACATTGATAGTTGCTGACATTTTACAAGTGTAATTATAACTACAGTCTACTCACAGAAACTAAACCGAATCCTTGTGTGTGTGCGGTAGCACGAGAGTCATAGACAATGTAATTAAAGCATTACGTAGTCAATGCTCGTAATAAAGCATGTGTTGTGTTCTGCATCCATCTACAGGAAACAGTAAGTCCAAGTATGTCGAAAATTTACTTAATGTATGTATACCCCTTCGTTTTGCCTGTACCTTTATGTTAAATGATTAACCTTTTGTGGCTAACACTTTTAATCTATGTGCACCCGGTTTACCTACTGTCGTTTTGTTGCTGGAAAATGGTAAGGCGACCCTTTACTTTAACGCGGCTGGTTTATTATTTTGTGAATAATTTGCCGTAACCGAGGCATGGTTGGTCCGTTTGTCGATACTCGTTTGTCGTTTACTTTGGCTATTTAGCTAAGAATTTATCGATTTATTGCCCTTTTTTGTACAAAGCTACCTAAAACGATACTTCAAAGAACTTAGAACCCTGCCTGACACAAAATAGCTGCTCCTCATAGTATTATAGAACAAAAATCAAATCACAATTTCCCCCGAGATCACGAACCTTTTAGATACTTCCACGACCATTTAGCCTGTGATCGGAATCTCTTTTTCGATGTTTGTGAAATGTGTGTTGTGTTTTCAGACCAGAAGCAACCACCCCAATCCCCCAGCAAGCAGTCCACGGGCGGGGACTCACAGCCTACGATACTGTGGCAGTGTAATCTGTAAGGCGTCATTGACACCGCGACACACACCATCGAGCTCACACTTTGTTCATTATTATTTGAAGGACCATTACCATCTTGCTGATGCAACGGCTTTCAATACTCTTATTTCTCGTACCGCTTCTTTCATTGGCAAATTTCGATCCGTTTATTTAGAGCATGTAAAGCAGGCAGCAAGATGGTGATACTTGTGCCAAAATTACCTTTTATTTAACGTTCGTGTGTCGCGAGTTTGCTTTGCTTATTTTAAAATTATCCCAACCAAGTTGGCTGGATTTTGCGTTTTTTTATTATTTTTTGTGAAAAGCGCATTCGTTTCGATTAGAATGTACAATGCTTTTGTCTTTGTTTGTAGTAATGCCGCCGAGTCGGGTTCTGTCGTTGTACAAATTAGAATTTACCTTCTCTTCCTCGCCAGTAGTACCTAACGCGTCACGCCGTAGAGTTACCATATGGAAATCAGAAAATTATGGTTGTGGTAGATATTTCAAATTAAAATTTGATTCATAGGTAAAGGTGACGTGTAATTTAATCGACCTTTCCAACATTCTTGCATCTACTCTATCGCGCACTCGACCCGGCCGACTTAACTACGAGTTTATCGTTAGGTTCTCTTATTTGTTTAGCTTAATTTAAATAAAGTTTTGATTGCGAACGCTGGATATTGGGGTGATTTGAAAATTTTCAATTTAAATTAAGCTCAACATGTAATATTGTGATATTTTGTATTTTTATCCCTTTTTAATTTTTATATGAAGTAAAAACACTAACGTAAACGTTATTTATACACCGGTGTACTCCTAGAATTATCCCCATAATAATTATACTAGTATTATAGATAACCAATCAACCCGCGGGTTGTTACGATGCTTCCTTTAATGTTACTGGTTTTTGTAATGCTTATTATTTACTTTTGCCAAGTCTTTCTCGAGAACATAATTTTGTTTTGATTTGCATTTAAGCGTAAACTATTTAGTATAAGTTTAGGATAATCTTCATTATTATTATTCAATCTTAAACAAAACTATGTAATCCGTAGCTAGTGAGTAACACGAGTTACTTGATATAATATTTAAGTAATATTCGATGCTAATCATGTGTAGGATAACCTTTACAATCAATACTGTGCATAAAAGGAAATATGATGCCATAATAATAGAGTTACCCATTGCAACTATGAAAACATCAAAATACTAAGCGAAACGAAAATAAAATATATTGCTAACACGGAATTTATAACGTTTTGAATATTATTGTAGTGTAAGGTTGCATTTTTAATAATCATAATTGTAATTTTATCCTTCTATGTATTATGCGAACGATTAGGAGTAAGACACAGAGGGTGTCGTTTTTCTAGGTGTTTCCATTTATGTGTTGTGCATCGTCGTGTAAGCTTCGCATCGTAGACTTGTAGTTAGGTTTTTGGCGACTTCCTAGCAACAGAATCTTCTCTTAACCTTCCAATTAGAAAATTCTAATTAAACTTAAATTAGATAAAAAGTTTAAATATGAAATTAAACATTGAAGTAATTAAAAATATTCGCTATACGAGAAAAATATTCTTATTGATAAAATTGGAAAAAGATTGGCACCGATGGAATTTAATTAAGTTTGGATGTTTCGCTAATATAGTCGTGCGTTTGGTTTGCCGCTAGTTGGAAGTAAGTTTTTATGATTAAAGAATAACTTATACGATACATCGCTAACCGCAACTAACTAACTGTACCAAAGTGTTTGATTTGTGTTAAATAAACTTACTCAAAAGTCAACCGTAACAATGTTGTTTTATTTCTGCAATTATGATCCTTCCCTTCTAAAACTTCAAAACAAATATCACAAGTTTACAATCTACAATCTTACAAATCAAGAAGTAGATAGATATCAACAGAAAAATGTCTAAAAATTATAGTTGGCCTAGCATACGCGCGGCGACGACATTTTGACTACTCTGTCTTATTATACGTATTATTCGTATCTTTTTTTCTCTCAAATTTTCGCTCCACAGTTCACACAGTGTATTTAGCCAGTAACAAGTTTTCTAATATTATATGAAGTAAATTATTTCACTATTAAAACAAGTCTCATGGTCTAATTCAAGCAAAGTAAGTCACGGTCAAGTCCCAAGTCATGTCCCAGTAAGTGGTGGAGACTTTTCTAGAGGTTTCTATGGAGCTTTGGAAGCAACACGAAAAGTCACAATACACTCGTGCACGTTCTGAATAAAAACAGAACACAATAATACTCGAAATTCATAACAAAAGTTTTAGAAAATAATACAATGACGCGTCATGACTTCACGTTACCGCCAAAACTCCATTCGCAACCTTCTCATATATAATTTTGTCGCACAGCGCGTGAGCGGCCAACCGAAGCGAACCCGAACCCGAACCCTGGGTGCTTATTCCCAAGCTAGACGGAAAGTTTCGAATCGACATTGAAAATCTCCTTCGAATACGGATCAGCTTTCGAATGAGAGCAAAAACCTGATTCCGAAATCCGAGCGGATTCAACTTCGGTATTCGTCGGCTTTTTCCGATCGAGTAGTCATAGACAATCATACCTATCTATATGTTGCAGCGTTTGCAGAGATTGTTTCATATTGGTAGAAAACTGAATCCATGGTAGAAATTTAACTGTTCGAAATCTTAGTTTATTCTAACCACCAATTAGCAAAAACGTAATGTATTGTACGTTGTTTTACCAATGAAATTAATAAAATTACATAGTGCAAACTGCAATCCTGCAAATTGCATTTTAGATTTAAAAATATGAGATTTAATTCTGAAATAGCATACTTCGTAAACAGAAATCTAATAATGTCAAACTTAGTTTTGGCGGGGACGTGAATTCATGTCGCGTCATTTTATTATTTTCCAAAACTTGTTTTATTTCGAGTGTTAATGTGTAAAAACTGTGAATTTTTACCTGATAAGTGTTCGTGAACATGCACGAGTGTTGGTGAATGGTATAAAGTCGTGAAACGTGAATTTTCGTGTTGTTTAGAAGTGTAGAAATTTAGAACATAGAAGGTAAAGTTTTCACCACTTTACTGGGGCATGACTTTGACTTATTTTGCTCGCCTTTGACCGTGACTATGACTTGTTTGATAACATCTAACAAAACTTGAGAATATATATGTGGATACTGATAACCAATATTATGGCAAACCAAAAAAAAAAAAAAAATTGTTAATGATACAGATCGCTTCCTTGGGGCGCCTACACATGGCCTGACCTGACACCGCGTGAAAGGGACAGCTAGACTTGAATTTCACGGGAGTAAAAGAAACAAACTATCAAGGCGATAGCTTCTCCCTTTCGCTCCCTCAGAAAGTTATATATAGCCATCTCTTTCGCACGATGTCAGGTCAGGCCGTGTAGCGAAGCCTTTGGCTGACAAAGAAGCGTTCTGTATTTACAAAAAAAAAATTTTTTTGTTGGTTGACATGTTATTGCTTATCAGTATCCATGTATACTTGACACTGGCCAATGGATAAGACGTGCGACGCCAAAATCGGTCATGAAAAGGATCGGTAAGGTCTCGTATGGAACGGTGAAGAAGGAGGGTATGTTGCCCCTGCGATCGCCCACGCTGGCGATTCATTTCGCGAAATGCGAGTAAATGCTCCATCTAAAAATAAACGTAGGTTTTGAAATATACATGTAGAAAAGATTTTTAATATTTGTTGTGGCAAATGGCAAGGCGAGCAAATCCCTCGCCTGATGGTAAGCGTCATGCTTGCCCATAACAGCACCCAGAATTATTTATTATTCTGCACTTTAAGTCATAAAGTCCTTCCATATACCTACGTATTACTTTACTAGGGTTGTTTTATTACTTACCTTGAAATAAATAAAAAGTCCAAAACACAGTAAATTGTTGTAAGAAATCGTCTCTGGCTCTCTAGACGGATTGGTTCCGAGAGCAAATAGCTGTCGGAAACTTTTCGAATGAAAATCAGCTGATGTGTCGATTTGAGCCGTCAAACGATTTCGAATTCGGTCTTGTGAATCGCTGTAAAGCAATTCGAAACGGAAACGTTCCCGTATTCGATCCGGAAAGCAATGGGAATAGCCGCGCTGGATTCTGAATTCAGTTAAATAGGAAGTGGCGAAATTCGAGATCTCCCTGTTCAGTCACACTAAACGTCTCACATTAAACGACGGATATAGAGAGTATAGATCCAGCGCGGCTATTCCCATTGCTTTTCGGATCGAATACGGGAACGTTTCCGTTTCGAATTGCTTTACAGCGATTCACAAACCCGAATTCGAAATCGTTTGACGGCTCAAATCGACACATCAGCTGATTTTCATTCGAAAAGTTTCCGACAGCTATTTGCTCTCGGAACCAATCCGTCTAGAGAGCCAGAGACGATTTCTTACAACAATTTACTGTGTTTTGGACTTTTTATTTATTTCAAGGTAAATAATTAACAAGTAATAAAACAACCCTAGTAAAGTAATACGTAGGTATATGGAAGGACTTTATGACTTAAAGTGCAGAATAATAAATAATTCTGGGTGCTGTTATGGGCAAGCGTGACGCTTACCATCAGGCGAGGGATTTGCTCGCCTTGCCATTTGCCACAACAAATATTAAAAATCTTTTCTACATGTATATTTCAAAACCTACGTTTATTTTTAGATGGAGCATTTACTCGCATTTCGCGAAATGAATCGCCAGCGTGGGCGATGGCAGGGGCAACATATCCTCCTTCACCGTTCCATACGAGACCTTACCGATCCTTTTCATGACCGGTTTTGGCGTCGCACGTCTTATCCATTGGCCAGTGTCAAGTATACATGGATACTGATAAGCAATAACATGTCAACAAACAAAAAAAATTTTTTTTTTAATGTTACCGAACGCTTCTTTGTCAGCCAAAGGCTTCGCTACACGGCCTGACCTGACATCGTGCGAAAGAGATGGCTATATATAACTTTCTGAGGGAGCGAAAGGGAGAAGCTATCGCCTTGATAGTTTGTTTCTTTTACTCCCGTGAAATTCAAGTCTAGCTGTCCCTTTCACGCGGTGTCAGGTCAGGCCATGTGTAGGCGCCCCAAGGAAGCGATCATTAACAATTTTTTTTTTTTGTGGTTTGACATATTATTGGTTATCAGTATCCACATATATATTCTCAAGTTTTGTTAGATGTTATCAAACAAGTCATAGTCACGGTCAAAGGCGAGCAAAACAAGTCAAAGTCATGCCCCAGTAAAGTGGTGAAAACTTTACCTTCTATGTGTAAAAATTCACAGTTTTTACACATTAACACTCGAAATAACACAAATTTTGGAAAATAATAAAATGACGCGACATGAATTCACGTCCCCGCCAAAACTAAGTTTGACATTATTAGATTTCTGTTTACGAAGTATGCTATTTCAGAATTAAGTCTCATATTTTTAAATCTAAAATGCAATATGCAGGATTGCAGTTTGCACTATGTAATTTTATTAATTTCAATGGTAAAACAACGTACATTACATTACGTTTTTGCTAATTGGTGGTTAGAATAAACTAAGATTTCGAACAGTTAAATTTCTACCATGGATTCAGTTTTCTACCAATATGAAACAATCTCTGCAAACGCTGCAACATATAGATAGGTATGATTGTCTATGACTACTCGATCGGAAAAAGCCGACGAATACCGAAGTTGAATCCGCTCGGATTTCGGAATCAGGTTTTTGCTCTCATTCGAAAGCCGATCCGTATTCGAAGGAGATTTTCAATGTCGATTCGAAACTTTCCGTCTAGCTTGGGAATAAGCGTGCAGGTTTTTGCTCTCATTCGAAAGCCGATCCGTATTCGAAGGAGATTTTCAATGTCGATTCGAAACTTTCCGTCTAGCTTGGGAATAAGCGTGCGAAGCGAATCCTTTTCGACTGGGTCCAGACTACAGGGCAAAGGACAGAAAGAGAATGCAATAAAATTGTTTGTTCTACTGAGGAGGTGTATTTATTACATTATACGTTATTTATAAATAGTTGTTACTGCACTAACATTGCGGTAGCAGTCTACGCAGAGGCAGCCTTCACGATCTCCTCGGCGACTTCCACGGCGATAGCGGCTTCAGCCTTGGCCTGAAAGGAACAAAACAATTATTACAATTTTTAGGGTGTCAACGGAACACTATTGCCATAGAAAAAATATACTAGAAGAATAAACAATCTCATACAACAAAGTGTACCCCCCAAAAAAAAACTGCATAAAACTAGATGCCTAGTGCCTATGTTTTAGTCAGCTAATATTTGAACACTATAAAAGCTGATGAAGATATGGTTAATATAGAAACATAGTAAGGGTAATATCCGCAATTTAAGGTTTAATTCAAATTAGAGTGTAAATAAATATACGACGTAATAAATATGTTTCTAAAAATAATGTTTTCAACGCCATTTCTTGAGAACCTAGCGTGTTTTGCATAATATAAAAATAATAATTATACTGATTTTGCTACAAAATATTCATAAATCTCATTATGAACTGATAATATAATCTCTAATAATATCCTGAAATTATGACGATCACGTCGCAGTAAGCACTAGCGACATCTTACGTCCTTATCAGTTACTACAAGCGAGTTACATATCATCTTTCTACGGCCATTGGCACTCTTCTTTAGATTATTTCTCTATGATATTACTCATCCTAACCTGTCTGGGTGTCCAGTCCTCCCTACATTTAAGACTCTTTCGAACCGTTGTCGTTATAGACAACAGCGCGGCTATTCCCATTGCTTTTCGGATCGAATACGGGAACGTTTCCGTTTCGAATTGCTTTACAGCGATTCACAAGCCCGAATTCGATATCGTTTGACGGCTCAAATCGACACATCAGCTGATTTTCATTCGAAAAGTTTCCGACAGCTATTTGCTCTCGGAACCAATCCGTCTAGAGAGCCAGAGACGATTTCTTACAACAATTTACTGTGTTTTGGACTTTTTATTTATTTCAAGGTAAATAATTAACAAGTAAGTAATAAAACAACCCTAGTAAAGTAATACGTAGGTATATGGAAGGACTTTATGACTTAAAGTGCAGAATAATAAATAATTCTGGGTGCTGTTATGGGCAAGCGTGACGCTTACCATCAGGCGAGGGATTTGCTCGCCTTGCCATTTGCCACAACAAATATTAAAAATCTTTTCTACATGTATATTTCAAAACCTACGTTATTTTTAGATGGAGCATTTACTCGCATTTCGCGAAATGAATCGCCAGCGTGGGCGATCGCAGGGGCAACATACCCTCCTTCTTCACCGTTCCATACGAGACCTTACCGATCTTAGACGAAGCACTTGTTACCGATCCTTTTCATGACCGATTTTGGCGTCGCACGTCTTATCCATTGGCCAGTGTCAAGTATACATGGATACTGAAAAGCAATAACATGTCAACCAACAAAAAAAAAATTTTTTTTATTGTTACAGAACGCTTCTTTGTCAGCCAAAGGCTACACGGCCTGACCTGACATCGTGCGAAAGAGATGGCTATATATAACTTTCTGAGGGAGCGAAAAGGAGAAGCTATCGCCTTGATAGTTTGTTTCTTTTACTCCCGTGAAATTCAAGTCTAGCTGTCCCTTTCACGCGGTGTCAGGTCAGGCCATGTGTAGGCGCCCCAAGGAAGCGATCTGTATCATTAACAATTTTTTTTTTTTTGTGGTTTGACATATTATTGGTTATCAGTATCCACATATATATTCTCAAGTTTTGTTAGATGTTATCAAACAAGTCATAGTCACGGTCAAAGGCGAGCAAAACAAGTCAAAGTCATGCCCCAGTAAAGTGGTGAAAACTTTACCTTTTATGTTCTAAATTTCTACACTTCTAAACAACACGAAAATTCACGTTTCACGACTTTATACCATTCACCAACACTCGTGCATGTTCACGAACACTTATCAGGTAAAAATTCACAGTTTTTACACATTAACACTCGAAATAACACAAGTTTTGGAAAATAATAAAATGACGCGACATAAATTCACGACCCCGCCAAAACTAAGTTTGACATTATTAGATTTCTGTTTACGAAGTATGCTATTTCAGAATTAAGTCTCATATTTTTAAATCTAAAATGCAATTTGCAGGATTGCAGTTTGCACTATGTAATTTTATTAATTTCATTGGTAAAACAACGTACATTACATTACGTTTTTGCTAATTGGTGGTTAGAATAAACTAAGATTTCGAACAGTTACATTTCTACCATGGATTCAGTTTTCTACCAATATGAAACAATCTCTGCAAACGCTGCAACATATAGATAGGTATGATTGTCTATGACTACTCGATCGGAAAAAGCCGACGAATACCGAAGTTGAATCCGCTCGGATTTCGGAATCAGCACGCTTATTCCCAAGCTAGACGGAAAGTTTCGAATCGACATTGAAAATCTCCTTCGAATACGGATCGGCTTTCGAATGAGAGCAAAAACCTGATTCCGAAATCCGAGCGGATTCAACTTCGGTATTCGTCGGCTTTTTCCGATCGAGTAGTTATAGACAATCATACCTATCTATATGTTGCAGCGTTTACAGAGATTGTTTCATATTGGTAGAAAACTGAATCCATGGTAGAAATTTAACTGTTCGAAATCTTAGTTTATTCTAACCACCAATTAGCAAAAACGTAATGTAATGTACGTTGTTTTACCAATGAAATTAATAAAATTACATAGTGCAAACTGCAATCCTGCAAATTGCATTTTAGATTTAAAAATATGTGACTTAATTCTGAAATAGCATACTTCGTAAACAGAAATCTAATAATGTCAAACTTAGTTTTGGCGGGGACGTGAATTCATGTCGCGTCATTTTATTATTTTCCAAAACTTGTGTTATTTCGAGTGTTAATGTGTAAAAACTGTGAATTTTTACCTGATAAGTGTTCGTGAACATGCACGAGTGTTGGTGAATGGTATAAAGTCGTGAAACGTGAATTTTCGTGTTGTTTAGAAGTGTAGAAATTTAAAACATAGAAGGTAAAGTTTTCACCACTTTACTGGAGCATGACTTTGACTTGTTTTGCTCGCCTTTGACCGTGACTAAGGCTTGTGACTTGTTTGATAACATCTAACAAAACTTGAGAATATATATGTGGATACTGATAACCAATAATATGTCAAACCACAAAAAAAATATTGTTAATGATACAGATCGCTTCCTTGGGGCGCCTACACATGGCCTGACCTGACACCGCGTGAAAGGGACAGCTAGACTTGAATTTCACGGGAGTAAAAGAAACAAACTATCAAGGCGATAGCTTCTCCCTTTCGCTCCCTCAGAAAGTTATATATAGCCATCTCTTTCGCACGATGTCAGGTCAGGCCGTGTAGCGAAGCCTTTGGCTGACAAAGAAGCGTTCTGTAACATTAAAAAAAATTTTTTTTTTGTTGGTTGACATGTTATTGCTTATCAGTATCCATGTATACTTGACACTGGCCAATGGATAAGACGTGCGACGCCAAAATCGGTCATGAAAAGGATCGGTAAGGTCTCGTATGGAGCGGCCCACGCTGGCGATTCATTTCGCGAAATGCGAGTAAATGCTCCATCTAAAAATAAACGTAGGTTTTGAAATATACATGTAGAAAAGAGTTTTAATATTTGTTGTGGCAAATGGCAAGGCGAGCAAATCCCTCGCCTGATGGTAAGCGTCACGCTTGCCCATAACAGCACCCAGAATTATTTATTATTCTGCACTTTAAGTCATAAAGTCCTTCCATATACCTACGTATTACTTTACTAGGGTTGTTTTATTACTTACTTGTTAATTATTTACCTTGAAATAAATAAAAAGTCCAAAACACAGTAAATTGTTGTAAGAAATCGTCTCTGGCTCTCTAGACGGATTGGTTCCGAGAGCAAATAGCTGTCGGAAACTTTTCGAATGAAAATCAGCTGATGTGTCGATTTGAGCCGTCAAACGATTTCGAATTCGGGCTTGTGAATCGCTGTAAAGCAATTCGAAACGGAAACGTTCCCGTATTCGATCCGAAAAGCAATGGGAATAGCCGCGCAGGTTTTTGCTCTCATTCGAAAGCCGATCCGTATTCGAAGGAGATTGTCGATGTCGATTCGAAACTTTCCGTCTAGCTTGGGAATAAGCGTGCAGATTGTAATTTTCACAGAATGTATATTATCATGGCGTATTTCCTGACGCTTGAACAGTTTTTTGACTGAACCGGTCTCGTTTCATCAAGGTAAAGAGTATGAATCATGCAGCAAAATATGCACTGCTATAATCGTGGTCAAAAGTTGAACTGCAACTGCAGTCTTATTTTCTCTCTAGTGTAAAGAGAAAATAAGACGGCCGCTGAGTACCCCTTTTGTTTTAGTGTTAACAGACTATAGTGAAAATAAAACGGCAGCTACAGTTTGACTTTTGTTTCAGTATTAACTATAGAGAGAATAAGAGGGCAGCTACAGTTCCACTTTTGTTTCAGTATTAACTATAGAGAGAATAGGACTGCAGCTACAGTTCCACTTTTGTTTTAGTGTTAAAAATAAAACGGCAGCTAAGTTCCACTTTTGTTTTAGTGTTAATAATAAAACGGCAGCTAAGTTCCACTTTTGTTTTAGTGTTAATAATAAAACGGCAGCTAAGTTCCACTTTTGTTTTAGTGTTAATAATAAAACGGCAGCTAAGTTCCATTTTTGTTTTAGTGTTAACTAAAGAGAAAATAAGATGGCAGCTACAAAGCTAGTTTTAAAAGCAAAGTATTGATTACTAGAATGACGAGTAAAAGTAACTTTTATACTTGTTCGGATTATATGACGGTTAGCGCTGACTCTGACATTTTGGAGCTAGTAAGTACCAGTAAGTTTCTTGCCATTTTAATCAGCGATAAGCTTACTTAGAACTTTACTTAGAGACGATTTTTATGAGAATAGGTTAAATTAATTAGTTCTTGCCACACATAAATTGGCCCCTATTTTATTTTTACCCGACTGCCCAAGAAGGAGGGATACGGAGTATGTATACTATCCGTATAGTATACGGATAATGTATACGGAGTGTATGTGAGTATGTTTTATAAGTATGTTTGTGTGTTCCTAATCGATTATAATTGATTATGGCGAGTGAGGTGTCGTTGGATTGCTCTTGACGTCTTGTAGGCTACATTTTGAAATCGGTTATTTTGTTTCCTTAGTGATATAACATGTTAGTTTTTTGTCGCTTAATGCACTGTTCTTAACATTATACTGTCAAACCTGTTCATTTTGAGCGGAGTTGTATTCGGACTGCGCTTTGCTGAGAGTCTCCTGCGCTGCACTGCGGTCCAGGTTCTCGAGGGGGTGGGCTTCCTCGGCCAGCACCTGATCATATTACATCATGAGGAAACAAACAATTTCATGGTTTTAGTTCTGTTAATACAAGTATGCATTACAATTTTAAAATCCTTTCGACCAATTCGGGGAAGATCTTTCAAACCACTGGACAAAAACATCCAAACCCCAAATATAAAAAACCGCATCAACATCGGTCAAGCCGTTTTAGAAGGAAATGGTAACAGGCAAATATAACGTTTTATTGTGGTCTGTCTGTGTTCAGTTGTCTCAAAAAAATCTACATGAGAAGAATAACAATCTCATACAAAAAAGTGTACCCCCGAAAAATCTGCATAAAACTAGATGAAGCTTACGTATTTAGTCAGCGAATATCCAAACCGCTATAAAAGCCGATGAAAATATGGTTAATATAGAAACATAGTATTGGTATACGTCCGCTATTTAAAGTTTAGTTAAAATTAGATTGCATTATAGAAAGTCAAAAATATTTTTCCATAAAGAATGTTTTCAACGCCATCTCTTGAGAATCTAGCGAGTTTTGCAAATTCTAACGAATACATAATGCAGAGGAATATAGCCGCAGTCGTATCAGAACTAATAAAGCTTCGAGGTATAAAAATAAATACGATCGTCTGGAGGAAAAAAAACGTTGCTTGCGAGATTCAGAACTCCCTACATTAAATCTGTTAGTCCATACAAAAACGTCAAAAAATGCACATTTTTGTGATTTTTTTGAACAACGCCATCCAGCGCACGAAAAGAACTGATGTCACAAAGACGGACATAGGATACTTTTTTTATGCCCATGCGAAAGAAGTCGCGCGTAACAACTAGTAAAATATGAAATGAATAATAATTTTACTGATATTGTTAATGTAAAATTTTTCATAACAAGTCGCGTGCAAGTCGCATAATGGAGAAAAATTCTCCGTACCATTACGATTGAAGTAGCTTGGGTTTCTATTTCATGTCAAGCAGAAATTATGACGATCATGTTGCAGATTAAAGTACTAGCGACATCTTACATCCTTATCAGTACTACTCCTTAACAGTTTATTAGAAAAGAATTCATAATTTACCTGGACAGAGGAGTCATCGTTGACTGTGACGGTGCCAGAGGAGACAAAGATCTTTGTCTGTTTGCCGTCGTTTTCTAGCACTGTGACTACACCAGGGCGGAGGACAGCTGTAACGTAAATTGTCATTAGATCTATTCCTTATCAAGACTGAAAGCATTTGAGGCCCCTTTACCAAATTTCATGGGAATGGTTACCAACAATCTATTTAGCTGCAACAATAGGACCTTCCTCTACTGGTAGGTCTCATAACCAATCATTGCAACTTGAAAATCCTTTGTACAAACTGGGAGCTATAGATAGTCCGCTATACCATGGACGCAGGAGAACGAGATTGTAGAGCAAGTGCTGCGGCATTATGAAGCCACAGAAAAGACTAGAGAAACGGGGCAACTTTGCCAGCTTCTCAGAGCCGTAGGCTGACAAAGGCCACTTTTCATCCTTAAAAAAAATTGTTTCTGTAGAATTTAGGGTAAACTGTACCTAGCTAGAATAATAATAATTTATGCATTCCTAGAATTGTGAGGTGAGGTGTTGCGGTTTCACCAGTGATTTCTTTATCATTTTTCCTTTGCCCGAAAAATATAAATTTTAACATGCAACATAGCAAATCGGCATTATAGTAATTGGACTTACCAAGTGTTGGCACATGCTTGGGCAGAATACCGAAGGCTCCACTGAATGAAGGCACATCTATTTGTTTCACAACAACTTTATTGTAGAACACCTGAGCATGTAAGAAAATTCAAAAAATCAGAAGAATTAAAGAGAGGAGTCAGAACTTTATAAATGTCTAAACAATTAGCAGTTACAGAAGGATTCAAAATTTATGGCAGCTGGGAAAATTAGAGCCAGGCACCTCGCAATAGCAAAGTAGTAATTGTGCATAGATGTGAAGAAGCCGATTGAGCAGAGCCTTGCTCGCAGCTCACTTCACAAGCACCATAAAGTTTGAATCAACTCATAAACTTATGAAAACTGAATAATATTATTGTTACCTTGTTACCAGCAGCAAATGTTAGCGCCATTTCGTCGCCTTTAGCGACATCAGCGTAGGTACGTGCCTGGAGCCTTCTAGAGGCAGATCGGATCAAACCACGGACTGCGAATGCCATTCTGAAACAAATTTACAAATAAATGTTTAAAACATTAATTTATAGGTTTCACTTCTATTTTTTAGAGAGTTTACATGTATTCAATTCAATTTTGCCTTGTGAATTTTGTTTCACAGATTTTAATCATGTCAATAAAAGCCGACTATGAGAACCTAGCAAATTGGCAAATAGCGTTAGCACTATTATAGTTACTGTTCATAAGCAAAAAAAAACTCATTATTAGTAAATTGCAGTAAGGGCATTATCTTTTTCAATTCCCCAGCATACCAAATATATAACCTATAAATAGGTATAAAACTTTACCTAATGATTTTACGACTAATGTGTGGGAGCTACCAAATGCAATAAGCAACTTATTGTATTTTATGATCATAAATGGAAATATTAAAAATTATTGATATAAATGAGAAATTATGGTAACAAAACAAATGTAGATTATGTAATAATTAAAGTAAGATTTTATCCTGTAAACACTTCATGAATTCGGTACATTACATTATCTCCAATTTAAAACTAGATTTGTATTTCTTTTATTTCTTACTTTTGTGGTTTAGAAGAATTAAATTTAATTTTAGTGCAAAAAACCCACTTTTCAACACCACCCTCCCTTGATTAGAAATTTGACATTGACAGCAAAATCGGAGAGATAAATGACGTCAAACTTCTTTCTTTTTCTTTTCTAGTCATAGCTCCAAGGCTATATCTTTTCGTGTCGATTCCTTGTTTGTTCAAGCATTTACCACTAAAACATTCAAGCACTATAAAATGACTTGGACTGAACTGTGCCTGAAATTTTAAACTTACATGTGACTGAGACTTGTTGTATTGAGAAACATTATTATTATATTATATAAACTTAAATAATTAATATTATAAACTTGATAATGCCTAAATCTTGGAGGAATAAAAAGGTGGCTAAATAGTTGGTATCTTGGAGGAAAAAAAAAAGTTGGTATGTAATAAATAATGTACGACCCGATAATTGACGTCCCGATAATGTACAGCCTGATAATTGGTGTACCGATACATGAAATATCAGGCTGTGCATTATCGGGTCGTGAAATATCGTATTGGTTGAAAGACTCTATATTATATATATATATATATTATTTATGATTATTTATATATTGGAGTTGTTCTTATTGATCGATGTGTCTATGATCTCATTTGATTCCATGCCTCGTTTGGACGCTATAGAGTAAATAGGGCACAGATTAATAAAACCTTAACCAACTGTCATGGTACAAGACATAGCAGAAGGTTTCCGGGCTTTTATAAAAATAAAACCTAATACCCAAACCAGTTTTGACAATGCAAAGTTTTCTGAGTTGTCATAAAAAAAAAACTTTAACCTTGTGGAATTCAAAACCATTTTAGATTATTATAGCTTTAATCGACAATGAAATGACAATGACAATCTATGGTTTATAACAAGGTTGCATATCACCACATTCTCCCCTAGTTAAGATGTATCATAGTCCCGGAGATATGCAGGAGGTTGTCGCTCCCTTGATGATCGGCGGGATGTCTCTGGGGATTGTTCTGGGGTAACATATTGCTCATCATTTTCCAGATCTTCGATATCTGGATCCTCGGTATCAGAGAGCTCATTCCCAGTGGGTGCTAAATGTCGATTAGAGACAACAAGCTCTCGGCCGTTTTGAAGTCTCACATGCGAGTGTTGGGGGTTGGTCTCCACTAGTTCGACTTCCTCTACTATTGGATCATATTTGCTTTTCTTTACGTTGTTCTTCAAAAGTGCCCTTTCGGCCTGTGTGAGCCACGTCGGCATAGAATCTCCGTTCGCGGATCTGCGCGGATGAGAAAACATTCGCTCATGAGGAGTACAACCGGTGGCTGTGCACAATAACGATCTTATAGAATGCAGTGACTGTGCGAGAACAGTTTCCCAGCGACTAATGGGCAGATCTAATGTTTTTAACGAAAGTTGTACTGTCTTCCAAATAATACCGTTGTATCTCTCAGTTTGGCCATTGCCTTGAGGATTATATGGCGTGGTATAGCTTGTAGCTACTCCCATTCCGTGCAGGTAATCTTTTAGATCAGCAGATACAAATGCGGTTCCTCTGTCTGAATGTACATAGTTCGGTATACCAAATACTGAGAATAACTCTGTTAACTTCTTTTTAACAGTTTCCGAACTTAGGTCTGAACACGGAAACGCGAAAGGAAATCTGGAGTATTCGTCTATTATGGTTAGTATGTAGCGATTGCCAGTATTACACGGTAGTGGGCCCTTGAAGTCAATTGAAATTCTTTCCAATGGAGCAGTTGCTTTTATTAAAGTGCCCTTTGTTCTAAGGAATCTAGGTTTTATTTCAGCACAGACTTTGCATGACCCCGTGATTCGCCTGACGTCTTCTACTGAAAATGGCAAGTTTTTCGCTCGGACCCAGTGAACCATGCGTGTTATACCGGGATGTCTCTGGGGATTGTTCTGGGGTAACATATTGCTCATCATTTTCCAGATCTTCGATATCTGGATCCTCGGTATCAGAGAGCTCATTCCCAGTGGGTGCTAAATGTCGATTCGAGACAACAAGCTCTCGGCCGTTTTGAAGTCTCACATGCGAGTGTTGGTAATTTTCATTTTGAATTTGTGCCATTTCTAGAGATCGCGCTTGTTCATACGCTTTATCAAGAGTAAGCGAAGTGTTTTCTAAGAGTCGCTGACGTATTGGTGATGACGATAGCCCTGAGATGAAGGCGTCTCGAATGAACTCACTTTCGTTTTGTTCGGCGTTTACTGATTTAAAGTCACAGTCTTTCGATAACAGTTTTAACGTTTGTATGTATTGATCAATAGATTCTCCCGTTTGTTGTTGCCTTTTGGCTAATCGGTAACGGGCGTATATGTCATTTACCGGTTTCAAAAATAACGCATCTAATTTTTGTATAGCTACGTCATAATCTTTTGAATCTTTGATGTGCGAATAGAGTATCGGAGATAAGTAATTGACTAATAATTGATATTTGCCGTCTTGACTTACTTTTTCTTTGTTTTGTATAGCTTGGATGAAATGATTAAATGTTGTCTTCCAATGAGTCCATAGATTCGATTGGTCCGAACTAGCTGAGGGATCGGCTTCGAATCTTTCAGGTCTTAGATATTTTTCCATTTTTATTGTCGATTAAATTGTGGAATTCAAAACCATTTTAGATTATTATAGCTTTAATCGACAATGAAATGACAATGACAATCTATGGTTTATAACAAGGTTGCATATCACCACAAACCTACTAACTGTAATCCTTTTTTTTTACTATCGCGTTCAAACAAAGCACGAAATCGATAGGTATTATAGACACAGAGGATCTCAGCCAATGAGGGATGGGCTGTCTTTTATCATGCTGTATTATCATTATCAGGGCGTGCAATATTGGCCCGTGTCAATAATGTACGGCGTGATATTGTACGTCCCAATATTGAACAGCCTGATAATTGATATACCAGTACATGGAATATCAGGCTGTACACTATCGGCTGTCCCGTGCCGATAATGTATGGCATGATCTTTCACGAACCGATAATGCACAGCCTGATATTCCATATACCAGTACACCAATTACGGGCTGTTTATTATCGGCTCGTACATTATTGTCTCCCGCGCAAAAGCTTGAATTGGATGAAAAAAGATTACGTAGTATTACATACTCTTTGGAAAAAAAGGTCGCGCTTTTGCATGTCTAATTTTATTACGTACATTCAATAGTATTTGTATCAAGGAACATAATGATTTGTATTCCCTTTGTTTAATAATTGTTTATTGCTTAAGTTTTTAAGGAAGGGCAACGAATTACAGAAATAGGAAAGATCCACAGAATTCTCCCCATTCTCCAAAATATACAAAGATCAAAGAAACTAAAAAGGAAAAGAGAAAATTAGTGTTGTGAGTATTTGTATTCTCTTTGGTGATTAGAGTTTGTAGAGTGAGGAGTGAGAGATTCGATCTGGATGTAAAATATCTTGATTTCATTCTGTCCTAGATATCTAACGTAAATCCGAGTCTGCTGGTCAGGCATTTCAGGTACAGCACATGGTGTTAAGATCTAATTGTAATCAAACAATTTGTGAGAGACAGAATTCTATCACTTCTATGCAATTAACATCATTGCATAAAGTTACTTGATCAAGTGACCCTATCATATTATACAATCCTATATCTTTTGTATAGAACAAGGAACATAGTACTTTCTGTCATAGATAGTTTTTTTTACTGGAATAGGTACTCTGTACAATTATCGTAAAACTAGTGATGTAAGTACTTGCTCAGTGTAGTAATGTACTTCCTCGTAAGTGTAGAATAATATCGTTGACTGCTCTGTAAAGAATTGCTACTGCTGTAGGCATAGAGATACAGTACATTACTGTCGCTGTCTGTAATGACTTTGTTGCTGGCAGTGATGATGATGGCCGAAAGTGTAGCGTTGTGCACGTCCAGGCCAGTACAGTGCGGGCAGCAAGGGCTGCAATGATGACCAAGCTTGAAGGCCAAGAGGGTAGCTAGGCTTAACTCGAGGCAGTCATAGTGTGGCTAGCAGTGCAGTCATTGCAGACCAATGCTTCTATAGTGCTTTTATCAAACAATGTGAATAATTGACATAAAACCAGCTTAGTAGGAATTAAAATTTCATTTCAATTCTAACTCAAATAGTAAATTTGTTGATTTTCCATTGCGCAAAATTGTCATAGGTCATAGGTCAAATTGTCATTTTTGATTCAACTACTTTTGAAACAAAACAGGACAATAATGGATTTTCAAAAGAAATTTCTGGAGGCTAAAACACACCAGCAATGAAATTCCATACAACTTTGCTGGCGCCTATTTGATTAGCTCAGCAAGACCGACTTTGCTCTAAAAAGGTTATCACAATTTTAACTACATTACGAGCTGTTTTCAGTAAAGAGTTTTTCTTAGTAAAATAAAACAATTTTATTACAGAGTATCATCGATGGAACACTGAGAAAATATTTATAGTAGATCAAGAATCTGCTATGGGCGATGAATTTTAAAGACGAGGATCAGTTAAATTTAACAAAGCTAACATCACAACAGATCGAATATGTTACTTGTGCTGTATGGTATGTAACCTATTACCCACCATTGTTATCTTTCCGATTTCACTAAACAAAATTATTTAATATTTGGTTAGAACTTTTCATAGTGATAAGCAATTACATGACTAAATACCCCAGTATTAATGTTGTAATTAATAATCTCAGCCAGTTTAATATGTTTTTTTACAGTTGTAAATACTACATAGCTCCTAAAACTGCATCTTGCGGACACACCTTGTGCCATACATGTTGGCAAGGGCGCCAAAAATGCGCTTACTGTGCTAAGCATATTGAACGTCATTCTCTAAAACATAACAGTCTAATTCAGAACCTAACTGATAATGTACGTGTATTGGGTGATGCATTCGAGAAACTTTTTAAGATCAAGGGTAAGCTTCATTCACATAATTTTAACATAATAGCCTAATTGTACAAGGCTACTTTAAAGTTAGAGAACTTATTAGTGCTAGTTTAGGAATTCAACTGGCAACTTAATAGGCAACACTGACACAAACAGTGCTACTGGAAAAATTGTCGAAAAACAATTATTCTAGTAGGTATTTCTTGCAGAAATGTTTCTGTCACCTGTTTGTGTGTTTGATGAAGATTGACATAAGAGCGACACAGACATAAAAAACGTTTGGTGTGCTAGAATGGCCACCCAGTACAGTTTTAGTCATCTGATGGGTGTCTAGCTACTAACCAGTTTTTGACTGGTTGGGGTTGGAACGCCATTGAAATAGGCACCTGTACTGTGACATTTTATCTACTCATTGGAGACATAAGTTAGAAAATAGTTTGTTATGATAACCCTTTGGTAATAGTTGATCCATGGCACGATGCATATTTATTTAGTTATTTATTGAGCCGACAGAGAACATATTTTACATTCTTATAATATATTTATTATTCATATAATAATGTGATATATAATAATATATCATATTATTCTGATGATTCTGATTTTTTTGGACCATTATCTACTTAAATAAACTGACATGTCTATTATATATAGAAAGGATGGCAGCAATTTTAGCACTCAAATTAAATTTAGTATAGAAAATGATACACAATTATTTTCTTATGTTAATTTAATACTTTGTTTGCACAGTTGCTGAATTCTTGATGGAAGTGGAGTCAGAAAATGATTCCACTAAAAACGTACGAGACTGGTTAGCAAGCTCTCAAAACCATTTTTCTGGACCACCTCAAAGTTCTGAACGATCTTCTCATGAGTTGGCACTCCCAAGTCCTTTGAATGTATCTTCTAATAAAATTCAGATACACACCAGTACATCTAAGGCTAAAAGTCCTTGTAAAGTTGTACGTGCACCAAATATACCACAAGATGATTGGGACAAGATAGAACCAATGCCAGACACAGACGATGTCAGGAAAGATAAAGAAAACGTGGTAGGGCCAATGGATATAGAGCCATTTTACATTGATGATGACAATGAGTACACAGTCAACAATCCACGGAGAAGTTCCCGGAAAAGAGAACTTAAGCCAGATGAGAAAAATAAAACAAATGAAAACAAATCATTAGAAAAGCAAAGTTCTAAGGATTTATGCGAAGAAATTGACAAAAAATCAAATAAAGCTAAACAGCACTGGATAAATGTTAAGAGAATGAGAAAAGAATTCAGTAAACTAAATAAGATTAACAGAGGTAAATTAAATGTTTCAATTGAAATGTGTAAAAAAACTCAAACAACTACCAAAATATTGGATGTTTTACCTCAAGCAGCTACTTGTCACTATGATATAGATGAAAATACTCCTGATAATTTCCACAATAAAGATTTATCAAAGGATCATAATAAAAATTTACAAAATGAAAACACAAAACATAATTCTCTTTCATACTCAAATACCAACTTAAATCCAAATAATGAAAATCAAAATACAACAACACCAACCAGTAATCAAGGACCAGTCTATGATCAAAATAATTCTAATGCAAAGAAAGATGACCCACAAGAAACTAATGACGAAACAGTACACTCTTCACATCGTGCATCTACTGAAGCAAATATTCATTCAAAAAATACAATTAAATTGCCATTCTATAAAAGGAGCTCTTTACACCCAAAATGCATTGAACAAAATTCAAATGTGACAACAAGAGATGTTAACACAACACATAATATCGTAGTTGACTCAAATACAAATGCAAATGATGATATAGAAATAACAATCAAAGTGGCAAATACAATAGCAAATATTGTCATAAAAAGAAAGAATGATGTGGAATTCAAAATTAATACTGATCGTGAAATTCAAACATCTTTAGATCCAATTGATAAAAAGGAAAAAGTTAATACCCCCAAAAATACTCAAGCTTGTGATCAAAAAATCTGGATTAATGTTGGTGAGAATCATAATATACAAGTTAATCAAGCAATAGCTAACCCAAGAGTGGATGAGTTGAAAAAAGTTGTTCTCACTGATAAGACTGGGTCAGAAAAGAAAAATACTGATTCAGCTGATACAGTATCAGCACAGTATGAAATTACTGAAAGTGTTGAAAAAGAGTTATCCAAAATAATGGACTTTGAAGAGCTTGACAAGCAAAACCAATCTAAAAGTAGTACCACTATTGTCAAGGAAAAATCTTCCAAAGATAATAAATCACACAAATCAGCTGCAAAAAAACAAAAACATAGTGATCTTGAATATTTAAATGATTTAGATATGTTCGATAGTGAATCTATCAAAGAATCAGATGTGCAATTATTGAAAAACACCGAACACGCACCTTCAGAAATATTACTTTGTACAGTTAAGACGAAAAATAAAACCCAAAATGTAAGTGAAAAACGCCGTAAAAGTAATAGTGATGAGAACATAATGCCCTTATCAAAAAAAGCTAAAATAAATAACGACACTACTGAGTCGAAACAAAATCATCATGAAGGTGAATCCATAAATTATGATGCCATAATGGATACAGTGTTTGCCAACATTGATGCTGATATGGAAGAAATTCGTCAAAGCCAAAACGTCAAAAACACCTACACATTAAATGACACTAATGAAGAAATTCAACAAGAAAACAGTACAGCAAATCATAAAGTTAAAGGCGCTCAAGAAGTTGATCTGCCTAGAGCTTTTGATATTAGTAATTCATCACAACTAATGATTAATTGTAACAATCAAAAAGACAGTGAAAATGTGTTTTCACTTGGCGTAGAGAAAAATAATGAAAATATTGAGACAACACAATTAGCAACAAATAAAAAAGTAAGCATTACCAATTAGAAAATAAACATGATTATTCATAAAAACTTTGATAAGTTAAAATGCTTTTATTCTCACAGATACCTGTGAATGTGCCGCCATCAAACATAGAGGATTTCTTAACACCTGTGATATCCCAAGCAGGTGACTGTGATGTTGAAATGATGAATGATGATTCTGATAAGAGTGTAGTCGAAGAAACCCCACAAAAGTAAGTGCTATCTGTATTTGTTTCTCAATTGTTTACAGACCACAATGATTGTAATTTTATCTAACTGCCAGAAACTCGTTTTGAACGGTGATCAAGATTTTGGAAAAGTAGACATTATGAGAAAATAGACAACAAAACAGAAAACAAGACAACAACAGACAAAAACAGAAAACAGACTAATACTGAAGGAAGAAGAACAATGGTTTTGTGGTGTTCGTAAATATTTGACCTTCTCTCGCTAGAACGGCTTAACAAATTTTGGAGTACGAGACGTCGTTATTAGCTTTGTCTTTATATTTCCCCGTAGTTTCACCTGCTATTCTACAGATACAGAATATTTTTCAGGGAAAAGTAGCCAGTAGTATAATAAATGTGTTAATCAAGGGTATAAGCTACCTCCGTCCAAACATCCAAATTCGTTCAGCCGTTACAGAATTGAACGGGAACAAACACACTTACATATTTACATACTTACACATTTACGAACAAAATTTTTTTCATTATTATTCCTCTTTATATTTTAAGTAAATATAAAGAGTCGGGCTTCTTGTTTTTGATTTAATAATAATACTTGTTTACTGTCTCATTTACAGAACATCTTTCACGAAAATTAAACAGAAAACCAATGGGGCCAATAAAGAGGGAAATCAATCTCAAATGATAGAAGCATCAGACAGAGTAGCATTACAAAATAAACCAACAGAATCAAAAAATAAAAATTCGATAGTCAACCTAACAGACACGTCAGAAAACAAAAGCGACGTTAATGCCACAGCCATTAAAATTATAGACAAGAAATCAACAGAGACACCATTGACAATCAATAAATTTGTTGACCATATTTGTCACAATTCCACTCCATTAGCCAAGAAGTCCCTTAATTTCGATTCTGAGATTGTGGACGATCTAACACTGTGTCCTTCCACTGATGCAGTTGCAAAGACAACACAAGAAAGAGAGTTTATGATCAAAGCATTTGAGAAAACCCCAACTGCCCCCGCTGTTAAGCCACAAAGTTTGAGAAGCCTGGCGTTAAATCATAAGAAATGTGTGATAGCAGGTTCTTGTCTGTCCTCTGTTGAAAATGCAAATCTGAGGAAACTATGCGCTCGAAATAAATGGACCTATGTAGAGAAATATACTAAGGACCTAACACATCTGGTAGTTGGCGTCGATGAAGAAAATAAGGCGCAGAGGTAAGAGTAAAATAACTCATGAAGGTGCAACGTTTCGCTCAGCGCGGCAAATTCAAGTTTTCTTGCGTTTTTTGTCAATTACAAATCAATTACTCATCTAGCAAAACAAATATTATCTAGGTGATCATTTTAGCAGTAATTTCTCGACACGACCAAATTGATTTATTGGTACAAAATATCCTAAAAAAAATAAAGGTTTCAATAAATCCACGATGAGTCATAAAAATAATATATATCATACTAGTTGTTACCCACGATTTCGTTCGCGTGGACATAAAAAAGTATTCTATATCCGTCTTTGTGATATATAGGAACTCCTTATCAAGATTAGTTCAAACGGCAAACCGTGCTAACGCAACAAACATCCAGACGGAGGGACAAAGTTACTTCCCACAGTTCGCTAGATGGCGTTGATACATTTTTGTGCATTTTTTGACGTTTTGTATGTATTATTGTCGTTTTATTGTATTACAACTGTCAGTTGTAATGTAATGTAGTTGTTGATATGTTGTAGTTCAAAATGGCGCAACCGAAGTTTTTTCCTCGAGACGAACGTATTTATTTTTCTACCTCGATGCTTTATTGGTCCTGATGCGACTATATTCCTCTGAATTATAATATTAGTTAGGATAAACAGATAAACTGTCAATTACAGAAAACGCAAGAAAGTTTTAATTTGGCGCGCTGACCAAAACGTTGACACCTTACACTAACGCCCGGTTTCTCATACGTTTGTCAAACTCATGTCAACTTGTCACACCAAATACTATAGGCTCATTGGTTGGAGAACTCCATTATTTGATGTGTTAAGTTGACACGAATTTAACAAACGTACGAGAAACCGCGGGCTTATCCTCTAACTTTGAAACTTTCGTGATTCTGATTGCGAGAGCATGCCATCTCGCTCGTACCAACTTTTTCGCACTATGCGCGGTCCCGCTCGCTTAACTCTCGCTTTCAGAGTTACGGGATAAGCCCACTGGTCAGAGCCGCGTATCGAAAGTGTGCTCTGTATACAAAGTCTTTTTTGCACTTTTTGAAACAGCTAGCCATTTTTCGAATAACTCTATAATATAACATAACAAAAAATAAATTAACATTAAAATTAATAAACTTTATTAACTTTATTTATAGATTTTTGACAAAAAAAAAAATCTATTAAAATATATTTTGTTGCGTGTGTTCAGAAGGTTAATTCAATTATTGTGTACGCAAAATACCTACTGTTCAAGTAATAAATAAATGTTAGGCGATTAATAACATGTCATGAAAAAAACAGTTCGATATCTCTATCGATAATTTTATTATATTTTTTTTTTTTTTAAATATTAATTTATAATCATTTTATTTGAATTTTACAGGTCTGTAAAATATATGTGTGCATTGGCATCATCAATATGGATTGTTTCCTATGAATGGGTTGAGAAGAGCAAGCAGTCAAAAGATCTTGTCTATGAGGTAAGTAAATAATAAGAAATCCAGTAGCTGCGCCCCGTGGTATCACCCGCATCTACAGATACAGGATGGTCCAAACGGTGACGTCAATCCGAAAAATAAAGGTTCCATACCAAGGGCTTCACGAAAATACCCCTACGTTTTTTGTAGCTTAGAAGTTATGTTTTTTTTCTTTAGGATTTACTTTCTTTGGGTAGATTTTTTGACGACGAAGGAAAATCCTAGAAATCCACCTAAAATAAGTAAGTTGAAGATAAACTATTTTCGTAATACGTATTATCTTATGGACAACTAACCACCAGCGACTTGTTCGTCTCGTGACTGAGATAAAAAATAAGTAGCCGAGTTTATAAAATTATGATGATGATAAATGGTGATGTAATTTTGTTTGTGTATTTTTTTAGGAACCGTATGAAGCGCTGGATAGTACGGGCCATCCGGGCCCCATGCGGTCTCGTATCGCCTCTAAGAAGTTGTTTGAAGGCATATCGTTTTTCTGTCTGGAGCCTTTTAGCGTCCTCGATGTCGACACTTTGAAGGTATGAAGGTTTGAAGGTTTCGTATATAGCTTTGTATCCCTCGTATTTCGAGACAAAGCTATACACGAAAGAGCGCTATACTCTTTTGCGCGCAGATGGAAAGAGATGGATTAACCGCGAAATAGTCAAAAAACCAGATAATTGCTAATTATATCTAAACGTCATGTCTGTCTGTCTGTCCCAATCTTTTACAGCCTTAAAACTTCCAAAGCTTTTAACGTTTGCGCGTGAAATTTAGCACAATTACAGTCTAAATAAAGACCTCCAGTTTCAAAAATAAAATATATAATGTAATAAGGGGATGAAAAAAATATTTCGCTGCACCCCATCATGTGGGGTGTCGTTGAACAGGTCTTTTTGAGGTGACAATTTTGAAAGAATAAAAAAATCATATTTTTTTTTAATAATAGGGTACAAGTGGGGCTTTTTGGTTGCATTTTTTTTCATGTCCCCCACATGTGGGGTGTCATTGAATAGGTTTTTTAATCAGTTAAGGTTTCATGCACCATTTTTTTATCAGACGTACCGTTTGCGAAATATGGGGCGACAAAGTTGCTTGCAATGTGTGTGTGTGTGTGTGTATGTGTGTCCGCTTGCCGTTTTTAAACTATGCATCTCAGAAACTTGTTATCTTCCATGTTAATAGACCTTAGTAAAAACTTTCTTTTTTAAATATTTTAGGCAACGTCTGCTAATGACTTTTTGAGATAAGTGGAAAAAACTGATAAATACTTCAAACGTCCTACGCACCTACTAAGCGTGGCCCGACATGCTCTTAACAAGTTATTGTGTTTTTCACAATATGAATCATATTTAATTTTGGCATTCATAATATATACCTAAAAGTTTCATTAAAATCGAACAAGTAGTTTCCGAATATGCAATTGGTACTTTTGTATGAAAAGGACTCGATGCATGGGAGCCATTACACAACAGTATGCTATTTAGTATTTTTTTGTATTTGCAAGCTGTCCTGCTCTGGAACGAGCTGCCTGTATGTATCAGGCCTATGTGTGCCTGTATGTGTCTAAATCTCTTTATATATTTAAAAACCTCGTTTATAAAGATTATCTTTCTGTGTGTTAATTGGTACGTATTTATAATTATGTATTATTAGTTTTATAGTATATATTTTGCATATATATAGTTTGTATTAATTATGTGTATTTTATGTAGGTAGTAGGTTTATGTATATTAATTTTTTCATGTTATTGTTATTTTTATGTTGTACCACCGCGTACCACCGACCGTAGTTTTTAAGTCATAATTCTGTCCATCCAAAGGTTGTCTGGAAGAAATCGCTTTCGGCGATAAGGCCGCCCATTATACTACCGTTTTTAAAATATAATTGTTCATTAATTTTTAAGTTTGTTTTTTGGTGTATAATAAACCTATATTGTATTTTATTGTATTTGCAGGGTATGATAGAGTCCTCGGGCGGGCGAGTAGTCGAGGACGCGAAAGACGTGCGAGTGACCGACAAGACGACCGCACCCGCTATTTTACTGGCTGAGCCGGAAAACACGCAGGAGGATCGATTTATTTGTAAAGTTTATTCATTTTTCATTAATTTTATTGTTTTTTTGTTTTTTAACGATTCACATTCTTATAGCTTACTAGGTGTCCTTGTAAAGGGAATGCCATGGAACACGCACAAAGACACGGATTTATAGAACTAAATGGCGAGTAAATACTGCAAAGTGGCCAACTACTACTCTTGACGTCTATAAAACTAGTACAGTATTAATAGACGTTAGTGCGACTGGTACGTGCTACAGACGTCAATGCAAGATTGTTTTCGAGGTTTCATCGGGAAATTTCATTAAAACGCAGCGCTTTAAGTTTTACTCCTTGGTGAGCAAAATCACCCGTTTCGAGCGAGTTAGGTGAAATAGTAGATTATACAACAAGTAAAAATAATAATAATGAAATTTAATGAGGCGTTTTCCAAAAAAAAAAAAGTAGTTCTAAAATACTTACTAGATGGCGTAACAGACCTACCGTTTTACCTGTCATTGTCATTTCTGTCGAAATGTTTTATGTTTATTTTTTAAATCGTAAATTCTGGCTCCACACGTTGTGTATTTAGCCAGTGTCAACTACTGTAATATTTCAAATGAAGTCAAATACATAGTTACGTTACTTGCAATTGTCTAAATACACATGTCGAGCCAAAAAACACGAGAAAACAAAAGGCACACGTACATATTTTTGCCTTTCATGTCTTGACAGTGACAGAAAAAACTCAAGGTACATCTAACGCCATCTATTGGGTACTTTTATAACAAAGATTTCTTTTTTTTTTTTGGAAAACGCCTCATTACGAGGGGCTAAGTTGGATCCCGAGAGCAGCGTATTCTAGAGTAGAATCTTGAGCGGAGCGACCAAGGACCAAGTTTTTTTTTTCACGAGTTGTGTACTCTACTTTTTATCATTGATAAATTAAAAAAATTGGCGTCATGCTTTTGTCAAATTGTAGCTCCATTCAGTCAGCAGGTTTATTTATTACATAATTCTTTTAAGTCGTGTTTGATCCTAATTGAATTTTTTTTTATTCTCTGGTGACTAAACGATTGTTTTATTCACTGTTATCGATGAATCAAATGCCCTTTTTTGAGTGACAATGATAAAAATAATGTTTGTTGTTGTTGCAGACCTCGCGATGCATCTGAGCATCGTGCCAGTGAACTACGAGTGGGTGCTGAACTGTCTCGGGAGCTACACCCTGGCCTCCATCCGAGAGCTGCTGCTGTGTCCCGCCGCCCTCCTGCCCAAGGCCGTGGAGACGTGGCCCCACGACCTGCTCGCTCGAGACGAAGACGACGAATAACTTTATAAAGCATTACTGTTAAGCTTCGAACTGTTAAGAAAGTATTTTTATGTTTTCCAGAATAAAGTTTTAATTTAATATTTTAAACAGCATATATTTATCACTAGCAGCTTCCTGCGGTTGCTCCCGCTATCCTTCAGGATTCCTTTATTTTCCGGGATGAAAAGTAGGCTAGGTTAATCCAGATTATAGAGGTAAAAGATAAATTAAATTATGATTATTGACAGTAAATGAAAATGGACAAATTATATACATATTTAGAGTACAAGTACAAATAAAAGTATACTAGCATGCCCGCGTGGCGTCGCTCGCAAAGGCTAATATAAATTAAACACCCCATTTCAGATCTTTAACATTTGACCCCTTTAGAAGTGGAACTTCGCAAAATCTGTTCATCTGTTCTTATTGGGTGCAAACGTCACGTTTCTATCATAAGCGGTTACGTCTGTTCGTTGATTCCTAGAAAAGGTCTTGTTCTTTTATATTTATAGAGATATATAATTATATATTTTAGAGTATATACAAATACTGGATAATTTTAACAGTTAATTAATAGTTTAAAACTAAAGTTCCTCGAGACTTTGAGATGATGAACGAAGCTGGAGATGATTTAGTTTGTCGTACCGTGAGGTGCTTGTTGCGATGATTGTTAGGTTCAGCCACAGAACATATAATAATGGTTCGCAGCCACTGATGCTGCACGACCACGAATCGTATCGCCGCACGATAAGGTGTAGCACCGGGGACCCTATTCCTGTGCGCTCGAGATTATCTCGATCACTGTCTCTCTAATTTAGAATTTAATGGGAGTGAGAGTGACCGAGATAATCTCGAGCGCACAGGAATAGGGTCCCTCCACGGTACGGGCCCAGGGGGTTGCGCCCCGTGGTTTTGCGGTTTTGTTCATCGTAATTCGGTACAGTGACTGTCAAACATCTTGAGCAACGATGTCATCGACGCAGCAGGGCCCTTTTTCGGAGAAATGACATTTTATCTCGGTCACTCTCACTCCCATTAAATTCTAAATTAGAGAGACAGTGACCGAGATAATCTCGAGCGCACAGGAATAGGGTCCCAGGCCTAGCACGGGCGCCGGGATAAAGTTATATCCACCCGTTTTGTCTTCGCGTCACCCTGACAAAGCTAGAATATGGATAAATCCGTCTCGTTCTCGCGGAATAAATATGGTGGACAACATTTTATCCCGGCGCCCGTGCTAGGCCTTCAGCAGTTGATTTTTAAATCTCTTTAGCGGAACGAATGTTGCGTAGGGAGATTTCAATGTAAGTGTACAAGCGCCTACTTTTCCCAACTACTCCGCTTGTTCAAAATGCTAGCCGGTCGCAGTATAATATTTTTCTATATGTTTTTTCATTGATTATACTGAACGACACGAGATGGATGACCGCAAGTGGGACCCCCGTGTTGGCCGTTGGTGATCAGTTACGAATATCTAGAAAGTAACGGAAAGATAACAAACAGACAGGGTTACTTCCACAAGTAGTGATACCATTTTTTTGTGGTGCTTGTGATGAGACGAGCAAATCGCTCACCTGTTTTCAAGCGTTACGCTTACCTAAAAGAGTTCAGTGCCAAACAGTTTTTGTTTCAGTTCAAAACAATGCGCGGCATTATACAGCGCTCGTCACCTTGTCAAATCTCTTTGTGCCCAGTAATTTCACTGGAAACATTGCTCTTCAATTCGGAAAAACTAATGTTTGCACACTACTAGCGATTGAATAACTGGCAAATATAAATACCTAGTACCTCCCAATCATAGGAAAAGAAAAACTCAAGTCGAAACTCCTTATTTTGATCAGCGCCCTGGACCATCCCAGCACCTTGAAGTAGCAGAGGGCGACTGGGACCAACTAGGACTTGATATTTGTACACCTGAAAAAAATACTTTTAATCATAGATTAATAGATAAGGCATACTTAATACCTATGTTCTTCGTAATTCGTAGCGGATCGAACTCGGATTCACATCCTTATGGTACAAAGTCCAAACTAAAGCCACATCATTAAGTCACGCGATTATTCGGGTGATGCAATGTTATGTTAGAATAATTAGAATTATAAGTAGTTTTTTGAATCCACAAACAAAACAAAGGTTCATAAATTTTTGTACTGGTAGGACTCTGAGCGTCCGCCTGGAGAAATACTTACCACAGCTTTCCCGTCAATTCAACCACCAAGCGGTAGTGTGCAATCATTACTGTTCCGAATTGAATGGCAATGTTTCCAGTGAAAGTACCGGACATAACGAGATATCTGAGGGTGACGAGCGCAATGCATTGACGCTGTTCAAGTTTAAAATTCTAATTGCGCTGAACTTTTATAGGCAAAAGTGATGCTTACGATCAAGCAAGCGAGTTCGTCTCTTCATTCAGCAAGATCCAAAATTTCTAACTCATATTATAAATTCAAATTTTACTCTGTCTCTCTGTCTGGGTGTTTGTCGAATTATCACGTCTAAACAGCTGAACGAATCGAGCTGAATTTTTGCATAGACAGCCGGTCGGAGACGGACACAGGCAACTTTTTGTAGGTTCACGCGAACGAAGTCACGGGTAACAGCTAGTAATAAATAATAGGCTGTCAATAATACCTACCTGCATACTAAGCTAGAGGTACCTACTAAACTAGAAGTAAACTTTTCAAAGTGACTTTATGTGACGTCAAATTAAATTGAATAAGGTAAAGTCTAGAGGACATAGCCATAAGGACTAAAAAAATTTTTTTGACGTCAATAAATTAATTGACGTTAATGATGACGTCTATTAAAATATAACTAGCTTGGCTGCACGGCTTCGCTCGCCTTGGCCCACAGATGAATCCTTGGCCACAGTAAATGAAACACCCCATTTCACCTCTTTAGGGGTTGGTTTTCGAAAACTCCTGAGACATATCTTTCTTTATTTTTTATGCTTATTACACGAGTTTCATTGGCTTAGCTTGAAAAAATATTTTATTTCCATACAAATTTTGGGGGTCCATTTTTCACCCACAGATAAAAATGTGATTTTACCTCTTTAGAAGTGGAATTTCGCAAAAACCGTTCTTATTCTTCACTAAGACCATTTGAGAAATGTTGGCTCCGATTTTTACATTCATATTATTTTTCTCTATCATAAGCGGTTTGGTCTGTGCGTTGATTCCTAGAAAAGGGTCTTTCTTTTATACAATACTAGCTTCCATCGTTCACGTGGACCTAAAAAACAGTAGCCTATATCCATCTCCGACCCTTAAGCTATATCTATCATATCTATGCAAACATTTAGGTCGATCCGTTCAGCCGTTTAGCCGTGAAAACGCGACAAACACCCGGTCAGAGAGACAGAGAGAGTTACTTTCGCATTTATAATATTAGTTAGGATGATTATGATTTTTCAATCAAAAAAGCTCCATGACGTAAGGACGTAGTCGGGTTTTAATTTTTCAACCTAAATCTTGTTCCACTCTAAGAAGGAAATGTCAACGAGACAAGTAATTTGCATATAGAGTACTTACCAGCTATTTACCACATCACTATTTACCTATGTTGTGTGGTTGTGAGCGAGTGACTGACAATCATGTGTGCCTATGCCTTGCTTGCTTGGATTTTAACCTTTGACCACAAAGTTTATAAAACTGGACCTTAGCGACAGAATGACTTATTTTTACCCGACTACGAAAAAGGCGGGTTACAACTTTGGCTGTCTATGAATTATGTATCACAGTAATATTATAAATGCGAAAGTTTGTGTGTAAGTAAGTATGTAAGTGTGTTTGTTCCCTTTCAACTCTGTAACGGCTGAACGGATTTGGATGAAATTTGGATGGAGGTAGGTTATTCCCTGGATTAACACTATGCTACTTTTTATCCCGAAAAAATTAACCGTTCCTGTAGAATAGCGGGTGAAATCGCGGGCCGCAGCTAGTGTAAGTATAATTATATCCATATAATAATATAGGTAAGTACCTACATAATAATTTTCTAATATCTTTTAAAGTGATGCCAATATAAACTGTAGATATTCTTTGATATTAGTATTTGACAAGGCATTAGACCACAGAGTGATCTGTGCATTAGACTAAGGATAAAGCATTATTCCTAACCAAGTAATATAATAAATGCGAGTGTCTATCTGTCTCTGCTGAACGGATTGACCTGCATTTTTGCATACATATCATATGCTACTTTTTTTTTTATTGGTTCACGCGAACGAAGTCGCGGGTAACAGCTAGTTTAGTATATTGGATATAGGGGCTATAAAAGTAGTTGGAAAAATATTATTTACCTATATTAAGTACCATGCCGTTTTGAATTTCGAATAATACGATAATACGAATTTACGTAGGCGGGTTTTAGTTTTTGAATTAATAATATTTAGTATAGACAAATAATACAAATAATGTTCTTTGATCATTAGACAATCTAAAATCTTTCATTTCGCATGATATTTTCGTGCGGAATCATACGAGCGATTCAAAAATAGAGCTGCGACAGCTTGTACAGTGAAAATACAGGAGGAAAGAGCCTAGTCAGTAGAAGCAGGAATCTTTAGTTCGATTCGATTGCACGAGATGACCTACTGATCAAAAGGTAAAGCTTGCTAGTGGTTTCGTTGTTTAGGAAGTTAGGATCTCTGACCTCGGGTTATCTAAGGTCTAGTCTACAATCTGGGTGCTTCGATTATTCATAATGATGGTGCGATCACATCCAAAGCTCGTGCTCGTATACGTGGTTCTGTTGGACGAGCCGATGACGTCACGTGACGTGGCCTCACTATCGCGCCACTTTGACATCCAATCCACGGTGGCGGCGCACCGCTACTCGGCCGTGGAAGCTCGCGGCTCTAAACGTCCAAACCACCACGCTGCCGTGCAGCGCGCGGCGTGTAGCCACTAGCCATGCGCAGAATGTGTCACTGAAGTGAAAAGATTCATATACTTCATTCCTTCACTTTGAAGTACTTCTATCTTTTAGTTCAGTACTTCAATCTACTTCAGTTGTTCAATGAAGGAATTTTCGTTTGGCGTTCGTTTTCTTTCGCTACTTCATCGAACTATCGAATGGGTCGTTAAAGTTGCAATTCATTCAAATTTCTTATCTAATGGATTTGAGGCGTGCAACAAAATAAAAACGTCTCGCCTTCGACTCGCAGTTTTTTTTTTTAATTTGTTTGTGTAGATACGTTTTTGTGTTTGTTTTACTTCCTCCTTACAATAAAGAGAAGACATACCTATTGCAATTATAATATTTAAAATTATGAAAATGTCGTTATAATCTACTAACAGTAATAATTGTGTTTTTTATTTACCTACATACCTATTTAAATAATTAAATAACACACAACTTAACACAGACAATTTATATACATACTAGTAGTTCGCGCTGAACTGAGACATCGCGACCCCTATATCTTCACAACTCCTGGACCGATTCAGCTCATATTCAAATTTAAAAATTGTATTGAAATGAACTACTTGCCTACAAAATTTCAAGAAGATTGGATCAACGGTTCGCAAGTTATCATCGGACAAATATACACACGAACATACAAACATACATACAAATGCCGATTTGTCCCAGTAAACTCAGAGACCTTCGCTTCGCTCGGTCAAATATTAAAAGACTGCAATGAAAATAAATCAAACAAAAACTCTAGCAACGAAAGCCGCTATAATTTTCAAATCGAATGGAAGCGCGGGAAGAGATTTTTGTGTATGCTATTATTGTTATTAAAATGAAAGAGATGAAAACTAAATTATCAAACCAAAATGGCTCGTATTTTCTTGGCATAAAGCTGATATCTTGAAACTTTCGCATTCGAATACATTTGGCGCGAATCAAAAGTATTCAATTAAAATATTTCTTAATATTGCATATGTGTTTTTATTGTACATTGCTTAGTTACTTGAAAGTTCATTATGGCTCTTTGCATAGCGAGCAATGTACGATGAAAATTATTTATGGGTTAGATAAAATTGTTTTCAAGCGATCGTAACCGAGCCAAAGTTTGAGTGAAACACAAAATTACTTCAGTACAACAGAGCGGGACAGCGTATAGTAGTGCCTTTGAGCAAATAAGTTCGGAGAGGTTCGGAGCGTCTCTGACGCTTCGGTGTCGTCGAATGACGATCGGCAGTGTTCGGCTTTGAAGTACTTCAAATTTTGAAGTAGTTGAATTTTGACTGGACTAGAGTGAAAAGGACAGAACATACTTGAAGTACTTCGTTTGAAGGATTCGTTCGCGAACGACACATGGCTAGTAGCCACATAGGATAGAAAGGTCCACAGTCCGACACGTGAGCGTATCGTCTACACTGGCTCGACGTGAATCATTGCAGTAGCATACAATATAATAAAAATAATGCTTAGTATATAACACTGAAAACATAATTTTATCTCGCATTCTAACAATAACTTCGTGGTGTAATTTACTAGTTATATTTGTCTTGTGTTATTTCGATTTATAAAGTGATTCAATTTAATATTTTTGGATATTTTAATTCTAATATCGGTAAGCAGTTTTGTTTTTTACAACTTTTGTTGAAACCCATAATGACGAAATCCTTTATTTGATGTGTTCTTCAGTTTACAGCCGGTATGAAATTGAGGTCGAAGAAAGGTCTTCATGATATATGCATACAATTTTATTTTCAAAATACAAATGTGTATTTAAGTACTAATTTTTTAACACTATGTGGTAAATGATCTCTGCACTCTAATTATTTCGGTCAATCAATCAATCAATCAAATCATTTATTTGCAATAATATATGTCAATAATGGTGTTATAAATCGTTTTAGTATCACGCTGTATTTAGTCTGCAAGCAGACGTGCAAATATACATATATTATTATTGTTATATAAATTGTATTAACGATTAATAAATTCTTTGATGCTATAGAAACCGTTGCTAAGAAGCTAGTGAGTCAACGTATTTTTAAATTTATTCCCTTTCAACACTTTAATGTAATTCGGCATCTTGTTATATATTGATATACACATAAAATAATAATTGGTACTGGACTTCCCTACTGTTTACAGAAATTAAATAAATATGGGACCTAGGTCCCAGGTACATAAGTATGTTTAGGTGCGTACTTGCGTATTTCTGATAGATTTTCTGCGACAAATTTCGATAAGGTCGTTTTACACTTCACACTAATATTATAAATACGAAGGTGTGTAAGGGTGTAGGTATGAAAGTGTGTTTGTTCCCGTTCAACTCCGTAACGGCTGCACGGATTTGAATGAAATTTGGTACGGAGGGAGCTTATTCCCTGGATTAACACATAGGCTACTTCATATCACGAAAAAATATTTGCTTCTGAAGAATAGCGGGTGAAACCGCGGGCCGCAGCTAGTTGAATATAAATATGTACTAGGTACTTAAGCAGGTACCTAAGTAGGTAGATAAGGTGTGTTATTATAATACCATAACAATTCAGGAAACGGCATGGCTGCCCATTTTCGAATGACCACCATCCATGTTCTCGATTCATGGTCGCAAGCTTGACCTCTCCCCTGCGACTACCTTCTTGGTTATCCTCATTGAATTGAATTAGATTGATAAAGACATCAAACAAAAAATAAATTGTTATGGACGTGTCAAGACTCAAGATTGCCTGTGGTAGTGATAGGGTTCCGAATAAGATATGCATAGGTAAAAATGTATACTAGCGAAGATATGTTCCTAAAATGCTGGTCGAGCGTAGCTCAAGTTCACTGATCACATCATACTAACTGTAGGTAATTTAAAAAAAAAGTCTGTATTAATACTAATGTATCTTTTTTAGTCCTTATTGTAGAAGTTATGATTTTGTGCATCATCTAGATTCTAGGCAGTCCGGAACAGAAACAACAAATTGATAAGGATTCCATAGTAGGTATCTACAAGGAATCCCTATAAAACGGATGTATAATTTTATTAATGTAATTAAACTGTTGCGTCTCTTTTATGGTTTGTTAATCTAAGCTACGACTCAGATCACAGAAAACCTAACTGCATATGAGTAGGTCCCATAATATCACGTGTGGTCCCCAGGTCATGGAAAAATCCACTTACCATACTAAGTAGCATAGGTAAACAATAATAGCAATAATATGTAGCAGGATAATGTAGTCACGCCTTAACAGAAACGGCATAATGGTGATCTTACCCTTAAGAAAAATGCAGCTGGAATGTCAATTTACTTTTATTGTCAATGTCATTGTCAAGTATCAATCAAGTAAACTCGGATCACAACGCAATTCGCATCGCAGTTGATAATATTCAATTAATTTTCTTGCATTCTGAGCTTCATATTAATTCAATCCAAGCATTTGTACCAAAGACTAATATAATATAATTTGTAGTTTGCACCCCGATCTGTTTTCAATAAACATAAATGTGAATTCATCTAATCGAAGCAAAATGGATTTTGAGAGTGAGATTCTAGAATGCGCGGATAGGTAATTTTATCACTATCTAAACATACTAAATAGCGATAAAGCCTACAACTAGCTATATCTGTTGTTTATAGTGTGGAGAAGCGCAAGATAATGGCTCCAAATGCGTCGGACGTAAACGGGGTGTTGTTTGAAAACGACGCTTCTACCCCCGACATGGCCCTTCCGACCACTCCAAGGCAGCAGGCGGACAGCCGGCCAAAACAGCTGGTGTGGAGAAACATCATTCTCTTCGCATATCTTCACCTGGCGGCACTATATGGAGGATACCTATTTCTTTTCTCTGCAAAATGGCAAACCGATATTTTTGGTAAGTTTTTGCTACCTCACTATATGCACGCTACTTTGTGTACATATTGTAACAAATGTAACTTAAACTTTCGCTTTTTGAACACATAATTTAATATCCTTGTCCTTTTCTTTGATAGATGGATATAATACAAGAAACAAGATAAAGCATAAGTTGACAAGAATAGCAGAACCTAATTTGATAAGATACTTACATGTTTTGTAAACATTTCTGATATCTAATTTTTATCCATCATTGATGTGATGGATAAAATGATGTGATGTGATTGATGTGTTTCTTATAAGCTATTAGTCATTATACCTATTTTAGTATAATACAAAAAATCTAACAACTGACTGACATACAACGCACAGTTGTAGTAAACCAGAGGTACAAAAATCATGAAATTTTGCACAATTTGTTTTAATTCATACCCTATTTAAACTGGCTAAATAGAGGATGAAAATTTGTATGGAAGTTCATCATTTTGTATTTAAAGTCGAATTTTTAATCAGACTTATTAAATAATGTTACCAACTTTCAAATTGTAGTGAAGATTTAATACTATTAATATTTATAAATTGTAAATTAATTGGTTAATTAATATTATAATATATTAATATTAACAAATAAGCATTCACTGCCAGCATTTTTTAAATAATTATTTTTATTATATAAATGACAACTTTAAGGAAGACTAGAATATGGATTAATTAAATATTTCACTGAACTGACTGACTGAATGAAATATTTTTACCATATTTCTATTCTTGTGCTATGAAAAAGTGGCAGCACTTTTAATGTCATTTTACTCCGTATAATTAAAATTCGACTGTCGTATGAAAATAACAGTTGTCCTGGTCTTGTCTATAATTTATAATCTCTTTCTAGCCTACATTCTGTATGTAATGTCCGGGCTGGGAATTACGGCGGGCGCTCATCGGCTCTGGGCTCACAAGTCCTACAAGGCCAAGTGGCCCCTGAGGCTCATCCTGGCCGTCTTCAACACCATCGCTTTCCAGGTAAGTTATCATTACTTTGGTATACTTGTTAAAATCGCCACCTTTGCAGTACATGGTGGACATCCCCCATGTACACATATAGTTCTCTGATTCCACATTTTTTATATGCACAGCGAGGATGTGTAAGTTGCTGCCGCCTTCTGTGTGTATGTCTTTAAATCTAAAGTAGGTTCTAGTTCTATCTATTGCCAGGATGTGGTAAAACATAGACATCATTTGAATAAAAATGAGTTAGATATAATGCAAGAGAGAAGATACCTATACTCAGCAGTGGGATAAAGAATGCTGTGACAATAATGAATCATTGAAGAGCTTGTGTTTGGGTGTGGTGGTGAATAATTTGCAGAGTCTGTCTGGGGAAGTATCACACCATTACCAGTTTTTCAACGACAAAGCATTAGTGTGCAGACATTGATGTGTTCTGGATTGAAGGGCAATGCTTTCAGCGAAATGACTGGGCCCATACCATAACGTGCTTATTGCAACGATTGTTAGGTTTAGCCGCCGAAGCTACGTGTTCGCGAATCGTATCACCGCGCGGGGAAGTTCACGGTCAACCTAACAATCCTGCAGAAGGACTAGCCTGCAATAGCTCATATTGGATACAGCCAGCTTAGGGGAAATAGGGGATTTCATATAGGGGTAAATAAACGTTACATTTGCATTGGACATTCTCATCACACTAATATTATAAATGTGAAAGTTTGTGTGTAAGTGTGTTTGTTCCTGTATAACTCTGTAACGGCTGAATGGATTTGAATGTTTGGTATGGAGATAGCTTATACACTGCATTAACTACTTTTTATCCCAGAAAAGATTTCGGTTACTGTAGAATAGCGTGTGAAACCGCACAACTAGAAATAATCATAAATTACAGAGCATAATAATAACAATAGTTCAATCAAAATTTATCTAATAATTGTCTATGACTAGCCTGTATTGTGTTCCCAGGATGTTGAAGTTTACCTATTGTCTTGTCATTCAAACTTAAATATTAGCAAAGAAAAAACATCCTATACACAGCACTGGAAAAGTTATGTATTTTCCAAACTTATTGTAGACATAAGATACAAAGCGCTTAGCAGATTAGATATTTGCATAACACTTGCAGGTACTTTACGCCATCAGAGCTTATCTCTGATGCATCATAAGCCACCTGAGATATTACCTAGAAGATTTACTAATTTTAGTATGCGCGGAGTAGCGCAATACCCGCGATAACTACGGGCGTGTAAAGCGTGCGGGAAGGCGAGTGTTATGGCTGTCACTTTCGCACTCGCTTTGAGTTCTCGAAATCCATGGAAATCCATCTCTAGATCCATGGTTGCAAAATGGCATTTAAGAGAAAGAAAAGTCTCTTTAGATCCCATATGGATCTGAGCACTGCATCTAAAGAGTATTTTATTATAGTTTTTTTTTATAGAAAAAAATGGATTTAATGCAGGCCACAGTCTTCTTCGAAGACAGAAATAGTTTGTGGCCATCAAATTATGAGACACTGAGACAGATAACTGGAAAAATGAAACTATCTGACATGAGCACGCTAATGAACGGTTTAATTTGTTGGCGCGCTAATAGCGTACTAACAATTAAAACCGATCGTTAGCAGTGTTTGTGGTTTTTGCACTGTGTGCGCATTTTAAACCGCACTCATATTTGTGTGTTTCACTAGGGCCCGTCTCTAACTCCACCCCTTTTTATCTGCTCGCAAAAGTGTGTAGCGCTATCTTTTTCTTAAATTATCGATCTCCCTCCGAACCTCTTGTTTTGTCTTTTGTTCCAGGACTCTGCAATCGACTGGGCACGCGACCACCGCATGCACCACAAATACTCGGAGACAGACGCGGACCCTCACAACGCGACGCGCGGCTTCTTCTTCTCCCACATCGGCTGGCTGCTCGTTAGGAAACACCCGGACCTCAAGGAGAAGGGCAAGGGGCTCGACCTCAGCGACTTGTACGCGGACCCCATTCTCAGGTTCCAGAAGAAGTAAGTTTTTTTTCCAAAAAGCCAGTTTCAGGCATAGTGTAAGTCAACAATTTTGTCACGGCATGCTCCAGTAATGTTAACAAATATGTAACAGTTCTACATAGTTTTGGAAACTATACGAAAAAACACGTCCAAACAGATAACTAATATTCTAACTAATCCTAACTAATATAATAAATGCGAATGTAACTCTGTCTCTCTGTCTGGGTGTTTGTCGCGTTATCACGGCTAAACAGATCGAGCTGAATTTTTGCATAGATATAGCTTATGGCAACGTTTTTTGTTTGTCGAACGAAGTCGCGGATAACAGCTAGTAAATAATAAATTTCACGTTGACGCCAAAACTCGATAAACATAAAAATAAATAAATATTGTGGCCGTTTTTCAGACTGCCATCTAGCCCCAAACTAAGCAAGCTTGTACTATGGGAACCAGATAACTGATATAATACATACATTTTTTTTTTTGTAAATACATACATAGAATACATAGAAACACCCAGACAAAGAACAAACATCCATGTTAATCACATAAATGTTTGTACTGGGTGGGAATCGAATCCACAACCTACAGCTCAGGAGGCGGAAATCCTCTTACTGAGCAACAAGGCTAGTCAACAACAGACATTGGACTCTATTGTTTTGGGTTTTCCGAAAAACTTCATGTTAATGTTTCTTTTATTTCAAGCAAAAAAACTAATAATGCACACTTTAACAATATTCATTTAACAAAGTATGTTGACCTTGACGTTTGTTCATAGGGACATGACCATGAACTTGCTTTGCACTCTTTATTGTTCGAGTCTTTTTTATGACTCCAAAGAGTTACTTTTTTTTAAAACTTTTATTACTTTACGTATATATTATATGTATACGTATAAGTACACCCCTAATGACTAACATGGATTTAGAATTAAATTATTTTTGGGTCAGAAGTAGAAAAAAAATTAACCTTAATATAGTAGTTTTCCTTTTCCTTTTTTTGGTAGTAGTAATCGGTGCGAAAACGATAAAAGTAGAAGAAAATGTTGCGAGCTAAATTAGGCATTGTTATAACGAGTATAGGTTTATCGTATAGTACAGTTATCGGTATTTCTATATATGTATATACATGTGTTTATTATGGATAAACTTAGGATACTTCGTGAAATTAATACATTAAGACTACACTTCATCGTTATTCCAGGGTGTAAGCTACGTCCATACCAAATTTCATTCAAATCCGATCAGCCGTTACAGCGTTGAACAGGAAAAAAACACATTTACACACAACTTTCGCATTTATAATATTAGTGTGATACTCGGCTAGTTATGGCACTATTGGTCACGTGATTGACACCAGGTAATTATCAGCGTAATTCCAACACGTAACACAAAGGTGGCATAGATCACGAAAATGCGGATAGTGACGGCAACTGGAACGGTAGTCTGCAACTGAAACGGTAGTCGGCAACTGGAACGGTAGTCGGCAACTGGAACTGTAGCCGGCAACTGGAACTGTAGCCGGCAACTGGAACGGTAGCCGGAGGTGGACGGCGAGACTAAAAAGTAACTTCCGAGTCGGATAATTGTAGAATAAGCTATTATTTTTTCACAAGCGGGAAATCATGTGATATAATAGACCCAGATAACTGTAGGGTCAGGATAAAAAAAAAAACTTAGAAGTTTCGATGACAGAAACGAGTCGGATAACAGTATGTTCAGTTTTTTTTTTGTAAACAGATTTGTTTCCGTTAACCGTTTGAGTCTTATGACAGTAGGACGGTTTTACCTCCGGCAACCATTTTAATATTTCTTCGTTGCCGGCTACGGCAGCGGAGGCATAGTCTAAATATAGATTTAGACTATGCATAGGATAGAATTTTACAAAGTAACTTTTTAAATTCCAGATACTATCTGATTCTCATGCCGCTCGCTTGCTTCGTGATGCCGACTATGATCCCCGTGTACTGCTGGGGGGAGACCTGGTTGAACGGTTTCTTCGTCGCCGCCATGTTCCGTTACGCGTTTATCCTGAACGTGACCTGGCTCGTAAACTCGGCCGCACACAAATGGGGCGACAAACCCTACGACAAAAGCATCAAGCCGTCCGAAAACATGTCTGTCGCCCTGTTCGCTTTAGGCGAAGGCTTCCACAACTACCACCACACCTTCCCCTGGGACTACAAGACGGCTGAACTCGGAAACAACAGGCTAAACTTCACGACTACCTTCATTAACTTCTTCGGTAAAATCGGCTGGGCCTATGACATGAAGACAGTATCGGAGGAGATCGTGCAGAGTCGTGTGACGAGGACGGGAGATGGAACGCACCAGCTCTGGGGCTGGGGAGATAAGAACCTGCCTAAGGAAGACATGGCGGCTGCTATCAGAATCCATCCTAAAGATGATTAAACGCACAAGCATTTAGAGTTTAACGTCGAATACTAACTTCCAAAGCAAACATAAAAAAATACCGCTTCCAGACACTTTAATGGGTATTAACTTTACTGTAGTATTTGTTGCCGCAAGACTACAAGGTCACCGCGACATTAAGGCAGATAAGACAAGTAACAGATCAAAATCACACTAGGTGTTATCTCTGCACATAATCTTGCTAATATATCTTTGATCTAGAATTGCTTGTAATTAATATTTTCTTAATTTCTTAATAGCGTAAAGTAGTCGTCACTTTGCTTCTATCCGTAATTCGTGTATCGTATATAAACGGTCGTTGAAAACGAGGTATGCGCTGGCGCACCTAATCGAAAGAATCGCACAAAGCTTGACTTTGACAGTGGCTTTTATTTATCTATTTATTTAGTTTTTAAGTTTAAACACTATTGACGAATCCGGATAAAACTTATTGCAAATTAATTGCTAAGTTAAAGATCCTTACCGAATTGGACTGTAACTATTTACTGCTGTTGGGCGGTTCTACACAATTTTAGTTGTAAACGTCCTTGAGTAGTTGTTACACGTGGGGACGCCATTTAAAGTCTAGTTAAAATCTAACAAGCATTTATTTGATGTAGTAATACTAAGAAATCTTCCACTGTTTGTAGAGTTGTTCCAAAGCTTTTTTAGAATGTATATAATTATAACGGAATGCACTTTACGTGATATCACCCGACAGTTGACAATGTTATATAATAGTGTTGAATAACCACTTGACGTTGTAGTTGTTCTGGCCTTTACTATTTTAGAACTTTGGCACTTTGGCATCGGTTCAAACTAGAAATTTAAACGAATTATTGAGAATTTGAAATCGTAATTAGATTATCAACAAACACGTTAAAATTTATATCTATAGCGCGTGTCTATACTAATATTGTAAAAATTTAAATTTTGTTTGTTTGTAGGGGTAATTCTCGAATTACTGAACCGGTTCTGAAAATTTCTCCAGAGGTATAAAGGTCCCCGTTTTGTTCAAAGCGCGGGTGAAGCAGCTAGCAAAAGCTAGTATGTGATATAATAAATAGTACAGATTTATCAGTATTACTTGTAGACCGCTTGTTTAACATTTAATTTTAACTTATATAATATTTTTTGTTGGATGCAAAGTAGTGTCGTCAAGGGCGCACGCGCAAGCATTATGAATAAAAATCATAATGCAACACAAAAAAAATGCAATTCACAAAAATCGCAACACTTTTTTTTAAAGGTTTAAAAACGATGTCAACTGGATCCGCGGGATGAGTTGACAAATGGATTATTTTCCTTTTGTGAAATGGATCTGCTTTTAAATTGGGTCTAAAACAGGATTCGGTCTTATTTACAATCGTTCCAAAATTCTGTTTGTGTTTTGTCTCGTTTTCATGCTACACTTCTCGTCAGCGAGAGGTTGACAAAGCACTTTATGGAATAATCTTATCGAACGTTTGTGAAATAAGAAGCGAGTGTAAAATCTTCCTCAGTAATCACCAGTGAACTCACTTAAGTAATTCGTCATTTTTCAAAGTATTGTTGATGAGTATAAAATATCTTAGATATTTAGAGTATCATACCATTCATGGTAAAAAAATGTGACTGTTTTTTTTTTCTTTCTTTGATATTGTTTAGGAAGTGACTGATGTGTAAGGGATTTGTGATATTTAGAAAGGATGAAAATCCGATGTAAGCGAGAAGTGAAAAGATCTAAAAGGCTATGATAGTTCCTCGTTTGGTCTTGATAATTTCCGTAGTTTTTCTTTTGTATATCTCTAAGATATCAAGTTTTGTCTAATATTTTGTTTATGTATCTATTATTATAGAAAAATTATACGAGAAGAATGACAATCTGGTACAAAAAAAGTGTATCCCCGAAAAAAAACAACAAAATACTAGGTAGATGGCGCTTACGTATTTAGTCAGCGAACGTTCAAACCGCTATGAAAGCCGGTTAAATAATGGGTAAGGTTAAGGTTTTGTTCAAATTTGATTGCTATATACGATGTACAAAATAATGTCTCCAAAGCCATCTCTCAAGAACCCAGCGGTTTTTTGCAAAAAAATAAAAATACTGATATTGGGTTTCTATTTCAAGTCAAACAGAGATTGTGACGGTCTTGTCGCAATTCGAAGCACATCTCCGTCCTTATCATTTCTATGGCCATTGGCACTCTTCTTTATATAATTTATCTATGCTATTATTTTGTCAATTTTTTTTTAGTTATAATTTTCAAATAATAAGAATACGTTTATATAAAGATGTTTTTATGAGTATATATTCAAAAATATGAATACTGGAATACAAATACCTGGTTGTATCGACTACATTTTTACTTTGATAACTGACAATTTTAATATAATTTAATTCCTTGCCCCAAATAGTTTTTGTTTGTGTTCAATGTTGAGAATCGCATCAGTCTTGTCATATGTATCAGTTTTTGATTTATATTAAAATATTGTATGTGTCATTAAAAAGGTGTTTAATTGTGATATCGATTTATTCCTATCCTGTAATTAGTTAAATTAGAGCAGCGGGCTTATCCTCTAACTTTGAAACGTTCGTGATTCTGATTGCGAGATCATGCCATCTCGCTCGTACCAACTTAGTCGCTCTATGCGCGGTCCCGCTCGCGCAACTCGCTATCGCTTTCAAAGTTACGGGATAAGCCCCCTGCTTAGTAAGGCGGCGCATCGAGCTCAAATGAGTCTTGGCCACGGGTACTAAGAGACAACTAAGTACCAACATACATTACGGAATGCTTAAATAAATATGAATATGATCTTTTTATACATGAAATTAGGTAAAATTTGTTGCTTTATTTTTCTTAAGTAATTTTGATATTTCGTTTGGAGAATAGTACAGTACGGCTAACATCTTGAGCAATGCCGTCATCTACGCAGCAGTTCGTTTTAAGATCTCTAGCGGACTGAAAGTAGCGCGAGTTTTCAACGTACATTCGCCAGCTTTTCCCCCACTACTTACGCCGCTTTTCGATCGAGATATTTGCCGGTCATTGTACTACCATTATACTTTGATGGGTACTGTTACTACATACTACTAGCTATGGTACTTCGAATGTATGACAGTATGCCAGAAAATGGATTTCGTAATTTATGATAGACTAGCTTACGACAGCGGCTTCGCCCGCGTTGTTCTAGGTAATAAAAAAAATATGGCTTTCTTGTAGGTAGACTATTTATATGTTATTGTGTACGTTGTAAGTGCTTCATTACTGGCGACTGGTATGACTCAGTTGTTGATTTAAATTCCCGGACCAGCAGATTTTTAGGGGGTGAATTTAATTTTTTTGATGTCCCGTGTCCTTTTGTTCGAAGGTAGTCCCGTTATAAGAGCTATACATGGCCTGACTTGACATAGTGTGAATGGGACAGCGAGACTTGAATTTCACGGGACCAAAAGAAACAAACTATTAACGTTAGAGCTTCTACCTTACGCTCCCCCAGAAACTTATATATAGCCATCTCTTTCTCACGATGTCAGATCAGGCCATGGAGGTGTTTTGCCTACAAGCTTCTTGGATCAGGCCATGTATAGCCACTCTAAGGAAGCCTAGTGTGGAGAGTGTCCCGAGTTATTTTTCCCGTTTAGCTGCTGATAAGTAGTACATATCTACCTAAGTTTTCATTAAAAAAAAATATAGCAAAAGACGTCTGTGAAAATAACAAAATAATATAAAACAATACAATAGTAAATTTATTCTACTTTGGCTGCTGAAAACGACATCAAAGTAAACTCACTCGTGGGCTGCTTGCGACGCAGCAAACCGCGGGATTTCAAAATAAAAACAGACCAAGAGCAGACGAGCAAGTCGCTAACAGTTCAGTGCCACCCAGAATTTTGCTCGCTCGTCACCCTGAGATGTTAGATGTTAAATCTGTGTATGCCCAGTAATTACCCTGGAAACATTGCCCTTCAATCCGGAACACAGTAATACTTGCACACTACTGCTTGGCGGTTGAATAACTGGCAAACTGGTGGTACTTCCCCAGGCGGACTCTGCAAGAGAGCCCCACTACAAAAATAACATAATATCATATTCATATCATATCATATTTTCTATTACATAGTAAGTACTTACTTAATAGAAAACTACTGTCCAAATTTCACGTCTTTGGCTTTAGTGGTTTAGGCTGTGCATTGATCTACCTATCACTTTTCCTTACACTTGTATATTATATACAGATAGATAGATATAAACTCTTTGTTGTACACACCTAAATAATAATAAAACACGTACAGAACTATATTATAAGCTAGTGCCACAAGTGGCGGCCTTATCGCTAAAAGAGATCTTTCATGTCTTTTATGTCTAAGTCGGAGATCTTCACCACCGACGGGATAAAAGTAGCAATAAATTGCAGTGTATATATAACTATATTAATAATATATATATTTAATATATATAACTATATTCAGTCGCGCATTTGAAAATGACTTGTAAATGTAGCAGTATGGTCGGTAATTCAGCTTGATCGTTAATTTGAAAACAAAAAATGTGACATAATTTTAGTACACTTTGGAATTTGTATAAAACACTTTGGTGTTTTAAATAAACATTACTAGTTTAATAAAGTCATGAGTCACGGCTAAAATGATAGTTTTTTTGTAAAGATATTATAGGCATGAGAAACGCTTTTAGACCTTTAGTAAGAAAAAAAACACGTTTAACCAATTATATTTTATTTTTAATTATAAGCGTGTAATTGTCCATTCACATCGCTCATGATTATTTTACTACAGATTAAACGTTTAATTATATCATAAAAGCTTGTATGGAATTAGATTCCACATATTAATATTATACTCTTAATAGCTTAATTTAATGATTGCCAAGAAAATGTTATAGCTAAGCTAAAATTAGCTGACACTTCTCGTCGAATTTACCAGCTTTTTCATGTTTTTGCTAGCTTACGTTTTTTTTCCTCTGTATATTCTCATTCTTATTTAAGTCAGATGAACTTGTACTGTGAAAACCAATTGCCGAAAAGTGTACAGAAATATAATGTATAGCTAAATAATTACAGATTAAGACAGTATGCAATAATGTTGAGCGAGAAACTATAATTGAGTCATAAATTAAAAGTAATTTTAAACATTTTAAGCTTTAAAATGTTTAAAATTACTTTTTAGCTGAGAATTCTCGTCGTGAGATGTATAGAGCATTCGGTGACTACAGAAACTCCCAAAAGAGTAAAGTCACAAGACAGTTCCTATACTCCTTGTCCGCAGACAAGTGGCCTGTTGCACTTCACATCATATGCTTTCTTCGTGGAAGATGTCTTGCTCATCGCACTTGTCCGGCAGGCAGACGAAAAACTCGATCAAATTCATAATGGGGCCCCTCGAGAACGGGTTTTGGTAACGACCTCTCTTATCCCGTAGATACGGGTAGCGCTTGTAGTTGAACATCTCGTTTGTGGTTAAATTCATGCAGGCATGAAGAATCTGTAATGATTACAAAAAATACCATTAAAACCACTTTTTATGCAATTTGTAAATCAATATTTGCAATTAGAATCATCATCGGTCAAATCAAAACAAAAGTTTGGGTACCATGATTATGTACCGTTAATGACCCAATGCCTACTTTGTAGCTTTGTGGAAATCATTATTCCCAATAGGTACCTACTCAAGTCGGTACAGTAACAGATAACAATTAGACCATTGCTTCTCTAAAACCAGCTCTGTAAACTTCTATTAGGTACGTGTAGTACCTAAAATGGAGCGTCCAAACGTTTTCCATTAATGTATTTGTAATGTAATGTATTTTTACCTATTTATTGTTCGTTGGTTTGGTATTGATAATAAGTAATAGGATACGTTAAGCATATTATTTGTCATATAAATGAACGCTTCTAATGATGAACGCGCCTGGCCACTCCGCAGTCAAAGGTTGAATGAACAGGGTACATTTAACCAGGGTCAGAGCCTTTAACACAAAACTGTAAGTACAACTTTACTAAAATATTATTTTTATAGCTGATTACTACAAGGGCTTTATGGTTACATAAAAGACTACGTGCTGTCCTTTATGTAATGAAGAGGGCTACCTAGACTGACTGCAAAACTGTACTGCATTATTATCTTCATTAGGTACATATAGGCAGGTTAGATTAGCGCTGCCGGCGCTGTTATCTTGTTGTGAATGAACTTTAGACTCTAAATACGTATGTATTTAAGTAGAAATGTTACGTACAGAAGTGCAAGTGAGGATCCAGCCCAGCGCGCAGAAAGTGATTGCCTCCAGAAGCCCCAGCACATACAAGAGGCCGAATCCCTCCAGCAGCAGGCAGTAACACGCGAAGTAGATAGACAGCGTGCAGTTGATGGCCACGCTCATCACGAATAGAAAGAACCACATCCGGTTCCGGACCCCCACGCAGTTGTAGATGAACGGGCAATGGTGGTCGAAGTACGCGACGCATCGCTTGCAGATACGGCAATGTTTGGCTCTGCAATTACAAAATAGTTGTTTTTTACCTGGCTGGCCAGGAAGGGGGCGATGATTTCCGGATGTATGTATGTTTGTCTGTTCCTATGTGATCTACCGCCAAAAAGCTTGACCGGAGTTTCGATTAGTTGGGTTTTTTTTTTCTTTTAGTAATAATTCTTGTTTGTACAATTTAGTGATGAGACGAGCAAGTCCTTCGTCTGACTGTAAGCAAAGAGCCACGCTTACCCTTATCAGCATCTGTGGCTCAATGGCACTCAGAATGTTGAAGTAGGTAACTATAATCGTAGAGAAACTCTACTATTTTCTTTGCTATAATAATGACAGTTCAAAATCCTGTGCTTGGAAAATGCTCTAATCACTCTAAAATAATCTAATTAGCTGCTAAATCTGGTAAACCCTAGGCTGGGCCCGTACCGTGAAGTCCTTATTGTGATGATGTTGGGTTCAACAGCCAACGTCTGTGGCCGAACCACTATCATCACAATAAGGATTTCACGGTCCGGGCCGAGTATTTTTAAAAACCTCCCAATCAGCGGGTCTAAAACGGTCACTCCGAATCATAATAATTATTATGATTTATTTCGCTATCCGTAGAATAGCCATATACCCTCAATTCCTAATATGGACTGCATGTGATTCATATTCAAAAGTAAGTCAGTAAGATTGAGGATTACCGCAATCCAGTCCCACCAGGGATGTTATATACAGAGATTTTAATTAGATCTACCAAGTTAGTTTAACTTGAATACGTAACCTAGTCTAAGCATATAGTTACCTACAATACTACGTTCCTACTTTAGTTCAATAACACCGGTGTTAATTTCATACCAGGGACCCTATTCGGAGATATGACATTTTATCTCGGTCACTCTCACTCCCATTAAATTCTAAATTAGAGAGACAGTGACCGAGATAAAATGTCATTTCTCCGAATAGGGGCCTTGTATCGTTTACATACAATTACGAATTCAAGTAAATTCCTAACACGATAAATGCAGTTTCAGACGTAATAAGTAGAATTTTATTGCTTTTACGCAACAAGAGATTCTGAGCCCGCATCAATATTTGTAGGGAAGTTAACAAAACGGTTATGCCGAGGAAGTAATAAAGCGTACAAATGTTTTGGCTATAACTAACTACGAGTACATAGCGTGACTTATTCTCAGATTTCTATCGTAGCATGAAATAGACAGGTGTTATGATTGCAAGTAGATACCTACCGCTGTTATTGTTTTCAATATACAGGCTGTTTTTTTTAACTGCGACAGTATGAAAAAATTCGAAACCCTAGGAGATACACTGTCATATGAACCATTAGGTTTTTTTGGAAAAACCATTTTGGCATAAAAACAAAAATATTAAGCGTGAGTTCCCCATGTAAATGAGTTATTTTGATCTTGGTTGACTCAGTTTCCCCTAATGATAATTTCATTTCATTTCATTTTATCAGAAGAGAGAAATCGGATCAGTAGGTGTAGTTTTAGTTTAACTGGTATTAAGATAGTAAGTAGTTTATTAAATTACACTAACTTCTACTGCTCCGTTTTTTTTTCTTGCTATACAATGAAACGATCCATGCATGAAACTGAGTAGAAACATTAAAAAAACTTGATCGAAACAACTCATTTGGAGAACTCACGCTAGACCAAAAAATAACTACGCCAAAATAGTTTTCATACAAAATGAGTATATGGTTCCTAACACCGTTATCTTATAAGGATTCGGATATACCCATATTGTCCCAGTAAAATAAAAACACCTGTATAGTCACAAATTGATATAGACGATTATCATGATACCTATGAGTGAAAGTGGCGCTGCTGGTGTATCGAAGCTAGACATTGCAAATTTTTAGACGGACATTTGCATTAATTTCTCCACGCGCGTTTATGTGATGATGAAAATTTTTTTTTTGTAAACCTTGGCCCCCGTTAGGTATAAATACAGATCTTATTAATATATCTTAAGTACATATTTAACGGTTTCTAAAATAAATAATAAATTGAATTTAAATAATTCCTTTTTGTATCTTTTGTTTTGACGGAAAAATAATATTTATTTCTTTTCAAACACTTTATACTAACACTAACACATATTTAAAAAAATAAAAATTTATTTTATAAAAAAAAATATTATGGAGGTCAGTGAGTGTACATTCATGTGATTTTAATTTTTAATATAGGTAAGTATTAGGTTAGGTAATCATAATGTCTCGGACAGTTTATTTACAGAATTTTGGTTTAATTCCTGATTTAGCTGTAAGTAGCTGCATATTTGATTTTTCGACTAGCGCACTAACTCCATCTCTTTTCATCTATACAGAAATGTATTGTGCTACCTTTTTCTCGTCCGCATACTCGGAATATATTTTATATGATAATTAAATCTTTAACTAACATAATCTCTGTCACATTTAATAGGTAAAATAGAATAATTTTCAATTCGCTTTTACGGAACCGTCTTTTTTTTTTGGATCTTGTTGACGAGACTAGCAAGTCGGTCACGTGATGTTAAGCGTCACGCTTGCCCATAACAGTTCAGTACCACCCATTTGGGTACATACAATATCCCCAATTCCCAGTAAGAAGAAAGCGAATACCACACACTTAGAAGTGCTCGTAACCAAAATCATATAACTCGGGATAAGTAAGTAATTTCGACAAAGATTAAGCAAAGTTTAAGTAAAGAAGCTATTCTTAGGTGTTAAGTCGTCATCAATTTATGTCACAGATTATATATAGATAGGTACCGCATTACGAGATCGTTGTTCCGACAAAAACTAAACAAGGTTGGAGGAAAACAAATTAAAATTAAAATTGCGGGGACTGCGACCAAACGCTCTCATAGTTATGTACTTAATACGTAACTATGTACCTACTACTACTGTAATATTTCTGACAAGATTCACAGTATCACAGGGCCAGTATCGTAACATCCTCCGCGATGTTTGTTAGGTTCAGCCGCCGACGCTGCGCGACCGTGAATCGTATCGCGGCGCGATAAGGTTCACGGTCGCGCAGTGTTAGAAACTGGTCTTAATAGTAAGGCACTATGTATCCGAACTAACTTTGCAACGAAAAAGTAGGCAGGAGCTGAATAACTAACCTGAGCGGTCTCAAACACCGACAAGTGTGACACAACCGCGACAGTATCGCGTTCCTCTTCTTCCATTTATCATAATACGGTATCTGCCTTATTGCCCTGTAATAAGTCTCAGAATTCTGCGGAATGTATCCCGGGTCACGTCGGTTCGCTATCACCCAGCTCAGCCACATAATGCCGTTCCAGTACAAGAAACAGTAGTGCGAAAGACGCAGAGTGTTCCACGTTAGAGGAATGCATCGTATCACATACATCGGATATCCCCATAATAGCACGGATACCAAAAAGAAGAGCAACGGCCCCTTTGAATCTCCGGCTCCTCCAAACAGTAAAGCCCAGAGTTCGGATAGAGGCGGCATCCAATGAGATTTCCTTTTCATTTCTTTCTGGAGGAGTTTCACCACTTCGGCGTGGCGGTGGCTCTGCGCGAGCATCAGCGGAGTCTTGCCGTTTTTGTCGCGAGGTTCCAGCTCAGCTTTGACCTGAAAAATGTAATTCTGACTAACATTTCAGTTCCTAGAAAATCTATCTCCAAGCGGTGGCGAATATATGCTTATCTAGGTATGCATATATATATGTGAGCACACAAACAAAAATATACTTTTACAGTTTTATTAGTTTGCACAAATTATTTCTCCTGTTGTACCTGTGCCAGTAGTCATATTTTAGTCGCGCGGGAAACTTCGATCTACCAATGGCAAAGTAGAGTACTACGCGCACTAAGCACTTGGGCTGTTATTGGTCGATCGATTTCGCGCCATTTTTTTTTGCCTATTTTGTACGAGTCCAATAGTGTACGAATCGTGTAAGCGACAGAACTAAGAATGCATAACAAAAGCTTTCAAATAAAGTTCAATGTAAATTATTTACACATTCGGCTACTGTCGGACCGGCAGTGTGACCAGATTTAGCAGGAATCTGCGATTTTAGCAGAAATGGGCACTTATTTCAGCTTCTAGCACGATGTGCAGCATTTTTTTGATTTTTTTGAAATCTAGCATTTCTCAGCAGGATTTAGTAAAACTTCAGCAATAATGAAGCAGGATTTATTGAACCCGTTACAAGATGCCCTAAAATTGCACACAGAACGCTAGAACGCAACTGTAAAGGAAAGCACTGTAAAGAAAACTGCAAAGAGGATTGTTCTCCAAGCCGCCTGTCAAGCGTGGGGATTATGGAAAATCCTTCTCCTTTCATAGGCTAGCAACATAAAAAATAAGCTTAGATATCGTTTCAAATATAAACATGTTTGGCATGGGTAAGAGTTTGGGAATTATTATTGGTGTATGAATTTCAAGGTGACAAAAAAATATGATTATTTTGATAATATGATATCTCGACATTTATCATAACTAAACAAAGATTTACCAAGGACAGTGATAGCGACAAGTTTTTTTTTTCTTTTCTGTAAATAGAAAAATAATAACATTGAAATCCTAGAAATTGACATATTAATTAATTTATTTTTAAATATTTATTATTAGCAGTGATTCAGCATTTTCTGTAAAACAAGTAGCAGGATTTAGCAGATTTTGTCCTGCAGACTAGCAGAATCGAGATCTTTAATCTGGTCACACTGCGGACCGGTCTGCAGTTTTCTGCGCATACTGCGCAAACGAAAACTATGTTCCAATGGAATTATTTATTGTGTAAGCCTGTACCTCCTTTTCCCCCTATGAGTACATATTTATATTTACATACATCCCAAAAACCTTACCCACTTTAGGGGCAGTCGGACAAAAAAGCGCCAAATGGTATGTTCCGGCAGCCCCATATATTATTTTGAGACCCAGTTTTCTAATTTACCGCTACAAATGAACACCACCTTCAACACACACCTCACCTCTGGTGAGCTGCTGTTAAACGCGTAGTATGACACTACAAAAAAAATATTCAGCCTTTGATATTTTTTTTATAACATATTTTTTTTTTTCTGTGCTTTGTAGTGTTGATTTTTCTGTGGTTGACTTTATAATTACCTTTTCACATAGGAGTCTGACACAGGTCAAATTCCCGGAGAGGCAAGCTAAATGCAACGGCGTCGATCCGAAGTTGTCCGTGCAGTGCAGGGGAACCCCGGAGTATATCAGAAGCCTGACTAAATCCGCATGCCCTTTGTAAGCGGCCCAGTGCAGGGCTGTGTCGCCGTTGATGTCCGAGAGACGCGTCGCGGCTCCCATCCCGAGCAAGTAAGCCGCTGTAGCCGTCTTACCATACATGCAGGCAGTCATTAGAGGCGTCAAACCTGTCAAACATTTTCAAAATAGTACAAGCGATATCATCATTATCGCCAGCTCACTCAGCCAACTGAAGAGCATAATACCTTCTCACTCTTTTCCCCGTTATGTTCTGTTGTATAAGTATACCTACTATAATTGCGCCCTGCAGTTTTGTTATCTAGCTGTTTCCGCATTGTCAGTGATAGTCGCAAAGTATGCTCTGCCCGACATCATAATGTCTTAAATAAATTCTTGCCAAATTTCATCAAGATGTTCATTGATAATTTCATCAAGGTTTCAGATATCTAAAGGACAAGACAAAGATGGAGAGACAGAGCAAAGTGGTCTTAGCTGCCAAAACTAAATCTGTATTTTTGTTTGTTTTTATTTGAGTACCGTTGTTATTTTCTTTTTAATCTGTGTACATATCTAAGGTAACATTTTGGGGTAACCTAGGAATAAAGTGAACATAACCTGCGTAACATGCGTGTAAAAAAGTATTAAGTAGGAATTATTACTCCCGCTTATTAAAACTATAATGAAGGAAAAGACAGTGATATTATCTTGTTTAGCTTTATCAGCTTTAATTATCGACATCACTTTCTATTCTTACGTTATCGGATCGGTATCACAATAGTTCGATCGTAAAGTGCAGTAACAATTAAAAAAAAAACTTATCACCTTTGAAATCAGCGGCGTTGACGGCAACTCCGGACTGCAGTAAGACTTGCACCACGGACGCGTGACCCTTGCGGCACGCCCAGTGAATCGGTCGGGGACCCTGCCAGAAAGAGCTTAGCATTTTTAAATAGTCACCTCACGCTTATGTCAGCCCGAGTGTAAGGGTGTCTACACATGGCCTGACCTGACATCATGTGAAAGGGATAGCTAGATTTTAATTTCACGGGAGCAAAAGAAGCAAACTATTAAGGTTACAGCTTCTCCCTTTCGCTCCCCCAGAAACTAATATATAGCCATCTCTTTCAAACGATGTCAGGTCAGGCCATGTAGCGAGGCCTTAAAGGGAAGGACGAAGGGCTGCCAACGCATCGAAAACACTCCATCCAATCCAATGTTGCAAGACCATAGTAAGGCGGCGGTTACCGCTTACATTATCTTACTTACCATCGATGATAAAAAATTAAAAAACCTGGCCGGCTGCCCCTCTAGACAAGATCTCTAGGTACGCCAATGTCGAAAGCCTACGAGTATTAATCTAAAACCTTCAAAATTGATATTGTTACCTACCTAACATTTTATTATAGAACATTTTGTAATACTTTTGTAAACCGTATCATTTTTGCTTACACAGCTGCAAAGGCCATAAATGAATTGAACCTGAGTTTTGATTAAAATATTAAGTAGCTCGGTGACTCAGATTCTTGTACATACTGACTTTGAGTCTTATCTCTTCTGCGATATTTATCTTAAATTTTAACTGATTAATCTCTAGATTTTTTTGGACTAAATGGTTAAGTACGATAAAATCAGACGGGTTTACTCGTACCACCTATCTATTTCCAGTAAATCAACCGCACATGATATTCAATTAATTTCTTTTTGATAACATACTTAGTTAAGTATTATAGGTACGATTATAATTAAGCCCTGTAATAATGTTTTTTTTTTGGCTATCTGCAGCTGTGCAATGATATTATAAGCAAGTAGCGCTCCATTGTAAATGCCACTCGCGGTCACTCTTCTGTAGCCTGACCATGTCGTCCGTTGCTTATAACATCGGTTCTTTGAAACTTACTTACGGATATACCACTGGTTTTTCGGTGAAGGAAAACATCGTGGGGACACCTGCATATTTCCGGATAAGAAATTCAATGGCGTGTGTGAATCCGTCAACCCACGCTGGGCCAGCATGGTGGATATTGCCTAATCATCTTTCTAGGGTAGGCCGATATCCCAGCAGTGGGATGTTTAAAGGATGATGCAGAGAAGCTCTGGGTGAACCTACAAAAGAAATGCACGTCTCCTGCACGTAAAGACGTTGCCCTAGATCATGATGACTACGCGTAGAGCGCGGCCCAGGGCGCTGTCTTTGTGCTGCTTCAGACTACGCCTAGCTTGTAGCTGTAGTGAGTGCAGATGTAGTAGTTACCTGCGTCCCGAGGCAGGAGAGGTCGACGGGCGCGGCGCGCTCCACCAGGTAGCGCATGACAGCCACGCAGCCGTCGAGCGCGGCCCAGTGCGCCGGCGTGTACCCGTGCTGGTCGCGCGCGCTCAGCACCTCAACTCCTAGCTTCTCCACTAGACGCTCGATTTCACACACTTCTCTGTTGAATATAAGTAAAACTATTATTATCTGGTAGAATGCACAAGACATGCCTTGCCAAAAAATTATGAATAAAAAATGAAGAAACGATAGTCTGCTGCCCTCTTTGGTTTTAGCTGCAATCCGCAATCCGAACTTAAGCTCAGGGACCCTATTCCTGTACGCTCGAGATTATCTCGGTCACTCTCACTCCCATTAAATTCTAAATTAGAGAGACAGTGACAGAGATAATCTCGAGCGCACAGGAATAGGGTCCCTGGCTGGTTACGCCAAAGACCCGCCGCTAGGGCCAAGTTGCTCAAAAAAGTTTATGTGTGATTTCAATTTTAGATGTAGCTATACAAAAGGACAATGACGAATTCGATATTATTGTAGAGATATAATCGCATTAGTTGAGGTGCTGACAAGACAAATGGGTAGGTAGCAAAACTCACCCTGATCGAACAGCCTCGAATATAAGCTGGTGCAAGTCAGAGTGGTGGTAGAGACTGGTGATGGCGCGCGGCGGAGCGGCCGGCGCGTCCGGCGATATCGGTGAGCACGGAGGCAGGGGCTCTTCTGCCGCCATCGTGCATGGGGGCGGCTGCGGCAGAGCCCACACGCCGCGCGCCGCCCCCGGGCTTGGGTAGACCTGCACATACATTTTCAAATAAACAAACCTTTTTCCAATGATATCATTGCATTTTCCCGTGATTTCACTCGCATACTAGACAAAATTACTTATCATGTCACTCAGGAATAGTGTAATCTTTCTATGAGTGAAAGAATTTTCAACTGCTCATGTATAGAGTCAGTTAGGCATATCTGTTTGTAACTAGCCTTTACAAAAATCATAACTAAGCTATATTATAATACGCCCCATAATAGTATTATGGGGCGGCGGAAGGCAGACTTCACTAGAACACTACCTATTCTATGGCTACAGAGTATACATTATTTGAAAAAACTATTTGAACCACCCTTGGCGATTACATTCGCAAAGTGATGTAGGTAAATTTGAGTGTAAAAGTGAGTTTCATGAGGCACGTGTGTGCCACACCCGATATTTAATCTAGGTTGGTCGCTCTAGAGTAAAAAAAGTACTCATTTCATGCCTTGCCTCGTATTCGCAGGTATATAGGTACCTGCACAAAATGAGTCAGATCACAATGAGGTTGAGACGTACTTACGAGTCTATCTAATGCGCTAGAAATCTAGAACATTGGCCGTTAGCTATGTCGACATAAGCATAAGAACGATAAGGTATAGGTCTAACCTTGCCTACCACTTCTAAAGATATTCGCAACGGCTTAGAGACATTTAAAGTATATTATAGTCTGCCTATATAAATTATTATCCATCCACCTAATGTGTACCAAATACACTGCGTTGGTCTGCAGACATCTACAAGCCGGCGATGTGCCACAGATAACGTAAAAGTTAGTATTAAACGAGGCAACATAGATGGCGTGCTGCGTGACCTACTTAATAAAATAAACAAATTAATTCTGTTAATTAGAAGCGGTCGCGGAAGGTATGCTCTCGAGTTAATATTTGCATGAGTATCTACGTATGTAAAAAGAAGAGTGCAGGAGCGCGTACCTTGCTACTCACGGTGAGGCCGACGCCTCCCGCCGCTGCTGGACTCTCCGCGTCCGCCAGGGCAGCGGAGTGCACTGAGAAACAATACTGCCACAATTTATTATCCTAGAAACGAGTGCTAGTTATTTATTTTCCTACGCAGGAGACCGAACGTTGCGTGACACGATGGAGTTACCGTGTTATTGATTCTTTCCCGCATGCGCGTTTCGAATCCAAGATTCGCGGTTTCATTTTTATTTGAATTGGCGCATTGCTCAGCTGTTTTTATAGAAAGTTATAGAACTTCGTACTATCTGCATAACTTATTCCCGAATGCTTGTCAATGGAAGTTAGAAAATAGAGTTACCGGGAATTTTGCAACTATTGCCTGACACAGTTTAGGCCAAAGTTAGTCTGCGATATTTCGATTCAACCACTGCAGTGCAGTGGTACCTTACAAGTTCATTAAATTATCGATACCTCATTAAGATCAAATAGATTACCGAATACTAATAAAGTCACTGAATTTTAAGGATTACTTAAGTATTGATAAAAATATGTCATTCAATCAAATCAATTCTTTGAATGTATAATTATCTGCAAGATATGGTGTAGGCAAGGTTATATACGAGTACTTCAATCAAGTATATGACAACTACCTAGTTAACTTATAAGGCACATCATCAAATCAAAACTCTCTTACGAAATACTTACGAGTTAAAAATATTCATGAATCATTCACGAAAAAGAACTTTATGATTATTTGGGTATACATAAAATATTAATAGCATATAGGAAAAGCAGGTATTTTACAACAATCTAAATCTACCTAATCAAACCGTACTAATTGATGAAAGTAAGAATGAAAATACATTAATTGAACCTAACTCGGATTTGCCCACCTAAAGGATAATAAAATCATTTGAAATGATAAGGCTCCCCGAGTGATGAATGTTTTATACCCTCATTTCAACATGCATCAAGTTATTGTATGAAAAGGTGCAGATAATAATTGAAACACATATTAAAATTGTGAAAATGAACTTTAATTCAGCAAATTTTATACTAAATGTATAAATATGATATAATCTAGATTTAGTTTTCACTACCTAAATAGACATCATTGTTATAAAAAGTGTACAACTAAAACTAGTAGCTGATTAAACATCTCAATGTGGCTTATCAATTAGTAAGATCTTGTAAAGCACTTTCATTTAATTGGTTTTATTATACTTAAATAATAGATAAAAATAATGAAAGCATAGAGCTTACCATTGACGTTGAAATTCCAACCAACAATCTTTTTCAAATACAAATCTTAAACTTCTAGTAAACTTGAAACATTTAACGAGCAAACTGAATAAATTATTATTCATAAACAAACTTAACAACAATGTCGATAGCTCAAAGTAATATAATCATTTTTAACAAGAGTCAAATAACCACTCACTTAAAGTTAAAGTGTACACGGAATAGAGTTAAATACTATTGCATTATGCAGTGTTTGTTACGCCAATCAATAAAATGGTATCATTTTTGCCTATGTCTTACTGTATTGATATTGTAAAGTTTAATTTAAGTCTTATATTCAGCATTATCTTTTCTGAGTTTTGAAACTCACCGACAATGGCTGCGAGTGGAGAACGTACCCATTCAGTGCCTGTATCGCCATCGCAGCCTGGTCGTAATTTCTCATGGTAACAAAACCGAAACCTTTACTTTTGTTAGTCTGATGATCCTTAATTATCTTAACAGATACAATAGCACCATAAGGACCAAACAGCTGCCAAAGTGTCAGCTCCTCCACTTCCGGAGCAATATTATATATATAAATGGACCATGTGCTCGGGGAATTATGATCCCCAATAGCATTAAAATGATTGATCCAATGATAAGGCTTCACAAGGACATTCTTAGCAAAAGAGTTGTTATTATTGTTTTTATGTTTATGAGGATTACTTTTATTGGCATACTTAACTGTTAATGGATGTAGAAAACCGGGAGGTGTGGTGGCATTGATATTTTGCATGGCTCTTTCTGCTTCATATTGGTGCTCGAATAAGACAAATGCTATACCTGCAGCTATGCGAGAATTAACTATTTTACCAAATTGTGCGAATAGACCATGTAAGTCCTGCAAGGTCAGTTCATTAGGCAGGTTACACACGTAGAGGTTCCAGTCCGCTTCTGGCTTCGAGGGGGGCTTCAGCTCGGGATTAAGGAGCGCGTGCGACACCTTCAACGTCTTGTTCTGCATCAGGAGTCCATTGAAGGCCTTCCGCGCTTTGATTGCGTCCTCAGGACGAGAGTATTCGACGAACCCGTATCCTCGGTTGGCTATCAGTTTACAACTTTCCAGTTTACCCATTGTCGAAAACAGTGAAAACATCATATCCTGGGTCATGACTTCAGGAATGTAATTGACGATAAGTTTGGTGGGCGATTCGTCGGGTCCAAATTCATTATTTCCATGACAATTACCGTCTTGACACGATTCCGACATTTTTTAATTTGTTGTCGGTGAATGACATTTCACGTACTGAGATGGGATTCGTTTAAAAACTTCACTTCTTCAAAAGACAACAATCGGCAATTTAATTGTATTAAAAAAGTTATTAGATCATTGGAAAATTTTGCATTTCTGTATTAGATTTAAATGTTATGACAACATAAAACACATTTAAGCATTATTACAGCTACTTTTTATCGTAATAAGTTTGTTTGGCTATTAAAAATCTGTTCAAAAACCCAGAACCATAATTTATGACATAGATTCAGTTCTGCCAACAGTAATGTCCTAAATTACCCACACACCTCGATCAAAATCCCCAAACTGGGGGAGAGTAATATCTAAATTCCCCGAATATTAGATATTATAAGGTAGGATAATAAATATAGATAACTTAAGGCCTCGCTACATGGCCTGACCTGACATCGTTTGAAAGAGATGGCTATATATAAGTTTCTGGTGGAGTGAAAGGGAGAAGCTTATAACCTTAATAGTTTGCTTCTTTTGCTCCCGTGAAATTAAAATCTAGCTGTCCCTTTCACACGATGTCAGGTCAGGCCATATATAGACACCCTTAATATTCTTAAAGCCTCGCTACATGGCCTGACCTGACATCGTTTGAAAGAGATGGCTATATATGAGTTTCTGGGGAGTATAGATTAGAATTGGAGGTAATAAAAGCAGTTTCATTTTGCACCCTCGTTATATATTTTACATAGATATATTTTCTAGATAGACAGAAAAAGGTAGATAAGAATCACAGACATCCAAACTTTAAACATAAAGCTTAATATATAAATTAAATGCTAACAAAATAATTATTTCACATAATTTATATTTTGTATACTTTTTTATTCATTAAACAGCATGAAGCACGAACAATTCCATAAATTAAAATCTATACATTTACATTAACTTTTGTTGCAAAAACTCTAAAACAGCCTACACACTGAAAAGCATCAATTTTAATAGCAACCTTTTTTTTTACACTTACTCATTTTATAATTTTATACGAAGATCATAACTAAGTACACTACACTTTGGTTTGAGTAAATGTTTTCAAAATATCACATGGGTTTCATCAATTACGATTGTAAGGAACGAAATGTATATATATATTTTTTGGCTTTTGGTAAAATAAACGAATCGGGTAAACTTTACTCCATTGGTTTACTAAATAAACTACGTTTGGATTGTCTACCATAACGAAAGAGAATATCCTCACTACGTTTACTTCGTTTAAGAGAGGGGAGTTCCTTAGTGAAAAATGAAAAAAGGCGATTGTATGAAACATACTAGAACTGCATACCGATAGAGATAGTGCGATAGAGTCGAACCATCGATAGAGCAAGACAGTGATAGTCGCCATTTTTTTCATACACATTCAAGTCTTTTTTTTTTTTACTAGGCAGTTGCGCCAGTCTGACCATAAAGGCCTCGCTACATGGCCTGACCTGACATCTTTTGAAAGAGATGGCTACATATAAGTTTTTGGGGGAGCGAAAGGGAGAAGCTATAACCTTAATAGTTTCTTTCTTTTGCTCCCGTGAAATTCAAATCTAGCTGTCCCTTTCACACAATGTCAGGTCAGGCCATGTGTAGACACCCTAACATTCAAGATAGAATAACACTTAAAAATAATAAAAAGTTATTCATCAAGTTCTTCACCTTTTTTGTGTTTTATGCCCAATTAAAACACCAAGCGAAGCTATAGTATAATTATTAATCCGTCGATAGTCGTTTGGGGGTTGAGAAAATGAGGTCTTGAGATCAGAATTTGGGGGCAAACAACTAGTTATAGGAATATTAAAAAAGTTTTTAAAAAAGACCGTGTTCTAAGGTGTGAGCAATAAAGCAATAAAATTGTCTGCCAGCCTTAGTATCAGACAGATTCACGTCGATGGAGCAGTTTCCAAATTGGTTTAAAGGCTTACGAAGTCTGAGAAAGATTCCACAGAATCAAGGGCATTGGTGTAACTAAAACATTTTGTAGCATCAAAAGGCCATCTTGACAATAATAGAGTAGTAATCTAGTAGTCTGCAATATGTATTATAATGTATAGCTAGGTACAGCTGGTAGTCACACTAGACTCGCGATTGTTTACGCCATTTAAATTAGTAGTCAGGGTATATTTTTGTTTTTTCCCGACATTTCGCAGTTCCAGCGCTATGTTCACGGGTTACCAATGAACATGGCGCATGCACCTGCTCTGGCAACTCAAAAACACATATAATCGTGGTAAATTTAAGCCAATTACCAATTTAAATGTATATAGTAGTACTTTTTTTTGGTATAGAAGGTTATAAGGAAGGGGTATGCTACCCCGAAAGGGCTCATAGTACTCATGATTGTGAAAAACGTTTCACTATAGACCAACCATGAAATAGCGGAAAAAGAACACAGCTTTTCTATACATTTTGCTGAGAGTCATTGACATTTTTCTATGGAACAGCAATTTTTATTCCTCGGTTTCAGGGTTGGTCCCATTCTAAAAGTTGTTCATAATGATGACTACTATTAGCCTTTTTCGGCTTAGCATACACTTTCCTTATAACCCTTACATCAGATTTTTAGGGGTTGGCAATGGGCACCGGATACCTAGCTACGCCCGTAATCATTATTATTATTAACATTAGAGCACTTTTGTGCTTGTTCATAAAAAATAGCATCAGATCTAGAAGTGCAAATAATCACTTATCTAAATATAAAATCTAAAAACAAACATAACAGAATATTAAAAAAACATTTTTACAGCTGCAAATAATACAATAGAAGAAAAAAATAACGACAGGTACATACTTAATGACATATAAATAATTTCATAGGAATGTCAATTAATAACTTTTAGATTAGATCTATATAACATTCATTAATCTTACTAGTCACCTTTATATGTTAAGACTAAAATATATATTCTTAAATGTAACACTGAATACAAGGTAAACTCTGTTTAAGCTAAAAATAATTTAATCACTTTGGATTACATTTTTATTAAGGACATCTATGACCACTATACAATATTTAATGCTTTGTGTAGATATACAGTATGACTTTTTTTTACTAAAACGAAAAAGCGTGTGTCAGAAGTACCTACATCGAGTCTGCCTATGCATAGTTACTTTTTACTTTCAAAACCCTCTTTAGTATATTTCACCCCCGAATACTGAAATGTTTGTTAACTTTGACGACAGGTTAAGTCTATGGCTGCCTTTGTCATTTGCTTAGTGCCAGACAAAGGTAGTATTAGAATTAATCTGTTGTCAAAGTTAACAAACGTTTCAGTATTCGGGGGTAAGACTAATAGACTTTTTGAGGATGGATAAATTTGATAGATTGATAGATAAAATTAATAGATTGTATTGAAGAGTCATCTATTGATTAGATGATTCTGCAAACTGAAAAATTTGTACAACAACTTTACGATAGACGTCTACTCGGGTGCTTATCAAACCCTAAAGATTTCATTTGTAAGAAAAAAACCCAGCTGTATAGTACGCAATCTACAGCGATAATATTATATTGCAAGCTCCAGGTATATTTGAATTTATTTGTTAATCACCTTAAGCAGAAACGTCTAATAAGCTATATAGACAATCCATAAAATGATTTGATAATTTGTAGCCTTCGAGAAGTATCCCGCGCAAAACGAAAGAAACCATGACATAAAACATAATATATATATATATGGTAGTTTCTTATTCTACGTTTCTGAATAATACCGTGTCTATCCTATGCAGTGTTATAAGGACAGGGTATGCTAAGCCGAAAGGGGCTCTTAGTACTCATGATTGTCAACAACGTTTTACTGTAGACCTATACCCTGAAATCACGAAATAAAACAGCTTTTCTATACATTTTGTTGAGAGTCATTGACATTTTTCTACGGAACAGGTGTTTTTTTTGTCGAGTTCAGGGTTGGTCCCATAGTAAGTTGTTCATAATGATGAGTACTATGAGCCATTTTCAGCTTTGCATACCCTTTCCTTATAAACTCGTATTATGAATGTACTTTTGGATTCATCATCATCATCATCAGCCATAAGACGTCCACTGCTGAACATAGGCCTCCCCCTTAGAGCGCCACACCGACCGACAACGGCCCACTTGCATCCACCGGTTGCCCGCGACTTTCACAATGTCGTCGGTCCACCTAGTGGGAGGCCTACCTACGCTGCGTCTTCCGGTTCGTGGTCGCCATACTTACTTACTTTACATACTTTTGGATTGTATACTTTTATTCAGTGTCTAATGTCTAATAAATTTTTAACTGGCTAATTTTTTGTAATAGTGGCTATAATACGACCGCTGTAGTGAGAGATATTTGACCGTCGAAATAACATCTATAATTTAGTTTAACTAATAACTAAGTACATTTTGTACTCGAGTCGAGCAAGCATGTTATACAATTATTATGCTAAGCAATAAATAAACTATCAAACACTAGGTCTGCCACTACATACAATTATTGTCATGTTTTATAACATCTTTGGTATTTGCAAGTAGTTAATAATTTATAGGTAGCAGTGTTTAGTAATACATTCCGCAGTTATTTGACTATTTAACACCCAAAAATAGTTTCTCCACGCTCGCGTAAGTACCGAACACAAAGCCCGTGATCCCGAAGAGTACGATAGCGATGTCTTTCCATAGTTTCCAGTTGTTTTTTCCGAGTTGATCGGGCCACATGGTCATTATTTCGATGATCGGCGGGAAAATTAGCGCTAATGCTGAGCTGCTAAAAGCGCCAACGAGCGAAATTATTCCGCTCAGGTTCGGTATGATAGCCGCAGCCGAAACTGAAAAGTGATACCGTTTAATTAGCAGACAGATAACGTATATACATAATATTTATTTACTCTCATGATACGTAGATCACACACCTAAGGCCGCTTTTATGATCTAGGCGGGCAGCGAGACAGGGACGTCGGCGGTTTCATCTAGTGTGACTCAAATTACAAAGTGTAACTTGGAAGGGTTTGTGGAAATAGTAAACTAAACATTACTATGAATAATTTTTCTATTCTTCACTCGACTTACAAATATGACAAACAATTATTTTTTATAGTTTCAATTTAAATAGTAAAAGTTGTTTATTTTTTTTATGAGTAAAACCCTTACCAATTTACCAATTCAACGAGACCTTTGGTTTATTTCTACGTGAAATCGGCCAGCTCGTAGCTCCGTTGTCGAAGAGCGGTGCGTTCCAAAATAACCTAATTATGTTTAAATAATGCATCAACGCCTCGTTCCCGCTGCCGCTCCCGCACCAGCGAGGTCTAATAAGCGGCTTAATTTATTTGCTGAATCGTTTCAACCGCGATAACCCCGAGCAGACGGTCACAGTTTTGTTTTTATAATTTGTCCGATTGACTCATGCTTAATGGAATGCCATATTTACCTAATTATTTAGACACAAAATAACACAGCTTTTAATCGTGTTTTCACGTGTCGTGTCAGCACGAGTATATCTTTACGGCATTTCATTCAGTCACGATTTTGATAAAAATTATAAGGATCATCTCTATTCATTAAAGAAGTAACAGTTTAGTTCGTTATTTACAGAAATATAGTATAAACAGCCGAATTGATAATTTGTGCACTTTTTTCATCGTTTAGACTCAGGATACCAGTTTCGTTCTATACTGTTCGCACATACAGTATTTTTTATAGTATAAAATTACTGAGGGCGATATTGACAAATTTGAAAAAAAAAAAAAAAAGTTGATCCATATAAGTTTTTATTTACTTCATTGCTCAGTTATAATCATAATAGAACATGCTCCAATTAAATTGAACATTTAACAAAATCATGTGAAATATTGTAATAAAGACTTTTAGACCCTCAGTAATTTAATATGATTTAAAGTATTTATTGTGCGAGCGAGAGAGCGCGAAAATAAACTCAAATTTTTATAGTTCACACAAAATTTTACATAAGAAAAAGAGAAAAACTAAGTGTTAGTACTGGGCGGCCGAAAGCGATCTCTTACAGACAACCTTAGGATGGTGAGGATTCATAGCACCACTACTAAGGTATCAAAACGACATAAAAACTTACATGTGAGAGTTATTAGGACAATCCGGGTCACGCCCTCCCCGTATTTGAGCGCCTGTTCCGTTGTCAGCTTTGATTTAACATAAGGCCACACGATATTCATTGGCACGTAGAACTGAAGCCCGTATGAGAGAAAGATAGCTGCTGCCATTACAGCTCGCACGCTCTGCGCTAACCTAAAATCAAACAAACAGATAATAAACTGACTTTCCGGTAGTGTTATTTTATGATAAAGTGACCTAGTAAAGGTAGTCTGGAGACACAAATTACATTTCGCGAACAGGATGATTGAAGCGCACTATCAAAATACACTGCTAAAATTCACGCATTTACAATGGGGAGTGTTCTGAAGAATTGTTCGACCTGGTACCGGCGTCGCGATTTTATCACCGCACCAGCCGCCATCGCTTAAAAGTTCATTCGGCAACGTATCTGTGATGCCTCTGATGTTACAGGTATCCATAGGCGACGGTGATCGCCATCAGGCGGCCCGTCTGCTTGTTTGCCACATATGGCATTAAAAAAAAAAACTCATAGATTAATAATTGCAAAGGGCGAGCAGGCGTATCCTTATCTCAGGGGAATTATTGTTCTGTCCCCGTCAATATGACTATGGTGGTTGACGATAACATACCAACTACGATTGCTTATGCAAGTCATATAAACCAGATTTAAATGAATTGCACCATTTGTGGAGAGCAAGAATTGAATCAACCTGCAGGTAAGAGACAAAGTCAAAGATGTGATCGAGAAGATATACTGAAAACTTACAAGGTGTTTGGTAAGTTGAGGGTAATGCTGCCTTGAACACTTTCTCCGTACTTCAAGTATCCGAAGAATCCGATGGCCGTGTAAAGGACAGCCACTATGACCATTCCCGTGTTTAGTACTCCATTCCAGCCGCCGAAGTCTTCAGGGGTTTTCATGTTGTTTTCCAAAGGCAACACCTGAAATATATTAACAACTAGCAGCATCCGCTATACCATAGGAATAGTATATTTTTCGGGATAAAAAGTCAAACTTTGTTCCCGGTCAGCTCCGTAACGGCTGAACGTGTGTATGTAAGTGAGTTTGTACTCTGATTCGGCCCTTTAACATGCCACTGCTGCGATATAAGCCTACCCTCGAAGGGTGATTGGGACATGTCCACCACGCTGGCCCAGTGTGGGTTGGCGCACTCACATACGCCATCGAATTTCTTCTCCGGAAATATGCAAGTTTCCTCACGATGTTTTCCTTCACCGAAAAGCCAGTGGTATACAGGTAGTGGAAAAGCCAGTGGTGTTTGTACACTTAAATACGTTCAGCATACAAACACACTTACATACTTACGCACGTACAGCCCAAACTTTTGCATTTATGATATTAGTGTAATATTATTTATTGCGCGCGTACCTAATCCGCAGAGTAACGTAGATTTCAATATTATTTTAATGAAACCGCCCGCAGTGTCATCCGCGCGGGAAATATGTCACAGTCACAGCCAAAACTATCAGAAGCCATCTAGTGACGATTGGACTGGGCCTAAGTATGGGTAGCAGATTTTAGGGAGGAGCGGATTCTAGGCTGCCTACAGGGGGAGTAATAATACATTCACAAGAGATTACACCACCACCATCATCATTTACGCGAACCAAGTAGCTTAGTAATGAGGACTATTCAAATCATGTAAGCTATCCCAGCCCTCATTGTACAATTTTACCCGACTGCCTAAGAAGGAAGGTAAGGTTTTTCGGGTGTATGTAAGTATTTTTGTCTACTTTGTTACCTCATTTAGGTTAAACGACTAAGCACATTTTTAAGTGCGAGGTGTTGTTATTTTCGTCTTCATGTCATGAATGTCATAGGTCTAAAATTTTGTATTCCTAAATACCTAAATAATAATACCTAAATATTTTTTTTATAGACTTTATTTTACCTAACCAGATATAGGCATATATAAAATAAACTTGTGTGTTTCTTGGGCAGTTTGGTGAGGATTATGTATGACCATGACATGAACAAAAGATAAGAAATCTAAGTTCAGTGACTTCACAAATACAGGATTTAACAAACAAGTTTATATTCATTTATAACTAATTGCCAGTTTAATATAATTACTATACAGTGTATAATTCATATATTTATAATATGATATAATACCATAACCATAGGGTAGGTAGTTAGGTGGTAATTAGGTAACTTTTGGGGAGCACTTCTCAAGTTTATGTAATTAAATTGAAAATTAAAACTACATGTTGCCGATTTAGAGGCTTCTATAATAATTATCAAATAAATGTCTTAAGCTAATTTAGGTCTATGAGTACGTGATGGGTGGTTCCCAGAAACCAGCATAACAGATGTTCTGCTGACCAAGCCGTCTCCAGTCCAATACAGAAGGACGAGGGGGGGAAGGACGAGGGGGATGCATAACGAGGTACATTAGAAATAGGCTAGCCTCGTAGCTCAGTGGGAGGATTTCCACTTTCTGAGCTGTAGGTTGTTGGTTCGATTCCCTCCCAGGAAAAACATTTGTGTGATGAACATTAATGTTTGTTCTTTGTTTGGGTGTATCTATGTATTTACAAACAAAAAATGTTTATGTATTTTATCAGTTATCTGGTTCCCATAGTAGGTACAAGCTTGCGTAGATTGGGGCTAGATGGCACTGTGTAAAAAAATAAAATAAAAGATAAATAGTATATACAAATCATTATATATAAAAATGAATCCCTATTTCTCCTGGTCACGCTATAACTTGAGAAAGGCTGGACCGATTATGATGATTTCTTTTTTGTTGTGAGGAGAAGGTTTGTACGAAGAGTTTAGCGAGGCCGATGGCCGAACTTTAGGGCATCGTGGCAAAATATACCTATGTTAAGAGAAATATTTGGATTTCGAATGCCAGTCATATATATATCTAGCGGGTATCATCTATTCCATTAGATATTGAAGTATCAGACGCGGATCATTATATTATTTACAATGATAAGAAGCTTTATTAGGACAGGAGGATACACATTTGCGTATAAACTTGGCATGTGTGCCATATGATTCGCACTGCATTGAATAATATTATACAAACACTTATTGGGTAGAGCTGTATAACATTATATTACCTTTGATAAATAATAACTGATAACAACAATATGCGGTCGGCGAGAACAAATGCGATGAACAAACAAAAAATGTTTTCGTTATTATAAAAGCGAAAGCGGCATTCTTTCACACTGTCTTTTACTTTTTGTAAGGCTAAAGTTTCGACTTATTTTGATTGGATTTAGCAGAGAGGGTTTGGGGGGGGGGGGGGGATATAAGATGACCTCGAAAAACGCGGAAAATTAGATGATGGAAGGTACCGCAGAGCGCAGATTTTTTTTTCAAATGTTTGTGGTGCTGATAATTTTGTTGTGCTGTTCTGTGAAGTTTTGTTTATTTAACCTAGTTATACCTAGTGATTATTATCCATAAGAGTATTCTTAATACCTATTTGGAAATAAAGATGAATTGAATTGAATATCACTAAGTATCATTATTATTTTAAAAAAATAAAAAAATTGCAAGTTTTTTCAATATATGTAATACTAGCTGTTACTCGACTTCGTTCGCGTGAACCTACAAAACAAAGTAGCCTATGTCCGTCTCCGACCCTTAACTTATATCAATGCCAAAATTCAGCTTGAACCGTTCAGCCGTTTAGCCGTGATAACGCGACAAACACCCGACAGTGAAACAAGAATTACTTTCGCATTTATAATATTAGTTAGGATGTTGATGATTTTATTTGTATAAAGAAATACTATAAAAAACTTAAAAAAAACTAAAGTACCGCCGTTTTTAAATTGTCCTTTTGGCTGGGAAAAGGCTTCTCTTTCATTTCTTCATGTCCTTTTATTAAGTGTTATTATGAAGAAATACATAATGCTTCACACTTTCAGCTCCCCACTTGGTTTCGCTCCTTTCAGGGATGTCATGGAACTCACACAAAGACACGACACATTCATGACCCAAACATCTTTTTCATATATTTTTTTTTCAGCCATTAATTTAAATATCTGCTCTATGTCTGGGTGTTAGTTGTCCATATCTATGTGTTCCATTCAATCCCCAAAAAAGGAAAACCTAGTGGCTATGAGTGTCAAGTGTTATTTAAACATCTCCCCGACCGGGAATCTAATCCGATACCACCTTCTTAAAGCCAGGACGGTATAGTAGGCCAATGCATTACATTACATTATTAGCCAGAAGACGTCCACTACTGAACATAGGCCTCCCCCTTATACCGCCACACCGACCGACAACGTGCCACTTGCGTCCACCGGTTGCCCGTGACTTTCATAATGTCGTCGGTCCACCTAGTGGGAGGCCTGCCTACGCTTCGTCTTCCGGTTCGTGGTCGCCACTCAAGAACCTTTCTTCCCCATCGCTTATCGGTTCTTCGAGTGATGTGGCCTGCCCATTGTCACTTCAGCTTGCAAACTCTGAGAGCTATATCGGTGACTTTGGTTCTTTGGCGAATGCAAGGCCAATGCGTGAAGTTTATCTCAGAGGAGCTATTCTAAGTATATTATAATAAAAATGTATAAAACTTACCACTCCTATTCCTTCAAAAGCATATATAGCCGTCCCGAAATATAAAGGCAGATGATGCCAGCCCGCGAAAGGTTCCACCTTATTAGTATTAGGTAAGTCTTGCAATATATAGTAGAACGTGATCACGAGCCCCCAAGCCGTCATGATAGATGCTAGCAGTGATACTGGCGTCAGATACTTCAAATTCTTCACCATAGCGAGAGCCACAATGAGGGGGAATAATAACACTAAATATGTGTGTACACTCATCCTTATGTGGAAAAAGTATGGCATGAAATCTTGCAGGTTAGTGGCGACGAATAAAAAGTAAACACAGCAGAATCCCAGTTGTGTTAAAACCAGAAAAACATTTACTATATTTCTGAAACAATAGATACATATTCTGGTTAAAATACATTTTTATATTATAGTTAGTTGCGCATTCAATTTCATTACAATAATCATGCATGTTAGCATGATTATATTGGAAGGTACATAAGTCACCTATTTTTTATATATATTTTGTATAGATAATCTAATCACACTAATATTATAAATGCGAAAGTATGTTAGTATGTAAGTGTGCTTCGTCCCGTTCAACTCTGTAACGGCTGAACAGATTTTAATAAAATTTTGTATGTAGGTAGCTTACACCCCGGATTAACACTTAGCTACTTTTTATCCCGTAAAACTCAAATCAAATCAAATATTTATTTATTCATCCAAAAAGACCATTTCTATTATTACAACCAACCAAGATACAGATACGCAAGTACACGGGAACAAGTAATAAGTAAGTAAAGAACTATTCAGTTTCTGTAGAATAGCGGGTGAAAACTCGGGGCAGTAGTAACATATAAAATTAATAATTTTACCGCTATTATACTAAGACAAAAAAAACATAACAAGTCACGTTTTTTCTCCGTACCATTACGAATGAGCAATTGATGACATATATTATATTATATTATATTCTACGTGTATTGTATATATATATCGATGCGAATGAGTTAGCTTGGGTCTCAATTTCAAGTCAAGCTGAAATTGTGACGATCCTTTCGCAGTTTAAAGGACTAGCGATATCATACGTCCTTTTTAGTACTACAATCTGGTTGCACATCTTTCTATGGACATTAACACTCTTAGTATAACTTCGCTATGTTTAACAAGTTTGTTACTTTTGTTGTTAGGCGCACCACACATCTTCTTCCTCCTAGACCTGGGCCCCTATTCGGAGAAATGACATTTTATCTCGGTCACTGTCTCTCTAATTTAGAATTTAATGGGAGTGAGAGTGACAGAGATAAAATGACATATCTCCGAATAGGGTCCCAGGGGCCTTATCCTGTAACTCTGGTGGCGATGGTCTTCGTTTGCTATCCTGCTCGCTCGGATGGTGCGAGTAAGTTGGCGCGAGTGGGACGCCACGCGATGACCATTGCCATCAGAGTTACGGGATAAGGCCCCATGTCCTATTTAGTTGGGATCGGCCTTCCTTGTCCGCATTTTCCATTTAGTATGGTCTTGTGCCATGTCGGGTGTTAGTTGAGCATATTTTAGGTTTTTTTGAACTGTTGTTAACCATGGCAAGTCTAAGGCAAGCTTCACCATATGATCATCTGGGCGCCTTTGGATGAGGCCGAACCACCGCAAGCGTTTCTCTTTGACCTCGTTGACTATCGGGGCAACTTTGAAACTCCCTCTTATATACTCATTGCGGTTTTTGTCCAGTAGTGTGACAGCCACTGACCAGCGGAGCATGCGCATTTCTGTTGTGTTCAGTAAGGTTAGATGATGTACATTTGTAATATTGAGGCGCACCACACATCAATACTACAAATGTTGTATACAACACAAAACATTTATCTGAGGCCTACATTTAAATACGAGTGCGCTAAAAGACAACACACCACATTCCTTTTACAAAAGGTGTGCCACGTAACACACATACGTGTCTTTGGTGTCAGTGCGTCTAACACAGTGCATCTTGCACTGTAGCCTAGTCTTCTTCAGAACAGACCATAATAGCTATCGATCGTACACGTTATACCTAAGTCGTTGATAATGGCATAGCAGACTATGATATAATATTAATCACAGTCTTCCCGGCCGTCAATGACTTCAGATAGTGGCGAGAAATAGGTCAGTAAGCGTATTTATCTAGGTAGTCAATTATAATTACTGTATACTCAATTAATATTGATTTAGGGAGGAAAATTTACTTAAGCTCGCAAATAGGAAAATTTTCTAACCAGCAGGGCTAGCATGCGCACCGCGTGATAGCTAACTCGACTCTTTATCTCGTGCGAAATAGGCATATGTCTGTATGTCTACAGGTACTAGCATGGCAGAGCAAAAAACTCTTGTCGTGCCGTCAAATGAAGACTTCATGAGAATGGTTTTATTATCTGTAGAACTTTCGTCTACAAACCCTAACATGCGCGCCCAACTTTCGACTAAAGAGATGATTAGTAAACAAACAAGTTTGATTTTACAAAAACTCTGTACATTTCCTTTGTTTGCTTATAATCAATATGCGAGCATTAAGTAATTTATAGCTCGGATTGATTAATCGGCACCCATAAAAGTAAACCCATTCGCGTCATATTTTTACTAATCGTGGATTCAATGGAACTCAGTCATTTTACTTTACGACACTAGGTAGATAAGAAACATTATTTTATTAGTGATGCAACGAATATGATTACAATTATATCTACTCTACGATATCCCGATATTTTACCCTTTTGGTAAATATTATTATTTAACTGTAAACCCAAAAAATAGTCATACCAATCACACTTCACACTAATATTATAAATGTGAAAGCTTGTGTGTAGTGTATCCCCGATTTTCTAACGCCTGAACGGATTTCAATGAAAATTTGTGTGGAGCAAGCTTTTTATCCCGGATATGTATAAGTTTCCGGTAGAATAGCGGGTGAAACCGCGGCGCGTTGTCAATTACTCATAACTATAAAAATCTTTTATTCTAATACAAACCAACCACGTGGAAGTGAGGTTCTCAAGTCGACGATTTTTTTTTGTTTATTACCTCAGAACTTAATCATTTTTAAACTGATTAGGAAAACTATTTTTTTTTTTGAAAGGTTTTTTGTTTGTTTTTGTGAAGGTTACTTACAGATTGGTCCTTTTTTTTTCAAAATCCTGTTCTCATAAAGGGACCCCTGATGGAACTCCTCAAATATTATAGGCATACATGTAGGTATACTACACATACTTGTAGGTACATTTTGGTATTTTCGCCAAAAAGTCAAGCCAACTTCACCAAATGTTACTTTCTGAATGCAAATCATTCAGAAAGTAACATTTGGTGAAGTGGACCAATGGAACCACAGATGACCACCGAATTGACCTCTCTACAATGATAAGTTTAGTATTTCACGGGTGGCGCCAAGAACATCTCGATAGTGAATATTTTTCAGAGTATTTTGTGGAAGTCAGTTTTTTTTTTAAATTAGGTTTGCAGCTAACTGATATAATCAGCCTGTGTTCAGAAAACAGTGAATCATATTTTCACGAGACTAGCACAGGACCGAAACAGATGGCGCGCTGAAAAGGTGACCTCAGTGACGTATACCAATTTATAAATACCTACTATTATTACGTAGGTACCTATAATCGGCAGTGGGTGGATAGCGGTACCTAGACAATGATTATGAATATGTTGACATTACAATAAGAAATTATATTCAGGTAATGATTTACCATCACATTTTTTTGAAGTAAGGTGAACTGGTAAATTTCTTGTACAGTATTTTTTTTGTGTAACATGTTATTCAGCTAACATAATATTCTAAATCAGCTAAATTTTTTTAAAGTTCGTTCAGATTTAGTTAGTAAGTACCTAGGTATTAGATCTTAGTACAATATAACAAAGGCAGATGCCTTACCATGCTGCAAATAAATCCTAACATGGAATCCAAGTTGCAAGGTATTGGCAAACAATCAATTCTGGTGTTTGAGTTAATATAATAGTCTGATTAAATAGCAGGGATACTAGGTAGATTGTTTGATAACTGCTAGCCAAAACTGATAAAAAAAACTTTAAAAAAAGATAAACTTCTTACCTCATTTTCCTAGCATAAGGTCTAAGTGCCACTGGTCCTGAAGCAAAAGCATCTTCAACAACCTCGGAGAAACTTAACGCTGGCCGCTGACTCCGGATGCACAGTTCGTGTGAACACTGCACCAGCATGTGCATGCAGTGGGTGCATATTACTCCCATTAACAATGTGCCAAACACACCTGTGAAACAGTTTTTTATTTTAATTTTATTTACGACTCTTTTTTATCTGAAGATAGTTATCATGTCCTACATTGATATATGATATTTCTGGTACTTGGCCCAACACCCACAAATGTCGAAGCAATGTGCAGCGAATAAGCTGTTGTGAGAATTTCTACACTTCTTTGTTTACCATAGGCTCGAAATTATAGCGCTGCGTCCATGACGCACCTTGTACCCATATTAAGCACAACTTTGTACCTACTGGGAAGCTGGGAACAGTTGAGTTTGCCAAGGCCGCTTGCACGGCGTGATTCGTCTTGACTCTTCAGTGTATTCTTGCATGGGTTAAAATATCAGAATAATCAGCACCTAACACTACATAGCAAAACCACCACAAAATGGTTACAGGTAAAAAAATAATGAAGGACGAAAAAGTAATCCGTAATTAGATCTTAACCCGGACATATCCTCAAACTGTGACCAGAACCACAGCAAGGGCGGGCAGCAGCATCCTTTAAGTAAGCAGTGATTGTTCTGCAATTTCATTCTAAGCGGAGATGTAAGATCAGCGCACTCAATACTAGTCAGTGCTTCAGTCTAATTTAATAAAATTGGCAAGGAATTACTGTGCATCATGAGTATGGACATAAGATAATTTTTATCTCTGAAAATATTAATTCAAATGCCTTCTTCTTTTATTTTAGAAAGTAGTTATAGTAGAAACTTACCTAATATTAGGCCAGAATTTTTAAACGCATCTGGCATAGCCAGAATACCAGTTCCGATATTTCCTTTCAGGAGGTGTATCATAGTATCGAAGTTAGACGTGGGGTGTTCGAGACATCGCTCCGCACCGGGCTGGTAGTCACCTTTATTTTTCTCATTGTTCAGCACTGGATCAATCTCTAACTCTACGCTACCTTGGACTTCGTTGTGTTCTATAGGTGTATTGGGTCCAATAAGAAGTGGCTGCTTTTCATCGTTCATTATTTTCCGTTGGCTGCCAGTTCACGCGGTTTATTGTTATAATTTTTTTATCGATATTGCTGAGACATTAACCTCGCTTTCTTACACTCGTAATGAGACAATGAAACTTAAGAAATGTTGACGTCGAGAGGGAATGGAATTTGGAGCTGCAATGCGAAAAATTTCAATAAATACAAAAGTTTTATCACTTGGAAATTCTCCGCTCGTTGAGTTCGATTTTTCTTATCTTTCACACCCCTCCCTCATCACATTTGTCCCCCGTTTCGAGCGGAAATATATCATGCTTACTCACTTACACTTGAGTGAAAATGTATTGTGCCATCCTATTCTCATGCTAAGTTTATGTAACATTTACAATTTTGACATCTCAGTGGAAATGACTTTTATTGACAATTGACATTGACAATAACATCAAGAACAGCTGACTGATATTGCAAAGCGCACGCGTTGAAAAAAACTTGTCGCAGGCCCATTGATTTGTTATTGAAATTAAATTGTATTTTTATGATAGTGTAAATATGGGAAATGCTGGTAGCAATCAGCCCAAAGAATGGCAGAGGGATTCAATAATAAAAGCACCAGACGCGGGCCCGTCATCGCCAACAAAGGAAGGAGAGGCGTTTACGTTCGACAAGAAGATTGACGATGACCGCATCGGTCGAGATGACGAAAATAACATTGAAGATGGAGCCCCCTATTATACCAAAGCAGTGCCAGAGAGCGAAGTGGAGTACAACGGTCCGCGCCCAAGGTCTAACACGTTATCCGAGGGCAGCAAGTTAGTTGATGAATTCAAGGTTCTCCCTACAGTTTTCAAATGGGAAGGTGGAGGCAAACAGGTTAGTCTCTCCCTAACAGTGTTATTAACTGTCTCCTTTTATTATCTGCTGAATTTGGATGCCTGTTGTTATAATAATTGAATAATTATAGTAAAGTTATACTCGTATTTGTTAATGATTGTTATAAAATTTTAAGCAAGTACAGCATTAATCGTTTGTGAAATTGTTTCATAATACCTAGTTACAAATTTCTTTTTAGGTATTCATCAGTGGAACATTCACAGATTGGAAGACAATTCCCATGGTTAAGTCCCATGGTGACTTTGTAACAATAATCGATCTGCCAGAAGGAGAACATCAGTATAAATATTTTGTGGATGGAGAATGGCGCCATGATCCATCAGTGGTAAGAAATTAAGCTCTTATATCTTATTAGCCGTTACTCGTGACTTTGTTCATGTGAACCTACAAAAAACATAAAGTAGCCTATTTCCGATAGTACAGAGCCAGATATCAGATTAATTGTTAAGTATACAAATAAAAATTTAAGTTTTGATCAAATTTTACAAATTAGTATGGTTTTTATACAGATAGACAAAAGATAATTTTATGCTGGAAAAAAATATTTTACTTACTATGTAGCATCCTAAGTTTAATAAAGACAACATCACTTACAGTGATAAGGCGGCTAGTTTTTAAGCCTTTTTATAGTAAGTATAGATTACATTATTGGTATGAACAATAAATAATTTATCTCTCTATCTGTGTGATGTTACATAGGTATAATTGTTCTTTTAGCACTAACACTGCACTGATTGCAAAGTGTGGAATGCAATCAGTACAGTGTTACTATGCTGGTCTGCTACTGTATTAGCAATTTTTTTAAATTTATATTAACATTGCAAGGTTAAGAACTCTGAAAAGGGTTATCTTTGGTTTGTTAACATTTTAAAAATGTATTTTTATGCAACTGAGTGACGAGACGAGCAGGTCGCCCGCCTGATAAGTTTCATGCCTGCCCTTAGTGCAGTGCTAACTATATTATTGAAATTTATTTATCTTTATGCAATTTTACAGAAAGTAATAGACAATGGAATGGGCTCCAAGAATAATCTAGTATCAGTAAAGATGTCAGACTTTGAAGTGTTCCAAGCTCTTGCGAAGGATAGTGAAGGAATCCATAGCAGTGCACAAACTGAATATTCTCAGGTATGTTTACCTTTGCCCTTGAACATTCTACGCACAGGTCGCCTCGAAGTTTCAAAAAGACGATTGTGTTGGCCCAGGACAAAAATAAAAAGATGAAATTATGGTATGTCATTGAGGAATGGTTTGAGGGACAAAACAGGTTAATAACAATTCCTTTGCAGCTTTATCACTTTTTATTATTACTTTATCAATATTACTAATTGGGAGGTACAATTGCTTCTGTCATGCTTAATTAATTGAATGGATTTGGATTAATTGGTGCCCAAGAAGAAAATAAATTGTTATCAATCTAAATAGATTATCAGATAAACATGAAATACCTATATTATGTGATATTTTGCTAAAAACCCAGCGGTTGTGTAAAGAAAGCTGTGAAAGAGGTATTTTTATATTTATACTCTTTATTTATTTTTAATCCTTATACTCAGAAATATTCGGACAGCAATATTTTTGTATGTTTGTCTGTTCCTGCGTGATCTACCGCCTAATCGACTTGACCGATTTTTGATTGCAAGGTGGCATTAAATTTGTTCATATATTCGGAGTGCCATAAGCTACGGTACACGCGCGAGTTGAATGCAGTCGGGGCCTGAGGTGAAGGGCATCTCCCCCCGTGCCTCGCCTCTCACGCCCGACCTATGGTGTTTGTCCTTGACATCTACCGTACTCACTTGTTGCTTAATGCTCAAGTTGTGTTCCGTGTAAAAATACTTTCAAAAATGACTGATCAGATTCCTTCAGGTTCAGTAACAAAAAAGAACATGTTTTATTCATCGCCAAGCGAAATAGCGAAAAGAGTTTTTTTGGATACAAGGAAAGGCAAAATAACTTTTTGACATTTTCAACCATTTGAACTTTATTATTTTGTTTTTTTTAAAATAATACGGCCACCACTGCTTGTTTTTGTGGATATCCATATGACTGTCAAAAATTAGGTCATATAACTGGCACGCTCCTAAGCTAGGCATTCAACTCGCGCGCCGACTGTGCATTATACAGTCGGGTGTTTTGTTTTATTTTAATATTAAATACTTGTTCATTGCTTTATCTTATTTTAATTATTTGTTAATATATGAATACTTAATTAATATTGATCCTACAGATTTTTTATAATTCTAATTGTTTCCATTGTAATGTATTTTCAGGAAATTCCTCAATCGAAACCATGGGAGAAAGTATCTGGACCCCCAATTTTGCCTCCACATCTGTTGCAAGTTATCCTCAATAAGGATACCCCACTCTCAGTAAGTACTAAATATAAACGTATATTTATTTTAGCTATTATTTAAAGTTATTCAAACCACAAACAACCATCCTTTTTTCAAGTGTCTTCAGCATAGTGTGTAATTAATGTTCGTAATGATTGGCAAAGTGGCAAACACCGTGGCAAAAAAAAGGCGGGGAAAAAAAAGTTTGCTCTTCTACACACACGTCGATATCTCCCCGCGCAACCTTCGCAATGCTAGACACCTAAAATCGAATGTAGCGCAGATAATGTCATTTTCAAGATATTTGCCGGCTATTGTTCCTATATACACACACATTCATATTCATTGGCGGATCACAAGCAGACGTGATAAAGAAGACATTATTAGGACTGATGAGAAATAATTAGTGGTAAAAAATTCATATAGACAGAACATCAAATAAAATGTAAACTAATCATAGGGAATACTGTAACATTCTTTGTGAAAGTATTTCTTGTATTTCAACAAGGCATTGTTTTAATTTACAGTGCGAGCCCACTCTATTGCCCGAGCCCAACCACGTAATGTTGAATCACCTCTATGCTTTATCGATAAAGGACGGCGTCATGGTGCTCTCAGCTACGCACCGATACAGGAAGAAATACGTTACCACACTTCTCTACAAGCCTATATAAGTATTATTATTATAATGCAATCATGTTAGTATATTACAATTGTTATTTGTACAAAGTATTGAGATATCCTACTGCAAACATGTTGGCCTTTTACATTATGGGATTTGTCATATCGTTTATTGTCCGACTGCTAACATTAATCATCTATTGCCTACATACGCGCATGTGCTCCACTCTAAGAGCCTTATAGTTGTGCCACAGCTATATCTCTCACACATTGCAAGTATTTGTAGATTAAGTGTCATTTACAAGAAATTTATTGTGTTTATGTATTTTAACATCACTAATGATTTAAAGAAATTTTCATTTAATTTTTTTTTAAATATCGTTCTAAATTTGATAAACGATTTGAAATTTGACGGGAAAAATAGAAAAGAACATTTTTTTTGATCTCCGTCTAAATAAAATAAAGAAAATGTAGTTTAAAATATTTTTTATATTAAGATACACCATTTATATTTATTGGAAATGTAAACTCGGTGATTTTTTAATCTTCAATAACTGAATGTGTGCGAGCGAGATAACTGGATGGGACTAAGGGCCTTAACTCGTAGTGCTTTTTAGGCTGCTTGCACACTTTCGTCGCAACAACACAGCGAAGGGGCTTCTCGTTGAAATGCGCATATCAAATGACAAACTGTCGAGATCAGCAGTCCTCGATGCATTAAATTTGCATGCGTAGCAGTTTGTCATTTGAAATTCTGCGGTACGTAAAACAATATAGAGATATATTTCAACGAATAGCAACAGTTTCGCGGCGGGCGCATAAAAACTAAAAGTAAACAAAAGTTCTGCACATATTTGAACATATTTACACAAAATAGATAAATGGAAAGTGCCCTTATTGTAACAATAAGTGCTTTTCTGACTTAGTGATACAGATTGATAAAGTTATGTATGTACTTATTTATTGAATGAAGTGTTAAAGTATAAAAACGATTGTAAATTTTGTAAAAAGTTAGTTGACCACGGTGGCCGTGCACACCATTGTATTGACATGTGCAACACAATCAGGAACCGATTAAAATAGTTCAGCTTTTTTTATAAATTCAACTAAGTAAATATCGGTCTAAAAGTGTATGTGGCAGGCAAAGATAATAAAACCATTTGATCTCGCATGAAGAAAAAATATCTTTAAAACAATGAAGATGGCTTTCATGGCCCATGATTGATCAGCCAGAGCTGATCAATCATGGGCGTTCCAATTAGCGAGTTTATGCAATTTCGCGCGCAAAATTTTCGTGAGGGGGAATAGGTACCAGCTTTCAACCGGTTACATTGGTCTGTGTGTGCAGTTAATGTTTATGGTGGACGTTAAATTACTTATTGTATTATTTAGCTGTTATGTCATGCGCATTCAGTACCTGCACTAATGCCTCTTGCACACAGTACAAGTAACCTGCGTAATTGAGAAGGATAGACATATCCTAATATACGTGTATCCTACACTCGCACTGGGCTTTTTTTTAAAGGCTTCTACAAACAGACCGCGTGTCTGGCGCACATCAGGGTGTGAGCGACGTGTGTAAGTAGTGGTGCACTTTGATAGTAGGCCTACGCAGTAGGTTGTCATAAAAAAAAAATGAACTCATCCAGTGGCGGTCGGTACTAGCTACATTTTTCGGTGGTAAGAGATCTCAAGTCCCTAGTATTACAGAAAGCGTAGGCCCGCGTTCAAGCTGTGCTGCAATCTTACACGTCTGGTTTTAGGAGCCTTAAGTTGCGCAGGTTACTCGCACCGTGTGCAACAGGCCTAAGTAACTTGTATGAGAAATTGTTTCTCATTACTTTATCGTGTGTCAGTCTGTTATTATTTATAACTTGAATGAACGTGGTTGAATGTTAACCTCAAGGAGACCTAATTTATGTACGAGTGCTTGGTTACCAATTCGCTATTTTTGTTTACGTTTATTGAAAAACAGACTTAATAATAATTTATTATTGCTTCTTTCCGGGTCTTTCGTAATTTTTATGACTTTAAATCATTAAATTAGTTGTGTAAGTAGTCAATTGTGTTAAAAGTATTTTTGCTGTAGTGACTTCTGTAACTGTGATTTTAGAAGTGTATTTTTATGTATTAAACCTATTAAGCATTATGGTTACACAATAATTATCGGAATGTAAATAAAATTACTGCTTCCAACATTTTTGTTTATTTCTCAATTTCGTTTCACGCTCCCTCAAAAAGGTAGTAAAAACCCCTAGAAATAGTCACACCAAAGTCTTCACTATTATATAAAATTAGACAGATGGTGTCAATTCTGTTGTGCCATTCTTTAAAATTAAACTTTTAGTGCCCTAAATGTATCTGCATGTGCACGTCTTTATTTTAATGCGAAAAAAACGATGGGCAACAATTTTTAACCGACTTCCAAAAAAGGAGGAGGTTCTCAAGTCGGCTGTTTTTTTAAATGTTTATTACCTCAAAACTCCGTCATTTATAAACCGATTTAGAAAATACTTTTTTATTTTAAAGGATATACTTTCAGATTGGTCCTATTTTTATCAAAACCCAGTTCTGATAATGGGATCCATGAGGAATTGAGGGAACTCCTCAAATATTATATATAGGCATACATAAAGCGATTTTGGTATTTTCATCAACAAGTTAAGCTTTTTTAAACACTGTTTTAGACTTTCGTGGTGGTTTACAATATTAATATTAGTAGTCACGGGATATTTACCACGGTTATTATTCTTGTTGAGTTCCCGATATTTCGGCAAATATCCCGTGAGTACTAATAGTAATGTTTAAGTATTTTTATTCAGAAAGTATAATTTGGTGAAGAACACAGACGGCCACAGGAACACCACAATATTGAGTATTCAACATTTCGTTAGTGCATTTTTTTCAGAGTATGTTGTCGGTTTTTTGTTAAAATTATATTCTTTCATATTTGGTTTAGAACACTGAGCAAGTAATCATTGTGTTAGTTTAGAGAATAGTACGACAGAATCTACGGCAATGATTAAACTAAAAAATTTGCTGTGTTTAAACACTAATAAAAAATATTTTTAGTTTGTAGTCTACCTTCAAATCGACATCTCTGATTAAATGCCTATTTGGAATAAACAAAGCAAATTTAAAATTAAGCGATAACATAGTAATAGGTACATTTTAACGTATGGTATTTTTTTTGGTATTGTATTATTACTTATATAAAACTAATTTGTATGATGCTCTTTAGTATATATTTGAGAATTCTATTGTATTTATACTAAGAGTTTTTGGGTACTGGATAATCTCACACGACACGTGACTCGGACAGTTGGTGTTAATCACCCAAGCGCTCTAAATTAATTTGACCTTCGCACCGCGGTGTGAATCGCCTACGTTTTGAAATAATGGGGTCATTCGAACCGCGGAGTAAATCGCTAATTATTTATTTTTCAATAGGCAAGACGCGCATCCGCCAAAAAAAAAAACATTTCTTGGGTACTGGATAATCTCACACGACAAGTGACTCGGACTGTTGATGATATTTAACAACTAAAATACAGGACTGGGGTTTTGCAGTACAGTTGTAACCTAAACATCTTATGAGTGTTATTAGTTATTGCCATAAGAAAGTAAGCTCATAGCACAGGCAATTCTTATTGCTTCGTTCCTAGCAAGTACAATAGCCGTCAAATATCATGAAAAATGACGTCATCTACGCAATAGTATCTTTAGCGGAGCGAAATCAAGGTTGCGCGTCGGCAAGTTTCGACGTACGTGTACGTATAGTACATGCGCCACTTTTTACCGCTTTTTGCTCAAGATGTTTGCCGGCCATTATACAAAATTCATTTATAACCAATACAATGCAGGGTGTTCGGAAACGACGGAAACATTTTAGGATATCATTGGTTATCCCATAATAACTTTTATTATGGGACCAAACCTAAGCCCGCGAAAAAATTATCCGCTGCTGCATTTAGAAACATGTCATAAACCATCAACGAAATTATGAAACAGCTGCTTTTTTTTCTTGCCTTCAGGGTCTGTTTCATAGTAAAAGCTGGGAATTATGATAAGTACCTACAATGCTGTCATATAATTTTCCGTCATCTGACCGAACCCCAGTCTACGCGTCTGTAAACATCTTAATAATAAACACACTATTCACCAACCTTTTTATTATTATAAAAGATAAAGTATGTATGGAGAAAAATAACTTTTTATTTTGTATGTTGTCTTTTAGATGCTGGGGCCACATGTCACGATAAAAATTATATTCCACTTGAACTTGTCCAAATTAACATTCAATCAAATTTAATTCTAGTGTCAAACCCTTGATTTACGCCCGAATACATCGCGAACAATAGTTCCGAGAATACATTTCCTTTCTTACAATTTTACATTAAATGAGATCTAAGAACATTCGAAAATATGGATTTCCTAATACTTGTGTTCAGTACAGTAAAAAAATGCAATTCGAGAAATAACATAACAGAATGAGCGGTAACTGCTTTTCCTAAATGCTTAGTATTAAAAATACTTCTAATTACGAATCCTAAACTTCCTCATTTGTCACTTCTAAAAGCGGCCTGTCCTTTGACTCGGCTTCACTAATACTGATATTAGTTACTGGATTCTTAAAATACATCGCTACAGCAATGCTTACTAGACATATAGATAATATAGTATACCACGTAATTAATATACCGAATATCAAGTAACACACTTCCGCTGTGATAATGAGTTCTAGAGCGCTAGCGTACGTTTTTAAAATTGAATTTAAATTTTTCAAGAAGAAACTTGTGACAATTCCTACGACGGCACTATTCACTATAATGAGAATCACAAATATATCACCTAAAGGACTAAAGTCGTTAAATATATTACCTAGCTCGCCTTTAAATAGTAGTATCACTAAATTACATAAAACTGAGTCCAAATACATAAAAACATTTTGTAAAAATATATCTACGCTAGCACCTTGCGTTTTGAGAAGGTATTCGTTGTATGTCCCGGCCATACAAGAACAAAAATTTTGAAAGTTAATTGATAGAAAATAAATGTTAAATACGTTAGACCAGATATCCGCGTCGCCGGCTTGAGTGATGCCCGCGTCGAAATTTTTCAGCATGCATCCGAATGTGAGTATTCCTAGTGATACCCACTGCATAAACGTCAACTGTCTCTTGAATAAGAACTGGAAAATTAAAAGGAATCGCATAAATCATCCATAATAACAGTCTCATACAGATAAGCTGGAGCCACAGCTGTAGCAGACATAACTGAGTGCTGGAAAAGTTACGAGTAAATTAATGAATTCGATTTTTTATTTGTACCAGTACAATCAGAGGACGGGCAGCAGCGTCATCTTAGTAAACGGTGAGCGTTCTGCGATCCCCAAGCCGCCTACCAAGCGTGAGGAATATAGCGAACCCCCTCTTTTCTGAGGGGTGGCCTTTGTTCAGCAGCGGACATCTTCTGGCTGATGATAATACCTACTGATACTTTCATCAAGTGGCCAAATCATACATCATAGATATTTTGTTGAAAATCTTAACAGAAATTTAGTCATAGTACTGGGTTGCACGGAATGTGGTACTAAGCCGAAAGGAGCTCATTAAACTCGTCGTAAGAACTTTGCCTATTAGACTTGACCTTTGAGAAAATAAAATCAGCCGTTCCTTGGCCACAGATCTACGGCCAAATTATGTACTTCGCTTTTCTCTCCTCGCTCCTTTTACGTTTTTGGCCTTGCCATCGCTCTATCTCGCCGGTCCAAAGACTCGCGTCAGAAAACAACAGACAAAATCAAGAACGTAGAAAGTACTACGTCTCTGCATTGTCCCTCGTCACTCGTGCAGTATGTGGCCGCGGCAATAGAAATATATCATTCACACTCAACGAAATGTTTGACAAATGAACGGCTGATTTCCGGTTTTGCTCCCATAGTAAAGGTTTTTCATAATGAATACAGTGAACTAATATAATAACTCCTTTTGGCTTAGTACCACCGATTCTTAAAACCCTGTACACCCAGACATAAATAACATTACGTAGTTACACTTATTACTCCAAGTTTTATTGTTAGGCAATCAGCCACCATTCGAATCTAGATATACGAACTACCAAATTCATAGCTTTGGTAGTTAATTTTTGTTTGCGGTTAATATTTGCTATTTTGACTGAAACGCCAAAAATTAGCAATCCTTTCTTCGTGCTCACCTATGTTATAGAAGGAACTCTTGTGCACAATTTCATGTCTCTAGAATCTAGATCCTTGTAGCCTTTAGATTGTGCATTGTCTATCAGTCAGTTGGTAGTTTTATTAAATTAGATTGAATATCATTAATACCTGAAACAGTAACGCAGTAAGCACCACTCGGAATTGCAGCAATATGTAGTAGGACGTCGGATCATAGTGCGATAAGTTGATAAACGCCAAATTGTTGTAGAAGCAGTACAATAGCGACGGTATGAAGTACAAATACAACAGCTTCTGGTTTATGACGACAGCCTTGAAGATGTTCGGCTTGTTCCTGTAAACATAACGTTACAAGGAATAAATATTTGGAATATTGATACCATGTACATACTTATGTAGCTATATAGCTAATATAATAATGTATCTAGATTGCACATGCCACATGGCTTGAGTGATACGGTGACCAACCGTGTACCTCCGTCTGGATAAATGCCTGGCTTTTTGACTTTTCGTCTTCTTGGAGACTCGACTCGTGATTTTTGTCTTTTTAGGGTTCCGTAGTAATACAAGGAACCCTTATAAGTTCGTCATGTCCGTCTCTCTGTCTGAATCCTTTACAGCCGTACAACTTCCAAAGTTTTAAACATTTATGCATGAAACTTTTCACAACTAGTCTAAATAAAGACAGCCAGTTTCAAAAAATAAAATAAATATTGTTTTTGTATCATAAGGGTAGCTTCCATACATGTAAAGAGAGAATGAAAAAAAAAAAACGCCGTACCCCATCATGTGGGGTATCGTTGAACAGTTCTTTTTAAGGTGACAATTTTGAAAGAATAAAAAATCATAATTTTATATTAATGGTAATAATTAAGGGTGGCCGACATGTGAAGTGGGGATAAAAAAAATTTTTTGCATGTCCTCCACATGTGGGGTGTCATTGACTAGGTCTTTTAAAATGAAGTTAGGTTTCATGCACTTTTTTTTTAATGTACCGTTTGCGAAATATGGGCCGACAAAGTTGCTTGCAATGTGTCCCCCTTGTTATCTTTCATGTTGATAGACCTTAGTAAAAACTTTCTTATAAAATTATTTCGGGCAACATCTGATAATAATGACTTTTTGAGATTAGCGGAAAAAACTGATAAATACTTCAAACGTCCTACGCGCCTACGGAACCCTACTAAGCGTGGCCCGACGTGCTCGTAGCAAGTTATTTATTTACCTTTTTAGGTCATCTGTTCCGATTGCCTGACTGATCAACGGATAATTTACGAAGTGTGGAGAGGCGCCTTTTTCAATAGACACTCATTTTCTCATCACAAAAATAGAACAAAGTATACAAATAAGAAAAATAATCTAAACAAGCAAAAAAAAAAACAGAAATTTCATATAAAATACCCAAAAAATATCTCATAATTTGTCTTATTTTTGCCACACCTTAGCATGTTTTCACAATCTTTACTATTTGGGTATTTCTAGTGTTCGCTTCGTTCGTGCCTTATCTTACGTACTTCATCCTTTTGTATACATTTCAATTCATTGACACAAATAGCTTTAAGGTAGCTAACAGATCTGACAACCACGGCCCGCAAACCAACGAGAGAAAAAAAAAGGAAAACATATTTATCTCTAGCTTGATCGTTTCGTTGAGTTGGTTGTCACCGATCGCCGTCTAGGTGATCGGGGCCCAAGTTGTGACTTGTGTTAAGGAAAATTTCTTTCGTATTTTTTTTAAAACTCGGTGGCGTTCCGTTTTCCCCTTGACCGTCTAACCTTCACACTGCTCTGTCACACTGGTGTGACGGTTAGGAAGAAAATTTCCTAACTTTCACACTAGTATTAAGGATAGGAATTCGCTTCCCTAACCTTAACATCGTTGCGTAATCTTTTCTCACGTTCACACTCATGACTGACCCCGACCGACTAACCTTCACACTGCTCTCACTGGTGTGATGGTTAAGAACTAAGCTTCATACAGTGCCTACCTACTTTTATGTTTCTACAGTATAAAGTACCAGGAGACCAGAAACACTGAGAAGGTGAAGGTTATAAAATGTGAAAAACGATATAGGTCTGGTCCCTTTTTATCACAAAATGCCTACGCTTTACCTCTTCATTATTTCTGATCTCCTGATACTTTGTACTAATTAGTTGATACTTTGTAGGGGCTAGGTAGAACAGCAACAACATTTTTAAAAATTAAGAAATGTAAAGAAGAACGAAAGAGAGAGAGAAAAAAAAAGAGAAGAGAACTTTTCCATCATTTCTATAAATTATTATAATTATATTATATAAATATACGTATCAATTTCAATTCAATAGCAAAAATGGTTTATAATTATTGTTGGCATGACATGACGACATTCCATTTATTTTCTATATTATACATCGTTTATCCTCAAACAGCCAATGATATCATAATATAGAAATAGGTTCAAATCGCAATGATGTTAAGGTAGGGAAAGAGAATTCCTATTCTACACACTAGCATGAACGTTAGGAAATAATTTTCCTATCCTTCACACTGCTATAAAAACAGTATTAAAGTTAGGAAGTTTTCTTCCTAACCGTCACACCAGTGATACTGAGCAGTGTGAAGGTTAGTCGGTCACAATTTTCCCGTTACACTATGACATAAGAATTTCGATTTAGTTATTAAAATGTCAAATTCCCAGTTGGTTACCCTAGTTGAGTGCGAAGTGGATGGGGATTCGAACTTCATTTTATAGACAATTGTGCCATTGTGTCCGGAAACAATGTGATAAGATAATGTGGCAACACCATTGTGGCAGCTAGGAATTGAGATATCTATGCAAGTAGAATTTGCAACTGACTATAATTTTAACTAAAGTATTTCTGGTGCGGCTAGGATGCTCTATCAGTCGGCCTGTAGGCTCTTTAAAACTAGAGTCTCTCTTTAAATTTATTTTGTATTTGTGTGTTAACTATGGGACTGACATAGTCAAATGTGACTCAATGTCCCTAAATAAAAGAAGATTTAAAAAAAAAAAAAAACTAAAGTATTTTTATTACAAAACTTGTAACTTTTTTAAACTAAAATGAAGAATGCTCAATGTTATTTAATAACTATTCCCACTATTTTAATGGGTTTATTGACCATTTATTTTGTAGTAGGTAGGTACATAAATAGATAACGAGTTTATTTAAGGCGATTTCCATCCAATTTGCTAAACGTAGTTTATGGATTTAACCAAGCACATTGAATCCTTCATTTAAAATTCAATACTATAAAAAAAAGACAAACTCGAAAAACAAGCCACGTTTTTTAGATTTAAATGTCATGTTCTACGAACTGAGGTTTAGTCACCTTGAGTTATTTATTATAGGAAATAAATCTATTTTACGCCCGTTAGCTCGCTATTTGTGAAAGAGACAGTTGCAGAATCTATAAAACCTTTACAGTACCTATTAGCAATATGTTGTGAACTCTTTGAATGCCAACAACTAGTATACGCGATACAATTGTAGTTTTTTATTTTATTTATAGAAAATCTTTAAAAGGATTTACATATACAGTAGAAACTCGATTATCCGGCTCTCAGTTATACTGATTCGCGATTATCCGGACTACCGACCGCATACCTACAAGTCGAATTTATGCAAGCATGAACAGCGGGTTTTGAAACGTTCGTGATTCTGATTGCGAGAGCATGCCATCCCGCTCGTACCAAGTTAGTCGCACTATGCGCGGTCCCGCTCGCACACTATCACTATCGCTTTCGGAGTTACGGGATAAGCCCGCGGGTCGGAACTGGCATCCCGCGCCCCGCGGTATCGCTGCCCGCGTTTCGTTATTGTTTTAGTTAGATACCATATATCGAAAAATGATGAAGAAACCGAAAAATGAAGTTTTAGCAGCTGGGCAACCGATATCTTTGGGCTTATCCCGTAACTCTGAAAGCGATAGCGAGAGTTGCGCGAGCGGGACCGCACATAGTGTGACTAAGTTGGTACGAGCGAGATGGCATACTCTCGCAATCAGAATCACGAACGTTTCAAAGTTAGAGGATAATCCCGCAGGTCCTTTGCTCTGTGAATAAGCATTACTACATGCACACAATCCGCTTTGCTTCATACATTCGATTATTCGGATTTTCGATTATCCGAATGCCTAACGACAACAATTAGTCCGGTTAATCGAGTTTCTACTGTATGATAAATATGTTTAAGTATTTTTTTTTATCGTCATTTAGAAGTCACTTAATTTAAATTCATAAACTTAAGGCTTGATTCTTGATAGGTATATGATTAACCCCCCCGAATACTGAAACGTTTGTTAACTTTGACGACAGATTAAGTCTATTGCTGCCTTTGTCAATTGCTTAGTGCCAGACAAAGGCAGTATTAGAATTAAGTTAATGAACGTTTCAGTATACGGGGGTAAAAATACGAAAGATGGCTTGGCTTAGAGATAGCACTTTCGATGTGTATGTAACACTTGGACTTAAAAGGGTTCTAGATACTATCACGCATTTACAAAAAATAAAAAACTATGCTAGTGAATTCCTATTATAACACTAAATATATTTTCACTTTTCTATAATAATACAAATTAAGCAGTTTGGCTCCGTCGCAGGTTTTTCCTTGTAGATATGAATGATAAGGCCGCCAATTGTTACACTAGTTTTAAGTAGATTTTAATTTTTTATATTATATATATATTTTCTGGTGTGTATAATAATGTTATCTATCTATCTATCTACCTTCAGAATATTTGACCGAGCGAAGCGAAGGTCTGAGAGTTTACTGGGACAAACCGGCATTTGGTTGTATGTTAGTGTGTATATTTGTCCGATGATAACTTGCGGACCGTTGATCCGATCATCATGAAATTTTGTAGGCAAGTAGTTAATTTCAATACAATTTTTAGGTTCGAATATGAGCTGAATCGGTCCAGGGGTTGTGAAGATATAGGGATCGCGAGGTCTCAATTCGGCGCGAACTACTAGTTGTAACAAGTTAAATAAATTAATATTTACATTGAACGGCAATGCGATATACCACTGGGATGCCGACTTGATCTTGGCACTTTCATGGACGGTGCAACAGCCCAAAACCGCAAAACACGGAGGAAAGTGAAGAAAGTATTTGCCCTGCAGTTGGGACATTTCAAACAATTATTATATTTTTACTGTCTCATTTTATCATTGTGGTTAAACTGTATGATAAAAATTTACCCATCTCAATAATTTACCGAACAAACTAGTCCCTATGATTTGTTTGTGCTTGCTGCAAAATATTATATACAGGTGTTAGTATTACAATTTTGTATTTTAGAATAATGATTTCAAATTGTAATACTTTTCTTTTCTAAAATATTCAGTTTACATTTCATTCAATTTTATTAAATACACTTTGTATAATACACTTTATAAATGGTTGCCTGGAAGAGATCGCTTTTAGCGATAAGGCCGCCACTTGTGGCACTAGTTTAAGTATAAGATAGTTCTGTACATGTGTTCTTTTTATTTTTGGTGTAGACAATAAAGAGTTTCTATCTATCTTTGTAAGGTTAAAGACAAACAATTGATCCCTTATTCCTATTGTACTATTGTATTGTACAATTGTTTATTATAGACACAGTTTGAATGAAAGGTAGAAATTGTAAAACATAGCCATTATACATCAGAAAAAAACAGGGTTCGAAGTGATAATTATCATGATATATATATAATTTTATCTTTGATAAAGATAATCTAAAATATTCAACTTGTTTTCTTTATTATATTTTTCTTAAAAGATAATCTTAATTATCAAATGTGTAAAATTTATTGAACTAACTTTCTTTTGATGTAAATATTGTTGGATAATACTAGTTACATAATGATTGGTAAGTATACAGGATGGATTTTTGAGACGGGACAGTAAGGGTAGGTACCTCGGCCGTTATAGCTAATAATGCTAATGTTCCTATGAGACCATCCATAACTTTTTGAGGTATTATGAACTGCATTCACAAATTTTACAATAAATATACAGTCGGCAAAAAAATAAAATACCGATTATATTTCATGTAGAGATCAAAAGACTCTATGGGACCACTTAAGGTATGAGTACTAGAAAAGACAGAAATCGCACACAAGGCGAGATGCGACGAGGTCGCGCGCTTGACACGCTTATAGCATTCCTTGATAAAGGTCACCGAATCTGATCGAAACTATAGTTGGAATAACCTACTCAATTTAACGTGAGTATTCTCATTTTATTAAAACAAAATATCTGTTAATTATCACAAGGCATAAAAATTTAAGCACTGTTTTAGTTATTTTGTTTTACTGTTCAACAATCGTAAAAATCGTGGTAAATATCCCATGAGTACTAAACCATATTTATCTCGATAATTTCGAACCCTGGAAAATACCTAAGTAGCAAGGGAACCCTGGAAAAAAAACATTCAGAACATTCTGTGATCTCCAAGCAAGCCAAGCATGGTGATTTTTTCTAACACCCCTCAATCGGGGGATGCTTAGTCCTGTAGTGGGCGTCTATAAGCTAATTAGGAGAGAAACATGGGTTCAGGATATACAAATTTTCTTAAGCTCTTTAGAATGTTATTTCAAACTCGAAGTAGACTATGTCCCATTCCGACCCTTGAACTTCTTATTCTTATTCGAGAGGGGGGGCGATAAGTCCTGCACTGACGTCCCATATGGGGTTTATTGTGCATTTCCCTCTGCCAGCGTCTACCCGAGCCAACCCAGCTCGTTGAAATACAGGAGCGAGGCTGAACAGTGCCACAATACATGCTGTTTCGTTCTGCTGCATGCAAACACGACACATCAAGACTGTCTGTAGCTCCTATTTTGTACAAGTGACTATTCCAATTCCAATGACCGGTTATGAGGCCTACCAGTAGGTGAAGGTCCTGTTGTTGCAATTTCAATAGATTGTAAGTGATTTTTCTGTTGAGGGTTGGAAAGGCGGCCTTGGAGTGTTGACAGTTGGCCCTTACGCTTATCTATGCAAAATTTTTGGTTATTCCGTTCAACCACGATAACACAGCAAACATACGGACAAGGAGACAGTTACTTCCGCTTTTATAATATTAGTAAGGATATAGTCAAATGTTTACAACTGAACACCAAGAATAAATAAGAAACCAAACTAAACTTACTCTTGTCTGACTGTGTATAAAGTTGCAGAGGCAACTAATTTCAGCAATTCTGAGAGGAATACAACGAGCGTTGTGTTGTAGTCATATCCACCATTATCTTTCTTTGTTGCAGTCACAAAAACACCTGAAATGAAATAATGGCTGAAAGTAATACATGGCTCTACATTTAATGGTGGTCCATGTGGACTAATGATGAAATAAATAATAAACATATCTCTATTAAATTATTTATAAATTAATAAGTATATACATAGCTAATTTCTGTGAAACGCCTACTAATTAGGTATATAGATTTGTTGTTTTTTCCAGGTAGGAACATACCTAATGACCAACACTTACCTTGGAATACAAACAGTATAATATACAAGGCAAATACGATAAAAGCTTCTTTATTAGGAAATAGTTTGCCTATTTTCATTTTTATTGTGTGTTTATCCCACATACTCATTTTTATTGTGTGTCACGAAATTACTCATTTGATATCTAATTACTGAATAAATGTTCTCACAATCTTTGAGCTGTAGTAGATGTTAAGATTAGAATTCACAGATCGTTATAAATTGTTTTAATTCATCACCCACAGAATTCTGCTTGGGGGATCACCAAACGAAACACAAAAATGTTTTTTCAAATTTTCAGTTTTTTTTTTTTTTTTTTTTTTTTTTTTTGTCCTTTCCGGACTTTGGCGTCGCACGGCTTGTGCATTTGCCAGTGTCATGTTCTTTTTATTATTTTTTTGTTTTAAAACGGGGAAACGTATCGGAATGAAAAAATATATATAATCGTGGGAAATATGAGTGGTTATGGTCAGAGGAGAAGGATACATAGGATAGGAAAAAAAGATGAGGAATTACATGAAGGAAATATATATTTTATAATTTTATGTCATTAGCCTCAATAAATGAGGCTAAAACACTATAAATAGGGATAGAATTATTAAAAAGTAAGCAAGGTATATTGATAGGCAAGGGAACTTTTAGGTTGATTAAGTTTGTATATAATAGTGTGTGATCATAAATAGGGCAGTTAAGGAAGATGTGATTTGCATCACCTACATCTTCCCCGCATTCACAAATGTCATCGTCGATTATGCGAAACCGAGCAAGATGAGCCGGACTACACATGTGACCCAATCGCATCCGTATTATGACTGATGTAGCTCTTTTACTGAGTCTTGATTTGAAGAACCAAGGTTTATTTGGAATTTGGGGTTGGATATGATGATAATACTTGCCTTTTAATCGGGAACTGCTCGTCCATGCCTCGCTCCACGATTGTTTGAGGAGGAGTTTAGGAAGAGCAGTCAGGTCTTGAGTGTAATTTTTATAATAAAAGGTGTCTCCGCACTGTATTGCGTCATTTGCTAGTAAATCAGCTTTCTCGTTACCGACTATACCATTGTGGCTGGGAATCCAGGCAAACGAAACAGAATATCCCTTATTCACGCACTTGACAAGTGTTTCTCTGGTCATAATGATTATTGGAGAAAAAGCATTTCTTTTAAAGGGAAATTTGATTAACGCTTGTAACGCACTCATGGAATCGGAAAAAATTACTGTTTGTGGTAGTTTCAATAAGAGTATATATTCTAGAGCCTTAAATATACCGAAACATTCGGCTGTGAATATCGAAGTTTCAGGAGGAAACTTAATTTTTTCTACTATATTGTATTGTAGATGGAAAAGACCAACACCAACACAATCACCTATGGAGTGTTTCGAAGCATCGCAGTATATTTGATGCCAACCATGCCAATGGTCGTCAACAAAAGCATTAAAATTGGTGTTGGCATTTGGATCACCTTTCAAAATACCAATATTGAGATGGACATCCGGAGAAATTATAAGGGGTTTGAAATCAGTTTCAAAAAGTGGAAGTCTAAATGATCGGTGAGTTGGAGCAGTTATTGTTTTGTACGATCTGTAGCTAACAACTAGATGAGGTAATGATTTATGGGTCCAATAGTCAGACGAATCAACTTGATCTGAAAGATGTTGAATTTTAGAAATGAGTAAATGATCAGAGAATTGTAGGATGCGGTAAAAGAATCTATCTGCTAAAAATTGACGGCGAAGTTTGAGGGGTGGTTCAGCGCATTCAACCTGTAAGGCGTTTATTGGACTCGATTTCATGGCACCAGTTATAATTCTAAGGGCTTTTGCTTGGATAGCGTCAAGCTTGTCCATTCCAGCCACGCTACATGGCTCCAACAAAAAAGTTCCGTAATCCAGGACACTTCTAATCAGAGCATTGTAGACTAATTTTAATGAGAAAGGATGTGCACCCCACCAGACTCCTGACAGGCACCTAGTGATGTTCAAAGCACGTTCGCATTTATCTGCAACGTATTCACAATGCGGTTTCCCTGTTAGTTTGGAATCTAAAACTAAACCTAAAAATTTGACTTGAGATTTAACGGGAATAGGCTCTTCATTATATTGTAAAATCACAGGAGGAGGCATACGCTTTCTGGTGAATAATACCGCGCAGCTCTTGGACACAGATAATTCTAGTCCGTTTTTGTCCAACCAGATTTTAAGTAGATACAATGATTCTGATAATGAAGCGCAGGCATTATTAATGGACTTTTTTGAGCTATAAATTACAACATCATCGGCATATTGTAAAATTTTGGAAGTTGCAGCTAACGAACTTTCGAGGTCATAAGTATAGATATTATAAAGGATAGGGCTGAGCACAGATCCTTGAGGGAGACCTTTCCATAATATTCTGCTAGAACCGTCCAGCATTATCGAACGTCCAGACATGAATTTAATAATGAAGCGTATAAGATTATGGGGTACTTTTAACGAAAGTAATTTCTTCTTTAAGATCGATAAACATACATTATCATAAGCTGATTTGATATCTAAGAAAGCGGCTACAACCGATTCATCTTGTGAGAATGCAAGTCGAACATCGGAAATCAATACACCAGTACTGTCCGTGGTACTCTTACCTTTGCGGAATCCGAATTGTGAACTTGCGAGTAAATTATTCCTTTCGAAATACCATTCTAATCTGTTCTTTACAAGATGTTCAGCAATTTTTGCAATGACAGGTGATAGAGCTATAGGGCGGTACGAAGAAACTTCTGAAGGGTTTTTATTGGGCTTTAGAACTGGCAATACTATTTGTGACTTCCATGTCGTCGGAACGTCACCTGACAAAATAACAGAATTTATAACCTTCAAATAATAATGTAAACTATTGTCTCCGAGGTTTGCGAAAAAAGAATAGGGAATCCCATCTTCCCCAGGAGCCGAATCTCGGACGTAAGAAAGGACACCTTTAAGTTCAGTGAGAGTAAAAGGGGAATTAAGAAACGAATCATCTGAACTTGAAGAAATCTGAAAAGTGTCTGTGACTAATTCTTGTTCTGGAACGAAAGTAGGAGCTAAATGATTCAAATATTCATTGGACAGAGACGATGGTATAGTGTTAAACGTGTTGTGAGAAACTCCTAAGCGAAAACGTTTAATGTTGGTCCACATGACTGAAGATGGAGTCCTCGGTGAGAGAGAAGTACAGAACTTTCTCCAACTTGTGAATCGTTTTTCTTTCAAGACTTTTTTAGTTTCAGCTATTATGCCCATTAAACTGTTGAAATTATCATCTGACATGTTTGAATTATAATTAGCCTCTGCCTGTTTTCTTTTTCTAATAGCTAACGTACAATCATTGTCCCACCAAGGAGGAGAAGGCGGTTTACCGTTAGAACCATTTTTGATTGGAAAGGAAGCATCAGCAGCTTCTATCATTAAGTTAGTAAGTTCTTTAGAACACAGCTCTGTATTAGATGTATCATTGGGTAAACTTTGAATATTATTTTCTATATGGTTTTTATACTTGGGCCAATTGTCATCAATGAGTCTATATTTCATTCTGGGTTTAGGAGGTGAAGTTGTAATTTTTTTACCAGGGAAAGATATGATTATAGGATAATGATCACTGTAAAAAGAAGAAGAAAGTGTTTTCCATGAAAGAGAGGATGCTAGGGTAGGTGTTGTTATGGATAGATCAACAGCACTAAGGTGTTGACTGGGGCTTGTACGACGTGTTGGTGAACCTGTGTTAAGAACACAAAGATTGTGTTCATTAAGTATGTTTAAAAGATCTTCTCCGTTAGAGTCCGATTTAGAACTCCCAAATGATCTGTGATGTGAGTTAAAGTCTCCTAATAACATAACAGGTCTTGGAAGGAGTTGAAGAATATTACTAAGTTCCTGAAATATAGAAGAAGATGGCTTGGTAATATATGTAGAAACGAAGCATATACCAGTAATAAGAGCAGCAACTATAGTAAAATCATTATGTGTTGGAATGGTAACATTTTTAAAAACTATATTATTCTTAATGAGCAATGCTACTCCAGCATACCTGTCACTTCTATCCTCTCTAAGACAGGTGTAACCTCTTATTTTAAAAACAGAGCCAGGTCTGAACCAGGTCTCTGACAGGGCAATTATAGTTGGATCAAACTTATTAATTAGGTAAATAATTTCTTGTTTTTTATCATTCGCGCTACGGCAGTTCCACTGCACCACCACATGCGGGTCACTACCCGCATGCGGCGGCGCAGCGGAACCGCCGCAGCGATCGCGCTCCGGCGGTTCCACTGAGTGCAGTGGAACCGCCGGAGCGCAATTACTGTTGTTCATTATTTGATGGTGTACATCCATTATGGATGTAAATTATTTTTTGTAGAGTCTCAATTATAGGAGCAGCGTGGTCTGGTTTTATTATGGTGGACTGAGATAGGGTATTTATTAAGGTCATAATAATGTCTATTATGGCCTGTTCCTCAGTATTTGAGGAACTAGATTTATAGGCACATCCATTAGTGTGACTTGGCATTTTAAATTCTTTTAAGATTTCTTGGTGAGCTGAACGATCGTAGCCTTTAGATAACTGATGGGGAGAGTGGGGCTGACGTGTAATTGTTTTTTTGTATGTAACAGTTGAAGGTGATGGGGACTCATTTTTATTAGAAGGTGGTGCCGTTCTGTTGGATATTATTTCTGCAAAAGGTTTGCCCACAGCTGGGTGTAGTTTATTGGCTTCAGCATAGGAAATACATGACTCTGCCATAGAACGCTTGATACGCTTCTGCCTGTCTAGCTCTGGGCAAAATTTGCTTGTGGCAAAATGTGATCCAGAGCAAAGACAGCAGGTCGCCTTATCTTCTTCTACTTTACAGGTTTCGCCAGTGTGTGCGTCACCACATTTGTAGCAACGTGGCTTCGATCTGCATTGGAGTTTAGTGTGTCCAAACCTTACACATGAATAGCACTGTACTGTTGGGAAAGTGTATAATTCTACTGAGAGCGCGTTATAACACATGTAAATTCTCTTTGGTAGTACCTGGCCATCAAATGTTAAGACTACTGTTTGGGATGGTTTCCACGTAGGGGAGCCACCCACAGTAGTTTTGTAATTCAACCGTCTGATTTTCAAAATTTTACCACAGCCAATTGGAACATTAATGTTTTCCATTACCTCTTCAGGAGACCATTCAGCTGGCACACCCCGAACTAGACCCATGCGTGTTACATTGAATGTAGGGATGAAAGCTTTTAGATTATTCTTGCTGAGACTATCGTGACTTAAAAATTCATTAGCTTTGTCAAAGTGGGTAAAAGCAAGAGACATTCGATTTCGACCTATTCTTTTCAAACTGCCATTGACAATGTTCTTGAAACATTGTTTCTGCAGGAATTTTCCAAAGGCTATGGGGTGCAGGGTAGTACTATCATCAAGATTCGTTTGTTCTCGTTGAATGTGTATGAGATATGGGGCGACATCAGTCGATTCATACATAATTCTGCCTATATGTGTAGGATTAGGGCGGGGTGATTCTTCATTGGTCGCTGTTATAGTCATAGTTTTATCTGTTGTGGGTGTAATAACCGTAGTAGGTGTATTGTTTACGATCAGTTTGTGAATTTTTAAACTCTTTTCATTAATGGGTTCGATTGAGTTACATAAGCAGTCCGTCTCTTTGAATTCTGCAGTGGAATTGCGTCTACGTCTGCGTTTGTTGCAATGACGACATACCTTGTTTGTACGTGCGCGTTTTAGATTACGACCAGAGACAGATGCTACGGAGCCATCGGTCTCCATGCCAGATTCATTGGACACAGTGACAAAGGAAGCGGGGTGAGGAACAGGAGGAGTAGACCCCCCTGGATCAGGGGGCTCCTCCATCATAAATAAGGACGAAATTAACTTACCAGAGATATATGAACAAATAAATAAGAATCTACAAGATAAATAAAAGTTATTTAGAAATCACTTCTGACCACTTAAGACACCAAAAAAAGAATTTTAAATTTTCCCAGAAAAAAACGCGCCCACCAAGTTAAACGTTTCCCGCGCTTTTCAAATTTTCAGTTGTTATTCACTCGCAGGGTTGCGTTTAAAACGTAGTGAAGTGAATGTAGTGATAAGCTCGTATTTTGCGTTCAGAGGATAGAGGACTAGTTTTTCTCCGTATCATTCCGTAGCAGTAGCACAGAAGGGAGACAATAATGTACTACCCGATACTTGACGACCCGATAATCTACAGCCCGTATTGTACAGCATGATAATTGAAATAATTGTACTGGTAGATGGAATATCAGGCTATGTTAAGGCCTCGCTACATGGCCTGACCTGACACCATGTGAAAGGGACAGCTAGACTTGAATTTCACGGGAACAAAAGAAACAAACTATTAAGGTTATAGCTTCTCCCTTTCGCTCCCCCAGAAACTTATATATATAGAGATGGCTATCTCTATCACACGATATCAGGTCTGGCCATGTAGCAAGGCCTTCATACTGTCGTGAAATATCATGCCGTACATTATCACCATGGGCCTGTAATGCAAAGCCTGATATTCCATGTACTGGTACATCAATTATCAGGATGTACAATTTTGGGACGTAAGTACTGTATCAGTGATTATTGACACGGGCTGATAATGCACGCACTGATACAGTACATCCTGATGATTCCTGATAATAGACAACCCATCCCTCATTGGCTGAGATCCTCTGTGTCTATGATATCTATCGATTTCGTGCTTCGTTTGAACGCGACAGTAAAAATAAGACACAGATTAAGAATATAAGGATTACAGTTAGTAGGATAAGGTATTTTTTTTATGACAACTCGGAAATCTTTGCGGAGTCATACCAGGGACCCTATTCCTGTGCGCTCGAGATTGTCTCGGTCACTGTCTCTCTAATTTAGAATTTATTGGGAGTGAGAGTGACCGAGATAAAATGTCATTTCTCCGAATAGGCCCTGTTTAGGTTATTACTTAGGTTTTTTTTTATAAAAGCCCGGAAACCTCTTGTTATATCTTGTAACATGACAGTTATGTTTTTAATCTGTGCCTATTCAAAACAAAGCATGGAATCAAAAGATATCATAGACATATCGACCAATAGGAACAGAGACTTTCAGCCAATACGGGCTGGGTCGTCCTTTATTAGGCTCTACATATTCGGCCGTAAATTATCAGCACGTGCCAATAAAGCACGACCAGTGGGCTTATCCCGTAACTCTGAAAGCGATAGCGAGATTTGCTCGAGCGGGACCGCGCATAGCGTGACTAAGTTGGTACGGGCGAGATGGCATGCTCTCGCAATCAGAATCACGAATGTTTCAAAATTAGAGGATAAGCCCGCTGATCAATGTACATAGAGGCCTTCGCGATTGTTTTTCGAACTTTCGCTCTATGGGCGCGTCCGGACGTAATCCGGACCTATCCTCTGAACGCAAAAATGTTGCAAGTACAGAACGTATGTTCTGGAGTTTTGGCGGGAACGAAAAGAAATCATGTCGCGTCATTTTATTATTTTCCAAAACTTGTGTTATTTCGAGTGTTAATGTGTAAAAATTGTGAATTTTTACCCGTTAAGTGTTCGTAAACATGCATGAGCGTTGGTGAATGGTATAATGTCGTGAAACGTGAATTTCCATGTTGTTTCCAAAACTCCTTAGAAGGCTCTAGTAAAATTTTCACCACTTTACTGGGGCATGACTTGGACTTGACCGTGACTTGCTTTGCTTGCTTTTGACTGTGACTATGACTTGTTTGATAATATTTAACAAAACTTGAAAATATATACGTATACTTGACACTGGCAAATGCATAAGACGTGCGACGCCAAAATTCTCTCAGGAGGAAAGAGAAAAAAAAAAAAACGTATGTGTTCTTCACATGGATTTGTATGATGTTTCGTCCAAGGTTCTTCAAGTTCGTTTCGGTTGTCAAAAGTAGCTGGCGGTCAAAAAGGTAACCTTGTACTATCCGTACTTAGTAAATAATACTTGTATTTTTATTGTATAATTTTTACTTGTATTGTAAATTATTTATTCATTTACATACAAATAAATAATGCAAATTAAAATTATGCCATAGAAATGCACGTATTTATTTATAACCTATTGACCGCCACCGCCAAGACAAAAAAAAACTACTTAAAAAAAACAAAATCTGATTTTATCCAAGGTGATGTTATCACAGCAGTAGTTTTTCATACGTAGTATTTATATTCTCTTTGAACTACGACTGTGGTGGTATGGCGGTGGTCAAAAAGCTGTGAAAGGTAGTCAAATGGCCAAAAAATGGCAGTGTCTCCGCATACATTCATCTATGGTCTCCGCTGCCGGGTATAACTGCAATAAATTGACCGCAGGAAGCCGGGGCCGGAGATTGAAGGAAGGGGGTGACCAAAGAATCACTTCCCGTTGGGTGTCATGAAGTACCTATTTCCGAGGTCCCTTGACCAGTCATACTGTCTTCAGGTGCAACGTTTCACTCATCGCGCGACATTAAAATTTTCTTGCGTTTTTTGTCAATTACAGCTTAATTACTCATCGTGGCTTTATCGAAACCAATTTTGCGCCAATAAATAAGTTGTTTTAAGACATTACGGGTAAAATGATTACCTAGATAACATTGGTTTAGCTACAAATTTCAATAAGCTGATTTTCATCTTGGTTTTTGGTTTAGTGGGAAATGTACTACTTACTAGAAATATACTAGCTTTCAACTTGAATTTCTGGTTGGTGTAATTTCTTGAAACAATCTATTTATTATCGCAAAATTAGTTTTCATGAACCTACGATGAGTAATTAAGCTGTAATTGACATAAAACGCAAGAAAATTTGAATTTCGCGCGCCGAGCGAAACGTTGCACCTTCAGTGTCAAATCTGTTACAGGGACCCTATTCGGAGATATGTCATTTTATCTCGGTCACTCTCACTCCCATTAAATTCTAAATTAGAGAGACAGTGACCGAGATAAAATGTCATTTCTCCGAATAGGGGCCCAGAAAGGGTATCTGTTTTTTTTGTTTTAAAAGAATAGCTGGCAAACTATTGACTCGCATAATCCTGTCGAAATTGCAGAAACTGAAACTGAAGCCGTCAGCTTCAGGAAAAGTGAAATATCATCCTGAGCTTGTAGAGTTTGTCTACACTTCGGCACTTTAGCAGAGAGGGTCTCTACATGCTGCCTGATAAAATAGGATGTCGGCCTACACTTTTGTTTCTAACACAGTTCTATTCATCTGTGGTTTCTAATCATATCCTTCAATGAGGCATCAATTACGAAAATTGTATGAAGAAGTTGTATGAAAAAGTAAACCGCGACGAGCCAAATAAAAAAAAGCTTGTGAAAAATAAAAAAACACGCGAAATGAATTCCGCTTCGTTCGTAAATAATTGTTTACTCAATTTATGTCTTTACTTAAATAGTTTTAAAAAAAACTAGCGACTAGAGACTATGTTTGTTGCGGTCGAGAAGGTGGAACACGGGAAGAGGTAACCCCGTGTAGAGAATAAGCAAGGGCTGCCTCCCGCATTCCCGCGATATACTTATCCCGCGATATCTGTAAGTGGGTAGGGTACTGTACTGGTTAAAACATATTATTAAATACTAAGGTAGGTATATGGAGATCAGTATTTTTATTAATAAAAATTAATAGTTATTTACATTTGGGTTGTTTTTCTGCTTATATATTATTTATACAAACACTTATCTACTATTGATATGCATAATGTTTTGTTAAGAACGTAAGAAGCATGATAAATAAACAAGGTCTGGCATTATTGCTCTAGTTTACGTCACTATTCGCCATTTTGTCGTACATCGTCATCTTTGTCTTACGTGTTTTAAATACATATTTCGCTCGCTTTTGCACCCTGATAATGCACGTAAGCTAGTGTCACCCACGTCAATCTTAAACCACTGTAAGATATACCTGCATAAGTCAAATATGTATTGTTATCTAAGTAGGTACGCTATAGAAGATAAGTACATGACTAGTTTAGTTCACACTTACCACCTAGATACTCGTAGCTAGGCAACAGGTTGGAAACAAAGTTCACATTTAGCTAATAATATTATAACGAAAATGAAGTTCAGATATTAAGTATTACCTTCACAAGTCAAAGACCTATTCAGTGATAACTATGTGGGGAAAACGCATTTTTTTTATCTCCACCTTACATGTCCGCTACCCCATTAATATAATATTATGTTTTTTTTATTGTTTTAAAATTGTGAACTTTAAAAGACTTGTTCAATGACACCCCACATGATGGGGTACAGCGATTTTTTTCATCCCCCTTTACATGTATGGGAGCTACCCTTAAATACAAAAAAAAGTATTTATATTTTTTGAAACTTGAAGTCTATCGTTGTGCAAAATTTCATGCATGGACGCACAGAATTCTCCTTATAAATAAGGTCGTCTTTGCATGTACGTTTTTAACTTTGGAAGTTATAAGGCTGAAGGCTCTAAAGGATTCAGACAGACAGACAGGCATGTCGACCTTATAGGGGTTTTTTGTAGAATTACGGAACCCTAAAAACCCTACTGCAATATGTGGCGTATGACACTTCGGATACCTACCTAAAAAGAGGAATCTAACGTCACACTCGTTAAAATCGGTGAAGCTGCTAAAGCTTACAGAAGGTAGGTAATATTAGGAACATACATACTTATACATATACCTACTTACATACACCCCAATAATATCACCTTCATTTCTTGGGCACACTCGTGTAAGCCACGTCACAAATTGATTGGCGCCGACCGCTAGCAGAAATCCAGTGATACAGTATGGCTAGTTGTGTCAGATATCTGCAATTTGGGTAGATTAGGCTTCACTGGCAGATGCTGAACTATTTATATCAAGTAGAGGCATGATTTGGCAGATTTGGAAATATTCGACAGTTTTTCTCTGTTATCGTGGTGTTAATTATTACTACTATTTATTTTCTCGCTGTCAATGGTAAAAAGTACAGTATACAATTCATGAAAATTACTTTTGGTTCGGGGGGCTTCAGTCCCGCCCCCCTGTATTAGGCATTCTCTTAGGTAGAGTTGCTAGATTCTGGCAGATTTTTTAGCCAGCTTTGGGCAGATTATTTATTTTCAAGATAAAAATAGGTAGGTACCTACATACTGTCCGTATAGGTCCCACTGTTCCATAAGCAGCGGTAGGTAACTGTTTACCAAACACCATTATTATAAACTCTCCTGTCTAAGCTTAATTTAATTAACTAAATTTGATCCCTATTTATCGATTTAGTTCAGCAATATAGAATCATTATACCTAGTCTTGATTTCCTTATTGCGACGATAAGATGATGGCTGAATAATTCATATTTTTTTAATCTAGGCAAGAAGCACAATATTCTCCCTATTAATATAGGTAAGGAGGTAATAAGTAAGTCGTTCGGTAACTATTTATTCGGCCGCCCCTGAAAACACTGTATTTAAAACTGAACCTAACCTTTGAATGCTATTAAAAAAATCACCCAAAGTCTCATAGTCTGTTCAAGGCTATGTGACGTTTTTAACAAACAATGTCATAGTTTGTTTTTTTTTTACTCCCACGAAATTCATAGCTAAACTATTCGCAAAAAATAAAATAAAAAATTATTCAGGCCTTTACAACACACATTAGAAAAACTTGACACTGGCAAATGCACAAGAAGTGCGACGCCAAAGCCCTGAAAGGATAAAAAAAAAACAAATTAGCAGAATATTGCACACTGTTTTGGCATAAATACCATTTTCAACCTTCAAATTAATTTTCTCTCGCTCTCTCTAATGTAGATAGAGTGAAAGATTAACCTAACCTAAGCTAGAAAAAGATTTCACTAGGAGTAAGTGAAAGCCCCGTGTAAGTGAGGGCGGTAATTTAACGTTCTCTAATAATTTAAGTTTTAATCCAAACTAATAATTGTACTTAAGTATGTGATATGTTAATCAGATAAGCGCTTTATGCTTTATTCGATAATTTGGTTATTAGATAAATTATTCTTACATTAGGTAGGTACTTATATTCTAGTTAGATATCTAGCTATTGATATGTATTCAGTGTTTGGCTCATACAAGTCTAGGCACAATAATGGCAATTTAATGTTTTTCGGGATCGTTAAAAAATAAGACCAAAGCTGTAATAAATGGCTGAATCAATCACATAACTCTTTGCTTTTCCAAACAAATAACAAATTGCCAAGTTGAGTCGTCTGAAGCGGTAATTTAAATATGTTTTGGACGAGAATTCGACGAACGTCTAATCGGTAAGGCAAGGGATCTCTTGTCAGAAACGAAATTAAAACAAAATGAAACGGAAATAGGGCTTAAATCGCCTTATCGAGCATTTTGGACCCAGCATAAATATACTTGGTCGATGACTACGACAAGTGGCGCGCAACGCAGTACTGATATTCTCTGTGCGAGAATGATGTTGGAGTTTCTTTTCGTCATACAATTCACGTCAAAAACTAGCGGTAAGCCGGACTAACCCCAATTTTTTGACGTGGTCGTGCATTGGTATGGGAATATCTTGTTATATGTACAAATAAAGTCGAGTCTGTACGTCATAGGATATTAACGTAATTGGTACTTAGTCAGATTTTGATAAAATATGTAATATTTTGCGACCGTCGTGGTGCTGTGCCTCGCCTAACATAAGAATCGAATAAGTAAACATAACTTCAATCGAATTTTCTTTTTGTACGTATTGATAGCAAAATGTAAAAAATGGAACAGCGCACTTAAATGGAAATTTTTATACACATTACGATTACCATTTTTAATATATTCTCTATCGAATTCGTATTGTTTTTTTTTTTTACCCGACTACTAAAAACCTTACCTTACCATACCTACCTTTACAGATCACCGTCAATTACATACCATAAATACTTACTAAAAAAAAAACTTTCATTTAACAAAAGTCAGTTTAAGACAAGTAAGTAATATTATTATAAGAAAAAGAAAATACCCGGCTGCAAAATAACTGTAACATAGCCTATGCCCCTCCGGACGTAAAGAAGAATCCAACGACAACTCACTCGTCAAAATCGGACAAGCAGTTCAGGCTACAGCAGGTAATATAGGACACACACACGTATATTATACAGGATTATAAGTATGCTAAGCTGAAAGGAGCTTATAGTACCCATGATTGTGAACAACTTTTACTATGGGACCAACCCTGAAATCGAGAAAAAAAGATCAGCTGTTCCATACATATTGTCGAGTGTCATTAACATTTTTCTATGGAACAGCTGATAATTTTTTCTCGATTTCAGGGTTGGTCCCATAGTAAAAGTTGTTCATAATGATGAGTACTATGAGCCCTTTTCGGCTTAGCATTCCCTTTCCTTATAACCCTGTATACATACACTCCAAAAACATTCCCTCCTTCTTGGGCAGTCGGGTAAAACCTTTATAAATGTGTCACAGCTTCGGTACGTATTTGATTGGAAAAGCATCGAGTTCGAAACACTGCATGATTATAACTTTGCAAAAATGCTTAGGAGATCCAAAAATGAAGACAGCAGAGGCGTTCTATAACAAATATCACACGCGAAATAGTGTACCTATTTTAAATGAACATATGTTTTTATCACAGCCCGTTTTATAATATCGAAATGTTCTAACTATCAAGCGAAGTGGAGTAGGCAAATGAGGGGTAGTATCGAAGGAAGAACGGCGTCGGCTCTCGAGGTGTTGGGCTCGGGGAGAGTCAGGTTGGCTGATGGCTGGATGTAAGTTGAAGGGCCGATGGCTTCCACTGAAAAGGGCGAAATTTTATTGCTTAAGGTGCAACGTTTCGCTCAGCGCGCGAAATTCAAATTTTCTTGCGTCTTTTGTCAGTTACAGCGTAATTACTCATCGTAGGTTCATGAAAACTAATTTTGCGACAATAAATAAGTCGTATCAAGAAATTACACCAACCAAAAATTCAAGTTCAAAGCTAGTATAAGTATATTTCTCACTAAACCAAAAACCAAGATGAAAATCAGCTTATTGAGATTTGTAGCTAAACCAATGTTATCTAGGTGATCATTTTACTCGTAATTTCTTAACACAACTTATTTATTGGCGCAAAATTGGTTTCAATAAATCCACGAATTAATAAAAATTAATTACTCATCGTGGATTTATTGACAATTAATTGTAATTGACAAAAAACGCAACAAAATTTGAATTTCGCGCGATGAGCGAAACGTTGCACCTTAAAGTTGTTTGTTCTAATTCAGAATTTGCTTTCGATTTTCCTCTCGAAAAAATGTACATATAGGTATCTCCTATTATTTTAAAAGAATTTTTATTTTCTAAGTCGTTCGTTATTAGCCATGGTAGCTCAGTGGTAAGCACGCTCGCCTCACATTCGTGAGTTCAATGAGTTCTTTGGAACTTACGTACGGATATACCGCTGGTTTTTCGGCGAAGGAAAACATCGTAAGGAAAGCTGTATTTTTCCGGAGAAGAAATTCGATGGTTTATGTGAATCCGCCAACACGCACAGGGCCAGCGTGGTGGATATGGCCTAATCACCCTTCGAGGGTAGGCCAATATTTCAGCAGTGGGATTTTTAAAGGCTGATGCAGCAAGTAGTTCGAATATTGTCTTAGCCCTTACAGAGGTGAGTGAATCAAGAGGACATGTCTAGATAGTCTGTTCTTGTGATTCACGCTACATCATATATTTTAGATGAGTTTTGTACCAAAACCGTAAAACGTTGTCTGCTTGTGGTGCAGAATACTAAATCGCCCATAAATTCTTATAATTCAACGTGTTGAGCTTAGGTTTCTAATCCGTACCTACAGCCAAGGAATGGAATAAGTTACCGGTCTCCTTGTTTCCCGAGATATAGTTCCCCATCTAGGGCTTTTCAAGGTCAGTACATTATATTATATCAGCCAGAAGACGTACACTGCTGAACATAGGCCTCCATGACTACAGCTCTTAGTCATGTTGCTGTAGCTACTTTAATTTGATATTTCGTTATTTCGATAATTTGATAATTGATGATAGATAATTAATAATTTTGTACCAAGTATCGTTTATTTTTCAACAATTTTTACGTAGAGCTTAGCGTGAAATTTATTTACGCATGAAAAATATTCTTATTGACACAGTAAGGTTCTCACCTATAACAGTATCATTTCTGATATCAGCGAACTTGTCCTCGATGTTCCTGAACTCGGGAATGGTGCTGACGCAGGTGATCTCCAGCCGGCCGGTGGCCACTAGCTGCAGTTCAGAGATGGTGACGTACATGTCTCTCTTGCTGGGCTTCCGACTTTTGTGCCGGCTTGTAGTGGTGCGAATGACGTTGAACTCTTCGTGTTCGAACTGCTTCATTTCGGCTATCTGAAAAGTTAATGAAATTAGGTAATATTTTTTTGTGAAAGACGAACTAGTTAGCATACTCTAGCCGAGGCATTTCGAAACAAGCTAAGGGCGAATGCTTAGGTAGGTACTACGAATAGATGCTTTTTTATCTACTCCCTTTCTTGTCTCTCTCTCTTCGGTACAAATTTTGCAGACGATTTTAAACTAACTTTCAGAGGAGCTAGAGACTAGAAACTTTAAACATAGCTCAGAACTAGATGACGCTGCAATTTTGGTAGTTAGGTATAATATAATTTTTTTATATTATACCTATCTCCTCTGTAGCTCGTCTGCAGAGTGCAACTATCATTGTGAACATTTTCTTAGGTAGATACTATGTACGCGTAGTTGAATTAAGTATTTATAACTAAGTAGTAGGTAGATATATTATTATGTAGGTACGTTTCCTAATATTTTTGACATGATTAGTTATTATGATATTGGAATATTTACGAAAATAGGGTTATGGGCAAGCGTGACGCTTAGCATCAGGTGAGCGACTTGCTCAGCGTCAGTCAATACCATTAAAATATAAAACATTTTGCGGCCTACATAGCGATTCAAGAAGGTCGCGCCATGCTTGTTTGCAAAGCACGAAGCACGCATTTTTCGGTTTTGCTAAAGTTGTGTTATAAGCTGACCAAATTCGAACTACGCGCGCATCGTACCTGGATATAAGAATGGCGTGACCTTCTTTAATCAGCAGTGTACGCCGCAAACAGAGAACCTGAGGGAGTTATTGGGCTGCTCACTAATCAGAGCAGCAATAACTAGATAGAAACGGAATTCAAATAAGAACACCTATAATGCTATCTAGATCTCTGTTGTCAGGAGAATTAGGGTTGCACATGTGATAATCAGAAGTAGATCTTTCTATATTTTTGAACCTCGTTAAGTGAAAACTCATAAAGCATACCCTCGGGAGGAACGTGACACCTTTGTTCCTATGAAACAAAAGGTGCCATCAAAATTTGTAATCCGTGAACTGACTTCACAGGACAATGTACACCCACACAGTAAGCTTTTGCACGTGCGAACATAATAGTTAATTTGCATAAAAGTAATTTCCTTGAACCGAGATAGACGTATATAAGTACCTACCACCATCCAACAGCTACACAGTAAATAAAACAGGGTATTATCACATTAATTTATATCTTCGTCGTGATCTTTTCCGCGTTAAGAGTAGAGTACACCGCGGTCTTGTCCATACAAAAAGCGTAGATACACCCCTAAATGTTATCCGATGTCGGTGATTTTTTTATATGTGAAAAAACCGCGGAATCGCGTGTGTTTACACCGTGAAAAAATATGCTAGAATGTGTGATTTTATTTTAATTTCGCAACATCTGCGATGTTACAAGCACTCCAGGTGCAACGTCTCGCTCAACGCGCGAAATTCAAATTTTCTTCCGTGTTTTGTCTATTACCTACAGCTTAATTACTCATCGTAGGTTCATGAAACCTAATTTTGCGATAATAAATAGATCGTTTCAAGAAATTACATTAATCAAAAATTCAAGTTGAAAGCTAGTATAAGTACATTTTGGAGTTTTGGCGGGAACGTGAAGAAATCATGTCGCGTCATTTTATTATTATCCAAAACTTGTGTTATTTCGAGTGTTAATGTGTAAAAACGGTGAATTTTTACCCGTTAAGTGTTCGTGTACATGCACGAGTGTTGGTGAATTGTATAATGTTGTGAAACGTGAATTTTCGTGTTGTTTCCAAAACTCCATAGAAGGCTCTAGTAAAGTTTTCACCACTTTACTAGGGCATGACTTGGACTTAACCGTGCCTTGCTATGCTCGACTTTGACCGTGACTATGACTTGTTTGATAATATCTAATAACACTTGAGAATATTTATGTTTACTTGACACTGGCAAATGCATAAGACGTGCGACGCCAAAATCCTTCGAGGAAAAATAATAATAAGTACATTTTGCAATAATCCAAAAACCACAATGAAAATCAGCTTGTTGTGATTTGTAGTTAAACCAATATTATCTAGGTGATAATTTTACCCGTAATTTCTTAAAACAACTTTTTTATTGGCGCAAAAATGGTTTCAATAAATCCACAATGAGTAATTAAGCTGTAATTGACAAAAAACGCAAGATAATTTGAATTTCGCGCGCCGAGCTAAACGTTGCACCTTCAAGTGACAATTTTTTTGCGTCGAAAATACGACCAACAAAAGTAATTGTTATTAGAATACCGTAAACATTTTTTTTTAAACAAAACAGAGCGACATTGATTATAGTTTATCCAAGCCATTCAAACCAAAAACAAAAGATTTAGTTAAGATAAAGGGGGTGATAACAGACTACCCCGAAGCGCTAATTTCATCAGAAAGTTAGGATAATTCGATAACTCTCTCTGTCGCACGCACGAGAAACAGAGCGACAGCCATACAATTTCAAATATCGAATGCTCCAAAACCTTGCGGCAAGACTCTCCCCTTAATAGCCGAGAATTAATTATACTTCAGGGGGATGGTATTGCACTGTTAATTAAAAAGTTAAATGTTAAGAGATCGACGGCGCTGTTTCAGCACAAGAAGGACGCGAATGCTAGCCGACGGCTTTTGATATAAATACTTACTTACACTTGTTTTGCTATCTTACCTTTCCTTTTGTGTTTTGCCGATTCTACTAGCCATGTAAAAACAACCAAACGATTGTATCGTTAAGGAATAAAATAAGTTAAAAAATGATTCCTACAAAATTAACCAAATCGTTCTATCGTTAGGAAGAAAACTCCTCAGAAAAAATGTCAAAGTATCTATCAATGCCTTTACTGCTGGGATAACGGCCTACCCTCGAATAGTGTTTAAATAGGCCATATCCACTACGCTGGCCCAGTGCGGGTTCGCGGATTCACATACGCTATCGAATTTCTTCTTCGGGAATATGCAGGTTTCCTCACGAGGTTTTCGTGATAGCTCAGTGGGAACACGTTCGCCTCATATTCGTGGGGTCGCGGGTTTGAGCCCGGGCGGAACCGTACCAATGAGTTCTTTGGAACTTACGTACGCATATACCACTTGCTTTTCGGTATCGGAATCAAATTAAAAAGCCAAATACTTAGTTGTATTGTTCATAAAGAAAATTCGTTAGAGAGAGAGAAAGAGAGAGAGAGAGAGATAGAGAGAGAGATAGAAAGAGAGAGAGAGAGAGAGAGAGAGAGAGAGAGAGAAAGAGAGAGAGAATAAAAATGAGATAAGATTACTCATGGTAACCCAAAGTCCTAACAGCTAATATAGCCTAGATGTTCATAGTTCTGAGGCTAGTTAATATATGTCTATGTCCATTTACCTGATGATCCTTAAGGCTACACCCTGGAGGACGAGTGGCCACGTGAGAGGCGTGGGTCAGCGCGACCAGTGGAGGTGGCGTGCTCATGCCAGCATGCTCGAACGCTCTCAATCCTCGCCTTCCATTCCTCTCACTCATCGGCACTCGGAACTTAAGAGAGTGGGCGACGAGCTCGTCCATCTGAAACGACATTTTATTTTACGAGGACTCTTAAAGCGCTTGACTGTAAATTGTAAATGGAATGGCAGGCTTGAGTATCTCGAGTGTCGAGTGGCGACTTGGCTCGTCTGCTTCATATTTTACCTACAATCACTAAGGGGCTCAGTCTCTGATACCAATAACACTTGAAGTGTTATTTGATTTTCGTTTCGTTAGCGGAATTTGAAAAGAGTTTATAATATATAAATATATTATATTTATAATATAATATGTATTATTCAGAACATCGAAAACATATATTTCTTCTTTTCAGCTATATTTTTAAGCTTTCGAGCGAAAGACCTGAAATTGTATAGCCGACATAATAATAATACATACCTTCCTTCCATTAATAAACCACGTAATATGAGGGGCGGGAAGCGCGGGCGCAGTAGTGCAGTTGGCACGGAGAGTCTCGCCGAAGCTCAGGTAGCGCGTGGGGAAATCTATGCGAGGGTGATGCTTCTGAGGATCTGAGGATAAACAGATAAATACATCTCAATATGTTTACACCAATTCTATTAACTCGCTGACGAACTGTCTACGATAACGCGCATGGCAATGGCAATCAGAGGGTAGGTAAGTACCTAGTACAATATCTGCATAATCTACATTATCAGTTTAGTGACTAATATTGCTACTGAATGATTGATAATAATTATCAGCAACGCACATAAAGCTGATGTAAGAATAACAATGAAGTGAGGAAGGTATCTCTAGGATACTTAGGAAGGATGTGAAATAATCCCGTGGACTAGGTACTGGACTCTAGTACTTAGTACACCCGTGTGTGAAATCAAATGTATTAACATTGATATACACTACGTAAGTAATTTGGAAACCTACTGATGTCGATTTTGTTAAAATTTAGCTTTCCTTTGATCCCGTCATTTTATCTGATCAATTTCAGGCATGATTGGACATGATGTTAAATAAGATATCCAATATCACCTTTATAAGAAGCCAGTGTTCTGTAACAAGCACGTTATCTTATCGCGCCAACAAAATAGGCTTGCTCTACATTTTTCCAAAATACAAAGTAGTCAAGATAAAAGCTACAAATCACACTAATATTATAAATGCGAAAGTTGATGGGTGTGTACTAAATAATCTACGCTTAGGTATTTACAATAAGAACTAGCTGCGCCCCGCGGTTTCACCCGCTATTCTACAAAAACCAAATATTGTTCCGAGATAAAAAGTAGCCTGTGTGTTAGACCAGGGTATAAACTACCTCCATACCAAATTTTATTCAAATCCGTTCAGCCGTTACAGAGGTGAACGGGAACAAACACACTTACATACTTACCTACTTATACTTTCACATTTATAATATTAGTGTGATAATTCATTACCTACGCAGATAAAAAGCCCAAAAACATTAGAATTACGATCAAAAATTAACGATATAATAGGTAAGAAACCTGACGTAAGTATATGCGTAGGTTAGCTAAACATGGTGTGGGCTGAACTAAAACGTTTCAAAGTATAAGGTACTTCTTTACGCGAAATAGTTCGAAGGGATAACGGTATAAAAATAAGCTTATTCTTGGATAAGTTTGAACAGGGGAGATTAACGAAAAAGATAGGTAAGCGTTTGTGAGCTGAATTTATAATGTGGGCTCGTGAACGAGGTTAGCTTCAGCTTATGACTTTTTAGCAGAGATTTATTTATTTATAGCATTTTATAGTAAAAGTGCGGAGTGTGCTGTTATTAAAATTATTCTGTGAATTTCTTAATATAGGTCCGCTAAGTTACGAAAAGCATAATATTAAATCAGGGAGAGTCCTACCAATATTTGGCTATAAATAATTTATGCGTTCTTTGTCATCCATTAGCAGAGTTTCCTGGAGCAACCTTCGTCCCAATTTAACATTGACTTCCTGCCATCGTTTGTGCAAATCATGACTTGAATTTCATCGCAATGTGGGGGTTTGTATACGACATTGCGAGCAGATATGTATGCATCTCACTTAAAACATGAGTAATATGATATGAACTTGTTTTTGTAGAAGAATATTTGGAAATAAGCGCAAAAATTATTTGTTTGAAGGTAAGGTATGTAACTTTAGTCTAGAATAAGCCTACGTAATTTATGAATAGGAGACTTATAAGTAATCATCAATAATTTTTAATCAAAACTATAATAATGAGGTACAGCTAAAATACAATAATATTTTAATAATTTTAAAATAAAATTGTACATATTTTAACAATTTTAACAAAACATATTTTCAAATACACCACAGGGACTCATGGTAAAATGTATGTGGGTGGGTGTATAAAAATAAAATTACAAGTGCCTATGGATCCAGTCGATGAATTTGGGAACACTGGCGTATGCAGAAGGATGTCCCAACTCGCATCCGTCATAAGCGACAAAGGAACTCACGCCGAGAAGAATTTCCTGTCCACCGTTTGCGAATATGGTCAGAGGTCCACCGGAATCTCCTTGGCAGATACCCACTCCCCCGTAACCATTCGTGCACACGTTAGAATCCAAAATGACGTCACTACCGTAGACTCGGCGGCATTGCTCCAAAGGAATCACTTGTAAAACGACGTTCCTCACCATAGTGTTGGTAGTGGGATTGGTCAAGTCAGAGTACCTTCCATATCCACTCGCAAGGGCCCACGATCCACTATAATCGAAAGTCAAGAACGGTCCAGATGGTAACGTGATGGGGCGAATTTGATTGTTGAACGGAATCTGGACGGGCAAGTACAGCATAGCGATGTCATTGGCGAACGTTCGGTGATCATAGTTCTGGTGCAACGCGATGGAGGAAGCAAAGATCCTCAGTCCTCCGTGGAACAAGAACGGGGAGCCCAAAACTACTTCGATTCGCCACGCCTGGAATCTTCCATCGTTCCAGCAATGCGCCGCAGTGAGAACTCTCGTCGATGTTAGGATAGAGCCGCCACACGCCGATGGTGAAGTCAGCCCAAAGACGTTAATGAGTAGTCCAGCCAGGTACGGATGGGCATTGACGGAGGCGACATTGCCCCCTACTATCGGACTGTTGAAATGCACAGTCTCATACCGCTGGATGTCCTGTGCGAGCTTGGTACCTACTCTCCCGTGCCACCCAGTGTAAGTTTCTCTAGTCTCCTGCAAGCCCCATGTGGCCTGAACACACAGAAGACTCAAAAGAATAAGTACACACATTATAGATCTATGCTAGACGGCGGTCGCGTGGATGTTTATAAACAGAAGTTGGCTCTTATCTCACACATTTTTTCATTAAAATAGATAAAAATATAATCAGTTTTTTTTTATTGCCGCTACTAAAAAGATTAATATTCTCAGCTAATTAGTGATAATTTAGTAAAATATAAGTAGAGGTCTTAACGTAGTCTTTGGGTTTTACGTACGATGGATTAGGAAGTAAAATATTCAGTTTATTTGACAGGTGTGATAAGCTAAAATATTATTAAGCAAAGAATTAACGAATATCACTTTTCTATTTTGGAATGGAAGGCACTGGATCCCACGACATAGTGTGGACACATCCTAGTGTGGGGCACAGGGCTCGTCTATACAAAAATAATTATGCTTTTGATTAAAATGCATTTTTTGAGGTACTAAAAACAACGATACCTACGTCTGTAGTAAAAATATTCGACAAAACGCGTGTTAAATTCGCTCGTCGGTAAGTTTTTTTTTTTCATTAAAATATTTCAAAATTTTATTATTTTTTTGGAAACAACACAAAAATAAGTGTCACTGAAAAAAAAAAGAAGGTACACCTTCTTTTTTTTTTCAGTGACATGTTCTGCTGTGGACTAAATAACTATATTCAATAAACTCTTGACATTGCGCAGTTTCACAAATGTCTGAAGAATGATCAAGTGTTAGACAACAATTTCAGCCACTGTCGAGTCCTTATCATGCTAGTAGATACTTTACTGGAAATTCTTATGAATTTTGGAAACAACACAATTTACTCCTTTATAAATTTACCACAATCGTGAACTCCATCGAACAGATAATGAATAATAATCCACCATTATTACACATTGGTGTCGATTCTGTTGTAAAACTCTCTAAACTAAACTTATATGACAGCAAAATTATGGGACTGTTCATTTTGATATGGGTTAGAAAAAGATAGATAATTTTAGAGCAATTAAATTAGATATTTACCACGTTTCTTATTTTTGTTTAGTTCCCGATATTATCAACAAAAATTAGAATCGTGGTAAATATCCCGTGAGTACTAATAGTAATGCAATTAAATTTAGTTTAGTTTATCAAATTGGTACAATAGAATTGACGCCATTGTAACTCAGAAGAACACAAGTTTTGGAAAATTATACAAAAAGGCGACGTGATTTTTACACGTTGACGCCAAAACTCCCACCACAATTATTCCTGCCTATGAAGGAGAGTAATGTCTTTAGGGTGTGTGTTGTAAGAAGGTATGTATGTATGTTTACCTCCTTTAGCAAAAACAATGTGGCAATGGCTATGACTGGGTTTTGACGCAGTACTGATATTCTCTGTCCAATATTGATGTTGGGGTTTCTTTTGGTAATAGACGCTAACAACTAGCGGTTCTACCCACCCCAATTTTTTTTTCTTATCACACTTAATCTTAACAGATAAATATGTTTTATTTTCTAATCAAACCTACACTGCGTCGCAAAATAATTTTAACAAAAAAAAAAAAAACAACGAAATACTCTGGAAAATTGCACTATCGAATGTGCTTGGCGCCAATGGCGCCACCCGTGAAACACTTATCATTGTGGATTTGCGATGGCTATCTGTGGTCTTCTTCATCCACTTCACCAAATCATACTTTCTGAATGCAAATGCTTGAGTTGTTGATGAGAATATCAAAATCGATATAATTGTGTATTGCCTATAATACATATTTTTTTTTTTTTTTTTTTTTTAAATATTAAATCTCATTTGCATTCGACAAGCCACGCGGCAACTAATGGAGATTGAAGATTATCTTTCTGTTTTTACTCGATATAGTCACTAAAGATATATAAATGTAAGTATATATGATATATATATATATCCTAACTAATATTTTAAATTCGGATGTAGCTCGGATTTCACTCACTCAACCATTTTTCATTCACGGAAGGTTTATATTACTTATTATTGTAGGTATTACGCAATTGCAATCGAATGAGGGATAGTCAAAACTTTATATTTATTCAAGACATAGCCTGAACTTGCTCTATTTCAAAGCAAATTCAAAACCTAATCAACATAGCACTTCTGATTTGGCTGAATTCTATTCAGCTATCCTTAACTTTCAGCTAGGTCAAAATTCTGTTTCCGGTTGTCTAAATATCCTTATTTCGCTTGTCATATGGCTGAAAATTCAATGAAGCCTCTTTTGTTATACCACTAGCGCTGAGCGTCTGTAGTATTGCCAGGTTATCCGGTCTTCCCTCAAATAGTTATTAGAAATTTTCTCTAAAGTTATAACTAATTTAACTAATTTATTTAACTAATTTATAACTAATTTTAGTGAGTAGTTACTTAATTGTGTAATGTAGGTAATCACTGAAAAGTATGTCGCTAACTTGATTGAAAATTATGATTGTAAAACCATTGGCTTACGATTTGATTTCCTGACTAGTTGTAATCCGTGTCTCTTCTGGTGTTTTAAGGTAGCTTATGTTTAAAATGTTCATATGTCGCTCAAGCATTTTTTAGCTTTATATAAAGTAGTGTTTTTTTTTTTAGAAGGGATAGTAAATGTCTTTTAATAAGTGACAACGAGAAGATTCATGCCTTCTTGCACGTGATGAGCGTTAACTATTAATCGCGATATAATAAATACGTCGCGAGAGTAGCTTATTTAGTTAGTAGTTACAATTTGTCATGAGTCAGAGTGAAGCTTATCTGTTCTTTTACTAATAGCCCATAAACTACACATAAATAGTGCAATCTGAATCTTAGCTGTATAATTATTTCTACTTCTACAAATTTTATATTTTAGTTGTATTTGTTTTTTTTTTTCCAAAAAGAAAACGCATTCAGTTTAACTAGAATATAATATTATGGTGTTTGTAATAATATAGTTATTAATGTTTTATGTTATGTTATGATGAAGCCAAACAAAATCATACCATACACCTATTCCAAACTTTACCTCTTTGTATAGATATGATTTTCCGGGGATTTGACACAATTTGTAAGGATTCCGGGATAAACATCTGGCAGCCCCGTGCTACATATTTGCGATGCGTGTCACGCAGCGGCCGGTCCTCTCCGTGCATCCAAATAGATCGTTAATGATGATGTTTTGGGCGGTAAATGGATACTTTTATGAGCAAAGTAATGTATTTTATCAATTTAACCGTTTTTATATTTCATTATTTGTGGTTAGACGTTTGCACGTTATATTGTATTTATTTACAAATGGCTTTTTATGGTCGGCTGCTAGTTTTTTGTAAATGGCGTGAACGGTAGTGACTTGAGTTGAGAAGAGTTGGAGAGACACGAAGAAAATTCGATAAAGAGAGAGAGGGAGGTGAAATAGAATTGGGCTGTGCTTACTATAGCGTCCTAAATCGACTATTCGTAATGAATCAATGGTAGCGTCTTATTAGCAGGAGATAGCGGGTTCGATTCCCGGCCGAGCAGATTTTTGAAGGATGAATTGTGTATCTGTTATGGGTCTGGGTGTTAGTTGTATATCTGCTTCCTAGCATCCTCGACCTAATCATATAAGAAAGTTATGATAGTGAAGCGTAAAGCTGAAGTGAATGTATATAATATATATTCGCGTTACATCTCATCCTTGCTGTGGAATACCCTACCTAATCTAAGAGTACCTACTAATCATTTTATGTAGTGGTAGGGCTCTTTTGCAAAGTCCGCCCGGGCAAGTTCCACAACTTTGCCTGTTATTCAATCGCCAAGCAGCAGTGTTCAAACATTACTGTGTTCCAGGTTGAGAAGCTACGTTTCCAGCATAATTACTGGGCATAAAGAGTTTTAACATAACATTTTAACATTTTTTTCATTGAATAGCAGAGAAACTGGCGCCAAGACAAACCTCTGCGAGGTTTTATGGTGCTAATCCCCAATAAAAAATTTAACATAGATATGAAAAAAAAAAAAAAAATATATGAGTACGTATAATATCTCAGGGTGACGAGCGCAGTGCATTGCCGCGCGTGGTTTCGAATGGTTTAAGTTCAAATTCTGGGTGGCACTAGTTCAGTATGGGCAAGCGTGACGCTAAACATATTGTGAGCAAATTACACGTCTCGTCACAGGAACCACAAAAAAAAAGTAATAACTGTCTGTTTGTTTCGTTTCCACGACTACTTCCACTGGTTGAACAGATGTTGGTGAAAGGGAACAACTACGCACGAGACGAGCAAGCTGCTTGCTATATTATACACACCACCCAGAATATAGCACTTTTCAGAGCCGGCGCTGCACTGCACTCTTCGCCTTGAGATATACCAGTAGCCCTTGTAACTTTTCAGGAAATATAGCTCTTCACGCCATAGTATTATACGGAAAGACATTATGATACATTTTATTTTAAAAAAAAAACGGATTCTCTGGAAAAGTAGTAGATATAGCATCGCAGGTGCACCTAGTAGGTACACCTTTGATCCCGTGTAAATGTTAGGAAGGTATTAACAGAGTTGTTCGTTGCCAATTCCATGTCAAATCCAGAGCGGATATAAATTGTGATTTATTACGGGTCCGAAATTCCGATAATAGAAATGGCGCAATCCGTATCAATCGTAAGGCCGTGCGGCGATTTGTAAAAACGAGTAATTGATTCCCTATCGGTAACCTGTGCAATAAATGAAAGTTAATGCTATTGCAATTTGATACACTATGCTTACACGTAGCTACCTAAATAAAATAGTATTAAGCAAAGCAAAAGCATTGCCATTCAGCGCGGTAATGCTGCCATCATGCTTGGTACACTGCCGCTCGACCTGCTGGCTTGAACCTTTGCATTATCTTTAGAACAGTTAACTTTATAAGTAGTTTTGCTAGATTTAGATTTTATGTATTTTGTTAAATGATAAAGGTGTTATGCTTAATAATGGTGTGGATTAGTTTAAGCAATTTTTCGAACAATCTCTCGAATTATTGCTATTCTATTCTCACATATTTATTTAAAAAGAGGATATATATTTATATAGATAACTTTAATTCTGTCTGATAAGCTTAGAGAGAATCCATGACAATGATACTACATTGATACATATTTCAACAAATACTGAACGCACATTGGTTGCATGATCATCGGCTGTCTTCGACTAATTAACCTATATTATTTGGTGTTAAGTTGACATGAGTTTGACAAACGTACGAGAAACCGGAACTACTATTACTGCGTCTTTTCTGGGGTTTCGTGCAACAATTATAAAAGTCAGACGTGAGAAACTATAAAATGTACAGGCATATCTAAAATATACATATCTAAAACACTGTGTCGGTTTTTTTATCGTTGTCTTTTGCCGAAAATTAGGCCAGAAATGACCGTGAAAAAAAGATCGTGCTTGTAGGAAACGTTAGGTATGAAAGCCTCATCTCTATTATATTATTATCTACTAAGGTACGCTACTCCGGTAGGAAAAAAACGAGAGCCTTTAATAATTACATAAGGCCTGCTTCTCTGCCTTACTTTTTAATGTTACAAAAAGCTAACGAGTTAAACTATGAGTTACTTACGGAAAACTGTGAGTTGCTTTTCGGGTGACGCCTTCGTGTAGATAGGAGTGTCCATCGAAACCTCGCAGGAGTAGCTGTCACTCGCCGCAAAGTCCAAGTTTTGCAACACTATGGAGTTCTCAGTAGCAAGTGCGATCTGGAAGGAACAAAATGGACTCTAGTAAGCAAACTCAGCTTAATGATATACCTACTAGACAAAGTAGGTGTATGCTTAGTATGTGTATGAACACTGTGGAAAAAATTATTGAAAAAAGTATAGACTACCATATTATATGAAAACTAGCTTATTAGCTTACTAGCTCCTCGGTTCACCGAGGACGCTCCGGGAAGCCTGCGCCGGCGTGAGCGAGCTGCTGGCTTTCCTGGAGGACACCGGGTGGCTGGACTAGCTGCAGCCGGGATGAGACGCAAAAAGGGCCGCTGTGCGGCCTAGTTGCGGAAACAAGCCCGCTCACCAAGTACTAACTAGCTTACCCGGCTTCGACCGCACAGACTACAGTAAATAAACACCCCGTTTCATCTCTTTAAAGGTTGATTTTCAAAAAATCGTGACATACCTTTCTTAATTTTTTAAGCTTACACAAATCAAGTTTCATTTGCGTATCATGAAAAAGTATTTTATTTTAATACCAAATTTGGGTGTCCATTTTACCTCTTTAGAAGTAGAATTTTGCTAAATCCGTTCTTATTCTTCACCTAGACCATTACAGGAGTATTGGGTTTAAATTTAACTGTCTCTATCATTAGCGGTTTGGTCTGTGCGTTGATTCCTAGAAAAGGATTTGTTTTATTGACCGAGCGAAGCGAAGGTCTCAGAGTTTACAGGGACAAATCGGCTTTTTTATGTATGTTTGTATGTTTGCGTGTATATTTGTCCGATGATAAATTGTAATTTTTGTAGGCAAGTAGTTCATTTCAATACAATTTTTAAGTTCGAATATGAGCTGAATCGGTCCAGGGGCTGTGAAGATATTGGGGTCGCGAGGTCTCTGTTCGGCGCGAACTACTAGTATATATATATTGAATAGCGCAGATACATCTGCAGATCTAACACGCGCATTGCGTCAAAATCTTTTCTTATCGTATAATTTCGCGCGAAATTCAGACAAAAGTAATAACCATAGCGTGTCCTGTTTTTACACGACAAAAAGAGTGGAGACAATTTTGTCATGTGGTGTTTGTCTATATACTGGCCTTAAATGTACTATTATGGTAGTAGATAACTAATGAAGAAGCCTACTTTGTATCGTTACAGATATGTTACGGCTACCGTTTCTGATAACTGTGTCTATAGCTGGGTGTTCAGTTAAATGACGAACATATTCTAGAATATAAATTCTGCATTACGAGCATTTACTGTGAGATCAACAACAAAATCGCGAAACAGATATCAGCCGTTCCATAGATTTCGTCGAGGGTGAATTACATTTTTCTGCAGTATGTTTTTCTCTGCAGTAGAATGCTCTGCTATAGAATTAATAAAGAAGACTTGAACTTAAGGATTAAACGGCGGATGCCCGAAGTAATAATTCCTAACTGCGCTTTTGAAACTAACACGGTAGAAAATCTTCTACGCGGATAACTATTAGCCCCACTAATCTGGTAATTCGAGCTATGCACGCAGAATTCACAATCTTCGCAGACGAGGAACTTCAGTCGGTGGTTCAGTTTCTTAAGCTCTTATACTTCCACTTTGACATATTTTTATTCCTGTTGCTCATCTCGCAGAGTGCTTATATGCCCAACGACTAAAAATCCGCCGTTTGCGGTGGCCATTGTTGTGACCCAGTAGTGAGGTCGACCTGTTACGCCCTTCCTACAGAAACGAGCTGCGCGCATGCAACGGAACGCCAACTCCGAATTAATTTAAGTGCGCTTTTACATTACCGACTGTTTTTAATTTACAGGGCACAGTGGGAAATGCTCAGCTATTTGGGCCCCTATTCGGAGATATGACAAATTGATGTCGATTTCGAGATTCCAATCTCGGCTGTCCCTCGTCTCGGTTGCCTCCGACTCCATGTATCTTGCACGCTAGCCACCGTGAATATCTTGAAAGATATTAAGATTGATTGAGAAGAGAGATTGACAATAAGAAATCTCGAAGTTCGACATTTGTTTCGAGACGAGATTGAATCTTGAGAATAGGAGTTCTGGTTGTACTATTTTCGTAGGCCCAGCTGTAGGGCTGTTCAATATTCACCGAAACAAAAACATGGCTCAAAAATTCACTAAGTTGGTTGAAGAAGGGAAAATCCACCAAGTTAAATTACGGAAGATCTTTTTGCAGTAACGGCTCGACAGTTTCATTGTTTTTTTCTTTTACCAGATTTCAACATTCTGGGTGGCAATGAACTGTTATGGGCAAGCGTGACGCTTAGCATCAGGTGAGCGACATGCTCGCCTCGTCATCGAGTGTCATAAAAGAACCTTTTGGACATTAAAAGTAAATGCGGCAACGTTGAAACCCTTGTACTAGGATTGTGAACATACCTGATGTGTAAATTCTAATCAGTAATTGGATTATCTAATTAAGCATTATTTATAGCGATAAAACAACGTGTGAAACGCCTAAATACTCCCTTTGTTTGCATAGACGTAAAGATTAAGTTAATCCCAAAATGTCAAAAATTCTAGACGTTATTTTGATACTTTATCAGGGACATAATTATCGTTAATTAATTTATTACACATAAAACAACAAAAATACAAAGGCTTTAATTAATAATTAGAAATTTATTCATTCACTATCTTTGATACATCATTGTACTGACGTATTATACTTTTTCGGTTACATTAAAGTACAGTTACGGTATATACTTTGGGGCTATTTCCCTAGTTTGGGGAATAGTGATACAAAGCTATACAGCTGGTGTGAAATGGATCAAAATTAGGGCTTATCTATAACGACACGCGAATTGAAACCACATTTAGGTAATCTCATTTAGGTCATCTCTCGGGTCCCTTTCCCATGTAAGTAACTTGCTGCCTTACTGTAAAACAAGGGTTTGTTTTTATTTTATAGACCATCAAAAATCTAGAATAATCTAGATGATATTTCGATGCCAACGAATGGCTCAGGTACCTAAGTAAATCTTCAATCTGCTAAATAAAGAATAAAAAATAAATTCAATTAAATTCAGAATTTTCAGATTTACGCATTTTTATGCCTCATGCCTCATTACCTAATGCGGTCTCCTGATTTTTTTCCACCTAGTCTACGAAACTTTTAGCTCTATTTTCCTTAATATAATTTCAGACGCGAAAATTCCCCCTACCTGTGTTCCGAGTGGTGACGACCTAATTTTCTTTCCAGCCTATTTACTCGGCTGCTTGAGCATGCAACACTAATGCTCGACGATAAACGAGGTCCTCCTCGGGGTCGTTGCCTCAAACCGTTTAATTCATTAAGAACATACAATTAGTTGGCCAACCGGCGAAACGCGCCTTCCAAGTTTCCCCTAAGGTGCCCATCATTACAATTTTTTTTCGGAAAAGTTCTATATTTAAATTATCGTGGCACGCTTTAATATATTCAAAAAGGAGTGGTAATTTCCTGGCCGACGTCAAAGAAAATTGCTGAATATCAATAAAGTTGGCATTCTCGTGCTTTTGTTATTACACAACGAAAAGTTCGTTTCTATTGAGGTATTTTTCTTTTGATTTGTTTTTTGTCAGTTTAGTTCTGTCTTGTATTATAAAAACAAATTTTGTGAACATTGGGTACTCGAGAGAAGTGGTCTGTGAGTTTGTGTCAATTGTAATCAAAGTCGTGCAATAGTACCTACGTAGTCTCAATCAACAATTGTTTTGTTCCTCTGTAACCAAAAAAACTTGGTAATTGTTGTAGCCAAGCCTTGCGAGCCGATTTTAAAACCACAAAAAAAAGGAATCCTACATCAATATAATATCTATGTATGTATCTCCTCATCTTACAGTTTGATGGTTTCCTGTATATTTTTTAGTATTTTCCTATTTTCAAGTAAAAATACAACGTGTTTTCAAATTGCTAGGATTGCTCACCTTTTCTACTCATAAATTGAAAAAGTACCTTTTTATTGTCCTCGAGAGACGAGACCAGAATAAATGCGGCCTGCACCGTACAAATTAAGCAATTCCCCTGGACAGTGACACAGACGTAGAACGGTCAGTTTACGGTGTTTCATGTTCCATGTCCGTATAAAATACGGCTCGCAGCAGTGTTGCCACTTAAAACTTTGCCGGGTGGTAAAGTTGTAAACAACGATACGACCGCTAGCGTAGCAACCCTAGATAAGTGCCGTGGCCTAGCCGTGGCGCTAACTTCAATTGTGTGGTAACCCTAACGTGACGTCTGCAGGCGAATTAACAGCTCCCGCCCTATTACTCGTAGGTAGCACTGTAGCTACAATAAAGGTATGTGAGTAAACGCTTTGTCGATATAAGAAAGCTTACTTTTTTATTTAGGAAGGTGAAGAAGAATTAAAAATATTCAGGGCGATATGGTGCTGAAAGAGTGCCGATAACAATTATGTATGGTTCGTAATTTACTCTTATGTTTGTAAATGGTACGAATTTATGTTAATTGTGTTACGTAAACGCCAATTATGTTACAGTAAGTAATTCGATTTCTAACTCATAAATAAATTTCATGGTTACCTTTCGTCAGAAATAATTCACTGAACAGAAACAAGCAACAGAAAGTAATAGGAAAGGAACGAAAGAATAAGTAATAGGAATAATAATAATAATAATAATAATGAAAATAAAGTAATAGGAACACAGAAACATACATACTTATGTACCTACACCAAAAATATTACCATCCTTCTTAGGTAGTCGGGTAAAAAGTAGGTAAAGTGATCAGAATTAACGGATCTCTTTAAGTTTTTAGGTTGTTTTTTTAGCTATCAGAAAACTGCTTAGCGCGGGTCTGGTGAAATAAAGCATAGCTATTTAGTAAAATAAAAGGTAATTCAGTTATGTATATTTCCCATCGTTAAATTCGATACAATAATTATAGGTATATTACTTATGTAAGTTAAGTTTCCGAAACAATTTTGTACAATCAAGTTATACGACAACCACGATTATTTAAAGATAAGCGTCGCTCATCACGATGGTTGAAGTTACATTCCAACCAAATTCACGAATAATTAGTTCCGTTTTTACTTACAAGACGTCTTGAAAATTAAGTACACTCAGCAACATTTTTTGACATCTCAGCAACTTTCTAAAGAAATGTAGAAAGGAAATGGAGTACGAGGCAGAATACGGTGCGGTTGCCCTGTTTATACAGACAAGTATTTACATTGATCAGAATCAGGTAAATAAGAAGGACATGACAATTCTTGGAACGAGGCGAAAACGCTGGCTCAAAGAAAGTTAGGTAACTCCAACGATCAAAATCGCTGTTATGGGGCTATCTAAAAAAAATTGCACTATACACTTTTGCGTGAAAAGAGATCTTTCATCTTTCGAGCTTTCATCATCATTATTTCAGCCACAGGACGTCCACTGCTGGGCATAGGCCTCCCCTTTTGATTTCTACGAAGAGCGGATGGAAGACCGGAAGACGAAGCGTAGGTGGACCGACAACATTGTGAAAGTCGCGTGCAACCGGTGGATGCAAGTGGCAAATTGTCGGTCGGTGGGCGGTCTAAGGGGGAGGCCTAGGTTCAGCAGTGGACGTCTTCTGGCTGATAATGTAATGACAATTAAAATAAATTAAATGATTATAGAAAAAAATTACAACAACCATATTATATAAGACAAAAATGGAAGGAACTAACTACCAAGACACGGGTTTTTAACACCTAGCTTGGCAGTTAGTGACTGTAAAACGTGAATGGACTTTTTCTTGAATAAATAATTTTGAATTTTTTGAGTTTAATTTTTAAGGGCTTGCGAGGAGACAAAAAATAAATATTTTAAAATCTTTTTTTATTAAAAATGAAACTCTTTTGTTTGCCGTCTTTCGTATCGTGCTGTCGAAAATTAAAAAAAAATGAATTGCGCGCGGTTGTTAAGTATGTGTGCTTGAAAAATGTCACTATACGGAACGAGCAAATCACGACTTACAAGTTTCTTTAGAAGCAAATGCTCCAAAGTATTCTACAGTTGTACGTTGGTGCGCCGAATTTATACGTGGAAGTACATCCACCAAAGATGACTACAGCCCGGGCCACCCCAAAACGGTAGTGAATGGTCAAAGTCGAAAACATTGTTTTAGCAGATCGTCGTGTTACGGTATTTTTTTTAGCTGAAGAAACAAAGATTTCGACTGGTAGTGTGCAGAGCATTTTACGCGAACGCTTGGGAATGGAAAAACTATCCTCGTGCTGGGTCCTCAGAATGCTTACCGATGTTGAAAGCAAACCAGGCTGAACATTTCTCGAGCTTCATTGGAACTGTTACAACAAGATTCTGATCATGTTTTCACCATTATGATCCAGAAACAAAATTCCAGTCTATAACTTGGAAAAGGCCATCGTCTCCAACCCCTAAGAAATTTAAGGCGAGTCGTTCCACCGGAAAGATCATGGGCTCTCTTTTCTGAGATAGTAAAGGGGTGGTCATGATATAATATCTCAATCATGTATTTAGTTACTGTTAAGAGCACTTTGTATGAAGAAGAAATAAAAAAATTGCTTAACGTACATACATACCAAAATCACATTTGTGTACACTTGTGTTACGTGGCAAACTTTTTGTAAAGAAATGTAGTGTGTTGACTATTAGCGCACCCTTATTTGAATGTAAGTCTATAATAAATGTTTTGTGTGGCGTGCAACATTTGTAGTATTGGTGTGTGGTGCGCCTAAGCTATATACTAAATGATAAAACCAAGAAAACATATATTTCAACACAAGATCTTTAATCTATGGTCTATGGAGTGTTACAGATAAAACTTTTGTTTAGTTAATCTTCTAAAATAATTAGGAAGAACAAGCTCGGTATACTTTACCTGTAAGAGATACTTGATCGAGAATATTCGATCAATTGAGTTTACGACACCAAAATAGATTTGAATTATTAAATAGTTCGTCACGTGGGACACGTCCTTTGTGCGATGTTCAAACAACGCCACCGGGCTATTGTGTTCGACGGTGCAGACTGACTAACTTAGCGATACAAGTTGAAAGGGAGAGCCATCATCGTATTTCCTCAACAAAATGGAAGCCCGCCGTATAAAAGGTTTTTGGTTCACCATTTGGCCACCTCTACAGATAAGTTGTTCGCACGGTAGAGTGATAGTGAGCGAGTGACAGCTCTTCAAGACAAACTTTTCAAAGTAAGAATACTCCTGGGAGAGGACGAAGCTTATTGTGATATTCTTATTTTGGAAATATTATACTTGTTTACACTTTTTGATTTCTAAACTAAATTGTTTGGTTTATTTTACAAAAAAGCAAACGAAAAATGTGACTGAAAAACGTTGATACAATGTTCGGTGTTTCAAAAAGTACCTTAGCACTTCGAAGTATGAAAGTACCCATATTTTTAACGAGGTGCGAATTACTAAGTATAACGAAATAATTATGTATCGACGGGTGACGGACGGATCGATAGATGTATGTATGCTACACGATATGCATATTTATAGTTTGAGGTTGCATTGAAGATTTGATTCATATTTCGGAATTACTCATCGATAATTTATTATTCATAGAATTCAAAGACTAAATCAAAAAAATATAAAATAAATTATATATTCTTTTGATTTATGATTGTTTTTTAACGGTTCCATATAAGTCTACTGTAAAACTTAATAGCCTAGGCAAAGAAATAATGACATGGTCAACCCTGTCATAAAAGGATTTTTAAAAGATTTTCACAACATAATGAAGACGAAGATGAGCAGCAAGATGACACCGAGTAAAAACCGTGTCTCAACGGTAACTAATAAAGCATTCTTATTCAATTCTTATAATGCAGCTAGGACAAAAACGTTTTAGCATGTCAAAAATAAAAATAGATATATTTTTTTTAGCTGTGTTAGTTTAATTTTTAATTTTAACCACGTGGTTTTTCTTTTGTGCCTGAAATAAAGAATTTTTATTTCATTATCATAAAAAAAAGGAAACGACTTTCTAGACTAAAGAATGAGGCTAACGTCGAATCGGATCAATCTGAGCCCCTCGGTCTCGATGAGTCACTCGTCATGTCAAACAAGTGTTTTCACCGAAACAATAAAAGGGGTTTAGTACTGGCCGTAGGTAACACCATTTGTTTCAGTATTGGCTGGAGAATGAGTATTGGAGAAATTCATTTTGTTTTCTACGTTATAGGAGACGTTCTGGTTCTGACGGCTATGTGCGTGTAGGTACTTTGTCGGTTAGCAGTTCTTGAAGTAGCGCGATGTGTAGTTGATTTTTAAAGAGTTTTTCTTCTAAATAGAATCTCTATGGTTTAGCAATGCGTTGTGCAACGATAGTGATGGCCATATAATTATCTAAATTAAGCATCAATCTAACTGTGTATACACATACATAACCAATCTGTAATGTCTTTCCGCTGCCATGTCACGTCTAGTACAATCGGAACAAGTGATCAATTGTTTGTCTTTTACTTTACAAAGAGTATTAAATAAAAATGAATGTAACATAAACTGATTATTTTAGAAAATAACAGTACTATTAATTTAAAATTATTATTCCAAATATAAAAGCCACAGTGGGAAAAATTGTCGCATTGCGCTATGCGAAAAGTTTTCAATTCCCTTTGACAATTGACCTTTGTTATTAGACGTGCGAAATCTATGCCAGACCCCGCGCGTGCGCATCGACACACCTCATATCTACTCCCAGGACCAGGCAATTAATTTGCTTAACAATCTGCTTGCTCACTATCCAGAAGTAGACATATTTTGGTGTAAAGTTTAAGTTTTTTTTATATTCTGCTATAGCCTTTTTAGGTAAGTAGTAGTTTCTATAAGTTATTATATTTTTGTGTTTCTAGCTTTCTGTGCACTTTGGGCAACTGTCAGCACAGTAGGCATTGGATTAAAAAAAGTAAAGAATATTTTTTTCCTTAACATACTGAAATAACAAAGGTAGAGGTAAATTTAGGGATGTGCAATTTAGTTTAGTTTAAAAGAGTACATTAGGCATTTAGGTGAGTTAGGCATTGAAGCATATTTCTACACAGTTTTGTAAGTAATAGTTATCATTTAATATCACCTTTCCAGTCTTTTTCTGAGACCAAAAACCCTGACTGCTGTGAAATGATTGTGCACTTATTGATATACACAGGTCAATAATTTAATATAGCACAGGTAATAAGTAGTTTTAAGCCCCAACGACACCCCTATGTTAGTCTGTCCATGTTTCTGCCTGTGGCCTCGTAGCTCGCAAACGAATGGACCGATTTCTACACAGTTTTTTATTTGTAATTAGATTTCATGAAAATCTTTCTAGATTTTTAAAAGTTATGAGTTTTCCCGATATAGTCGAAGGTATAAAAAAAAAATACGCTTGTGGGTGAGTATGTTATCGACTCACATTGAGAACAGCTCCAGCTGTAGTGAAGTTCCTGTAAGGCGGCTTTCTGTCCCTAATATACTGGAAGATCTTGGTGCCGTGGCGGAGGAAGACGACCTTATCTAGCAAGTGCGGCGGCACGTCGTGCACGCAGCGCAGGCGCACGGAGCCGCCGCGCGGCGCCCACCGCTCCATCTGCAGCTCCACGCGCACTTCCGTGTGGCCTCGGACTGGAAACGAAGGGAAAATTTAAGATAAAGACAGTAGTGTAGTGAGCTAGAGCGAATAGAAAGTAACGAAAAAAAAAAATGTGTGAGTGTGCTCATATCGATAAATTTGTGTGTAACGATAAAACTAACACAATAATAGAAGCGACAGGAGAAAAACGGCACGTCGTAGATTGAACTTTCTTGTATTTTATCGTGACTGTGTTCTGGGATGAAGGTCTATAAATTTCATAGACACAAAAATTTGTAGTGTTGGAAATTTTAATTTCCAACACTACAAATAGTGTAGTGTAGTGTAGTGTAGTGTTGGAAATTTTGAATTTACAACACTACAAAATAATTTCCATTAAAATAAATATTAATGCTTCAAAAAAGTGTTCACTTATACTTTGTTTTATTTATGTATTATGGAAGAATAATATAACAATAACAATAATAATAACAATATAATATTTCACTTATTCACGACTGAAAAGAAAAAAATAAAAGAATGACTTACACAAAAGTTATGTTGTAAAAGCGCATTTCCACAAAAAGCCCTACTTTTGGAGAGCTTGGTCCGAGCGGTAGGATCATTTTGCTCCTAACTGGAGTCAGTTTTTCCTTTTATTAGGCACATGGAGAGAAAAAGGCCTCTACCATTTCTAATAATGGAAATGAAGATCGAAGCGAGTGATACGAGCATATAGTTAAAGTTTACTTCACCATTTAAGGGAAAACTGAGCAAAGTCGGGAAAATAAAGAAAAATAAAAAATCAGTACTTCGTTTGAGTTCATAATATTTTTAACCGTTTGTCCAATATTCTTTGTTTCGTCTAAAATGTACGTTACAAGCTTTCTGTTTCTTTCACTTGCAAATTATATTGGATGCACAAGACGATACTGAGCCCTGTTGATGTTTTCCCTTCCGTTACCGGGTCACAGAATGTCGTGAAGGGTCCCTTTTTATGACTTTTGTCACGTATTTCGGAAATTGCCAGGTTCGCTCCGCTGTAGACGACCGAAGGAAACACAGAATTTCCTCACCGCACACTCTATACATTTTCATTAATTTTTTACGCTCCAACTGAAATATTAAATTCTGATGTTTGGTTTCGCGGAAGTAAAGAAAAATGTTTACAGTATTTTTTACATACAAACAGCAATATCTGAAATTGATGCCATGGTTATATGCCCTTTATGAAATGGAAAAATGCATTTCATAAACATAATGCCTAAATGAGATACATCCAGATGATCCAGATTAACTATTAAATGGGCGTATAAAAAAAAAGGAATGAAAATATTGTGTCTGAAATAAAAGGAAATTAGTTTTATAAAACAATATACAAAAAAAAAACAAAACAAAAATTATTTATTTTGACATTAATTAAGTTTTTACATCGAGTGTTGATCCATAGGCTCCCGAACTAGTCTAGGACTGTGTTTCGGGTGCCAGGATATATAATATCAGGATATATAATATATAATGGCAATTACCTAACTAGGCTGATAATTATATAAAATCAAAATCTATCAACGTATCAAAAACGGTCTAGCTGTTTAGGCTACAGGAAGTATACTATAGGAACACACAAACATACAACTATGGGCAGTCGGATAAAAAATAAATAGTGTAAACCATTGAAATTGTTATTCTACAGATAACTATTTATTTTACTGATAAGTCCCACTCTATCTTCAAAAATATTTAAAACACGTCAGTGATTTTCGGTCTTTAAAGATGTTGTAAATGCGCGAACGAGACAGCCTATCAGGGAAGCGGGCTCTTAAGATAAATCTGTCTCCTAAGATAAAGTAGTTACATAACAGTGACATGACTGTTATGTACCTACTTCGTTATAAACAGCCCTTACAACGACGCTGAAATATCATACGCAATCAAGCGGAATGGCGGCACTCCGGAATGGTCGCCTCTTTGCGTGCCGTAAACCATTGTCGGCTGTTTAAGCTCCACGGATATGACAACCAACGCTGCCTTGCATTGATGTTACACCGCGGCACAATGGAAATTAGCATCGTGATATCTTTAGAGAGGGTTAAATAGTTAAAGACGTGTCTCGGCTACACACACATTTGCAAGTTTTTGTATATAGAGTGTGAATTTCCAATGTTGTATTGTGTCTTTTAAGTTAATATTTAATTGCCATAACCAAAATAACCATTGCCATTCATAACCAAAAATGTATGCCAGGCATAATCAAAATCGGAAGATAAATGACGCCGCAGCAAAGTTCCCCTATTTTGGGAGGGGGGGGGGGGACCCTAATCAAAAATCGACGTCAAAAATATTCTATGAAATTGTAGAATTGCGATTGTGCAAAAAAGTTAATGCTCGCGAGGTCTACTTTTCGCAGAACTAGTACTAAGATAGACTAGTATTAAGATCAGAAATATTTTAAAGTTTTTTATTTTTTTTCGTGTATTAATTTGACAGAAGAGTTCGAAAAAATAACTAAACGAAGAGAAAACATCTTGTTGTTCATAAATAAATGAAAGTTATGGACTAATTCGAGTTTTTTTTTAAATATTGAATGTGCGAGCGAGAGCATATGAAAGTATTATTATATCTTTTGTCTCTGACATGGATGAATGTAGAAATGCTGCAAATTACTGTAAAACCAGTCCGCTGTACTCAAGCGTACTTAGTTCCCGAAAAACATTATTAGTTGTTTAGAACATATCATAATATTAATCTTGGCTCTGCAAGGTTGTTTAATTGCAATTCGGTTTCATATACATACTAGTAAAACCTCTTTAAAGAAAGCTCTTGCCTAATTCTATCACATATAAGGCACAATGTTGGTTCCGACCTGGGCCCGATTTTTCATGCGACATGAAAGATTTTCTATTGATAGAAAACAAAATGGAATGATTCAAACCAATAGTTGAGTTAGCGATTATTAAAAAAAATGCGACTTTTTTTGGGTTTTCGTTCGAAAGTCAGTCTTTTAGCATGATTTCGTATGATATTCTCGTGCAAAATATCATACGAGCGATTCAAAAATCTATAACCCCCGGTATTTCCAGAATTTAGAAATGTGAAGTCACCTGAGACCCGCCGCGTTGAAGATAGCTCGTTTGTTGCTCGCTCGTAATGAAATACGAAATCGCAAAACTTGCAGCGCGAGTCACAATGGAACTAAATAATACGATAGAAAGTGTTACTATAAGTACTCACTTGTGATTTCTTGGCAAGTTTCTTTGCAAGACTTAAGTGCAATATTTGGTTCACTTTTTGGTAACAACTATTTTGAGTGTGTCACCGGAGAAAGGTATCGAACTCAATATTGCATTTTGGCACATAAAGCAGACGCAATTTTTTGGATATTTATCAACTTATACTACAATTTGATATTAGCCAAATAGCAGAGATGCGATCTCCAACATTTCAAGAAGCTGGGTCGGCTCGGCTAAATGCTGGCAGGGGGAAATTTACAATACACACCAAGCGGGGCGTCTGTGCGGGGGACTTATTGCCCTCATCTTCAATAAGAATAAGAATCACCCCGCATCAGCCCGCCCTGCAGTGCAGGCGAAAATAATGTTTTATTTACAAAATGCTGCTTTTAGTCTTGTGAAACGATACTTTTGACAATCAGGTTCTGGCAGCACTGCTCTACGAGCAGCGTCTTAGACGAAGCATCATCAAGATCCTTGAGCAGCGTTGTTATATATGCAGCCTGAATGTAGCTACAATTTTGCGTATCTGTACATAACATAGCGCGGACTACGAAAGTTTTCTATCATCATATCATAAAGAAATTAGCTACAAACATATTATGTCCCATGCCATTAGTGGAAGGTATCGGTAATCGCGAGAGGTCACGCACGGCGCGGTCTAAAAAAAAATATTTTCATTCAACTTTCTCCGCTCCATATTTCTGTGTTGTAATGGAGACTGGCTATTTCAAGCTCGCTTTTGATGAAATACCTAGCTCGTTGGACACGTCAAACGTTTCCATGGGCTTGAGAAATACGCAAACTTAAAGCTCGATCGATATTTTATAATTAAAATTGTTATCGGGCTCTATGCTTACTCACTTTACGTGGTAGTTTTTCTCATATTTTTAGCGTTAAATGTAAGCAGGATTTTCCAAGGGGCCTACGACAGCGCTACGTTGCCATTATTAACCGTGAGCGAAGCTAACGAAAGGGTTCTGTCTTAACTGGCAAAATTTGCTTTTCAGTTCGATGTCCCGAACTGAGACCTCAAGGCCTTATATCTTGACAATATCGATCTGTATATCTTGACAATATCGATCTGTATATCTCGATTTGGCTCATATTTATATTTATTGGTTAGAATTGAGCACCGAATTGATGTGTATGCCAAATATTATCATAATCGGCCAGTAAATGGCGTCGCAGCAAATTTCCCCTTTTTTTGTGGGAAATTCCCCACCAATCAAAAATGATAAAAAAATCGTAGAACCTGTATACCAAGTTTCGTCAAGATTGGTTGAAAAATACGATCTGTACGCGAGTACCAACATACGGACAGATGAAAGCAAAAATCTGATTTGTGAGAAAATACATCTCCAATCGAATATCGCCGACGGAAAAAAAAAAGACTATGGAATTGTAGAGTTGAGTTTGTGTAAAAAAGTTTGTGCTCCATACCAAATTTCATACAAATCAACGCAACAAACTTACTCAATCACACACAAACTTTCGATTTAATAATATTAGTGTGATGTTATTATGTTCTCTGTTTATGTACACGATCAGTATGTTCTTCGTTTATAAGTTGTACATTCAAAATAATTCATGTCAGAAAAGAAAAAAGTTAAGTGGGGAAAGTGAAAAAACCTGCTCTACATAAATGTACTCACACCAGTATTTTTATTACACGGGCGTTATAACTTATCATATTCGCCCCATTAGTTATGAAAGGGAGACCTATATCCTCAACTAAGGCGCAGGCTACACCGCGAGCTAACCTTAACGAAGCTAAATTCGTTTAGCTTAGCTACGTTGCTGCTACGTGAGCTAAGTTAAACGAAGATAGCTTCGCTTAGCTACGCTTGTGGTGTGGCCTGCGTTTAAGAATAAGTATTATGGTACGGTTGTGTGAAGGAGCTGTTCCGAGATCGGTGGCAGGCGGCATATCGCTGCAACAATGGTTTCTATGTATTTGTAAGAAATTGGCGACAGTGTCATGTCGCTGCGGTCGTGCAGTCGTCGCCCATTCAAAGACCATACACTGCATGCACTGGCGCCAACCGCAAAACGACACGACTTATTTTCGCTTTTATAAATGAGTTGCTCAGATATAGAACGTGAAAATTTGATAAACCTTGTTGCGGAATATCCTGCTTTTTACGGATCCCATAAAAAGTACATTAAAAGATTAGCAAAAAATATAAAAATATGGAAAGCACGACGCACCACAGAAGCATTGCCATTGCGTACGAAGTCAATGACCATAGACCGCGGCAGCATTGCAGCCGCGAAACTGCCTTCGCTGCCCGGCCGCATGCAGCCCAGTACCTTCACGTATAAAGAGGTGCTACATACGATACGTCACGTTCCCGCCGAAATTATAGCAAGAAATTATTATGTGGGATAGAATTACACCCCTAAGACCACATTAGCGAGGTAGGGGTGAACGGACACTGGGCATTGTTCTGAGATGATGTTTAATGTTACTATATTTTCTTGTGTTTACTCATCTATTCTTATTGCATATATATTTGATTATTATTATAATTAACATTAACTATTAACATTTTTTTAGAAACCATTTAAGCCCTTAATTTAGGTTTGTCGATTAGAGCTTGGAATTAAAATTACCTTTATATAAATGATATTTTACAAGAGATACGATTTTAGCGCACTTAGATAACCCCGCAAATCTGTCCTTTCAGACAGACTTCATTATAGCTATCTCTTATACTCCCTAACTTTTCGCATCTTCGTTTGCACTCTTTGGCGGCTGTAAGCAGACTGCAGCGGAGCCGAATTCAGAGCACCATTTTAAATGTAAAAACCTATCTTTTGTAAAATATCATTGCTTCATAATCATAATAATAAAATTTGGCATTCAGTGTCCCGTCCGATCCACTGAATGATGTGCCACGAACAATATATGTGTATAATTGACCGAGCGAAGCGAAGGTTTCAGAGTTTACTGGGACAAATCGGCATTTGTATGCATGTTTGTATGTCTGTGTGTATATTTGTCCGACGATAACTTGCGAACCATTGCTCCGATCCTCATGAAATTTTGTAGGCAGGTAGTTCATTTCAACACAATTTTTAAGTTGGAATATGAGCTGAATCGATCCAGGGGTTGTGAAGATATAGGGGTCACGAGGTCTCAGTTCGCCGCGAACTACTAGTATTTTTAAGTAGACGATTATGAATGTACGCAATGGAACTGACAGTCGTGAAGCGACTCAAGCGCTTAATAAACATAGTCATGTAAAATAAGTTTTAGTTTACGTTAACATTTTAAAGTAACTTATATCCAGCGTCAATACGTTAATTATGCACTAAACGCTTATAAACAATCATTATATAAGCATTTGTTAAGATCATTAGTATGTCGCTAATGTTTAAAGCTGAAACATTGTTGAATCCTTTTTCATAATAATATTATATAATTATTATGACTTTGACACAGTAACAGTTTTTTTAATTTTATATTTTGGCTCCACACATAGCGTATTTATCCAGCATCAAGTTTTGCACAACAGTTTATCTTTACCAATAAAGTGTCATTCTAACGCCACGGATGATCTTGTTGTTCCTTGTTTGTCTACCAGTTTTGGGACGCATGTCACTGCGCTCAGCGCTAATGTGACGAGTCCGTAAACGGGGCGACAGGACAAAGCTTTCCTTTGTCAGTGACGAATTAACAGCCAGACGTGTCGACATTACTGGCTGGTGTTGTGATAATCCGCTAAAAAGTACCTATAGTACAAGAGCGTTTTATTGACCGAGCGAGCGAAGTCTGCAACAAAAAAATATTTGCTTTCATCTGTCCGGATGTCTGGTTGGTAATCGCATACAGGTCGTATTTTGCAACGAATCTCAATGCAACTTGGTATATACAGGTTCTACAATTTTCTCTATAGTTTTTTTTTGTGGTTGGTCCCTTTCATCCCTTGTGTAAAAATCTACTACTGTGCACTAGTTCGAGCATAAAAAGCTGTTTAGTCCGCTTCGAACGAGCATAAACAAGAACTTTACGAGCATGCGAAGTAAAAAGTAGATTATTTACACACGCTAGTAGGTGATCTTTTACACCCTTAAACTATTAGCGCCGTCTTCGCTTCGCTCGTCGGTAGCCAACATATCTCGTGTGTAACAGATCACCTACAACCGTTGTGTATCAATCTACTATTATCCTTCCATTGTGCTATCAAATCAAATCAAATGAAATCAAATTATTTATTTGCAATAATACATGTAAATAATGTTCTTATAAATTGTATTAGTATCACGGTGTATCTAGTCTGCAAGCAGATGTGCAAATATTTAGTTATAGAAACCTTGGGGCCGTGGGGACCGAGCGCTAAGAAAATATTTAAAGATCTCTCTTCTCGTCTGGTCGAAGCAACACGTGACCAAAATGCTGGCCTCTATTTCGCCCAAAGGCTGAGTATTGCAATACAACGTGGTAATGGGGCCAGCATTTTGGGAACAATTCCCACTGATAGCGTTCTTTTAGATTAGTTTATCTTGTTTATTATTACTATGTAATTTTAAGTTATAGAACTATACTATAATATTATATATTTTTATTGTTATATAACTTGAATTAACGATTATTAAATTCTTTAATGCTATAGAAACAGTTGCTAAGAAGTCAGTGAGTCAAAGTAGTTTTAAATTTATTACCTTCCAACACTTTAATGTCATTCGGTTTCTTGTTATACATTGATATACAAATATTATAGACATTTCTTACATAAAGATCCTTAACGGCGCGAGGTTGATATATAATAGGTTAGTGAACTTAGCTCTTTTTTGAAGACTTTTTTTTCTTTTTTTTTTCTATATTAAAAAGGTGGAGTAGGTACCTAAATACTTTTGGTTAAGTTATGAATACCATGTGCTTTATCTGATCTCTTTAAAGGGATATGAATTTTCGTTTGGATAAAAATATCGTTATTTATTTTTTATAACTAGAATAGCGCCGGTTACATTTGTCCTAGTTAAATTTATCTCAAATGTATAACGAAAGCTCCATTTAATGTTAACTACAATGGAAGCTTTAGGCCCATTTACGAACTGAAACGTTAAGATTAAAATAACGAAGTTGAATGTAACCTTATCTCAAACCAAATTTATACAGAATATTAATGCTCGTAAAAACGCAGTAAACGTCGATGGTTAGGGTCATGTATAAAATGAACAAACGATTGTGTGTCGGCACATAAATAGGTACTTAACAGTATGAATGAGTTAATCAGAGGAATTATAGACTTTATAATACTTATAGATACAGAGCTTCACTTTAAGAATGTGCTATTAGATGTCTAGACGAGATCCAAAGAAAGCTACGTGACTTTAAATTTTGGATGAATTTATAGAATCTCTAAAGTGATTTTTAAATTTCATTTATTTATTAGAAAGTAGTCATAAACGTGCACGAGTGTTGGTGAATAGTATGTATTAGTAGTATGTGAAACGTGATTTTTTGTGTTATTTCCAAAACTACATAGAAAACTTTAGTAAGGTCTCCACCAAGGATCTATGCTTCGTCTAAGGTCTCCACTTACTTTGCTTGACTTAGACTATGACTGACAGTAGATTTTTTTTTTCTTTCCTCCTAAGAGGATTTTGGCGTCGCACGTCTTATGCATTAGCCAGTGTCAAGTATACACACATATTCTCAAGTTTTGTTCGATATTATCAAACAAGTCATAGTCACGGTCAAAGTCGAGCATAGCAAGTCACGGTCAAGTCCAAGTCATGCCCCAGTAAAGTGGTGAAAACTTTACTAGAGCCTTCAATGGAGTTTTGGAAACGACACGAAAATTCACGTTTCACTACATTATACCATTCACCAACACTCGTGCATGTACACGAACACTTAACGGGTAGAAAATCACCGTTTTTACACATTAACACTCGAAATAACACCAGTTTTGGAAAATAATAATATGACGCGACATGAATTCTTCACGTTCCCGCCAAAACTCCTAGAATATTTTACTACACTTTTGTTATTTTTTTTCTCTTATATTCTTGCTCCACACTTTGTGTATTTAGCCAGTGTCAAGTATTGTAAAATTTCAAGTGAAGTCAAATATTTCAGAAATAAATAATTCTGTCATAGTATTTATTTATATATATATATATGTATATATATTAATTAAAACGGTACAAAACACCAATTACATTAATTAATTAAAGGGAAAGTATAAGTCAAGTAAAGTAAATCACGGTCAAGTCCACGTCATGCCTCAGTAAAATGGTGGCGACTTTACTAGAAACATCTATGGAGTTTTGGAAACAACACGAAGAGTCACGTTTCACAACTTTATACTATTCACACTCGTGCACGTTCACGAACAGTTTAATGAATGAAAATCATTAACGATTACGATAATAACACGGTTTTTACACATTAACACAAAACTTAACACTGGCTAAATACACAATGTGTGGAGCCAAAATATAAGAAAAAAACGATAGATTTTTATTATACCTTTTTCTGTCCGCTCAGCGCGTTATTAATTATATATTTTTCGTACTTGGGTTACGATATATGTACTACAAACCGACATAAAAATAATAGCATAATTTATATTAACAAAGTATTGATTATGGTGCGTGTCACTATGGGCTTATCCATTTTTCTTTTCAGGATTATATAGTAAATCCAACCAATAATTTAAGTCATTATCTAATACTTTCATTGACATTGATAAATTGCCTACTCATATCGTTCGGTATTCAGTGTGCGTTAGTTTTATCTAGTTTTATCATTTAATATATTATATTCGTTAGGTAACTTGTTAGATATTTATGATTATATACGTTAAGTGGTGGCTAACTGTCACACATTCAGTTCCGTGTACTGAAAATATTACAAAACGTGACACTGGCTAAATACGCAAAGTGTGGAGCCAAAATTTAAGAGAATTGAAGAGAAGAGATTTGACTTCACCCATTGATTTGACCAATGACGAAAGAAAAAACTGCCTGTTACAAGTCATGTCATTTGTGGCACTTTGAATATAGAATACAGAATTCATTTTAAATTAACTTTATTAAAATCTAGTAAAATCCAGTTTATTCACTTTTAAATTGATCAGTGTTATAACTTTACTTATATATTAAGCCAATAATATTAAATAATTCACAATATATTTATAACAATAATTCCCAGACATAATATCTTTTCGCTACGAAGAGTCAATCGAGAATACTCACAAAAACACTCCTATCAAGATCATTCTCCCCTTCCATAATATCCAGATTGGCCGATTGATAATTTATTTTTATGTTTATTACTGAAACCGAGTTTCATTGGCTTATCATGAAAAAATATTTTATTTCCATACAAACTTTGATGGTCCATTTTACCCGTTTAGAGGTGGAGTTTCGCAACACCCGTTCTTATGGTTCACTTCACAGAAGAGAGAAAGATATTTTAAAAAAATCTCTTCTGTGGTTCGCTTAGACCCTGTGAGGAGTATTGCGTTCAAATTTCACGTCTCTATCTTAAGCGGTTTGGTCTGTGCGTTGATTCTTAGAATAGGGCTTGTTCTTTTATAAATACGTTATTTTTTTCATAATGCACGTTGGTCCCGGTCACTCCCGGTATACTGTGTAAACAGTACACTTCCCGCTCTGATTTGACTAAAGTTTTCTCAAACAATTCATAGTTTGAAAATATGCACTAAAAGTTCTGAAAAGGATATTGAAATCAGATAGCTATCACGAATATGCGCTATAGTAAAGTCAAACTTTGAGTATGTCTAGACTACGAATGTAAAATTTACGACCGTTCTTGTCAGTGTAGCTTTTCTCGAACAATTTACCTAGAGCTTTGAATTAGTAACAATAATTTAAGGTTTATGTTCTCAGTGGTTGAGTAACAGCATTTTTAAATTGAGCATTTGCACAAAAATATTTACAGCACTACAAAGATATTACGTAACATTGTCTACATTTCATAAGATACTCGTAGAGTAGGAAATTGCATTACGACTTTATGACGTAGCATGCCTACAAACTTTGCACTTGCCGCGGTATTTCGAGCTCGTAACTTTATTACGTACTGCAACATCATGTGGTAGAAGCTAACAGTTTCTTCACAGTTTATGTTGCTTCTATAGTGTGTAGGAAAATAGATGAAATGACTAGTTCTGATTCCGCTAAAGTAAGGAACAGAGTAATAGGTACGCACACTTTTACCTAACAATGAGCTAGATAAATCAATAACTCTTCTGCAAACGCCTTGAAGTAAATTATATTTGTACTACTTCAAGTGGTAAAAACACAATGATAGATACTCTAAATTAGATTAAGATACAAGTGTGCTATGTTAGTAATTACACTCGAGGCGGCATTAAGGGAGCCGAGATCAATCAATGCATACGGGTTTAATGCTACGTTTTCATCACACTTGCGAGGAAAAAAACAGACTTGTATTATTATTAACTTTGAAAATATCATAGGCCGATTTTTATTTATATAACAATATATCAAAAGACTGCGATAACAATATAATATTGAAAGAGAAAATTAACAATGAAGCATTGGAAGTTGTCCAAGGCTCCTATGTGGTTAAATCAGAATATTACAAAGCACCTATTAAAAAAATTCAAACGCTTATTTCGAAACATCGGATGCGTGAATAGGAGCAGTTTACCCTCACACCAGCAAACTTTACTTTCTTAATTGGGTTCCCAAGTTATAAAATCTGGGCAACTTCAATAAACCTACCGCACGCTTTGAAACTAGGATAAATTGGGGGAAAACTCGGAAGACAAACCTATTTATCTGATGCATATCTAATTTTACCCTTTTACTTTTACATAATTGGTGAATCAAAAATTCAAGGGAACATGATTTTAAATGACGAGGCTATGAACTCATGAGGTAACATAAAAGTGGTGTACGTTGAATTTTAAGGTTCTTTAAAACTGGCTTTGTAAATAAGACAAGGAACAGGTGGAAATGATAATGTTTTATTACTAGGGTAGGTAAGAGGGTAGTAATAGTTTCTATAATGCCAATATACCTCTACGGGTTAGTATCGCAGCAGAGTTCCTTCCGCCCCATTTTGTCAGTCTCATCTATTATTAAAGACTTGTATATCTCCTGACTCCCGTTTGTTGGTCCGTATCGACCTTATAGGGTCGGGTCAAGTCGCACCCGTACAGATGCCTCAAACTAACACTTAATACAAACAACTGTATGTAAAAATCTATTCACAACGTAGATCAATGAACTTTATTCTAAAGTGTATCCCCTAGACGGGTTAAAAAGAGGCAAGATCAGATTTTTGATCCAGATTACTTACTTTTACGCCGCGACAATAAAAAAGGATGCGAAATAAAAAAAAAAACAGGTAGCTACACATTCAAGACTATGCCCGAGAGAGTCGTAAGGGCATGTCCCTTCCACAAGCAAACCTTTTTCTCGGCGAATGTTTGGAATAATGTTTATGTTACGTAGTTATGCGAACGTATAGAGGGTCCACGGAATATTAGGTGCTTTTATGATATCGATATTATGATAGGCTTTTTGCAAATCAATGATAGTAGCTGATTTAGGTTTTAGTATTTTGAAATCCCACTATATGTATAAGTAGGTGGACCGACGACATTGTGAAAGTCGCGTGCAACCGGTGGATGCAAATGGCAGATTGTCGTTCAGGGTGGCGCTCTAAGGGGGAAGCGCTTGTGCAGTTTGTTCTGCAGTGGACGTCTTCTGGCTGATGATGAGTTTTTTTACTTTTTTATGCTTAGAAATTCTTATCAAAATAGGTGACGTAACACACATACCATTTTGCAGAATGCCTAAAACTTAACAGAACCGCGAAAAAAGGCACAGATCTAGCCGCTTAATATGACAGAGACGTGAATTTGGGATCCGATACTTCTTAAATGGTCTAGGTGAGGTAATCAAGAACGGATTTTGCAAAATTCCGTCTCTAAAAGGGTAAATTGGACCCCCAAGTTTGTATGGAAATAAACAATTTTTTCATGCTATATTGGTTATTAATTAATTAAACTGTGTTGGTAAATTAAAATTAAAAATAAAGAAATGTCTCAGGATTTTGCGGAAATCAACCCTTGAAGAGGTGTAATGGGGTTTTTGTAATTACTGTAGCCTATGCGAGCGAAGCCATGTGGGCAAGCTAAGTAAGTTCATAAATGGACAGTATTGTTTGTTTCATTTCACTATCTTTGTTTCCGAGCTGACATATCCAGCGATTCTTTCTTGTCTGCAGTGAGTGTGCGCTACTCGACCCATATTCTCAGATGTTCTGCACGATTCTGTTCTGCCTATCTGTTTCTGATGCAAATACACCGTGTGTTTAGTCAACAGACTATATGATGATTTACCTAAGCCTGGTTTCTGCGTGAGTATATTTAAAAAGGTTGGTTTTAAATTAGACATGAGGTTGATGTGTCGTAGAAAATTAAACCATCATCGGCGGGCATGTAAGCTACAAGAGAATTAGTTTAAGACGTTTAAAATTTTATAGCAAAGAAAATGTTGCAAAAAATTGTTCAATATCAACCGCACCCTCACTAATGTTATATCTTTAAAAAAGGTTAAACGTGCGAGCGAGATACCACTACAATCTGTTTCCTGCTCTTATATAAGTAAACCATTCATTTCCTCTGTTGTCGCGAAGATAATTCCGAGCACTCGACCTGCGGAGCGCCTACTTAACAAACTGGAGCTTCTCCAAAATTTGAACATTCATTATTTTTCTCGTTTCTCTGAGTGCGGTTACATTCAGCATCAGGTCAAGCAGTTTTCAATGTCCTTAAGTTCCTTCAACAAATTCTTCAGTAACTTTCACATTCTTCGGGAAATGCGTTATTTGATCGTAAATTTGAAAATCAAAGTTTATCATGCTATATATATTTTATTAAAATGTTGCAAAACTTGACTAGCTTTTTGGCTCAATGGGACGATTTCCGCTTTCTGAGCTTGTAAGTTGTGAGTTCGATTCCCACCCAGGCCAAACATTTGGGTGATGAACATGAATGTTTGTTCTTTGTCTGGGTGTTTCTATATGTACTTACAAAAAATATATGTATTTATGTATTCTATCAGCTATCTGGTTCATATAGTACAAGTTTGCATAGTTTGGGGCTAGATGGCGCTGTGTGTGAAAAACGTCCACCAATATATTTATAGATTATACTTAAAACACTTTTTAGTATCCCCTTAGTAAATTTATAGAAAAAAACTTTATATAATATAATTACTATTCCAATTTGCGATTAATTCCGCCTGAGAAAATACCACACCATGCCAGTTATTCAACCATCAAGCAGTAATGTGCAAAAATATTGTGTTCCGGATTGAAGGGCAATATTTCCAGCGTAATTACTGAGCCTAAATGTGCCTAAAGTGAATTTGAATTGTGGGCAAGCGTGACGCTTACCATCAGGCGGGCGACTTTCTAGTCTCATGACACAGTTTCAAAAATGAAATAAAAAATATTTTTACCTAATTAGTTCATAGATTCTAACCATTGAGCAACACAGGCTTCCGGCTGTGGGCCGTTCGGGCCGGTACCGTGTTGCTCAAATGATTCAAACGCCCGTTTTAATACTCGTGTGACAAGCTGATATCAATCTATATTAGCTAGTGTAGAACGTACCAAAGAGAATATCATCACTACGTTTAAGAGACGGGAGATCTATAGAGAAAAATGAAAAGAGGGCAATTGTATGAAACGTGCACTAGAACTGAATACCGATAGAGATAGTGCGATAGACTCAAGATATCGATAGAGCAAGACAGTGGATAGGCGCCATTATTCCTAGTACACGATTCATACATGTTCAGTCTCATTTTTTTACTCTTGCACTTGTCTGGCACTTGCGTCAGACTGGAACGCACCTCCTTCCGTTTCATCGAACTACGAGTACGTATATCTAGGTCACAAAGATGTTATCGAGTGTTCCTTCCTCGGCTGATTACAATCACAGTAGCTTCGGGCACTAAACAGCGTAACGGTAAGCTAAAATAAGCTACATTTTAATGTCATGATCATTTTAACATTTTCAAACCGTTTCGCTATAAATTTGCTAAATTGACCTGTCAAAACTTATTTGGACGGGTTTTGTGAGTTTATTTGAATTCGTTTTTTCTTTGGGCAGGATACCTAGGAATATCAGGATTGCCTAGGTGAATCAATTAACTAAGGATTTATTCCATGGTTTTTGTTATTAACTTTTTTAGGCGTAACTCAAGAAACTTCTTGGATAAAACATACTTGATGTTACCTTATGGCAGGCCTATTTACTACGCCTTATTTTTAGCTGCTACATTTAAAAAAAAAGTTAATAGGTTATGGGAGTTTTACAACAAAACTTGATTTTTAAATTTACACTCGATTTTAAATTGATTTTGAAATTTTAATTTTGTTTTATTTTGGGAAGTACTATTCGTACTTATCTATATCAATGTTGAAATAAATAGTTGGTAATTATTTATATACATATTATATGGACACAGATACAAGTATGTAACTTTACCATTTGTTGCATCAAAGTATTAAAAGAGCCTTTTGATAAAAGAATAAGTATAGAAAAACAAGTGTTTTTTTTCGTACGTATAAACGTGAACGTTTAGAGCTACAATTATTTGCAAACATGACTAATTAAGTCACCTATTTGCCTGAAATGGTTTTCATGTCACGATAGCATTCTAAATATGAAAATTATACTCAACACAGATACCTAGTGCCTACTGTTCACTGTAATACTTATACTAAGCCGTGTCCCCACTAGGACTACGTGCCGCGGGGCTTAGAATCACTTAAATAATATGTCACTTACACATCAAAATTCATCAAACCAGGAATGGATTTGGATTAATTTGGAATAGCAATAGCTTATACCATGGATTTACCCATCGACTACTCCTAATCTCAGAAAATTTAGGTAAACCTGCAAAATCACGGTTAAAATCGTGAGACCAACTCAGGCGGCTATTCCGATTCATGCAGACGACTCGGAATACAAAGTTAAAAAAATAGGATTTCGTCTCGCGTTAGAATACATATTTGTAGCGAACAGAGCGACAACTCAGTAGATGTCACGTTCGACTTCCGAGTAGACTAAGTCGTAATACAAAATTATAACAAGACAAAGGATGAAAACTGAAACCCGACCACGCGTAGTCGGGTTTGCCCTACGTCACGGCGCTTTTTACTTTTTTTTTTAATTTTAAGCACAATTTTTGTACAGTAGGACTCTTTTGCCGAGTCCGCCGGGGGCAGTACCACACCTTTGCTAATTCAACCACCAAGCTGTAGTGTGCAAACATTTCTGTGTTCCGGATTAAATAGCAATGTTTCCAGTACAATACTGAGGATAAAAAGATAATCTGAAAACTCACGATGACGAGCGCAGTACTGCAAGGCCGCGTGGGGCTTTGAACTGTTTTGAAAGTTTTAAAAAACCTGAGTGGCACTGAACTCGGGCCTTATCATGTAACTCTGGTGGCGTTGGTTATCGCGTGCCGTTCCACTCGCACCAACGTACTCGGACCATGCGAGCGAGCGGGATAGCAAACGAAGACCATCGCCACCAGAGATACATGATAAAGCCCCTGGTATGGGCAAGCAATACACTTACCACCAGGCAAGCTCGTCTCGTCAATCTGTAGCATAAAAAAGCGTCATAATTACATCACATACATGCACAATGATACTCAACTGAATTAATCTTGACCTTTTCGTCAAAAAGTCATTAATGAAGATTAAACGCTTTCAAAGGCTGCAAAATGTATTATAGTACAATCGTGAGCAATTCTCGTTGTATAATTGAACCGTAGGTGCGCAATGGTAAGATTATACGCAGCTTTGACTGCCGTTTTACGGGCTCGGTGAATATTTCATTGGGAGAATACTGCCGGGATATATCTACTAACCGTGTTGCGTAACAGATAAAAACTCTAAAACATTTACTGGACTCGGCTCGTACTAAGCTTAGTGAACATACACCGCAGAAAACACACGGTGACACCGCAGTACATCGAGATCATTGGGATGCCCAATTTAGTTGAGGTCACTTATCCTCACTTCACTCAGTCCCTCGCTGGAGCTCGCTGAGTAATCACATATAATATCATGCTGTATTATTTGCATAAATATAGGACGTGTACTACGAAATTAGGTTTATTTTCTAGCGAATGAGACTAAGCTGCGACTTGTGGCAAGGGCACAGAACATATATAATAAGAGACATATAACGCTTTGTTGGTCCCAAAGTAACAGTTGTTTATAATTACAAGTACAATGAGATATCAGAATATATATGCCGTTTAATCGAAAACTCAGTCTATCATTATATGAAACGTACAAATCAACAAGATAATTAGTTTAAAACATCGTAAATACTACTTATTTACATACATCAAAAATTCAAAATGTTTCCGAATGTCTAGCTTAGTAGTTTTCGGGTTTCTGCTTGGTACATCGACCAGGTTATTGACTACATAGCCCTCATGTAATTCCAGCCATTAATTTTACTGGCGTATTTAAATAATTCAATCGTAACGTTCGAGATTAGGATCGGGCTGGGCCTAATCGGTCGTTTGTTATCAGGGAAAGACATTACGATGACAAATGGAGGCGGCTACATTCTGCTTATTGAGTTGCCATTTTTTTAGGAAGAATTGTATATTTTGTATTCATTGTATTATACTACGACTTTGGTACAACGGTGATTCTGATCGGTGATGGTACTGGGGCTGCTGGCCTTTTGGAAAAACTTGGAAACTTGGCCTTTGGAGTCACACAGCGGGCAATAGAGAGAGAGCTATGTACGGATTTTTTTGGGCGATAAAAGCCGGAAGGACGGTATTCAAGGACCAAAGTAACTGACATAGCTTTCAGGGTTTGCAAGATGATGTATAGTGTAATGAATAGTTGAAAAAATAACAAGTAATGTTTCACCAACAGGACACACGCGAGTCTAGCCCCTCGTGCCGAATTGATGAATAGCCTAATAGAACTACGAAATAATGTACTGTCTCTGTTTACACATGGTTTACACCAAAATAATTTAATGAAGTGAGAATTGAATAAGCGTACTCCCGTTTAGTGTAAGCCCACCTTCAGAGATTGTATGGGAGAATATATAAATACGGGGGCTATTCTCCTGGTTTCCATAACAGTTATCTTGAGCTGTCATCAAAAATATGAATTCGGGAATGGAAATTCATAAGCGATTAGTTATTAAGGATCAAGGCAAGTGTCAAGTGTGTAGCGAGTATGTAAACACCGAGTGTGTGCATCTTAGGTCATCATCATCATTCTCAATTTCCCTCTTCTTGCTGATGAGTAAAAGCATACTTTCCATCTGCCTTAATCTTGTGCAAATCGGGTCCAGCTTCAAAACGTGATTGCAGAAAGTGTCATTGTCTAGCTTGCCCACACGGCTTCGCTCAAATAGAATACAGTCTTACTATGAAAACTGACGTGGTTTTGATACATTTTGTTTTGTTTAGAATACAGTCATTTCAAAACCCCATTTTGAAATGCAGGCGTTGATTTTCGAAAAATCCTGAGACATGCCTTCCTTTATATATTTAGTTTAGTACTCAAACCGAATTCAAGAGGCGCAGCAAAAAAAAAAAAATCATACAAACTTTGGGGGTCCATTTTACCCCTTTAGAGATGGAATTTACTAAAATCTGTTCTTATTGTTCACTTAGTCCATTCGAGGAATATTGGGTCCGAATTTCATGTCTCTATCATATCCGTTGATACGCGCACACCAGAATCCTAGAATAGACAATAATAGAAAGTTTAATTTATTTGTCACAAAAACAAAACAAAAATAAAATACAAGTTAAAAGTAAAAATATACATATTATATAATATATATATATATGTATATAGAATAGGGCTTGTTCTTTATATTTATAAATATAGATAGATATTTGACTTGTAATTAGAAAGAACGTTAAGTACCTAGGACATTATTCAAAAGACTGCCACCGATTACCCGACTCTATTCGTCTTCACGCCTACGTAATAAGTGGTCTTCTTACCTTTGGATAAATGGGGGCCATTATAAAGGTTGGGCCCGATGCTTTCAAGTCTCATTCGAGTGTTTCCAGTATCAATCACCTCTGTAGGCACTCATTTGACTTGTATCGACGTTATCGACGTATTCTAAAGGTAAAGTAAACGTATAAATGCGGAACGGCAGGATTTACGAAAGAAACACTCGCAGTTTATGGAAATCACGCACATATTTTATATGAATGTATGAAGGGAGCGACGTAAATATTTATGCAATATTTTTACTTTCAAGCGCTTCGGATGAGGAAAATTGCTGGCTATTATTTAACGTCTGCTTTCTATAGTTCCTGGATGTTGCTCATTGTGTGCGAGTTGGATTTGGGTTGTTTTGTTTGTTTTTGCTCGGGCAAACCTTTTTTAGAACGTGGAAGGAGAGGTATGGCAAACTGAAACAATGCAAAATGTTAAATTCTATGAATAGTCAAGTTACGTTTTAAAATTAAATGTTGTTTGACTGTATACAGTAAAATAAAATAAAACTGTCAAGAACGTATCACGACACCTAGTAGGATTCCGTAGCTGTATGAGAAATAAATAACAATGAATATAGTGATGGTTAGATTACATTAGATTACACATAGCCGAGGCCGGTACCGCGAGGTCCTTACTGCGATGATTATTGGGTTCAGCCGCCGATCTTGCTCGACCGTGAATCTTATTGCGCGGCGATACGATTCGCGATCGCGCAGCGTCGACTGAACTGACTGACCTCGTTGACTGAACCTAACAATCATTGCAATAAGGACATCATGGTGCAGGCTTTGAATAGAGTTTCTCTTTAGTTTGCTATGAAACCCTAAAAATGCGTTTGGCTACTAAGATAGGTATGGGATTACAGTTAATTAAGGGGCTATTTCGAGAAAAAGATAGCGCTACACTGCTCGTATAAGAGGCTTATAGTAACGAAGGTATCTAGCAGTTGGAGTAAAGTTCAGTCCAACTGGTTGGACTGAAAGCTGGACCGTGGCCCCGTAACCGAAACAGCAATGCAATAAAGCTAGGTTTATACGAAGGTTCACATTGTAGCTATGACAGGTAAGGGTAAATTTTCCTTTGACGAAGCGTGCGATCTATTAACTAATGGGTCCCCCGGAGTCCGCGAAGTTATCAATATTCAGCACGTACGCGTAATAAAGTAGGCTGTGTAGGCTGTTGTGAAGCCTGAACGGCCACTAAAGTTAGACTCCCCCGCGAATATATGGGTTCACGAGACATTGATTAATAACAAGTCTCTCCAGTGTTCATATAAATTAGGTACAGCCAACATCGAAGTTCATAATTTTTTGTCTCTTAAATATTCCAATGATAGATTTAAATCATGAGAGATGGTGAAACAATTTGCGAAGATCAAACGGAAGACGCAGCGACGGTAGGCCTCCGTGAACGGGTCTAGGTCTACGACCGGTTGGTGCAAATGGCAGATTTTCGTTCAGTGAGGCGGTTTATGGCACCTTTGTTCAGCAGTGATGATGATGAAATAATTTAAAAGATAGCCGTGATAGATGTCTGTTTATTTTATTTTAATTCATGTGTATTTTGTATTTGTATTTTATTAAAATTGGAGTGATTACGGTAAATTGAGTCGGTTATTCTGACTATAGTTTCGATCACATTTGTTATCTTTATCAAGAAATGCTATAAGCGTGAAATGCTATATATATATATAAGCGTGACGAGCGCTCAATCTGGTCTTGCCTTGGTACCTTCCTTGATAAAGATCACCGGCGGTGTTGAGTGTGTTAGTTTTTAGTTGTTAGCCAACAACGACTCAATTTAACTTTTGTACTCTCGTTTTATTAAAATAAAATGTGTCCAAACCATTTATCTGAAAATACACAGACATGAAGCCTGTATATTTTCAGGCAAAGTTTTAGTTGGACAGTTGCATATGTTTGGTGTCCAATTAAATGATCTATTGGCACGTTGTACTACTATATAACGGTAGTTGTCAAAGTCGTGTCCGACCGGCTAGTACTTATTTACTTACGGAGTAATAGCTGCGCCCCGCGGTTTCACCCGCTATTCTAAAGGAACGGTTAATTTTTCAGGATAAAAATCCTATGTACTATGTACCAGGAAAAAAGCTACCTCCACACCAAATTTCACCCAAATCCGTTCAGCCATTACAAATTTGAACGGGAATAAACACTTACATACTTAAGTACTTACACACAAACTTTCGCATTTATAATATTAGTGTGATTCACGGCACACGGTGCACAGATATAACTGCGCCAAAATACCGGAACAATAAATCCAATGAAATTTGAATTGATTGTCGTTTGAATTCAACTTTTCACTGGTTTCAAATCGCATAATGTTTTTTTGTTAGCTACTGACTGTACATCGACGTCGCCTCGCGGCCATCGCTCAAATCATTTGTTGACTTTATGACATACATTATATATCGTTTTGTCAACGATTATTAATGTTTTGTGTGCAACGTAGGTGGTTGCAGTATGATAGGTGTGTGTATATCTTATACCTGCTTGGGTAATTCGAACCATTTTTAACCGAATTCCAAAAAAAGTTGTTAACTGATTTTCTAAAAAAGGATGGTTCTCAAGTCGAATGTTTTTTACAGCATCTTACAGATATTTATGTATTCTGCATGTTTTTCCGAGCCTTTATCCTTTTAGGGTTCCGTAGAATCACAAGGAACCCTTATACCCTTTGGGTGTCCCCGGGGCCTACATGATTCCCTGCAATTGCGGCAAGTGTAACGTTGGTGAAACTAGAAGAGACATCTACTAGGCTCGCGGAACACATACGCTTCATGAAGAACCGGGACAGTGACGGATCTGCGGTGGCCGAACATAGCCTAGAGCCCGACGCGAAGGTCTTTTATTGCATAAGGGTTTCTCCCATACATGTTAAGAGGAGATGAAAAAAAAAACGTTATACCGCATCATGTGAGGTGTCACTGAAATGTTCTTGTAAAGTTTACAGTTAGGCCAAAATTAAAAAAATCATAATTTTATATTATTGGGGTGGCAGTCATATATGTAAAGTAAAGATTTAAAAAAAAGTTCGCCTGTCACCCTTGGGGTATCGTTTTTTTTCACAGATGTACTTGCGAAATATGGGCCGACAAAGTTGCTTGCAATGTGTGTCCCCCCCTCCTGCCATTTCTAAACTAGGCATCTCAGAAACTTATTATTTTCCATGTTGATAGATCTAAGTTGATGTTGATAAAAACTTTATTTTAAAATTATTTCAAGCAACACGTGATAATTAGTTTATGAGATAAGCGGAAAAAGTGATAAATACTTCAAACGTCCTACGCGCCTTTTACAAGTTTTTTTTCCTTTTTTTTTTGCATAATGGTTTTATTTCATTTACAAATACAAACAGTACAACTACTAGTGTGAGTTAATCCTAGTAGTTCAATTTAAATAGAATAATTTATAGATTGTTTACCGAGCACGCAGGCTCATATAAAACTTAAAAAAATACATACACTTTGACAAATAATAAGTTATAGAATATGTTAATTGACATACGTAATGTTTAGATAAAAATTACGATTTTAATTTTGAAAAATACATATTTAAAAGCAAGTAGCAAGTTATTTATTTAGTTTTGTCAAATTATTTTGTATCGATGATAACTTAGTGGTTAGCGCGTGCGCGAACGCCGCATGGTTCAATTCCCAACAATGCGCCACCGGTGAACGAATACTTCGTGAGGTAACCATAACTTTCTAGTACTGTGCTGTCTACCACCTATAAGTTGAAAATCTGTCGCCAAGAACCAACGGGTGTTCCGACAGCCTCACATGAGAGTCATTTCCCATTTTCATTACAATTTTCGACCACTCATCAAAGGAGTTGTGCTCAAACGCTTACAAACAACACAAATGTCAAACATTAAATCAAAAACGATTGTTTCCGAGTTAAGTCATTGTTAAGTGGTAACAAGCGTACTCATTAGTAAAATAATAATATTAAAACATAAATAAGTAAAAGATTTAGTTTTACGGACACACACGTTCACACTCCCATTTCTTATTTATGTTGTAGGTCTATAACGCTACTTTTGTCTTACAGCTTCATTAAAGTTCCATTAAGCGCCTATTAGAGCGCAATCAATCAAACAAAAAACAGAAAGAAAGCACTTTTTTAATACATTTCTTGTTACGAAACTCCTCTGTGACAGTTTCAAAGAAAAAAGAGGTGATAGTATAAGGTGATTTGGGATCTAATTTTGCCATTCTTCGTGTTCCATTTAAAATAAAAAATATGAAAGTACTTAAATATTTAACACGTAAGTAGCAAAATCAGAAAAAAATACTTGTTAAGAGCATGTCGGGCCTTGCTTAGTGGAATTCCGTAGGTGCGCAGGACGTTTGAAGTATTTATCCGTTTTTACCGCATATCTCAAAAACTAATTATCACATGCTGCCCAAAATAATTTTAAAAGAAAGTTTTTACTAAGATCTATCAACATGCAAGATCACAAGTTAATAAGATGCATAGTTTTAAAATGGCAGGGGACGACGACGACGATATATTGTTAGCAACTTTGTTGGCAAGCGGTACATGCTTGCATTTCGCAAGCGGTACATCTGATAAAAAAATGGTGTACGAAACCTTAAGATTAAAAGACCTTTTTAATGATACCCCACATGTGGGAGAAAAGCGAAAAAATAACTTTTTCTCCACTTTACATGTATGACGGTATCGGCAGAACGGTCCTTTCATGCCGAGTTTAAAGAACTCTTCATGAATTTTCTCAATAAGGAATCTATACTTAGAAAAAATATATTCCAAGTGTATTATGCCAAAAGGCGATTATATCCAAAAATAAAATAACATTTAATAAAAGTTACCGGCAACATACTCATTCTCACTTTTCATTGAACGTCTTACGTATATATGCACATGTATACAGCCAATAGGTCAATATTAAATTTATCAATGTTACTAAAATTGTTTCCGCTTCAGTTCCCGGGTCCCCGAACCAAATACCCAGTGCAGCGCGCAATTTAGCTGATGAAGTTTCAAAAACGTTTGCTCAATAATTAACTTCCCCGAAATGGAAAACGTTATTCACGTTTATATTGAATTCGTGACGTCTTCACTTTTCAGCGCTCATTTTGGTTTTGTATTGCTAATTTTATAAAATGTTTTTATAATTCTTTCACATAGTTTGTTGCTTTTGGAGTCATACAATTATTTATCCACCTAGAAATAATTCTATTGTCTTTCAGTTGTGATTAAAATACTCTAAAAACTAATTAACACTTTGAACTTATATTTTTAGTGCATTATATCACAACAGGCCTTTAAAAAAAAAATATGTAGAAAATACACTATGTACTTCTATGTTTATTAAATTAGTTTGATTTCGACGATCTAGCTAGGTAAAGCTAAAGACTGGAAATTCCGCCCTAGCTACTACCATCACTCACACAAGTCGCTGTGCTGATTGCACGGTCCGAGCAAACAGGCAGACTCCCAAGTCAAACAAACCGACCGGAGCCGGCCATCCATTGTTTACTTACAGTTTAGACAATTTTATGTAACCCCGTACAGCTAATACAAGTCTATGACCATTTTTCGGTATTATGAAAACATGCGTAGAGGCTGCAGTTGAACAGGGCCTTGGATCGGCACGATAAAAAATGAGTAATAATAGGTACCAAATTTGCATCGATTTTTTCGATTTGCGGAGTTGAGTGGGAAGAGAGAGAAAGAGAAAGAAATACATTTATATATTTGCACTCTAACTCGCGTTATAATATAACTCTAAAGTACTGAGGAAAAGCAGAAATTACCAGGAAGTAAAATTAACGATCTGTTTTGTGTGCGTGTTATCTAAGTACTACGAGCGGACTGATTTATTGACAGAAAACGGTCCCATCTGTTGAAGCAAGACCCGAATATTTGCATGTTATTGTATTCACAAGATCTAACCCGAGATGAAAAGCCCCATGTGTCAGTGTAGTATTTTCTGTCGTTAAATTTTACGACAGTGCACAGTGTTAGTAGTTTGACTGTAAGGGCTTGCGCACGTTGAACTATATAAAAAAAGAGGGCGCGGTTGCGGTTGCGGGTGCGATTTCGGCCTACGTTGAATGCCAGGCGTTTGTCCGGGTGTGACGTGTGACTTGCCTGAAACCGAAACAAATGACAACACAGAAACAAATGAATGCACACGTTCGATAATGCCGTGAGTGAGTCGACAGCTTGCCCGCTACTTCCACGCGCACCTGCCTTTTTTTTTATGAAAGCACCTGCATAGCATGCCATACGAGTGTGTTCAAAATTTCGCGTTTTCATCACGCATTAACTAGCGTGCGCGGGCGTGACTGTGGATTAACCCCCGAATACTGAAACGTTTGTTAACTTTGACGACATATTAAGTCTATAGCTGTCTTTGTCATTTGCTTAGTGCTAGACAAAGGCAGTATTAGAATTAATCTGTTGTCAAAGTTAACAAACGTTTCAGAATTCGGGAGTAGCCCCCGAATACTGAAACGTTTGACCACAGATCACGTCTATTGCTGTCGTTGTCATTTGCTTAGTGCCAGACAAAGGCAGTATTAGAATTAATCTGTTGTCAAAGTCAGTATTCGGGAGTAAGTGTGATAGTGTTGTGATTATTTTGAAATACCTATTGGTAACAGAAAATAAACTGTAATGCGATAGCTGGTAGTAATCACAATCAGCTTAAACCCTTAACTTAGATTTCGGGATATTGTGTAAAAAAAAAATAACATACAATACAAAACAAAGGTCCACGTACGTGCGGGAGCATCTTACGGCGGTCCTTCTCAAAATCCCAAGAGCGAAGAAAGATTCTACGGTGGCTTGCAGCCATCATGATTTGTGTAAAGTGAACTTATTCAAGTTGTCAAGAAAATAAAGGAGTTTCTTGTAAGGAATAAAAGTGGTACAAATTGGATCTCATAGTTCTATAGCACCATTGTTGAACGAGGGGAGAAAGTGACCGATTACCAATGAGGTTGTAGGCCGAAGATTGGGAATCGCAATATTTTCTGAGTGTTCCATAGTGCTTTATATTAAATTTACGAGGAAAATAAAACACAAAACCAATTGAAAATTCAGATAAGCGATTAAATAGTTTGGAAAAAAAACTGGAGACGATTATTCTTTTTAACCGACTTCAAAAAAAAGGAGGAGGTTCTCAACTCGACTGTTTTTTTTTAAATGTTTGGTACCTCAGAACTCCGTCATTTATAAACTGATTTGGAAATTAGTTTGAAAGTAGATATTTACAGATTGGTCCCATTTTTATCAAAATCTATCAATTCCATGATAGGATACATGAGGAATTGAGGGACTCTTAAAATGTTATAGGCACACATAGGTGTGCCGATTTTGGTTTTTTCATTAACAAGTCAAGCATTTGCATTCAGAAAGTATCATTTGGTGAAGTGGATCTGGTGATGAACCACAGATGGTCATCGGAACTCCACAATGATATTAAGTATTTCACGGGTGGCGCCAACAACATTCCATAGCATTTCATTTTGCATTGCAAAATCGGTAGTAAATTAGCGACATCTAACGCCGCGGACAGATACCTTGGTATCCAGAAAAAGCTCCAGAGAGCGCCAGTGGCGTGTCCCAAAATTATGCATATGATATAATAATTTTAAAAATAAATAATACCAGGAATACATAAGCAATGAGAAGGTCGCATTAATTATTTTTTTCAGTTATATGATTATATGCTGAACGGATCGACCTGAATTTTTTGTACAGATATAGCGTAAGGGTCGGAGAGTGACAGGCTACTTTTTATATCTCGGGAAAAATGTATTTTCTACGCGGGTAATACTGCGGGCGCACCTAGTAATATATATAAAAATAATGTTAATTTTTAGGGAAATAAAACTGACTTCAAATTAAACAAAAAAGTAGAAAATAATATTTTAATTACTTCGATGCAAAGAGTATTAAAGAACAATTAACGAACTTATATACCTATTTACAATTTATAATCAATTATTTTTGAAGTCGCTGCCAGCTAAGATGAAAAGTTTAATCTTGCCTTTGCAACAAACCTTCGAACGGCACGGGGCGGCGACGCGGCTACTGCCTTTCCTGGCTGGCACCGACGTACTCAACTATTCATAAACTAAGAATTTAATAAAATACCTTATTTTTTTTTATGAACTGCAAACAGGCAAAACTATAATGAACCATTTATTTGCTGTTGGTAGATTTGCCGATAGCTCTGAATTTCTCAGCGTGTCTCTCGCGGAGTCTCTGCACCTGAGTGGACAACAATGTATTTCAAGAATTATCTTCAGTCTTGTGATACTTCAGTATCCTCTTACTGGAGACAAATGATTCTGAACAATACAAATAGTATAACGCTGGAAATGCAAACATAATGTATTGTCATGTCAATGACCGGCCAAGATCCACAGATAAAAGCCAAATTACTACTGTACTAACATTATTTATTGTTCGAGTTTATTGCCATCCGAGCTTTCTACAGTCAAAGTGGGAATTCAACTTATATTAGGCAGAGTTCGTTGAAATTCGAAAAGCTTAAACCAACCGTAGAGATTACGTCACGGATGGTAACCTAGAGGCAACGACTTATTACCCCATTAAACGTATAAGGCTAAATAATTCAGTCAACACATTAGTCAACTTAAAATACTCGCATATTTTTTTTTTGTCGAAATAAAATTTGTTTGCATTACGAACAAGGCTCTTTGTACACGAAGGTGACCAAAATATCGTATGTATAAGCAGGCAATTTAAATATCGGATACTTGGCGACTCAAATAGCATCACGCTTCGAACACAAATAGAACAAATGAATAAATACGTTTTTCACACACAGCGCCATCTAGCACCAAACGAATGTCGGGGACGTGATATATAATCATATAAAACGCGCGATACTACGTCGAGCTGTGCTTCGAAAATAGCCTAAGTATTATGCAATGTCTACAAGATAAGGTATTCGATGCCCGGGGTCAACAGTGGGTAGCTCACCACGGAAGCCTGCCAAATGGCTGAGTGCGTGAGCGCCCGCTTCACTGGCTAAAAATTACGGCGTTCCAATAGCTATTTGAAAACACATTTCCTTATCACCAAGTTAGGTAGTGTCTGAATCTTTGAATTCGACAAACGAAATTTTAAAAAGGCGATCTCTACGAACGAGCAGGAATACGAGTAAGCTGAGGTTAGGCGGAAACTTGTTTCTAAGCGAAATGTAGCTATTCATACAAGACATCAGAACGCTGATCAGTTCAAATTTCGTCCTTGTAATAATTATTGCTGTGATACTTACTCTAGCCACCTTATAATTATACATGTACAACAACATCAACATCTACAACATGGGGGTCTTCAAAAGGGCTGTTAATCGAGTCTTTAAAGGTCGGCAACGTATCTGTGATGCCCCTGGTGTTACAGGTATCCGTAGACGACGGTGATCGCTTACCATCAGGCGGCCCGTCTGCTTGTTTGCCACCTATGGCATAAAAAAAAAAAAATATGTCTTATCACTCGCTAAGAAGACAATCATGACGCTTACTATGAGGCGAACGACTTGCTAGTCTCATCTCTTAGTTGTTTAAAAAGGTACGCTTATTTTAGTGAAAGTCTATAAATACAAGATGGCATTACGTAATGGCCCTAAAAATACTCATGAGTCATGTAGTACGAAATAAGCTTGGCACATTAGTATTAAATATAAGGGAACGGGTAGAATCGTAGAATGTTCATAAATCAAAAATAATTCCAACTGGCGAGTTTCATGAATGTTTGCGTTTAATATTTTCGCAAGCGCAGATATGTAAGAGCTATCAACCGATTATTTGGTTTGAGTCTTATAACTCTACTGATGTTTTATTTATTAATAAAATTTTGATTATTTATTAATAAAACGTAGATAATTGTCAGTCGCTTTTTTTATACTTTACTAAGATGAAGTTTAGATAATGTTATTATCATTGGACCATATTTTTTATTTCTGATAATTGTTTCAACGGATCTCTATATTTATGCTAAAATAATTAAAAAAAAAACTTAATAAATGCTTTCAAACAGTGGTACTTTTGCCATGGGGTCGAAATTTTCGGTCTGTTCACCGCTGGCCCCCTTTCTGATTTCGACCATTTTTTTCTAGCTATCCATAGAAATTGTGGACCTTTTAAATCGTAGCAGAACGTCTACAAACTACGAAATCTCAAAATATCCCGGAAACACCTCGGTAAGTGACGACGCATTGATGAATAGTAATAATCAGTAAGCACCTAATCCATTTCAATTCATAGCAGCTTTCGGGAGGCATGAATATTCACAACTATTCACTGCTACAGAAACATTACCCTTTATAATTTGCTTGAATATTTTAATACGTCCACAATCTAGATTCTAGTTTATTTTCTACTCGTCGTTTAATTAATCCACGCTCGAGTTAAACATAAATAAATCAAGCATAATTACATCGTGGCCTGTAATTACATTAATAAGAATTGCTTTAAAAAGAGCTCTTTCTAAAAAGCTTTTACATAGAAGCTTCGCAGTCATGCGATGTTTCGATAAAATTTCTTTTCAGTCTTCAGTTCGGTTGAGATAAACTTGGGTCTTAAATATTAAGGGTCTGCTCCCAACCGCAAACTTAAATATTCGGGTAATATTAGAAAAGCCTGTACAACCTATCCCTTGCATACTTTTGCCACAATGATGAACTTTTTAAGTATTCATTGGATTTTCTATTTTTAACTCGAATAACTCTAGCGCTCTCTATTTTCACGATGAATATCCGATATGGTATAAATTAATCGAATGGACGCCTAGTTTAGTACAGGCGGAAAACGAAAAGTTCAGCCGAAATTGGTAGAAAAGTTAAAATAGCGCCACTAATCTTAATTCTAAAATACCGTAGATATAATTTTTATCCTATTATGGAAAGTTTTGAGTTTTTGTTTGAGTGGTTCATGGTAATAAAACAGCGTAGTTAGTATCGATTCTGAAAATCATCAGAATTATGACTATATTTCATTTCAACCGTGGGTGACGAAATAATGACAACGAAAACCCTTCAACCACCGAGGTAGGTTAACCCATTTTTTTCCATAGATCACCGCAATAGTAGAGAATGCCAGAGAATCGATTAGCACAGCCGATATTTTTTTTGTTTGAGGACAATCAAAGGGCAAAGGAAAAATTTACAGAGAGACCTGCTTGTGGAATTAAATGGTGTAGGATAAGTACTAACGGTTAACATGCAAGAGGAGACACCACCCTGCTGAATGCTATTCGCCGATGACATTATGCTTGTCGGAGAAGATGGGCTTGGGTTTTAGAGAAGACTGGAAAATGGTAGGAGAAACTGAAGAACGTGGGATTAAATATCAGCAAGACCAAATCAGAACAATTGTTTTGTGATTACGGGGACCATCAATTTTTACTCCGATTGCCTGCGATGGCGTATTTCTTCCAGTCTGCCCCGATTTCTGGTACCGCGGCTGTATCATCCAAAGCAACGGCGATATTAACCAAGACGTGACAAGCAGAATAAGCACAGGTTTAATGAAATTGATTATAAGGCATATCGTGTTGTATGGATTAGAGTGTTGGGCCACTAAAGGAGAGCATGAAAGGAAATCGCATGCAGCGAAGATGCGAATGTTAAGATGGTTGTGTAGAATCACAATAATTGACAAAATTAGGAATGAGTATTTTAGAGGAAGTATGAAAGTAGCGCCAGAGACTGAAATATTAAGGAGTAGTAGACTATCTTGGTACGGACCTATAATGAGAAAAGAGGATAACCATGTGGCTAGGAGGTCCCTTTGTATGATGGTAAGCGGTAGCACCTTGAGAGAGCGACCGAAAGAAGTGTGGATGAATTGTGTGAAAGAGGATACGAGTGAGATGGGAGTAAATGTAAGGATGACGGCTGACAGAGTGAAGTGGAGAAAAGAAACGTGCTGTGCCGACCCCAGCTAGTGTGATAGGGACAGGAAGATGATGAATTAGATATGAAGTTTAGTTTCATATAATTTGAAGTCAATCATTCTAAAATAGTTAAAAGATGAGACAATAGTCTGATAATAAACAATTCATTCAGGCAGTAAAGTTGTGATCAGTCGAATAATTCACTCACCAATCTCTTGGAACGGCAGTTTATCAATCTACAGATAGTTGCATACAATCATAGCCGTTATAAAGCATTAATCAGGGGCTCCACCTGGCAGGATAGCTGCCCTTATAGATAACGGATCAGGTGTAGGGATCAACAGTTAATAACTTTTAGTACTGACAGATGGTTGGTTTAGACTTATTTATTGCGGTAAAATAAACATTTCTATTTATTTTAGCAACTTAAATAAGAAAGCTTCTATTTTTGTCATCAGATAATTGGCATCAAAGTCAAAAGGAAAATAATCAGGAAGATCATTAAACAAATTTCATATTCAGATTTAGCTTTTGAGCTATGGAGAAGGCAGAGGGAGTATCCACACTTTAGGAACATAGACCTTGATCACCTATGACACTATCAAAGCAAATGCACGATAGATCGAGTAGCTACGCAAGTGAGCATGACAGTTAAGTACTAATATCACTCATGCTTTGCATTTTTGTGAAATTCTAAGCCGCTGGCTTTCATTTGAACATCCATTCGTAAAGTAGGGCGAGCGTGCGCGTCCATAAATAAAGAATGTCGTGTAAAAGGCGCAGCTTTAACGCGGAATTTCTTGTTTTGCGTACATTACTTCTAGTGGATAAGGCAAGGTGTTTGCGTATACATATCTTTGCAGACTACGATATTATATAAGAGCATATCAAAAAAGAAAGTTAGATCAAGAAATATCAAAAAAGTTCATAGCTTATTCCTCCGCTCCTCGCCTTTACAGTGATATGTATACTACATACATCGTATTTATTTATTTATTTTATTGGCACACAAAACAGAATACAGTCAAATAAATACGAAAACAGAATAGGATTTACAGTTTCGATCTGGACTATATTCCTTAAGTATGTGTATACAACACGATCTAAACTTAAAAAGCAGAATTAAAGAATTGAATTTAAAATAAACATATTGAACATGCTAATTAAATTTACGTCTTAGATTGGGCCGAAACATGATATATTATGATATTATGATCATAACCATAAAAAAATATGCAAGCGATAATTTGTTGCTCTCTGACTGAAGTTAATAGTATGATGCGATATATATAGTAGTGTAGTCTGAAGGGTCTTAAATGTACAGTTCACAGTAAACAGCCTAGGCTTGTTAGAACTTTATTACGCAAGAAAAGGCTGAGGAGTACTTAAATGTGTTTACTGCCTTTGCCAGCTGACTGTATTATGACTGAGAAGTGAGCGTCTTAATGAGAAGGACCGCGGCTTCAGTGGATAATTTTGTCGGATTATTCAATTTTATGAAGAAAAATTCGCCTTTTTAGAAGAATTTGTGTCAAGCATAAATAATTGCCATTGATTGGCTTAATCATAAAGCAGATTTTGCCACAATTAAGATTATTTTTTATTAAAACCGAAGTCCTAACGTTATTTAGGTATTATTTTGTGGAATATAAACCAGACAAAATACGAAAAAAAATTATAGAAACACGCATTTATTTGTAGTCAGTCACAGGGACCACAACATTTTGCTTTGAAATCGCCGAAACATTTCAACTTAGCAAAAGTAACAGTAACTAGATGGAACATCAATAGAGTTACAATATCGCGATAATTGGTTCAGGGGGCCCCGTCGGCAAAGGGGTCATAATCAACCCTGAACGCCCACCATTTGGCGTCCTTCAGGGTAGTATATTACTCCCCCCGCTGTTCCTCTTTGCTACGTGTAAATTAATTAAAATAGAGTTACGCAACTAGATACTGCGATCGAAGCACCTCAGAACGCTAACTGAATTTTAACCGTTGCATGAAAATCTTTATGTTCTGATTTAATCTTTACTACGTTGGTAACAAGGTCTGAGATTAGTTGTAATAACGAGGGCAGCTAATTGAACTGAAGTGTTGGGTCAATGAGTAACGCAAGCTTAATTGCGGGTAGGCGTTTATTTCATTCAAGATTGCATTCACAATTCATCAAATATGGAATGAGTATGGTGTCTACACATAGAAATTAGGTGAGATCTGTGTTAAAATCTGTTTGATACTCGATCCAGGGGTATGGGGATTGTCTATGCCGTTCTAGTGATCTAAACTGGTACAGGACGTAAAGAAGTGATGGTAGAATATTAAAACGCGCAAACACACGAATCCGGAATTTTTCAGAAATTCATGTAAAAATAGTTTATCAAACGCTGATAGTGAATTTAATTCTATTATTTAATTCTTAAGAATGTACATCAAGGCCTCACATCGTGTGTCTATTTAAGGCCCGTAGTTACGTCCACAGTTGTCTCGATCGCTCGACTTAATTCGGTGGTAATTTTAGAAGATCGAAAAAAAACTTCTTTCGGCTTTCGTCAAATAAAAATATATATCAACACGCATATCTATATATATGCTTAAGAAAAATCAGCCATTTAAATATTTCAGTTGTTGGAATAAATATATATCTACCACATACAGTTTTTTGAAACTGAGACTCTATCTACGATAAATTGCACATGTTGCCTCCAGCGAGTAAGATAGTTTTTTTTTTCTTATGTATTATGATGCGATGTTGCAGCTGAAAGACTCTACACATTAGTCCTAGATACAGTTTTTCTATTTATCCTCTAGTCAGTATATTAGATCTGCAATTATCTGTACCCAAAATAAGATATAGGTTGAAAAACTAAAACCCAACTAGTTCTTACATCACGGCGCAAATTTTGCTTGCAAAATCATTTTTTAACAAAGTGTTTGTTAAAAAAAACAGCTAACAACAAATATATATTTAAAATGTGCAAATTAATTACAGGGAATTACGAAAAAAAAACATGACCTCTAGAGGCCGTCATATTAAATTCAATTTGACGTCACATAGCCCTTAACCAGCGGACGATCAAGACGCTGCCGACGGTTCCTTATTTGTCAAATTATAAGTAGTTATGAAGTTAATAGATGAAAATAAATATAGGAATATGGGAATAGATGAACATACATACCCATTACATATCAGTCAAAATCATAGCCCTTCTTTTTGTTTCGCGTTGTCGGGTAATAAAGAATTTGTAGTTGCGATTACAGTTAAAATCAGGGTTCGCCGATATAATTTAGCAGCGGATATATATCAAGATATTTATCAATTGATTTTTATCTTGATATATATCAATTGATTTTTTCCTGTCTTCTGAACTAAATACGTTGGAGATTAATGTTTACTCTGGCAACACGTAGCGAAAAACTACAATTCAGAATAATTTAAATTGTTTCCTAAAATAGCAACCTCAATTAAAGTTGGGGAAATCCCCTTTACTTTAACTTACCAGTACGGCTAGCTTTTTATTGAAATTCAACTCTTAACTTCATATCATATAAGGTTTATTTTACGAGGTAATCAAAAATGGGGATTCTCTGGCGTTAATAATTTTCACTTTCTAGGGAAAATTTGCTTCTTTTTTTAGCCTGGATATATATCCGACATATATCGGATGTATATAAAAAAATCGGATTTTTGATATTTATTATATAAATCGGATTTTTTCAAACCCTGGTTAAAATACTATGTGTATGTAAATCATTACTAGGAAGCATCTAGGAAGTAATTTACCGAATGGAACGTCATTTATTAAAGCTGTATTTACAGTAGAGGCTCGAAAGGTACAACCCGTCAGTCTCGGGCCCTCGTCCCGAGGAGGGTCAAACTCAAAGACTAATGTCACGGTTAATTTATTAACACGGCTCTCCGTTATACAGCGAATTATTTAAGAAGCAAAATCCACTTTTGCTGATTGAGTAATTCTATTGTAAAAAGACATTTATAAAATGGAAAATGGCGAGAAGTTATGGTCGTCTAATACCACATTGCGTGGTGTCGGTTGAATTTTCTAATTAATGGGTTTTTACATTTGGGGACTTTCCTTTGATTCGTACAAAGTGATTTGATGCCACGTTTCTGATTTGTACTGCCAAGGTGTGGAATATTTTATCGACTACCTTATCTCCTAATAAATACAAGTATTAAGGTTTCTTCACAGTTAGGGAGAACAGTTAGGGAGTTAGGGAGAACAGTTAGGGAGTTATCTCCACTGTGTGCTTCATCTTTGATCATAATTATCTTCGCTTACCATCACGCTAGTCGCGGAAGAAGCTAAAACAAGCAAAATTTAAGCAGCACCAAAGATATTTAAGACCACGCTCCCGGGCAGAGCTGTCTCTTTCACACATTTTCACAAGATAAAAAAACACTAAGTTAGGTAATTAAAAAATATAAACAGTCAGCCAGTAAGTATTGCTAATTATGTTTCATAGCAATTGTAATGTTATTCTTTTTATTTTAGCGAGAGAGAAGGAAAAATAAATGTTTCTTCTTCGTCAAACTAGAAAATTATAACAAAAAAATAAAACACTGGCATTGTTATTCTAAAGAAACCAGATTTTATTTTTTTATCGACAAAATGTCAAAATTTGGCGAACGAGATAATATCTCCACTGTGTGCTTCATCTTTGATCATAATTATCTTCGCTTACCATCACGCTAGTCGCGGAAGAAGCTAAAACGAGCAAAATTTAAGCAGCACCAAAGATATTTAAGACCACGCTCCCGGGCAGAGCTGTCTCTTTCACACATTTTCACAAGAAAAAAAAACACTAAGTTAGGTAATTAAAAAATATAAACAGTCAGCCAGTAAGTATTGCTAATTATGTTTCATAGCAATTGTAATGTTATTCTTTTTATTTTAGCGAGAGAGATGGAAAAATAAATGTTTCTTCTTCGTCAAACTAGAAAATTATAACAAAAAAATAAAACACTGGCATTGTTATTCTAAAGAAACCAGATTTTATTTTTTTATCGACAAAATGTCAAAATTTGGCGAACGAGATAATCAATGAGGGAAGCGCGCTCTTAAAAAAATGTATTTACCTTGAAACATGTTTGTTTTAGTAACTGCCTTATGAAACACGAAGAATTTGTAGGATTTCTTTTGCTGTTTTTGTCCCAAAACAATAGAACGCGTATCTTCTATCTACTAATTAGACATTCAAGTAAATAGTATGAAAGAAGAAGAAACTACAGCGGAAACACAAAGCTTTTACCCAGTAGGTTAAGCTAACAATGTTGATAAAACAACTATTGAGATTGCACACGTATTGCTATGGTAAAATTTATTCAGTACGAACACAAGTAATAAAATAGATACGGTGTGGCCCGCTGAGAGCTGTATCTGCAAACGGAATGCGCAGCCTACACTTTGAGTAAATTGTACGATGACGGGAACTATGCCTGTATTCCCAAGACACGAATCGTAAGAATACACATTTAGTTCTAGTTCATTTCTCTACTTTTGTCAGGTATAAACTTTCAGTAAGAACTGCTACCTTTTTTCATACTGATTCAGGATACTATCAATTTGCTCATCTGAGTGTGCCCAGAATGTCGAACTCCAACAGATCAAAACCATGCGCGGCAATTTATGCGCTCGTCACCTAGAGACGATAGATAATATATTATTTCTCTTTCTGACCAGTAATGTTGCTGGAGCATTGTCCTTAAATGCGAAACACGGTACTTTTTGGCGATAACTCACAAAGGTATTTCCCCAGGCTGTCTGCAAAAGAGTCCTACCACTACTAAAACTATCTGTAAGGTAATCCCTCCACCTAGTAAGCTAGTAGGTGAATACTTAGGTAGCGATCGTGTATGAGTAAAAGCTTGCGCGATCGTCCTTTGTATTTTGGCATTCCAGTTATAAAAAAATAGAGGAGCGCAAAATCTTCGTTCGTAAAATTTGACTCCCCGGTGACTCAGTTGGTAGTGAACCTACCTTCTGTGTTTGGGGGCGTGGGTTCGATTCCCATCTAGGACAAACATTCATGTGATGAATATTTGTGTTTGTTCTATGCCTGGGTGTTAATATCTATATAAGTATGTATTTAAAAATATCTATGTACGTATATCAGTCTCTGGCAGCCATATTACAAGCTTTGCTTAGTTTGGGGTCAGATGACCGTGTGTGCAAAAAATGTCCCAGATATTTATTATTTATTTAGATACACTGAATTCCAAATTGGAAGCCTCAGACGTGTGAGGTCTTAACAAATTAAAGGAACTAACTAGAATGTTGGCAAAACTGACGTACAAACTAGCGTTAGTTATGAACTATTTAAACCCAAACAACCAGCACTCACGACTATTTTAGTTGTTGAAAACCTCGGACGGTGTTTGGAAAATAGCGTAAGTAGTATTTAAGTAATTATGTGTGCATTATATTTAAGTGTAAATTAATAGAGGAAAATCTAGTACAGAGTCCCAATGCCATACTCTGGTTTGGGTGAATTTGCAGGTTAACTGTATATAGAAGACCAATGTGCGGGTGTATGTGCTCTGGTTTGGGTGTAATACACCCAAAGCGAGACACCTGTATGTACCTGTATTATTTTTTGGTGTGAATGTAAGTATGGGAGTTCCTTGAGGAGAGAAGGAGAGAGAAAGATCTTTGTGTGTTCCTATTACCTCCTCTAGCCTTCATGGCATGACCGATTTTGACGAGTAAGGTATCGTTGGATATCCCTTTACGACCGAAGTGTCATAGACAAGATTTTACGGTCGAGTTTAATTACTTGTTTAATGTTTGTATAGCTCTGTTGCATCCCTGTTTAAAATAAGTAAGCGACCTTTCGACATTATTGGATTGCTAAGAAAGGTAGGTAAGGCTTGTAAAGAATAAGGAACTTTTATAACATCTAGGTAGGTAATGGCTTCACGCCACGGACTCCAACTCCGTTGTGCGGCTGTCCTTGCCCTTTAGATGAATGATCTTGCGACACCGGCTTTCAGGTTTGCCGCGAAATATGGAAACATTTATTAAGAATATAGAACAGCTCAGTCTTTGTTTACGATTGTGACGATCCTCTTTCAGTTTGATGATAAAGGTATATAGGTAGGTTGGTAAGTAGTTATATAATATAATCTTGTACATTACGCCAATGTGACTCATGATATTATGTTTGTGAGGCTACAAACTTAAAAATTGACCTGGAACCTGATTATCGTTCCCATTCGTATGTACATTTAATATGTATTTTTAACCGAATTTCAAAAAAAAGGAGGAGGAGGACTGTTTTTTATGTTTGTTATCTCAGAGCTCGGTCATTTATGAACCGATTTGTATTATTATCTTTTTTAGTTTGTAAAGAGATATTTCTAGATTGGTTTAAATTTTATCAAAATCCAGTTCTGATAATAGGATCTATGAGGAATTGAGTATTGACGAAGACTTTTTGGATCGGGTTTTACTATTCAATAAAATAAATTGCCGTTTTTTTTTAAAATTATAACTTTTAATTTGCCTTAAACTAACTTCATGTTGATCAATGCAAGTTTTTATTTTGAATATAAAGGTATATTTTTTGTTTATTTATATTTTACAACATATCAACTTGACTGAATTGAAAGTTACAATGATTAATGGTGTAGTAATTCTATACTATCGGTTTCAAAAAAGTTGATTGCACTAGTTTATTAAAAGTATTCCGGCACTTACTGCAATACGATCACACTAAATTCACAGAATTACTAAACAGAATACAGCATGCAGGAATATCCGAGATGATTTTCCTTAGTTCCTATTACACTTAGAGCTGAGTGCGTTATGAGTGCAGCGTAACAATGAAATGGGACAGTTTATATGGATGTAATTGTAGATATTTCATACTGGCAGTAAAAAAATAATACGCTACACTTGTTACACTTGTGTTTAATTTTTAACAAGCTTTTATTTAACAATGTTTGTATGTTTGTATGTTCGGGTCAAGTCTTGCAACTGAATTTTAGACCAGTTCCCCTTAGTTCAATTGAGTTGAAATTTTGCATGCCTGTCAAGTTCCGATGACAATACAATATTATGAAAGCGAGCTGATCTGATGATTAACGTGAGTATTCCCGTTTTATTAAAACAAAATGATCTGATGATGGTGATAGGAAGTGGAAAATGGAACTCCTCAGCAACTAATAGTAGTTTGATGGAGTTTGGAGTCATTTTGATCAGCTTACAGTACCAATAACGGATTTTATAAAAGCCTGTCTGGAAAAATATATATTTCCACAAAAACTTTTTACACAAGAAGCCATTGAATTTTGGGAAGGTGTTATCACTGCGTAAGGTAATCGAGAAGAGACAAACTCGACGGTCGTGTAACGAGTACAAGTATGCTCACATGGTCTCACCCGAAATAGTTCATAGTTTGATTTACTTGACTTTGATAGCAGTGGCAAAGTACAACATTCTGTTGGAATAAATAGAAAAGCTGGCTGGTGAAGAATGTGAATTTAATCTTTTAAGGAAAACAAATATGATTTTTATAAAAATACGAACTAACAGATCGGACATCAGTCAAGTAACACAATTATAATAAATTAAATAATTGTCAGAAACTTTTTGATTACAGCAACTAAGTTCTCCGGTCTGTTAGTTTGTATTATTATAAAAATCATATTTGTTTTCCTTAAAAGATTAAATTCACATTCTTCACCAGCCAGCTTTTCTTTTTATTACAACACATTCGATATTTAATTTTGTGAACAAAAAACACGGAGCAGTATTTATAATCGAATCCCAGTAAAATTAATGGAATATCATTATATGAAAAACAAAATACCCGACTGCAAAATGTAGCCCATGACACTTCGGACGTAAAAAGCAATCCAACGACACCTCGCTTGTCAAAATCGTTCAAGCTGTTTAGGCTATATGACATCATAAAAGAACACACGAACATACATACACCCCAAAAATTTACCGTCCTTCTTGGGCAGTCTGGCAAAAATATTGATTTTTATTTATTTTAATTTTTAACATTTTAAAAATCAGTAGCAAACCTGTTAAAACTCATCATCTCAAATAATAAGAAGTGATATTAATAAATCCCTTGGCTTACTTTGAGAACAATACAACCCTATTTATCAAGTATTTTGCTTCGCTAGTCGGTCTCTGCGGCTCCAACCGCAAGCAGATTACTCTGATGTCTGCAGATAGCTGGCATATTACTGTGTAGGCACTGTATTGAATATTAATGAAGCCAATTTATTCCCCTCAACTGTGTATATCTATTGGCTAAATTCATTAGCCAAACCATCTGATATCGGTTTAGAGCTGCATGGTTATCGTCACACACATCTAGAAGTTAACAATTCATCTAGCCATGCGCCCTAAATCCCTACTGAAATTGAATAGTTATCTTTTTACCCGTCTACGAAACAGGAGGGTTATGGGTTTGACAGTCTATGTATGTAAGTGTGTTCATATGTTCCCTCTAATCTCCTAAACCACTTATCAGTTTTTTTTATTTTAATGTTGTTTTAGTGCTTCTTTTTACGTGATTGCTCCCAAAGAAGATTGTTGTTATTCTGGTACACGTATGCAACATTTGTCTATTTGTATGTGACCTCCAGCAGCCCATGATCCAGAAAACAAGGTTCAGATTTCCGGGCGGTGACACCAGCTTACTTCGCTATCCTCCGTTTTGTCATCTTTGTCTAAAGTATTGGAATTACGTATTCCGCTCATACGACATACAATAAAATGTATGTAATCTGAAAACAATCTATTAAATAATGAATTAAAAATAAAAATAAAAAAAACGAATAACTCGTCTGTGGAAATAGGCTAGTAGATTGCAAATTAATTAAATCTACCTTTTAATTTAATTAAAATCACTAGATGTGTGAAAATATACAACGTCCGTAATAGTTGCAGCAATTACTTGTATCTGTTATGTAAATTTTAAGCGATGCTTGTTCATATCTTCTGCATTGAAAACAATAAGAGTGTTTTATCCATTATAAAAAACTGCGGTTGCAAAAGAGTATAAGTGCGTGTAAAAGAAGTATGGCATGACTCCCGGGGGCGTATTGTAGGTATATAACGACATACCTTACAAAGTTTCTTCTGTAACTACTTTTAACTATTTATATTACTTTACTACTACCACTTGGACTACCCGACTTGGACTTGAGCGTGACCTACTTTGCTTGACCATGACTAAGACTTGTTTTTATTGGGTAATATTGCTATGCTATACTTGAAAATAACCATACTCGACTGACTGAATACGCTATGTGTGGAGACATAATATAAGATCAAAAAAAAAAGGTCGAAACATCGAAAGCGTCGCTGGGTCGAAACGATGCTATGAAAATATATTTCTTCGACAAGAACTAAGCTTTAAAATTAAGACAAATAGATAATTAAGAGTTTGGAATACGTAAGTAATTTGAGTAAGTCGGCAATAAGTACAACTTAACTTTATCTACCTTGTAAGTCGGCAATAAGCACAAGCTAACTTTATCTACCTTGTAAGTCGGCAATAAGTACAAGCTAACTTTATCTACCTTGTAAGTCGGCAATAAGTACAAGCTAACTTTATCTACCTTGTAAGTCGGCAATAAGTACAAGTTAACTTTATCTACCTTGTAAGTCGGCAATAAGTACAAGCTAACTTTATCTACCTAGTTGATTTTTCACTGGCGTTCGTGTTATTCGCTCACATTTGCAGTGCTGAGAACTTCTAGTTGAAAGTTTATTTTAGTTGCAAAATATATAAAATGTCGCAAGCTGGTTGATAAATGTCAGGTAAGTAGGTCGGCCGAGGTGTAAACGGGAGCGTTGAGCAGTTAAACAGCTTTATTAGTTCAATATACCTTGAAATTTTATACTCAATGACATTTACCTCGCCCTATTCATATGTTTCGTTCATCAGCGCTTGATAAGCTGAAACATTCGTTTAATTTAAAATATTTTAACGACATATTTTGAATCTAAATGTATATCAATTTGGCTACGAGTAAAAATAATATTCAGCCTAGTTTTTAGTTAGTGTGCATTGAAATAGTAAAAATGTACCTATACCGCACGAAATGCATTGACCTAAGCAATTATTTAAATCAAACTGAGTGACGATACGTGCAAGTCGTTCGCTCCATGGTAAGCGGTGCGCTAGCTTATCCAGTTCCGTGTCACCCAGAACTTTGAAGTTCAATAGTTCAAAACACTGCGCAGCAGTGCACTGCGCTCGTCGCCCTAAGATATCAGATGTTTAATCTCTTTATTCCTAATAACTTCGTTGGAAAACATTGCCTTTTAATCCGGGACGAAACGTAATGCACAATACTTCTTGGCGGTTGAATGTCTGGCACAGGCGTGGTACTCCCCCAGGCGTCTTTTGCAAAAGAGTCATACCACTACAAAAATTAAGTAAATAATATGGAATAGCAAAATATGAAGTAGTTACGAGATGCGAATATTTGTATTGTACAACGATACAAATATTGTTCGAAACCCGTACGAAACTGTCTCAAAACGAGCTGTCGTCTAAATACCATAAGTTAGGAATTAATAATGTTATTGTTAGTTTCTCACTTAGCTTTCGTATCGTATGTGGCCTGAGCAAAGTGAAGGACGTTCCCGATACCGCTAGCAAATTGCTCAAGTTTTAAAGCGCTATTTAGCAAATATTACTTGGATGCAAATCCAAGACTCCCGTAGTAATTCCCCGAGTTATTACTACGTTTGGAACCACGAAGTTTACTCATGAACGCGGTGGAAAGTTCTACCTACTCTGCTCGCTAAGTATTGTACGAGGGTTTTATTTACTAACTTGCATCTCTGCGATGATAAATAGACGAACTTCGCAGACGCTGTTTGATCACAACTTAAATTCAGTTAGTTTAATAAATAACGACAATGCACTTCTAAAATTTTTCAAGATCTGAGACTGAACTTTCAGAGAGCTGGGTATCATGCAGATGAAATAATGTTTCTGTAATTTACCTAGGTACGGTTAGGTTTTTCTCGTTTCAGTAAATTCGTGTACCTTTGGCTTAAACATTATTTTTCTTTGATCGTGATCCATGTGTGGGACGTGATGTACTGTTATTGCAAGAAAGATAATAACACGAACCGTCATGCATCAGGACACGACCCCATACATTTTCCTTTTAGGTACTTAGATGAGTAGTATCGACTTATTATAGTCACTTGTCAGAAATACTTAAAATAAAAAAAAGGTTAAAATACAAAAGATGAAAGAAAAAACGAATCTAAAAAAACTTACCAATATAATGGACCGAGCGAAGCGTAGGTCTCAGAGTTTACTGAGACAAATCGGCATTTGTATGTATGTTTGTATGTTTGTGTGTATATTTGTCCGACGATAACTTGCGAACCGTTGATCCGATCTTAATAAAATTTTGTAGGCAAGTAGTTCATTTCAATACAATTTTTAAGTTCGAATATGAGCTGAACCGGTCCAGGGGTTGTGAAGATATAGGGGTCGCGAGGTCTCAGTTCTGAGCGAACTACTAGTATAGGTTATAAAACAGTTTCGCGTATCCAGGCTTCTTCCTTTCGTGTGGGACGTACAGAAAGGAGTAAGCAATATATGCATTCGGGGCTGGAATCCTAACCACAAACTGGATATTGTTCTCCATCACAGGTCAACTTTGCATAAAATTAATTAAGACATTATACAACAGCGTTTTTCTGAACAAAGTCTCCGAATTTTGTAAGAGGAGTAGCAGCCGAACATTTAAAAAAAGTTGTGGGGTTTTTAAATCATGGGCTTACTCTAGAAATCCCCTTAGACAATCCCTTGCGAGGGGGATAAACAGTTTCAGAGTGCGATTAATGTCTGTCTACCCTATAAACTATGCATTCAAATCGTGAAAATAAAACTAGACGTTTTATGTAGAACTCATGTAGAACTTATGTGTTTTATGTGCCTGTATTAGTGATAAAAAATATCATTTCAGAGCCGAGTTTAATAGCTTTTCATTTTTCAAAGCCATTTATATTTTACTAGCAATCAAGCCCGCCTATAAACACTACACAGTGAAATACACTATTTTATAGTGCGAATGGGATCGTTAACGTGATTAAAGTCTCCCGTATCTCCCATCTGAAAGATTAATAGGGTTGTTCCAAAGAAAACTTAGAGACAAAACAAGTGACGTACCATTACGATTTACCCTTCAGCGGTTACTGCCGCGACATCCTTTCACGTTTATGAACTTTGAATGCAGATATAACTTTAAATAATTTTAACAAAGAAAAACCGTCGTCAACAAAATACTCTGAAAAAAATGCACTATCGAAATGTTTTTGGCACCTCCCATGAAATAACACTAATATTATAAATGCGAAAGTTTGTGTTTAAGTGTGTAAATATGTATGTATGTAATTATGTAAGTATGTACGTATGTAAGCATGTACGTACGTAAGTGTGTTAGTATATAAACGTGTAAGTGTGTAAGTATGTAAGCGTGTAATCGTATAAGCAGGTAAGTATGTAAGTGTGTTTGTTCCCGTTCAACTCTGTATTATCATTTTCAGTTGCCGGACTTTATAATACGTAAAAAGTCTAACCACAAATATAAGAGTCAGAGACGTGATAGGACCGTGTTCCGTCAGGGACTGAAACATTATCGATACGCTCATTATAAATGAACTCATTTGCACAGGTCCGGAGTCGTGCTGGCGACGGGACACGACACGGACAAGCAGGACACGCTCTGACACAAGCTCTGACACGGAGTATATAAGTTCATATAAAGTATATGTATCTAGCAACATATTTTTCAGTCCTTGATAAACGTCCTTGACACTGCACTAATGTGGGCAGTTAGATCTTTAATTTTCCCGTGACTCATCACCTAAAAAGTAAACTTTGCTTCCATTACTATGCTCCGTTTTCTTTACCAGCTTTACTCCTTATCCAATCAACTAAAGCCCTGTGTTATGTGATAAATAACATAAACTTTTAGTGCAAATAGTTTTCACCAGGGAATGAGTCTTTTGTTCGAGCTGGGATCCCGCATTAACTGACTTGAGTGCAGATATTAAGAGCGCAAAAAGCTCTGGACTAGACATAGAGTGCTGATATAACAACGTGAAACAGTGTTCAACAATGACCCCAGAATAAACCGAATGAAGCGATGGTCTCAGAGTATTGGAACAAATTGGATGTCTTTTTTTTTACTTGCAAGTCTATGTCATCGCATCCTTATATACTAGACAAATATTAATCAACATATGTTACCGGAAACTTCGTTCGCTTGGACATACAAAAAAAGTTAGTAGTAGTAAAATAAGTCGTCTCCGATACTTGAGCTATATATATGCAAAAAATCAGGTCGATCCGTTCAGCCGTTTAGCCGTGATAACGCGAGAAACACCCAGACAGACAGATACAGTTACTTTGGCATTTTATAATATTAATTAGGACACGATATGATTATAACACAATATGGTATAATAGGCCAACTAGGCAAACGAGTGGAAATTTAGAGAATCATTTAGGCCAAACGAATTCGCCAGTCCGTAATTCATTCTAGCTCCTTCAGAGTTAGGATCCGATAAAATACTATGAATTACCCCCACAATAGGCTCGCTCACTTTAAGCTCCGCAAATATTCGTGAGAGGGAAGCTTGGTTTCGGACACATTCCATCTATATGTGATACACGTCCGTGATTGGTTGTTATAAGTACATTTGTTCGACAACAACTTGCGTAAGTCGTACTTGCTTGATCCGATCTTCATGAAATTTTGTAGGCAATTATGCAAATACAAGGGCAAATACGATCGTCGTGCTCTATTGTAGTTTGCAGCATTGGTTGACATCGAATGTGCGGCCAATAAAAAAAAAGTAGGATATGCTAGCTTAATGGCTAAATTGATTGTAGTATTCAAGACTTGCTTTTATATAGTCCGTTATTGGTACTGTAAGCTGATCAAAATGAGCCCAAACTCCGTAAATCTACTGTTAGTCACTGAGGAGTTCCGTTTTCTTCCTTTCGTATCCATCAACCGATCAGCTGGCTGTTATAATATTGTATAGTCATCGGAACTTGACAAGCATGCAAAATTTCAACTCAATTGAAGATGGGGAACTGATCTAAAACATATATACGTACAAAGCTTGTAAAAACGTCGTGAAACGGTGAAACATCATCCGTGACAACGGTGAAAAACCGTAGCAGAGAACCCCGTCTCGCCTCTTTTTCGACATTTTGTGCAGACGGTGGTCAAGAAAGAGCCTACTAAGGAGTTTTAAATCGTCACCACAAGATGCTTGAAATAAAGTAAAAAGTATTTAGTAAATTTAGAAATGAAGATTTTAAACATGTTAAATTCTTAATTTGCAATGGACTATGTCCGAAAATAAATACATTTTGATTTGATTTGAAACCAATGTTTTTTTATAATAAACTAAACCCATTGACTTATTACTGTGAGAATGATATCCCAGAATCATAGAAATTTAATAAACTTTTTTCCTCCTTTGAGGATTTTGGTGTCGCCAAAACAAAACAGTCAAAAACAAGCAAAGTAAGTCACAATCAAGTCCAAACTATGTTCCAGTAAAGTGATTAATACTTCTATGGAGTTTTGGAAACAACAGCATTTACCAAGTACACGTGTATGTTCACGAAAACAATAGGTAAAAATCACAGACTATTTGTCTGTGGTGAAAACCCACCGTTTTTACACACTAACACTCGAAATAGCATGAGTTTTGGCAAAAAAATACTATGACGCGACTTCTTCACATTCTCGCCAAAACTCATTTAAATTAGGTTTCCGGAATCTTTTGCTAAGGTTGGAAATCCATCCTCGCGTAACAGAAATTAGATCGCCAGAGTATCGCAATCATTGGAAACGCATTGCAGAACAGGCAGCGTTGGGTATTTAGAAAAGGCAGAAGTTTCAATACTGGCTATGCTTATATACTGTATTAGTGCACATAACGATAGAAGCTTACTTCTCACTGCCAGGCTATTAGATTTGCCGTCGTCGCTTTGCGGTGAGAACAGTTGCAGGGATCGCGTTTAACTGGAAGTGACCATTAAGTGTAAAGTAACATTCACTTCTATAACTAATGTTGTAAATTATCGTTCACAGAAATTTAAAACAAAATGGCCATTGACGTCAACTCTTTTGGCAATGGAAAAAAAAAAACCAACCACAATTTATAAATAAGTAGTAAGTGAAATCACAATGGTTTGAAAAAACTGAAAATAAAAAAACTTTGCAGGCTCCTTTGATGGATTATTTAACCTTATAAACCTACGGAAACCTATCATGAACGTCTCAAGACACGCACTGAATATTTTTTTGTAGATGTCTATTTGAGTATTCTTGTGATCTTAAAACTGTCCAGTCTGCTGGAAAAAAACCATTAATATTAACTTGCAGTCGGCCTCCAGTTGACTAAGTTTCAAATAGAGATATATTGACCTGTACTCTCCTTGGATGCGCTGCATGTTTCGAGTAAATTTTTAAAAGTAGTAATAATTGTACACAAAGTTAGAATTATATAATAATAATAATAAAAAATACTAATAAGCGCCAAGATTTCACTGGATATTGTAAGTCTAAGAAAAAAAAAATATAGAGATAAAAATAAGTTAAAAATGTTAATTTAAAAAAAAAATACCAAGTTAAATCGCAAATAAAATTTGATAGGTACAGTTTTTGAATTGAAAATGTTGTCGCTTTTGTCATTTATTTTACAGGGGCCACGCGACGTGATTTATCATTTGAAATTCTACTGTACGTGACCAGGTTATTCAGCCCATATTGCAACGTCACACTCGGGTCTAAAGCAATGAGATTCGAGCTTTATAAATCGAAGTTATTTCACGAGTGGAATTTTTCCTTTACTTGTAAACAAAACAAGAACGTAGGTATTATTTAATCGTTTTAAATACAGAAGAGAAAAAAAAAATATTTCTCTCTTCTGTGGTTTTAAAGACTACACATGGATTGTACATTTATACAATTCCGCTTTCAATTACAAACATGTCTCATGAAATGTACACGGCAACGAATGTTTGTAGTGTACGATTCGACATACACGTAATACACGGGGATAAATCTGTCTTCGTCTTGGGTGACCTTGAATCCCTCGCAGCACGCAGGATTCTAGTCTTAATTAAGTCCCTCGTTGCGCTCGGGATATATAAAGGTCGCTAGTGACATAAGGCACTGCTTTATCCGGGTTGTTCCGTCTTCGTCCCAGCGGTCTCATCCCATTTCTTGACTCATCCCAAACACGTATTACCAGCTCAACCCATACAAAAATTAATTATCCCCTTGAAGCATAATCTACTATTGTGCCACAAAATTATCGTAGCGGGCGTAGCACCCACGTAGTACGTCTACGCGGCGGCTACGCCCGCATAAGCTCGTAACACAGTAATTGTTGGGATATGATTATAGTCGTGCTAGAGCTTTCTTCCTCGCACATTTGAAAGTTTTTGTAGACCGTAATAACGGTGTCTTCTTTCTGTTTAGCAACATCAGCAGTATTTTAAGGGAATTTTCGTTTTTAAATCTCTAATGAAAGAAGAGATTGGGAAAAAATATTTATTTGTTGTTTTCGGTCTCCTTTGTGAAAAAAAAGAACATACAAATGTTTTAAATAAATGAATAAATAGGTACAACAACTCGTTAGGAATTCACATTCAGTGATTTTGTAGGTACCGGGTGGAGAAAAATATAAAAAAATTGAGAAAGAAATAAAATTAAACCAAAGTTTCTTTGAAACATTTGTAATTTATCATAAACAGGAATATCTGGGCCAGACAGGTACATGGAGTAGATACCTATGGCAATGTTGCAATGCAGATGTATAAGTTTTCAGTATCCTCTGCTGTATGAAAAAATACCCACAAATCAGTCTATCTCTATTCTTTATACAAAAAAGGATTTTGAATATTTAAAAACCTGCAGAGTAACATTGCCATATCTACTCCGTGTCCATGTCTCACCTTAAATATTCCTGTTTATGATTAATTATTTATTATTTTAAAGAAGACAAGGCAACACAAGACGATGTTGCGCGCGTGTCTCGCTTAGCATTCCTTGATAAAGGTCACCGAACGTAATCGAAACTTTAGTCGGAACCGACTCAATTTAACGTGAGTATTCCCATTTTATTAAAACAAAATGTATCCAAACCACGTCAGTTTTCATAGTAAAAGATTTATTCAATAACGTGATAATACGCAAACGAGAATAGTGAAGATGCGTCTAAGCCTCAGGCCTGAAGGGCCAGCTTCCCTGATAATCGCTACTTCATTCGCACTTTATCAAAAATTAAGGAAATTTAAAAAAAAAGCTTTAGAATGACATTGCCAATGTTTTATAGCAATTTGCATATTTATTATGTTGGGGAATGTTTTTTTTTTCACAAGATTTTTCCATCTCCTTCGTTCGTTAAAAATGTTGAAAACGTACGAAACGCGCGGTTAGCGAGAATCATGGAACCTGGCTCTGAAGGCTCCTAATTCTGTCCACGGATGTCTATAATCTTACAAATTCCAAGATTAATTTTTACAATTGTTTTAAGACTTTTACAAAAACCTTGGCTATATATATTTCGCGAATTCTAGTTTAGGCTCTCGGTGCATAAGTAATTTATTAAAACTCCTTTCCTCAAAATTTAAAAAGATTTGTAATTAGTATCGTTCTTTTTTATATCACTTTGGCATTTACCGTGCCATAAACGTTCCCGTTTATGAAGACGTTTCTCTCGGGCCATAAACACGGCCGTTACGTGTTGCTAACTACTTATCGGGGTTGTATCAGCAGTGTATAGTTCCGCTTGAAGGGGGATAAGGCTCTTCGATCGACAGCCAGTCACGCGAGCCAAGCGTCGCCGTACCATTGTCTATCAATTAAGTTATCTTTATTAGATATTAAATTGGCTTAAACATAGTTTGTGTCCGATTAAGTTAGGTATGTTATGTTTATATGTTATAAGATTACTATCTGCGCCCCGGAGTTTTACTCGCGTAATTCTTCAGGATTCGTATTACATATCCCAGAATAAACTACGAGTCATGAACCGCTCCCTTGTTATGGATGTTCCCGATGGTGATAGTGAGCGTGCGCGAGAGGGACCCTGCATAGTGAAATAAAAGTAGGTACATTTATTTATAAATTTATTTATGGCCTGCACACCCTTATTATGAAAGTTCGTGATTCTGATTACGATAGGATACCATCCCGCTCGTAACAACTATTATAAATCCAAAAGTGTGTGATGTGTTTGTTTGCTCTTCTCTCCCCCAACAACAGATCAGAGCGGACCGACTTCAACGACCAGAGACAAACCTTTGAATCTTGCTCTGCCATTCTTCATCCAGAAAAACGGTTCCCGAGGGCTTTACACGCGGGTGAAACCGCGGGTCGGTCGCAGTTTGTAGTAAATGAGAAAATCTTGGAACAGGTATGTATGTAAGAGGATAATATGTAAGTGTGTTTGTCCTTACTTAACTCTGTAAAGGCGTATTGGATTTAAGTAATTTGTGGAGGCTTATAATCTAATTCTAGCAATTGATCTTAAAAGAAATATAATGTTTATACACGATAGTGGGTAAAATCACGGTACGCTATCTGGAGCATTATACAGGATTGTTTTAAATTAATCAACCTGCCGCGAAACGTGAAACATGAAAAGGTGTATTTTTATCTTTTATTACATTACATACATTATCAGCCAGAATACGTCCACTGCTGAACATAGGCCTCCCCCTTAGACCGCCACACCGACCGACAATCTGCCATTTGCATCCACCGGTTGCCCGCGACTTTCACAATGTCGTCGATCCACCTAGTGGGAGGCCTGCCTACGGTTCGTCTTCTGGTTCGTGGTCGCCACTCAAGAACCTTTCTTCCCCATCGGTAATCGGTTTTTCGAGTGATGTGGCCTGCCCATTGCTACTTCAGCTTGCAAACTCTGACAGCCATATCGGTGACTTTGGTTCTTCGGCGAATATCCTTATTCCGGATTTTATCGCGCAAATAAGCTCCGAGCATAACTCTCTCCATTGCCCGCTGTCTGACTCTGAGTTTCTCCATAAGGCCAGTAGTCAAGGACCGCCTTTTATACCATAGATAAATTGTATTATTGGCTATATACAATTTATTAATAAAAAAACATAGGTTGTCTATGTTAAGCTTTTCCGCCGCGGCGCTTTTGAGAGATAGAAAAAAACACAAAAAAAAATTGGTGTAAAAACAAACAATTGTTCATTATTCCTATTGTGCTGGACGTGACGTTGCAGCGGAAAGACACTACATATTGGTTATTTTCGACTCAGTTTGAAAATTAACTTCCGCAAAGTTACGCCTGAATCAATCAAATACTCAACAACGTTTGTTCTATGAATTTTCACATAACCTTAAGAGGATAGTCCTTCCGCGAGATTTTGGCGCATTCGATATTTGAAATTGTATAACTGTCGCTCTGTTTCTCTTTCGTGCAATGGAGATAGTTTATGAATTTTCTTAACTGTTTGATGAAATTAGTGTTTCGGGGTTAGTTTGTTCACTATGTTTTATTTCTTAAAAAAAAAGTTTATGGTATTCTACTAGCAAATACTTTTATTAACTTATTTTCGACGCAAAAAAAATGACACTTTAAGTGCCTATATGCACAAAAGTCAAACATACAAGCATAGTTATCACGGTGTAGATAACGTATAAAATAAAATTAATTTATAGAAAAAAAAAAGACTTCAAACTTAAACTAAAAAGTAGAAAATAATATTTTAATTACTTCAAAGCAAAGCGCATTAAAGGACAATCGATGAACTTACAGATACTTATATACAACAAACAGTTATACTTACATACTTATATACAACAAACAGTTATACTTACATACTTATATACAACAAACAGTTATACTTACATACTTATATACAACAAACTGTTTACAATTTATAATCAGTTATTTTACAAGTCGGTGCCAGCCAGGAAAGGCAGTAGCCGCGCCGCCGCCCCGAGCCGTTCGAAAGTTGCAAAGGCAGGATTAAACTGTCCTTCTTAGCAATATAAAAAAAAATGTATGTATATTTTTTATATCCTTGTATTTTATGGCGGAAACGTCGCTTCACCTCGAACCCTATGTTCCTTCTGCATAATGTTATTAAGTAAAATAACAGAGTAGATATGTAGGTAATGTTATTTTTTTAATGTTTTTTATAATGGCTGAAAAAATGACTAATTATTAAAAGTCATGAAACAAATGTTGGTACGTTTTACGTTGGAAACCGCCTGCGAGAGGTGGCTGGTTAATTAAAAATAACCGTGAAATTTATTGTATAATTAAAAACAAATTAGCCTTTATTTTGCATAGATGTCTATGCAAAAATTCAGGTTGATCCGTTCAGCCGTTTCGCCGTGATAACGCGACAAACAACCAGACAGAGAGACAGATAGACACAGAGACAGAGTAACATTCGCATGTATAATATTATTAGTTTGGAATTTAGGATTAGGATTATGGTTCCTCGCGTGATATTATTATTGCATGCTGTCTTCACCTGTAATTATTGTGACATTTAGTTATATTTTATATATGTAAACTTTTGACATTGTATTGGTGTGCACAGTAGGTGAACATAAATAAATAAATATTACAAAACTTCATAAATTCAATTTTTTATTTGCAGAAGGTGCCTCTGTGGCATAGGCCTCCCGTAGCCTTCTCCACTCTGCTCGCTCTCCTGATTCATAACTAAATCACTATAAAACTTTTAGTAGTGTTTCATACGAGAAAGTCGCCAGTTACGTGTAGTTAATTGCTAACCAGCGTTGTATCAGCTCCGTATATATACAATGCGAAAGCTCTTCGTCTGATATAGTTGAACACGCAACCTACGGCTTCGTGGTGGTAGTCCTTAAAATAATTAAATACAGCTTTAATTAGCTAGCCTTATTATAAAAATGAAATATTCTTGACAAATTTTGAGTAAACCAAATTTATTAAGAAAATAAAAATATATATGTACTATATAATCATCACTATGAACAATTTTTTTCTATGGGACCAACCCTGAAATCGCGAAAAAAACAGCTGTTACAAACCATACATTTTATCTAGCATCGTATATTTTTCTATGAAACAGCTGGTTTTTCTTCGCGATTTCTGCGTTGGTGCCTAAAAGTTGTTCATAATGATTTATTTATTTTTATTTATTTATTTATTTATTTATTTATTTACATCAACTAGCACCGAACACGAATTACGCTAATGAGAATTAAGATTAAAAAAAACATGCGAAACAAATGTCAAATATACTTAAATTACATAAAATCAAATCAAAAATATGTCAAGTTAACTTAAAACTAAAAATAATAATAATAATAATATGTCAGCAGATTAAATGTCAAACAATAAAAATAAAATAGGTAATATAGGATTGATTAAATTGATATATGTCACTAGCTTAGAATGCTGGACTGTCTATAACACGTTTTTTCACAATATGTTAAGCATTCTGACAATATATATCTCCATTCCCCCGCAAATACATCAAACTCCGGTGCTGCAGCGAGGAGGGCATTCAGAGCAGCGAGGGATCGCGGTATCGGGGATGTCTGGTGAGCGGCTGTCCTACACCTCAGGCCAGCAAACAGTTTATGTTTCCTGCCCTGAAGGTAGCTGTCGGGAACAAATAGACAACATAGCCGTTCACAAATATCCGGTGCATCTATTTTACCCTGCAGAATCTTACACATCGTCCCTAATTGCTCGTGTGCTCTCCTCACTTCCAAGGAGTTATATCCCAGAGCACCATGCAGAAAATCTGTAGGATACAGGTAAGGATAGTACCCAAACTTACGCTTGTATAGGTATCGGAGGAAAGCCTTCTGAACCCTTTCCAGCACAAGAGTGTACTTATCCTCATGCGGGTGCCATACACAAGCACTGGCCTCTAACTTGCTCCGGACCAATGCACTAAAGATAAGCTTAATGACATCTATATTATTAAATTCTCGAGAGTTCCGCAGCACGAAACCAAGCCGCTGGTACGACTCTTTAGCCACCGTAGAAATATGACAATGGAAAGTGAGCGTTCGGTCGAATGTTACACCCAGATCCTTGAGCGTCGTAACACGCGATATCACGGTTGTACCCAATTTGTACTGAAATTCTATCGGGCGCCGCATTCGACCGAACGTCATCTGGAAGCACTTAGCCGAGTTAAGATCCATTCCATTGTCTACGCTCCATTTAACCACATTATTGATATCTTTCTGCAGTTTCAGACAGTCCTCCTCATTTTTAATAGCCATATAAAGTTTAACATCATCGGCATATAACAGGCAACCCGAATGCTCAACAGCTGTGGGGAGGTCGTTTACCATTAGAGTAAAAAGAAGAGGTCCAACTATTGACCCCTGACTTACACCAGAACGCGTGTGATAGGGCGGGGAGTCGTAAATACCCAGTCGGACAAACTGCTGGCGATCACGGAGATAGTCGGCGATAAAACGGAGATAGGCTGGGGTAAGACCCAGCGCACTAAGCTTTTCCAGCAGTTTGTCATTATCGACCCTGTCAAACGCCTTCCGGAAGTCAAGGTACACAACGTCTACTTGTATTCTCTGATCAAGGCTCGAAGAAATGTAATCCACAAGTGTTAAAAGGTTTGTGTTCACTGATCTTTTCTTTCTAAAGCCATGCTGCTCATTACACAGAAATAAATAAATAAATAAATAAATAAATCTGGGACATTATTGCACACACGGTCATCTGACCCCAAACTAAGCAAAGCTTGTAATATGGCTGCCAGAGACTGATATACGTACATAGATATTTTTTAAATACATACTTATATAGATATTAACACCCAGACATAGAACAAACACAAATATTCATCACATAAATGTTTGTCCTAGATGGGAATCGAACCCACGCCCCCAAGCACAGAACGTAGGTTCACTACCAACTGAGCCACCGGGGCAGTCAGTGGCTAAATGGCTCAGTTTGTCTGTACAGATCCTTGTGTAGTACGCGCTCGAAAACTTTGGCTATTGTCGGTAGCACAGCTATAGGGCGATATTCCTCAACCAACATTTTGTTTACGCTTTTAGGAATTGGAGTAACCCGCGAAAGCTTCCATTGGGGCGGATAGACACCACTCTGGAGAGCGAGATTAAAGAGGTGACAGAGTGGATTTGTAAGAAGTGTCATTGCTTGCTTAAGGAGCCACGGTGGTATACTATCCGGTCCAATAGAGCTACAAGGCTTCAAATTTTTAATCCCCTCGACTACATTCCAGGCAGATATATGCGGTATATGAATGCGATTACTAGAAGGAGATGAGTCTCTGCTTGACGTTCCAATAGCATCCAGTTTGGGAATTTCGGTCAAGAACACACTGGAGAAAAACTGCGCGAATGCCTCAGAAGCGTGTTTGCCGCTAAATGTGATATCTTCGTAGACAACAGTAGGCTCAAACCCTCCTTTGGACCGCAAACTCGAGACATGGTGCCAGAACTCTCGAGGATTTGTCTTAATATTTTTCTCAATCTCCGAGACATGTAAATTGTAAGCGTTTGAGACACGGATTTTAAGTTCAGTCCTTAAGCTGGCGAACGTTTCGTAGGACTCTCTAGTATTTGTACGCTTCCAGTTACGATGAAGCGTAAGTTTGAGTTTCACATCGTTAATAATGTCCCTAGTAAACCACACCGGGTATCGCGATCCCAGCGCGCTACCTCTACGCTATGATGGGTACATACAACCCTTTCAATATTGTTGCAACTTTCAGTAGCACCTTGCATATAAAAACTAGCAGCGTCCTGCGGTTTCACCCACTATACCATAGGAATAGTATATATTTTTCCGGGATAAAATAAGCCTATGAGTTAATCCACGGTATATGCTGCCTCAATACCAAATCCGTTCAGCCGTTGCAGTCAAGAAGGAATTCGAGGACATGGTGAACTGTGGTACAGCCAGACCGTCAGATAGCCCTTGGGCTTCGCCACTAATGTTAAAGAAAGGATATGGATAAAGGCCATGCAGGGCATTACCAGGCTCTGAACGCCGGAACCTTACCAGCCCGGTATCCCGTCAGGCATGTCGCGGATTTTCTACGGAGTTGACTGGTAACAAACACATTTACATGCTTACACAGTTACGCACAAACTTTTGCATTTATAATATTAGTGCGATACCCTAATGCGATGATTGTTACGATCAGTCGCCGGCGACTGGGAAACGTTTTCGCCGCGCGATAAGGTCTACGGTAGCGCGGCATCTGAACCCAACAGTCATTGCAATAAGGACCTTACATTACGAGACTTGTACCTACAGATAACGTTTTGTTATTCCCAATGCCATATTTAAAACCTCTTTCGATTGTGTAACCTGTCTTTTTTCTACATTTCTCTTGAGACGCGTGTGTTCCTACACATGTTTGTAAATAATTCATATTGCATGTCTTCCCGACGTGTAGTATTTTTCTTGAGGAAATTCCTACCAAAGAATGGTTTTAAGGAGTAAGTTGTATGCTGTATACACCAAGTTCTTGTTAGACTCGTTAGACTAATGGAGTACTAGCTGGGTTTAAGCAGTCCTATCATCTAGCTTATGAGTGTGAATGTGAAACATCGATCATTGACGCGTTGTTGTGAAAGTTACGTTAGCTTTGCATGCAAAAAAATCTTTTCCATTCGTCAAAATCTATAATATAGGACCACACAAACATACATACATACATACGTCCCAAAACATTACCCTTCTTCTTGGCAGTCGGATAAAAATAGCCTGGGCAGTTCCACTACATAACTATTTTTGGCCAAATAGTAAAGTCTTAGCTCAGTGCAAAGCCATCTCGAAAATGTGCTTCACAACAAAAAACACGTCAACCTTTTCTAAAATGTATTGGTACTGGCCACATTCCATTTTTTATCTCTTTTTGTACCTTCGCTGGGTTCTAACCAATAATTTCATTCACAAATGCCACTCCACGACCGCTCGTCGCCTGAATACCAAACAGGGAAACATTGATTCGCGCCGTTATTTGTGAATCTCCAATAAAAACGCTGAGCCCGCAATGCTCATACGAAACTCGACTTTTTGAAATGGGAAGATCTGGAATGCTTCCGCTGTGGAGTATAATTGGATTTGTAAGGATCCAATTTAAAAATAAACGACTATTCTTATAAATACACATGAATGTGATTTTCTTTTCTACTTACTGTATTATATGCTACAGTTAGTGACATAGAACTTTACCGGTAATGTAAATATTAAAAGTTTTAAATTCAAGTTACCACCCAGTGGATGCCAGATCGCGAACGGAAACGACAAACGCAAACGAACAGACCAAGAAAGCGATAGCGACACGTTCTCGACAAGCTCCAGAAGGACTAGTCAGCAATAGCTCAGGATAGAGATAAATGGAAAGAGGGTAGGGACGCCTTTACCCAGCATTGGGATAAGACAGGCTCTTAGTAATAATAAAAAAATATTAAATTTCGTCACTAGCAAGTTTTTGTGGGCGAGGCAACTGTGGATATGAGTAAAGGGTATTGCCTTTTTGAAGATACAAACATCACTGAGTGTGAATTTTCAATATAACTGTAATGTGTCTGTTTTGATAAGATTAGGTACAAATTTATTTAAGAGACTATTTTACTATTTTTACCCGACTCCGCAAGAAGGCGGATAATGTTTTTGGGGTGTATGTAAGTATGTTTGTGTGTTTCTATAGTACCTCCTGTAGCCAAAGCTAATTTGGATGAGTGAGGTGTTGTAGGGTTCCTTTCTACGTCCGGAGTGACATAGACTACAATTTGCAGTCGGGTATTTTATTATTCTTTTACTTTTAATTTGACGGAGGAGAAAGAAGAAAACAAATAAAAAAGCTTTTTTCGATCCCTTCCGTCGTATTAAAAATAACCAGAATGAAAAATTCTATAAATTACTTCTGATTTTGTAACAGAATAATTTAACATACAGGCTTAAGAAATTCATATTCTATTTACAAAACTTACAGATGTGCGAGTTATGGCTCTGGAACGACCTCAACCCTGCGACCCATCGCGGAGATCTTAGTGGTAGGGTCTGGGTCGAAGCAAAATTAACATTGACCTTGACCGATAATGAAAATCGAGTGATAACTAGTAAAGATCCTAGTATTCAAATACTAAGGAACATAAATTCTGCAAATCCTATGCAAATGAAACGATTACGTGAGGGAAAATAAAACAGAATAGGCAATAATATACCAACAACAAAACTACTGGGTACTTCTATTTTTCAAACAATGTCTGAATTTTTCAAAGCTGATATTAACCATGTTCTTAACATACTTATTATTTACTAGCTGCACCCCGTGGTTTCACCCGCTATTCTACAGAAACAGAATATTTTTCCGGAATAATATGTGTTAATCCAGGGTATAAGTGAAATAAAATGAAATTTGGTATGGAGGTAATTTTATTCAAATCCGTTCAGCCGTTACAGAGTTGAACGGGAACAAATACACTTACATACTTACCTACATACATACTTATACACAAACTTTCGAATTTATAATATTGGTGTGATTAAGCACTAGCAACGCCATGCGGTTTCACCCGCTATACCTTGGGAATAGTATATTTTTCCGGGATATTTTTTCCCAGTCAACTCCGTAATGGATGAACGGATTTGGATGAAACTTGGTATGGAGCTAGCTTAAACCCCTAGATTAACACATAGACTTTGAATTTTTATCCTGGAGAGTATTCTGTTCCCACGGTGTAGCGGGTGAAACCGCAGGGCACTGCAATTTAATAAAACGTTTTTGCTATACTACTATACTACTACATGTACATATACTACTATTGCCTGACACAACTTTTGCTCAACGCTTTCAAGAAATTGAAACAGAAGTGTCCCCCGGAGCAATTTGTATACGATAAATAGGGTATTCACCATCTACGTGGTCGTTATTCACATGTATTTCATCAGTTAGCGTGTAGTCCGCAGATATTCTTTATATCTCTTCCGTGGTGTAGTCCGACCAGCGAAAATTGGTGTAAGAAAACAGTGGCTAACATTTGCCACTAGTTCTAAAACATAATAGTAAGTTGTTCACTAAATACTTGTGTGCACTAAACACACAGAAAAGAGAAAGAAGTATTTTTCTCTTGTTTGCTTATACACATATTGTATGATTAACCGATTACATCGTGTAGTCATACAATATATGTAATCGTGTAGTCATACAATATATGTACATTATACATTTTTGATCTAGAAACTTCAAATTCGACGTTGATTCTTCGCAAGGCAGGCTTAATTCCTTGTAAAGGTTCGCGTCCACTACGTCGACCTTGAACACTTGAATGTCACGATGAACGAAGAAAAAATAATTAGTTTCGTGGAATAATACAGGGTTCGCCGATATATATATATCATGATATGTCTCAATTGATTTTTATCTAATAATATATATCAATTGATTTTTTCCTGTCGTCTGAACAAAAATTTTGGATATTAATGTTTACCCTGGCAACACGTAGCGAAAAACTACAATTCAGAATAATTTAGATTGTTTCCCGAAATGGCAACCTCATTAAAGTTGGGGAAATCCCCTTTACTTTAACTTACCAGTACGACTAGCTTTTTATTGAAATTCAAACCTTAACTTCATATCATATAAGGTTTATTTTACGAGGTAATCAAAAATGGGGATTCCCTGGTGCTCCTAGCGTTAATAATTTTCACTTTCTAGGGGAAATTTGCTTCTTTTTCTTAGCCTGGATATATATCGGATAAATCTATAACAAAACGGATTTTTGATATTTATTATAAAAATCGGATTTTTTCAAACCCTTGAAAAATATAAAGAACTGTATGAAATTTGCTGGAATTTATGTGTCTAAGAACATTGTAATACTGTCAATTAATAAAATAAAGAATTGAATTGTACAATCTAAAACATGGCCATTATCACAATCAACAAAGGAGAGATTTGGGATGAAATTGGGGAATTAATGAATGAAAGTGGTGAAATAAACATAATAGGTGGTATATAAAATATAAAGTAATAAATAAAAAGTGGTGCTGAGTAAATAACTAAACTTTTTTCTTGAGCCACATGAATTGGCTATGAAAATAACTATATTTATCAGTGATGTCAATATTGCCGATGCAATATCCGAATGCAGTGGACATTTTATAAATGCCTACGCTTCGTACGCTGTGTACGCTCCGATTCCCACCCAGTGGACGCGTACCTTAAATGTCAAGTGTCAAGTTTGTATCCGTGGTATACTAACTTGACACTTTTTAATCATATCAGGTGTATCACCTCTCGGACATAAACATGATAAATAAACAACGCTTCACATGAGTTTGAAGCTCCTACTAGGATTCCCTGAGCCGGGGATTTCATATAACACAGACAAAGACAAATAACTTCCTGACTGAGAGCAGAGCAAGGAATTCTTAATAGAAATATCTGCCCGGTCGGGAATCGAAACCGGGTTTTTTTGGGATATTAAAATACTACTATATAATACTTTAATACTAGCGTAGGACACAGAGACTCGTCGGAGTAACGCTTATAATATCTACTTACGAAAGGCAGTGACTAGAAGCAAAAAAAAAACACAACGATTAGTGTTAAGTGGCCTTAGGAGAGAACATGTCCAGCAGAGGCCTAAAGTAGACTGACAGTGATGATGATAAAGAATAATTAATTTGGTCTTTTGCCACGCTTTGTTTGTCATACTTAACTTTCAGAGTGAGCTATATTAAATATCACTTGGAATAGGTATTCTAGGAATAATATCCTAAATCGATTTCTGATTAATAATTTAGTGACAAGACTTTGTTTGATGTCTTGTTGTCAATAACTCCGGATATCGTCAATTTGTCACGTACCAGTGCGACGAAGACGCTTATCGGGCGCTGTTACTATGTTTATCTCTCTTTAAAACTAAAGAGAAAATAAAACGAAAGCTGTATTTACACTTTTGAGCAGCACAGTGTATTTTGGTGTATAATTCGGTAAGTTATTTAACAAGGAAGATGCGATTGGTTTTTTGTTTGTTCGAAAATAATTTAATTGTGAAATTGTTAATGAAATTTGTGGCCGGTCGCTCCGAGACCGAAGGTGATATGCAGATATCTCTAGGGAGTTTTAGCGAGAGCATGAGCGGTTCTATTGATGAATTTGAATTATTAAAATAAAACTGGACAAGTGGAAACCTGACTTCCGCACCTAGTCATCCATACAAAATTAACTTTGTAGTTGAAAAAATGGTCTTCCATACATGTACGTCACGCTAATTTCTCCAATTATAAAGCTTGCAATCGATTTTTTTTTTAACGTTATAAATATTTATATTAATTACGATTTCTTTGCGCGATAAAATCCAGAACGAGGATTATTTGCCGAAGAATCAAAGTCACCGACGTAGTTTTCAAGCTGAAGTGGCAATGGGCGGGCTATCACTCGAAGAACCGATAACCGATGGGGAAGAAAAGTTCTTGAGTGGCGGCCACGAACTGGAAGACGCAGCGCATGCAGGCGCTCCACAAGGTTGAACGACGATGTTGTAAAAGTCGCGGCCATCCGGTGGATGCAAGTGGCAACTTGTCGGTTGGTGTGGTGGTCTAATGGAGAGGTCTATGATCAGCAGTGGACGTCTTCCGGCTGATGATGATGATAATGAAGGTTTTTCAGATTTATTCCTTTGCTGATCTTGCTTCTTGCCAAATTCCATGATTGTATATCAACGGGAAGTAGGTTCCTATAGGTTTTGATTTGCTTGCGAGTGCGGCAAAATGACAAAATGTGCGGCATAAAAGGCCTTAATTTTCAATTACTTTGCCTCAGAAGCTTGATTTTATTACAGCTCCGAGGAGCCGTGGACCTTCGTATTTGATATTAATTATTTAGACTTGATAACTTTACGTATTCCCGAGTAAAAGGATCTTGGTAGACAGACGGACCGATGGACAACGAAGTGATCCTATAAGAATCTCTTTTTTTTCTCTTTTGAGGTATGGAACCCTGAAAAACGACGACGACGGTCCATTTTTCTAGGTTATGATATTGGTTTGGTTTTAGCATTGAGCGAGTGCTGCCTTTATGGGTTTTGGTTGGCTTAATCTGAGACTTATTTTAACTTACTTGAAATATTTTAGCAAGTACTTGACACTGGCTGAATATTCCATATGGAGTCAAAACATAAACAGAAAAGAATACAGCTTAGCTCTTGCAACTTTGCAACAAAGGAAAATATTGTAAGCGGACCCATTCTATTCCAGCTTGCTTTATTTAGTTAATAACCTCTCAGTTCATACGAAATGTATGCGAGCTTAAGGAGACTTTTGCAATACGATGAAATAAGCTCGCTTCGCCAATATTCTGTACGGTATTGGACAGAAGCGCGACAGCTTCGTAATTCTATGTATTCACTTCAATTTTCTAAGAGTTAGGTAAAAGATTTACTGAGATATGTGAGATAGTTCACGTTTTATGCAAAAAAGACGTGCAAATTTACTTTACGTGGAACATTACTACCCTGTATATGACCACCATAAGATTTGATTTTCAAAAGGTTGCCCATGTGTATTCCAGTACCTAAACTATATTCTAAATTTTATCCAATGGAGATTATTATTTTAGAGAGATACGTTATAACAAACATTCTCAGACACACACAAACGTTTGGATTTATAATATTACTAGTATAATATGCGTCTAGTTCAATGCCGCGCAAAAATTAGAAGTTTAATGGAAGTTCATAATACTGAGGTTAAAATTTTTACATGGTACGAATACCTTGACTGCTCCGGTGGCTCAGTTGGTAGTGAACCTACCTTCTGCGTTTCGGGGCGTGGGTTCGATTCCCATCTAGGACAAACATTCATGTGATGAACATTTGTGTTTGTTCTATGTCTGGGTGTTAATATCTATATAAGTATGTATTTAAAAATATATATGTACGTATATCAGTCTCTGGCAGCCATATTACAAGCTTTGCTTAGTTTGGGGTCGGGTGACCGTGTGTGCAAAAATTTCCCTGATATTTATTTATTATTATTACCTAAGTATATGTAGATACTAATGCAAATGCACTTATTATCGATAGGTTTTCCCGTCCACTTGTGCATAGGCAAAACCCAAAAAAAAAAAGGCCACGCTCCATTTTATAGAACAATGCCTTTTATGTAATTTGGTTCAGCTCAAGCCTTCGTACACTTTCAATTTACTTTCAAAGAAAGGACCTCGTGTCCATTGTTCCCCAATAGTTGGTGTTTCGCGACAAAAATAAAGTAAAGGGCGAGTACAAAATATATCCCAAGAATCGCCTAGTTTGTATTTGAAACAAAATTTTTGGAACTAGTTTTTTTTCTAAAACGTATAGCGGTAGGTAGAGATTGCAATTTAACTGTTCCATATTTTATTCAACTTGGACAAAAATGGTTTCACGGATAGTTTTAAACTATGCATTCTGATTGCTTTGCTTATTGAAGTGTTAATTAGTGACTGCAGATAGAGTTCAGCTGGTTTATTTGAATGCATTTCAGGACGCGGCTCCCGGGGTGGACGCGAAATGCGATTATGAATACGATTCTACCGTCACAAATGCCGCTGATTGTGAAGTGAATCCACTTCACAACCAGCGACATTTTACTATTATTCTTGTACATAGTAAAGTCTTATTAACGTCGAATTTTGGATCTATGTTCGAGATTTTTTCAAACTTTAATAATATTTGGCATAAACATTCAGTACTCGATTTTAACTCACGACCATATATCTTGTAAATCTATATCTATATCTTGACAACCTCTTGACCGATTTTGCTCATATTCGATATTGATGTTGAGAATTGAGTACCGAAAGTGTATGCCAAGTATTATCAAAATCGGCCGTTAAATGGCGCCGCAGAAAGCTTCCCCTATGTTGGGGGAAATATACCCCACCAATCAAAAATCGCCGACGACAAAAAAAAAACTGAAATTTTAAAATTGCAATTGTGCAAAAAAGTTTGTGCTCGCCAGGTCTACTGTTCGCAGAACTACTACCACCCAGTGCCAGAGTTTGAACTACAACAGTTCAAAACTATGCGCGGCAATGCACTGCGCTCGTCACACCCTGAGATGTTAGATGTAAAATCTCTGTATGCCCAGTAATTACGCTGGAAACGTTGCCCTTCAATCCGGAACACAGTTAAGCTTGCACACTACTGCTTGGCGGTTGAATAACTGGCAAAGGTGTGGTACTTCCCCAGGCGGACTCTGCAAGACAAAAGTATACTAAAAAAGTATACTAGTTATAAAGTGTGGTGGTTCGATACTCGGAACCCTCGGAACGCGGGTTCGATTCGCACTTGGCCGATTATTGTAGAAAGGTAGGTAGTAATGAGGCACTTTATAGTTTATCTTTCTTGACATTTAAATATTAAAGCTTTTTAGCGTAACGCGATCCTAGATGACGTCATAAAGACAGCAATTTACTTCCATTTTTAGGTTGGCTCTTCGGAGTAATAATTTGAAAGGAGTTCATTAAAAACTATCTCGGTTTTGGGTCAGTCTCTAGAGCCTCGTTTGCGGAAATTCAGGCGAATCGATATTGTAGCGCTACTTATTCAGAACCGACGGGCTCCGCTGGAATACCTATACCGACCCGACGACGACGGCTAGGATCCCTATATACTTACTTATACGAGTACGCTGAATAATTTTAATACCAACTCTACATTTTGATTATGATCTGAATAGACAAGCATTTTTTTAGTTTATATTTTGGCTCCACCCGTCATTTATTTAGCCATTGTCAAGTTTTGTTATATTTCAAGTGAACTATACTATACAACAAAAAAGAAGACTCAGTCATAGTCTAAGTCAATTAAAGTAAGTCGCGACATGATTTCGTCACGTACCAAAACTCCTAGACAAGCATTATTTAAATAGGAAAACCGAATCCCGACTGCAAAATGTAGCCTATGATACTCTGGACAAAAAGAAGAATCCAACGACACATCATTCGTCAGAATCAGTCAAGCCGGTTAGGAGAAAGCGTCAAACATTAGGATGCAAAATAATTTTTGAATTTTTTACCCGACTGCACAAGAAGGAGGGTAATGGTTTTGGAGTGTATATGAGTATGTGAGTATGTTTGTGTATTCCTATTATACCCCCTGCAGCCTAAACGGCTTGACCGAACTAGTACGGAACCCTCGACTAACTCGCGTTTTGGCAAATTTATTTATTAATTCCAACGATTCCATTGCTAGGTAAGACCTTCCTTTTAAACGCACGGTCTGGTGCTTGTGTAGATGAATCCTTTGTGTAAGCTTCAGGGTTTGGCCTTTCACCGTCACCTGGGTTGGGCTCGCTAGCAGTCTCCCTCGGGGTACCATCGGTCGGTGGTAGCTTTCGCTCATAATTTGTCTAGCATGTCGCAAACTGGCTATAACTATAGTCCTATTTTATGGTAGTGGTTTTTTCTGAATTGCTAAAGGTATACTAGTATAGCTAGATACCGACTTTAAGCCCGCTCAGTAGTACGAGTACGAAGGTCGTATCAGTCTCTTGGGCTCCGTGTTTAAATAAATTTTAATTCTCAAAACATTCAGTTCCGAGATAGTGGAGTAAATTGAGATAAGTATTTTGAAACGAGAGCCTTCAGTATTTCGAAGTGAAACAAGCTCGACCTACTTTTAGTAAGCGCTCTTTTGGGATTTTGAATCTCTTTGCCTCGAAACTTATTTCAGTATCACAACAAACTTGCAAGCTCCATCGAATTACTTTAGGGTCGAGAGATCTGGCAGCTATCGATAAACGATAGGGACTTGTGAAGTTTGCAGTGGCTCTTGTAAGAAAGGAGTTAACATTTGAGATCTGTTTAATCCCTTTACTTGATACCGGACATGAGAGTTTTGAAAAGTACCTACTAATATTGTTTTTTACGTTTCATACAAAGTATTTACTTCTTTTTTTTAACTACGATATATCTGAATTACGAGTTTTTCACATGATTAATAATTATACTGCTTACTCTAAAGTTAATATAGAGCAAAATAAACAAAACGAAATTTAGACGACTCTGGAAACATTTCAAAAACAAGCAAGGAAACTTTTGTTATACGAACTGCTTGCAAAAATTACCTGAAACCCACATTTTTCACTAGCAGGTAACCCGAGGAGGTAATTTACAAAAATTACTGTCGTGGAATTTACTTGGCTTAACTAATTCGTCGGAAAAACAGCCGCTTTCTATGTCGTGTGGAATAATAATATATTATTTTGTCAATAACGTGACTGATTGGCCTCGTGACTAGTGGGGGTTACTTGACACGGTGACCTTAGCTCAGCCACAACCAAAACTGATGAGTATGAGTTTCAGAGATAGAACTATCGACATTAGAGTTTTTTTTGTATTTTACTAAGTAGTTTTAAGTAAGTAAGTAAGTAGTTTTAGTTTGTATATTTCAACAATATGTTAAAATGCAAATACGAGCCTAATGATAGAACAAATTTCCTTATAACGCGTGGCAAGTGGCAGGTCATTATACAGATTACGCGCATGAAAAACTTGTCAGTTCACATGCCACGTTACTTAGATGGGTTTCTGACTTTAGATTTGATGAATTCTTTAGTACCAAAATAGCTAATTCGGCAAAATTTTATAATATAGGACTCTTTTCTATAATCATCTCCTCATTCTATAAAATCATTTTATGTAATGTAATGTATTAATGTATTTGTAATTATAATAAAGTAGCTGTTACCCGCGACTTCGTGCGCGAGGACATAAAAAAGAAAAAAATGTCCATCTTTGTGATATATACAGTTACTACTTATCAAATTTTATCAAGATCCGTTCATCAGTTTAGCTGTGATAACGCGACAAACATCCTGAGAGTAAGACAGATAGACCACAGAAGAGGATTTTTTTTTAATTTACTTCTCTCTTCTGTGAGATAGACAGATAGAGAGATAGAGTTACATTCGCTTTTATAATATTAGTTACTTATAAAAATCGTATTAACGCAAGATAATTTTCTAAAGCTTCCAAAAGACACATTTTTCGAGGTTCCAAAGTCCATAAAACATTAAATAAGCTCTCGAACAGCAGCGACCTCTCTCTGAATAAAAATGGGGTTCGCAGAGGAAGTTTTCTGATTGTCGCTTGTAATACTTATGTAGAAAGACTCGTTAAGCTAATGTTCACGATATTTCCATGCCCAGCCCTGAGCGCTGGGATTGAGAACTCTGCGGGTGGTATTCTTGGTGGTGGTTATTTTGACGGGAAGCTTAACACTGTTGTTAAGAAAATTGTCATTAAAATTTACCACCCTCTAGATCTAGAGGGTGCCGCCTGATAAAACGTGCTTATGTATATCGAGATCAGTGACGTCATTCATTACGTGATCATGTTTGTGGTGCGGTGTTACCTTTTGTTACGTAGTAATAGCTCAATGGCTAGATAAAAAAAATACGTTTGACGTAGTAAAATCCTTATTAATGTTGTTTTAGGCTATAAATTACCTGTTAGTTACCTTCACAGAAGAGGTTTTTTTTTTATTTACTTCTCTCTTCTGTGGTTACCTTAGGTTAAAACAATGTTAAAATAAGTTAATGAAATAAATGAATTGAATTGAATTATGCTAACAATTGGCATTCACGGCTTGACTTTATCCAGAGTGTAACCGGTAGGGATTCGCTTATTCAAGATTGGGGGGATAAGTCCTGCACTGACGTTAGTGACGTCCCGCATAAGGTGAATTGTGCATGCCCCCTTACCAGTGTCTACCCGAGGCTTAGCTCTTTGAAATAATGAAGCTAGGTTATAGCTAGGTTAGGTATGATAACAAACATTCAAGCTGTCGTGGTGACATGAACGATGCTAGAGCTGCGTTATACAATCCGGTACCGGTTTTTGTTTCATTTGAGGCTAACTACAGCACATTCTCTACAGTTTCGTTCTTCTACATGTAGCCACGGCACAGCAGACTATCCTGTAGTTCTTAGTTTGTACAAGTGACTATTCAAGTTGCCATGACCTGCTATGAGATCTAACGCAGCGCTTAGCAACGAAAAATAAGCGGTAAAGGGGGATGAGGGGGGGATGAGTTGAAGTGTATAAAAACGCCACTTTCCGAATTCCACACTGTACCTGCTTATACTCATCTGAGCATTTTATTGCTCGCCACTGCCTTCCATATTTTAGACCGAAACAACCGCAGGCTTCCTTTTCCTCAACGGCGTTTAATGATTCATTCAAAGCCGGGACTAAAAATATGTTTTGTGAGTAACAATAGCTCAAGCGGTGAGAGTTCCTCGCGATTTATTACCCGTCGTTACCTTGAGAAATTAACAGATTTACTTGTTTATTGTTTATTTAACGAATTAAAACCGTCTGGAGATAAAAAAATACTTGGGAAGATTAACAAATTTTTTCAAAGTTTTGTAGATTTATTCCTATGAATAATTTCGTTTTCTAAGTGTATTGAGTATGGAATATTGAGTATCGTTTTGCGTATAAATGAACTGAATCGCCCTCTGCCAGCGCTGGCCGGTTCCACAAAACTTTCGAAAGGTAATTAAATAGCGATTACTAGTGGGAAAACTGGGGCGCGTTGAGTAGCAGTTAATTATCCAGCTAAATTACGTTTTATTCTGCAACACTTTTACTCATACCATAGTTACCGTTCTTCGTAGCAAGTTCAAGGTAATCAATGCTGTTTTCGTAATAGGATACGTTGATTAATGTTTTTTTTATGACATTACTGGGCACATTCAGGTCAGCAAATAATATTCCCTGCCACAAGGCTTATGAATTTAAACTGTTTTGAATTACAGTTGTACTTAGCCGTGGTTTTATTCGTGAAGTGTGCGATGCAGTAGAAACGTAGACCCTAGCCGCTTAACTAAACGGGCCTACGAAGCTAATGTGCCGCGTGCCCGTGCACAGCGTGCGCAGCAGTGGGACAGTGCCCTTATTATGTGGTGGAAGTTTCGTCTTGAAAGTGCTTAAGAATTTATTGCACGTAACTCTTTTAATTGAAATTGTTTTACTTTATGGTGCGCACAACGCTTATCTAGAAATAGTAAAATCCATTATTTTCACACTTCATTTCACTTCATGGCGAACACACCCTATTTCCAATACAGATTTTCAATACAGACCATGATTTTTTTCGGGGCAACTGAAATCAATATATGGGTTCGATCGAACCCTACTCTCGTATCGGTAAAAACTTAGTTATCATAAAACTTACAACGAAGTATGTTTTTTTTCACTGAAGTTTCAACTTAGCCAAGGGCGATGAAACCAGCGATGCTCACAGATTGAACAATATTTTATTGTATAAGCTGGCTTAAGTATTTATGCAAACGAGCCAGACAGTTTTTCGCTCTGTGTATCTTCAATTTTGCACGCTAATTAGGGCTCTGGATTTATTTTTAACTTTGTTTGCCGCTTAGTATCAATTAATTTAACGCGGCAGACTGAATATTTTTTACTGAAGCTTTGATTTTATTTTTTATACAATACCGAAATGTAATACATTTGTAAAGTAAATTGTTGAAAGGTTTGAGTTGATATCTACGTACGACACCTAAATCGAATGTATAAGACTTACGACATCTAAATCTCTATTAAATACCTATAGATAAGAACAAGGCTCCAAACCTTAGTAACTATCTTTTCGTATGGACAGATCTAGATAATCAGATTCTGCCAGCAAGCTTTAGTTTAAATTAGATCACATTAATTGCACTTTCGTGCATATAAATAAGGTAATGTAATTGCGGTTGAGAACCGCATGTGGGAAATGAAATTATAATGGCCGTGGATATCAGGCACGTGCCTACAAGCGGTTGTGTTCCGGTCATAAATAAACTAATTAATAATTGTGTAATTACCTGCTTACATTTCAATGAGTTAAACCTTTATATCTATACCATGCAGAATATAATATACATCTAAATCATTATTTTTTTTAAACTAGGTTCGCCGCGCGTTTTCTCCCACGTGGAAAATTTCTACGACAGCGTCGGGAAAATTTCGCGAGACAAAAGAAATGACACTCTCCGCTCCGTAACTATATACATGTCAAAACCAGATTGATCCGTTGCTATTCTGCTGCGTGAAAGAGGAATAACAAACGGAAAAAATAATAACCACACTTCACATTTATAATGTAAGTAGCAAAATAGCTATCCTGACGACTTTGAGGCAAATTGCGCCGTTTTATGACAAAGGTGACTGAAATGTTTATCACTTGATCTAGAAACGAACTCGATAGAGTGCAATGCAAAATCGAAGCATCAAAATATGTACATATACAATCTATACATATAAGTACGATAGGACTATCCCGAAATCCCATCACCTGTAACCAATGAAGCAAAACTAAGTACTTACTCGTATAAATTACCTGTAAAATTGGCCCGCCGTTCGAAATTCTCATTAGTTACTTGTACCCACGTGCCGACTACAATAAAGTATTCGTGTATTATTATCCAGATAATCATCTTCCGCATCAACTCATTGTGAATGTTTCATTACATTTTGAGCCTTCATTTGTTCAATATTGTGGTCAATACTAGTAAATATGCTTTAGGCGTTACTAGTAAAATACATGATTTGAATACATTTCCGTGGGGTCAAGGTGAGTTGTATTTGTTTACGACAGTGTCGTAAACAAACTGAGTCCCTTGTCATAATTATAAAGGGTGTTAAAAAGTGCAGTTAGAGATTTAGCTTGAAAGGTAATAGAATAAAAATAAAGACAGAAGAACATTTTTATTAGTATTCTCTAAAGACTATTTAGAGCAGTCAATATTGCAATAGCTTTAGAGCTAGGGTGCTTTTAATTGACGACCTGTTTGGTCAATATTGGCATTTGATTTGCTTAGTGCCAGACAAAGGCAGTATTAGAATTAACCTGTTGTCAAAGTTAATGAACGTTTCAGTATTCGGGGGTAAGATACTTTTTTACCAGCAATACACTCGCCTCGCCTAGATTCGTACATAAATTCGGGAATCGCGTTCTTCGTAGAAATCCTCAACTCGGAGCGGGAGTTAGGCACGGCTTTGCGAATATCGAACAAAGTTTTCTATCCGCTCGGACTCTCCGATGCAATTTTATTCCAGACGTGTATCGAATCTGATAAATTATTTATCAGTTAAGGAACATGCTTACCTGCTAGAGCTCGTCCGAGAAGCAGTATGCTGAATACAATTGAGAGCAAACGAGCGCTCCGCCTGCCTGCCATCTTGCTCCACTGATCTCAGTTCTATGGATATCAACTAGTCATTTTTACATTTATCTTCTTACACAATCACTTATTTATCATTCCTATCATCACTTTGTCACTGCACTGGTAGGTATCTAGTATACTAGTTTCCAAGGCTTAAGTCACTTTGTCACCTCTTCATGGGTTTGTCATGTCTTCATTTTATTTCATTGATTTTTAAAACACTAGAATTCGTTTTGATTAGAGTTCTAGAATTTGATTTACTAATTACTATGAACAAATTTTAAAATCTCGGCAGTCATTTACTTTTAGAACATATGCATAAAGATTAGGAGAATATTATAGCAGCAAGTCATATGAACCAGAAAAAGAAAACAAAAACAAATCTGCAAAATAATCTTGATTTGCGAATTTGCTGGAAGGTTTTTTAATCACTTAAAGCATTACAGTTATATTGATTGCATAAAAAATTTGATTTGAGATTGAAATATTATCATAGGATATTTTTTAGTATGGTTTTTATATTGGCAGTTGAGTTTAATTTTAAGTATTTTAGGTTTAAATAATTTTTTTCTATTTCTTTGTACTTATTTTTTGTAAATAAATCTCTGTGAAAACATTTAACCGTGTAAAAATACATTCACGTACATCTTCAATATATAGGTCTTTATATATATATACCCTTTTCTATGAATCAACGCACAGACCAAACCGCTTATGATAGAGACGTGAAATTTGAACCCAATACTCCTCGAATATTCTAGGCGAACAATAAGAACGGGTTTTCCAAATTCCAAAGATTTCTAAAGACTAAAGTTTATATGAAAGCAATAATATTTTTTCATGATAAGCCAATGAAACTTGGTTTATGTACTAGTAATAACATTAAAAAAAGGCGTGTGGGATTTGTCTTAAATCAACCCCTGAAGGGATGAAATGGGATGTTTCATTTACTGTACTGTAGCCTATGCATGCATAGGCATATGAGCGAAGCCGTGTGCTATTTATTATAACTATATATACTCTGACACTTCTATTCTGCCGTCTAATGTTTTACCATAAAATTACAAAATGTTGAGCTCAATTACTTCCCAAAACAGCCTACCCTAATGACTCCTCATTTCTGAAGAAAAGTTTACAGGTCAGTTAATTGCAAGCTGTAACGATCTGTTGTCTGCCACAAGGGAAAAGTAAAAACTTGTTTCCGCCGAGTAGATCGGCCAAAATGAAAACGGAAGAGGGTGCCAGTTACAAACTGTCTAATTTATTACACAGAAATGTTTTTCTTCGTTTATAGTTGGCCTGTTTTAATTATGTTCCTAATTCACCGACATGGCAGGAGTACCTTACTCATGCTTTCTCTCTCTCTTCCTGACTTTGTATCCCACGGATGGTGTGGGGGTCTGGTACTTTTCTATTCCACTTCGCTCCACTACATCCTTCTACCTTGTATTGGGTCTGAACTCGTCTGGTTGATGGCATGTTGTATGCTTTGTACTCTATTAAAGAGATCAATTCCAAATGTGGATCTATTTCCAGTGGAAAAAAAAACATCTCACAAGCTCGAAAAGATTCTGTTTATCATTCGAAATCTGAGTCCAAAAGTGCATTTTATCCGCTAGCGTGGAAAGATTTTTTAACTTTCGAACCTTTCTATTCAATTATTTTCTTAAGCGCCAATCCACTGAAAATGTAATAATACTTATTTCATTTCAGTGCACCAACCTCATTTTTAGAATAATCGCACTGGCCAGCACGACGCCATGAAAAAAAAACTTTTAAAATTTTCTTCTCTTGATTCAATTCCATCATCCTAGGATTTTCCTCACTATAATGAGGTGAAAAGTTGCGTGTTACGCTCGGCAGCAAAGTTACACTGCGTCTCGTACTTTTGAAACCATCGCTACGCTCAGGATTCTATATTTGTTGAATCAATTTCAGATTCAATCCTAGAATCCTTGGCTTGCTTAGTTTTCAATACAAGTACTCGCGCCAAAAAACAAGTTTACAGCCTTGCATAACCCGGTTTTTTTTTACTTATCTTTCTCTTTTCTGTGTTGCATAACCAAAAACAATTTTTTTTTGAGATTTCGCTGCTTACTAGATAAATCAGACAAAGCTGTTCATACACGAATTAACAATTTTATCTGATTTATCTCATACAGTGGTTGAAATCGAAGAGATTAAATAATATCAGTAATCTTTAAAATACAGTTGGTCAGTTTTTTGTGACCATCTTGGTTCAACGGTAAGGTTTGACCACCCATACATTTTCAGATGACATATTTTAATCACATGTATAGGCGGGAAAATAAAAAGTCATTTTGTTTTAGGTCACTTCATGGCCATAAATTTATTTGCGTTGATCGGGCTGGGCGGGCTTGCACTGTAACTCCCCACTCCTGACATTCATTTATTTATTAATTCATAGACAGGTATTAATTTTATAAATGTTTTACTACATTATAGACAACTACTTATAATGCTTTTTGGAATAGAAGACTCTAACTGTAATCCGAATTTCGATAGGTATTTTTAGTGATCTGTTTTTTTTTCTACAAAAAAAATCTTTTGGAATTTGCTGTAGGTCTCCGTTATTGGGGTTCCAAACGGTAATAGCGTAAAATTTTTCATAACCTACTTGAGTAGATCAAGAAAAAAAAATCTAGGTTAGTTCTTCATCACTGACTTTGTTAAATAGTAAAGAAAAATGCGTAATAATCCATTCATTGACATATCTATCTATCTATCTGCATATATATATCTATCATTATGATATTGGTAGAAGAACCGTAATAAAGTATGCCAATGTCTGGCCTTGGTGTATGTAAGCCGAAGTTGAGGTCAAGATGATAATATGAAAAGTTTTCACTGACTCGTATTATTCCGCACCGTAGCCCACGTATAAAACTTCAGGTAGGTCATTTATGAAATTGGACGGACACGTTGCGTGACTAGCAACAAGGCGTTGCCAAAATGTGTGACGGGACGCCTCACGCAAATTGTCGTTTTGGGCATTAGAATGCGTGTATGCGTACTAATGTACTGTTGACTGACTAGCAGCTTTTGTACCTGCTTCATAAAAACCCTTTTGGGTATGATCTGGGTATACTTTTTGCGTGCTCATGCTTAATGTACTTTTTGCGTTCACCTTACAGTATCTTGTCAACTAATCATGTCTCGTCTCGCAGTAGCTAACCTACAGCCCCTACAGATAGGTATAACTACGTAAAGGCGTAATGAGCATAGTTATAAATAGCATTAAAACGCTCGCAGACATTCAAACGTTTGAACCTACATTTTTGACCGAGCAAAGCGAAGGTCTCAGAGTTTACTGGGACAAATCGGCATTTGTATGTATGTTTGTATGTTTGTGTGTATATTTGTCCGATGATAACTTGCGAACCGTTGATCCGATCTTCATGAAATTTTGTACGCAAGTAGTTCATTTTAATACAATTTTTAAATTTGAATATGAGCTGAATCGGTCCAGGATGTGAAGATATAGGGATCGCGAGGTCTCAGTTCGCCGCGAACTACTAGTATAATTCCAGGTTACAAAAGAATAAAACGCAAAATATTTTTTGATTTCTAATGACAAATTAGTTATACGAGAAGATATACCTCCTAAGAAATCACAATGTCACATTGTAAAGTTTTGTGTTAATTTTACGGGATTAACTCCCGAGTAAAGTTTTAATTACACGTGTTTAGCAGAAACCACATACAGCTAGCAGCATGCATAACTGGACGGACTAAATGGTAATATGTAACTAACATACACGCAACTTTAGCGAAGGTTATTTTACGTCTAGTTGTGAATCCGCTTCAGCTGAAATGATGACGATGGCTTGTCAGAGATAAGTCCACTGTACGAGTGGATTAGTCGTACAGCTCGCTCTACAATAGCTTACTGCCCTGTTACTGAATTCAAAATTATAGCACTATATTTTCTACATTTGCAGTCGAGTCTTTGAAAGGAATTATGCAGCAAATGGCATCAAATTAAACTGCGATAACTGCCCACTTACCGGCGCATCACAAGTCATCGCTACATTAGGCTCCCCACACACTTAAGACATATGTTTGCAGTAAGATATTTGTGTTACGTGGCACATCTTTTGGCCCAGAATGTTGTGTGTCGCACTCGCATTTAAATGTAGGTCTACGATAAATGTTTTGTGTACTGTACAACATTTGTAGTATTGGTGTGTGGCGCGCCTTACCTGTCTGACTACTTTTAAATGGTTTTGTCCTATGTTATTTCTGGAGTTGACGATGAGCTCTTAATCTATTTTAGTAATATAATTGTGTAATGGTTACTTTACACAACTATATCGTACGCATATAGTGCTTAACTTAACATCTCTCACTGACTGTGAAAGGTAAATTTTTTAGAATATATAAGAATTCAGAACATTACGAAGTTATAGAACAAAGAAAACTCTAAATAACAATTCTGAATTTATTACTTATTAAGTCTGTATGTATTCATTATAGTTATTTTTCAAATGTTTTTTATTTTATTAATATCTGTACTTCTGGGAAGACACTATCTGCTGCAACACAGCTAATACTAAAGCAGCAGCCAGGGTTACTAAATTGTATGTGTACTTGTAATAATTTTATAATAAATACGAATTAATACGATTTTTTTAATACGAAAGTATTATCCATATTAAAATGCACTTAAATGCAATTCTTCCATAAACTCATGCAGAGGAGGAGAAATAACCCTTATGTAGTAAGTAAATGCTAGTAGGAAAGTTAGGTAGGTACTTATACTTTTAACAGTAACTAGCATGTCCCAAAATTAACTAAAGGAATTTTAATATTATTAATTTAAATTGGATTTATTTTATTAACAAAAATTATATACATATTTACAATAAAAAATAACCTACCTACTTACCTACTTAAAATTAAAACAAATTATAAACAAAAATAAAGATAAATAAAAAAAAAAAATAGTTAAAAATTAAAATGAGTTCTGAGGTTTGTGTATAAAGTAGTTTCAGCTGTGTACATAATTTAGCTGATTGTGAGAATCATTAAAAAGTAGCCCATTTAACACAATTTTCTAATAACACGTTACTATTTGTAAAATGGGCACATAATAGATAATCCAGTATAATGTATGTATTCATTTTTATACCTTGATGCTTTGATTAGTTGATTAGTCCTGCTGCGGCTGCGGCTATATTAATATTATATTATTTTTATTATTTTATTTTGCTATCCTATGAAATAGCCAGTAAAACCGCTGCTTATTATTATATTTTTATTGTGCTAGAGATATGTTACAAGAAGTTGTTTTGAACGCTAGTTACTCTAGCAGTAAAACGGTGTGAAACGTGGCGCAAACTTGAACAAAACAACCAGCACATAGCAGCCGCGGCGCAGCGGGCTCTCGGCAACGCTCGCTTGAACCGAAAAACTAATAAAACTTTGCCTTACTGCCTGATAAGTATGAATATGATCGCGGTCGCCTGTTTCGGTGAAACGAACATGCGGTAATTTGGGGTTTTATGTCTTTGTCAACGTTTCAAATTTAGTAAGATAGGTTATTTTTGGTTTCTTAATATTTTGTTTTGTCAAACTGCTACCTAAGTACATTATTCAGAAGCCAACACAGAAAAGAGAAAGAATTAAAAAAAACTCTTCTGTGGAAGTCAAGCTCTCAAAGCCAAGCTCTAAAGAAAAGTCAAGAAGAAAACAAGAGAGGAGTCAAGTAAGAAATGAAGTAGAGCAAAATTGTAAGTACAGTTAGGATTATTTAAGATTTAGGCAATAGCTACCTAAACGAAACAATATAACAAACTTTAGTTATGAATAAATTTACATATGTGGATGCTAGTTGATGTCCGCGACTTCGTAAGCTGCGCGGTTTCGGCTGGGGATCTTTCGGCCCTCGACCTTGCAAGTGTAAATTAAAAATGACAAACATCGATTCAAGCTTGCATCCTATATTTAATTTACATCTTTAGGGGATCTAATAGCACTCGGTCAAAGGGATGTATTTTCTAAAACTCTTTCTACGTTTTTATATGAGAAACTCCTGGGCAAAATTTCATGTTTCTAGAGACACCGGTTTAAACTGAGCGTTGACTAGTGGTTGCTATTTTCTTCAAACGATTAAATATTTGTTTAGATCGACTTTTAATAGCGAAGGACGATCTTATCACCCACAGAAACTACAATAAAGGAAACTTCGCCAATTCTTTTACGACCTCTACGAGCCCAAATAGTTACACTTATGAAAATAAGAGGAAAATCGTGATATTCATAACATTTAAGTAGATATTGTGTGGGAGGTGACGAAATTGTGAAAGTAAGTGATATGTTTATTCAATTTTATTTGTGGATAAAAATAAAAATATTTATTTCTGTCAGAGTGTAACTGCTTAGATGGGCGTAGATAAGAATAGGTACACCTACGTAGGTTTTGACAAAGAAGTTAATAAAACAGCTAGGTACAAACACTTACATAATACTAATGTAGCACAGAATTCTCCTTATAAATAATGTAGGTAATTTTTATTTTCAAATGTCGTAGTCGAAAAATAAAAGAAAGAAAAAAAGTGGTTTATGTGGTAGGTGTTTGACCACAGCTCACTGTCAAAGTGTGTAAAATTGGGAATAGATTGAACAATAAATAAAATTTTATTTCTAAATGAATAACAATGTAGGTATTCCATGTTTCATTAATTTGAACAATATGCAGTCATCTGATGATATTTGACAGATATTCAACAATCACAATCGGTCAGTTTTTAACTGCCACTCGTCAATTTTTCAAACGAATCTGCATTTTTTTGTACATAGAAAAGTTTTATTATATTTCATTTAACTACCCTACTAGTAACTGTAAATGTGAATGTAGGTATGGGTAGTCCATTATTATTATATATCTACAGTTTTAAATTGGTCAATGTTAGATAAGTCATCCCATTACTCTACGCAATGCTAAGACATGATAAATACGTATAAAATACTAAGTTACCTAACACATTCACGGCAAACAGCGATTGCTATACTGTAATAATTTCTTCTTTACGAAATTTTGATGACATTTAAATATCTTGCTACTATTGTTAGTATATTATTTCATTCAGGTTGCTTTCTTAACCCTAATGATAAATTCGTCGGCCACAGTCTCGGCATGAACAAAAGCTGCCCTCTGAATTATTTCCCAAGGCTTACTCCTGTGAAAATATTTCAAAAATAACAAAGAGAAACCGACCTGATTTATTAAAGAAGGTGCGAGTCCAGAAGGTACAGAATAGGCGTTTGGAGGCAATGCCGCCCGGGAAGGAACACGACGAACAAAAGAGTCGGTATCCGCACGCCACTGCCCACTGACACTCTCTATAACAAAATACTCAGAACGTAAACTCCCAAGAATTCACTATGCATATAGAAGGAGCCACTAAGCTTACAGAAGATTGCGGCAGTAGCGTTGGAAAGATCGTAAGCACTGTGTGGATATATTAAAATCTCTTGTATTCCTTGTATAGGACATGTATTCTTAAAATTAATTTAAGAAGAAACATAGCATTCATAACATTTCGGAATTGGACACCAAATCACTACAATCCGCAGCGCTTCGCCGTAGGATAAATCAATCAATAGTAATAATAAATCTTTTGCGTAAGGGCGTCTACACAACGAAGCTCTATCAGCATAGTCCGGTGAATATAAATGATTGTTTTTATACAACTTATACAAATTTAAATTGAGTATTTACAGTTCAGTCAGTATCTAAGTCACTGTCTCAACCTTATACTGTAACGCTACCACTCTCTGGCGTTCACTAACGAAGCCGGCTTACGTACCAAAGCGAAAAAAGATTCGTCGCAACAATTACTGCACAGATAGTTAGCAAACTTTGCTTACAGCGAAGAGTTATATTTCGAGATCAAGGATGCGAAAGTATACTAAATTGTATTAGAGAGAGAATATTGAGGATGTATTAATGTCATCCGTGATGATTGAATTTGTAGAGCATATATAACTATCAAAGCAACGGTTCCTTGAAAATCTTGCACGATATCGCGTATTCTCTCCAAAGCTCCAAGAACGTTGATAGATTATACCAAAGAAACTTTCTTGATTATACTTAAGGGCGAGTGCGTAGAACTTATGTCATAGTAAGTATTTCAAATATTGCATGTTCTTTGAAAAATGTAACTCTATCGTACTCGTGGAATGTAAAAATATTTGTACGTATAACCTTGAGTATTATAGGTACTGAAATTAACTCACTATGCATTGCATCTTGCAGTTTCTCAGTTTCTCTCTTCCAAATAATAATATATCAACTTACATGACAGTGACCAGTCATGTCAGTTTCAGTAACTTTCGAAAATTATTTACTAAAATATCCTCAAAGGCCCGATAAACGATTTTACCACTATTTGGAGTTACTCAAAGGGTGCGAAAGGCAAAAAATAAGATTACACTATTTACACATCCCTTGTTTGCAGGGATTTAATAAAAGCGGACCCTGAGGGGTAGAGCGCGCCCTCTGTCGATGTCGTCTCGTACACTTGATCCACTTAAAATAATAAGCAACGTCGTCATAATAATCATCATGATGACGTAAAATAACTGAAATAATAATGCCGGCAAATAATTCTGTAGAATACGTAGAATTTTTGGAGTATTGCCGAAATAATTCATCAATAAACTGTAGGCACTTTATCTTTAGAATATAAATAATAATATAAATTGATGTAAAAAGTTTTCCGAAATGGAAAAATTCTTTCGTAAAATTCCATCCATAAAATGGCTTTATGATCTATTTTTTGTAGGTTCTTGAAGAAAACTTTTATTTACATCATAAAACTGACTGCCAAAAACGATCGCAAAATACTTTGATCAAATTTAAATAAACAGTTTCTACTTCAGTGTGAAAGTATAAATTTTCATAGCTGATATTATTATGTAAAGAGGTAGGTTACAAGTACGACATCGAAGAATTGATTTTATCGAACATTTTAAAGTCTAATTTAAGTCAAGTCATGTTATATTTACATAAAAATACAGCCATAACGGAACGTCTACGTCTTAACGTTACGTACACGTAGTTGTTACACGTAGAACGTGAAATACGACACACAATGCGACCGAGTTATTTATAGAGTTGACTGTGAGAGCCACAGTCGCATTTTCTGGGGAAAAACACTGACAACTCGATGGAAAGTCTAGTCCCCGTATTTGGCTACCTCTGCAGAGAAGTTGGTTGTACTTTAACTGTACAAGTTACGACGAAGCTCGTATCTGCTGCCCATATAATGCGCCCTCGCCGCGATAAATTGAAATTGACACGTTTATCATCACGCCTTTCGTGATTGTATTTTTTATTGCATGGCTCACTCATAAAGGTTTGATTGCAAATTATTTTCACTATCGGCTTTGGTAATACACTGATTGACTTGCGCGTCTTCTATCTTAGGTTATAAGCTTCTACCCTCTGGCAAGCTTATCTGACTGAGAGGGCGAAGTGTCTAAATGGTTATTATTCTTTGGTTTAGCCTTGAGACCGTTCGGATTGGGCGCTTTTACCATCTAGCATAACAGTTGCGACAGTGACGGAGCGAACTTTATTGCAAATAGCGAGTCTCTAAGTATGTATTTAATTGTCATCTCGGAGCAGCTGATATGTACTTATGCTATTATTTATTCTATGCCTATATATTAGAGCACGTATTGTTAGATTTAACCCAAAGTTTAATGACAAAATGATAGATGGAGGCATTATTGCAACATTTCTCGTCTTATGCCCAATTGTTAGTATGAATTCTAAAGTCGGTATTATAAGGTACCTAACACACCTGATAACTACGGAGACCAGCCAGTCTGCAGTCCAGCCAGAGATAATAAGAGGAAAATATATTTCTCTCTCTTTTTCTCGCGCTTATTAGACGGCGGTCGGCGCTAACCAAGTTGTTAAGTGTGGTAATGCACTACATATTTTTTAATTACAGAACTTATTTTTAATTTCTTGGTGTAAGTCGTAAGCACTTCATCTTTGATTTATTTACTGAAAATTTTCCAATCATTAACAGAGGCCTAATAACATGAAAGGGCTTTGAAGATTTTGGCGTACCTTACTGTCCGCCATCTTACTTTTTCTTCAAAATAATGCCCACTCATAAAACCTATATGAATGACTAGCTGACACTAATATGAACAAGGTTTGTACGAGACAAAATCTACTCCAGCGTCACGTTTCCAAGATGTACGCTTTCAAAGTTACGCAATATTTTACAGTACCTACTTAAAGCAATATTTTTGAGAATCAATTCATACCTTTAATTATGTTTTAAGTCAACTTACTGGCGGTGCCACCAGTGTAACTTTGAAACATATATCTTAGAAACGTGACACTGGAAGAGATTTTGTCTCATACTAACATTGTTCGTATTACAGTGTCAGCTATCAATACATAAACGATTAATAAGTGGCCGCTATTTTGAAGAAAACAACATGACGGCAGACAGTAGATATGCCAGGCTTCAAACTAAAACATTCAAGGCCCCTTTAAGTTAAAATAATATAATGATGTTTTTATTTTCTGTTTTTGTTTTAATTGGTATGTTCCTTATTAAAATTGTAATTCGTTTGCGAATTTATGGAGAATTGTAAATTTTAAGGTGCAAATGGGATTAATTTCTAGTAAACTGCCTCAATATAAGTTATATCTCATTTTTCGCTCTCCATAAGCCTAGCTCTACTCATATTATATTCATTTACGCTATTTTTATGCACAAAGCTCAAGATACTTTTGACGTTTGTTTGTGGGTTTCCCAAGCAAACACTTATTCTGGTCATTATCATTTGTATAAATATTAATGGTCAAGATGGCGAAGTTTCCATTTTTAATGATTCAGACGTTTTCTTTAATAGTCTTTGAAAGTGTCGTTTTAAATAACTGGGGCATCTACTTAGAGAAGTATTTGTTGTTTTGAAAACTATCCGAGTAGGAATTTTGGCTGTTATAAGCAGATAAGTAGGTACAACATTTAGAAATTATGGTATGTCTCATCTGATACATATCATCATTTTTTCACGCAACGGACGAGACGAGCATGCCGCTTGCCCAATGGTAAGCGCCACGCTTGCTCATACCAGTTCAGTGGCACTCAGAATTTTGAACTACAAATATTGGTCCAATGGGTTTTATTAATTTCAAACATTTTCTGAACCTTCAAACTATCATTTTCTATTAATGACTACTTACCTATAAAAAATACGTTTGTTCTCATAAAAAGTCTAAGTTTAAGTCTAGTTTTTAGAGACTTATACTGAAAACTTTATGCGTAATAAAATTACCCGAGTATTTGCTACGAATTTCAGTCTCTGCTAAATAAAAATTCCTCGCGAAAAGTTAGTAGAACAATAAATCTACACCAGCAAATTCTCAGCGGTAAAATCTCAATAAACTCGGAGTGCCGATAACTTTGCCGAACATATTCAAGGGTTAGAAGATTAAGTTATTTATGCAGCCGATTTATAATTCAGTGAGGGCCTAGCGCGATAAATAAAATTATCACACACTTTTCCGCACTTTGATATTTAAAAAAAAACACTTCATAATGTCACATTGTCTTTGGCTGAAAATTATTTTATTTTTAATTCAGAGTTCTATTTTTAAATTCGCGGTGGCCGGTAAGTTGGGTTGAAGTAGTCCTCCACTTGTTGAGGACAGCTGTATGAACGTTCGCGCGCTTGGCGGAGCGTAAGCGACTGCGCTTCCCACCCATTCATCGAACTGCCCTTACTTACCCTGGGTGCGCTCGACGACTCGAACTCGATTCTAGGAGTGACTTGTCCAATTTATGAACATCAGTAGGTTGGCAGTTGGTGACGAGGCTTACATACACTCTCTCTCCCGGCCAGAGCAGCTATAAGTATACGGAGTTCCATCTTTTTCATAGATTTTCAACATTTTTGAAGATAAAAAAACACTGCACGAACACAAAATATAAAAAAGTTAGATATCTTCAGAATGCCATGAATGAGTTTAATAGCTATTTTCTTGTTATTATTTTTTAGTATGGCGAAGGAAAAGGTAAACATCGAAATATTTGTTTTTTTCCTCTTCGTCAAAATAAAAATTGCTCTAAAATGTTATTCTAAATTGTTATTGTTATTCTAAATTACTAACCTATTTTTTTATTTTCCACTCAATGATTTGATTTATGTTTAAAATGCGTAAATGAGATATGTAACGAGTAAAAATGTTTTGGAAGTTTCAAACAGTTCTAATAAATTAATATTAATTATCTTAGTTACAAACCAACATTTTTATTATTATGTGTGGTGCATCTCCACGGACTCCGGGGTCCGTGCCCTTTGTCAACTTTATATTTTTTTATCAACTCAAACTAACTTTAATAATTTGCGGTATTCGTACTTACATCGAGATGATAACAACTAGTAGTAGACGAAAACTATTAGTAAGAAACTAGGTGGGCTTAGCGTAGGTGTATTATCGTATCTATATTATACTTAAAGTAGTAATCTTCTTTGTGGCGGAATATTTTTACGCTTAACAGCTAGGCGAAATTATTATCTTTTTATAGAGGATTTCTTTGAACCTGCCCACACGGACAACTTCTGATAATCTTATAAAGGACATAGTACCTACACCTTGGTTTATTAATGGTGGGTCTTCAGAGTGTTGATGGAGATCCTTTGGTTCAAAGATAATTAATTAAAGTAATCGATCAATAGGCACTCAAGAGGAGACTTTTACAACTCTCGCCATCTCTCATTTATAATGGGAAAAACAGGTAAAAAATGTTGATTTTTTTTCTGTCCATTTTCTTGATGCAGTTCCATTACGTCAGCATTTATTTTTATTTATTTTATTTATTTCATTACAATTATTTTTACAGGATAGCACCTAATACAATAGTGTAGTTATGTCAACAGTTTAAATATATAAGAAATTAGTCCAGAATATAATTATTTGGGGTTCTGGATCTTTCAGAAAAAGACGAAAACGATGTCTGGAAAAAATGTATACACAGAGAGCCTCGATGGCTCCAGGGTAAATCTTGGTGACGCGAAGATAGATAGTAAATCTTTATTGTGAATACAAGAAAATCACAAGCACAAACAGAACAACCTTATTAATCAATGCCACATGTGGCGGCCTTCTTGCTAAAAGCGACCACCCATCTCTTCCAAGCAACCATTGAATGGAAAATAATTCACATGTTTATGCAGGCGGCGGTATTACAAACACTTAAATAAATACCATATAATGAAATAAAAATGAAGGTGCATTTGAAGAGAAAATAAAAAATTCAATAATAGAGAAAAAATATTTCTATATGCACTGCTTCACGGATCCGTGGGAGGACGATTGCTATTTGATATAATCAGTCCTCCCACAAGTAAGTTGGTAAGGTTATAAATCTTACTAAGTTCGAACAACGAGCACTTCGAGCTCTATATAAGAATGGCGCATCCTTCCTAAATTGGCATTGTAAGCCACAAAATGGTGCCGCCTCAAAAATCGGTTTAGATAAGGCCTTAAAATACTAGGCCGTAAAGATACAACTCACTTAAAATATTGCCAAACAAAAGGCACCCCAAAAACGTGACGAAAGTGATGGTTCAGTTTAATCATAATTATGTAGATGTGACCGAAGCTCTTCGTTCCCGTGAGTTATGTCACGGCTTCTGGCGTCCTTCATTTATCTTTCGTGTTGGTAAACGATGACAGAACCAAGGAAATATATTAGGTGGATGATTCGTGGCTCATGTCGAGAGAAATGTCACGATAATTACTAGTCAAAAAAGTAAGGTAATATGTATCCATGAGAGGTACGCTATGCGACGTCGATTCCATACAAACGTATTCTCTTGTACCCTGATACTTCACGCTTAATATTATAAATGCGAAAGTTTGTATGTAAGTATGTAAGTGTGTTTGTTCTCTTTCAACTCTGTAACGGCTGAACGGATATGAATGAAAATTGGAATGGAGGTAGCTTACACCAATAAATAGGATAAAAAGTAGCCATACTTTACACATAACTTATATATCCGGTTTCTGTAGAAAAGCGGGTGAAACCGCGGAGCGCAGCTAGTAATAAATAATTAATATAGTTTTTTTTTGGCGTACAATTTTATATCTACTACTGCCGTGTTAATATTATTTTAAGATAACCGATCGGGAATGAAGGTTCTTGAGTGTCGAACACGTACCGGAAGACGCTGCGTAAGCAGGCCTCCCACTAGGTGGACCGATAACATTGTGAAATTCGCGGGCAATCAGTGGATGGAAATGGCAGATTCCCGTTGGCTCCTAACAGACCCCCCCTTCCCCCCGGCTTAAAGTGCCCATTACCACTTAGATATCTTGTGGCAGATGATAATGAAGTCTTAAAATGATTTCATTTCACTATGAAACATCTTTGACTAGCCTTGTGGCTCAGTGGGAGGATTTCAGCCTTCTGAGCTGTAGGTTGTGTGATAAACATGGATGTTCTTTTTCTGGGTGTTTCTATGAATTCTATGTAATTAAAAAAAAAAAAAACATTTATCTATCAGTTATGTGGTTCCCATAGTTTCCATGGTTATATGGTTCATCTGGTTATCTGATTATCTGGTTCGTAAAAGCTTGTTTAGTTTGGGGCTAGATGGCGCTGTGTGTAAAAAATGTCCACCAACGTCCATCAAAAACGTCAACCAATCCGCTTCGCTCGGTCAATAATGTTGCTGCGGTATACCAACTTTAATAAGGTAATATAAGGAGCTCATTATAGCTGTTATTCCGGCAGGTGGCGTTAGCGCGAACCTAAATAGCTCAAAGGAAGTGCGTGCCAACAAGATGTTACGAAATCGGCGATTTCCGAGATTGGTAGCCATAAACAGTGTTGTGCCTAAACCGTTTAAGCATAAAATTCAATAACGGGTGAATTGGAACACAATGAACACAATACGGATTCATGTCCGTCATAAAAACAAACATTTACATCTACAATATGCCTTGAGAAATATGTTTTATCGAGAGCTCTGAGCTCCAGTAACGTTATTAATGAAAAGTGTTGGATGTATGTCGATTTTACTACCTAATTCATCATCGTCACTCAGAACGTCCTGCTGAAGAAACGCCTCTCCCATCGGAAGAATAAAGCACCCCCTGGTTCATTAATACCCACGCTTGGCAGACGGCTTGGGGAACGAAGTGAAAGCTGCTGCTCGTCCTCCAGTGGTTCTGGTGCCTTACATACATTTAGGACATACCCGGGTCCGATGTAGATAAATCATCATCATCATCATCATTAGCCTGAAGACGTCCACTGCTAAACAAAGGCCTTCCACCACGCAGTGTAGATAAATCATCTATATTTTAATTTGTTCTCTCGCAATATTTACTACGACTACTACTTGTATTATTTTTGAGCTCCGTTATTATGGTTTTTTAGTACTAAGTTCGTCATGTCCGTTTGTCTGTCTGTCTCAATTTTTTACAGCCTTATAACTTCTAAAGTTATAAACAAACATGCATGATTTTTTTCACAACGATAGTCTAAGTACAGCTACAGCTTAGAAAAATTAAAATACTTTTTTTTTTGTAAAATTAGGGTAGCTCCCATACATGTAAAGAGGGGTTTTTGCTGAACCCTATCATGTGGGGAATCGTTAAATAAGTCTTTTTAAATAAAGTTAAGGTTTCCTAAACATTTTTTTTTCAGGTGTACCGTTTGCGAAATATGGGCCGACAAAGTTGCTATGCATCTCAGAAGCTTGTTATCTTCCATGTTTTTGAGATATGCGATAAAAACGGATGAATAATTCAAACGTCCTGTGCGCCTACGGAACCCTACTAAGCATGGCCCGACATGCTCTTAACAAGTTAGTTGTTCGTTTTTTGAGTTGTAATTTTGTAGAAGCATGAAATTTTTCACATGCATTATAAAGTAGCTGAGCATTAGGAAATATTTTTTGCAAATGTAGGCCCTAAAGTGGTTGAATATAGGATCAAATGTTGAATGGAATTTTGTATTTGCGAGGCCGAATGCCAACATCGGTACCAATCTGCGAGGCTGAAGCACCGCGTACGACGTCATCATAATTTAAAGCAAAGCAACTATTCCATAGTTACATCAATAACACCCATTTTCCCGGTCGATAAAAACCACCATTGCCATACTTAAATTCTTGTACAGATAGATACGTAATTTGATCAATGAAGCCGCAAATATAATAACAGATGTTGCCTAATAGTTCAATATAAGTTACTTTGAAACATTTCTATTGTTCCGGACTAACTTTGGTGAATCAATAGATATGGATATTTGGGGTATGTCCATGTCCACAGAATTCACTACGTACATAGGGATTTGGGTATATCATTTTAGTCATAGAAATTATAATTCATGTAACAAATTCTTTGTTAAAAGAAGCAAAAAATACTATAATGGACAATTGGTGTAGCTCAGTGGTAGCGCGTCTGCTTTATGAAGGATTCAATCCCGGTCGGGCAAAGTTTGAACGATGAATTCAAATGATTATCTTCGCAACGTCTAGGCTATTTCTCTGTGTAGGTATTGTTAGCGGATCAAGTCTTGAAAAAATCTAGAAAATAAAATAACGCCTGACATAAACTCGAGATGCTTGACTTCTTATTACAAGTATATTTACCTAATGCATTATTTCTAGGTGCTTGATTTGAATGTAATATTTTTGTTTTTGATGAAAATATTATTAGAATAATAAAACGCCATCTGCATTAATACGTAAGAATTCAATCTTTTTAACAAACAGTGAATACTTTTCCCTCCTAATGGATCCCTGTTTAGGGGAACCATTAATTTTATTATTTGGGGGAAATATGACGTAGCATAAACCCTTTCCCTGTCCTGACTTCAGTTATCATAATGAAATCAAACGATGTTCTGTGGATTTTGTTATCCGTCATTCTGTCTTTCATTCATTTGATTCATCTATTCTTCTATTATTATCGCTGAGCTTTGTTTTAGAGTATTGTAACCAAAATTACAGCTAAATTCATTCATTCCGACAATATACTTGTCTTATTAGATTTCAAGAAAATGTTAAACATTTCTGAAATCATGTCATCATCTTTTAGGAATGAAACAAGAATCAGAGCATATTTGGGAACGAGTACTGAAGCAGGACAGTAGCGGAATACGAGTATAAGCGGAGCAATCGACATTGAATTAGGTACGTGAGTACTTTTTTTTTAAGGAGTGCATGTACGGTAAGTCAAGGGTAAGAGCAAGTTATGTTATCATATGCCCAAGCTCCAAAAATATGGCGACCTTGATTTTCATTCTGCTTTGTGCTTTGCTTATATTGTCTTAACTGAGTTGTGATATTTTGGGAAAACACAATTTTTTGTTGTTGTATAAATAAACGGAATTGGAAAGCAGTTTTTTAAGACCACAATGTATCGTATGTTTAATATTACATATCTATAACTCAACAATATTTTGTATAGGTATTTTCTTCTTCTAGGCTACCTTATACATAGCCCAAAGAAAAAATCGAGCAACGTCGTTGCTCACAAGTAAAGCTTATAAGTAAAAAGTTATAAAAGGAAACAACGTTTTACTCTAGCAGTTTGGCAAGTATAATATTTATATCTAAAATAAATTAATTACTTATCTAAACTTACGCTACAAAATTTGTCCATGTTCTCTTAATCATATCAGCGGCTTTTTCACCTATCATTATTGATGGAGAGCCCGTGTGTCCTGAAATAGGGCGCGGGATGACGCTAGCATCTGCAACTCTGAGACCTTCAACTTTGTACACTCTTAGTTCAGGGTCTACAATTGCGTAAGGGTCATTGGGATGACCCATCCTACATGTGGCAATATGACTGCGGGCGGATACAACCATGGTCCTTATAGCACACTCCCAGTAAGAGTCTGAGCCAGGCGGATGGGTTCTACAAGTAGGATATTCTGGCAAATAGAGCCTTGCGTCATATTTTCTAAATGAATCAGACTCTCCTAGCCTAATAATATACCTTATGGCTTCTATTAAAGTCGCAATGTCTTTAGGATCGGTTAAATAGTTGCCGTACAGTTTTGGATGAGAGTATGGATTTGTGTCTCGTAGTTCCATGTAGCCTATTGATTTTGGCTGCAGAAGAACAGGTACTGCGGACCAAGTATCGAGCCCAGTTAGTGATCCGAATGCGGTTTTGTAAGTTTTATCACTTATTTTAACGCTTCTTCTGAAGCCACTCCCTCCATCTACGTTGATGGAGCTACCTAAACTAATCAGTTCAATATCCGGGATAAGTTCCGGGTCAGTAGACTGCGTCGTCTTCACATAACCTAAAGCTTCCACATATCCAGGAGAAGTCAAAAGACCATCTCCAAATTGAAGCCATTGCATCAGATTGGGTAAAGTTGCAACTTTGGCCTCCAAAAGACTGGCATTGGTAGAGTTCAATTTGAAGATCACTCCTGGGAAAGCCACATGATCGTACAAGGTCTTCCCTACAGGTAGGTTCGCGATAACTGGTATTCCAAGAGTTTGAAGTTGTTCCTGTGGGCCGATGCCAGATAACATCAGCAACTGCGGTGAAGCAATGGGTCCAGCTGCTAAGATAATTTCTCTGCGACAGCGTACAGTCTGTTTCAAACCATCTTTGATGTATTCGACTGCATACGCTCTCTTAGTTTGCGGCTCAATGATAACTTTAGTTGCTCTAGCTTCCGTCAAAATATGAAGGTTCTTACGCCTTTTATGAGGGTGGAGGAAAGCTTTAGCAGAGCTCAATCTGTGGCCTTTATTAGTTGCCGTCTGCACGTAGCCGAACCCGAGCTGATCGGGCGAATTATAGTCAATAGTCGGGTGACCGAAATTTCTACCGGCTTGAAGGAACGCCTCAACGAGACCGGTCCTGGAATAAAGGAGATTAAATATAGTACATTTTTGTTACAAGTAGATTCATTCATTGAGAACTTTTTAGTTCAAATTATTAACAGTGTGAAACTTACTTGAAAGGAACATTCTCGACGGTTAGCTCGCCGTCGCGGCCGCGGTAAGGAGCGTTCTTATATTTCTTCAGTTCGGACTTTTCTGACTTCTTGTAGTATTGTAGAACTTCTTCGTAAGACCTGTTGGGAGATTACGTAGATTAACGGTAGCATTTCCTTAATACATCTACTCTACCTGCAGATTACTTACAGACACAATTTTGATCCCAATCTGCTTAGCCAACGTTTTGATGTGTACTTACAGAAAAAAAATTAAAAGTTATGTAGCTGGCAAAATTTTAATTTACATACCTACTGTATTTTACTGCGCAGTAGAGAAAACTATAAAGTTGTCATCTAGTGAATTTCTAGATGAAAACTTTATTGAAGTTTTCCCTTAAGAGAGATTGTTGAATTTTTATATTAAAATACACAAGTACTTAAAGTTGAAGAGGTTTTAAAAACTGTAAATAATACAGAATGTACACTACATTTTTTTTACAACATTTTCTATAGTATTTATCATAGCCTAGTACAGACTTTCTCAGTAGTATTTATAGTACTATTTGAGTTTGGTATATTTTATTATACACCTAGATAACTTTAGCTATACTGTAGCCTACGGACTACAAATATCAATTTGAAGTCTGCGCTATGCGAGAGCGAGAGTGATTTAGAGAATCACCGTAATTTAACCTATTATATATTTTTAAGGATTCCGTACCCGAAGGGTGTCCGACGGTTGGTAAGGGTAAGGCGAAGGTCGACATAAACAAATGTATTTTTTGGTACTTAAATCCAATGTATATAGTGTAGTGGTACGGAACTCTAGGTGCACAAGTCCGACTCGCACTTGGCCAGTTCTATTTTTTAATCCGTCCCGGGTGGACCTGTTATGTCTTAAAACTGCGACCGGAATCACCGCAGAACGGGCAGCATACGTCGTCTTAGTAAACGGTGAGTGTTCTGCGATTCCCAAACCGCGCGCCAAGCGTGGGGTTCAAGGCTCCACCCATTTAAAGAGGAGGCCTTTCTTTAGCAGTGGACGTCTTCTTTTCGTCTGTTTTCATAAAGACTATTGAGTAGTAAAAAAGACGTACCAGCCGTAGTTGCCATCAGCAGCAATTCTGTCCCAGTCTTGAGGGCGTCCTCTCGTGTAGAACATGTAATCAGTGACGCTGGATCCTCCCAGCGCCTTGCCTCGGGGTGAGAAACACCTCTGCTCCTCGCTTCCTGAAATTAACACAATTTAGCTTAAATCTAAGATATTATAGTGCAAGGCAAGACGAGGTCGCGCGCGTGTCTCGCTGAGCATTCCTTGATAAAAACCGAATGTGATCGAAACTATAGTCGGAATAACCGACTCAATTTAACGTGAGTATTCCCGTTTTATTAAAACAAAATGTATCAAAACCACGTCAGTTTTCATAGTAAAATATTATAGTGAGCTGTCGGAGTAACGCACCGAATTCGCCCGATGTTTTAGTTGTTCATATGCGGCGGTGACCACTTACTATCAGTTTGGCGCTTGTCTATTAGTTCACTCTCTCATTTTTTACTTTTCCTTTTTATTTCTGTTACACTTATTTATTTATTTTAAGTTTAATTTTTTTAAGTTTTTAAGTTTCATCTTCACATTTTGGTACGACAATAATGGCATAACCGTTATGACGAAATGTGTGAATAAGACCTCTAGGGTCTGCAGGCTTTAGCATTTGCGCCGCCGTCGCGATTAAATGCTATCGATTTTTTTCGATAAAAAAAGATATATAAAAAAGTAAATAAAATTAACGACGACTTTAACCTTAGCAGGCGCACCGCGACAAAAACTTCTCTACTCTTTATGTGGTGCGAAGTTGAAACGAACGTTGCAAAATCGTAGCCGTGTAAGGACACGGCTAAAAGAAAAAAAAAATAAGAAGGCTTTTAGCACGACAAGCTTTTGTCGTAGCATGCACGCCAGGCCTGTATTATATAGATATCTAGTAATATTATGTATGTCTGTTTTTTGCATGTCACATAATCGCAAACCCCGTACTGCTACTTCTATATGGATAAATGGAAGAGGCAGGATGACAAGCTAAAGTTGCCTGGAAGAGATTCAGACTTTATTTTTCATCTATACTATATCTATACATGCATTAAAATAAACTTTAACCTAAACTTTTTTGTTTGATTTTGTAAACAAAGTTGTATTGCTCAAGAATAAGAATAATTTATTGGCATTGGATATTTCTTAGAAGGCGGGCGGATGAAAATTTTTGACAAAATCACATGTTCACGAATTTTCTAGATTATCATTTCCTTGTAAGCGTAGCAACAAGGTTATTGGGTATTCCACGAATATCTCTTGAGGTTTACTTATTTCGTTAGTCCATTGTTATTGACAAAGTCACTAGCGCTACGTCTAGATTTACTACGAGGCAAGAAAATTAACACCGGGCTACTTCTGATTATTCCGAATCTTCCGAGAGCTGTGGCAGAGACGCAGACGAAATTATCTACGTTATGTATTCGATAGCAAAATACATAAAAAATTGAATAACGGGCGTCGAATGTAAACGAAAACATTTTTTTTTTACAGTGGTGTCGATTCTGATGTAGAATTATATTACTAAACAAACTTATAAAACTAAATTAATCTGCAGGGCCCGTATCGCGACTTCCTTATTGCGATGATTTTTACGTTCAGTCTCCGACGATAAGTTCCATGGTCGCGAACCATCGGCGTTACTATACAGTATACAGGCCCTTCACCGATAGTAGATCTTGGTCGAGAAACTTCATTATTCCTAGTATAATGTTTATATTTACTGATTTAGCTTACCTAAACACACTCCAGGCTGGTGCTCCATTGTATAAGGCCACGCGTAGTCAGTCAGTTGCAGGTACTGCACTAAGGCCGGTACATCTGTCAGAAGCATCTCTGGTTTCCCAGCTTCCAGTAATAAGACCGTTGATTTAGGTTTGTCTTCAGACAATCTGGCAGCCAGAACTGATCCTGATGTACCACCACCGACAATCACATAGTCGTATTCTTCCAAAGTTTTGGAGTGACCTGGAAAATGGTGTTGAAACCATTAAGATGCTTGGTCAGATGATAAGGTACACCTAGAGGTGCTTTTTCTGAATGTTCGGATGAAAGCGCTGTTTCTCATTTCTTCTTGCAGATGAAAAGAGGAGATAGCGCGTGCTAGACCAAAAATGATAGAATTGATAATTGCAAGTAAACCAGAAAAAACAATTAAAGTTTTGTACTAAGCTATACTACTAATTAAGTTTACGGTAGCCCAATGTAGTGTTAATGTTATCATTTATCGTGTGACTGCGCGGCTTTTTAAGAGCTTAGGAAATTTCCTTTGCGCAACTGCCCTAGTGGAGAAACCTTCACCAATGCGGCACTTGTACTAGGTCGAAATGTCCTAACCTATTTTTTCTCTTTATATGCATATATTTATATTCTTTACATTCTATGTAGTAAAAAGTCTCTTATGTCTGTTTTGAATGTTAAGTCTCTATGTAGTATGTCTCTTTAGTAAAAATTTGCTCAGCTTTTCAGCCGGAGTAGAAGATAATATTATATCCCAGAAAAACACGACCTATTTCTCTACCAAGTTTATTTAAATCTGTTTATACTTTCTGCATAATTTCTAAAATATCTTTTGATCTAATTAATAAGGAAATAATAATAAGTCCATCTTCGCAATACAATTTCGCAATATATTGCCAAAATTAATCAAAATTGGTTCTACAGTTTAGTCGTAAAAAAGCAAAAGTCGCAGAAAGCAGTCATGGGAACAGAGTCACTACTTAGTATTGTGTGTGTGATTTGAATTTTTGATAAAAATCAAGAGAACAAACATCCGATCATTACTTTCAGTTATCTTGTTGCTTCTCTTATCACGTGGTAAAATCATTTAACATCCTAACGACCTATTTACATTTGAGTAGATATATTTGTGAACAATACGAAACAATAAGTGAGTTCGAAACCAAAGTCCCGCTGTTTTAAGGATCTCACACAATGCAAGGATTTACAACAAACACAACTAAACACAAGGTAAATCTGATAAATTTGACAAGACAAAACGAGAATTAATAAGTGAATAACATTAATTAAGTTACAAAAACTAAAAATTTGTTCATTTCGAAAGACAATTATATTAGAAGTGAAATAAAGAATGATATTTGAATGATAATAAATAAAGATTTAATCAAGCGCTACTTTCCGGAAGTTTATCAAGAAATCAACACTTTTAGTACTGATTCAAATTACAGTTGAGTTTTTAGTCGTCCTAAGAGTTTTAATTGTTTTTTACTTACCTTTAGGTAGAGGATAAGAATCTCGTAGGAAGTCAAAAGGATCGTTGCCGTGTTGTGGTTTATAGTTGACTGCTGTGGTCTGTAACATCATCTCTACTATAGGGCTCTGCGGATACGACCAAAGGAGAAACCTTTTCTGTCTATTGCTGTCTTCTTTTTGTTCTGTAGGCTTCTCTGCCTCAAGTATTGGTTCATGTATACCATTTTTCAAAGGCGAAGACTCGTTCCTTAATGGGTAAGGCCATAAAATGCGTCCTCTTCTTTCTGGCAGAGCTTTTGTATTTATTTCATTTGGTGTTGTATTGATGTCAGTAATGGAAGCTTCATGGCTGTTGTGAGCATTGGAGACTGTTGATATCAGTAAAGCGAAAAATAATGCAGGGAGTTGTTTGAATGATGACATTGTTTCTGAAATAAATAACGGTGAAACATAAGTTTTAAAATTGGTTTTTCCTTTTAATTTGATAATATAATAATTCATATAATTATGAATATCAATTATTAATTATGGGGATAATTATTCGTTATTTTGTTTGTTTTTTTTTTTATTCAAGTTCACAAACAGCGTTATGCAAAACGCTTACACTATAACTTAACTTAACAAATATATTGTATGCATAAAACCTCAACAGTGAATCTAGCTTACTAAATAATAATACGTATTTTTCCACGACCAAATAAATAATAATAATTAATAGTAATATTTTTCTTTTTTAACACAACTGAATGATTACTGTTAGGTACAGTTTATTACAACACTTATTGTAATAGTTTTTTTAATTTATTTTTTACTAAGTGAAGCGAACCAAAATTAAAAAATATCGATGTTTTTACGCATTATTATATAATTCACGTATTTCTTCCATTCATAAAGTTGTATTTTTATTTTATGAAACGTTTATATTATAAAGCATCGTAACACAGATGCCCGTCGGAAGCGGGGCAAAGCCTATAAGCTTTTGGTGGTTAGGGCTGCAGAGGGATGAACTTCCTGACAATTCGAGCCGAATCCAGGGTGATTGCTTTATGAAATCGATCCATGGCCCAAACGTCATTATTTTTATAACTGGCTGCGCCCCGCGGTGTTATCCGCTGTATTTTTCCGGGATAAAAATTATCTTATGTGTTAAAAAACTACCTCCATACCAAATTTCATTCTTATCCGTTCAGCGATTACAGAGTTAAACGGGAACAAACAAACTTAACTACTTACACACAAAGTTTAGCATTTATAATATTAGTGTGTTGTGGTTTATCTAATTTTTCATTACATCAATTCTATGCCCAGTAAGGCATCCATGCATTATTGTTAAAAAATTGTTTTGTAACGTACTTTAATTACTTGACAAAAATAAATGTCACTTATATCTTACTATATGAAAGTGTGTTTTGGCGCATTCGAGTTAGTGATTATTTTCTAACTTTTTGATGAAAATAATTAGCGTTTCGGGGATTATCACCCCCTAAACCTTATCAAAATCTTTTGTTTTTGACGTCAATGGTTTAATTAAACCATAAGCCGGTGTGTTATTTTTTTCCAAAAAAATAAAATAGTATTCTAATAACAACTGCTTTTCTTCGTCGTTTTTCGATGCAAAAAATTGTACCTATAACAACGAAGATATAGCGAAATTAAAAAAAATAAACATACAAGCATAGTTTTCCACGGTGAAGATAAAGTATAAACAAAACATCGAAATCGGATAACATTTGGGGATGGATATCAGACTACGCTTTTTGTATGGATGAGACGGCGGTATACTCTGGCAAAATTTTATGTCCATATGTTGGTACTCGCGTACGGGTCCTACTTTTCAAACAATCTTGACAAAACTTGGTATACAGGTTCTATAGCTTTATAGAACTTTTTAGTTGTCGGCGGTTTTTGATTGGTATTTCTCCCAAAAACGGTGGAAGTTTTCTGCGGCGCCATACAACGGCCGATTTTGATTATGTCCGAATGTTGGCACTCGCTTACGGTTCGTATTATCTTGAAGAAATTTGGTATACAGGTTCTACAATTTTATAGAATTTTTTAGTCGTCTCCGGTTTTTCATTGGTGGGGTATTTTCCCCGAAAATGAGGAAAGTTTGGGTGCGGCACCATTTACTGGCTATTTTTAATAATATTTGGCTTCAACATTCGATTCAAGTACTCGATTCTAAACAAGAATTTTGAATATGAACAAAATCGGTAAAACATTGTGAAGATATAAGAATCGTGAGTGCTGAAAGTTTTTGCCAAATATTATCGAAATCGTCCGTTAAATGGCGCCAAGGCAAACTTCCACTTTTTAAAATTTTTCAACTTCCACTCTTTTGGGGGGAAATACCCAAAAAATCAAAAATCGCCGCCGGCTAAAAAAATCTATGAAATTGTAGAGTTGCGATTGTGCAAAAACTTTTGTGCTCGCGAGGTCTACTGTTCGCAGAACTACTAGTGATAGTATTGTAAAACAACTGATACTTTCGCGGTTGCTTACTACATTATAACAACACACAAAATTTTAACACTAACTTATTTTTTATTAAAAAATATATGGACATCGGGAGAAATGTCCCGTGGGTAATATTAATTTAAATATAAAATAATACTTACCAAAAAATCAAAAGTCAAACCGAAATATTAAAAAAAAACTAAATAAATAATATTATTATTTTTGTAAATATTCCTGGCACGTCCTGCAGCCACTGTGGTCTGCTGCGGAATGCTCGTCTTTAAATGATGTTAGCGACGGGCCTTGACCGAGCACTTGAATGTACCGCTACTCACTACACTGACATAATGACCAATATCAACAACCACCTTCCCAGATCTGTGTTTTGGTCACACTGCCTCTCACTTGTGGCTTATATATCGCATCCTTATAACAGGTATCTGTTATTTCGCGAGATAGAACTTCCTTTATTTGGTATTAAATTGCACGGGCGTGTTAAAAGTCTGCAAATTCAAGGATCTGCAATACAAATAAAACAATAGTATATCATGATATGAAGTTATTGTAAGTGTACAGCGTATACTTACGATACTTAGTTATTTCACAGTAAAATTAAAGTCATATTTTTTTATTCGTTCCCCACGTTTCCCTGTGTCAAGGATAAAATGCACAAAGACAATGGCAACTATCACCCAGACCCTGAACAGACATTAAAATATATCATGCAAACATCTGCCCGGCCGGGAATCGAACCCGAGACCTTCTATCTCATAAGCAGCTGCTCATAAGGCATACGTTTTACCATAGAACCAAAGACGTCGTCAAAAACATAACAGAAAATAGAAACTTTTGTTTAGGGCTACAGCCTTCTACTACGCAGTTATATTAGCCGACTGACCAGTAATTTAGTGGATAACTATCTCCAATCAACAAAAGTTTTGTCGAGTAGCTTAGTAATCAACACTTTAGTAACTAAACACTCGTCATTTTAAATACTAAAATTACTAGCACAGTCCGAGCAGAGCTAAGCCTTGTTCGGTCGTCGCTATTATTGAAGTCGAGTGGCGTAGAATTTAGTAGCTTTGGCTAAATAATAAAGATTTAGTCGACTAACTTTGTCACAGTTACTTTAGTAGACAAAACACTCGTTACTCGACTACATTATTAACACAGCCCAAATCAGGCTTTAGAGCTATGGCCGAAGGGATGAAGGGGTTGTATGAACTTAAAACAAAATTGGTATTTTGAAACCACCTTAACAACTGCAGTTTTAACAGTTTCTAAACTAATTATAACTTAGATACTTAACTTCGAGCCAAAGTAATTCGATAACAAAGTGGCAAATAAGCAGTGCTTCTCGCACTTGTATTCCCTCAGCGCATTCGTGTAGTCTAGATTATTTCTCCGAGAATACAAGCTGTTCATCCACGCAAGTGCCAAGAGACCGTTACAAAAGTTTGGTAAACTTACACTGTCTTGTCCAGAAAAAGTTCAGACGCGTTCGATACTTTTTACTACGTATAGGTAAGTAAGTTCGAATCACCGATAGGCTAGCCCATGCGTTAGAGTTTTAAGGCCACCTGCCAGCGTATCATAGGCATATAATAGGATAAACAACCGGGGTCCATGGTTTCTGAGGGCTGACATGGGAATGAACGAAATTATTACAGCTGGGCAGGTTCCACTTATTTTGTTGCGCGTATGAGTTCGCGTTTGACTACCAACTCGCTTGTCGAAGATGAAGCACACAGACTTAGAATATACCAATTGAGTCTGCCCTTGAAAATCCCTAGATTGTAATTCTCAGGAATCAAGGAAACTGGCAGTTTATTCCATTCCTTGTCTGTACGGATTAAGAACCTTCATTCGAAACGTTTTGTACGTACGAGTATACGAGGGAAATCAACCATGTAAGGGTTGTAGTGGGCATCTTTCTACTTGTCCTGTAGTAAAAGTGGGATGGTAAGATGAGGTTATGTAACTCTGATGCACATTCTCCGAAACGAATCCTATAAAAGATTGTTACAATTTACTCTAATTGAATATTTATCTTGTATTTGTTTACATTGTACAGTTTTAAACTACAATTCTACAACGCACAATACCAAGGTTGCAGTAATATGAACACCCGTGAACTTGCGGAGCCGAGAATAGCTTTCATCATATAAATTAACTTTACTCGAGGCTTGTTACCGAGCAAAAATAATTTTGTATTAAAAAGGAAAGGTTAAGTTTGAATGTCTGCCATCAAACTTTAATGGTATCTCTAAATTGTTATGTATCATATAAAATAAGCTTTAGGACAGAAATCCGATCCTCAAACAATACACATGAAAAAATTCAGGTTGATCCGTTGCTCTGTTGCTGCGTGAAAGAGGGACAAACAAACCAACAAACACACTTTCGAATTTCTAATATTATGAGCGATATCATCACCGCATCATTTAGCATGGTGAGATAAATATGAGGAAAATATATTTTTCTCTCTTTCTCTCTCGTTTATTCGATGGTCGGGCCGTACCGGGTCCTAACATCTGTCAGGGCTCTATGGGAGTTGTGCTGAGAACAATTTCCAATATCTTAAATCCGATAATATTTTTAGATCAAAATAGAGTGATAAACAGCTTTACAAGCGAACCCGCATGTGTATGCTATATAGTATTTAAACGAACAACTTTTTTCTGGGAAAAAAATAAGCCGGTTATTTCAAAACTTGTTGCAGAGCTGCAGCTGTACTATAACGGTTTCTCGTATAGTTCCTTTACTCGAACACTGCAGTTTGTTTGATTTAAAATACAATTGAGTGAATTTCACCAACTGATCGTCTCACTTCTGTGAGATAATGTTTTTCTACACTTTTTCAACGCCCAATTAAAGTTACACTTTATCAGATATCATGAAAAAGAATGAACTTAAATAACTGAACAAATTGAAAATAAATTGAAAAGTACCAACTGGAGTGATAAAAGTGTACATCGCGACCTATAAAGACATGACAAAACTAATACTTAATAAATTGTCTCTGGATTTTTGGTAAGTCATCCTCTAAAGGGGCAAAATTGACTTCCAAAAAAACATCCTACACCAATGAAACTCGGTTCGTCTACTGAACACAAAGATGAAAGGCATGTTTCAGGATCGTTCGAAAATCGTCTTCTAATCTATATAATATATGAAAAAAACAAGCCCTTTTCTAGGAATCAATTCACAGACCAAACCGCTTATGATTGAGACGTTAAATTTGAACCCATTACTCATCAAATGTCGTAGGTGAACAATTTTGCGAAATTCCACTTTTAAAGGGGTAAAATGGTTTTTTTTTTTTTTTTGTTGCCAATGAAGCAAATGACAATCAGTTTGTGTAATAAGCATAAAAAATACGGGATATCTCAGGATATTTCGAAAATCAACACCTAAAGAGGTGAAATTGGGTGTTTAACTTACTAGCTATGCCTAGTTTATCATATGCGATTGAAGCCGTGCGGGCAAGCTAGTGTAAAATAAAGCTATTAGCAAAGAAACTTTACAGGAGAAATTTTGTTTGTATCTTATCTATGCTATTAGTAATTTCTTGTATTTACCAACTGATTGTTCTGATTTTTCTGAGCGTGTGGCTACATGTTCTCCCCAGAAAAATAATAATATATATATACACGCTATTTAAAAAAAAACTACTTGGAGATTTACCCAATTACACTTAGTACAGTTTTGTTTTACAATTAGTATCTACATTTGAATAAAATACAATCGAATTCAGAACCTCATCCTTTTCCTTTCCCTTTCGAAGTCGGTTAAAAATGTATAACATTTGATGTGATACATTTTTAACCACAAATAGTTGTAAATAAAATTTACAAACACTCTGACGTGTTTATAAACACTTCAAAAGTCAAAAAAATATATTTAATGTTTGCCAAATTTTTATTTACTTATGTACTACACCTAGACAAACTTTTGATAAAGGTTTCTCTTGGTACACCTATGATCATTCCTTATTAAAAACTTATTTCTAAGCCGAGGACATAAACCTGAGTTCAGCAGAACGTGCTAAGAAGTTAAATGTGTCTAGCCACTAATCACAAAATATAAACTACTAGCTGCACCCTGCGGTTTCACCCGCTACTCTACAGGAACGGTAAAAAAAATCGGGATAAAAAGTAGCTCATGTGTTAATCCAGGGAATAAGCTACCGCAATACAAAATGTCATCCAAATCCGTGCAGCCGTTACAGAGTTGAACGGGAACAAACACACTTACATATTTACATACTTACACACTTACACACAAACTTTCGCATTTATAATATTAGTGTAATGTTAAATATTCCGATCATTTTTAACCTATTGAAGAAAAACAGTTATCTGTACTTATATCGAACTCTGTGGTTAGATATTTGAGCGCAAACATTAAATGACTTGCAAAATGTGTATGTTACCAATTTGTATATCTAAATTGGTTAAAGGTATTGTTGGCCGTTTAGAATGTAATAAGCACAAACTTACTTATATTATTCTTAGTAACCAGATACCTACGCTCTACCCTACGCTTCGCAAAATATATATTATCATAATGTGGTCTACGTGGGATCGTGATGCTCTACAATGAGGCTACTTAGTAATTATTATAATAGTGAATAAGAACTCCGTTAGTTTGGAGTAAGTAAGAAATTATTAAACGTTATTAAATGATAATTGTAGGTTTCGGGTTTTGAGGAAGGCTATTTTTATTTTGATTGGGGGAGTGTCTTACTGCAGTTTGACTTTTGCTACTTATAAGTTATTTTTATTGCCGTCGACAGGTTAAGCATGTGACTACAACTTATAGCCCAGTCAATTTGGCGTTTGACCCAGATCTAATTAAAAACAGATATTTTTTTTCGGTGCCAAATTGTAGAACCAACCTCTCATATTAATATACATTAGTTAAATAGAATGCTTATCCGGAACAGACTCAAATTTTACTTTTCGCATTATCGTCTCTATTTGCGTTACATCATCATCATCATCATCATCAGCCATAAGACGTCCACTGCTGAACATAGGCCTCCCCCTTAGAGCGCCACACCGACCGACAACGGCCCACTTGCATCCACCGGTTGCCCGCGACTTTCACAATGTCGTCGGTCCACCTAGTGGGAGGCCTACCTACGATCTACGATCTACGATCTACGATCTATTTGCGTTACGTTAGAGTTTAATTGAGATGACGATCGTAAGCACGGCAGTGAGTCCTCGGCGACGAAAATGTATTATGGCTCAAGCATAAATGCATTTTTTTTTTAATGTTTCGTACCTCCAAAATGTTTAATTTAATTTAAGATTGATTCTACGTCAGCAACTTATACCAATCACAACTTTATATTTATGTTATGAATTATGTCCGGGTCCTCCATACTAAGTCCCGTAACTTGACTGGGCGTGTGCTATCTATTGTATGTAAATGTGTTCCCAAAAGTTTGTGGTGCCATAAAATAAATGGGAGGACTACCAAAAATTTTAATTATACTCTCCCCGCCTACACTTAATCTCAATTATAAGCTTCTGTGCCATTACAATAATACCTAGTTAAAAATTGACTTGGATTGTTTTAAATACTATTCAAATGTAACGACCACAGATATAAAAAAAATATAATCACGATCTCAAAGTATAATAAACTAGTGTTTTCCGGGTGCCCGACAGGCAAGAGAACTAGAGGGAGACCAACAGAGAGAGCGGGAAAAGACTGGATAGATAAGGAGAAAAGCAGAAAAAGATGGAAAACGGGCTCAATGCCTTTTGCGTTTGCCAAAGTGCGGTTATAGGTTGCTAGATACCAACAGCTTAGTTATGCACAAAAAAAAAACATGGTGGAGGCCTTTACTCATTGTGAGGTTCTTAATATTACATATTAATATTTATAAGTTAGTTAAAAGATTGCATGAAAACTAGTACAGATTACCTGCTAAGTTTTTTTGTTATTATTATTAAGAAATAATAAAAGGCTTTATTATTATTATTTATATTAAAAGAAAAACAAAAGCCCGACTGCAAAATGTAGCCTGTAAAACATCTGACGTGAAAATCGGGAAAGACTTTTAGGGTACAGGAGGTTATAAGAACCCACAAACTTTACGTACACTCCAAAAACAATAGCCTCCTTCTTGGGCAGTCGGGTAAAAATACAGGTTATATCTTAAGAAAAATCTTTTGTGATTCCAAGGAAGCCATTAAACTTGCGACATCAATTGATGTTTTTTCGACAATATGCAGATTAAAAATGAAAGTAAAAGTAAAACGAAATAGAAGATCTTTATAAAATGTATTTTAGTGAAACTAGTCATTCTAGATTGGTCACTTTTGTTTTCACAGTAAAAGTTGGCCGGCGCCGCTGGCGAAAGTGTTGTTAGTATTTTGATCCTATTTTTGCAGATTGTACATTGGTCTTCCCTAAATCTCGCCAACTCGTTCGGACTTTTCAACATTTTCCAACTGTATAATCATATGTAACTTTTAAACTTTCGCGATTTGAACACATAAAACCGAAACGAAAACGCCGAAACGTCGAGGTATATAAATAAACTAGTTTTAGCGTGGTTAAGTCCTGATACATTAAATTATGGATAATCATATAGTATGATCAAAATCTATTTCTTAAATATTTCCCTAATTATTCAAGATATTGATATGCAATATTTTTTATCGAACCTATTATGAATTTGGTAATAATGAGCGTTATTAAATAAGTACTTAAATTTTTTATGTGATTAAGAAAAAGCGATATACGACAAAAACAATTCATAAAAAGAGCATGATTTTTGGCAGCAATCATCGTTTTTAATGTTTATTTATATTTTTTTATGACAAATCAAGTATTTTTGTTTCGATTGTTACATTAATTATCAAAATCGGTAGAATTTATGAAGAAGAGGTGCCATCTCTGTTTCTAAGGGGTAAAAGTTGTGTTGCTGCAGATAAATTCGCTTATTTTTATTCCCACTATCACAATGCAAAAAGCGGTTTGGTTTCATTACAAAGTTCAGCTTTACTATGACTAAGTACCTACTTACGGCTTAATTTTGTACTTGTTTATATAATTGTCTCCTTTGTTTAGAATTCTCAATGGATCGACATTGTTTTTTTTATGTTTGGTCGGCAGATGACTAAGGCTGCTTGGTATATAGACTAATACTACGGAACCCTAAAAATGTGAGTTATGACGAACATTTAGTATTAAAACCGACGCAGTTTTCTTAAATCGACAATTATTAAACGAGCAGGTAGGAGGGTAATGTTTTTGACGTGTATGGTGTGTGTAAGTATGTTTGTGTGTTTCTATATGACTTCCTGTAGCCTAAACAGTTCAACCGATTTTGATAAGCGAGGTATCGTTCGATTCCTTTTTATGTCCGGAGTGTCATAAAGCTACACTTTATAGTAATAATAAACCGCGGACAAAAAAAAAAGTTGCACTTTTTAACCGACTTCCAAAAAAATAAGGAGGTTCTGAAGTCGACTGCTTTTTTGTTTTTATTTTTAATGTTTGTTATCTCAGAACTACAATATGAGTGTTGAAGTCGGTTTTTGTATTTTTTTCTAAACAATATTTTTCGTATCAAATTGTGGCAAACATACCTAAACCAAACTTTTACAAACTAATACAAGAACTGAACTATTATATATTCTGTAGTACAAGTAACCTGTAGCGAAAAATCATACTTTTATTAGTTTCCAGTCTAAGTTAAACGCGGTCAGTATTATTAGTCGAGAGCTCATTATAACAAGAGTTCAGTTTCCACTGGTCGAGTCGCGCCTGTTCTTACTTATATAGCTATCGTGTACCTACAAATATTTCACGATCAGCTTTAGAAAAGCCTCCGACTGTGTGTTTTGTTTTTATGTACATGTATTGTAATGTTAAGTGTCCTTTGATACATTTTCTTTCATGGTCCCTCGGAGAGTAAATTTCATAATTTTATTTTAAATACGTATATGGCGTGATTTCTCAAAAAAAATGTGCTCTTATTTCTGGTCAGTGTGCTAGTTTATGCGGTTACCATTGCCGCAGAATATATTCTAGTACAAGTAAGTACTTTGTAACGAAACGTTACATGTTTATTTAGATTAATATAAATAAACATTTTAAACTTACAACAAGTGGTGATAAAACTAGTATTTACAAAGCTTACATTCTATCCTTTCTATTTTTATAAATATAAAATTTAACTTCATAAACAAAACACATTCTAGGTAAGTAGCAAATCTATTCAAGCGCATGACCGACAATAACAGGTCGATGCGGGGCAGGTGAAGACTGAGGGGTGCCGCAGTGCCGACCGGTGCGACTCCCGCGCCGTGATTCCAGTGACGACTCGATCACAGCTCAAGCTGGTTTTGCAAATTAGCGGCCAGTCGTAAAATATTTAACCTCAATAGGTCCCAGCGCATTAGCTGGACATTGATAATAACTTAATATTAAATACATGTGAAGTGATTTCCCGATATAGGGTGAGTTTTGAATGACACATAAAACACAAACTATCATGATTTGCTATTATCCGTCATACTGTGTAATTGATATGGTGCTAATAGATATTCATTTTCAGCTTTGCCCATACTTTAGCTTTGCCCATACTTGTCTTAATTATCATTTGCACACAGAAAAATACATCTTGTCATCGCTTGGAAGTTTCCGTTGATACGAATATTTCATCACTTTAATTTTATTAACTACCTTGAATTTTAATTTATTTTTTGCAAATTGCTTTATTTCTTTAATATTTCCAAGTAAATGGTCCTTCTTTGTGTTGTACCTTTTTGCCTTCAGCTTTACTAGCAATGTTAATAATTTTAACTCCGTTCTGATAGTACCACACGGCAAAACTACTATGTAAGTACTTGCACCTATTTTGTTCGTGTTCGTGATGCTGTCTGTGAGCCCTCAGAACGGAGGTTGAGGAACTATTTTCTATCAGCTTGGTTTTGTTCCCAGGTTTTACGTTTACATTTGCCTCACGGATTGGGAATTCCGTTTCGACACTGGGCAATTCGACCCGTGTCGGGAACTACAACCGACCTCGCTGCGCAATAGTGCCGAGGTCTACCAACCTCCCTTGCTGCCTGGCTGCTTACTGAGCTCTGCTCCAGCACCCTGAGGCCGTCTACCACCTTCGGCCGCCTTTCGACATAGGGAAGTACAGTGCTACGAAGTGAAAGCAGTAACTGATCTTCAGGTCGATCAACCACGACCCTATAAATTCATGTGCCCTCCTTCTGAGCTAGTTTGGTAAATTCATTTGTTTTACTCTATTTTAATTTTAACCTTTGCGTATTATTTGTAACGTAGATTCACTTTTTGTTGATTAAAATCTGGTTGTACTTATGGTCAAACCTTAGTTTCATTTTACTATCGTATTAGGTAGGATAGAAGCTAAGGGGCTGTGTACGACTAACCCGGTACAACTTACGTACATTTATTAGCATAGCCCTACAAAAGTGTCAAGGGTACGTACATAGTATGAAGCTTTTTTTTTCTCTTTCCTCCTAAGAGGATTTTGGCGTCGCACGTCTGCATTTGCCAGTGTCAAGTATACATATATATTTTCAAGTTTTGTTAGATATTGTCAAACATGTCATAGTCACAGTCAACGGCGAGCAAAGCAAGTCACGGTCAAGTCCAAGTCATGCCCCAGTAAAGTGGTTAAAACTTTACTAGAGCCTTCTATGGAGTTTTGGAAACAACACGAAAATTCACGTTTCACGACATTATACCATTCACCAACACTCGTGTGCATGTTCACGAACACTTAACGGGTAAAAATCCACCGTTATTTTTGGAAAATAATAAAATGACGTGACTTGAATTCTTCACGTTCCCGCCAAAAACAACGTATGAAGCTTTATTTATAAAGCTATATGCGAAGCTATAATAAACTAAATAGGTTGGTATATTCAGTAATGCCCTCTAGCGGTTCCCAACAAAATTTTATTGTGTAGCGTGAGCTTAGCGATGAAAATAGGAAAATGTATTAGGGCTACATACATGTGTCCTATCATGACTGAGAAGGCTCCGCATCTTCCAAGGTTGTTTACAAATTTCTCAATAGATGGCAGTCCTTGCTATTAAGTAACTAAAGTTAGCTATTTGTGCTTACAATGCAGCATAGGTAAAATCTATGCAATGATTTACTTTCTTTGTGGTTATTATTAGTTATTGACCCGACACTACACCGAGGACATCCCAGACATCAGCCTACCTATGCTATTACGATATAAAGAGCCCGCGCCACCACTATCCTGTGACGAAAATTGAAACTAAATAGGTAATTTTTCTTCTAAAAGGAGCATAGGATTTGAATAGTGGCGCAGATTTGTCTTTTGCTAGCTGTACTTATTTTCGAGCGAAGCAATATAGCGAGATGGCGCCACTTATTACTGTAAAATCAACGACATACTTTTAAATCATTTTCTAATAGATGTTGATGCTTAGGATACAATGCAACCAACTAGTCTGACTATAATTCTTTAGTAAAATCATCAACAGTCTCAGAAAAACTAAAACCCGACTTGTTTTGCCTTTTGCTTAAGATTATTGCAAGACTATTTTTGTACAATGTGTTCGCGTTTATATAGGACCTATACAATTATACATGGGGCAACACTAACCTCCGGCCGACCCGGAGTTCGAGCCGGTACCGAATCGCCTGTGTCCTATGCCCTAACGCACCAAAAATTTAAATTTTTATTTTTACGTTAAGTATTTTCTATGACGTCATAATATATCCTACACCTAATACGTACGCAGGCCGCTGGCCAGAGCTATCCATATCAAACATTGAATAGAAATAAAAATTAGAAGTACTTACTTTCAAACATTGCCACTGTTTTTCTCAAGTTAAAACACATACGTTACATTACTGGCCAGAAGAAGTCCACTGCTGAACAAAGGCCTCTTAGAAAGGAATGGGTTGCCAACCCAACGCAATCCCACCGGTGTGAAGTTGGCAGCCAACTCTGGCAGCCAATAATCCGACCAAATAAAGTAGGTCATTTTTATGAAGTTAGCAGCCAAGCCGTTTAGGACCGCATATACTATGTAATCATATATATATTTAGTTGAAACGGTTTGCATTATGTATAGGCTAGTAAATAAGCACGCTTGTAGAGCAACTTTAACTTCAAAACAGTCTCAAGCACACATATTAATAAGCAAACGCAAAGCACAAAATTACGACCTGCTATACCCCTAAGTATACACTTAAACCTAATGAAACGGGAAAAAACATGTCAATACATAGAAGAGAACCTTATTTTAATCTGGCTAGACACCTGCATAGCCCTAACATAGCAACACAAAATGTAGAATAGCACGCTGAATTTCGACCTGAAAATTGCTGAAATATTGGACAAGTGCTAGAAATTAATAGTAAAAGATACCTAAGCTACCTGAAAACAGTTGAAAAAAAATTAAAAAAAAATGTTTTTGGTACTGAAATGACCCGACGAAAAAAAAAGGTAAATTATTGAATTTTCGCATTTAAAAATCGTTGAAAAAGTACAACTCCGACGGCTAAATGTCATATTCTCTGTAGATACAGATAAAGCCTGTTTATATAGCTATAAAATGAACACAAACTCAACGCGGCTAAAATAGTTTAACAAGGGGAAAATCGACGGCTGAAATGAAAAAGATGGAAAGCTTTTTCAGCCCAAAAGTTGGCTGCTGGTGAATTTCTACCTCTTCCACCCCTAAATGTACAAGGGAATCTTTTGAAATGGCAACAATAAAGCCTATACATTCCAAAACAGCCTATTTCAGCTCGGACACATACCTCCTTAACCCTGAAATAGCATTACGAAATGTGGAGTCGATGATTTTTACCAAGTTCACATGGTACGCTGAAATTTGACCAGAAAATTAATGAAATATTAGACAAGTGCTAAGAAGGTATAGTAGTTGAGACCTAAGCAACCTGAAAACAGGTGCAAAAAAAAAAAAAAATGTTTTTAGTACTAAAAAGACCCGACGAAAAAAAAGGTAAATTTTTGAATTTTCGCATTTAAAAATCGTTGGAAAAGTGCAACCCCGACGGCTAAATGTCATATTCTCTGTCGATACAGCTAAAGCCTGTTGATACAGCTACAAAATGAACACAAACTCAACGCGGCTAAAATGGTTTAACAGGGGAAAATCGACGGCTGAAATGAAAAAGATGGAAACTTTTTGAATTTCCATATTTAAAAATCGTTGGAAAAGTACAACCCCGACGGCTAAATGTCATATTCTCTGTAGATACAGCTAAAGCCTGTTTATATAGCTATAAAATGAACACAAACTCAACGCGGCTAAAATAGTTTAACAGGGGAAAAACAACGGCTGAAATGAAAAAGATGGAAAGCTTTTTCAGCCCAAAAGTTGGCTGCTGGTGAATTTCTACCTCTTCCGCCCCTAAATGTACAAGGAAATGTTTTGAAATGGCAACAATAAAGCCTATAAATTCCAAAATAGCCTATTTCAGCTCGGACACACACATCCTTAACCCTGAAATAGCATTACGAAATGTGGAGTCGATGATTTTTACCAAGTTCACATGGTACGCTGAAATTTGACCAGAAAATTAATGAAATATTAGACAAGTGCTAAGAAGGTATAGTAGTTGAGACCTAAGCAACCTGAAAACAGGTGCAAAAAAAAAAAAAAATGTTTTTAGTACTAAAAAGACCCGACGAAAAAAAAGGTAAATTTTTGAATTTTCGCATTTAAAAATCGTTGGAAAAGTGCAACCCCGACGGCTAAATGTCATATTCTCTGTCGATACAGCTAAAGCCTGTTGATACAGCTACTAAATGAACACAAACTCAACGCGGCTAAAATGGTTTAACAGTGGAAAATCGACGGCTGAAATGAAAAAGATGGAAACTTTTTGAATTTCCATATTTAAAAATCGTTAGAAAAGTACAACCCCGACGGCTAAATGTCATATTCTCTGTAAATACAGCTAAAGCCTGTTTATATAGCTATAAAATGAACACAAATTCAACGCGGCTAAAATGGTTTAACAGGGGAAAATCGACGGCTGAAATGAAAAAGATGGAAAGCTTTTTCAGCCCAAAAGTTGGCTGCTGGTGAATTTCTACCTCTTCCACCCCTAAAAGTACAAGGGAATCTTTTGAAATGGCAACAATAAAGCCTATACATTCCAAAACAGCCTATTTCAGCTCGGACACACACCCCCTTAATCCTGAAATAGCATTACGAAATGTGGAGTCGATGATTTTTACCAAGTTCACATGGTACGCTGAAATTTGACCAGAAAATTAATGAAATATTAGACAAGTGCTAAGAAGGTATAGTAGTTGAGACCTAAGCAACCTAGAAACAGGTGCAAAAAAATTAAAAAAAAATGTTTTTAGTACTAAAAAGACCCGACGAAAAAAAAGGTAAATTTTTGAATTTTTGCATTTAAAAATCGTTGGAAAAGTGCAACCCCGACGGCTAAATGTCATATTCTCTGTCGATACAGCTAAAGCCTGTTGATACAGCTACAAAATGAACACAAACTCAACGTGGCTAAAATGGTTTAACAGTGGAAAATCGACGGCTGAAATGAAAAAGATGGAAACTTTTTGAATTTCCGTATTTAAAAATCGTTGGAAAAGTACAACCCCGACGGCTAAATGTCATATTCTCTGTAAATATAGCTAAAGCCTGTTGATACAGCTACAAAATGAACACAAACTCAACGCGGCTAAAATGGTTTAACAGTGGAAAATCGACGGCTGAAATGAAAAAGATGGAAACTTTTTGAATTTCTATATTTAAAAATCGTTGGAAAAGTACAACCCCGACGGCTAAATGTCATATTCTCTGTAGATACAGCTAAAGCCTGTTTATAAAGCTATAAAATGAACACAAACTCAACGCGGCTAAAATGGTTTAACAGGGGAAAATCGACGGCTGAAATGAAAAAGATGGAAAGCTTTTTCAGCCCAAAAGTTGGCTGCTGGTGAATTTCTACCTCTTCCACCCCTAAATGTACAAGGGAATCTTTTGGAATGGCAACAATAAAGCCTATACATTCCAAAACAGCCTATTTCAGCTCGGACACACACCCCCTTAATCCTGAAATAGCATTACGAAATGTGGAGTCGATGATTTTTACCAAGTTCACATGGTACGCTGAAATTTGACCAGAAAATTAATGAAATATTAGACAAGTGCTAAAAAGGTATAGTAATTGAGACCTAAGCAACCTAAAAACAGGTGCAAAAAAATTTAAAAAAAATGTTTTTAGTACTAAAAAGACCCGACGAAAAAATAGGTAAATTTTTGAATTTTCGCATTTAAAAATCGTTGGAAAAGTACAACCCCGACGGCTAAATGTCATATTCTCTGTAGATACAGCTAAAGCCTGTTGAAACAGCTACAAAATGAACACAAACTCAACGCGGCTAAAATGGTTTAACAGTGGAAAATCGACGGCTGAAATGAAAAAGATGGAAACTTTTTGAATTTCCATATTTAAAAATCGTTGGAAAAGTACAACCCCGACGGCTAAATGTCATATTCTCTGTAGATACAGCTAAAGCCTGTTTATATAGCTATAAAATGAACACAAACTCAACGCGGCTAAAATGGTTTAACAGGGGAAAATCGACGGCTGAAATGAAAAAGATGGAAAGCTTTTTCAGCCCAAAAGTTGGCTGCTGGTGAATTTCTACCTCTTCCACCCCTAAAAGTACAAGGGAATCTTTTGAAATGGCAACAATAAAGCCTATACATTCCAAAACAGCCTATTTCAGCTCGGACACATACCTCCTTAACCCTGAAATAGCATTACGAAATGTGGAGTCGATGATTTTTACCAAGTTCACATGGTACGCTGAAATTTGACCAGAAAATTAATGAAATATTAGACAAGTGCTAAGAAGGTATAGTAGTTGAGACCTAAGCAACCTGAAAACAGGTGCAAAAAAATTTAAAAATACATTTAATTAATACATTTAGGGGCGGAAGAGGTAGAAATTCACCAGCAGCCAACTTTTGGGCTGAAAAAGCTTTCCATCTTTTTCATTTCAGCCGTCGTTTTTCCCCTGTTAAACTATTTTAGCCGCGTTGAGTTTGTGTTCATTTTATAGCTATATAAACAGGCTTTAGCTGTATCTACAGAGAATATGACATTTAGCCGTCGGGGTTGTACTTTTCCAACGATTTTTAAATATGGAAATTCAAAAAGTTTCCATCTTTTTCATTTCAGCCGTCGATTTTCCCCTGTTAAACCATTTTAGCCGCGTTGAGTTTGTGTTCATTTTGTAGCTGTATCAACAGGCTTTAGCTGTATCGACAGAGAATATGACATTTAGCCGTCGGGGTTGCACTTTTCCAACGATTTTTAAATGCAAAAAATTCAAAAATTTACCTTTTTTTTCGTCGGGTCTTTTTAGTACTAAAAACATTATTTTTTTTTTTTTTGCACCTGTTTTCAGGTTGCTTAGGTCTCAACTACTATACCTTCTTAGCACTTGTCTAATATTTCATTAATTTTCTGGTCAAATTTCAGCGTACCATGTGAACTTGGTAAAAATCATCGACTCCACATTTCGTAATGCTATTTCAGGGTTAAGGAGGTATGTGTCCGAGCTGAAATAGGCTGTTTTGGAATGTATAGGCTTTATTGTTGCCATTTCAAAAGATTCCCTTGTACTTTTAGGGGTGGAAGAGGTAGAAATTCACCAGCAGCCAACTTTTGGGCTGAAAAAGCTTTCCATCTTTTTCATTTCAGCCGTCGATTTTCCCCTGTTAAACTATTTTAGCCGCGTTGAGTTTGTGTTCATTTTATAGCTATATAAACAGGCTTTAGCTGTATCTACAGAGAATATGACATTTAGCCGTCGGAGTCGTACTTTTTCAACGATTTTTAAATGCGAAAATTCAATAATTTACCTTTTTTTTTCGTCGGGTCATTTCAGTACCAAAAACATTTTTTTTTAATTTTTTTTCAACTGTTTTCAGGTAGCTTAGGTATCTTTTACTATTAATTTCTAGCACTTGTCCAATATTTCAGCAATTTTCAGGTCGAAATTCAGCGTGCTATTCTACATTTTGTGTTGCTATGTTAGGGCTATGCAGGTGTCTAGCCAGATTAAAGTAAGGTTCTCTTCTATGTATTGACATGTTTTTTCCCGTTTCATTAGGTTTAAGTGTATACTTAGGGGTATAGCAGGTCGTAATTTTGTGCTTTGCGTTTGCTTATTTATATGTGTTCTTGAGACTGTTTTGAAGTTAAAGTTGCTCTACAAGCGTGCTTATTTACTAGCCTATACATAATGCAAACCGTTTCAACTAAATATATATATGATTACATAGTATATGCGGTCCTAAACGGCTTGGCTGCTAACTTCATAAAAATGACCTACTTGATTTGGTCGGATTATTGGCTGCCAGAGTTGGCTGCCAACTTCACACCGGTCGCAATCCCAACGCTTGGGGCGGCTTGGGAATTGCAGAACGTTCAGCGCTTACTAGGAGGACGGTGCTGACTGTCCTTCAGAGGTTCTGATCGCAGTTTTGAGACTTACCCGGGTCCAAGATAACTGTTTTTTTATCCCTTTAAGTGATTATTAAAAAATGTAAAAAAATTTGAACATGCGCAAATGTAAACCTGTGAAGGAAGGATGCTTCTCCTCCTTTGTAGTAAAATAGTAGTCATTGGAGATTGGAAGACTGAATTAGATTTAGGTCGTAGTAGATGAGTGGGAGCACGATCGTCTCACATTCATAAGGTCGTGCATTCGAACCCGCGCGGGCGCGCCCGTACCAATGAGTTCTTTGGAACTAACTTACCGAAATACCGCTGGCTTTTCGCTAAAGGAAAATATCGTGAGGAAATCTGCATATTTTTGGAGAATAAATTTGATGGCTTATGTATATCCGCCAACCCGCACTAGGCCTGCGTGGTGGATATGGCCCAATCACTCTTTGAGGGTAACCCGATATCGCAGCAGTTGGATGTTTAAAGGCTGATGCAGAATTGGAGATGAGACGGAACACATTACCATACTTACAAACATCTATGCACACATATATCGCCTGCCAAAATCATAACCGTGCATATTCCTTTTGCAGTAGGTATTGTTGGTAGTCGGGTAAAAACAGTGCTAGGTATGTATGTAACCTGGAAATCACACCAATTTGCTTAATATATAAAATTTATGGATTCGTAGTCTATGTTACGGTTACAACTTAAGTCTATGCTCTCTACTTGGTGAGCTGATGCGAAGAGAACAGCTGATGTCTGATTGACGCCATAATGAACTTTATCCCTGGTATCTTCGACCAAAGTAAAATGAATGGACGGGCCCAAGAATGAGCATTTGAAGACTTTAAATTTCAAACGAGCCTTCAGTAGCACTTTTTGTATGGAAAGATGAATCTACGTTTGATTACACCTAAGTTGCTTTATGAAGAAAATGCAGATTGTCAGGATTTAAATGGGAAATAGGAAAGTTAGAGCGTTTTGCATTTTAATGACATACAAACAAGACATCATAACAAAAATACTTAAAAGTTATTTGAATAACAAACTAACCAACACTTTTAGCTGTTATTAACGGAGACCTACAATTTTGGAAAGAAAATTTCCTGTAAAGCAATATTATTGAATTAATTAAATTTACATACAATTTACATTTTTCAGGTTTTAAATGTGAAATAGGAATGTTGAAGTTCTTTACAGAAAGTATTTTCTAAAGCCTGTTCGATGGAGTTTTTATTTTGTTCCTGCTCCTATACATTATTCACATGAATGAGGAACTTCCATGATTTCAACAGAGAGGCAAAAAAGATTTTTGTAATTTCCGAGGGATGTGTTTCTAAATACCCACCCTTTTAAACTAAATCCCGACGGCTTACCATTTTGCTGTCTTCACAGCAAACCTTTGAAAAGGGTAGACATTGCGTATTTAAAGATAAAGTGTACACTCCTACAAATACGTATAAGTATTCTCCCTCATACAACCGGACAGACAAACTCAGGTAAAGGCACAGAATAAATAACAGTACAAGTACAGATATTCACTCCGAGATGACAATAATTATGACTCTCATTACGTCGCAATAAAGTCAATTTTAGCACGCGCAGAGAAGCGTGACGAAGTTATAACCGAATTGAGTAACATGCTTCTATTGCTTTCGATAGTAAAAATATACGCTTGTTTCTAAACGATATAGCAAAAAAAAGGTACTATTCAATATATTGTTTAAATTGATTAGCATTTATAGTAGCAATGACTAAAATGAATGCCATGACAACCTAATAATAGGGTCTCAAATGTTCACAATAAATAATTCGATTTCTATTCTATTAATTTCTATTGAATAATTTCGAGTTCGAGTTGGGCAAAGTTGTTTAAGTGCGGTGTTCTCCAAATATTGACTCCTCATACGCGCTAACTTCGGCTATAACTCGAAATTTATGAGAGGAGTCTGGAGTCTTTATAATTAGAAAAAAAACTACATAATTTAAATCTAGCACGCAGTATTTACATAAATTAGTTTACCGTCTCGTACAGAAGGACACAGCGAAAATAATAAGGTTACTTACTATTCAACGGAACCCTAAATTAGTATAAATTAACCTTATTAAGAATAATAAAATATTTTCTCCATTTTTTTAGTCACTATTGTATGTAGCTCAAGATATTTAAATGGCACTTGGTTTATATAAATTTGTTATTTTTGAAGTGGTAGCGCAAGAATCTGCGTTCATTCAAATTAAGGTACTTTAAAAAAAAAAGAGATAATTCATAAATCATCACAATCTCTTCCTTACTAATATTATAAATCCGGAAGTGTTTGTTTGTTTCCATTTAGCTCTGTAACGGGTAAATGAATTTGGATGAATTTTTACGTGGAGATAAGTACCCTGGATTAATACATAGGCTACTTTTTATCCCGAAAGTATATACAATTCTCCTAGAACTTATACGATATTGGTATAATTTGGTAAAAAACAAATCTATAAGGTATATTTGACATTTGACAGCAAAATTGAAGCTTACAGGTAATACTGCGCTGCGTTACGGAACTATATAACCAAAATTACTGACTAGAGACTAGTTTTTATCAAGACATTAATTAAACATACAGATTTATTGCTAAATAATTGTTTTTTTTTTACTATTCAGTTTTATCGTAGTTTCAAATTTTTTATTCTGTACAATTTTAAAATGGATATGCGGTACTTTTGCTCCAGGTGGCAGATTGAATCCTAAACATTATTAGTTCAACTCAATGGTATTTATTTATTTATTGAGATACGCCAACAGTGAACATATTTTACATTCTTATAATATATTTCTAAGTGAGTACATGAAACTGATATGACCGCCCTTTATAGGCATATACAACATTCGCCATAAATAGTGATTAGACAGGGAAAAAAAATAACAACATATAACATTATCTATGATAAAATTAAAATCAAACATCATAAATCAAAACATTATTTAACTCTGGTTAGAGACTTTTTTAAGTAGTTTGTTTTTGAAAACAGTTAGAGAATTATTAAACACATCAAGATCGTCCAAGTAAGCGTTAAATTTATTATAGGTGCGACATATTCTTTGTGTAGGGGAGTTAAATCACAAATTTGTTCTAGCAGATTGCTGCCAACCTAGAATTCGAGAAATTTTGTGCCTAGGATAGTGGCAGGGGACGTGTAGAGAAATGTTTCTCAAGATAGATGTGCAGTAGAAAAACCATGGATTGCTTTATGGAGAAATGTTAAATCACGGATTTTTCGATTTGGTATGGTGTGGTCCTGATAACAATAGTGTGGCAATAAATAGTTATGGGTTATTTATTAATGATTATTATAATGAAATAATTATTGTCACCAAAACCACACACATGTAGGTAAAAGTTCAGATCGATCAGAAAATCGAGAGTGGCCGAAAAATTACAACTTCTGAACAATTTTTGAATCGAAATAACAACATGACGTGGACTTGACTGTGACTTAGACTATGACTGAGACTTATTTTAATTGTGAAATATTTGACTTCATTTGAAATATTACAATTCTTGACACTGGTTAAATACACAACGTATGGAGCCAAAAAAAGAGAGGGATAAAAAACTCTAATGGGTACCTATATCTTATAGTCTGCTAGCTCTTCTACCTTCCCACGTAATGAACAAGCTAGTATTAATTAAAATATTCTCAGCCCTTACCTTCAGGAGTTGTTGCTTTGATACATAAGAAGCCTTTTAAAACTACTTAGTAAAAGCCAGTGTTGTGTGTAAATTTAATTAATTCAATAATATTGCTGTAGAGGAAATTTTCCTTCGAAAATTGTAGGTCTACGTTAATTACAGCTAAAAGTGATGGTTAGTTTGATATTCAAATAACTTTTAATAATTTTGTTATGATGTCTTGTTTATATGCCATTAAAATGCAAAACGTTCTAACATTCCTATTTTTCATATATAACCTGACAATCTGCATTTTCTTCATAAAGTACATAGCTTAGATGCAATCAAACGTAGAGTCAACTTTCCATACGAAATGGGCTTCTGAAGGGTCGTTTGAAACCTTTGGAATTTTTATCGATAGGTAATTTATCATATTATGATTAGGTATCTAGGTCGTGTAGGTTGTGTTGTGTAGGTTGGTAGGTGTGGTTGTGGGTGTGTTGTGTTGTGTGTTGTGTAGGTAGTTGCGCCGATATCCGCAATTGCGGCGCGTTTTCACTTTATTTAAGTTATAAATCACTACGTGTGAATTTAGAAAAATAATTATGTTGTCTGTTAATGTCAAGGTTACAAATATTGTTAAGAAACGTTCTGAAATAATTGAATTTGACACAGATTAAAAAAACTGTCTAATGTTTTTGAAGTGTTATGAAATCACTAGGGGAAGGGGTGGAGTTGACCCCAGATTGTGTATTCAAAGTACCGCAAATGACGTCACCTGAAACAGTGGGCTTATCCCGTAACTCTGAAAGCGATAGCGAGAGTTCCGCGAGCGGGACCGCGCATATTGGCGACTAAGTTGGTACGAAATAGATGGCATGCTCTCGCAATCAGAATCACGAACGTTTCAAAGTTAGAGGATAAGCCCTCTGGTTCTTCTTTTTTCTTTCGTCATTGCATTGTAATGCTGGTGTTTGTCTTTCACAACCTTGGTTATGCCGCCAGCACGCTGGGTACGCTGCTAACTGGAAGTGGTCTTGAACATTTGCATTCTCTTTAGACCTCCTATAGTGTCTGAGTAATCTAACTGATCGTTTTATGTAGGGTAAGTACTATTCGTTTGTATGTATTTTGTTTAATTAATAAAGACACCTGTCATGTCAGGACAAAATGACTTTGTACTCATCGATAACAGATCTAAATTAAATTAAAAATTGAATTAGATAATTGTTAAGACACAAAACTAAATTTTACTTATTTCTTGCCTGTCGTGAAAGTTGAGTAACCGGCCCTCGTGTCCGGGCTTAAGGCCGCCTGGAGGCATCGCTAACTAATTGCTAAGATGTCATTGTAGTAAAATTCATAAAGGGACCACAAAGCAAATCTCATTTCCTTCTGCGAGCTTTGAAAGCGAGTCGTTTGTCGCACCCTCATTTCATTTTGATAATCGACCTTGACATAAGTCCTAAGTGAGACCCTCGCCAGTCGCCACTTAGCCTCTGAATCCATATTCTTTAATACAGTTTTTCTGCATTTTTTTCTCTGATATTATTTTTCGATTAGACGTGAATACTAAGCCTAATTAGTAAATAATGTATCTCTTCAGCGTGAAAGCTTGATAAGGTTATCTGTTCTTGATTTTGTTTTTGTCGCTGTCAGAATTTGACAGATAATTTTAAAGGCCTCGCTACATGGCCTGACCTGACACCGTGTGAAAGGGATAGCTAGATTTGAATTTCACGGGAGCAAAAGAAACAAACAATTAAGGTTATAGCTTCTCCCTTTCGCTGCCCAGAAACTTATATATAGCCATCTCTTTCAAACGATGTCAGGTCAGGCCATGTAGCGAGGCCTTAAGGAACAACTAGGTGCGCCCTGCAGTTTCAACCGCATATTTTTTTAAAAAATAGCCTATGTATAGTAATAAAATAGCCTATTATAATATAATAAAATAGCCTATTTAATCCAGGGTATAAGCTACCTCCGTATCAAATTTCATTCAAATCCGTTTAACCGTTACAGAGTTGAACGGGAACAAACACACTCACATTCTTTCATACGTACATAATTACATACTTAAATGATTACATGCTTATATGATTACATGCTTACATACTTACTTGCTTACTTACATGATTACATGCTTATATGCTTACATGCTCACTTACATACTTACACACATACTTGCATACGTACACACTCACATACTTACATACTTGCATACTTACATGCGTACACACTTCCATACTTGCATACTTGCATACTTATATACTTACATACTCACATACTTACATACACACATACTTTCGTATTTATAATATGAGTGTGATTAGTGTGAAGCTAATGGAATGTTTAAATGCTTTAACATGGTAATTATAAAACATTGGACCTATGGAAACCATATGCTATATTTTTATTATTATTATAACATCCCATTCTATTCCACAGGAAAGGCCGCTCTTTGTTTTTCCAAGTTCGTCTGTTGAGTGCTATGTGGACCAATTATTGTCTACCCCGGTGGCTCAGTTGGTAGTTAACCTAGCTTCTGTGTGTGGGGGCGTGGGTTCGATTCCCACCTAGGACAAACATTCATGTGATAAACATTTGTGTTTGTTCTATGTCTGGGTGTTAATATCTATATTAGTATGTATTTAAAAAAATATATATGAACGTATATCAGTCTCTGGCAGCCATATTACAAGCTTTGCTTAGTTTGGGGTCAGACATTTTTGCACACACGGTCAGTGTGCAAAAATGTCCCAGATATTTATTTATTTGTATCACAAGCATGGAGCTCGTCGTTTTACCTCTGCCTGCATGGGTCGACCTGCCGCCCGTTTAACCGGCGGGACCCAGTCAGTGCTGATGGCTTTGTCGCATAGATCGTCTGAGATTCGGAAAACGTGCCCTGCCCAATATCACTTTATCATGGCGGTTTTTGAGCAACTTCATTGATTCATTGATTGCGGTTTTGGAGCGCAGTTCTGTATTTCTGAAGCTGTTTATCAACCAGACGCTCTTGCAGTATGCTGAGCTCTATCGTAATTAATGTATAACACAAATATTTTAAATCGGAAGTTTCTGTATAAGTATGTAAGTGTGTTTGTTCCCGTTCAACTCTGTAACTCGTAAACGGATTTGAGTGAAATTTGGTATGGAGGTAGTTCATACACTGGATTAACACATAGGCTACTTTTTATCCCGACAAGTTCAACGGTTCCTGTAGGAAAGTGGGTAAAACCGCGGGGTTCAGCTAGTATAGCATAATAGCTTGCCCGCACAGCTTAGCTCGCATGGGTAATTTAAACACACTATTTCGTCTCTGGAGGGGGTGATTTTTGAAAAATACTGAGACATATATTTAATTTCTTGTACTCTGTATATATATATAATATGCCATATAATTTTATTTATTGTAGTCCCTACTCGAAGCATACCGATATGGGATCAAAATGCTGGGGCCAATCTGGACCAAAAGTATTGTATTCAGGCAAACTATTTTAAAATGAATATTATGAAGTTTGCGTACAACAGGTAAAATATGCAGCAGCTCCTATAATCAGTGTTTTGTACGTTTACTTTCTTATAAAAGGTAAATAATATTCCAGTATTGTGTCCTCAACAATGGGATTAGGTACATTTACTGTTACTAAAGATAAAATGATCAGATAATTTTAGCTCAGAATACTTAAAAAGAAAGAGTGAAAGAATCACGAAACATTTTTATTGAGTTTAGTATGGACTATGGACTATCAGAATAACACTCATTTGATTGTCTATAATAATTTGTTATATTGATAACTATAACTATATATAAATCAATTAACATGTATGACTACGTAGTAAGATTGTTTGATGCCATAGCTAGTTTTATTGAGCAATACGACCCCAATACGAGAAGTCCCTACTTACTCTTTTATTGTTAGTATAGACTGTATTATTTTCCGTCGGGTTCAACAGTTCAATTGACTATAAACTCGGAATCTGTTTCGAGAGCTTGAACTTGCGACCCTTGGAAGCAATAAGGGCTCTTTGCAATTCGACCCAATTTAGATTTGTTCACATCAAATATTAGGTGTATTTGATTGAAGGAGTAAGAATGTCTCACTCTGCGAATTGCCTGCCCAGCAATCTAACCCCCGAATACTGAAACGTTCGTAAACTTTGACAACAGATTTATTCTAATACTGCCTTTGTCTGGCACTAAGCAACAATAGACTTAATCTGTCGTCAAAGTTAACAAACGTTTCAGTATTCGGGGGTAAAGCTCGTTTGCACGAACTATACGAATAAGTACAAAAACTTGCATAGTATTGTATTTTCGATAGAACTACGAGTATTCTTCATAGGTGACTAATTTATTGCCAATGCTTATCTTATTTATAAGAAAAATTATGTGCAATGAGGCATCATAGAAAAAATAGGTAATATAAACCTAAAATTGATTAAAATTTATATTAACTTTAATATAACAGTTGGATAGTAAAAACCAATCTGTAAAAGAGGCCTTTTGGTGGAGGAAAAATTACCAACTTTATTTAGAATTTCTTTGCCAAGGTGTTCCAAATCACATTTTTCTATCAAGTTATCGAACTGACAAGCTAATAATTTTTCCTACATTTATCTTTCTCAGAACACCCATGTTTTTAGATATGACGCTTAGTAGGAATAGTAGCGTACTATTCCTACTTACTCATTGAAAGACTGACCCCCGAATACTGAAACGTTTGTTAACTTTGACAACAGATAAATTCTAATACTGCCTTTGTCTGGTACTAAGGAAATAACAAAGGCAGCAATAGACTTAATCTGTCATCAAAATTACCAAACGTTTCATTATTTGGGGGTGAGTAAATAATTAGGGCAGGTATACTCAAGTTCTTTTACAAACTTTTCAATTAAGAAGCTACACTGAAAAACATGCGGGTTTCCTATTCCTTACACCTCATTAGTTATGTATATTATCTTATGTTGACATGTTTTTTTTTGGGTCTCGTCTTGAATAGCTAAGAAAACATGATTACATGACATGTTTTCCATTAAAAAAATAATATTGAAAAGACCTGGATTTACACAAATTTTTCGCCAGATCTCCGAACTCCTAATGTCCTAATGTTCTAATTCAGTTATTATTACTCTAAAAGTAAGGTAATAATTTTTTTTAGGATAGCATAGAACAGAATTTTGGTTGATTACCTAGTTTACTTGTAATTAGCTATTATCAGATTTTTTGATTAGCGCGCGCTTAAGCCATGTATGTATTTTCATCTGCTAGCGAAAGTGTAAAGCGTTATCTTCTTCTCGAATTAGCTTCTTAATATTTTATTTTGCTATAAGCAAGAGGTACACAATGTAAATATATTATATTAGTTTTAGTGATCAAAATAAGTTTTGAAATTTATGTTTTTCCAATTATTATTTTTTCCATTTACTTATTATCCTTTCTATAAGTTTTGAATGAGCTTACCGCTTACAAAACAGTGCATTATAGTTACCACTGATTGTACTTCTAGGATCCTATGATATACACTAGTGATTGTGCATGTTTGATTTAATACTATGTCTTAATAAATATATTTTGAAATTGAATGTAAATAATAGTGAAGTAAGGGGAACCCTTACTCTCTGATTAAACCGTTAAAGCGCGACGAAACCCGTTGAAGCTAACAACCTTTTTGCATTTTACGTCTCCTGGGCAAAAAGTTAGTTTCGAAATGGATTTTAAAGATAGTCCCCGCAGCGATGGCGCCGGATGGAATGAGACGTGAAATGGATTTCTTGCCTTAATTGGATGAATTGTATGTTACGTGCTCATAAAGGATATTTTTAGATACATGGCAAAGTTGTCGAAGGTCCAAATAACTAGATATTTAAATCATAGATAAAAACCTAAGCTTGGTCCTACTATTGTGATGGTGGATTGATAAAAGGATTTGACTAATAATAATCGTGGTCAAAAAAAACTAGGACTGGCATTACTCCAGCATACGTCACTATCCGCTATTGTCATCTTTGTCTAACATTTTGAAATTACGTAATCTTCTCTTGCTTAAGCACGCTGATGACGTGACTAGTGCCACAAAAGTATAGAGGAACATACTAAGACGAAGTATTTCTTAAAAACCTTTTACTTTCGGGTTCGAACTCTACTACGAATAGACGCATAAAGATTTTTAATCGCCCTTTAACTGAAACGTACTATTCTAAATCTAATAAGTAGGAAATTATGAAGTTTCGAAACTGGCTAGCTGTAATAGCACTTTATAGAGAACCGAAGCGAGGGTATGCCCGGTAAGAACTACTAGCTATATTAATGGCTTAAATTTTAGGATATTTTCTTAAGTAGTTTGGAATTATTTGAACCGGATTTTGCTCTGATTAATTAGTTTGAATGTTAGACTGAACTGTAAATTAGTCGGCCATCTGTTTATTTTACCCAAACAGCTTTTAAAGTTTAATGTGCGGTTTGAACTTTCCTTTATGAATATGGAGTTCATGGTTTTGTTCGAATATACACACAAAGGAAATATAATAGTGTCGCAGAATGCATGAGAATTACAAAATGCAAATGACTTCTGTTTGTTTGGTAAATAGTTCGTTTTACTTTGTTCTCATATGTGTGTTTAGGTAATGATAAACAATAAATTCCTATTCCTAATTAGCTTTTACACTTATTTCTACAAAAATATTAGAAAAGAGATACATAATTTATTCCATCACTGGCACATCAGCCATGTCAAAGGCCTTCAGGCAGCCTTAAAGCTCTGACATCAGGGCTTGCCACTCTGCCTATACGGTAACCCCTGCTTTTAGTAAGAGCAAACAAAATAAAACTCTGAGCTTGGGGGTTGTTAGAAGTGGGCTCTTACTTATTTATCTAAAACTTTATAATTATTATTTAGAAATATATATTACCATTATTAATATTACCATTTGATTTCCAAACGGCGATCCAATCTGGCCAAATTAATTTTAACATTACAGAACACTGCGTAAGCAACATGTTCAGCTTGACAATGTCCCCGACTTGTGTTTGGGGAAGTACAGGTGGGGGTACAAAAAAAAAAAAATATAAATGAGCCTTGGGAGGACAACAACGTCCAGTAGCGGACTTTGTGGTAGTTGGAGGTAATCCGGAACAGCATGTAGCTGTCTCAGAAAGAGCTCATCTTGGAAAGATTTCCCACTTTTCAACAAAAAGAGACACATACTATGTATAGATTACCACCAATATTGGACCCTAGGTACGTCCGAGTATGACATAATTATGGAACTGAGACATGGTCCTTTACTGCTGGCCTTTTGGAGAAGTCAGAGTCACGCAGCGGCTTATTCGCCAAAGAGGTTTGCAAACTGAATGGCAATGGGCAGTCCACGTCACTCGGAGAAACGATAACCAATGGGGAAAAAAGGTTCTTGAGTGGCGACCACGAACTGGAAGACGCAGCGTAGGCAGGGCTTTCACTAGGTGGACATTTTGATAGTCGCGGCCTTCCGGTAGATGCAAATGGCATATTGTCGTTCAGTGTGGCGCTTTAAGGGGAGGCCGTTGTTCAGTAGTGGACTTCTTCAGGCTGTTGATGATGACGATGATCACAAATATTCCTTTTCAACAATAAAACGAATTAATACACACAATTGCTATAGCAGTATCGAACCAATAACTAATGCATATATAATATATAATATATACAGAGACATTTAAGTAAATACTCTTTTCTGTTACATGAATATCTTCAGGTTTCTCTGAAAAAGTGAAATTACTGGTTATGATTGTAAAATTATTATATCATATAAAGTTAAATATTATATATATTGTTAGATCCATAGTGCTTCTGACCAATGGATCTAATGAGATAGACAGTTCTCAATAGATCCATACTTTCAAAATGAGGTCTAACGAGAAGAAAAAATCTCAATAGTTCCATCGAGAAAATACCAATGTTCTTGATAGATCCAAAATTTAAACATGGGATCTAAGGAGAAAGTTTTAGTTTGTATATTTAAGTTTAGATTATAATATAGTTTTATAATTGATCTCAATGTTAGTTTATCTTAAAATTATTGCATTCTGTTTTGTATGTTTATAGAAATATGCAACAAACTTAAAAATGGAATGTAATGCTAGGAGAAAAAATCTCTATAGATCCATTCTGGATCTAAGCACTAGATCTAACAAGAATTTATCAATGAGAATATAGGAATAATTACTGACGCCTACCAAGAGTTGCACAATAAAAGTCACAGCTCTTTCACTGGAATATCATTTATTAAAATTACTAAACTAAGCCTACCTATCGTGCCCGGAGGGTGTACCCTGATGTACTCCATTCGCGTCACACATTGTAATCCCTAGAGTCAGTGAAGTACAATGCAAGTACAATAATATGTCGCTACAGAATGATCCTCAAAAACGACGTAAGAAGCTAAAGTCGCTTTTACTACTAAACAAAAACTTACATGAACCTAATCCTAAGTAACTTGCTCATGCGTGCTCTTGCAGCCTTGAAAGTAAGTATGAAATACACCCCAATATTTTTATCCCGGCCGACAAAAACCGGCGAGTCGCACGCATTACGCCCAAGTAGGTTTCAAGGCACGTACGTCGTCTACGTGTTCCATCGTTGCCCGCTTTACCCCATTTCCGAGGAGCAAAGTGCAATTAGGAACTTATCGCTCGAGACAGTGCGCTTATAATGCCAGTAGCTGTGATTGCACACAGCTGTAGCTGCGACATAAACTTAAGTACTCTTACTTTTTAAGCACCGGTTATCAAGTAATATAAAACATTTCAAGTAAACATTTTTAATGTTATCAGAATGGTCTTCAAACAAAACTGTAAAATAATAATATTTGAATACAATAGGCGAATTATTTGATCGTTTACATTTCTCTTTATAGAGTTAAGAAATCTGGAAATCACGGGTAGCGGGAATCAACTAGAGAAAATATGAGAAAAATATACCTCTCTTTGTCTCTCTCGTTTGTTAGACCGATGTCCGCACAAATCAAATCCACAGATCTGTAACCTTTTTTTACAGTAATTGGACCACTTGTCTTCTTCACAGGATAAAATTTGCTATTATCTAGTTATTTTCTCTGGATGCTATTCTTCAATATTTGAAAGTTTCATCTCTTCTCACTTAAAACTATCTCTTCCAGGAAGCCATGCACGGACAGAAACAGCACGACAAAAAAAAACGGCCGCAAGTAAAATGAAATTAAAAAAAATACTTATATAGACCAGTATCAAATTGTACATTACTTAATTAACTAAATCCGTAGACCTCGATCACTGACAGCCACCGTGTAAAGGTATTGAGAACTTAGCACTTACCGTCGCCAAGTTAACGCGTACAGATACGTCACGCACTCTCTAACTGTTCTTGGCTTCCTCTCTATGCAGAAGTTAGCCTCTGTTTGGCTTCGCGATGGTGAGAAGTTGTGTAGATATACGCTCATATACTATGCAATATACCTTAGTAACGGACTAAGTATGTATTAACATGTATGTAACTTTCATGTAATAGTAGGAGCTAATACAATAGATAAGATTAGATGTTAAATTTCTTTATGCCCAGCAATTACGCTGGAAACATTGCCCTTTAATCCGGAACACAGTAATGTTTGCACACTACTGCTCGGCGGTAGAATAACTGTCAAAGGTATTAAGGTATAATAAGTAAGGTATTATATAAAATTATTGAGGAATAAAATGGTGCTTATGCAACATTTTCTTTATAAGAAGTATGTTGTGAAGTATTTTTTCTTATCGGGCAAGCTTAGTGCCTTTAGTAACTAAACAAAATATAAACTTAAACTACCTAAACTACTTAGCCTACTGCATAAAACGAACAATTGGATTACCCAGAGACTATTGGCAGTTAAGTTTGTTTTCATCTTATAAATTAACGACCAGATATTTTATTTTTCTTAGTAATTTTATTTATTCAAAATGTTTATTGTGCAAGAGAGAGATCGTCAATGCGACCTTTAACATAAATTATTGACAAAGAAACTTAAGAAAATAAGTAACAGCAGCTCATCCATTCATTCCCTTTGGCGAAGATCCGATAAATTTACACGCATCACATGTACCCGAGTCGTCTTTCATAGTAGGCAATCTTTGACCCGTGGCGACGCCCGAATGTGTCCTTAACAACACTATCCTTAAATAAACGCACCAGTTACTCGGGCAGATGGAGTCCCAAAGGAGCAACCCGGAAACCGTTTCAAAGGTTATGGCGCAGCGCTCGAGTCTTATACCAGTTACTCGAGCCGCGAGGCTACCGCATGTCTTTACTTTACTCTTTGTGAGTTACACATGTGCTAAAAGATCACGTACTTATTTTATAAAGTTACTCCGAAGTACTCGGATTTTTCATCACTATTTCAAAGTTCAGTTCGAATTCCATTCCTAGTTTAGAACTAGGAATAGAATTGTCATTTGCAGGAACTCGATTCGTGAGAGTCTGCATCTGGTACTTACTATTATAAGTTCTCGACATTCCCCCAGCTATTCTTGATTTAGTATGTCAGCTCTGATAACGATATTCTTGTGTAGTAGTTGTGTAGAACATAAGAATAAATGCTAATTGCCATGTCACTCAAATAAGAGGGCTCAGAACTTAGCCAATACACAAAAAATATTTATCCTATATCTCAATTTGTCTTAATTAGTCGAACGGAAGGAAGGAAAATAAAACATGTTATATTTGCAGTATATCGTACGATGATAATAGAAAATATTATGTATAATAAACATATCGTATAATAACAAAATTATAATGAATAACAATGACAATCTTAGCCCAGGAAATATATTTCCTTAATCGTAAAAATATTCTTTTTCTTATATTTATTATAATTATTTTTACAATAAAAGCTACATGGTGAATACAAATATCGAATAAAGCACGAGTGTGATGTATGGGGACAATGTTTGGCTGCCTGAAAAAAAAAGCAATAATTCAACACTCAGACTTTTTAGATAAATTGTTTTTTAAATCAAGGACAAATTATAAAGTCCACAAAAACTTCTATAATTATAGACTTTAAAACTTTACAGCAGTAACCATACTAACGGCGTCCTACGCCCTACACTGCAAGTTTTTCGAAGTATGTAAAATAACATAACTGTACGCAACTTGTAACAACGTCCGCAGCACTGTATAAGAATGGCGCGACCTTCTAGAATGGTCTGCCCTTAAATATAATATTTCACTTATTTTGAGATGCAAGTTTACTTACTATTTGCAAGGCGCTCTTGTGGTTTCTCAAGCTCTATCGCAGCGATGTGCGCTGTAGGCATGAGCCCTAGAATATAACAAACGTTTATCAAACTACAACAATGCTTCGTGCCATAATTTGTGTAGAGTCTACTTACCTAGTAATTATGATAGTTCATTTCATGACATACAAATTTTTCGTAGTTAAAAAGCATTATGCGAAGTCATCGACGTTATACATGTACTTACGAGTCTAGTTATAGACAGTTTTAGATTTTATTACTTCCCAAATCATGATCAACACGTATTTTATTTTTTCACCCACTTCTTCTTCATTTCAAGTCAGAGATTGGATTGTGCCTAGTAATATCCCACAGGAACTGGGGCAACGTTGGCCTCGTATAAGTCGTCCAGTATGCAGGTGTTGGGGCACAGGGGGCACACTAATTGACTAAATATTTAGCTGCCCGCTTAGGCATGCCACCTTTCTGTGCACAACTTAGTTATTTTATATTTCCTAGGTACGTAGAATTACCTCCAAGCAAATTTGAATTCGTGTTAGATTAAAATGTTCTCTTACTACTACGTACTACGTCGTTTGTCAGGTGTAAATTACAATGCCTTTAACATACCAAAACAGTACCAAGACTGTTTTTTTTTAAATCAAGTGTTGAAATTACCAGGATAGTAGACCGTGGTTCTGTTTGCGGTGTAGTTCGCCGTTGGTAAGCTCAGTTCACACACGAACTCTTCCCTTGGTGTCATGACGTCATCGTCGTGGACCACTGCCTTCGTCTCCACCGTGTACATACCCCATGAGTCCATGGATATTTCCGTCACGGCTTGTTTCAAGGGTTTTCTGAAATATTAGAATATATTTTATTCAACGACTTTTGAAAGCGTCACGAAAGTCGTCGCCTAAATATTCTGACCGAGATTGCGAGAAAGGAAACTGTTGTGAATGTTTCAGTAGATATCTCTACAGATCTTATACTTATTCAGTATAAGATAACTTAAAAAAATATATATTTCTTAAACTATGGAATTTTGCTAGATTAGCATAGCACAAAATTTTGATTGATTTCCTGGCTTTGTTGTAATTAGCCATTATCTGATTTTTTGGCTAGCGCGCGAATGCCATCTTTTTGTCTGCACGCGAAAATGTATATCGCAATCTTTTCAAGGGGGCCTGGTTCCGATTCCAGATTTTGCAGTTAAGCCCCACGTTGCTTATGGCACTGGGTTTACATAAATTTGAATGTCTCCTTACCCTTGTGAAAAGATAGTCATTACAGGCTTCGGGTAAAGGTCTTCCGCAAAGCACATCAACGTTACGAGGAACACGTAACGCTTCTCCTGAACGAAGTGGAAGCTTTTGCCTCGACCTGCACAAAAACAACGCTATGAGCCAATTAATTATAGTAATAGTCTCGTAGCTCCCGATCGTGCACGTTTCTTCCCCATCGTGCACTCTTGTCAGAGTGGTCGTGTTCACGCCTCAGACGTTTGAATGGCTAACGTCGCGGCTTTACTTCGTCTCAATATAATATGCTAGCTGATCGCTATATATACGAAGTAAAATGGTTAAATCGATCCAGCATTATATTTACAACTCTAGCGTTTCGGATACTTGCAATTACAATAAACGTACAATAAATAAAACGAAATTGAGAACGAAGTTTTTGTCAAAAATCCATCGAGGTTTCAAGTTTTTTTAACGCAGTTGCGATGTCGTAGAACCATGAAAGTGCGCGTAAGTAGGTACTAGGTAATGGACTTAATGTTAGCTACTTCATTACGGCCATGAAGAAAGTAAAGCTATTGATTCAGCTTCTAAAGTAAGCATTTCCTACTTACGTACTTGTGTGGTGTGACCTAGTTTGATACTATGTAATGAGAATTTCAAGTTATAATATTCCCTAGATAATGGTTTTTTTTTTCATTTCATTCTATTTTTTTAATATTACTTTTGTATGTACACGAGGATATAAATAATAGCTTACATAGCTACCAAAAAAAATGTGTTTTCAAAATTCAGTTCGAGCATACAGTACAGTTCGGTGTGGCGGTCTAAGGGGGAGGCCTATGTTCAGCAGTGGACGTCTTCTGGCTGATAATGTAATACAGTTCAAGTGCGAGCCCGATTCATACTTGACTGTTTGTAAGATTTTGTTGTTATATTATAGAGAACTATAATTACACCAAGTTTGACGCTTGTATATCATCATTATTACGATAGAAGAAAAACAAGAAATGTCGACAAAAACACGTGGGGATTTCTGTTTTTTTTTGGCCAATAATCCCCCTTCATCTGTCATTCTCTGATGGTAACGGGATTTTTGGACAAAAAATCCAAAAATACCCTACGCAGGGGATTGTCTAAGGGGATTTCTAGAGTAAGCCGTTTCTTGTATGGGTACAAGAAAGGTTCTTTTGTCCGCTGTGTTTTATACTTCTAGCAGAAATATATTAAATCTGAAGATAATTTAATGTACCTTACCTAGAATGTTATACAGCAGCCTGAAGATAATCTATTTCGCAGTTTGGCACGAAGATAAGAACACAGGCTCTGATAATGTTCACATTCACATTATTCGATTACTGACTCACTGCTTTTCCAACACTCTTTGGCAGATATCTATATATTTTTTTTAAATCTTCTAAGAGTTACATAAGAATGAGTTATTAAAAAACCTACATTATTTTGGTATGGGCTCTTATTCACAAATTTCGTCATAATGGATTTAGACAGCTATGCCATTATAGATAAAGATAAAGAATGTTTATTTGCACAAAACACGAGTACATTATACATTTACATGCACAATCAAATGGATTTTAAAGTAGTTTTTGTTGCTTTAAATCATGCTTTATGCCATAATGCCATCTCTCATCATCTCAAAGTCAACCGTTGAATAGAAATAATGAGATTAGTGCTAATAATTGGAGAGTAAAAGTCCAAGTTACTTTAGTTTTTGTTCAGTTTAAGTGACGGTTACAGGAGCTCCGATATTTTGAAACAAATACTAAATGAACTTGCCACTTCAACCGGTACTTTAAACTTTAACGGGCCATTTTCACTTTTAGCTTATATAGGACTTAACTTCAAGATGATGAAAGAGACCTTGAATCTATCAAGCCGTAGTTACGAAAAATGTGAAAAATAAACAACACTTTTACAATACCGTTTAAAGTACGTACAAACTAAACATACTTAATTTTTGGGACCCACAAACATTATTTAGCGGCGACCAGCGCTTAGTTCACAATGTGTGGTACTCACTGTAAACGAGCATTGGACGTGTTCGCCGGTCCTCCTCCATGAAAGTGGACACCACACAAGTGTAGTTTCCGCTCAGGTCCGTCGTCGGCCGCATTATCTTTATGGCCCGGTAAGCTTGTAGTGGCTCGTCTGCAAAATAATGGACAAGGTTTTTTTTGTGAACATTTTTCACACAGCGCCATCTAGCCCCAGACTAAGCAAGCCTTGTACTATGGGAACCAGATAATTGATAGAATACATAAATACTTTTTTTTGTATGTAACATAAAATACATAGAAACAACCAGTCAAAGAACAAGCATCCATGTTCATCACACAAATGTTTGACCTGGGTAAAAATCGAACCCACAATCTAACAGCGGTTTTGCTATTGCGTTGCTAGCCCGAAGAGATGCTTTCACTGTTTATACCCTTTTTAACCGACTTCCAAAAAAAGTGTAGGGTTGTTGGTGTGTTGGTACCTGAACGGATCGACCTGAATTTTTGCATAGCTTAAGGGTCGGAGACGGATATAGGCAACTTTTTTATATGTCCACGCGAACGAAGTCGCGGGTAACAGCTGGTACAGTATAATAAGTTATTATCGCTTCACAAATTCCAAATGCCAAACATACGAGTAAAGTCCACGATGCGGGGCCCACGCGTCGTATTTACTTATAAAGATGCTATTTCGTCAATTCTAGGGTTGCAGATGTGAATTTACCTGTGTTTTCTTATTTAGGTAAGTTAGCACAATAGTATGCTCTAGTCGCGGGCAACCGGTGGATGCAAGTGGCCCGTTGTCGGTCTGTGTGGCGCTCTAAGCGGGAGGCCTATGTTCAGCAGTGGACGTCTTATGGCTGATGATGATGATGATGATGATGATGATGATAATGCCCTAGTTTCTAAACTTCTTATATTAGCTAATGACACTAAAATACTTAAACGTTAAGCTCACATAGGTATAAAGATCAAGTGCTCAGAGTTTAAACTTGATAGAAAAGTATGCTTTCAAAGTTTCCAGGACGATAAAACCGCATGTAGCCAAGTTGTAGTAAAATATGTTTGGCGCCCTCGAGACTTCGAAAGTTGAAGTGCGGAGTCAATACCAAAAACACCATTAGTATCGGACGCTTCGTTTGTGGCGTAGTTCCATTGGGAGCTAACTTGTTCTCTGAAATGCAATAGGTTGCTATTGCATTTCAACATGCTGTTTTTCTTTCTGTTTTCTCCTTTTTACGTGAAGTTATAGTAGTTTCGTTTTCATAGAAAGGTATTGTTATCAATTCTGTGACTATTTAGATAATAATAAATATCTGGGACATTTTTGCACGCACGGTCATCTGACCCCAAACTAAGCAAAGCTTGTAATATGGCTGCCAGAGACTGATATTATAGTACATAGATATTTTTAAATACATAATTATACAGATATTAACACCCAGACATAGAACAAATACAAATATTCATCACATGAATGTTTTTCCTAGATGGGAATCGAACCCACGCCCCCAAACACAAAAGGTAGGTTCACTACCAACTGAGCCACCGGATGCTATTTATTTGTTTATAGGCGAGCAACATAAGCAGAGACTAGACATAGAGTTATTTTAAGTTCTTTTTATTCCATTACAAAATTCCGAATTCGGCGCAAATCAAAAATTTTCTATCCGATTTACGCAACTTGAAATAATAACATTCAAAAATTGTAAAATATGTAACTAATACATTAATTGTGCAAACTGGCCCATATTTTACTAGAATATTTAGACACATAGTAGTTACGAAAAACTCTCAAAAGCTTCAACTCTCTGCAAACCCACTAGAAAACACTTAGCTTAATTTCGTGATAAACGTCCCCGCATTCACAATATTCACATACCTCCGGCTGCCAAAAATGTGTCTCATTTTATGAAGTACATTAGGATATATTATTTAGTTATATCTACCTAAGTACTTAATATCTCGAAAGATAAATATGCGGGACTATAATTATTGTAGCTGCTTCGTACTATTAGGGCCTCTTTCATAATCTCCAAGTAGAGTCCCAAGTAAATTATTCACCGGACAAAGTGACACGTAACTGTAGTAGGTACTTGTTTCAAAATGTCGGAATAGCGCTAAACGTCACATAAACTAAACAAAAATAAATGTTACCTGGGACATTTACTCGCCTATTTAGCACTAATCGAAAAGTAGCCGATCAACACTTTACTTTGGGATGATGAACGAAGCCAATATTATAGGTATAGCTGACCCATAGAATTAGAATAAGCTACCTTATCTTTACAGAAGTCAAAATCGAACAAGGTACCTTTATGAAATTCGAAAGGCAATAATAAAATAACTTCAACGTCTTCGTTTCTTTTTATATGGTTACATTATTATATCTTCGTAAAATATGGATTCTTTGTATTGTTAAAAAAGAGCCAGCACTCGAATTCATAAGAATCCCCAATACCTATTCATAAGTGAGGAGGAAGTAAAGAAATTCCAGCCACTTATCCATGTAAATTATATTCCGTATCTACGTGTGTAACTTTCATAACTTCGTATCTCTGTTACAAATTCGTGAGCTGTTCCAGAAGTTGTTAGTAATAACCATAGAGAAACTATATTAAGAGTGCTAATGCCTTTAGAAAGAAGCATAACTCGTTTCTAGTACTGATAAGGACGCAAAATGTCGCTAGTTACCTACCTACTATAATCTGCGACATGATCGTCACAATTTCTGCTTGACTTGAAATAGAAACCCAAGCTAACTCATTTGTAATGAAGTGAGAAAAAATGCTACTTGTTATGAATATTTTTGCATTAATAATATCAGTAAAATTATTAATTTTTTATTTTATTTGCAAATCTCGCTAGGTTTTCAAGAGGTGGTGTTGAAAACATATTGGATTAAGAGTATTTACATTTAGATTAAGAAATTAACATATTTGATTATAATAATCTAATTATGTTAATCTCTTAAAATATTATATAAAGAAAATTGCAATCTAATTTTGAACTAAACCTTAAATAGCGGACATATATTAATACTATATTTCTATATTTACCATATTTTCGCCGGCTTTTAAAGCGGTTTGGACATTACCTGAATAAATACTTATGCGCCATCTAGTTACAAGCAGATTTTTCGGAAGTACATATTTTTTTGTATGTAATGGTTATTCTTCTCGTGTAGATTTTCTTTGGTAATAAAATAAGTATATGAGAAAATATAATTTATAGTGTATGTCAAAATACTCTCCTTCCACCCTGAGTAATCCAGTTTTCAACATTAAAAAAGATGATCTCGCACCTGAATTTAGCAATGGCCTCGTCACAAGTAGAAGAAGTACATTTTTTACCACAGAGCATTTTCTACACGTCTGCCCAAAAAAGGAGTCATGTCATTAAGGGCAGAAAACAAAAAACGATCGCTCGGAAGCTGAGCTGTGGTTGATGGGGTAGTAATTGCAAAATAATATTAGGCGATCCTTACACTGCACCGCGCAACGCGACGTGCACGGGACTATCATACAAATTCACCGCGCCACGCGGCATGGAGAGGCGTTTTCGGTGTGTTGTACCGCGCGTTTTCTATAAAAACTCAGAAATTTCAGTCCAATGTTAAGAACCGCGCCCCCGCATACCGTCGCGGTGCAACTTCAATGGTCCTTCAACCTTCAATGGTCTCTGGGTAATCCATCTGTTTGTTTTGTGTTGGTTAATAAAGACACTTCCTGAGAAAAATTATATATTTGGTTGGTTGGTATGTATCGAAAATTAAATCATATGACTAAACAGTCCCATGACACGAAATGAAACAGTCATCAATCACACCAAATTGTTTTTGGTGTATAGAAAGCACAACATAAAATACAAGTATTTAAGAATATCTTCAAACGTGGATCAAAGAAATTGTGAGCTCATTCCTGTTCACACATGAGTAGTCAGATGTACCTACCTTGTTGGAATTCGTTGCCTAGTAAGTACTTATTCTTGTAATAGAGTGGCGTTACGTAGAACTTCAGTCCTAATGATATTTTGCTTCAATATCAAAACATGTTTAAAAGAACTTCCAAAGATATAACGATGAACATTCTAAGAAAATTGTATGCCTCTTCAAGGCCAAAAAGTCCTGAGGGCTCGTTCAGGGAGACGCCGGGTGTTGCGTGGTACGTGCAGCATCGCTTCACGCGGGAAAACCAAACATACGCTAATGGTACTAGAGTGTTCATGTAGAAGCGTATTTATGCACGTTTTGTTTGATATCTAGCCATATTATTAGTTATTATTGTTAGTTATTTGGTACTCGCGGCTGAGGCTGTACGCTGTGGCCTCGCCACTTGCGTCACAGCAGAGATAACCGAAAGAGACTGCCAAAAGCGGTCGCCGCGACAGTCTCGGTCCCTGTGGCTTCATAAACAAGCGTACAAATTGCCATATTATAATTGTCTTTGAACGTACGACGCCGCGAACAACGCCGCGGGCGCTTCTGCATAAACGGAGACAACGTGCAACGCACCGCGTGACGCGACGCTACACGCACCGCGCATAGCCCGCGTCTCCCGGAACGAGCCCTTAGTACAAATTGTACAATAGAAAGGAGAACTGTTTGTAGTCTTCTAATTTTATAAATTATTTTTGCAAATATTTATCAAGCCATCCGTGAACTGCCGGCCTAGCTCATAGGAAGCAAAGGCCTCTTTCTTCGATTTTATATTACCCTTATAAATCAGGTTTTATATATTGGCGTATCCTTCCTTCCTTTGAAGGTATACTTAAAGGTTAGATGATTTCGAATTAAAGCTTTTACCAAAATCTTTAAAGGAGATTACATATACATTATAAATAACGGACTCTACCAAATTTGACTCTATTCATAAAATCAATATTGAATCCTAACAGATCTAAATTATATCTAGCAGACAACTTACATAAATCAGACGGGAGTAGAGTAGTTTTGTCTGTAATTCTTCGAACAAAATTCACCATTTATTTAGTTTGAAGTTTAACGACCTGATTGGAAAATTTCCCATTGTCTTTTGTGATTCATAATTTCAGAGAAGAAACGCGTCTGATTGTCTAAGTCGGATCCAGTTTATATTATACTTTATTTTATACTATTTGTATGTGCTACCTAACTGCGCAATATAATAAATCAAATTTATATATAAAATTTAACTTTATATAATGTAATGTCGCCCATCGGCAAGTGACCGCCCAAAAAGGATTTATAGATCATCATTATCATCATCATTATCATCATTATTTTCATCAATATGAACAAATTTGACTATGGGACCAACCCTGAAATCGAGAAAAAAATATCTGCTGTTACATAGAAAAATGTCAATGACACTCGATAAAATGTAAGGAACAGCAGTTTTTTTTTTCTGGCTTTCAGGGTTGGTCCCATAGTAAAAGTTGTTCATAATGATAAGTACTATATGCCCTCTTCGAGCGGTCACTTGCCGATGGGCCACCCTGTATTTATATATTATAGTGTAGTATAATAGTGTTTAATGTGCAAACATTTTTGTGTTTTGCTTTTTGGAAATTTTCTAGTGAAATTATTGGTCATAAAGAGTGTTGACATCTAATATCTCAGTATTACAAGTACAGTGCACAGCGCAATAATAGACTGACTTGACGCGCTTACCATCAGGGTAGCGACTTGTTTGTATCGTAACTCAGTTGCGTTAATTAACAAAAAACTTACATAGACATTTCTAATCCAAAAATAGCTAAGAAGCGGACTTAAAAAACAAGAAGAGCACAAAAATTCATACCAGATATTCGAAAATTGAGGTCAACCTTGCCCTTGAGCAGGCCAATGACCTGAGGCTGCAGCGGCGGGATCCACTGGTACACCAGGCCCGAGGAGCCGTTGAAGAACCACTTCATCACAAGCCCGGGGCCAGGCGAGTCCGCGCCAGTACCGTACTCGCAGTCCAGCACCACCGACTCGGTGCCCACTTCCACCAGCTCTGGGACATCGATGCGTTTTATGTTTACTGCCACGCATTCTGCAAATGATAAAAGACTATTTCATTTATATGGCTTTATGGCTAGACCACCTAAGTCAACTCTGTGAAATAGGTATTAATAGATAGTTCATTAATAAGTACAACAGTATTCGTATCATAAAATCTGTGGGGTTCTGATGACCATGATATTTATAATTTATATATTATTTAATGGAAATAACTTTATCCAAACTGGTAATCATATACCTGAAAGCAACACTTCAAAGCTACAGAAAAACGTTTATTGAGATTTAGAAATAAAGTCTTTGCCCGTTGGTCTGATGAAATTAAAAAGGACAAAAAAGTCACTTTAAAGTCGTCGAGAAGATTGCGCTGCGCTTTCGAACCTTACGAGAGGTTTGGAACTTAATGCAATGTTCATTATTTCGTTCGTAGCGGTATTACTCTTTTATATTAGACTTACGCTCCTAATTTTTACTTTAATCTATTAAAATTAATCAGTTTTTTTTTTTTTGTTTCAAGTTCATTGAGATAAACAGTCTTCTTTATACCTAAAACCAACGAAAAGCTAAAAATGTTAGAAATCAGAAGAACTCTTACTCAGAAGATAGGAATATTACAATTTATTTTAACGAACATAAAATATTAAAAGCCAGAAAACGACGTTCCTCAAACAGCGCTTTGCATGTCTTTGCGTTTTTATCCAGATTATCTCAATTTGTTGGTAACGACGTATCCTTTTACTTCACGATACAAGACTCAATTCCACATGCGACAAAACAAATTGCAGTTGTTTGGCTGCCTCCGATTGCCCGCGGCACCGTGTCGCGCCGGCACTAGGCTTCGTCTCGTTGCGACAATCTAATGCGTCGCGACAAATTGTTTGCAATTGCAGGGCTGCATGTAAATTAAGGAATGTAAGGTGCTTATTTATGTTATATCTGTCGCAGATATATTGTCAAAGCCGTGATATTATAATTTAACTAGGGAAATTATATTTGCACGGTATATTGTAAATCGGCTCCAATTCTTACAATATAATGGTCTGTTATTAGTGTCATTGTATTTTCACGGGGCCACTATAGTGATTTTATAAAAACACTAGATATATTATGATTGGAGTTGGCGGTAGGGACGTCGAGCGTTCTGATTGGTCAGTTCTTTTCCGTCCGCCATATGCAAAGCAATGATAGTAATCAGCGTCCTCTTAGTAAACGGTGAGTATTCTGCAATCACCAACCTGTCTGCCAAGCGTAGAGATTATAACAAATCCCTACTTTTCTAAGAAGGAGGCCTTTGTTCAGCAGTGAACCAGTTCCGCTGGCTGATGATTATGGTTTAGGTTACTTAGTTCCCCATACCTACTTGTGAATTTGGATGGTATTATTTTAACAAAAATCATCGCCAAATGAATTTAAAAGAGTGACTCTACTCAAAGAGCCCTTACGAGAACAAACAAAATATTAAAATGAAGGTAAGATTCAATACAATACCTTTATATCATTTCAGTTGTATTATTGGTGAGCTATGACTCGTCAAAATGGCTTTAATGGTATCTCCTACCTTGTACTTTCTTAACTATTCAACTTAGGCCAAAAAGCTTCGTCGAGCAGTTTAGAAACATGTCTACGGAACCCTATCACAAGTGTGTCACTGTCACTAGACACGCTCCTAAAACTTATTTAGCTTAATTACAGGTAACAATATCAATCTGCTCTGTGCTGCTGGTATAATTGGATGCAAAGTAATTATTGTTAAGCATTGCTATATTGAGGAAATCACCGAATCTGTAGTTGGTAGGTAATTTAGTATCTAAATCGGTTTAATAATTGTCGTAATATCGATTATTGATATGATGATATGATATTAAAACTTAGATTTAGACAATTATGTACATACCTACCTTATAAAAGTTAGCGGGCAAAATCTAGCAATTTTGTTACTTCTGCCTGCTACTTGGTATGCCAAGTCTTGTTTATTCATCTTAAGTGATCTTTAATAAGGACCAGTAAGGTTTATCAACTTCATACTTGGCCCTAAAAGGAGTAAAATTTCATTCGAAACTTGGTTAATTAAACGTTTCTACCTAGAATTCAGATATTATTGAGTAAACATAAAACTTAACGTAATTATCATGAAAATTAGAATAAGTAGGTATCTGAAACGTGGTGGAATTTAATATACATTATATTTAAGGACCTAATTTTCGCAACATTTATTTTAATTCAACCAATTCTAACCTAACCTAACCTAAGATGCGAGGAATGGGAAAAACCAAATGTAAAGTTTTGTCAAAAAAAGGTAATAAGTCAATGTTAGACAAAAATATTTAAAAAAAATGGGTTGTGTGATAATGAGGGTTGTACGCTGCTTACTGTAAAACGAGCAGAGCAATAGGCACCGTAATTTCTTAAAACAACTTATTTATTGACGCAAAATTGGTTTCAATAAATAAGCAGTAATTGACAAAAAACGCAAGAAAATTCGAATTTCGCGCGCCGAGCGAAACGTTGCACCTTAAGCAGCGTACGGTCCCTTTGGCTAATAAGTCCAGGGATCACAATAACCAAAAAATATTATATACTACGTGATAGGTACGCTAAGTGAATGTGCATTTTTCTTTCATCTTACTGAAGAAAAATATTAAAGGTTATATGATAATTAACTTTATATAATATAATAATAACAGTGAAAATATCCAATTGTATGGATAAGGAACTACAGTCAACGTATTAGTAGTACTACAGTCATAACTGTGGTACCAGTTTCATATTGCCGATGTAGCAATATCCAACTAACCATCACATAAACTAAAGTTACTTGGGACTTTTACCAATCAATTAACACCAATTAAAAAGTAGCTAATCAACACTTTACTTTAAGATGATGAAAGAGGCCTTTAGTAATATGAAAATACGTTATTTCAGTATTTAATGCTATGGTACAATATGCGAGTAATTGTTAGGTGTAAACCTAATGTTCCACTTGAAATTGAATAAGATTTTGGTATAATAGATAATTAACTTAAATGGATGAAATGGCTCAGATTAATGGGGAAAGCAAGCCGTTTTAATATGCGAGATTGAGATTTGTATCTCTTTTGTACAATAATGTAAAACGTATTTGAGCTCCGAGGAAAGAGAATAAGTTTATCTCCCTTGTGCCAATTTATTTGCTGAGCTATAAACTACTTCTAAATGTACTGAACTTCAATGTATTAATTATGTGTTTTTTTTAAAACTTGTTTCTGTTTTACTAGTATCTACTAATATTGAAGAATTGGTATCGCATTACGTGTAACGTAAAAATTGATCTCTATCCAACTATCCATCTGTTGTTTTTGTTGTTGTTGTCCTGACTTGGGTGTCCGAGCAGAAACCACGTATTAGTTAATGTACGGTCTGTTCGTTGCATTGTAACAACTTCTACTAAAGGACGAAACATGAAATTGCCAAAAATAAACAGCTTTACCAGAGAAAAATATCATTCAAGTCAACGAAATTTATATGGAATATGTGTTTATTTTTCCCAAATTGGATTCCCTGATTCGGGAACGCCATGGAACACAGAAAGACAGACAACTACCATACAATACAACAGTGCTGATGTTTAAATGTATTGTCTACTCCGCCGGGAGTTGAACCCACAAAGTCCTGCGCAAAAAGCTAACACGCTACCAACTAAGACAGGAGGTCAATTTTATCGTGATGCCACTAGGCCCAGCCTGGGCCGAGACTCGCACCTCGCAGCGTGGGACTCGCACCTTCCACATTTCCCCGGCGCCCGACCTCAAAGAGGTAAAATCTCGAGGCTGATTCCTCACCTCTTCAGCTCAATAAGGAGAAAGTACTTGCGCATGAAATGCCATCATTTCGACCAAAGTATTTTGTTATTTCCATTTTAGGAATTACTATCCATTACATAGGTAGATACTTTAGGCATCGTATCATTTTCTCTGACCCTGATAGAATCAACGATAATTTACGACCACACCGTAACTTTATATATGCTATATATGTGTATATAATATGTAGTCTATTTAGATAAAAACCCAAGCTTTTTTCTGGCAATAAACGCACAGACCAAACCGCTCATGATACGAGACGTGAAATTTGGACCCAATACTGTTCAAATGATCTAGGTGGATAACAAATACGGATTTTTCGAAATTCTACCTCTAAAGGGGCGTAATGAGCCCCAAAGCTTACAGTAAACCCAATGCTAAGCCAATGAAGCTTGGTTCTTGTACTAAACATGAAAAATAAAGAAACGCGTGTCGCAGGATTTTTCCAAAATTAACCCCTAAAGAGATGTAATGAGGTGTTTTATTTTCTGTAGCCTATGCAAGCGAAGACTCGCGGGCTAGCTAGTTATTTATTAAACAAACAACCTGTCATTTAAGGATCATTCTTCATACAAAGTCAATAATCCCTTACACGGCAGTATCTATAAATTTTCCAAAACGTTTTTTCATTTATCCTGCACAAACATAATTCCAGAATAACAAACTAACCGCTTTCCAGAGACAGTAGGAATAAATTACATGAAGGTAAGATACATTAGGGGTTGATATAAAGATATTGTTTTGATAGTTTATCTCTCTCAATCGGCCATGAATAATGCATTGTTGTCATGGCAGATATGAATACCTATAGGCCTGCAGTTACTACTACTACCAGTATGAGCACTTAGTTCAATTAATTATAAATTAACCATGACCAAAAAAAAAAAAAACTGAAAAATCTGAAATTGAATGCTGATCGAGCACGCTAGAAAAATCAAGAAGATGATAATTTCATAACTTTATTTTACGAATTTATGTAGGTGGTCTTTACATTGTTAGTTATTACCAAACGGGGCTAAATATATCGATTTAGAAAGGTTAGAAGAAAGCGGATGAAATTATCTCAGACTATAAAAATACTAGTAGTTCGCGCCGAACCGAGACCTCGCGATAACTATATCTTTACAACCTCTGGACCAATTCAGCTCATATTCGAAATTAAAAATTGTATTGAAATTAAAAACTTGCCTACAAAATTTCATGATGATCGGATCAACGGTTCGCAAGTTACCATCGGACAAATATACACACAAACATACAAACGAATGCCGATTTGTCCCAGTAAACTCTGAGACCTTCGCTTCGCTCGGTCAATTAATTAATTGTCTTCCTAAAGAACCAATAAATCGTCAAATCTGTACATCTCGTAGATTCAAGACATTATCTGCTCATACTGTACGATGCAGGCGAAGGCTTTCAGGCGGATTGAAACCTCTCGATTGTTATTACATATCATCTGCATTGGATAACCATTTTTGTCGTAAACTAGACGTTACTTCCATTGCGTAAAGAGGAAAATCAAATAATTCAGGGTGATCTACGGTTATGACTGAGCTTGACTTCCTGGATTCCTTCGTGGCCTGGCGTGTTCATATCGATACAGGACACTGAATCATTGATACTTTTGTGTGATCAGGCAGGATGTGGTCAAACAAGACTCCATTCCAATTTTGAAAAAAATAAGTGCAATATCAATAATTGCTGAATTTTAGATATAAAAAAAAGAGAAAAATATATTAAAAGAGATACAAATACTAAACAATATTTCTATCTAATCGAGAAATAAGGCAGGGACGCAGATGAGAGAAAAATAAAATATCTTTTTGTCACTTTCTTTTGGCCTCTATTGCGATAACTGGTCAGTAGTTTCCATCTAGTGATAAATGGCGTCGTTCAAGAAGTTGTGGTCATTCCAACTCCAGTAATTCACATTATTTATGTTTATCTGTCTTGAATCTATTATTGTAAACAAGGAAAAGACAACAAAACACTATATTCTCTTCTTAGAGGAAATAGGTGTATTGAACAGCTCGGAACAGGAAATTAGGGATCCGTATCATTTGTCGAGAGCCCATACAGATGTTTTGTTTGAATAGCTACGGTAAATGCTCGTTTTGTTTTTGTTAATTTAAATTAAGGATTCTTACGCATACGTTGGATAACGTGATAATAGACTGTAGATAATATTGTTTCGTGGTTTGAAACGCCTCCGCCTAAGTCAACGTCAGCCACCTGACGTTTTCGTCCTCCCCTGACTCGTTTCTATAGATGGTTAGAGCCTCATCTATAATCACGCCCGAGCCCAGAGGTCCCCTTTTAGTAGGCTCTTACTATAGGTAGGGGATACCGACGCCTTATTCTAGTGCCCATGCAACAGCACAATCGTACAATTTGCTCGGAGGCGCTCCAATTGCAGAGTTTCAATTAGATATTGGTGTACAACTTTAGGTACTGGTTATCAATTGAAATTCTTTTTAGTAGGCTCTTGCTATAGGTAGGAGTACCGATACCTTATTTTAGTGCCCCTGCAACAGGACAATCGTACAATTTGCTCCGAGGCGTTCCAATTGCCGAGTTTCAACTATATTGGTGTTCAACTATATGTACTGGTTATCAATGAAAATTATGTGTTCTGGAGACAAATACATTAATAAATGTGTTGCTATTGACAATATAATTCTCATCCTTGTTTAGCCATCCGCTAATCTGATATTGTGACCGACTAATTCACTATAGATAGGAATGGGACACGTACTCATAGTCGTACATAAAATCTACTTCACGTAGCCAGTAACCTTGTAGCATCGTCTCCATGTTTGCACAGTAAAACAACACCGACCGAGCAAATAAAGCAATAGAAAAAATAATAACTTTTATGAATGACCGCTACTCAATTAACGTTACATATTACATAATTACAAATTAAAATACTACGTTAACATACGCATGTGATGCATATCAATCTATTCATATTTAAAATTTTAAATGCAAATGTATTTTTGTCTCTGTGCGTCCATTTGCTACCTTTTCACGAATAAATGACAATGAGCAATTTTTATTTCACTTTTTATTTTATAATACATATGGAGTTTGGTCTCATTGTCTAGTTGGCCCTGGGGCAACAGGCCCCAATTATTTTCCAACCAAAGACAACAATAAGAAAGAGGGAGAAAACTCACACTAGCCGGTAAAAGGAAACGAATTATTAAATGAATAAAAAATAAACCTACTCGAAGACGAAATTAAAACGGAAACGCATAGACTTCGTTCACAAAACGATTGTTAATACTAGCGTTCGATTCCCTGTATCTACTATTTGTGTTTTTTTTTCCTTATATCAATTCGTATTATTCAATTGTTACACTAATTTATTAGTATGTTTTCAGATTTCTTTCATTTTATAGGTTTGTGAGTAATCGATTCCATTCAAATGTGCCAAAAAAAAACCCTATGAAACGACCTCACTACATAAAAATATGGGATAAATAAACTAAATTATTTAGTCAATAATATTGATTTGTTTAAAAATTTAATAACATCAATTGTTCACATATTATTATTAATTTTATTCACAATTTTATTGGGAAAAAAGTCACGACGAGGAATCGAACACTCAAGGTCAAGTACCACCGGGAAACTCGATTAAGAATTGGTAGTAAATGGTAACTGTTTATCAGGGCTATTTGTACCTATTTATTATATTATTATTTATATTTTGCGGATTGAAGTGAACAAATTGAATATGAATAAATATTTTTTTATTATTTGACAACAATTTTTATTTAATCTTTTATATACTTGTATATTTTTTGTACAAGTATTTTAAGTAAAACAGCGAAAAATATCCGTCGGAATCGTATTTTTTTTGTAAATCTCTAGAAGCCCCGGGAACTCCACAAGAAAAACCCATAGGGGTTTTTCTTGTGGAGTTCCCGGGGCTGTAGCCCTAAATCCGGCCCTGCTTAGTGGACTACCCCTGTTCGCAAATCTCGTTACTGGTAGACAAAAAGATTGCGTTTTCCCACGACAAAATAGTACATAATATTTATTCAGCTATAACTTTTTTACTGACAGCATACATTTTTCTGCCGTCACATTGACATTATTTAGTAGTAACTGGACCCTTTAAGCAAATCTCGTTAGTGATGGTCAATTATGCCGATTTCACCTATTCTCCTTTGGCACAGAGGTAGTGTGCATAATGTGAATAAGCATACTCCCAGGATACTTTTTAAGTGGTAAATGAATTTAAAGGCACAACTCAGCACGCAGCCTCTTAGATAAATAACACCTCTTTATTTTAGCGTTAAAAAGCGTTATATTATAATATTGTAAATGCGATAAAATAAGTAACGAAAAACTTTGGCTAAATTGAATCGGCTACGTCCAATGCAACTCGTTAGCTACAAACTATTTCCGAATTTATAACCAATTGGACAACATAATTTCGACAATACCTATAAAAGCACAATAGACGCAATTACGGGACCAAATACGATATCTGCTCAGCGCTAGTAATGCTGCCAATTAGCGTGTTAGATAATAGCCTCATAGCCCGGCAACAGGAAACCGTAAAAATAGTATCACCTTAAATAAGTCTATTTAGATAAAACGACTGATTTCTACTGTACTAGTGGACCGAGCGAGTGTCTCACTAACAGCTGACAAAATTTGCTTGCATCTATCCGTACGTTAGTACTCCGTACAGGTCGTATTTTTCAACGAATCTTGACGTATTCAATTCGATTTGTTTGAATTTTTTGATCGTCGGTGATTTTTGATTGTTTTTTTACTCCTAAAAGGGGAAGTTTGCTGCGGCGCCATGTACCGGTCTTTTTATTTATTATAATATTTAATAGTTACTGTGTACAGTGTACTGAAGGGCAATGCATGCGGCGCAATTACTGAGTTTATAGAGATTTACTATCTACTAGATTCTAGATATTAGTGACGAGCGCAGGACAGTGCCATGCTGTGTTTTGAACTGCTGTTGTTCAATATTCCGGGGGGCATTGAACTATTATTGGTCAGCGTGACACTTACCACCAGGCGAGGGACTTGCTCGTCTCATCACTAAGTTTCATTAAAATAACATTCGGTACTCAATTCTAAACAAAAAATAATTATATGACCAAAATCAACAAATATAGATTAATCAACAACTAAGGAAATATAGAATTTTTCGGAAATAAATTATATAAAAAATAAATTTTAAAAAAACGGTCAAAAGGCTGTCGAGATATAAATAAGGTCTTGAGCTCTAGCGAGGTCTACTGTTCGCAGAACTATTTGGTACATAATATGTACGGCTACACTATTATAGATGTCAGTGCATAAAACAATGATTAATAACTATTAACACAGTGTAAAAATTGATTTATTATGCATTTATAGACCGTGATAGGTATTACTCTGAAAGCTAAGAGTTGGCTTTTTGACCACCGAAACAGTTTTTTTTTCAGACAGTTTTTGTTTTTCATTCATAATTGTTTTATTTTATTTTTTGAGACAAGATCTTTTTATTTTTATTTTGTTTCTAGTCTTAGTTTGTACATTTAAGTTTAGATTATAATATACTTTTGAAATGTACATCTTTTTTAATTTTAATTTTAATAAAAGGAATATCCAATTCAGGAAGATAAAAACCGTAACACGAGCTATGAAGGTAAAAGCTCAATTAACTTTTTCATATTGTTGTTTTCCTTTTATTACAGAGTTATCGTGGACAGGCAAAATACGCTTAGTGTGTTTTTATTCTCTTTGATATTTCCTGAAAATGTTTTCTTTTAATTAAGCTTTTGGTACATTTTGATTTGATTTCTAATTTGTTTGTATATGTAAGTAGGTTTATATTTTTCTTTGTTTTATTTTAATATTTACATAGCTTTATGGCCCTAATACTTTAATGCACTTGAGAATTTGGTACGGCCGTAACGCAGTAGCCTCTGTCCGACTATTGCCATAGACACTCGCACAATTGCAAGTTTTTATCGATAGTGGGAATTCGATAAATAAAAAAGTTTTGTTGTGTTTTCGCTTTGGTATGTCTGAAAGAATCTTCATTTTATTAATATTTCGAAATATTTTTTATTTTAATAATGACGGAAGAAATTGAAAATAAACATTACTTTTGGTTTTTTTTTTCGATTTGCTCCTCTTAAAATAATATATTATACAGAATATTATTCATAAGACCAAACATCAACAACTTATTTACACTGCACTTTACACACACTTCACACTTACAAAAAAGATTTTATCTTTTCAGTTAATAAAAAAAAGATTTTAAACAATAAATAGTTTAAAGTTAGAATACTTTTCTCTTCACTTAATAAAAAAAAAAAAAACAGTTTATGTTACACTTTGTTTTATTAAAATACTCCCTATAAAGCTAAGGACAAACAATTGATTCCTTGTTTTTAAATAATTATACGTTTTTGGAAAACACTCCATTATAAATAGTTTCAATAATATCAAAATGGGCATTAAATGTTTATAATAATTGAATAATGCTTATGTACTTATATTATAATATATCTTTCATTTTTAACGCACTGTTTTTTTTTTTTTTTTCAGTTTTTACGTAAAGTCCGCATAATGATCAGGCCACTTGTCTTTTCTGAACATTAATTTTAAAATGAAAATAACAAAGAATAACCGCGCGCGCGCTGTTTGCTTGCTTTTGTGTATATAGTATTTAACTATTTGTTTATTTTTTGACTAGCCTTGTGGCTTAATGGATTTCCGCCTTCTGAGCTGTAGGTTGTGGGTTCGATTCCCACCCAGGACAAACATTTGTGTGATGAACATGGATGTTTGTTCTTTGTCTGGGTGTTTCTATGTATTCTACTTCTGTACGGATTTACAAAAAAAAAAAAAAACAGTTATCTGGTTCCCATAGCTTGCTTAGTTTGGGGCTAGATGGCGCTGTGTGTGCAAAAGGTCTTGTTACAGTCTTCCAGCAGTAGTCAAGCTTGTAGTCAGTAGACAAGTACTAGTACAGCATATAGGTAAGCTTACAGATTGCTAAAAGCAGAATTTTAATTGATTTTGTGGTGTAAAAAATGTTAGCATCAAACTGAATTACTTAGAAGAGTTTTTCCAAGTTAATGCTAATGAGTAATCCAACAAAATGTTTCGGAAAATATAATAATAATTTTACGCGAACTCAGCTTATGATAAAAATAATTATTTGCAACATGGTTATAGACCCCCACAGAAAAGACAAAAATAAAAAATAAATCTCCTATGTGTAGAAAACTCAATGAGCGTGACATGATAAACAAATGACAACTTTTTTAAATCAAACTTACTATCAAAAAAAAAAAATTGATACTAAATCTAGCAATCTAACTCTTAAGATTGTATAATCGACAAGCAAATTTAAAAGTAAATCAGTTTTAATTATAACTATAGTTAAAACTATAGTTTTTAAATAAATCAACAACATCACAGTTCCATCCAATCTACTTCATGAAACTATAATCACAATAAAACACCAAAACGGAAGCCACACTGCAATCATTGTGTACAATGACGGCAAAATTACATACGAGCAAAACTTTTGACACGCAACATAAATGTAAAATACAACAATTAAGTATAATGAAACATCGATACCAACTCGAGCACAGTACGAGAAGCACGAACTGTGTTGAATAATCCATCTCTAGGACATATCAACAGTCACAAGTCAGTATGTACGTTACGTATCGTAACGTACGGGAATACGTAACTCGAACGTTATTCGCGGTAACGTAACCAATCCTTTCAGATCACACACGCAGACTGAAAGTTTTCAGTCGAGTTGTAGGAAATCCTGAGAATTAAGCGCATGCGTCCGAACTGCCTGTTGAGTTTATAACTTACTTACGATACAATCCGGGGTTACTTAGGAACGCTAATGACAGATAATTATCATAATTATAGCTGGTAATGGATAAACTTGGCTAATGTTCGCGATGAAACTATACTAATAAAGTCTTGTGACTTCAAATTGCGGCTATAGGTACTTACAGGTAGATGTATATCATCGTCATCCTAACCTTCTTTATTTCTCTGCTGGATAAAAACCTCTCTCGTGTTTTTAATACCATCTATTTAACTATCTATTGTTAAAAACATGACGATGCGGTAAATTTTGCATAAGAGAATTTCTACTATTATTACCCGACTGCCCAAAAAGGAGGGTAATATTTATGGGGTGTATGTAAGTATGCATGTTTGTGTGTTCCTTAATTATTAACCCCCTGTAGTCTATAAAGGGCTTGGCCGGTTTTGAAGAATGAGGTGTCGTTAATATGGTTTTTTTTTTCATATCTGGAGACCTATCTGGATATGTTTTATAGACAATAGACAAATTTTTATTTATGGAAAAAAACGAATTGTACACAAAAACCAAAAACAATAAGGTAGAAAAAAAATACATAATACACATAGTTTTTAACCCCAAATCTGGTCCAGTTCAGCAAAATACTGGCTGCGAACAACCAGCGCTGGTCTCCGCTGGAACCGCCGGTGACGTCACGCACTATTACCGCACATTTTTGTTTCTTTTATAATAGTAATACTTGTCACTTTTAGTGTCAAAGTTACTATGAATAATTAGTGTACGGTTATAATTAGACTAATACAGAGCTTTATTTAACAATACAGAGCTATCAATATGTTGTAAATGGTTCTTTATTCGGCAGAAGGAAGTCAATTTTAGTTAGTATAACGATAATTTCAACATTTTTGTAACTTTCGGTAATTTCAGGAGAATAGTTCCATCGCTTGAATAACTTTCCACTAAAACCTTCAGAAATTCGCATTTCCGTGATTGAATGATCGAATTTCCAATGGTCCGTCGCTATTGAAATGTGGCAGGTATATAGCCATACTATTCTAACTATAGGGTGTTCTGTGGCAAGGAGCCAAAATTTTGTGGTATGATTACAAAGGTACAATAGATAATATTGATTATCTTGTGGCCAGAAATTGCATGCAGGAAGTTTTATCTTGTTATGATGGTAGCAATGTAAATGGCGGGCGGACACCTTGTGGCCGATCGTCAAACATCGAAATTTTGGCGATTTTTTTTTGCTACTTGAAAATAAACAGAAATATGGCGACCGCCACTCTAGGAGTTAAAGACAGAGTTTATTCTGGGTTGTTTCTGATTTTGTTTTGTTTGTTTTTTTTTTTAATGAGCTTTTACGCTCAGCGACCACATCACTTCATATTTCACCCTGTGAGTCACACGGTATACAAAAATTATATATAGACTAAATAAATTAATTAAAAAAAACACAAAATTATATTTTTAGACCTAATTCTACTAACTCTACTAGCTGTAGCGTTATCGGTCTCCGGGCTGGATAGGATGCAATTACAATTATTGTTTTTTTTTTTTATAAGGGTTTATCTGTCACATAATAGATCTCTGAAATAGACATGAAAAAGAGTTAGAAAGAAACAATGTCATTAGTGTTTTTGTCACAATGTGTTGACAATAGTGTTTTCCTTTCTTTTTCTCTACTTGCTTACGCAGAAAATTAACAGTTTGGTAAAAGCTTAATATCAGGCAAGTCTAATTATGGGATCCCACATATCTTCTCAATATCCTTGTCTCCCTTTATTCGAAACTAATAACCCTAAAAAAACTACCATAGAAAAGACTGAAATGTAAAACCTTACGAAGCGCCTTTGTAAGACTTGTAAAGAAAATACACGATCTCTCTGTAATAAAACCTGTTTTTGTCTGCGGTAAGCTAAACGTTTAAGTCAGAGCTTTTTCAATAATTGTAGACATTAATATGCCTACTATTTTTTTTTTATGAAACCGGCAAAAGTAAGTTTTTCTCCATACAATTCTATCAAAGAAATACGCCCAGTAAGTATTTCAAGTCTATACTAGCCGCGTTCAAATGGAGCTGGTGAAACAAGCATTTTTTCTTGCCAATACAATCCGCCGAGGCCCGTTGTTGGTTCACAGCCAATTCTAATAAACCCCATCTATGCAGAAAATAAATTGCTATGTATCAAGACAATTGCCTCTGAGAGCAGTAAAGACTGCAATGAAATTTAATAAGAGCATCCTTTTGGACGCAGTATCATGGGTGATACAATTTGATCTCACGCATTTCTGTTTTTACTTTGCGTGCTTATTGTTCTTAATTAGCATGTGTGCATGTGTAAGCTGTTTCGCTATTATGATCCATCGATTAACAAAAACTTAAAAAAAAAAAACCGGAAAAAATACTGGAGACCGGTCCATAGCTCACACTGACTGTAACGCAACAGCGACAGATTTCCGCAAAGTTCGCACTTCAAATCATTATGTTTTTATTTAGTTTCAAATAAATTGAGTATCGCAAAACTACAGTAAGTTTATCGCGGTATCCACATTCGCAACGCGCTGCCACATAAAAACAATAACATGAAAAAAAAGCTTAAAAAGTATTTCATGAACAAAAAAAGGAAGGCCGAATTAACGATCCAAATAGGCTAATTACGTAGACGTTCAATGACGTCATACTAAAGGTTTCACTAAAAAAGCCATTCAGAACCGATCTTCTCTATCCTTGAATGTCGCCTACGAATGAAAAAATATAATACCCACTTATAGTAATGGACATGGGAAAGTTGAATTTCGTTTCGTTTCTCTTTTTAATATTTGAAGAGGTTCGATGGGCCGCCGGTGGCCGACCCCTGACCGCAGTTAGGGTTGAAATACTATACCGCGTTGCTGCTGCCATAACGTTGGAATAATTTCGCTTTGCCTCACTGAAATATAATAGGTACTTCCCACTTTGTTAGTAAAATAGCTCCTTAACTTACCAAAATTTTTCAAAGGTCAACTTTCTGAAGGTTTTTTGTCAAAGGCGTTCTGCCGAAATGAGAGAAGGCAGATCCACCTTCTAAATTAGGAAAAAAATAAAGTGTACATTAGATTCAAATTATAAAATGCTTACAACAATTTTTAGTTTTGTTTTGGTTAACCAACAACATAACTTAAGGTACTTATCCAACCTAGATGTTCTTATAGGTAAACTCTGAAAGTTTGTGTAAGTTGAGTAACCAATAATTTCCATAGTTTAGATAATGAATGTTTGATCGACAAGGTTCCGTTTGAGTTTCTGAACAGATTATAATAACTTGCCGCTATACCTGACAGAATTAATATTCTCGATAGACGTTTTCAATACACTAAAGTACTTGTAGAGACTGTTTGATTTAAATTATTATTTTATTCAACTAAAAACATGCTTCTGAGTGACGAGGCGAGCAAGTACCTACCTGGATTGATAGTAAGCTCTCATAATAGCTAAGCGCCATCCAGAATTTTCAACTTCAACAGCTAAAAATCCTGCGCATCAATGCACCGCGCTCGTTGCTCAAGTGAAATTACTGGGCATTATCCTGTGATAATGTATTTCGCAAAATTGCACTTCAATTCACTTTCCTTCTTTGTATCTCATGAAGTTTACTTTCAATCACAGAATTCTCCTTATAAATAACTTTGCTTTAAATATACCTAGTAAATACAAAGTGAACATTTTTTTACGGAGTGACCAGACGAGCAATCACGCTGCCCTCTTTCATAGTTTTTACTGAAAAAATTGCACCTCAATCCAGAACCCAGCTACGGCACACTTTACACACTACGGCTTGTTGGTTGAATAACTGCTTAAAAGTGTGGTACTTCCCCAGACGGACTTGGCAAAAGAGGCCTATCACTAAAAAGTTGAATTGTAACATTAGAAATACTCACCTTAAGTTGAGCCGGTTATCTAGACTAATTAGTTTCCTTCACATCCGTTGATATTTTTCAATAAATTATATTTATGTGTTTTGGATTTCAGAGCACTGGCCTCGAGTTCGGAAGGTCGAGGTCGTGCGCGCTTCAAAATATCGCCGAATGTGATCGAAACTAATGTCAGAATAACCAAAAGTCATTGTATATGAAATAACTTGTGTCAAAAAACACGAAAAAAAATATAGCACAGAAAAAGTGAAAAGTGGAAGCATGGATCTTGTAAGTGGAAGTGTTTTTTTTTTTACAACGTACTAGTCAAGCGTTTGACCACAATCTCACCTCATCGAAAGCGACGATGTGGCCGAAGATGTAGCACGCTGCCTAGGAGATACCTATTCACTTTTTTCTTGAACAGCCCCGGATTGTATCTGTTCGGAAAGACAGACGCAGGTAATGAGTTCCACACCTCTGCTGTTCGTAGAATTCATAAGTTTTCGGAGAGACTTGGCGTATCCACAGTGGATAGGCCAATCCTGACCTATCATATTATATCATAAATATCATATAACCTATCATATTATAAATGCGAAAGTTTGTGTGTAAGTAGGTAAGTATGTAAGTGTGTCTGTTCCCGTTCAACTCTGTAACGGCTGAGCGGATTTGGATGAAATTTGGTATGGAGGTAGGTTATTTCCTGGATTAACACATAGGCTTATCTCGATTTTTTTTACTGTTCCTATAGAATAGTGGGAAACCACGGGAAACCACAGGGAGCAGCTAGTTCTAAAATAAATTACAGAGATCTACTGTCTAAAAGGTCAAATGTGTCTCGTGAACAACCACCCAAATAAAATGGACACTTCACTGAAGAAACACAGAAACACACCATATTTTCACACCTTATTCCCACTGTTCTTGATAGTTTGATTCATAATTTCGCCAACCCTAGCGCATACTTTCAGAAGTTTACTTTTTAATAATGAAATGCAATACGAGTGTAAGTCCAATAAACGACGGACCGCAATTTATGTGCGCATTAGAATGAGTGACTGCGGTCAATAGCTCGATGGACGTTGCATTAGTTTAAACTGAAACTAGGAGTAAAACTTAGAGTCCCTAAATAGATAGTTTTGGAGTTTTGGCGGGAACGTGAAGAACTTGTGTTATTTCGAGTGTTAAGGTGTAAAAAAGATGATTTTTTACCCGTTAAGTGTTCATGGACATGCACGAGTGTTGGTGAATGGTATAATGTCGTGAACCGGGAATTTTCGTATTGTTTCCAAAACTCCATAGAAGTCTCTAGTAAAGTTTTCACCAATTTACTGGGGCATGACTTGGACTTGACCGTGACTTGCTTTGCTCACCTTTGACTGTGACTATGACTTGTTTGATAATATTTGCAAAACTTGAAAATATATAAGTATATTTGACACTGGCAAATGCATAAGACCTGCGATGCCAAAATCCTCTTAGGAGGAAAGAGAAAAAAAATAGATAGTTTTTTGCAAGTAATATGAATTACTAGTTGTTACCCGTGTCTTCGTTCGCGTGGACTTAAAAAAGTATCCTATGTCAGTCTTTGTGTTTTACAGTAACTCCTTATCAAATTTTATCAAGGTCCGTTCCGCCATTTAGCCGTGATAACGCGACAAACAGACAGAGAGACAAAGTTACTTCCTATAGCTCGCTAGATGGCGTTGATTTTCGTGCATTTTTTGACGTGTTGAATGGACTGACAGTTGTAAAGTTTTTTCCTCGAGACGATCGTATTCATTTTTATACCTCGAAGCTTTATTGGTCCTGATACGACTATATTCGGCTATATTCAAGTCGGAAGTCGGCAAATTCACGCTCGATTCAAACGATATTGTGCGATGTACGTACATTTAGTGTGTGAATGTGTGAGTTGGTGTGCTACTTATAATTTGTTTGGACCATTTGGGGAATTGGCTTTTTTAACTAAGTGCGTGATCTCGGGCAAACATAAATTAGGCCGGCGTATTATTACAAACTTTTGACGGCTGTATTTCTTTGGTTCACTGAGAAATAAGCTGAAAACAATATTAAGTCTGGAATAATAAGGTATACCTTCACTTGTTTTGACTTTGAAATAATTTCTGTAACAATAATGTTAATATAACAGTCAAATAGAGCAGTGTTTTTTATTCTGTATTTGTCTACGCTACGTCGTAGCAGCTGTAGCAAAGTGCTACGAAACTTTGCATATTCTAATTTAAAAAAAAAAAAGTTTTTAAATGACGGAGTTCTGAGGTAAACATAAAAAAATAAAAATACAATCGAATTGATAATGCCATTCTTTTTGGAAATCGGTTAAAAAATATTGAAAATAGTAAATAACCGATTTAATGAAGTCTCAGGAGCTGACAAATTTTTACCAACCCTCATTCAACATCTCATTACCATAATTATCTATTATATTGTCATGTTATCTTATTATCTCATTCATCTCACTTATTACCGCTAAGTTGTCAGCCAATGTAAGAAGTTTGACAGATATAAGGCCTTACTAAAAAAATCGATACACTCTTCTATTTCTCCTAATCATTTTTACAACAACAATATGGTTTATTTAAATTAGTAATCACGGGATATTTACCACGATTTTTGTCACTTCGGCACAGTTGATTGTGCCATGTCAAAGCGTAGATTTAAATGTAGTAAACAACCGCGAAAGTCTAAAACACTATTTAGTATGTTTTGTTCATCTATCGCTTGCATAACGAAATTATTCGTGTAGTTTAATATACTTTTTATCATTATTTTTCAAACTAAAACAAACCACTTAAACTCCTACATAAAATTAACAGTTGGATTACCCAGAGACTATTGAGGTCTAAAGATAATTTAAATGTTCAAGCAATTTGGTAGCATCTCGAGCAAGCTGGAGGAGCGGCATAACCACGATGTAGCCAATGCTTAGGCTTTACACCAGTTAAACGCATGCAATATGGGCACGCGACGCATTGCGGCCCTCAACAGTTCAATGTCACAACTCCAAACTGCTCAAATTAGATCTTCACAAACAATACATCATATTACAATCCCATAGCAAGAATGTGTCACCAATTCAACGAAATTCTCGATTCAGCAGAGAGTAACGAGTTTGATATCTTTGATAACAATTTTTATCGGTTCAAAAGACAACTGAAAACTATTTTGTTTTAGATTATAATAACGCTATCGTTAATACGATTAAGACAACAACATAGTTTATCTTAGTATTTTTGTTTGTTCTTGATAATCGTTAAAATATATCATCGACATACCTATTTATGTGAATATTTTATTGCGATTATGTACTAATTTCGCAAACTTAACAGAAACATACTAGGCACATACCACAGAAGAGGTTTTTTTTTTACCTCTAGATCTCTTCTGTGGCACATACTACTGTTGGAAAGTGGCCTTTACGTTACCAAATTTGTGCTTTCTCTTTAACCATATCTTTGTTACTTTCTGCTGTTTGTGCTATGAAATAAATAAATAGATAAATAAGCAACATTATGATATAGATTCCCAATATATTTTTGCTACAACTGAAAGCTTTTTATTAAGCTACATCTCCCAGTGCATTTGTATGAAAACGAAGTAGTGTATATATCGCGACAAGGCTGACTAATTGCACGTTGCTGATATAATTATTGCCTGCCAGAGGGCGCCGCATAACTTTGTTTGTTGGGGGTTGTTTTACATTCACCCCATTTTATCGCCATTTAAATTCTTCTTGATAACGTTCGATACAAATACTTTGTTAGCGTAAATTTTATTTGATTGATCATTGTGGCCAGACCATATACATATAAGCGGTTGACGGCCCCATGTAATGTTTCTTATCAGCTCTTAGATGTTCACTACTGGACGAAGCCTCCGCCTCCGTAGGGGCCGGGCGCAATCTGGTTTAAGCCTCACGCTTGGCAGGCGGTTTGGCGAAAGCGCTGGCAGGCTCACGCTTGGCAGGTGGTTTTACGGTTTACTAAGAAGATGCTGCTCCTATGGTTCTGGTCGCAGTTTTAGGACATACTCGGGTCCCACGATAATATTACGCATAAAATAAAATCAACTCGCACAAATAAAATCGCATATGATTGGCTGGTTAAATAGGATCAAATATTTTTATGAATGGCGATCAAGTCGTTTCATTGTCTTTGGGTCAAACACTAACAGACAGTTTACTCAATTGATGGCGAAATACTTTATCATTCACATGTGGCCCGTCCCGAAAATATGACTGCTACCTTACTGTGGTCAGTTAGGAAACCGCAACTGTAATACTTAGCTTAACTTAACCTTTTAATACTATATTTTTTAGATTTTTTGTGAATTACTTTTTTGGTTTAATGAACGACTATATGACAGTAGATATATTTTTTCTATTTTTGCTTCAAACCCTGAAGAATGTTATTCAGATTTTAGAGAAAATTGCGAACCAATTTTTTTTTAATTAAAATAATATGTTAAAGTTTTATACTTACTTATTTCGTGCAGCACGCAGAGTTACAACCACGCAGGCTTGGATTATTCCACTACCTTCTAGGCCCTTGTTTAAGTTTTAACGAACATTAAGAACCAACGTAAAAATTCCTAAGTGGTCGTAATTTATAGCAATTTTGACATAGCTATTCGAGTATGTATTGATAAAATACTTTATTTTCATATTTGGTCACTTTCTCAGTTCGTTAATAGAATTCCTGGCGTTTTTTTTTTTTTGGTTCCAAAGATATCACCGGTATCGTATATATGTTCATTTATTATACTTATAGTTAGTTACATGAATTTTCTTCAGTTCACCCTTCAGTTTCTAATACTACCTCTTGAATTTTCTGAACTGAGTAACCTGTCTTTTGTTACAGTTGTAGGCCTCCAAACCAAACTTCCGACATAGCCTAACCGCTGTTAGGTAATTATAAACAGAATTATTAATCAAACACACTTCTTTTAAATTGGAAGTCTTCATTTACTACTAATCGAAGTACTATAATAACCGCTAGTATAAGCTACCTTACTTAAATATGGTGGTCCAACTAACCCTACACGTTCCTCTGCATATATTAAGGTAATGCTAGAGTTGGATAATTTCGTAGATCTGGTCTATAATTACGGCTAGACGACGTTCTGGCGCTCCGTCTGTACTGTTGGCCGAAAATATAGACTAATTTTGTTTTTTTGGCGATTCTGTATGGGTCTTTTACTTTTAACTATTTTAGTCCGATAAAATGGATCGAAAAAAAAGTGATGAAAAAAAAGGAATGTCGCGAATGCAAGTTTACATTTTGAAGAAAAGCAACAAAAATCTAGCAATCTTTCGGCACTTCAATCGAAGATTGTGGAGTAAAAAGGGGTGTAATATAGCGCGCAAGATGAGATAACGTAAATACAATTTTTGAGGTTGCAGAATGTGAGAATCAGGGATTAAAATATATAAATAGTTTTGGTGCAATGGAACATTTATATTGAAAAATAGTTATTACGTTTTCAATACAACAACATAAAATAATACATACGGTTCAATAAATACACAAGAATCGTGTGTGGTACTTATTATGTGCAGTACAATCTTTGCCCCAATTAGCTGATTGCCAGTCAGATGATTTCAATGGGGAAAAAACCCGATTTGTATCATTATTTGTATAGATTATTATTATTTGTATAGATATTGTAACATAATACATAACAAGCACATAATTATCCGCCCCTAAAATAACATTGAAGGCTGGTATGTATTAATGTGTAGTTTTATTTTCTTCTCAATAATACATAATTGAAAAAAAATAAACAATTTTTAATTTTCTGAACAGCTTCAGCTGGTTCATAGGTGTAATTTGATGATTTTGAACTAGTTTAGAGGCAATTAATCAAAGTAAACTCCCGTTTTCGCATTGCTCGGAGTAATGCGAAAAATTTGTAACAATTTCTTTCTTGGTCTATGAAATGAATATCGTCGCTGTCGTCCTTAGTCTTTTGGTTCAAAAATTCTTGCAAATTGATTGATTCTTGAAGCTTTTCCTTGATGCTCGAGAAGCAATGTCGTTATGAGTCAAATTAGTACAATTTAGTGCTAACATAAGCCACCATTTCACGCGGCCATTTGATTTTGACAAAACTGAAAGAACGCGGTCTATGGTCTGCAAGCCGTTTGCTCAAAAAAATTTGAAGGCTTTAATTTAGCCCGCTGTTAATTCGTGCGCAACCGATTCGAAGCCAGTGGCGGCTATTATTAAAAGCGTAAATTGTCAAACAGATGTTGCGAACGACTTCCGTGCGAGCGGCAGGGTTAAAACGCAATGAAAATTACTGTCGGGGCTTAGCCCTCGCTCGGCCCTTTGCCCGTTTGTAAATACGAGATTGACGATAAAATGTTTAATAGGTCTGATATTTTTAGTAGTCTTGTTAACACTTTGTAATTGTGTTTAACTAACTTCAATAGGAAGAGGTTCTTAATTTGCCAGCATTTTTGTGTATTTTAAGATATCTCCGTGACAATTCAGTTTTATTCGATTATATGGATAACAGGATAAAAAGTAGCCTATGTGTAATCCAGGGAATAAGCTATCTCCATACCAAATTTCATCCAAATTCGTTCAGCCGTTACAGAGTTGACCGGAACAAATACAATTACATACTTACAAACAAACTTTCGCATTTATAATAGTGTGATTTACTGAATAGAGTTATTTAGTATAGGTAAGCTGACTACTACGAAGTGATCTCAAATTCTTTCGAAGATGATAATAATTTTATTATAATTACATTAACGTAAAAGTCTCAGTAGTACTCAGTGGTACCACTGAGACTTTTACGGTACTAAGTGGTACTCGGTGGTAACACGCTCGCCTCATATTCGCGAGGTCGCGGATTCAAACTCGGGCTGGCACGTACCAATGAGTTCTTTGGAACTTACGTACGGATATACCACTAGCTCTTCGGTATAGGAGAACAACGTGAGGAAACCTGTATATTTCCGGAAATGAAATTCGATGGAGTATGTGAATCCGCCAATCCGCACTGTGCCAGCGTGGTGGTTAAGGCCTAATCAAGGTATCCCAGCAGTGGGATGCTTAAAGGCTGATGCAGTAATTATATTAATAAATAAGATGTTTGAAAACCTGAATCCTAACTAATATTAAATCGAATGTAAATCTGGCTCTCTGTCTATCGTCTCTCGGGTCTCTCTGTCTGGGTGTTTGTTGCGCTATCACGGCTAAGCGGCTGAACGGATCAAGCTGAATTTTTGCATAGATATAGCTTAAGGGTAGGAGACGGACATAGGCTCCTTTTTTTCGTAGATCCACACAAACGAAGTCGGGGGTAACAGCTAGTACCTAATAATTAGTTAGGTGTCTACTCTGGATTCTCTACCTAGATGGAACATTTACTACTGTACATGCCGTTAGCTCTCTCACTCTCCATAATATTTCCATGTCTTTTTTTATCATGTGTCTAAAATAACTATTACAGAAAAGTTGTCACTTTCTGAAATGAATAGTCAAAAAATATACTGTGGGCAAAGCATAAAAAATTAGTTTTCAGGTGATAAAGTTCCTCGTTGTTTTGTCTCTTGTTATTTAGTATGAGTGTATCTGCATTCTCATAAATTTACCCCGATACCGCATACCAAATTAGTTGCTTACATTATGTTTAAAGCGTGCGAGTTAAAAAAAGACAGCGCGTAATGTATATCCATAATTAAAATTATCTAATGAAAAGTTTTCATAGTACTTAACAAGAAAAAATGTAAAAATAACTAAATAATATTTCAAATTAATTTGTAATGATCACTTCGAGCTATCAAACCCCACTCCGCAAGCTCTCTGCTGATCTTGGCTGTGTCAGGGCAGATGAAATTTTGACATCGACAGGTTATACATATTTTGCAAAATCTAGACACAAAGGCAATCAAATTATACGATTGTATACCTACAGGTTTTTTTTTTTTTTTCATATGGAATTTGCTCACCTCATGTTAGGCTTCACGCTTGCCCATAACAGTTTAGTGCCACCCAGAATTTTGAACTTCAACAGTTCAGAACCATGCGCGGCAATGCACTGCGCTCGTCACCCTGAGATATTAGATGTGAAATCTCTATGTGCCCAAGTAATTACGCTGGAAATATTGCCCTTCAGTCCGGAACACAGTAATGTCTGCACACTACTGTTTGGCGGTTGAATAGCTGCAAAGGTGACATGACGCTACAACTCGAGTCACCGACTTTGCCTGGTGTACAATTCAAACTGCCTCATAAATAAATACTTTCGTTTTTGTATGATAGCATAGTTTAAGTACTCAACAATCGTCGTCGTAATATCATTAAGTAAACCAGGACACAGAAATTAAGCAGCTTATTAATCACACTAATATTATAAATGCGAAACTTTGTATGTAAGTATGTAAGTGTGTTTGTTCCTGTTTAACTCTGTATCGGCTGATTTGGATGAAATTCGGTAAGGAGATAGCTTATGTCCTGGATTAACACATAGGCTACTTTTTATCCCGAAAAATGTAACCTTTCCTGTAGAATAGCGGGTAAAACCGCAGGGCGCAGCTAGTGTTTTATAAACGTAGGCTTTAGTCGTCATATCCCTTCTTACATCGCGATTCGAGTAGGCGCAGAGTACAATGGCAAACGAAGTCGTAAAACGAAACTGAATAAATGAGGATTGAGGGGACTATCCAAAAGCTTATTCAAATCAGGCCAATTAGTCGTAGCTTAACAGGTTTCTACATAAGTAAGTATCCGCTTTACATCTACCTAGATATGTTAATAAAAGGGGGATGGCTTTTGTGAACTACGTTTTGTAGGGTTGTTTGCTTAAATTAAGAGACAGTTTAACACTTGTCCAAAGAGAGTGATTCAGCTCGTGGCATTCAGTATTTTTTTTACGAAATTAGCTATTTGGATGAAAACTCTTTTCATCCACTAAATCGTAAATAAATCTTTTGATATTGGTATCAGGCTCGTGAACAGATTATTACTACTTTTAGATTTATAGGGTTTTAGCTAATTAAATCTTTGTTTGTGAAAAGAGACGACAACACAACAACACGACAAGTCATACGCTTTGCCCAAAAAATTTTGTTCCTTCAGCGATTCAATAATTACAAAATTTGGAAACAGAATACTACAACCCTAGTTTGTAATCATATCCAAACAAAAACATCGCAATCGGGAGTTTTGGCGGGAAAGTGAAGAAGTCATGTCGCGTTATTAAACTATTTTCCAAAACTTGTGTTATTTCGAGTGTTCATGTGTAAAAATGGTGGATTTTTATTCATTAAGTGTTCGTGATCGTGCATGAGTGTTGGTGAATAGTATAATGTCGTGAATCGTGACTTTTCGTGTTGTTTCCAAAATTCCATAGAAGGTTCTAGTAATGTTTTCACCACTTTACTGAGGCATGACTTGGACTTGACCGTGACTTGCTTTGCTTGATTTAGACTATGACTGAGTCTTATTTTAATTGTGAATTATTTAATATCACATGAACTATTACAATCCTTGACACTGGCTAAATACACAACGTGTGGAGCCAAAAAATAATAGAAAAAAAAAACATCGCAATCGGATAATAATTAGGGATGGTAACCATTATTTTTCTGTTTTTGTATGGACAAGTCTTCGCATGGATTCTGATCTCCAAATAAAAAATTAATTATATTATGTAAGATGTGAAACTTTAATTGAAGTATTTATGTTTAAAGCTTTCGTGATAGGACATTGTACCTCTGAAGATGGTGGTAGTATATTCATCTTCAGTTACAAATTGTACATTAATTTAGCCGTAGTCGGACAACAAACTCAAGAAATTACCCAGGTATCTATTCTTGTACGTCATGATCTAAGTCCGCCAGTCTGATCAAAATTCCTCTTCATAACTGAATTGGCTAATAATTATTTTAAAGATGTCAGTTTAAAATTTGTTCTAAGTGTTTTGAAGAAATCATCAAAATTTCAATTGAAACCTTACTCAACCGTGTTTTTAAAAGTACGACAGCAATGCATTTCAAAGCACCTAACGACGGAAGCGTACTGCCTAAGGAGTTTCCATCAAAACCGTTTTTCAGCGGTGTATTTAAACATGGGCCGCCTGAAGCCCCGAGAGCCCAGGGGACTGTCACATCTTAACTGCGGACTGCCTTGCTTTGGATACATGGCTTTTCCATTCGCCTCTTTGGGCACTTAAATAGATATACCTATCTCTGCGTATTTACTGGATTTTGGATTTTGGATTAATGCAGTAAAAGGCGTTTACCTTCTTGTTTACATTTTAATATAACAAACCTAACATGATAATTTTGATTATTTGTAGCGTGCAAATGTGAAGGTGCGTGTTTGTTCTATTTACATTCATTCATTGTTGTTGCTGCTATATACATACCTAGCAAATTTGAAGTAGTTAATACAAAACTAGATTCATTGCTTTATATGTGACCATAGTAAAACCAAATTAATATGAAAATGAAAAAAAACGATGTTCTAACTCAGAGTAGAAAGCATACCTACATAATGAACTCATATTAGAAAGGAGAATGGGCAAATACGGTCTAATCGTCCACAACAAACGGGATTTGTGTAAAGCAGTAGGCCACTAATAATGAGCAAATTTCAATGACACATCAAAAAAAAATGCGATCAGTAAAAAAATATTGCATATTGCAATATTATATTAGATACCGCAAAATTGTAATTTTGTAAAAAGAAATTCGATCCTACTAACCCGATTTGCGTAAAGGAGTAATTTACTAGCTTAACAATCTATGCTGTGGTTGGTGGTGAAAGTTGGGCCAAGCTGGATACATATTTGCCCATTGTCCTTTGTTATTATTCCGCATTGCTTCCTCGCTTGGGGACCAGGTATGTCCTAAAACTACGACCAGAAACATCAGAGGACAGGCAGCAGCATCTTCATAGTAAATGATGAACATTTTGCGATCTCCAAGCTGCCTGCCAAGCGTGGGGATTATGGCAGCCACCCGGTATGGCTTTGTCTAGCGGTGAACGTCTAAAAGCTGATAGGAAGATTGCTTCCCCGTAAAATGTATCAGCTGTAGACCGGTCACTCCAAATGAATATCCAATCGTATAATGTGCTTCCTACGCTTTTTGGCAGCCGCACCAAAAAAAAAACATTTGCCTTTTAAGTGCTTTAATGATTTGTCGAATTTCAAGACTCGGATCATTAATATCTTCGAGATTTTGATGAATTATTTATACTTTTCGTAGCAATTTACATTACAAGAAATAGGAAAGCTAAGTAACTTGTTAATTACTATTGTCTCTACTACAACGGAAAATAAAACGTTTGTAATTTGAACAGGCGATTCTGCAGCAATATAGTTAACTCACGGGCAAGTGGGTGAATTTTTATGAAAACATTTCTACGAGAGGTGCCTTAGAAAATATCTATAGTCTGTCCACCAGATTAATCGCTTTTTGACAGATGGACAACATAACTTTGTAGTAGCGTCTAGCAAATTATATCCCGTAATGTCTGTGCAAAAGCGAAGCGTCGTGCTAGACATCAAAGCGGGTCTGTTGAACGATTCTGAATAACTCCGTTAAACATAATTCAATTAACAAATGTATAACCTAACCTTTTCTACTTAACACCATTGTAATAAATCATACTCACTTCTCTCACTCAACTCGTATTCTGAACCCTAAATAATAGTTGTCAATATGTAAATACCTATTATGTAAGTTTTCTGGCAATAAATACTATTATTATTTACATACTTCAAGGATAAGTCAACTGTTGACGTAATGCTTGAGGTAAACGTAGGTATTTTTTTGTTTGGGATATAATTTGTTATACAAAGTTATGTCGGCAACTTTGTTTCAGTCAGCTGTCAAAAAACGATTAATATAATGGACAGGCTATAACATCGCCGCATCAGATAAACAAAACTAAAATATTAAGAACAATTTATTACTATTTAACTTTTTTACTTTTTATTTATCACAGATGATGTATTTTCAAGTTAATAACTACAATCTGATCACTCTGGTTTTAGTCCTTCTAAGCCAAAACCATAAGGTGCGGTTTCCCCCGTTCTGAAGTAGTAATTCCCAGGCAGACTGAAAGAAAATCAATTTATTTTAGAGTCCCGTTGTGTCCGTTCATCCATTCCAGACTGTCACAGCCGTAGAGCAACAAGCCGGCTTGGGCCGTTCGGGCCAGAATTCTCCGTATTATACAAGCAGATTTTTTTAACAGGGGCAGTATGAAGAAATCCTAAACCATATGAGATACAAGGAAACTGTCTTAGGAACCATTAGGTCTTTCTTTGTAAAAACCATTTTGGCACAATATTTTTTTTGGTCAAGCGTGAATTCCCCAGATAAATAAGTTATTTTGATCTTTTTCTTAATACGGTTTGACCCGTATTATTATAGTATATTTAGTATTATAGTAGTATTATGGTATATATGGTATAGACCGTATAATAACCGAAACTGCAGTTTCACGTAAAGATAATTTTATTGTATCCGAGAGAGAAAAAAAAACAACTCATTTTTATGGAGAACTTAACTTACATACAAAATAAGTATCTCCCGTATCTCATAAGATATGCACAATGCACATACTATCCCAGTAAAAAATTAAAAATAATAAGGAAATAAAGTACATGACGGAGCTACATGGCTTGTTTCATTGCATATTTTTTTCTTGTTCTATGTTTTGGCTCTACACTTTGTATAAGCCTCAGTCACAGTCTACGTCAAGCAAAGTAAGTCACGGTCGAGTCCACGTCATTCCCCAGCAAAGTGGTGGAGATTTTACTAGAATTTTGGAAACAACAAGAAGAGTTCCGTTTCGCAACATTATACTATTCATCAACACTCGTGCACGTTTACTAACACTTAATGGAAAAAATCCACCATTTTTACACACTAACACTCGAAATAATACAAGTTCGGAAAATAATACAATGACGCGACATTACTTCTTCTCGTTCCCCCCAAAACTCTTCATTGCATTCTTTATCGTATTTTTGACGTTTTGAAAGTGTAACCTACATGGAGTACCTATTTTAAAAAAAACAAATGTGTTGGTAGTTGATTAATTCACGCGTAACTTTTCAGAAGTTCATTTTGAAACTGTGTGTACTGGACGCGACATTGCGGCGGAAAAACACTACAGATTTGTAATTATAGACACAGTTTGGAAATATTTGTAAAAATATATTGTGTATAGTTAAGTATTATTGGACTTACGCATTTGGAACAAAGGCAACAAGGTCCAAAATGTTGGCTTCTCTCTGTTCTTTATTATATCTCTTCCAAAGTTTGAAACTTGTCGCATGGCTGCCCATGATAGTCCCGGGGTTTTGTATGGCATCGACAAATAACTTCCAGGATCGGTGGTGACTGCAGAAATCTAAAAATATGAATGGACATGAGTAATACGGAAAACAGGGACGGAACTACTGGGCATAAAAAAAAAAACTAATATCTCAGGGTGACGAGCATAGTGCATTGCCGCGCACTGTTATGAGTACTGAACTGTTATCAGCAAATGTGACGCTTACCATCTGGCAAGCTTACCATCTCGTCACATAGTAGCGTTAATAATTTTAATACACAAAATCGACTTCAACAAAACAAATGCACTATCGGATGTTCTTGGCCGTGAAATATTTGTCATTGTGGATTTCCGATGGCTATCTGTCGTCTTCTTACAGTTCCACTTCACCAAATGATACTTTCTGAATGCTGCTTGACTTGTTGATGTAAACACCAAAATCGCTTTATTTTTATCGCTTATAGTATATGAAGAGTTTCCTCAATTCCTTATAGATCCCATTATCAGAACTGGATTTTGACAAAATCTGGATAAGATTGGTCCCATTTTTTTTTCAAATTAAAAAAGAATTTTCCAAATCGGTCCACAAATGACAAATTTCTAAAGTAACAAACAAAAAAAACAGTCGACTCGAGAAGCTCCTCCTTTTTTTTAAAGTCGGCTAGAAAAGGCTGGTTGATTTTAATAATTAATAGGTCGGTACGAAATTATATCTTCAAATAACAAATAAAATACATGGTCGGTCGGTAAGGGGCTCATTGTATCTTTATAAAACGGGATTGATCCTAAAATCATGGAAAAAGTTACCAAATGCATGGAAGATCTAAGTTTTTGTCACAATTTGTGACTTGATCACATTGTAGAGTACAGTGTGATCAAGCCTCTTTTCGGCTTTTAGCTCCGTCGCGACCAGCCCTGTAGATATAAGTATTGTTTATTACCATTCTCTGAAAATCTATCAGAACTGTCAGTGGTACAGCCAGGCTGTTTAACGGGTCCAAAGGCTCGGTAATTTGGCCAGAAATTGACGAGGCCAAGCTCTTTCCTACTTCCATATTTGCTCGGGTCCGAATGAATAACGGACGTAAACACAGCTGATTCGGAATTTAATCTCATATGTGGAGGTTTTATATCCAACCCGGTGGCCGGATCCAGGGCAGTGATCCTAAAAAGTAAAAACAGTATAGTTAACTGAGACTGTAACTACTATGAACTAGTAAATTGCAAGTACAACGGCTGCGCGCAAAGTTTTGTGCACACAATTTTCGGAACAATAAATAGTGGTCAGTGCGTGCACCTCCGATACTTCCCCTGATATTTTCGTGCAACTGTGCATGATTTATTGCACCACATTTATGTTTTATCTAGTAAATGTATACAACGGTTAGTTACGATATCATTTGCTGCTATGATGCATTTGGTACTTTTATTTCGATTGCCTTTTATACTTAGGCTTTATATATCAATTAAAATGCATATCTATTTTGCTAAATTAAAGTACTGGTTTTCGATGACTGTTATTTTTTTTATCGTAAAATGTAGCGAATAATTGATTTAGAAGATTTCTAGTTATTTTATAGTATTTTCTTACCATGGTAATCGAATACCCTTTTCCATCATTTTGTTTCCAGTTACTCCAAGGACGTGAGCACCCAAAGAATGTCCAACAAAATGTGTCTTATTTAAATCCAGTCCAACATAGGAGAGTTTGAGGAGGGTTTCGGCAAAATCGCCTCCCAGCTGGAAATTCCAAATACATTGTATTAAAATCCTAAAGATATAACATAGCATATATTTAGAGATCCACATAATACCAATCTAAAAAATAGACACCTACTACATTTCAACCTTATATTTCTAACACGCGAAGTAAATATCATCGCACACAGTAACGGCAATCGTAACGCTGCTTCAGGCCGACTTATTATATTCGCCGTTAAGAATCACATTGATTTTCTTCAAGATTGCTCAAGATAAAAAAAGATTTAAAAAAACCGGAGATCGTTGCATAAAATATCTTTAAAATTCAACACACAAAATAACGCACAGGACGAGGTAATTAAAGTAATCCGATTGGACGACTCAGAACAAATTTATTAAAATTATTGTCTACTATTGACCGACCCGAAGAGCCAGCCAAAAGTTAATGTAATTGTCAAGAGTAATTAGCGGAGCATAGTATTCTCGCGAGGGGAATAGGTACGCGCTGTCAACCGGTTATATGGTTTCTACTCGTATAGCTATCGGATTTTTGCTCAGATCGTACACGACTCATACCTTCTAATATGGTCTTTCAGTAACTTTTTGTTACATATTGAGACTTGATCACGTTGTAGAGTACAATTATCCCCTTCTCAGCTAAATACCCCCTTCCTAACTAATACCTACTGTAGATATAAGTAATTTGGTGAGAAATTGACGAGGCCAATCTCGTCACTCCATAATACATAATACATTACTCCATAATACATACATACATACATTACATTTTTCTCTCTTCTCTTCTCTCTCGTTTTCCACTTCCATATTTATTTATTTATTTAAGTATACATTGCCACACAATGCGTAATGGTAACATTTATCAGAATGTACTAAATTGCACATTATACCCTGTTACAGGATGTTGCAAACAGTATTGTTGCCTACATACTAAAAAAGTAAAAGTATTTGCTCGGATCAGAATGAATGGTCAAATAGATAGACGGTATTATGCTTACCTGAAGAGCATTAGGGATAGCCCAATTCAAGTAAGAGTTTAGGAGGCCTGGCAGAGCTTGAGAAGCGTGGTACTCCCAGTTTAGTAGAGCCACGTTGGCGTCACCTTGTTCTAGAAATGCTGATATTACTGCTATCACTGCTGGACCCTCAGGATTTCCTGCGTTATTGAAAAATTTGAATAACTATCTGGGGCGACTCAATGCTTAAACGGAACGTAGACATCACGGCAAAAAATTTGAGAAAAAATACTTAGAAACTTACAAAAAACAGTGAAATATGGTAGCTTGTATAAAAATATGAAAGATATAAGATAGCTCTTTGTAAAAAGTCGATGAATTATAGTATCTAGTTACTCGCTATCAGGCACTGTACTTTTTTTGTTGTTGAAAATATCCTAATAACTAACTCTAACATAGGGTAAGTATTTCAAACAACAAAAATAAATCATCTTTATCAATTTTCATATAAATCCGTTTCCGTATACATGGTATTAAGTAAACGGTACGCTTATCCGAATAGGGCTCATAGTACTCATCATTATACAACTTTTAGTATAGAACCAACACTGAAGTCGAGAAAAGAAAATTAGCTGTATACACTTTGTCAAGAGCCATTAACATTTTTTTATGGAACAGCTGTTTTTTTTTCTTGATTTCAGGGTTGGTCCCAAGTTGTTGTAAAAGTTGTTTATAATGATGAGTACTATGAGCCCTTTTCGGCTTAGCATACCCTTTCATATAGTGTGTATATATGTCCGAAGATAACTACGAACCGTTGATCAGAGCTTCATTAAATTTTGTAGGCTAGTAGTTTATTTCAATACATTTTTTTTTAGTTTGAATATGATCAAAATCAGTTCAGGGGTTGTTAAGTTATGGGGTCATGAAGTCTCAGTTCGGTGTGAACTACTAGTACTTGAGTGATCAGATAGCCTCATACTTATACATACACATCCTCCTTTTGCTGTAATAATTATAGCAAAAATTAAATTAAAACAAAAATAATTGGAAAAACAAATTAAAATTATATTCATACAATGGTCATTTAATATCTAATCAAATAATAATAATAATATAATTAACATAAATCACCAATAATTAATTTTAAAAAATATGTCAAAATAAAACAAACAATTCCAAGTTTTTTTTTTTTTTTTTCAATATTGTTTTTTTCGTATATTTTTTTTTTAAAATACAACAAGATTAAAAAAATTAAAACAGAAGTTTCAATATGCACTAGTTCACGGATTCGTGGGAGGACGACTGATATTTGATACAATCAGTCCTCCCGCAGATCCAACTAACTATCAAAATAAAATAAGATGCTACTCGAATTTCTTATGTACCGATGTATTTATAATATTAATTTAACACCTTTTATGCATGTGTTATATAATATGTCCCATGTTGTATGCAAATAAATAATCTTATCTTACCGAAGCAATGTGTTTATGTTCCATTAAATTGCTTCAGTACACCAAAAAATTATATATTCTAAGGTATATTCTAAGAATTAAAATTGTAACAATTTTAATTTATTTCTGGTCACAAAAGTCTGTGTGGGTAGATATAATAGGTAAACGCTATCAATTAGGTATTTCAATAGTTGTTGTTTCGTTGCTAAAGGTCATCGTATGAATATTTAAAATCGCTTACCTGTGAACCCGTGGGTAAATAAACGTAGCAGTTTGCTGTTATCGTACCACGCGGATGAGAACATTTTGTGGGACTCATCTAAATATAATTCAGTATAGTTATCCTTTGAACTGTAAATAAAATTAGATTTAATCATTGTTTCTAGCTATTAAAATACTTACTGCACCCTGAGATCATCCAATTTAGTAATAAGTAATTATCCATCCCCTATGACCATGATAGAAATTGGCCATGATTATTTTGTGCTACTCACTAACCTACACCAACAGGACTAAAATTATCAGTCTCTTTTTATTTCAGTATGTCAGAAAAGGATGGGAGCTATTTCAAAATTAATTTGGCTAATTTTGCCTAGTCTGGAAATTGGTGCAACAGAATCGACACCATTATCTTTTTAATTAAATATTATTTTTAATGATTAGTCGTAAATAAATAAAAAACAGAGAAAGAATGAAATACATACTTAGACTGCCAACTCATAACCCTCCTTGTTCGTAGTCGGGCAAAAAAGAGTTACATTAGCATTTAATGTGAGCGGTCTGCGATCCCCAAGTCGCCTGCCAAGCGTAGGGATTATGGCAATGCCTCCCCCCTCTCCCTTCCCCTCCCCAAGGACTTTGTTTAGCAGTGGTCGTCCTTTGGCTGAACATGAGATGAGATGATGTTGATTTAAGAAATTTTAAAGCTACGTCAAAATGAAGCTAACCCAGGCGAAGACTCCCTCGTCCTCATAGCTCGGTTATTGTTAAAAATGAATTTCATTTTAAGAATTGACGTATCAGTAAAAATGGTAAGTTTTTGTTTTAATTACTTACTTGTGATAAAATCGAATCTTTGGTTGCTTTTCATCGTCACTACCAGTTACTGCAAAAATAAATGAATGTTATTTGTTTAAAAATCTAATCATTACATTCTATGGATTCTGTGATTAAAATTCGTTCTTCCGTGGTAGCATGTACTCGTACTGATTGTGACGGCTTAAGATGAACATTAGTAGACATTTTAGACATCAATTTTATGGCCTAGACGAATATGATTGTATGAAAATTAAATTTAATCAAATTTATTTTATTTTATTTACTATTAAATGATTGTTTTATAAGCGTTTACCTCTATTAATTGTACCTTAATAATGCTGACCAGCTTGTAGCTTTGCTACCAATAAATATTTCATTTCATTTCATGGACCGTCCATGTCTACTATGTATATCGTCGTGACAATACCAAATTATAATAGCTAGCAACACTTGTAGACTAGGTTACTAAAATAGTTTTAAAAACCTTTGGTTCGCTCATTTTTTTATTTTGCTTACCTATGTATCCATAGTTTAAATATATTTGGTAATTTCCTATCTACCCCAGCTACAAAATCTCGTAAAATAAAAAAAAATAAAAATTGTTAACTAAAAAAAAAGTTTAAAAGTCAAACCATTGTCTATGATACATAGATTATTTTATTATTTTCTGACTGACTTGTATGTTTGACGCTAGTATACATTCATCTATGGTTTGACGCAGATTTGTAAGTAGTTTGACTGACACAGGGATAGGTAATTTTGATTTTAATTTTAATGTTAATTTTATTTTATTGTTCTAGTTTTAAATTTTTATGGGTCTCTGGTTGCCTGAAAATAAATGAATTTAATTTAATTTAATTTTTTTAATAGTTGGTGAAATACATAGCCAATCACTTGTAGAAATCATCAATGCGTACTTAGATCAAGTACATACAGTCCGTTAGTATGAACTATTTATATATATAAAAAAGAACAAGCCATTTTCTTGGAATCAACGTACAGACCAAACCGCTTATCATAGAGACGTGAAATTTGAACCCAATTATGTGAACAATACATTCCACCTCCAGAAGGGTAAAATGGACCCCCAAAGTTTTTATAGAACTAAAAAGTTTTTTCGTGCTAAGCCAATGAAACTTGGTTTGTATACTAAGCATAAAAAATAAAGAAAGGAGAAAAGAGAAGAATCTCGAGATTTTTAAAAAATGAAGCTTTAAAGAGGTGAAATGGGGTCTTGCAATAATTGCTTATGCGAGCAAAGACGTGCGGAGCAGTTATAATAAAATTCAGTCTCCTCCTTTCTTTTTGGAAGTCAGTTAAGATATAGCCTATTTATAAAATAAAATGAAAGGTAGTCTAGTAAAATACTCGATCATATGGCGCTATAGAGTCATCTAGATGACACAAGCAAGAGCGGAAATACGTAATTCAAACACGTAGACAAAGATGACGAGAAAATGACGGATAGTGACGTAAGCTGGAGCAATGCCAGAGCTTGTTTTTTTTGGTTACACTACTAGTAAAACCCGAAGGTATGAATGACAAACAGTGAAATACGTCGATGAGTTCATAGCTAACATGACATCAGGTGATAATCAAATTTCCAGATTGGGTAAGGACTAGTCGGAATACGGTAAATTTGGAAGCACGATTTTTATAAGCGTTTGATTAAAGAAACCGAATGGAATTTTAGTTTTGTTTTAATAAAACGTGAATACTCGCGTTAAATTCGGAAGAAATCCTGGAAGAGATCGATTTCAGTGATAAGGCCGCCAGTTGTTACACTACTTTTGAAGCCTCTTTAAATTTATGTAAAATTTTGTGTTATTTAACACAAAATTTTACATAATTTCTTAAAAAAAAGCGCAAAGTGTGGGCGCCGGGGTGGGGGAAGGTAAGCGGTAGAGTAGTTTGCCCGTGGGGCTAATTAGCTCTACTCTTCCCTATTTCAGTATTCTACCAATGCTGTCTGCATTAGAATAGTTCGTACTCTACCGTGATACTATAACGTTTACTCTACACGTGTACACCAGTTTTATGAGCAGTTTAGCCTGATAACCTTTTTAATGTACGTAATTAATGTCTAAGGACCTATTTCCACGAGCGATAAATAACATATTCGTTAGCTACTTTCTTCGATTGGTTGGATATTCCATCTTATTATGAGATTCGGAACTATGAGGAAAGAGGATTTGGTATATAGATAGAAACTCTTTATTGTGTACACCAAAAATAAAAAGAACACATGTACAGAACTATCTTATACTTAAGCTAGTGCCACAAGTGGCGGCCTTATCGCTAAAAGCGATCTCTTCCAGGCAACCATTAACTATGAGCACAGGGTATTATATCCATTTCTGTTTTTTTTTTTTTTTTTTTTTTATCTGTATTTCGTAATACATGGCTCTCCCGACACAAATTGAACAAACAAATAAAAACAAAAAGAGTATTAGGTGTAACTTACACCCGATCCAAATTTTGTTCACGTACAAACCTACACGTTTTGTGAAATTGTACACGAGTCCTGAGTGAAAACCAATACTACAAGACTCGACCCTCGTAAACTTTGTGAAGTAACAGCGAGAGTCGACAAATATGACGAGAACAAAAAACAAAACTAAACACTAATCCTTGCGATATAGGAAAATTATAATAACTCACCGGCAACGACAATAAGCAACAAAGAAACAACGAAGACACTTGTGCTCATTTTGCTGGTTTTCCACGAATTGTCCTTTTGGCTATTCAGTTTAGTTTTTATATAGGGGCTGATATCAAACGTCCTCAGTTGCACCTATGAGAGTTCCCTTGACATAATAGTGATACGAATTCATCATTCGGACTATACATCACCATTCGCCATAACCGTCACTGAGTGATATCAACGCTAGTCTAAACTATGCTGGTCCTTCAGACTGAGATAGCGCGGGGCTAGGTAATCTTTTGCGTAAAAATACTACCCAAATAAAAATAGAAGCTTTAGAAGCCTTTAAGGTCTCTATTGTTGACATAATTGTTAGCATTATTAATAAAAATTAAATAATTATAAATTTCCGGTATTTTCACGGTTATCTCGAGTCTTTTAATGTTTGTTTTCATCAAAGCCTATGTTTCCGTTGAAGATTAAAAATACCAGATATAATAGTACATTTTTTTCCGAGGGGAGAAAGTGACCGATTACCAACGAGGGTGAGCCGAGGGCCTTAATATATACACAATTTGGGAATCGCACTTTCTTCCGAGTGATATTACTTACCTACTTAGTGCTTTAAGGTCTCTATCCACTTTCCGACTCCGCGACAATCCAGCGCCGCCTCACCCTACAATCGTGTGAATTAAAAACGTAGTTATATTATGCGGCATATGGTCCATTTTAGAATTGTAAGCAAAAATAGTTGACCGCGCTGTCCTCTCGTCGTGGGCTTTACTACAAATCCATTAAAATAGACCTTATGCTGCCTCCGTTATTTACACGATTGTTAGGCGGCGCAGGTCTGGCGCGGAGATGAAAAGTGGACGGAGTCGTTAACTACACAGTATTTATATTCTCTTTGACTACACTTACGATGTAAATAAATAAGAGAAAAGAAATTGAAAATTCTGATACATAATCCAAATGCAAGCAATTGCCGCGCGCACAATTGTCATATGTTAGTTATATTTTTTTATAAATTATGTTCAGGAAAAGCAAGTGGCCAGTATCATTTCGCAGACTTGGTGATAAAAAGTGTTTGGTATTTTGTCATTCTGACAGACCTACAGAAATAACTTAACCTCAGGATATAACCCAAAATTTAAAAAAAACAGCACGATAACAATGGATATTCATATACCGCGTGGATTTATATACATTTTCCCACCCGCATATTATTGCACGAAAAAATGGGGGAGAGTGTACAGTCTTATCTTCTCCCCATTATTAAAAATAAATAAATAAGGTACATTCCGAGAAAGTCATTTAAAAAAAAAAAACTTCGTTAAATTCCGTTATTTTTAATCTTCAACGGAAACGTATACATTAAAAGGCTCTAGATAACGACATACGGAAACAATGACAAGAAAGGCAGGTTTAATAACTCTGTAAGGTGAATGTCAAATAATGATTAGATAATAAGGCAAAAAGTAGGTCAGTTTGGTACTTAACTGGGGTGAAATTATTATTTTGTTTGATATCAGATCCAACAATGTACCTAGAATTGATTAGATCAAAGAAAAGAACAAAACCAAAACCAGACCTAAAAAAAAAAACAGACTTAAGTAGTACATAATGCTCACTCCGAGATGACAGCTAAATAAATTGAGACTCTCGCTACGACGCATAATTTTAGCACGCACAGCGAACCGTAACTAAGCGCCATAAATACCTAAAGGCAAAAACGTGTGAGACTCTTCTCATCTTGATGCCTCAGTCATCATCCTCTGGTAATTGTAGTAAATTGTAGTAGATAGATAGATAGATAGATAACTCTTTATTGTTCACACCAGAAATTACATGCATAATACAAAAATCTACTTAAAACTAGTGTAACAATTGGCGGCCTTATCGCTTAAAGCGATCTCTTCCAGGCAACCTTAGCATGGAGAGGATTTACAAGGAAGAGGTAAGGGACGGGGTGTGCCCTTAATTGTAGTAGTAATTGTTGTAGTTGGTAATTGTAATTCTGGTAATTGTTTATCCAGCACTGCTGTAGTAGTAGTTGCGAGGCTAGCTGGCGAGGCATGCTTCACATGCCTGCCTCGCGGTGTTGAGACGCGTTTGCCTCGCGAGTGAAATCGAACGTAGCCGCCATATCGATAAAGAAGCAGTGCTCAAAAAGCGTACAGGAGGAGGAGGAGTAATAGAATTCACTGCTCTGGCTGGCGCTCAGTGAGCCAGTCGGGTGTAAGGGACGCAAGATAAATAAGAAATTCATAATCTTGTGAGATTACGTATACTTTGCGTATACGCCTAAAATTAGGCGCACCGCGAGGCTGCGTCTCGACTAACTGCTAGCGAACATATCTGATGGGTAGCCTCACGAGCCAGCCTCGCAATGTCGATAGCTTCACATGTTTAAATTACCTAGGTACAAATTCATGCAGGGCTAGAATGCGCACCGCGCCAAAATCTTCTCTACTCTTCATGTCGTGAAAAATGAGACAAACATGTTCATAATCGTAGCTGTGTCCTTTTCTTTCATAACAAAAAGATTTAGTCGCTGTCCGCGTGCTAGCTCTGCTGGTCAATGCGTCTGTAACTAGAGTTCAATTTCTTTTATGGATTTCTGCGTACTATGGCATGTTTGGATTGGTCATCAGCCTTCGACAGACTTTTCGAAGACAAAAAGTCTCAGCTCTAAAGTTTGGCATCAGCACAGGCGCAGGTATGCGATACAGTTAGGCGCTAAATATCCAAGGCTAAAAATATGTTATATTTTCAGTGAGTAAGAACTATCAAAATTCCTATACTTGTGGTAAGCCGATCAATCAGAGAAACAATAATCATTATTACAATGCTTGTAATGTCAGCTCGTACATCTTTTCACGGTGGGATTGAGAGTCCATTGCAATAAAAAAGTAAAAAAAATACTGTTTAAACGAACAAATAAAAAAAAACATAAATTAAATATCATAAATAAATGAACTACGTTCTTTGTAAATGTATTGAGAAACTTTTGAAAGCAGAGCGGTATGTCTACCTAAAGTAAATACCTATTACAAACTATATTATTTGTTTTAATGGAATCGTTATTATTTGGTATAAGTACTACTAACAGTATCTAGGTGTAAAAATGTAGATAACGACGACACTGCTTAAATTTTTTTTCTTATGTTTTGTCTCCACATGTTGCGTATTTAGCCAGTATCAAGTATTGTAATATTTCAAGTGAAGTCAAATATTTCACAATCAAAATAAGTCTCAGTCATAGTCTAAGTCAAGCAAAGTAAGTCACGGTCACGTCTACGTCATACCGCAGTAAAGTGGTGGAGACTTTACTAAAGGCTTCTACGGAGTTTTGGAAACAACACGAAGAGTCACGTTTCACAACATTATACTATTGACCAACACTTGTGCACGTTCAAGAACACTGGATAAAATTTTACCTTTTTTACACATTAACCCTAGAAATAAAACATGTTTTGGAAAATAATACAATGACGCGACATGACTTCTTCAACCCCTTCTTAAAAATTATATTCTATGGAAAGTTGTGTATTGCTAAGCAACTCGTTACCGGTCGGCTTGAGGTCAGTGTTGCTCTATTGTGTAACATGATCAAATAAAACAGTTGATTTTTTAACATAGGTACTATTTTATTTTTTATATCATCAATAATAATTATTTTGCTTACAATTTTTAATTTTGGAATGGTGTTGCTTAAAAATAAATAAAAATTGTTTAGGCTGGTATAAAAAAGAACCAACATGCAAGAAGTTATGTGCACGACAAAGAGTTATTTACGCGACTCTTTGGTTTGGTTGAAATTTTACTTTCATAACTGTTAATCTATACAATTAGAAATAAGAAGCGTGTGTTTCAGAAGAAGGTTTCAACCAAATTAAATAAAAATAAAAATCAGCGTTCAATCTTATCACATAGACACATAACGCTTCCTTAAAACTATGTTAATTTCTCATAATTAAAATTGTTATTTGTACAAAATAATTACTTTCCGACAACCGTGATAAACTATAATAATTAAGTTAAAATACCATACGACTGAGAAAACAATACAATAAATATGCTTATCTAAATTACTATAGAGGCTATTTTACCAAGACAGTATACATCATAAGTAGTTCCATACAACAAAACTGTTACAACCTATGCGGTGAACATACTGGGTAAAAACATTTTAAAAGCATTTATAATATACAATATAAATAAGAATTTACTGCACCAATAAATAAAACGAGACACGACAGTATAGAGGAACATAAATAAGAATAAACAAGTAAATCCATAGAGAGAGAAACAGATATAAGTGAATGGAAGCAAGAAAGAAGAAAACAGAATAAGAACTAAACACTATTATTCGAAATAAGCAGCGCTTTTATTCATTGGCGCAATACACAGGTACGTAATAACACTTTTCCTTGAAATATAGCCTAATCAGATTAAACATCAGTTGAAGGCCTTTATTTTCAGAAAAGCGGACTTAAATATTAAAACTGCTTTGGAATTCTTAATCTTATTTCAATATTATTTTATCCACCTGCCTACTGTAGATGCTAGAGTAGATAAAAATAGAAATAACATATAAGTTCCATCAGCTACTTACACTATGAGATATAATCTGATTCCAAGATTGTAAGAGACAATTACGCCAGGAAGAAGAGGGCAACACCGCATAGTCTAAACATGCGTATAAAATATTCATGATACGCTTACTATATATAGCTATATATAAATATGATATCGCATCAATCTATATTATTTGAGAAAGAGCAAAGTTTTCACTACTTCAAATAACATCTATGTATGTTAAGGTATATCTTCAAGCTCATAAATAAATTAAAGTCCATTAAATCATTGTTTGTTTTCCGTGAGAACTTATCATGCTTGATCAGATAATTAGGTACCACTAGTAATTCTTAATACACGAGACATTCAAAACTTTAAAGATAATTATTGTTTTAAAGACATATCCAGTTAGGTCCCACGTTTTTATATTCCATGCGAACCATCGCATCCCTTTTAACCGGCAAGAATATCAAATCTTCAATCTCAACACAGTATGGTTTAAGCGTACGCTTTATCATTTCCGTAGTTGTTGTAAGAACTAATTAAGTCTATTCACATTCGAGTTCACGACTAGTTATAAAGATATACGAACCGTTTCCATCGATTTTAAGCGAGAACTGAAGAATCATTTTCATTTCGTCTCTCGAGTCAGGTATTACAGATGGATCTGTACGGTTTTCCAGCCGATTTCCGGCAGCTGGGTATAGTTATTAAGATTATAGGCGAGCTATCGTTGTTTCATCACGAGCTTGCCACATTGGGGTTTCGTAGAATACTTTCGGAATCGATCAGTCTAAATCGAATCGTGTCAAAAAGTTTGTTTGATGGGCTCTGTCGCGAAGAGAGTTCAGCCGGGTGCTCTTATCGTGTCGATGCAAAGTACTACACGCTGAAATACTCACACCACCTAAGCATGGGGCTTTACGCAATCCAGCGATGGTAGAATTATTAGTTCATTACCGACGCTGGGTGGTGGATACCAGAAAAAGTGTATCGACATTTTCGACACACTTTACAGTCACTAACACTTTCCGTGCACCCGAAATTGTCACTCAATCAGTATTGGATAATACACGAACAGTCGCCCAGGAACCCTCAGTACTGGCGGTCGTCGTATATGTAGATGGCTTCGCCGGCCGACTCTTTGAGTGGCGGCGGCGGCGGAGGGAAGTCCAGCTCTCCTGGCCTGAACAGCTTGGAGGCGTTAGGGGCGGGGGACGCGGGCGCAGGGGACCCGCTACCCGGGGAGCCTCCTCCACGACGCTTCACTCCGCTTGGAGACGCCGCCGTGCGGAACGAAGACTTTCGTGCCAGTCTGTAAGATAATAGTTAACATGATGATCTTCGCTATTAATCTACTTAAGATGTGATTTATTAAACTACGGTTCGTGGCAGCTCTAGAATGGGTTCGCTTTTCGATACCACAGGTAAAATATCAGTTTCTGCGGATCAGATATTATACCGTCACATGGATCTTGAATACGGTCACCGGACGAATCTTGCTTGGTAGTCCGTGGTGGAAATAAAATAGTGGTAAAGATGATGACGCTATGACAAAAAGGTTAAGAACAGTCAAAACCGTCATTTGCAAGTGAGATGAATGATCATGAATAAAATCCTTGTATCAATGAGTGGTTTCTTATTATACCTAATCAACGTATGGTTTGAGCCGTTTAAGCAAATATAAGGGATTTGGAACTAACCTGGTAGCGACTTCCTCCGGAGTTTCTTCAATCTCAAGCACCCAGCTTACAGAGTCGGGTTTCTCGACTACCCCTTTGACAGCCGGCAGCGGGGGCGAGTCCGGCGAGGGGGACGCGGCGGGGGAGGGGGGCGTGTCTGGTGGAGGGGACGCCGAGCGCATCGAGTCACCGGAGTACGTGCGCGAGCGCATCGCCGCGCGCTCGATAAAGCTGTTGTTACCCAGTATTGAAACCACCTGGAAAAGGTTAGTTTTACAGTGACATGATTTTTTCGAATTAGGCGATAGCTAATTATATTTTGGATAAAAAAGATATCTTGTACTTGAAACTATAGCTACTTAGAAAGTAACACATCAATGACCCAGCAGTCGGTTGTATTATTCGCAGTAATCATTTCGCTCGTAGGATTCCGTAGTCCGGGGGTGTTCAAATTTTAAATAATGCTTTCGAAGATTTAAATAAAAAGTGTAGTTTACGAGATGTGTAGTCGACTTAGTAATCTCCAAAAAAAACTACAAAAGTAACTTGGCACATCATCATCATCATCACCATCAGCCGTAAGACGTCCACTGCTGAACATAGGCCATTCCCTTAGAGCGCCAAACATGGCACACCAAGAATTAACACCAAAAAGTTTCAGAATCAAAATCAATATTTTGTTACTTTTGTTACTAGTTACTTTTGTAGTTTTTTTTGGAGATTACTAAGTCGACTACACATCTCGTAAACTAAAAAAAAAATAGCAAGAAGTATATCGTAAAAAAACTTCGTTCTTTTAGTTTGTATAATAATATGTATGGTAGTTACATGTGTTTTCTGCCTGAGCTTGTATCGCAGCTCCTCGTTGTGGGCGAGGAGGCGCGCGGCCTGGTCGCGGTCCCGCGCGGCCACCTCGCGCAGCCGGCGGTTGTCCTCGCGCAGCCGGTCCACGTCTCGCTGGCGCGCCGCCGCGCGCTCGCGCAGCTCCTCGGCCGCGTGCCGCGCTGCACGCGCCTCGCGCTCGGCTGCAGCACAACGCTCGCGCTCGGCCGACAGCTCGGTGCGCGCCTCGCGCAATGAAGCCATCTCCGTCTGCTTCAACTCGATCACAGCTCTCAGTGAACGGACCTGACATTGCATGTGATGTAGGTAAGTTTGACCAACATTGTTTTGAAAATACTGCTATGAGTAATAATGACTCTAGCATGAACATGAAATCTGAAATAAACCGGACATTTGCGAATATTAATCGCGCACAGACTTAACATTGTATTTAAAAAAAAAACATACACGGTCATTTCTCCAACTACAAATTTAAGGTAGCAAAACATTTTTTATGCGATATATTATCTTCCTTTCCTTGTGCTACAAGACAATGTTTCTTATCAAATTTCATGATCCTAAGTCAACGAAAAGTACCTTGGAGGTTTTGATTTACTTGTGAGTGTCAATATATTCAGCATAAATGTTATATTTTGTTATTGCATTGTAGAATGCTTTATCTTCGAAAGCTTGATTTATTTACAACTCCAAGGGACGACAGACCTAAGTATTTGATATCAATTTCAACTTGATACCTCCACGCGATCCTGTGAGAAGGGGTCTTGACAGACAGACGAACAGACGTACAGGCGAACAGACCGACAGACGGACAGACAGACAGATGGACAACGAAGTGATGAAGTAATAAACCATAAGGGTTCCTTTTTCCTTTTGAGGCACAGAACCCTAAAAACTACTAAACATGCAAAAATGTCAAAAGATAAAATATTTAGCCACCTAAGTGATAATTATCGTAAGTTTATTAGCTAGGCTCACCTCCGCCGCCAATTCAGTGGCGTCCGTGCTGAGCTCCTCATCGGCGAGGAGACGCAGCTGGCAGTCCTCCGCCTCGCAGCAGACAGGGTCACAGGCGGCGTCGCACGTAGTACCCGGCCGGTCGCACGACGTGTCGGTGGCGCAGTCTTGCGACTGGTCGCCGCTACTGCGCTCCACCCGCGTTGCTTCCAGCTGCGCGCGCAGCGTGCGCTCAAGCTCGCTGTGCGCGTGTAGGCGCGCCCGGCTCTCGCCAACTTCTTGCTTCAGGGATTCGATTGTGCCCTGAAATTTGATAAGTTTGATAGTTTTATAATTTACTGCAATGTAAATGGAGACGATACTGGCCAGGGGAATGTCAAGGAGCAAAATGGTTCATCTAAAAAGCATCAAAAATTTTAAACAGTAAAGTCACAATTTTATTAATTTCGTCTACTGCGGAACACGACAGTTTGTTCAATTCTCCTAAGTTGCTAACCGACCAATTTGACTAATGTTCCGTAAGGTCAATCATCCTTAATTAGATTACATTTCAGAAACACTCATTGAGCCGTACTTTAGTAACGAAATCTATCTAATTCATAAATTTTATATTCTGTACGTACTTGTATGACCAAGTATTATCAATTTATCACACGTGCTCGTCATAACTGGAATCTACGTGCGAATTGTGTACGACAATGTTGTCGAGCTAGTTTATACTGGAGTAAAATGACATCGAAGAATATATTTTATTTATATATTATTACGTCTCAACCCTTTAATAATGTAATGATTAGGGGCAATGAACTTAAGCTATTTCCTCAAACATTGCTGGCATGTTGAATGATTTGGGTGACTGACTAAGAAACGTGACAATGGGGTACTTACCTTGAACTGACGACCTTATTTCCGGTGTAATTGCCTTCGTAGGCAGGTATGATGAATTTCAATGAAACCTTCAGTTGCTCAGCTACACAGACAACTGATTCACGATTTCCTTTATATTTAAGCATGTATAAATTATTTATAATTGTAAGTTTATTAAAGAAATTGAGAAGGTTACCTTGAGTCCCTTGATGTCGGTGGCAAGCGCAGCTACCTCCTCGATATGGGCGGTCTGGAGGCGCGCGTTGGCCTCCTCTTTCGAGGCCACCTCCATCTCCAGCTCTGAGATCTTGCTCAGGCATTCTGCGACTGGAACGCAAACATTTAAATATCATAATTTAGGTAATTATCAAAATTCTAGCTTGAAACAGTGTTTCAAAAGTTATCAGAAGCAGAACTAGTGAGCAGTGTAACATGAAACAAAGTTTATGTTACAAAATACATATTTTGTGCAATATTCTGTACTATTGCATATATTATCATGTATTGTATATATAGTTAGGTTTTTTAATTGTCAACGAGGCGAAGTTTGCGGCAGTGATCCGCTTGCAGCTACCACGAGTCGCGACTATACTCACTGGTATCGAGATCCTTCTGCGCGCGCTGCTGGCGGTCGCGGTCAGCTCGCGCGGCGCTGCTGCGCTCCGCAGCGGCCACGCCGCGCCAGCGCTCCGCTTCCAGCCGCCACGAGCCGCCGTTCAAAGCGTCCAACTGGAACGACAACGGTAACGTGAAGAAGGTGAAGATGTCCAACACAAACACAACATAACCTTAGATAAATTTAGACCTCGAAAAAGAATCCCATAAAAAGTAAATTTGCAGTGGTCGAGCGGCCAACCCTGATCAGTCTTAAAGCCGCCCGAAGACCTCTGCCATGACTGAACGGTTGTTATAAACAATCGCATGTAGATAAAGCTTACCCGGAACACCAAATACTGGACTAAAACGCCTAAAGCTTCGACGCCTTTAGCCGCGTGCGCGAGCTCAGCGACCTGCTCCTTCGGCGGCGGTAACGCTGTTGGGAGCTGAGCGACGAGTGGCGCTGGCAGCGGAGCGGGCAGCGTGCCGGTCGGCGTACGTACCGCCGCCTGCACAGGAGTCTGCACCCGCTTGCCTCGGGGCCCCACCGCCGCTGACACGCGAGGTGGCTCTGCAACAATTAAATAACATCAACTTAAAATTCATGACTCAAGTTATTTCTGCCTCATACCTTACTTCATGAATATTCACGTAACGTAACGCCTTATATAATTTACGGACCATAATGACCATAAGATCATATTTTCATTCATGTGCTCTTTCCGCTTGAAATAATATCGTTGTGAGAGAAGAAAGTCGGCATCACCAGTGGTTAAAACAATACCTTGTTCTTCAAATTGATCAGCTAATAAATGCTAATAGTAAGTACCTACTTCCTATGTTTGTTGAGTTTTGCTGTTCAACAATAGTTCTCACGCCGTGACGGGGACAGCGAGCGGATCGAAAGCCGAAGAGGAAACAATATATAATAACTTAACTACAAACGAGGTTTCACATGGGTTTCATTTCACCTTCTCTTTATTCTAGTTCCTGTCTATGCAATACCTAAATTAATTTACCAATGAGACGTTGGACAATTTTGCGGAGGCCGCCTGGAGAAGTGCCACATGTTTGTCAGTTATTCGACCGCGAAGCGGTAGTGTGCAAACATTACTGTCTTCCGGATTGAAGCGTATTACTGAGCATAAAGCTGCATAAAGAAATTTGACATATACTATCTCAGGGTGACGAGCATAGTGCATTGCGCGCAGGGTTAATGTTAAGCATTCTGAGTTACACTGAACTTTTACGATTGAGTCGAGCGACTTGCTCGTCTCTTCACTATTTTGCATAAAAATAAGCTTATCATGTTTTTCCAACTTTAGTTAAATTCGTCGTAGAAGCGCGCATTATTCGAATTTTTAAAATATCTTAGAAAAACACGCGCTTCGAGCACTAGCATAAAAATGGCATGGTATTTTTGAATCGGCAGTGTTGGCCGCCAAAGGGCTTAAGTTGCATGACATGTGTAGTACACCATTATTTAAGTCAAGTTATTCTAAATAAGCTATTAAATAGGACCTACTTACTTACTGTAGCTTCACTGTATTTTACGGATTGAAATCCGTGTTTATGTGAATAAGAGATTGTAGATATGTTCCGTTTCAAAACAAAATAAAAGATTATATCTTGCTCTTTGTGTGAATGACAAAACCGAAAAGGTTAACAAGTTGTCTATTATTTCAACAATATTTCTAAATGTAATTATTTTAGCAACATGTTTGATGCTTACGTTAACACCAAACTTGTATTTTTATTGCTGAGAAAAAGGCTATTCTTTCAAGATACTAGAATCTTACAGGAATTTAAGATAACTCTACTAGATATTGGAGGACTGATTGTATCAAACAGCAATCGTCCTCCCACGGATCCGTGAACCAGTGTATATTGAAACTTCTGTTTTAATGTTTCGAATCTTGCTTGTCACTAAGAAAAAAAAGCAAATAAATCAAAATTGAAAAAAATAATAAAAAAACTCTATTAGATACTCTCATATAAATTATGGAATTTTGTTATTTTGTACAGAAATGTACGAGACTTGTAAATCTGTCGCCTGGAGGTAAGCGTCATGCTTGCCCACAACAGTATTCTACAGTATTCTTATTCTATATTATTATATTATATCGGGGAATGCTCTGTTGAACTTTTTGAACTGATCCCTCCATCGAACCGGCCGCCACCGTCAGAAATGCCACCCACATATTATAGATGTGTAGAAGACTCGTACTATTCGATTTAATCGATGATTTCTTCCACGTACATGTAGCATGTAGCATATGGAATGGCCTACCTCGTTCGGTTCTTCCTCCGAAATATAATCGAGACTGCTTCAAACGAACGGGTAATAGAGTCCTCAAAGGTAGGCAACACTCTGACAACACCCCTGGTATTGGAGGTGTCCATAGGCAACGGTGACCACTTACCATCAGGAGGCCCGTCGCTTGTTGGTCACCAATTAAAAAATTTCGAACTTCAATATTTTAAAAACTTGTGTGGCAATACATTGCGGTCACCTTGAGATTTCATAGCCTTTTACATAAAACCACAGACAGCAAAGCGATAATACGAGGAACGTATACCTACATTTCTCTGACGTTTGAACGTTGGACTGTGATGTTGCATACAACGAAATGTTATCTTGTTGGGTAAGAGACCGGCTCTAACCTCCCACTGTTAGGTCCACGATAAAATCGTATAAGGTTTTCTTGCCGTTTAGCAAGTCATAACAAATAGGCAGGAAGACGTCCTAAATGATTGTTACGTAAATTCTCATAGGCTTTCTAAATTTCGTCAACGCTACTCGGCCCTTGCCAGTTGGCATCGACACGCTATTAGGAAGTGAAATCGATGGCAGTATAATCATTTAATTACAGTTTTTGATTTGGTCATAACAGTTAAATAAGTTATCGCACGGTAGTTAATATTAGTGGGTTTAAAAAGAGAAAAATATTGAATTTCGCTTCCCTCACAGCCGACTCTTTTGGTGGACCGACAACAAAAGTCGCAAAAGTGTGAAAGTCGCGGGTCCACCGGCTGGTGGATGCAAGTGGCAGGTTGTCGTTCGTTGAGGCACTCTAAGGAGGAGGCCTATGTTGAGCAATGGACTCATTCCGGCTGATGATGAAGATGATGAATGCTTATCTACAAACTGGATTTTTATCTCAAAGGGCATAGTCGTGCCACAGCTATCTCACTCGCATATTTTCTAAGTTGATTTGATAATAGACAGTGTTAATTTCACAAAACTGTATGTTATATCGGTCGTAACTCGTATCTGTTTATTATAAAATCAGAATTATTTTAAAGAAAAATGCACAATTCAAAATATAACATATCTCTGAGCGGGGAAAAATCTAATTAAATAATTTAATAAGTATCTTTGGAATAACATCGCAACATTTTAAAGCAATTTTTAATACTCATCTCATATTCAAAAAAAAAAAACAGAGCGCCTGGTTGACGCGACGCGTTTCCAAAATGCTGGCATTTATTTGAAGCAACGCTTATGCATTTCCATTCAGCGTAATAATGCGCCAGCATGCTGGGTACGCTGCCAAGTCGTAGTGGGCTTGAATATTTGCATTCTCTTTAGACCTTCAATGATGTTATGCTTCACGCCTGCCCAACTTCAACAATTCAAAACCATGAGCGGCAATGCAACGCGCTCGTCACCATGAGATATAAGATGTTTTATCTCTTTATGTCCAGTAATTAAGCTGGAAACGTTGCCCTTCAATCCGGAACACAGTAATGTTTGCACACTTCTACTGGGCGGTTGAATAACTGGTAAAAGTGTGGTACCCAGGTGGACTCTGCAGAAGAGCCCAACCACTACTAAATATTTGTTAGGCAACTTAGATTGTAAATCAAACAGTAGAGAACGCATCATCAATTATAAAAAAAATAAAACTAAATCAGTCCTCCCAAAAAGTAGGTGTTCCCACGCGGCCCATTGCCGGCGCGGTCTGGTTCACGCACCATTAGCACTGCACCAACATTCGGATACCATTTCCGTCATGTGATAATAATAAAGCTTACAAAATATCGATCTGGCGACTGAAGCGCATCATTACCTTTTATAAATGCGTCGAAAACAGAGCATAATGTCCCGCTTGAGATTCGATGATGACACCATCCTTGTAGTTTAATTTTGAATATCAGTGTTCAGCTAAACGTATAGACATGTTCTAAGATATCGTTGTACTTATCATTATGAACAAATTTTACTATGGACCCAACCCTGAAATCGCAAAAAAAGCCGTTCCATACATTTTGTCAATGATAGTTTCCATTATATTTTTCTACGTAACAGGCTGTTTTTTTTATTCGCAATTTTAGGGTAGGTCCCATAGCAATAGTTGTTCATAATAACGAGAACAATGATATTCTAGGATATGTCTGTCGTCTAACCGAACACCCATTATAGTAATGATATTAGCTTTAGTCAAAGTAAACAGAAGCTGAACCTTCTAGGTATCGGTTTCGATCTTAGTTATTGCCTTTGTCAAAGGTATATTTGAATTTGTTCAATGAGTAAATTTTGAAAGCATCCATAAACTTTCAAAATTTGCGTGAAGCCAAAATTCCCTAAAAAAAATATTATTTTACATAATTACAATATTTTCCTTGATATCAGTTACAATTAGCAAGCGTGTCCTAAATGTCAGCGCAATATACTCACCTCTGAATAAAAAGACCGTGACATACAGACGGACACAGCGAAACCCTAAGCGTTAGTTTACAACGGAACCCACAAAGAGTAAAATCTGATTCCGCTAGTAGCAGAGTAGAGGCGCAGTACAAAGTACAAGTGCAGTGAAGTGGACTCATAAAGCATAATTATTGCGGATGATGTCTCAATAGTAATTTTGTGAATAGCCGCTTAGAGAGGGCGGGCAACGAGCGCGTGGGCATCAATTGGGAGCCTCGTTGAAACGTCAAATTAACGCACTGAAGGGCTGACTCTTCCATGTTCCGGGCCCGTACCGTGAGGTGCTTATTGCGATGATTGTTAGGTTCAGCCGACAACGCTGCGCGACCACGAACCTTATCGCCGCGCGATAAGGTGTATGGTCGCACAGCGTCCTCGGCTGAGCCTAAACATCATCGCAATAACTACCTCACGGTACGGGCCCTGTATCGGGCAAGATGCTGTCGAAACGCCAAATCAAATAGCACTGATCAATTATCACTATTTCATTAATATTGTTATAGAGATAAATCTAACCATAGTAGATTTTATCAGAGCCTAGTATCTCAACGCAATGTCCATAATTAAATTGTGTTGCTTATGACAGTTTTGTTTACTGAAATTATAATTAGCTACAATACTGCTTAGTATAATAATAATTGTTATCGAAAAAAAAAACAATAAGAAATGTATGCATTTTCGCCACGGGGCTGTAACATTTTTCATACATTTTCTTTCCTAGTAGTAATGTTATTGTTCATTATATTAATATAAATATTATGTTTGTTACTCATATCTCATACCTGTTACGTAATAATTGTACATGCACGTCGCATGATTTAAATTTAAATTTCATTTAATTTTGTAATTTAACGTATCCAAAAGTGAAGATACAACCCTATTTTTAACATGTTCGTATGTTCTAGTAAAACTAGCTATCCTGCGCCTACGCTGGGCATAGGTGCTCTATAATTTATTCTGCATGATTGATAGAGCAGAGATGTCTGACTCTTCAGTTTTTTTTCAATGACAATACAAATTGTAACAAATTAGATGATGGGAGCTTTTTAAGTCTTAGCTTAGTACTTAGTGCCAAGCTGGCGCCGGCCTGGGCGCGAAATTTTACACATATGGCGTACTATGCAAGTGCTCACGTAAAAATTCCAGATGCGGGTGGAAATAGCGGGCAAGCTAGCGGTTGTCACTCGCGGTAATATCGAAATCGAACGTACGTAGTCGTTTGTTTCTCTCGCGGTTTCAGGTAAGTCACACGTCACACCCGTGCGAACGCCTGGCGGCCAACTTGGGCACAAAACTACATCCGCACCAGCGCCCGCGCTCCCTAGTTCAACGTGATGATTTTAGCCTCACGTCCCGCAATAAAAAGTGTGTGCCGCAAATTCTCCTTTCTCGTTACTCGCTCATAGAGAAATTTCAAAGCTTCAAATAAGTCGTCAGTGAGACGAGAAGAGCTCATTACGAAGTGCCATTTGGCGGTACTCGGTCGATAAGAAACGTTAACTCTGATGAGCTCGTTAACGCCGACAGAAGCGCGCCGTGCGGCCGTTACAGCGATGTTTTGTCTTCGCCGCGGAGTGTTTTGTATCGATATTCCAGTTACGGAGTGGGCTAACGGGTCTTTGGGCCGTGGTGTGTGGTGAATACCCCATTGCGCTTTATTTGCCTGCTTGTCAAACTGCCAATTTGTATTTTACATTTCAATCATGTTGTTGTAAAAATTTTAACCTCCTTTAAAAGTTTGGCCTCTTTTTGGACCCAAAGTTTGAAGTCCTGCATTTTTTCAGCAGATAAAACTACCGATCCGCATATCAGGAATCAAAACAGGATTGAAAAAAGTATTGTATATTCTACTGTAGTAGATTATCTCTGCGGTTGTGTCGAATCAAGTTCCGTTCCATCGCTTGCTTAATTAACTGCAATTACAATGCAGTGTCGTCGACACCCTTGAATACAAGTAGTTACAAAAGTACGTCATATTGCTGATGACAAATTCATCTGCTCCATGCGTCACATATTTAGAACTAAGATAAAAAAAATAGAATACATAGCAGAAATTGTAATACGCATTTATTATGCAAATAACAGAAGGAGTCGCGATAATACTAGTACTCGAGCTTATAGAGATTTCTATTTCAGCAAGCACATATCAAATATCAGACAGGGAAAAAGCAAACGTGACCAACGCTGATTTCAGATTGAAGCAGAAATTGACCTTAACATCTAAAGCTTGATGTTTGATCATTACAGTCATAAATTAGTTGAGAGTAACACCGCGTAAGTATGTGAGTCACAAACACAATTTAGAAGTGCTACTCTGCTTCTGTTTCTTCTACGTTGTTGTTTCTGTACATTGTACGATGTTGAATTTAGGATGGGAACAGAACGTTTCCTGTTACAGCAAAGAATATCCAATCAACCAAAGGCTCTGTGAAATAGAATACGCATGCTTAAGTAACATTATTTCCAGTTTCCTTCTGAATTAGGAGAAAGCGAAATAAATCTTTGGGAGCTTTTGGCGGTAGGTCTAAAGTAAAAATCATTCGGTTTAAAATCATCTCTTGTTACGTAACTGCTTGAATCCAACGCCGGAACACATAGACGAAATCCGTGAAGTACTTAGCGATCAATGGAACGAGAACCGATGCTGCATCATCGTTTTTAAATCGCATCCGGATAGCAACAAATCCCCGCAGTAATAGTTCATTTACTCTAGTTATTTCTAACGCGCAGGCTATTAATATGTATAGTTTGCGTCTAGCGTGTAGTTGTGGGAGAATCACAAATCTAATTTTAGTAGTGTTTGTATGTATGTCAGGGGGCCGCGGCGAGACGCCCGCCCGCCCTAGAAGGGTCATCTGCCCAACGGCTGTACGTAGATCACATCGAATTGCAAACTTTATGATAACAATCACTTCCAACAATTTTTGAGCCTTTTGAAGACCTTGATGTTTTTTAAGTTTGTCTGTTTTGGTGTATAATAAAGTTATATTGTATTGTATTGTATTGATGTATTACTACTAAAAGCAAAAGCTGTTTGTGTCCCAATAAATATAACAAGAAAAAAGACAAAAGTGACAAAAGTATAGTTTTTCAAGGTAAGAGTAAGGCAAGGTAAAATCAATGTCAAAATTAAAATTCAAGCACAGTTCTACAAAGGCAATAAGGAATTATCTGGTACACGCAGGTTTGTTATTTTCCATGAAACCCAAGGCCAAATGATCACAATACAATTAAACATGTAGGTTCACGTTTAATGCAAATTTTACAAATTCTTGTTACCGACAGCTGCCTTTATTTCCTTATCTTGATTTAGAAACAGCACGCTATGCATTTTAATAGGTTGCAAAGTTGCCGAGATAATATAAATTTAAGTTTTTATAGGCTGTGAAAATGATATTTGTAAATTAAAAATTGTATTTGCAAATTGCACACTCCACGCAACAAAAATGTTGTAATGCCGAACCGAATGCCGAATCAGCAAAATAAAATATGTCATTTTATTAAAGTTATTATTATGATTAGGCTTTTTTTTGTCATAGTTGTTGTACCCGACCGCCCAAGAAGGAGGGTAATGTTTTTGAAATATGTAAGTGTGTTTGTGGGTTATACTACCTCCTGTAGCTTAAACGGTTTAACCAATTTTGATGAGTGAGGTATCGAGAGATTCCTCTTTACGCCCGGAGTGATATAGGTTACATTTTGCAGTCGATAAGAGGTCACATAGGAAAGGAACATATTATATACATTTTTACATACATCCGAAAAACAATGCCCTCTTTCTGGGCGGTCAGGTAAAAATAAGTTTTTTTTTGTCATGAAAGCTAACTTAATACTACAAATTTTATTTTTAGGAATTGTTTAAATAGAAGCATTTCAATTATATTTCTTATTTATGAGACAGCCTACCAACCAATGTCAAAACCATATATCTACTTAGAATGTCCTAAATAATTATATGGTCAATGACCAAACCGTAAATCGAGCTTGTTCCATTCCTTTTAGCCCTAGTCTTCCATATTATTTGCTCATTGCAATATATCAAATCTTTAATTTCGCCGTTAAATACGACTTAAAGACGTAGTAGGTATATTTATAACCAGTCGACGATGACATGCCGACGTCTCATCAAACGACAGCCCTCCCACCTCTTGAGCTCTAATAAACCAATACAACCACACTTAACATGGCATAGAGATATTAAACAGTTACATCGTGTTTATTTTACTATGAGTTTCCTGCGCATACTGCCACTAATTGAAGTTTAATAGGATGCAAACACATGTAAACACGTGCTATAAAACTATAACGCTACTTTTACACACCTAAAGAGGAAATAAATAGCGCGTGGAAAGGATGTCCGCTTCTGGATCAGAAACATTTTCATGGTATTGAACTGGCACTGAGTAATAATTAAGACGCGTTTAGGTAACTGTAGCGTCTCAGAACTGGCGTGCACAATAGATTTTATGGGAATTGTAATATCCAGCAATAGGTGGCTAAATCGCGATTAAAATATGATATACGATTTTGACCTCATTCGATTTTCGCAATTTCCGTAGTTCTGGCACAACAATGATATGCTGAAATAAAACAATGACCTCCGCGCCGATGAAAAAGACAATCGTATCTTTAGCTCACCTCGGTACAAAGAGATAATTAAATTCAGCATTTTGACGCAATAATATGCTATTATGTATTATTTAATAAGTTTCATAATTTTAAAAACTTTAAAAATGTAAATGATATTGATGAATAAGCCCTAATTTTTTTTTAAATCAATTTTTATTGTTTTTATTTATAATAATAGTTTTGGCAATATAAGCTTTAATTAGGATCATTTTATACCTGAACACGTAAGAATGAATAGCGTGGAATGGCGTAGAAATATCTTGGCAGACAAATCGAAGCCTGAACCGGTAAAAGCAACAAAATTAGTTCGTAGTATAATTTAAATTAGCACCAAGCAAGTATTTTGACAATTTGTGCCCTAGTAGGGTATAAATTAGCAAATAAGGGTTTATATGGAAGTTCATCATTTTAACTTTTGATTTGGGAAGCCAGATGCCGAGGCTTGATTCCAAGACCTAAGACAAAGTTACGGGCAAGAGCTAGTATATCCAATTAAAAGGCGTAGTTCGCTCACCGCAGCGGATGTGAAAAACTGCAATAACGCATATTTAATAAGATACATTTTTGAAGGCAGTAACATGCTTTTGTTTCCTCGAATAACAAGATTATATTTCATTTTTCCAAACTTATACGTTATACATTAAAAAGTGTTTAATAAAATATGTATGTTATAAGATTGCACATGACACGTTTCAGTATAGTCTGGTTATAACATTTTGATGCAGTGTTTCTGAATCAAGGTTAGCAAGCGCAAGCTGTTTTCAGCGGTAAACAAATCAAGCGAAGGCAAGGTGAAAACTGTTCTAAAAATTACGTGTTGGATACATGAAGTAACTGCCGTATTTTTGTTTTACAAAAATTATAGATCTATGTATGTATTCGATAATGTATCGAATTACGTATGTATAGGATTTACAAACACAATTTAACTAGGCTTTACTATTTACACGTAGATTACTTGTATGCCTATAACAAAACAATCCTAAAAAAACTTGAAGAATGTAGATGTACATATAACGAAAAAATAACGAAATTTAAAACTCTAACCAACATGATTTATCAGACTGCCCAAGAAATAGGGTAATGTTTTGTTTGTTCTAGTAGGTAACTTATGGGTGTGTTCCTATTCGTGTATGTGGCCTGCTGCGGGTTTGACGGACTGGAGATAGCGAGGTATCGTTGGGGTTTCGACGCAACGTGCCAAAAACGCAAAGGCCAAGCCGCACATTTTTGGCCATTCAATTTATTTATTTAAAATTAAACACATTAATTACAGTAAAATCCAAACTCATTACATGATGCAACTAAGATGGACAAGGTTCACAAAGACTTTATAGGCAAATGATCAAATCAGCACCATATTATTTTCGCAAACGACCAAAACCCAAATATTGGATATTTAGTTGAATTCATTTTTATGTCCGGTGCATCGTATAGGCTACATTTTGCAGTCGGGTTTTTGGTGCTTATTGTTACCGTTTAGGGTAGCCAGGCTGCTGTTCACGCAGGTGCTGTTCAGATTGACGCTGACGTTCAATTATCTCATTTTACACGACAAGCATATTTTGAAAATATTTCGCACTTGCTATAAATCGGGCATGCGTTAAATTGCGGGAAAATATTTCTGAACTAAACTCAAACAGTAGCTTAGCACCTACTTATGAAATGTGAACATCTTAAACAATCGAACTTGATAAGCGTGAGGCGACCTCCGAATGTGTGACGAAAGCAGGTAGTATTATTGGCAGGCGTCCAATGTTGATGTAATAATGAACGATGAAAGCCAAATTGTTTTTATTACTAACGACATCTGCGCACAAAGAGCCTGATTTGCCTCATATTCCTGGTTGTCTTTATCACATAGTTTTTAAAATCGTGTCTGATCAATCAATTTCATTTGCAATTCTAAAATATCTATAATTACTTCGGATCAAAAAATTAAAAGCATTCTTTAAAATTTACTTTGCAGTAGTTCACACGTTCGTATTAATTATGCCATCGATAATGATTTTAGAAACGGCAAATCTATTAGATTCGTTTTTTTTTTAAATTAATTTTCTATACTATTCATCATCCATGATCCGTGTGTAAATTATTATAGTAAGCGATTAAGCAAAAGGGTATAAGGCGCGAATTTGTGTATTATTACTTATATAATGCCTTTGATACAAAACAAAGGTGGTCATGCTCTGTATGCTTTAACACCCACAGATGATGGTTACTGACCTGTTAATAATCACGTCTTCAAGATTGCACAAAACGGTAATTCTGTGCATTAAATATTCGTTTGTGGAAAACAGCGATTAAAATAAGGCTAAGATATTATACAGAAACAGCAAGTGTGTAGCCGTGTGGGAAAAACTATTCAGCATGTCCATAATAGTCAGTGTACCCTCATAATGGGTTCGTGATTCTGATGTCATGTTCATGATAAGCTTCAATCAGATTTGGATACTGCCTATATCTTATGCAAATCAAAGCTACATAAAAATATTGTATTCATATCCTTTGAAAAGGATGAAACATTCCTATATGATCATAACCAGTTTTAGGTCAGTGGCATGAGACATCACAATAATAAAACTTGTTTGCAATATACCTTACTCCGAAGGCATCACCTCTAGGCAAAACATCCGTATGTAAATATCCGATGTCATTATTGTTCGTAAACAATGGTGATCCGTATTGATAAAAGCAATTCGCCGCGGTAAAAAAAATGTTGGAAGTCTCGACGAGGGCAAGGTCAGGCAAACAGAAACTTTCAAGTTTAAGCCCTATGGTTAAGCGGTCGATGAAGGTCAGCGGGTAAATACTTGAAAATCGATGTCATTTTTTTCAAAATACCGGTATAGTATTACTGGCGTTAAATAATTCCTTTACAATAGATAATAGGAATAGAATAATTTCTCGTAAGTGATAGGACTGTTACGTAAGCGCAAATTACTGAAAACAGGTAGAGAAATGTTTAAAACAATAGAGCCTATAATAAAAATGGATAAAATATCGACGGTGAAGAGCTGAAAACAGCTTGATTCGAGAGATGTCTAAAATAATAGACGCTATTTCAAATGATGAAGACGGATAAAATAAAGACGGTTTTTAGGAAAAACCTTCGCAGTTCGGTAATCTTCTTCTACGCATATAAAATCAAACTCGCAAACTGTCGAAAATGGCCCAACCGATATTTATTTTTTGTCTTGCGCTTAATACAGGGATGGCTTACGAAAAAAAAAAAACACGCTTGTGAAACCGCGGAGCGCAGCTATTAATACATAAATATACAGTTTAAAAATACGGACTACATTGCAAATTATAGCAAATTGGACTAAATATACTTGTGTAACGAAAGGTTTGTGCAATTCAGCAAAAGAAAAGCGATAACTATCATACATTTTCATGATTCAATGTGCAATATGCATTATATCAAATGTGCTACTTATATTGCTGACCGATCAAGGACTTTTTAGAAGACATGCAAAAAAAAGTACGAAAAAGACTAAGTATACTTTTGTAATACTTATGGAAACAAAATAAACTTTAATTTTGAGTAGTATTCATTCCGTCTTCCAGCGGGCGGAGGTAAACGGGAAAGAAATTACCTTTATATTAGGTACCATAGACATCATATAAACAAGAGTACCAATAATGATGTGCCTAGAGAAAGATGCGTAACAAGCATGCAGTAACTGATAAGGACGTACGATATCGCTAGGCTTTAAACTGCGACATGATCGTCACAATTTCTGCTTGACTTTAGTTAGAAACCCAAGCTAAATCATTCGTAATATGACGAAGAAATAACTCCACTTGTTATGAATATATTGCATTACTAATATCAGTAAAATTATTATTTTTGTATTTTATTTGCAAAACTTGCTAGGTTCTCAAGAGATGGCGTTGAAAACATTATTTTTGAGAACATAATTTATACGTCGTATACGTATATTGCAATCTAATTTGAACTAAACCTTAAATTGCAGACATATTATACCAATATTATATATCTACATTAACCATGTTTTCATCGGCTTTTATAGCGGTTTGAACGTTAGCTGACTAAATACATAAGTGCCATCTAGTTTAATGCTGTTTTTTCGGGCTACTCTTTTTTTTGTTGTTGCATGAGATTGTCATTCTTCTCGTATAATTTTACTATGATATTACATACTCATTCATAATTTAACGTGGCAATTCGGAAATTTTCCATCACGAATAAGAAATATGTTAATAACTTAACTTAGAAAATAGCATAGACAGTATAATTATGCTATCTTATCAAAACTTCTATTCTATTCATCAATGTCATCGTCCTAGCAAACTCAGCCTCCAATTGTCTCTACAAACCTCGTCCGTCCAGAAACATTTGTAAGCCTTTTATCCACTAACTCATGATATGTCGTAAATTTGTTCCACCGCACTTGTACACCACTTCACGTAAAGTCACTTCCATTGTGCAAATATTGGTCCGAACGTCCGCCGAGGAACCGCGTCTAAAGTAACGTAAATAGACGTCCCTTTGTTACGTTAGCAACGTGCGACCGGACTCACGCAACGTGTCGGACTGGCGCGGTGCGTTCGTACGAACTACGAACGTAACGCTCTTCTTCATTGGAGCTGATCAGAAAATTTACTAGCCACATACTAATTCAAACTTTTCACTGATCAAAATTATGTTATATTAGTAGTTCGGCGAAAAAATTCATGTTTTTTTTTTATCCTCAAATAAGGGAATTGGAATGGATTCTCAGTTCGAGACGAAAATGAGACCTTATAAGAGGTGTAAGTATTATATGAGGTCGTCAAGATATTTATAAGGTAGTGAGTTCTCAGTTCGATGTACCGAACTAAAACCTTAGGACCTTATATCTTGACAACCTCTTGACTGATTTGGCTCAATCATATTCCAAATTCTTATTTAGAATTGAGTATCGAATGTTTCTGCCAAATATTATTTTTTCGGCCAGTAAATGGCACCGCAGCAAACTTCGCTGTTTGGGATAAATACCTCTCTAAACGAAAATCGCCGATGACAAAAATAAAAGAAATTGTAGAACCTGTATCAAAGTTTCATCAAGATTAGTTGAAAATACGACCTGTACGCGAGTACCAACATACGGACAGATGAAAGCAAATTTTGCAGACTTGATTCGCTTCGTGCACTCGGTATTTTATTCACTTCTGCCATAGTCATAACTTAGCAAGTCCTTTTATGAGTAGTTTTTAAGGACGGTATATCAAACCCGACAATTACTTGCCTCTACTTAATATGCAAACTATTAGAAACTTTCCCATTACCTATTGGGAAGTAACTTTAATAGACTCGGCGACAAGTAACGGGAGCTTGTTAAATAGAGCAATACAGGTAATACCAGACAGAAAAATCTGTCTTTACCTTAAAAAGTGGTAAGAAATATGTGGAACTCGTTACGAATAACTTATGCGATTCGATAAGTAGTAGCCCGAGTAGTGGTAGTATTAACTGTCGCCCAATCTGGAGCTGAACACATATGCGAACCTTATCCCATTGAGGTGAGTGGTTCAACGCACTACACTCGTCTCGCAAAGAAAGTTGAGGAACGACGCACCTTACTCGCGCTTTTAATGCAAACTTCACATCAATTCGTTACATTACAGTTACTGCTCATTTTTCCCAGGAAATGACACGGACACGGATTACTGACATTTTTATTCTGTTTTGCGTAAAATTACGACCGTTGTGAATATGAAACTGTATATACAAGCTCTCGCAGCTTAGCGGAAACAATTTTTAGTGTCAAGCTTGAGTGGTAAAATGCTTACAGTATTTTTGGCACAGAAGAAATAATAACACAAGACAGTGAGTGTGTTACAGCGTTATTACGCGTAGTTATGGCTTAAGATTGAACGCAGTACCGTCGTCGGTCTACCCAAATATTTGTTGAACGCGTAAACGTAGGTACTAGACCAAGCAAACATTTTACGTTCTCAGCACACATTTTCGAAGAGAATATTGCTTTATCCAGATAAAAGCCTATTTACGTCACCATCACCATCACCCTTGCAGCTACATTGTAAAACTCAATTACATAAAAAGCAATAACCGTAATTAATCCAAAATTACTCTCAGCTCTGTACCGGAAAATAATAAAGTAATTTTAATGTTAAGGCCCCGCGGTGGACATTAAGCGCGGTCTACTGGTCATGGTCAATCTGCAATATGGAGCAACTGCTTTCTCAAAGCTACATTATCTAGCAATGAAAGAAGCCGCTAGAAAAACAATTAATTGCCAATGTTTCAAAAAGGACAAATGATTTACATAGATACATTTCAGTATTCACGCACAAAAAAACGAAAATTTTAGACTTCTCACTTGCTTGCACACATTTTGGTTGGCCTCGCTGACTTAAATTCGCTAGAGAAAGCTAATATGTAAAGGAAGTAGCTCTCAACAGTTTTAATTTAATTAATATTAGTACTCACGGGATATTTACCACGATATTTAGTTTTATTGAGTTCCCGATATTTCGGCACAGTTGCATGCGCCATGTTCACGGGTAGACGCATGCAACTATGCCGAAATATCGGAAACTCAACAATACTAAAAATCGTGATAAATATCCCGTGAGTACTAATAGTAACGAAGTAAACAACCACGAAGTCTAAAAAAGGTTTAATTTCTTTCCTAATTCAAAATTAACGGTGACAAAACACATCAAAACGTTTTTAAAATTTTCACGGTACATCTGGCAACAACAATCAGTTGTTAAAATCGACCACAAATCGCGTATCACTAATTATGGTTTGCTTGAAATTGTTGACTACAATTAACGCATACTAGACTAGCCTCGTCGGAAACCATTCGTGACGTGTACAGAATACCTCAGCCGGTGCATCCGTTAGTTCCGCATCGAATTACAACTTTAATTCAACTTTTGTTACAATGTAAACAGAACTTTATCACTGTTGATATAAAAGCGAAGGCGTGGTCTGGCAACTGTACAAAGCAATGTTTGAATGATAACGGACTGCGCGCGGCGGTAGCCGTGTCGAAGATGCAGTTACTACAAGTTTCTAGTTTTGACATGCAAGTTATGATTATTTTTAATAGCTGAATTTTGTAAACCAGATAGTGATATTTTAGATAACTGAAAATAAGGAATCCCACACAACATGTAGAGAAACTTCATAAGATAAAAATAGAAATAGTATTCCAGGAGCGCCTCACCAGACTTTAGCCAGAAGCAGAGCAGGTTCATATTCAATATAAACAAATAGAAATTCACTGATACCTAAGTGCCTAGACTAGATTGTTTAAGTTTCACTACTTCAGCCACCTCTACCACTGTCTAAAACTGTAGCCAATGTAACAGTTTGTCTCGGTCCGGCGCTCCCGCGTACGTCTACCACCAACCATACATAATGCATGGCTTGGAAAACTTGACTTTCTTTACACTTAGAATTTCGCGGATGCAATCTCTATACGCACCGACGACGCGTGCATTACTAGTAGATATCATGATCGTTTACGATTATCACGAATAAGCAATTTTGTGGAGTTGATTTAACAAATAAATGTTCTATGAAAATGAGACTATCTAAAGCTTGTATATAGACACGTAATTATACAACACTCACTAAACTTGGGATGGTACTTAATTCACGGTACCTATAAGTATACTGGGCACCATTTTGAACTCAGTCGAAGGTGACCTGAATTAGCGAGCGGGATTTAAGTTTCGCGCCGCTACAGATAACCTCTCATACGCAAATCTCACACGTTAGGGCACGTCGCAATGCGGCACAGTTCATCCAAAAAAAAAAAGTTTAATATGATTAATTCAGGAAATGGTACATCTATGTTCTTACAGACACTAACCACCAAACCGACTGTTAGAAATCCGTGTCTTGGTAAAGCAGTTTTGATCACCATCTTCAGATATATCGACGCGAAAAGAAACAAATCAAAACATATCATCACCATGTTTACATATACAGTAACACTTTCTACATAGTTATCAGCATAGTTCAGTAAGTACCTGCTTATGTAGGACTGTCACTATGTACGACGTATACCCTACACACATTTCGTATTCAAAAGGGACCTTTGCATATAGGATGTGACGATAAAAAATATAGAGGCACCATTACAATCCAATAAATCTTCCACGCTTTGCTATACGGACATGTTTATGGCAACCACAAAGGATATAGGTATTTAGGTATATAAAATAACTATAGGTCTATGCCTTGTAGATTACCGTGACGTTCATCTGCTCTACGCAAATTATTTAGAAAATTAAAGTAGCAATGGTCCATTATATGTTAAGTAGACATTACTGGCACGTCATTCCCGTGGCTGATAAGATTATCTATGGCATGCAACTAATTATTACGTTGTGAACAATGGACTACGTGTGATTTTTTTTAATAATTGGACTTTATTCAGACTTTTCATTGAAACGTCATTAAACAAGTTTTCGTTTCGTAGCTACTTAAAACAATATTCATTAAACTTCTCAAATTATTCCTTTTAAAGTTCAGAAACCATAAATGTATGTTATTAAAGATTTATGTTATTAGATATCAGAAATGTGTTCTCAACTTCACACTCATCTAGATCTGCATGGTTTTACATTCGGTTCCATGAAATTGTCAACTTTATCTGGTTCAATAAACAAAATCATAAGCCATAATACTATGGAGAAAAAAATAACATCTTTTTCAATGCTTTCCAACTTTTCATAGTACTTGGCCTTATATCCCAGTAGCATATAATTTCTACGTCAAAAACATCAAAGTTATGTCCGTTTGATAGCAATGGTTTATGCCATCACGTGACGGGTGTTTAGTAGTGATTACTGTATATCGCAATAAGCTGGTTGCTTAGCATTCTAACCTGGTTCAGTGACGTGCAGCGTTATCAAAATGTACACTTCGTCGTGTAGTAGGAACTAGGCACGCGCTGAAGTCATTACCTTTTTTGTGCAACGACTACATGATACCATCTTTGTAGTTAGTCAAGCTGGTTATATAATAATGGGTAAAGTACCTTATTACTAGCGCAGTTATTGTGCGTTTAGAATGTAAATTTCCTTATTTGATCAAATAAAATAAAATTCTTGCTGTACATTGGTATGATCCATAGTAAACAATTCTGACTATAGCTGTGTATATTTTTAAGTTTTCATGAATTCTTAAGTAGAGCTACTGCTACCATGTAGTAAAATTTTGAGGTAAAACTTTTTTGTCCAAACTAAGAACTCTACAAAAATGCAATTCCCGAAATGTGTTTATAAAAAAAAATCGTTTGATTATTTTCAATTAAAATTGATTTCGTTCAGGTTGAATACTACCCATATAAGTTAAATACAAAATACATTAAGCAATTCATTAAGTCAACTAATTAAGTTAACTTAAAAAAAAAACCCATATAATGATATTAATATGCACAGCAGATGTCAACCAAAACGCAAAATCTATGGCGGATAATTTTGTCTCTAGTATGTTTCGCCAAGAATTAGTCACCATCGTTTGGCAATGATCCACGATACCTGTACACAGAATCGGAACAGATTTGATTTCTATAATAAAATCATATTAGGATAGGATAAAAAACAATCTTCAGTCACAGAATATAGCCGCGTCTCTACGAGCATCAAGTTATTTTAATGCTAGCCATCATTATAATACAAGTATCTATAAGTATTACGTTATTTTAATACTAGCCGTCTAAATATAAATACTTCATTTCATGACCCATAAAAAATTCAGATCGTGTTATCCTTCATTTGGTGCACACCTGACGGCCAGATTAATATACTCATCAGTGGCGTAACGTGGACTTCTGTCACCCGGGGCCATAATTATATGATTAATGTTGTCACAATATTTTTTCCGCAAATTAATTGATTGAATTATTTATTTGGTACTTTTTTTTATTAATTTAAATTAGATTAGTATGTGACGTGACAAATCATGAAAGTATAACACTTCAGAAACAGAAATGTGCAGGCGAAGTGAGCGCATATGTATAATTATGTTGATCAGACGTATGACGGATCGGCACTGGAAAAAATGGTGGGCGGTCTATAGCCGCCACTCCTACTACTGACACCCATACTGACTCACATGTCACGGAGTCAATAGAAAAAAAACTAGCTCTTAAATAAAGTGAAGAAATACGGGAAACATTGCAAATAATATAATAGCAGTTATGCCCGTCTGCACTAAGCTTTGACAACTCCTAAGTTCGTGCATAACTCTCTAGGACGTACCCAACAACATGTAATTTCCTTTGACATGCCTAAGTCCGACTTAGTTTAGGTGATGCTTAGCTAAGTTTTATCTTTGTTGACTTTAGTGCAGACGGGCATTAGTATTAGACTAACTTATATATAGTTTTAGAAAGAACTTGCAACCGACCGTGGGACGAAACAAGCTAAAAATATAACACCTACCTATTTGTAGAAAGTTATTCTTTTCCGATCGTAGACAATATCTGCTCATATAAAATACCACTAAAGCATTAGATTAATGAGAAACGCGTGTGGAAAGGGCTTAATAGTTTGTTATTTATAACAAAGGTTTCGACACAATACGTAAGATTAGTAAACTGGCTAATTTATGGGTTCGTCTATTTGGCTTCGGTCGTTGTGTTGATGAGACAAGACGTGGACGACGGAGACGTAGCTATCTGCTGTTATATCTAATGGTGACAGATGGGCTCCTCACGCATTCAGTTGACAAAGTTAGCTCAAATTAAAATGTTTATTTACTTCGGGAAATGTGTACGCTTATGCAGCTTTACAATTTCCAAATTTTGGTCGAGCTCCCGGTGGGAGCTATCTCTTTCACACATTTGTAATAACTGAGTGGAAATAAAAAATAAAACTAAAGGATTATTTTTAATCAAAAGTTTCGTAGCAAGTCTTATGTTGACATTTTCTATTTAGAGAAAGGAGAAAGAAAAATATAGTAATTAAGGGTTTTTTTGACGCGAGTACTTGTAATGAAACCTGAGCAAGCGAAGGATTCTAGGATTCAAATATAGAGTCCGGGCCTTAGCGAGGATTTCAAAGGTACGACATCCAGAATAACTTTGCTGCCGAGCGACACACACAATTTTTCATTTCACTACAGCGAGGAAAATGCTAGGATGATCGACAGTGAATTAAATAAAGTGAAAAAGATAATTAAGAAGATTTTTTTTTCATGCAGTCGTCGTGCTGGCCGTTCGATTATTCTAAAAATGAGGTTGGCGCATTGACATTAAATAAGTATTAATGCATTCTCAGTAGGCTGGTATAGAAAATTATTAAACATAAATGTTCGAACTTTCAAAAATCTTTCCACGCTATTGGATAAAACTAAAAAAAAAACCTCTTCTGTGGGATAAAATGCACTTTTGCTCTCAGATTTCGAATGTTAAACAGAATCTTTCCGAGCTTGCGAGGTGAAAACTATATTTTCGAGTTCTCCTTCTTCTTTTCCAAAATAGAAAATAATGTAAATTTCTTTAAAACATTGCCAATGTTATTCTAAATAAAAAGAACGGACTGTTTTTTTTTTTAAATTTCACCTCGGTGTTTTTTTTATATTAGAAAAAGTTTATTAAGTGCGAACAAGATAGTTACCTAACTAGAGGAGGGTGGTGGTCGCCATTTTCCTGTTTTTTTGGAAGTGGCAAATAAATATCGTTCATATTTTGATGTTTGACGATCGGCCACCTCGTGGCCGCCCGCCACTTTCCTATTCAAATTCAAAATTCAAATTTTCTTGCGTTATTTGAGAATTACAGCTCATCATCGTTACTCATCGTGGATTTATTGAAACTAATTTTGCGCCAATGATATCTTTCAGTTTGTCAGCGGCGAACGTGGTTCGTCTGCTCGTTACCATCTAAAATATTGTTTTGTCGACTCCGGAATGAATACTGACGTTTATTGTTAACAAAAAAAAACTACTCAACTAAAATAACTTATCGAAACCACCCAGCTAGTTGTGGTAGAGGATCTGTTAAGGGATCACCTCGACCCTCTTAATTCAAAAAGAGAAACCGCTAATTTTACTATGAACCCAAATAAAGCGCGGCGTGTTCCAAAACGTTTTCCTAGTATAGTTTACGTAGTCGACACAATAATTTGGAATCGACGCACGTTCGCCGACGGATGTATACGAATGCCAAACAGAATTGGCCTCACTCGATCCGTAACTCAAAGTATTTCTCGCTGAAAACCGAAAGGAACTCACAAGTCTAAACAGACTTTACTCTCTACGCAGTACTGTAAAGTCAGCAAGAGAATTGAAAAAAATATTAAAGCCAAGAAAAAAGAGTTTAGAAATAGTCGCATCTATTACAATTTTCTTAATAAACATATAATAACTTGTTAAGAGCATGTCGGGCCATGCTTAGTAGGGTTCCGCAGACGCGTAGGACGTTTGAAGTATTTATCCGTTTTACCGCATATCTCAAATGTTGCCCGAAATAATTTTAAATGAAAGTTTTAACTAAGATCTATCAACATGGAAGATACCAAGTTTCTGAAATGCATAGTTTAGGAATGGCAGGAGGGACATATTGCAAGCAACTTTGTCTGCCCATATTTCGCAAGCGGTAGATTTGGTTTTTTATACTCACTTTAAAATAATAATATAAGAGCCACCACATAAAAATAAAATTATATTTTTTTTATTCTTTACAAATTGATACCTTCAAAATACCTATTCTACGATTCCCCACATGATGGGGTTCAGTGACTTTTTTTTTTACCCCCTTTTTTACATGTATGACTATCCTTATTTTCCAAAAAAAAGTATTTTTGTTATTTGAAACTGTAGGTCTATACTAAGACCATCGTTGTGGAAAATGTCATGCATGTAAGTTTATAACTTTGGAAGTTATAAGGCTATAAAGGATTCAGACAGACAGACAGACAGACGAACAGACGGACATGAAGAACTTATAAGGATTCCTTTTAGTAATACAGCACCCCTAAAAACGAATCCCTATTTCCCTTGGTCACGCCTTACAGTGAGAACGGCTGGACCGATTTTGACGATTTATTTTTTTGTTGTGTTCATAATTGTTAGGACAAGGTTTGTATGAAGAGTTTAGTTATAAATTATGTTGAACACATCATGATGATCTGTTAGTTTACTAAGTAGGTACATTAATAATCAGGTAATAGTACTTACTTACGTTGTTTAGCGAAGTAGTATGTAGACAAGATAATTGTTTTGGTGAGGTTTTGTTCTTTTGCTAACCGTACTAAGATGGCGGTTGTAATGTACAATCGATCTCGTAAAATACTCTTGTATTTTGGTAAACGTCAAATAAATCAGGAATTCTATGAGCATACGTAATGAAAATCCGTTTAAACACCAATAAAGTTTAATTTAGTACCTACGTTTGTGCTTATGTGGTAAGAAGAAACTTTTGGAATCAACCTTTTTTAGGATAATTATACTTAAATGTTACCTACATTACATATGTACTTACCTGTGTTTATAAATATATATTTTTCTGATACAGTGCTAAGTTTCAGTAAAGGGGTAAAGATCAAACGAGTTAACGATTGGTCAGTCACGGAAGAGCTCGAAGTAGCAGGCTTCTAACCACATCTAAACACACCTATCATTAAAATTATCATCAAACCTTAAAACACGTATCCCTTCAATATTACACAATCGGTTACATGTGTAGGTACCTATAACAAATACATGATAAGCCGATTTAAAGATGTTACGCAACTTATAGGTATAATATCGATTTCTACGACACAAAAAAATTGTCTGGTCACCAGTATCTAGATTTCTGAATATTGATTTAGAAAGTTGACCATAAATTTGACAACGAGCAGACAAAATAACGGAACTGACAAAAGATACCAATCTTAATTTAAGTTTACTAGTTTTTCTATATTCGGCGTGATAGAAAAGTGTAACAACAAAAGTCGCCGGAAATGGTTCAGTTTTCAAGTAAGCTGAACCTAACCCACACCCCTATTCACTAAATGCAATTCAGGCTAAAAATACCTATCATGACAAGGAATTAAGCTGTCTGTATACGTTTAAGACGGCATTAGGCCTTTACGGTAAGGTTTCAAAGTTTACAGTTGGGGTGGTCGGTCATAGTACCCCCTTACACAGAATTGCAACCGAGCAAGCAGCTCGTGTAAAAAACGAGCATGTTCCAGCTTCCGATACAAAAGCGACGACAAAGAGGCGTCACTTCCACACGAGCTGGCTTCTGAGAACTAATGAAAGGTGAGTACGTAAATAGGACAGTACGGACGGAACCGCCGCTGCCGGAGCACCGATGAACCACTGATTGATTTGGGTGACATTGAAAAAAGCATGTGTATATCCGTTTTAGAAATATTTACAACAAGTAATCTCTAAGTCTCTTTCGCGTTGGCGCTCTAAGGGGGAGGAATATGTTCAGCAGTGGACGTCTTAAGGCTGATGATGATGATGAATTGTCTACTATCTACGAGGTCTTCATATTGAGTTATAGAGACGTCTAAACAATTGCACCATAAATAATATATATATAGACTAAAATGAAAATGTTTTTAGCTTCGACCTATAAAATTTGCTTTTACTGCTGCAGTATGAGGGTTCAAGGCTCGAGAAATAAGATTAAAAGTACAGCCGTAAACTCTATTCTTGGCCAATTTGTCATATTAAACATCAGGGCCGTCACGTCTTGAGACAGAAGCTTCCGCAGCTCATAAAATAACGCTTTTTCAAGTAGGTATAGAAAGCATCATTGTGTAATGAACAAACGGAGTAAAGCATAATAAATACCTACCTGTCATAATATCAATAAATTGTTTAAATTATTGATTAGTTACTAATTTAACTCTAAACATAGTTTAATTTGTAAAAGTGACTTACCTGTAATATTCAATGTTATTTATGCCCAATAAATATTTCTGATTAATGATTTCAGCAAAGTCGTGTTATTACTAGTTACATCGTTGGCATGCATTTGTAACGAGGATGGTTGCTCATAAGCACTTGCCAAATACGCATAGGACGCTATCAAAAGGGCTTACTTACTTTAATTTTGTTTGTGTATTAGGCAAGCTAGGCGTTACATAGAGAGAATGCCTGAATACTCGTCTGTATAACCAATGTGCGTCTTGCCCACAATTATTTATGGTGCCCAAATAGGAACGTTCACCAAGAACATAAGATGCGAGTTGGGCGACTGGCCATAGAGCGCGTCATTTCAGGCATGAGTTCGTCTATCAATACAGATATCATGCCTGTATATCATCGGGAGTAAAACATCTTCATATGTCTCCGTCAATTAGTCTAAAGCCCCACTCACGACTCTTCGTGTTCAAATTAATGCACGAGCTCACAAAACTGGGAAAAACAAGGAGAGAATGTTACTCAACCAGTGTTCACTCGCCTCTGACTCAACAGAGCTAAAGTTAGGTCATGTGAATAAAATATCATAATTATATCCACTTTGTTGTAATGAAGGGAACGCTTGTTCACATAATGAGGATCTTAGAACTATACAAGTAGGTAGAATATTCCTTCCTAATACTGGAAGACCTAGTGTTGCGATTGATAGATAAATGTTACTAAAGATAATAAGCACTAACCTACAGCCTGTTCTAGACGTCCAATCATTGCACTGGGATATCTTATTGCAATATCATTTATTCAGTGGTGATATGAAGGTTTTAAAATTTATTATCAATGGTTCAGACTATAATATCAATTCCCTTATTCGTTTCAACAAAGAACATTTAAAAGTTATTTACATTTTAACATTTTCTGTATTTTATCTATGGTTTTAACATAACAACCATTTAATTTACAAATCAAAAACGAAGTCTTTTTATTTACCTCGAAATTTACAGCTTGTTTGAACGGAATGTCGTAAAAGGGAATTTACTTACAAACATTATTCTCAGCTTAACCTTGATCATAATCACTTTTATCGAAAACAATTGAAGATAACGATGTAGATAAAACTGATTTAATTGACAGTTATTGCATAAGTGTCAATCAAATACAACTTACGTAAAAATTAAATCAGTAAAAAAAACTCAGCAGGTATACCCATAAACGGTCTGTTTTCTTTACGTGTCTAGTAAAATAAACAATTAGGCACCGCTGCGTAGGTAATTTTTACGTTTTCTAACACATGCTTAATGTGGTGTTTACAACCTGTCAGTTAATCACGAACCAACATCGATTAACGAATAATTTGGTTAATGGGCCTCCAAATTGCCGAATCTGCTGTGTTGCTTCTGCTGTGGTGAAATAAAAGTAGTTTAGCCCGAAGCTGTTTGGCATCACGATGGCAATTACATAATAACCATGTATAAGAGTTACTATTCCACCTTCAGTTCTGTTACGTGTCTTCTTATGCATGTTTTGGGATCGATTTATTTCATAAAACTAAGATTTATTACTCGATATTTGGATTACCCGATCAACGACTTCATGTTTCACAACTTCTAATAAAACCCACATGTCTAGTTGGGTAAACGTTTTGGACAGTAAATTTCGACAGAACAGCCGATAACCAAAACTTGAGCACCCACTTATCATACTTAGCTGTTTCTAAAGACTCTTTATTAGGAGTGTACTTACCTGTGCTTTAGTCTTACAGAGTTATGCAAAAATATCCGCTATGGACTGCTATTCTCATCACATAATATCCCTCTAATGGGTTTTCGGCACTTGAAAACTAGCCAGAAACGATAAAATGCGCATCTGGCTACTCGCAGGCGTCCGATTTGATATATTGCTATACTTTAATGTTAAATCTGGTGCCAAAATTAAAGCTTCCGAGTTCAGATTGTTTGAAGAAAATCTTTCTTTCCGTTCTATCGAAATTAAAAGCCAAAGCATGCCGGAGACGGATTCCAATTTATTTCAATGTTACCGTTTGTCATTTTTACGTGGGCACTAACATTTGGATACTGATAAGCAATAACATGTCAAACAACAAAAAAATTTTTTTTTTGTTAATGATACAGAACGATTCTTTGGATGACAAAGAAGCGTTCTGTATAATAAAAAAAATTGTGTGTTGACATGTTATTGCTTATCAGTATCCATTTGTACAGTACTATTTTATGTTCAACAGATAGTAAAACTAAAAAAAAAACTTTTTATTTATTACGTCAGTCAGTGCGTGTGCTATGTCTTCTAAAATTGCATATAAAAGTGTCTCAAAAAAGAAATTGTTTGAAGAAAATCTTCCTTTCCATTCTATCGAAATTAAAAGACGTCCTTCATGGATTCCAATTTATTTCAATGTAACCGTTTGTCATTTTTACATAAGCAATAACATTTGTACAGCACTATTTTAAGTTCAACGGATATAGTAAAACTAAAAAGAAAGTATATGCTGCTAACAAATAAATGTTCGGATGTGGTACGGCGAGCAACGAGAGAACGCTATCACGTTTTTTTCGACGTGGTCGGGCTCTTATTTGCATCTGCGGTCACCTCGCTCACGCATTTCTGTTTTAGTGAAGATATAAAATCACTAAGTATGAATTTCCAAAAAATATAACAAAACCAAAATGTACTCAAAATATTTCTGATATTATGATAGACAGAGGACATACAGTTTTCGAAAAATTCAATAAAAACATGCAAATGTGCGAGTAATATAGCTGTAGCATAACCACTAATGACAGAAAGATATAATAATTGCATCAAGATATCAATCTTGCTATTGAATTACAAAACAGTTTTTTCTCATAAATCACAGAGTATAATATCCATTCATACATGGCAACATGGCAAAATCTATTTACCACGCATCGTTTACCAAACACAAGTCGATTTCACTTCCAATGTGCAAATCGCCATGTCATTGAAATATCAGCCTTACAAAGAACACAATGGTGTGTTAAGATTTATTAGCCATTGCAGTTTATGGCTTTCCAAACAATTGGTTAGAATGTATAACATGCGTTCGGCTTACGCGGTAGAGTTAACCATCATCATCATTTTGCACAAGTAGATATGATGACTTAGTTTTTGCTGGATTACTGTTGCTGAGTTTCAGTTATGGGTATGTAGGGTTATTGTTAATAATTACCCCAAATCCCGTAATTCCCTTAATATCCTTTCAATATCCTTACAATATTTAAAGTTTCTTAGGTGATCCCTTAAAGTTATGGCTCGTTGGTGAAAACGAGCAAATACATGTTATTATTATGTAGTAGGCTAAGTGGTTTAGTTAGTTGTAGTTTGTATGTATTTTGCTTAGATAATAAAGGCACTTGCCCGTTTAAAAAAATAGACTTGGTATAGACAAGCTAAGTAATTAATAATAATCTACTAAAGCTGATATGCTATAAATATGAAAACACACTGATGTTGAGAAACCTGCTAAACATCAACACGTCATCGAATGAAAGCGAACTGCATACATTAATAACAGTGACGTATATGTAAATAATATATGCTTGTGGTAATCGGGTGTAACTTATTTGAAAGGAAATGTACTTTTTTAAACATTCTGTCTGTCTGATGTCTGGCAATGATATGGTGTGGGATGGAGCACGTTAACCTACAAGACACCTGCTTACTCTAAGGGCCAATTTCACCGTTTGCATTACAAAACGAGCTTAGCTGAACTCGGTTTTACTTAAACAAGTTCAAACGTAGAGTTTGATCTCGGTTTATGTCAAAGCGATTTCACCGGCACGATATTGGTCGAGTTCACGTAAACCAAGATTACGTGCTATGGTACGCGAATATGGACCTTACTGAGAGCAGACGTCATCTGTAGTAGTGCTGTCTCTGTCAAAACTTCCCTCTCTTTCCTTAAAGTTGTGATGTCGCTGTTGAACAGATTTCATTGATAGTCTTCGTAGGAGTTCGTTTGTTTTGTGGTAGTGTCCATCTTGGGTGCCTTGGGCGGATAAAATACTCTTCTCCATCACTATCTTCAAAAGTTACAGCAAATTTTCGTACATAATTTGTTTCAGATTATGTCCATAATTAAAAATGTAAAACATAATTAGGTAGATTTAACAAAAAATAACAAAATCACTACAATGCATCAGAAAAAAAAAACATTAAAATAAAATAATACAATTACCAAAAAGTTATTTTAGCTTGTATTTGAAGAAGTATTTAAAAGTAGGTCCTGATGCATATCGCATTGTGGAGCAAGGAACATAATAGATCCTTTTTATACCGAGAAATGTTGTTATTCAACATCTGCAGTACAGATGTACCGCCTCATAAACGCGTTCAAGGGCCTAAACCTCCCAAAATCGGGCGTTTAGAATTTAAACTCGCTTATGCCCTAACTACGTTTTTAGTATATGTTGGTGAAATCCAAATTGACGTTTTGGACTCAGTTAGCCACTTTAAACTAGTTTAGCTTGCGTTGATCGCGTTCATTTTTGATGGTGAAATCGGCCCTAAATATGAAGACCGTATTATACTTTTTGAAAAACCCATAATCCGGGGGAAAAGAAAATTATTAGTGTCCAGGGTTTTGGTGTAGTGGTAAACGTAAAAGGTAAATATAAAAATAATTTCGCTTTACACTCATAGAAGCTCCTCATTTAGTTTCCTTGTGTCGAGGATGCCAGGGATCACACACAAAGGCTTCGACAGCCAAAAGCCAGGCCCAAAAAATCCTAATGTTAAATACACATTAATAGTGTACTACGTTAAATTTGTAAAAAAAAAACATGTGCTTTCATTTTACAGTATTCGATAAGTAAAATAATAATAGGTAGGTACTTAATAATATTTTTATAACCTTTGTTTGATTTGAACAAAAGCTTTTACGATGTCACGATGCTCAAACAAGAGAAATAAACTTTCGGCTGAATTATCAACTAGTCGTGACAAATATTTTATTACGTAACAGCAGTCCTGTAGTTTTGTTCTTGCGGATTTCCGTCGTTTACTGACAAGTTTTTTGGACAAGTTATTGCGTCATTATGACTGATTATATTAGATCTTGATAGCTCTACAGATGTAAACAAGGTGTGAATCGATAGAGGGGATTGTGAGTAATAAAATACTATTGTATCGTCAATTCATGAGATGATGGTCCTAATAAATTGATATGTAAACAGAAACCTGCGCTACACAACGAATTGTATACATATAAATGACAAAATATAATATAAACTGATGTATTGGCACAAAATATTTTAATACGTATTGTTCAACGTAGTTACCCGCTGCACCAGTAAAGTGAACAAAACATACCTCCGAACCCACACAGGCATAATGTAGTGAATTTTTTGGATCGGTTCAATATTTCTAGAGATTACTTATATGCATATAGAAATCCATGAACAACATTACCTCTTTATAATATCGGTAAATATTAGATATAACTGTACAATACTTAAACAGAGCGTTACCAAAGGCACCTCGACAAATTAGGACAAAAATTAACCGGCGAAGTATTTCTGGAGTCATTAAAGAAGCATGAAGATTCACACGACACAAAGGAAGTGTTTGAAGTTAAAAAGAACATTAAGAGTGTAAAAAATGCATTAATTGGTGACGCGGCTAAAACGAGCATGCCCGAAATGGATGTAAGTCTACACTCAGTTCAAAGCGTCACACAAGTGCTAATGGGCGAACTCGAATCTTTTACTTGCTCTAACTTTCGTAATTAGTTAATGTTGCTTTTAAATTGTGATTTATTTGATTCATACTGGGTTACGTGGTGATAGAAATAAAAACAAATTTCTAAGAGAAAAGCTTTAAGCTACGAAACCTTTTATCTATACACAATCTATACCTATACAAACAAATATTTTTAAGATTAACAAGTTTAACACGTTACGTTTCACAAATATTTTGATTTTCCTATGTTTCAAATTCTGGACTGAGACCAACTCACTAATATCTATTAATTTCTTAGAACAATAAAGAAATAAAGGAAGCAATAAATTCAACGTGGGTGTGTCAATCCCCTACTATGAGATTCCCGGAGACACGCTTTGACTCGCTTCTAAAAGGGAATTAGACAGCTTGATGAAAAGCAAAGTGGAAGCCAAATATTATTTAATTTACTTAATTTTATCGCTAATTGGGTTAAATAAACTTTGATGGACCACCGATTGCATACGACGTGACATTATTATGATGTCATTTCGTAACTCATTTAGACAGTGGCGCCAATTGGCCAATTTCAAGAATCCTCCCACATGCTGCATGGAAGCATACTTTCTTCCATTGAAAGAAACGGCACCCACACGAGTGTATTGACACGAATCCTACCGGTTTCGTAATGCAGGCAAAGCGGAAATTTCGGAGTTTTGATTTGTTATATCACACCTTCTTAAATGTATCCTATATACATAATCGTACACGTAAATATGCAAAGTGCGAGCCAACACTTCATTTGACGTTCACTTGCATTGACAAATACTTTCTTCTTCATGATCGACCGTTAAAACATTGATCATCTTCCTCCTTTTCACACATGATGCTGCGTATGCGGCGGAGATCTCGTGGAAAGTTTGTATAGGCGTGTAATAACTATCCACTGTGGGGCGCTTTCACAATTTTACTGTAATTCTCAGTAACTAAATTGCTACTTGTCTGTTCTGCACATTTTCTGTAGAATTTGCACGTTGCGAAATGAAGGTGCTGATAAAGAAAACAAACTGGATAATATGGTTGCAGGCATGCAGTTTTATCAATGACCTAAAATACGAATTAAGAACTTGTAGGCAGGTTCATAATATGCTTACGTTTAAGGTAGTGACAATAATATAAAATTTTAATGTGTTTAAACAGCAATTTACAAAGACATTGTACCATTACCTCCCACGTTGTTTGCTATGGTTTATAAATGGCATTGCACATCCGTTGCATGACAGGCACTCTAATGCATTAATGCCAATAATGCATGCACTTGTAAATCTTATTTAAGATCCCATTACAGTTAAGCATTTACTTATCTTTATAAACTGTAGATCGGAATCCTCACAAGCTACTGAAAGCCTCTAGAGCATGCGGATATACGGCGACACCAGCAGGGCTAGCATGCGCACCGCGACAAAATCTGTTTGTTATGCAAGAACAGGACACGGCTATGACTATGTATACTTTTGTCTCATTTTTCACGACATGAAGAGTAGAGAAGATTTTGTCGCGGTTTGTCAGATGACGAACTACAAATTATTTTTCTTCTTAGTCGTCGTGTCGTTGATCCATTATAAAATTAAATTGTTTTCTCCCAATACTGAGTGTCCATATAAAGGTCTCGAGTTGTGCAGGGATTCGAACACTATCTATTTCTTGTGTTTCTATAAGTAAAAGACAGCAATAGTGTAATGTTTCGTTCAGCGAGTTTAAATGGAATCGACGCCATTGCTTGCTAATTTGAACTATATCTAGCAGTACAATTAAATGACGTACGATATTTACCTGTTGGAAAGCAAAAACGAAAAAAACCAACAAAACTTTTTTGCAATTGACATAGGTGTTGATTCTGTGGTACCTTCTCCTAAACTAGACTTAATTAGACAGCACTAAAGTGTTTGGCGTTATTCTCATATATCTACCAAAAAAAACTGAAACGCAGATAATTTAAAGTCCGACAGATTAGTTTAGAGTAATACAACAGAACAACAACAGTAATATATAACAGTATTATCGCCATAGAGACTGTGACATCGATGTGATAAGCTATAAAAGGTAAAGTATAATTATCTTTGCTAGATGCCACATCCACCCGTCTGGAACGAACATGAAAAACTACTGACCAGCATTTAACAACGGTAAATTTGTACCTTCTTTTACTTAAGGCCCTGACAATAGCTAATTCGAGCAAGTTTGTTACCGCATTCGACCGTTAGGCTTTATTTCGTTTCTTTTAGGGTCGCATTTAGCGAAACAAACATGTATTAATTAAAACGGTACAAAACCACTTACATTTACATAAAACAATATTATATACGCAAATTTTCGCGTCGCTTTTCCGATTTTTCGGTAAACAATTGTTAATTACTTGGAAATAAAATAATTTTGAATGTTATTTAGTTACATTTTTTTTAAGAAATTGTTTATTTTTTAGGAAAACTTAGTTTAGCTCATGACTCCCAACAGAAAAACGACTGCGATTTACTTTTTTTGTGTGCGTAATTATATAGTAATGGCTTTATATGAAGCCATTGCGATTATTATCAGCATCTTAATTAAGGGTAAACATAGGAATAAAGCTCCTAATTATAAAAGTACACTGTTATTTAAAAAAGAGCCAGGAAAAGTCCTAACTGCCTTTGGTTAAAGTGTCACGTAATGCAACTTTACACAAATAATTAGAAATTTGACATACATAAAGTTATGTAAAGAATATATCACCTCTAGATACAGAACTTCTGAATCCGTTCAGGGCACCCCATTGGCTCGCCTTAAACTCATCGCTGCAGATGTTCAGTTCACTTGAAAATATTTTTTGACTGATCAGTTTCTTTTGATTTTTCGAGTCCGATTGAAAGAGCGACACGAATTTATGGAGAGGACTCATTTTTGGAATATCACCTTATTGTTTTTTGAACAAATATGTATCAAACTAGAATTAACTAAACACTTAACATTATCTCTACATTTTATTTTTTATTAAATATAAGTACTTATCGCAGCAAAATTATAAGTAAGTACACCAAAACCGAGTCACAAACACCAACTAAGGCAGTGACTGTTCACCGTAACGAACTGTTGAACGGCCGTGCGACAGTGTCGCCGCTCTTTTACCTATTGCGGCGCGCGCGCACTTTCATTTCATCAGTCAGCGAGGTACTTTCATTGGACGCTCACCCCTATATATTGTATAGGAGGATAATACCAATAAGTAAAGTTGAAGGTTTTTAACCGAATTCCAAAAAAAAAGGAGTAGGTTCTTAAGTCGACTGTTTTTTTAATGTTTGTTACCTCAGAACTCAGTCATTTATAAACCGATTTGTTTTTTTTTTTTATTTCGAAGTAGGTATATACTTTCAGGTTGGTCCCATTTCTTCAGTTCTGATAATAGAATCTATGAAGAATTGAGAGGATCTTTTTGAGATAAGCGGAAAAAGGGTTAACTACTTCAAACGTCCTACGCGTCTACGGAACCCTACTTAGCACGGCCCAATATGCTCTCGACAAGTTATTTTTTTGTTAAAATTATAACAGAAGAAAGAACAACAACTAATTCTGCCCTCACCGTTCTTTTATCATACTACCAGATGCACGAAAAACAGGCACCCTCTAATGGTGGATATACCATTCAAACGTACTAAGCGTTTCCAATCCACTTTCTTAGTAAGGACAGCGGAGGTGTGGAACTCTTTACCTGCGTCTGTCTTTCCGAACAAATACAATCCGGGGCTGTTCAAAAAAAGAGTGAATAGGTACTTCCTAGGCAAGCGTGCTACATCTTCGACCACATCGTCGCTTTCCATCAGGTGAGATTGTGGTCAAACGAATGCCTAGTCCGATGTAAAAAAAAAAAAAAAAAAAACTAAGTTTTGTTGTAAAAACATGTTAGTCATGAAATTGATTTGTCATTTAGAAACATCTAAGTAGGCGATCACAAACTGAAAACGATGATGACGAATGATCGAACAAAACTTATTTTGGCGTACTATCTAGTCGAATTTAAAGAATAATACAGAAATTCTAATCTTTTTAACCAATTAAAATTTCTGTCCATACTAAGGTTGCCTGGAAGAAATCGCTTTAGGCGAAAAGGCCGCCCATTATACTGCCGGATATTTAGTTTTAATTGCATTCTCGATGTTTAATTAAGTTATATTGTATTGACAGTAAAACCACAATCCAATCCAAATGTTATTTTATATTTGTTTTTAACCGTATCTGTTGATGGCCCTATATCATAGGGAAAATTATGTGCTGTTCATATTCTTATGTAAAAATGTATGTGTAACAAATCTCTAGTATTTTTTCGCTGCAACACCGCAAAGTAACGCCTGATTCAATCGACTATATTCTTAATTTTGATATTTAGTAAATATTTTAGAGCCATGGAAGTACCTACCTATAGGTGGGCATTACATTGCATAAACGAAATAATGAGCTTCTGTGTGGTAACCATGTGTGAATTCTACCTAAGTATACAACTTTTAAACAATGGCCTCAACTAGCGATTTCTACGTGAACTGTTGAAATAATAGAAAGTTTATTTTTTATTACCTATATATATATAAAACAAACCCTTTTCTATAGAGACGTGAACCGTTGATTCGTATAGAGAAGTGAAAGGACAAATTCCTCAAATCGTCCAGGACGATAAGAACTGAATTTGAAAAATTCAATCTCAGATGGGATGAAATGGACTCGCAAAGTTTGTATGAAATTAAATAAAAGTTCATGCTTCGCTAATGAAACTCGGTGTGTGTAGTAAGCATAAAATAAAGAGTCATATCTCAGGATTTTTCGAAAATCAACCCCTGAAGAGGTGAAATGGGGTTTTTAAATTACTGTACCATATGCGAGCGAAGCCGTGTAGGCAAGCTAGTTAGAAATAAGTCTTCACAAAGCTATTGCTTAGCTATTCTATCATATCGTGTTTTGCTTTTGTTTTATACCTATTATTACCTATCTTCACTTTTTTGGGATATTATAAAGTACTAGCTGTTACTCGCGACTTTAGGGTTAATTTATTATTTCAAAAGCTTAAGCTTCAATTAGCCTACGTCCGTCTAAAACTCTTAAGAGCTAGCTAGGCGTCGTTTTTTTCCATACATACGTATTCCCATGTTTCCTCCCTGAATAATGACGCTACAGAAAATATTTTTTGCCATAAAATTGATATCTACCCCGGCCATGCCCCTCTTATTTTTTTTTCCTATAATATTATTAATAATAAAATTAAAAATCCTCAAAGATGACAAAAATTACCCCAGTTTTACCGTTTTCATATCCATCAAAATTTATCTATGCCAAAAATGCAGCAACGCGACAAACACCCAAACAGAGAGATAGAGGCAGAGAGACAAATAGACAGAGAGACAGAGTTATATTCGAATTTATAACTACTTTTCTATATTACTAAAGCTTTGCAAAGATTCACGCTGAAGAAATGTTAGCTCTAAAAATGTTTTTATCCTCTACAGTTGTTTTCTAGCTTATAATTCTACACAATATTCTGTATGAACAATTAGGTAGGTATCATTACTCTGAAAAGCCATTATATTTGCTCAAACAGACTCGCATACCTAATTACACAACCAATTTGCATAAAGAAACAATTAAGTTTACGTTTTACTTTCTTTTGTTAGGTTAATATCTTCAAATGAAACTTCCTCATTTAGGTAGTTCCAGTTCCATTTCTGGATTGTTACAATTCTTATTGGCAATTATTGGAAAGTACCTAATAAGGATTAACGTCGTTTCATGGTTATAGTGACTGCACACGTATACCGCGTATCGTTTCATGTTTGTGTTACAGATATTTTCGCATTATCACACACGCGTGGTGTGGACGTAATGAGGATTAGATTTTAGGGGGCAAAATTGACACATGAATTGACAAGTATTATTATTAAAATCAGACCACTCCAGACATAAAGAGGGATCCAACGTCACCTCACTTGTCAAAATCTGTGAAGCCGTTTAGCTTATAGCACACAAATATACATACTTAGGTAAGTTTATAAACAAGAAAAGATCACAAAAATATATTTTATTTCGTTCTTCTTGGGCAGTCGGGCAAAAAAATAATTATTATTTATTTATTAAATAAAAATGTCAATGAGTTTAAAATTAACAAGATAATACCGAGTCTCTATTCGTAAAAGAAACTGAATCTTTGGCGAAAAATGAAAAGCCGAGAAGAACTCCCAAGAAGGATCAGCGACGCACTTTTTCAACATAATCTCGTTAGAGTAGAGAGTACTATATTCCTTGTTATGATGTTAGTCTTATATTATATCAGTAATAGTTGCCAAAAAATTTAAAAGTTGACAAAGGGCATGGACCTCGGAGTCCGTGGAGCTGCACCAAGAAAAAAAAAAAAAAAAAAACACTGCGGTAACATTTGTTTTTAATGGGCGTAATCTATCTTGTCACTGAAGGTAACATTTAAAAAAGCAATAGGGTTTTTATTAACCTTTATGGGTCACGTAGTGACCAACTGCATTCAGTAAATGAAAAAAGCATCTACGAAATATTAGTGAAAATCAAATAAACATAAAATTAAAGAGTACACACACCAATACACAAACACTCATCCTTCAGACGGCAGTAGGTAATGCAGCATTGTTATTTAATTTGTTATATTTAAAATCCGGGATAGGAAGAACAGGCTTCCTCCTTGTTCTTCCTATCCCGGATACATCCATGCACGAACATATTGCATTATTCACGAAAGAATCGCAAGATAAGGTAGATAAGCAGAGCCGTAATTAAAACAGTGTATAGTCCGTTGATTTCGCCGGCAACAATAATAATTGTAAATATCCTGGTTTATTATTCCGTCCTAGTTTTGAAACCTTCCCGCGACAGACTTTATTGATTACAATAAACTTAGCAAGAAACGGAGATAATTAAATAACAATGCTGCATTACCTACTGCCGTCTGAAGGATGAGTGTTTGTGTATTGGTGTACACAATTTTTTAGGTTCCGTTCCAAAGAGCAAATGGGAAACAATACGTTATGATGTCACTCTGCTACCTGTCTGTCCGTCCGTCCATCCGTAGGTATGTCACGAGTGTCTATCTCGCAATACCAGAAATTTTAATAATTCGTGTAAATTTATCATGGGGCGCCATATTAAAAATAATTGAGATGGAAGACAGTCAATGTCCTGAGTTTGGAGTGGTGGAGTCCAATTTGGAGTAGAGTATTTTTTCCAATTATGCCATCTATGACATCCCCGACGAACTAACTAATAGGTACGCAACGTACAACATGTCAGCCAGCTTACAACCACGATAGTTCTAACTAAACTCAATAGATGGCGGCACATGCCGCAAAACATTGAAAAATGCATGATACATTGTTTTCATTGCGTGTTTCAATTTTCATTCGATCAGTTTTTGAAGGTTTTGATAACTAACCTTTGCTAGTAGGCAAGGTGGTAGGTCTTTGTGCCGGCACGCGGTGGGGCAGAGGCTTGCGCGGCGAGGGCGGCGGGGGGAGGGAAGTGCGCGCTCGCACCGACACTGGTGATGATGATAGTTTCTGCACCACGCCATTCTTCTTAGCTATCAAGGAAATAAGAATAAGCATTAGTATCTGTATTCCAAAATACAAAAGGGCAGAAGAGAAGCTTTTCACTACCAATGTGGTTGGTAAACATTCTGATACCGCACGAAGTAAACGTTAATGCTAAGCCATAATATTATTTTGCTAGCTCTTGTTGTTGTTGTTTTTTTTTCTGTTATGTTGTAGTGTTTTTGCAATGGTGTGCATAAAATTAAATTAAATAAAAAGTTATATTATTACCTAAAAGAAAAACAAAATACAAAACTGCAAAAGTAGCCTACGTTACTCAGGACGTAAACACGAATCCAACGACACCTTACTCGTCAAAATCGGTCAAGTCCTTTAGGCTTCAGGCGGTAAGGAGCACACAAACATACTGACATACTTACATATTACCTACCCTCCTTCATGGGCAGTCGGGTAAAAATGGTGAGAAAGGGATGGCACTAAAGATAGCTTTTTATTATTTTCATGAAATCCGCCATGACACACAAACTTATTCTGTGAAAATGTAAAGCAGCTACCTAGGCTTAGAATAATTATACAGGAGGCCTATTTTCCACCTTCCGCATCCATCATCAGATCAGCTCGCTCTCATAATATTGTATTGTCTTCGCAACTTGAAAAATAGAATTCTAAAATTCTGTTGTAACAATTGACCCTAACATGCATATTAATTATATACAAACCAAAGACATAAAGGGGTAGACACCTAATCAGCAAATCAAACTATCTTGAAATAAAGTACACCAGATTGACGTACCTGTCAAATCAAATTAAGAGCTCCATACAGTTGTCATTCTCAAGTATACATTCATCTATGATTCTCATCTCATACTGATAAAATCTCATAATAATGAGACAAAAAATGATAAACTATACAAAAATATCATGCCAAAATTACAAGGATTCACAGGAATCAAAGAACACCACTGCCACATCCATCTTTAAGTCCTGAAATATACTTTAATAGGATATAAAATTATTGAATAATGTAAACAGAATAGTCGCTATGACAACGTTTAGGGATGTCAATCGAATTTCGGTTAGTCCAAAAATCGATTATTAAATGAAAAATATTTTTTTGATATATCATGATTGAGGATTGTTTCTTGTACTGTAAAGAAGACCGGCGACGGTCATTGACGCAGCCCTTTGATAATTTTATTCGTCGATTAGCAATTGACAATCACTTCAAACGGATTAAAACACGATTAATTGGCTGCATCATCATTATCAGCCAAATAAGACATCCACTGCTGGACAAAGGCATCCCCTTAGAAAGGAACGATCAAACACGTAAATATTGAGAATGCTCCATCGCCTCTAGTTTTTTTTTTAAGAGTCTGAACGATAAGGGATTCACGTGGAATTTATTTGACTATATACTTGATCCAAAAATAATCAACGGTTTAATCGAAGTTCGTATTTTTTTGTCCGATTGAAGAATCTAATATGAGATCGGTTCGAATCGGTTCGTATGCGATTTTTTTCTGCAAGAATTGACATCCCTAAGACAAAATGAACTGTAGTATTGCCAGATATTTTTGTAATTTCCCAACTTTGTTTAGGTTTCCTAGAGACTCAGATATATGTAGCTGATCTTTTGATAAAAATAGTTCGGCAAAGTAGAGATGAATATTGGCGGGAACCTATTAAGGTTTCCACCAATATTAATTTGCTTATAATACATAATTTTCATAATTTTGCCTAAAAAACGTGTCGGCGCATAATTATCAACAACAAATAGAAATGTTTCACCAATCCCTATCCAACAACTTAACTTAAAACCCTACGGAAGCCTACAATGAGCGTGTCACGATATGACACAATTGTATTGCAATTTTATTAGAAATAAAATTTTGTACCTTCCTAAGAATGAAAATTTGTCTAGTGTGGTTGTGGGTTTTTGGGTCTGCAAGTAATATGCACATTCTCTTAGGTTTTCACCGTCACATGCGTGTTACTTGAGGTTGCAGAATAGTCAGGCAGTTTCAAAAAAGATAAATCCGCTATTAAGCGAAAGTTGCGTATGCGTTTATTTGCAAATTTAGAGGATTCCATTTCCATCGTAATAAATTGAAAATAAAAACTTAACATTATTTAACTTAACAATAATGTGGATGATAAAAAAAAAAGTATAAGAGCCTATTTAAGAACCACTGTGATACAACCTAAATCACTCCAATCAAAATTTATTTACCCGACCAAATAGGGTAATCACTTTTTAATGGAAAGCCTCAAATGTCATGACAAAAAAGACTGTCAAAAATTATAAGCCATTTCAAAATCGTGTTTGTATGGAGACTATCCTTCTGGACCTTATTTATAAGGAGAATTCTGTGATACAAACATTACAAGTAAAAAAGCTAAAAAAGGTACCTATTAGATAACTTCACATCGATAAGTAAAATCCACAGAATTCTCCTTATTTATGTCTTTGGTAAAATCATATTATGTTCCTTGAGTAAAATAGTGATAAAATCTTGCTGAGACTTAAGTTCATTATGTGACATGTTACCATAAAGTAAAAATAAAATAGCAACTTCATCTCTTTGGAATGGCATCTCTCAACAAGGCTGCAAGGCATCGATCCAGCCAGTTGCCGTTTGACACAGTTTCTAGAGGACATGGCACCTTCGAGCTATTGTCTATACCATACCTACATTGCGCAAATGAAACATTGTGACGAAACTTTTAAAGTAGATTGGTTTGCACAAGGATCTTGTATCACACTCGTCTAAGGGTTTGCATGTCGACTCAAACTCAACAATCAAGGTGTGTGTTTGACAGATAGATTAATCAAAGCTTAAAAGTGAGAACCTATCTGGAATCTTAAAAAATTATGAGTAAAATCTAGCAGGCTTTAGTTGAGTAGAATAATTATAAATTATTTTGGAAAATATCTACCTACAAAAGAAAATCCACTATTTTAGCTATTCAACGCATGATCAGCGCTGTTTGCTAAACACACAGATAAATCTGTGGCTAAACAGCAATATGCTGAGTTGAGGTCATTTTTGTGACACATTACATTGATTAGCTATAGTCATTTATGATATTGCTCACCTCCCTACCCTTCAATATAAATAATGTTACTGTTGTTGCAAAATAAAATTATTTTCTTTCTGTCTATAGAAATACTTTTTAACCTATGCTTGTTCCTACTATGGTCTATTCTGTGCATATGGATGACTTCATATAAGTACATAAACAGGCTATAATTCTATTCTAATATGATATAATTCATTGTATTCCACTAATTCTTAAACTGCGCATGTATTTTTCTGTGTTGATGTTTATATATATATTTTTATTATATAATTATTATTTTTTATTTCATATATATATACACTTATACTATTTGTAAAACATCATTTAGTTTATTTCTTTATAGTACCTATATATACACATAATAATAATACGATTTGTTTCTACCTACTTGAGTTATGTGTTTAGACCTTTTATTGGCTGTACTATATTTTTGTTTAAGATTATTTTTCTATTATGATTTTGTGCTGTTGGTCTATTAATAAATAAAAAAATAAAAAATAAAAAATCTAGCTCAGTAGACGGATGGACTCTCACGGTGGTAAGTATCACCTGGTATATTTGACAAAAAACACTGAAACACATTGCAGCTATATAACGCTAGCATTTCCTTGGCTTGCCTCGGTTCCTTTGTCCGTTTTCAGGCATCCACTGTGTGACTGTTTTGATATATTTGACCTAAGTATCACCTAGCTAACTAGGTCAGAATCTCAATATTATCAGTAGTTATAAAATACATAATCATTGAGGTATAGCAGAACAAAGCTGCTGAGGACCAATTACTGCACTGCCGATGCGCGCAATAACGATTTGCACACAACTTGCACAGTTGCAAGCTTGAGTATGCAAGTTGCTTATTATTATCTCGAAAGTAAGTAGGTTAGTAGGTACTCTCACACTCTCTCTCTGTCTCTTCCAACATCAGTGATGAAAGGTCAAAAGTGAATACTTAGATCTTTTACATAATTTAGCAAACCGGCGCATGAATACTTAATTTAAATATTTATTGGATCAAGTTACGAAACATTGAACATTGACATTTCTATTATTGTCGTGTCACGAGTATAATACAAAATTTGTAGGTGAATTAGGTATTTCGAAAGAAAATGTCAACCTCTAGCACTTCCATATCATCAAACTGTCTATAAAGATAGATACATTTCAAGTCCCCGAAAAAGTCAAGTAAATTTGATTACCTCAAATTTATTATAATTATCTTACCCCCGAATACTGAAACGTTCGTTAACTTTGACAACAGATTAATTCTAATACTACCTTTGTCTGGCACTAAGCAAATGACAAAGGCAGCAATAGACTTAACCTGTCGTCAAAGTTAACAAACGTTTCAGTATTCGGGGGTTACTGATATATTTTGATTTGAACTCTTACAAACTGTGTCTAAAATAACCAATCTGTAGTGCCAATCAAGTAGTAAGTAAGTGTACTGTAGTTTCAATCTGTGTGTGTGTTTCTTTCCGCTGCAACAATAGGAAAAAGGATCAATTGTTTGTTCTTATCCATATATTTATTTAAATATATATATATTGAAAAGAAAAGTATTATCAATTTTTTTTTTACACATAACCTGAATATTTAGAAAAGAAAAATATTACAATTTTGAAATTATGTTTCTAAATTTAAAATAGAGCAGAATTTAAATTTTTAACTTTATATTTATTTAAATATGAATCAGCGGAAAAACACAGATTGGTTATTTTAAACACAGTTTGAAAATGAACTTTCGCAAAGTTACGCCTGAAACAATCAACTACTTGATCTCTTACAAGTTTTCTCTCGAAATAAATAAAACGTTTTTTTTTTTGTTTGTAATTTGATCACTATAACAATTATTGTAATTATACAAAGTACATTTTTGTAACATGAAAACTGAGCATTTAACTTTTTGTTTGCTGTTATGTTTTGTTTGCTGAAGGCCCGGGTGAAGGTTAGGAGTTGACATTTGCACCAAAAAAATACAGTTACACACACATATTTTAGGTGAATAGTCGTGGATTTATTTTTTAAATATAATGTAGCGAAGGTATGTGAGAGGTGTTTTGTTAATCAAAAATAGCCCTGTATTTTTACAAATAAGAATTTTCTCATAGTTAATTAAAACATTCCTAACAGGCCTAGCTGCTATCCTTCCAGCCATGGCATGGCTTGGGTACCTAACGGTAGCGCAGCGCGCACTGGGAATCATTAATTTGTTTCCCTCAACATTTCTAAGCAAACTCATTGAGTCGTGCACTTATTATAAAGGCATTTTGTTCAATTTGCGAGCTGTAAACCTATTTGTGATGAAAGATAATTGTATAAGTTTCAATGATTATAAGATATGTTTGTATTGTTTTATTTCTGGAAGTCAAGACCTGAAAAACTAGTAGGTAGTTATAGCTACTATATAACATCTTTTGGTAGGTAATCGTCATTAGGCATACCTATTTACAAACGCTTTACAAAACTGCCAAACTACCTTTGGTATTTTGCCAAAGACTTTAAATATTAACGACTCTACCGTTAGTTTCCAACATAGATTACCTCCATGGTTTCCAAAACACGAGCAGTTCAACCATAACGAAATAAAACAGCTTAAAACCGGTAACCGTTATTAAGGTTTTAAACTAGTTAACAACTGTGAAATGTGAAGAAAAAGTTTATCCGTGACGAAATGAATCTGTAATTTACGAATTGACATAATGAAACAGATCATACTGGGTTTTCCATTGGACGATGAGCATATTCTACAGGATATAATAATATCAATGTACTCATTATTATTAACTACTTTTACTATGGAACCAAGCCTGAAATAGAGAAAAATCAGCGGTTCCATACATTTCGTGGAGGCTGATTGACATTTTTCTGTGGAATATACAGCTGTTTTTTTTTCATGATTTCATTGGTTCCTTAGTAATTAGAATAAGTAAGCAAACATAAACAAAAAAATAATAAGTTCTAAACAATGGCGAGTTCAATGCATACGTCCGTCGCCTACCCGACCACCCAGTATGATAAAAGCTTCACTTTCGGTGCGAAATTTAATCAGAAAATTGATGGTGTATGGATACAGCTAACTATTTACGTAATCCTAAGTAATGCATAAAGGCATCGCATTTAATGCTTTTTTCATGGACACTTTCAATCATTCAACATACAGCGTTAGATGGTCTTTATACCGTTGATTGGGCCATTTCGCTTCTCTAAATTGCTTGTAGTGAAAGGTCTTTTAAAGAAAATAGATCAGTTATGTCCGCATTACAAATAAATGAACGAAAGTAACTTTACTGTGGGAGTATAAAGCCACAAACTACTTACTTACAGTATGACCACGTATGACCAATTCACTGGTATTAATGGTCAAATAGAGGAACAAACAGTTGTAGATTAAATTTTGACTCCCTCACTCAACCCTAAAATAAATTGGTCTCAATAACTTATATCGCGGTTATCAAGACTGTTTAAACAAAAGAAAATTAGAGCAAGCTACAGAATCTGGAACTAAGTTTCAGTTCCATGTGATTTTCCTGACCACAATGGAAGGTTGAATGAATGACTCACCCTGTGAAGGCGGGGGCGGCGTGGGTTGAGGCGGGGTGGGGGGCGGCCGCGCGGGGGTGGCCGGCGGCGGGGCGCTCTCCCGCTTCTTGCCGTTTCCTGAAAAAGAGGGTAGAAATACTGAGTCATAATTATGTACGAGTACATCGGGATATAAGCGACTTCAGGAAGATTGTTCAAATTTTGCAACTTTTAGCTACTCTACCTAAAATTGTTTAGAATAAGTAAGACTACTTTTTCTCTGCAAAAGAGAAAAAGTAGCCCATGTGTTAATCCAGGGTGTAAGATCCATACCTCCATACCAATTTCATTCAAATCTGTTCAGCCGTTACAGAGAACAAACCCACTTACATACTTACACAAACTTCCGCATTTATAATATTAGTGTGATATGTCCTTGAATTTATCATATAGGCAATAAAAATGACGATTGAAAATAGAGCAAAAGTAAAAAATAGGTCCAATAAAAATATCCTTTATTTAAAAAAAATATAAAAGTATGTAAGGATATAAGAAACAATTTCCAGTCGCAAATAAAATAAAATAAATCACAAATATTATTGTTATAGTGGCCCCGATCACTACCTCGCTCTTAAATACCTACTTAATTAATAAAACAACACTTCACGTTACAGGTATAGGTACATAACAGGCACAATACCAACCTCTAAATAGACATAGAAACTTTCTAATTTTCTTCATATTACGGCATAAGATGATGCATTATCACAGCCTCAATTTCAACTGCCGTGAGAACCACTACCTACTGCGGGCGACTGATAACAACGATAACAACGAGATGCTGTATCAACTTATCGCACGGTTTGTTTACCGTCACTATGATTAACCATGCGCCCTCTGTCCACGGCTCTATGCGAAGCACAGAAAAGATAAAGATATTTTTTCTCTTGTGATGCGAAGGCACTTGATAGTCTGAGCAGCGATGCAATGTCTAAACAGCAGCAATACAATTCACGAATACGCGCCTTGCCTTTTCTTATAATAATTATAAGATAATTATTATTTTAAACTCTCAGTGTGCAATCTTGTTTTTATGATTAAACAATTATAGAATATTGTTACATTCTCTTATAGTTTAATTAAATAATATTGTTTTATTATAGAGTTAAAACTGCCGTCTGAGACACAGTTTAATGTAGTTCGGAGGGTAGGGTGAATCCTAATCAAGTTCAAGCTTATTACGATCTGTTTACAAGACAATTTAATTCGTGTAACTCAAGTTGGTCGATAATATTAGGATCTAAAAAATGTTTAAATGTTCGAGTTACCTACCTACATGTATGTAATAGGCTAAGTTTGGTAAAAAATAAATGATTGATTGATTGGGTTTGCTCTGTGAGCAATTAGGAGAAATAGTGGGGCATGCCTTTGTGGATTTAACTCGATTATGGCCTAAAAATAGACCTTCTAGATAAATGTATACCTTCTAAACATAAAAGTTCATTTCACATAAAGTCTTAAAACTGAGGTATAAAGTTGAGCGAGTGAGATTCGAGTTATTTTTTACTTAAGATTCCATAATAACTAAACCTAACAACGAGATTCAGCCGCTAGTGGTAGTATAATTAGGAATGTCTAGATTTTTTTAGGGTTACGTGTATCAAACAAATCGTAGATAAGATATTTCATTTTATTTTAAAATTTTAAGATAAAGGTGAACTGATCATAATATTGGTCGAAGCTAATTTGATAAGAACATTTTATATTGTATTGAGCTTGAGTTACGAGAACTATAAACTCACTTTTACTAATAATTATAAATTATAATTGGACATTATAAAACCTAATTTGTGCTTGAATTATTCATAACTTGATGCGATTTCCAATTAAATAATTCTTACTTTATTTGTAGCTTGAATAAACACAAATCGAGAAAACCTATGACGTATTTTTTCCTATTAGAGCATCCAAAACTGCTTTAATTTTGGAGTGCTCAAAATGAACCCTAGGACTATCTAACGTCAACGTATCGTTGGATTTGTCTTTTTATCCGGTTTAGTATGTCCCAAAGGAAAAGTTAAACATATTTACATATTTCTATATATTACATATATCTTTTATGAAAATATTTCCTTTTTTCTAAAAATATATCGTGACATCAAATTACTTACATTTCTTTATCAAATACTGGGAACAACGTAAGGAATGAATTTTACATAAAAGCCATTATTTAATAATATTACATTGTTCACTGAGGCGGGAAAGTGACGGATTACCAACGAGGGGATGTACTTAATATACACGAGTTGGGAATCCCAGTTTCTTCCGATTGATATAGTGCTTTATAGTACACTTACGAGGAAAATAAAAGACGAAACAAATTGAAAACTCAGAATTATGAACCAAAAGCTAGCAAACCTCGCGCACGCTATTTTTCTTTTATTTTTTAAAATAATTAATGTTCAGAGAAAGCAAGTGGCCAGTATCATTTTGCAAACATGGCGAAAAATACTTTGTCTTTTGGCATTGTTGACCTACAGACATTACCAAAAATTTTGTGAGAAAATCTTTTTACCCTGTGGCATTATTACAGACCTACAAATATAACTCAAAATTTAAAGAAAAATAACCAGCGCGTTAACAATGGATTTTTATATTTTTTTCTACCCGCATATTTGTACGACACTACTAACGTACATTCATCCTCATTAAAAAAAAAGTTATAAGGAACTTTTCGAGAAAGAGCAGTATAAAAATAAAAGCTTTGTTTATTATTTTAGTACTTCTAAAATTCCATGATATCACTTCCTTGATTTCATTTAACCATGCCTAATTTAGATGCTATGTGAGTAAGGCTGGGCTGGAAATCTACCTCGTTATCTGCCCAAATAATATTTCCAACAATAGCCGCCATTAAGCTAGTGATGATTATAATAAATGAGACATAATTGAGTATTTTTTTCGAGTTCACAAAACATGAGGAAACACTCAATTTGGGCTGCAATTTAATTTGCGTCTAACGTCATTCATATTTTTTTGTACTTAAATACAGGAGTATTCATGGACCTTTTTATCGAACAAAATATGGTAGTGGATACCAACGTCTTCTATGAAAAGTGCACAGATTATTCATAATAATAGTAGAAAAACTCAATCATATAAATCTTATCTGGTGGTTTCTGAAAAACCAACTTCAAAATTTCAAATTAAGGTAAAACTAAATGATGTAAAGATATCAATGGTTTGATCGAATTTTTGACCACAATCGGAAAACTTAGGAAAACCCGAATGCTATCTTTAGCTACGATAAAGAGTTTGCTCGAAACAACTCGTACTTATGTATGAATTTAACTGTAGGTACTACCTTAGTAGTTATTTTATTATGAAGGCATGATGTCGGCCACCACGGGCCACGTGACATGAACTTTAATCCGGTTTGTGACGCTACAAGGTTTCCTGACCAGGCATGTGGAAACAACACAGATTGACTTTTAAGATTTACTAATAATATAATTGACCGAGTGAGCGAAACGAACGAATGTCTCTGCTTCAACTGGCAAAATTTGGTTTTATCTGTTCAAAATTGTAGAATTGAGATTGTGCAAAAAAAATTGTGCTCGTGAGGTCTACTGTTCGCATAACAACTAGTTATTTTTTTTTAAACTCGCTAATAATTCGACAAGTAAGTAGTAATAACCTGTAATATCTACTCTACTTTGAAAGACATTCAATCGAAATGAACGTACAATCTTGTATGATAAAAGTGATCGATCACTTTTAGGGAAGTCAAAGCAACTGAACTTTTGTGTCATTGAACTATTTCTTATAACTAATTCAGCGTATCCGTCAAGGTCAAAATGTTTTTCACCCGGAGTTAAAGTGCTGAAGAAAACTTGACAACATCATATATCATGATAGAAACATAATAGCAGTTTCCACGAAATAATAAATGGGCTCTACAGACTAAGTACATGAATCAACAAAATTCTGAGTGGCGTGGTAGGTAGTGGTTAGTGGATACAATTTAATAATTTCCAACAAAATGGTGATCTTTGAACTCTTTTGATACGTTTTGTTGTTGTGTATTGCACAAAACTGAATGTCATGTCGCGTAAAGAAGTGAAGAAATGGTAGAAGACCTCAAGGCTCGAGAATATTCCACCGGTAAGATCTACGCTCTTTAATTAAAATTTAAAATATAAGAAGGCTTGCTTAGTACTTACCTCTGGTCCCAAAAGATCCGAATCTCTCGCGGTTCACCGCTATCTTGTACTTTTTGTCATTCGGCACCGGTAACTTGGACGGATACTTCTCAGAGTTACTTCTGTAAAGTTTTTCTTTCGACCCGTGTGCCCCCATCTTCAAAATCGTCATATAGTTTCAAGACATTTTATTTTTCCATCTCCATTGTAGGAACTTCGCCGTCAGACTTGATTTATCACTATTCAGTCACATCACAATGTTTTCTTACTATTTTCATATCCTATGGTCCTATTTCTATCGAACGTCATCTATATTTAACGGGTTTCATATCTGCAGGTGATAATTTGTTATAATAAGGTGAAGGTTTGTGGTTATAGGCAGCGCAGTGTGGTGTCAAAATTGTAGTCTTGATGCAATATGAATTAATTTTTATATTCAATCCAAAAATGTATATAGGTAAGTGTTTTAAATAAATAGCCATAATAAAATCGCACGTGTTGATTTCTCAGTCAACAAAGCCCGTTCGCTGATATAATTATTGCAAGTCCTTCTATTTCGGTTGTCGACTCACTACAAATGCACCAGCATAAAATGACCCTCCTCCTTGTGCCCAGTTCTTTTATAGACATTTAACAATAAAACAAACACAAGGTAAATCAGAGAGATCTTTAGAAACTGGTGCTTCTCGCATTAGCGGCTCCTCGTAAAAGGATTTTCTCAAACTGAGAGAGTTTTGTCATTTGTCATTGAATCTGCCTAACTTTAATGTCGGAATAATGTTTTATTTATAAGTTTCGGTCGCGTTATTTGTTAAGATTTATGAGCATTGTGCAAATGAGCTACGTAATGACAAATTTCATAGTTGTTGTTTTCTGTTACTTTTCTTCATACAATTACCAACCATTTACAGGTACCTAAATTATCGACAAATCATCATCATCATCATCATTAAAAGCCAGAAGACGTCCACTATTGAACAAAGGTCCCTGTCTTAGAGCGCCACATTTACCGACAATTTGCCATTTGCATCCACGACGTTGTCCGCGACTTTCACAATATCGCCAGTAATAAGTCTTACCCACTAAAAAGTCAGTTTGTATAGTTCTTAGAGGACAGACCTAATGTCAGAGTTATTATGTGACCAGAAAGACTGTTTACAAAACAATATTATTAGTTTTGCTTAGCTAGCAGAAAGAGCGTAATGTTATTCGAGGGTGTCAGTATTTAGGTATGTTTTGTGTTCCTGTAGACGTAACCTCCTACAGAATAAACGGCTTGACTGATTTTAATTGGAGAGGTGTCGTTTAGTAGATTTGTCTTTATATGTCATAATATAGTATAGGGTTCATTTTGCAATCGACTCTTTAGTTTTTCTTTTTGACCGAGCGAAGCGAAGGTCTCAGAGTTTACTGGAACAAATCGGCATTTGTATGTATGTTTGTATGTTTGTGTGTATATTTTGTCCGATGATAACTTGCGAACCGTTGATCCGATCTTCATTAAATTTTGTAGGCAAGTAGTTCATTTCAACACAATTTTTAAGTTCGAATATGAGCTGAATCGGTCCAGGGGTTGTGAAGATATAGGGGTCGCGAGATCTCAGTTCGGCACGAACTACTAGTAATAATAATACGTGCTTGTATTTTTCTTTGCAATGATAATAAATGATTACAAGACATGACAATTTGGCTTTCAAATGTCTTTGTGACATTCGATCAAATAGAAACAAGCAATAAAACTTCCTCTCAAAACTCACTCGGCTGTAAAATGTCTAGAAAACGTTGCAGTCAATCAGCATTTCATTTCCGGTCGGAGATAGCTTTCCGCGATACTCGAGAAAAAAATTACAACATAAATCTCTATGAAAACACGTGTAACCATAAAAGCACATTTATGGCTGCATACTCAACGATCAACCATTTACCTTTAGCAGTATAATATTTAAAAAATTAAATAATATCTAGTTTACAAAACTGATATACACTCTTTGCAAAAGAGCTGCTTTCCTTGTAGCTGCACCATTAGACCAGCTCATTAAATTTGTGCTATACAGGGTTATAAAGAAAGGGTATGCTAAGCCCAAAAGGGCAGGTTCAAATGACATAATATTATGACTCGGAGTGGGTGAAATTTGGAGTCATTGATTTTTTTCACACCTTTATTTTGGTGAACCTTATCTAGAATATGTGCAAGGGAGAAATAATTGTGTAATTTTTGAAAAGAGGACTAAATGAATTAACCTTCAGAATTAAGTAGTCTCACGTAAATATATTGCATCGTTAGCTTAAAACTGTACCACCAATAAGTATGTATCACTCAACACCTCGAAATAAAGAGGAGTAGAACTTCTGGCCGAGTTCGGAGGCCTAAAATTAGAACGCAGTTAATTGATCCCGATTTAGACGCGACTTGGAACATAATTTATCAAATTAACGAAAGTGCCGCAGTGATTTCAAAACCATTACTTAATGTAATTTTGGTACAGGAAAAAAAGAGCGTTAAGTGGTTAGTTGATCTGAATGCATAGGCTTCAATTTGTTCAATTTACCTTTTCCATTAGATAACGTTTAAACATTACATAAGGTTAGATAGAGACAAAAAACTGTTAAAAGTGATACGGATTCGTGAAGATTTAGAATTGACAGAAGACGGCCCGGAATAATAATGATGTAAATTGTACATGAAAAGAGACTTGAATATTTGAGAACTTAACACTCCATCCCCGGTCAAAAATACGGAGGTTGACCAATAACAAGGTAGACACATGAAGGGCTAAAAGATAGAATGACAGTCAAGTGGTGATGGAGTGATAAGATGTCAATGATTGATAAACTATAAAAATAAAAATTAGGAAGGCTGACTTCTATACTATGTGGAAATACGTGATATCCAAAAATTTTAAAAAAAGCAAAATGCAAGTACTGAACTTATTGTTAAGTTAGTACCTAAATCTCGTAAACAACCCGATCTATATCCAGACTAAGCAAAACAAAATGAACATAATTGAAATAAATGATGGAAATTAAAGCAAGCAGAGTGGAACAATCTAAGTTTAGCTGTAATATAATAGGTCGGTTTAGTCACTTAGCTGTGGGACAAAAATAGAACTTTACAATTTTAATATAGAATAATTTCTCGCGAGTATTTTGTGTACCTTATAAAGCTTTTCATGCTATGAGCGGCTTTTAAGCATGATATACAACCGTTTTCAAAATATTAAATTTGTCACCAAGTGTGACATTAACTGCGTATTATTTCAAACTTAGGTTGTTTCTACTTCAAAATGCACAGTGCTTATACGCGCATGTTACCGATTCCCTTAGTGTGGTGCTATTCTCGTGGGCATTGCTTTCAGGGTTAAATAACTCTGCGACGATCGTCGTTGTCTTTTAGAAAGGACTCGTGTTTTGATCGCATCAACGTTGGAAGGTATCTATATTTAGCTCATGAAGATAAAATATATAAAATATTTTATGTATTGTATTTTATTTTATGTATTTCTGATGTATGTTACTTTTAGACTGTTCGAAAGTGTTTTGTTTTGAGTTTTTAGCAAAACTTAACAAAATCTTAGCCTATTTATTAACCGAGCCAAGAAAAGGTCTCAGGGTCTACGGGAACGAGTCGGTATTTGTCTGTGTGTTTGTATATTTGTCCAACAATAACGTGCTAACAGTTGTTCCGATCTTCATGAATTGTAGGTACTAAGTAGTTATTTTCAATACAAACTTTTAATTTCGTATATGAGCAAATTCGGTCCCGAGGTTGTGCATTTATAGGAGTCACGAGGTCTCAGTTCAGCGGGAAATTATAATTCCAAATACCTAGGAATAAAACGTTTTACTGGCAAGAAAGTGCAAAAAAATATTCATTCTTATAATATATTACATATATATATATTATAATATTCCCCTGGCCCCGTTGTGTTGTTAATTATTTGCTTGTCTTGATACGAGATCAAATCGGTCATGTTTAGTGTTTCATCGTCTCCGTCCATTGTATTAATCAATCAGATTGGAATGCTTTTGCTTTGTTGGTAAACAAAATAACCGCGGAATGAAAAAAGATGTTTAATTAAAGTTTGATTTTTGAGAATTTGAAGCAAAAGCCTTCACTACCAGATGCTTGCCAACGTGCTACGTATATTTGTATGTCTTACCTGCAATAATCCCATTGCACTTTAGATTTGTGCATTTGTAGATTCCTCAGGCAAAGCTCAATTATATTACATGCACGATCCAACCGTAAACAAATAGATAGTCGTTAGAGGTGCCGCTTTTTGCTTGGAAATTATCTTATATTACCTGTTTTATAAGAATCAACAGCGCGTTAAAAATTACATAGCTCGACGTGCGTCTTAAACAAAGACGTATGGGGGCGTGCTATATGGCCGTAGCTTATTCTAAAATTTCGAAAGTTTTCGCAATAGTCAGCATGCAGCTCTAATACGTACTACTTGTATTAAGACTGGTCGCTTTAAATTGTCTTAAAGTTTATTTGGTTAGAAGGAAATATCATGGTCAAACAGTCTCTTAAATGTTGTTATATTTATTGTAATAAATCTATTTGTTTAGTTTTATACGGACCGTTTAAACTGAAAGCCGTTGGCTCCACCATCATAATTAGAACATACGTACTTGAAAATCCTACTGGACCCACTTATTCAAATTCAAATTATTTAATTTCACAAAAAGTTGTTACAAAAATATTTCAGTTTGTAGCACTATTCCCCAAACTGGGTGCATTTAAGCACCCGTATCTTGGGGGCAAGGCCTTCCCGTCGTGAAACAGTAATAATACAAACAATACAATACTATGCAACCAATAGTCCAAAACCCAAACTACAGTAATACAATTCCCCTTTAGATGGATCAATTAACTGTCCTATACATTATACAAGAGGCGGCACGTGTTAAAATAAAATAGTAACTCATGTCAGTCGTATCACTATCGCGAATGCAAAAAATGTTTACAATTACCGGACACAACTGTCAAAGACGGCACCGCACGTGTGCACTGCGCCGACGAAGCCCTCGCCTGCACCCCACCCCAGCTGCACCCGGCTACTTGACCAAGATACGTTACAGTGGGAAAAAGACGCGAGTTTCATAAAAATGCCGAAGCAATATCTAATGCGAGCACGTTTGTTACTGCAGCCGATCAGTAGGCTTATTTTTAATCATATAGGGCCATATTATGCGGAGGAAATAGCTGCCGGTTACTCAAGGTCATGCATAGATTTTTCGATTTTAAATAAAACAATAATTCAATGAAAATAATTATGTGTACAAGTAATCGAAAACAAAAATCAATATGTCGGTTTATTAAAATATTATAGCTGCGTTACTGTAAATAATTGAATAAAATTGAGTCCATAAACAATCCATTTTTTTTTAAATAAGTACTTACATTTTTAAAGGTTAGTCCAGTTATCTATCAAGAAAATTTGTCGGAAACTTTATTTGAAAACTTGCTTACTACCAGAAATATGATCAAGATTAATTATTTTCTCTGCCAGGAACGGAATAGGTTTTGATTTAAAAAAAAAAACAGTTAAAATGAAGCCTATTTGTCCGTCTTAAGCTATTACGAGTTTTCACGCTAGCTTGTTCTTGTAATCATTACAAAAACTTCAGGGTAGAGCGCTCTTAAAACGTGAAGCAACACTGTCACATTGGCAATATGCTAATTGTCTGTGTTACATTGTTGCTTATGTATATGTTTACCAAAACCCAGATGCATGAGCATCGAGTGACAAACGAGCAGTTTCGTGACGTTTTCAAAATAAGCAGATACTGTGGAGACAGTTAAAATCCAATAAATGTTTATACGTATTTAATGATGTTATAAAATTACAATAATTTCCTAATCCACTATTATAACAAAACAAGTTTTTCAACATTATGAATGTCAATTAACTTGGTTTAATGAACTCAGGCGCCTTTTTCGTAAAAGAATAATTAATTTATTCTTATTCATTAAAATTTAATAACTTTGTCTGCCGAAGTTAAGTATATTATATATATTACATATATTTCTTGAACGAAAGAGTTTTCATGTATTTGGGTAATCATTTTGAAACTGTGTTAAATATGTTATTTAAATTGCTTTTTTAATCAGCACTGATAGGTAAAACCTGATATTTGAAATTGTGAGGTCAGCAAAATCGTTATCGTCCAATGTTAAGGAGGTTTCGTTATGATGGAAAACCGTTGCTCAGTTTCGATTTGAGAGAAAATAGTGTTATTTCTTAGCCAAGTTATACTTATTCCTTTACGCAATATACAAGCCTATTCCTTTAAAATACAGGCACTTATATGTAACACTTTTTTTCCGTGGTTCCGTAGCCAAACGGAAAAACGGAGCCCTATTGCTATCACTCTGCTGTCCGTCCGCCTCTCCATCAGAATATCACGGTTTCCTACGAGAAAATTCCTAGCTAGTTGCAAACCTAAACAAAACTTACGAAATTTTGTGAAGATTTTGATCGAAACCCGAATATTAAATGAGGCATTTAGTTAAATTACTCATTTATGGGGTGATAATTATTCATAAAATAAAGCCGATATTTTTTCTAGAGCTCATCGAGAAGAGTGGAAATATATTATTTATACTTTGTGTGATCAAATTATTTTTGAAAAAGAAATGCGACCTGCGCCTTCAGTTTTGGGCATTTCTACTTCCATATCAAAAATCAACTAGTAAGGTATTATATATAGTATTAGGTATTTTATTAAAAACAAAATGTACCATATATTTTATTTAAACAACAAAAACCAAAAACACCGATTAATAATGTAGTTTGTAAGCAAAACAACCAAAACAAGGAGTACTTTTTTCTTATTTCATGTTTGCAATGTCTCACTCGGAAACCAACTCGGAAATATTTCGTAACATTTCATGTTATTTTGTAAACGCACTATCCGGACCACCACACAATGTATTTGTGTTATACATTATGTGGTGGCACGGAACCCTCGTTGCGTGAGTCCGACTCGCACTTAACATTTTTTGTCTACTAACAACTCTTTTTTGGTGTCTGTATACGTATATACCTACTATTAAGTCATGCATTGCCGTGTTCGATGCGCTAACAGCGGCGCAGTTATCGAATTTCTGTGTTTGCAGCTTTGCTGGTATCCACAAAAATACGACACGGTTCGTAGACACGAACACGTGTTTTCCCAGATAGGTAAATTAATAATTTAGCGCATACATTAAGGTGACCTACCTGAGTGCATGGGGAAAATACCTTTAAATAACTATATACTTAAATATCTATACTTGACATTAAAATGGGTACCCACCTGCCTAAAAAGGAAAGTTTGTCGGTTAGTGTGCTTCCTATTCTTTACCTCCTGCAGCTTAAACGGCTTGACCGATTTTGACGAGTGGATTCTTCTTTATGTCCAGAGTGTCATAGGCTACATTTTGCAGTTGTGTATTTTAATTTTCTTTTAATAATCATGTATGTTGTAATCAAGTGTCGTGTTCAAAGGAATTCTATTCTAATATGTTCAAAGACCAAGGAAAGAAAATTATACCTATTTTTCGAGTCATATCTAAAATCACGTCAACTAAAATGTGTCTGTTGTTTAATAGACTTCCAAAAAAGGAGGAAGTTCTCAAGTCCACTGAATTTTTTTCTTTTCTTTTTTATGTTTGTTACTTCAGAACTCCGTCATTTATGAAGCGATTTTGTTGTTTTCGTTAACATGACAAGGATTTGCATTCAGAAAGTATCATTTGGTGAAGAAGAACTGATGAAGAAGACCACAAATGGCCACTGAAACTACTCAATGATATGTTTGACGGGTGGCGCCAAGATAATCTCGATTATGATAGTTCAGATGAAGTCGGTTTTTTTATTTATTTAAAATTATTTAATTTTCTTTCTAAACTATCGGTATTTGCAAATATCTTAATATAATACCTACACGAAACTGTTCTCCGGTATACTCTTTTACATAAGCGAATTCCCGAGAGAAGAATAAAAACCGACAACAAGTAAGTACGTGTTTAGCATTGAATCCTCTACGAATACAAAACAACGCCTGAGAGGTCAATGAGAACAGATTACATCGACTAAAATAACTAAGGATGATGCCATTAGGACAACACTACGATGTCTAGATAAGTGCAATTTATTTAATACCTGTGCGAGAATTAACCGCAGTTTTTCAAGTATTACGATGAGCTATAGTCATCGTGAATTGCCCATTATTAAAAGTACATGTTCGTGATATTTGGCATTAAAAGTTTATTTGATACAATCAACAATTCGAGTATTAGAATATCCTTGCTCTACAAAATATTGAGCAAGCTTTTATGAGTTCATTTCGATTTCTTTTTGTTCTTAACAATAAATGTATCATAATCACGCACAATATTGTCAACTTCGCATGTTCAAAACATATTCATTCGTGAAAAATAGAAAGAAAATGTTCACAAACGAAAACGATCTCCGCAACTCGGTCTCGGCTGTCTCAACACTTCATCTTTCCCATAGAAAAGTTCACGCTCCAAATATTCACGCTATAAATACACAACAATATGTGACCCAATGCAGACGACCAACTTACCGGTAAAGTTGGTAAAAAAAAAAAAACTAAAAGTTTCCACGGGATGCTGCCAGCTCAGATCAGACACTACTATGGTGGCTCCCCCGCTCACATCTAGAGATAAGTTGGCCGCACTATCCCAACTCACCCATAAAAGTAGCACGGGAGTGGTTCTGCAGCGGATACGATCCGCTCAGCACAGCGATATTCGGGCTACTACCTGAATGACATAAGTTCAGGTTCTTCTATGTATTGTGCGCCTAGTTTCAGCCTGGCTGATTAATAGGCCAGGAAGGCCAGTCATGCGGATCTTCGATGGTTACGCACGAAACTATTATCGGCTGATTCTCAGAGAACTAAGACAATTGTGATTATTGTGTTGTGTACTATACAATACAATACTTGTGTAGTATACTATTTGCAAGAAACTATTATCGGCTGATTCTCAGAGAACTAAGACAATTGTGATTATTGTGTTGTGTACTATATTATACAATACAATACTTGTGTAGTATACTATTTGCAAATTCTTCAAAAAAAAGTTCTGCTAGTTTGAAGTACAAGTGCTGGATCTCAAGAAAGCCCTATGAATAAGTCAAATGCGTACAATCGCGTAAATGGCAAAAAATGTGAACCTAAAAAAACCTACTCCACAAAACGGTTATTGACTTAAACTTGAAAGAGCATTTAACTTAGGTAAGCTAGGTCAGTGCCCTAAGCTTTAAGGAATGGGTAGCGTGAAGCATATCAGATTTGGAATAATGTCGACTAGTCTGGCGACAAACGACATGCAAACAGCTTGGACCACGAGATGCCAAGAACTCAATACCATACGAATAATAATGTGGACCAAACAGTGGAAATTCTCGTTTTAAGTACGTCATAGAAAAAGTAAAGTTCATTGGTATTAAAAGCGTAATTGTTGTTCATGAACATTGCATATGTTTTAAACGTTTTAAATGAGGCGATAGCATAATAATTATTGATTACTGATTATTATTCAGTTATCGCCTAATTATCACACCCCCACTAAAAGTTCCCATAAATACATACCCAAATTAAAAACTTTAAATTTACTACACACAGGACAAGAAAGTGTTAGTTGTAAGTTATTTCGCAAAGATCCGTTCTTATTGTTCACCTAGACCATTTGAAGAGTATAGTGTTCATATTTCACGTCTCTATTATAAGCGGATTGCTCTGTGCGTTGATTTTTAAATATACGAATAACAATTATACTGAAAGAATGACGTGAAACTAACAGCATACAATAAATCAATAATGTGTTCTCTTTCTATTGCAATATCGATAATAGCTGAGCATTAGTAATATCTCATAGTAAACATGTCATGAGCATCCCAAACTGGGTCGCTCCTGGTTACTGCAACAGTTTTGTCGGTATTTCGTAATAGATATACAAAACGGCAGTGTTGGTAGCTGGCGGATTGCCAGTTGCAGTCACCGTCAACAACTGATTCCACTGAACTTCGGGTTTAGTTAAACTTTGACATGACAGTCATGACACCGTGGTGTGTCTTCAAATGATGCGCGTGTTAGTTTTCAATCGTCCATCAGGTACGTAAGTCCGTTTTTTGCTATGACATGGTCGAAAGAACACGCCGAGCCTAGATATTGTGTTAAATCTCTGATTTATTGTATTAACTTCCTTTGGAACCATATTAAACAAAAAGCAACGAGCTTTATGTACTTACTCGTAAATACTCATAAATTCGGTATAGTCATGAGCATGACTATACCGAATTTGACTGTGTAGAGCTGCAGGGTTTCCAAAAATTTAAACATTAAAGACAGAAACTGAAATATTATTTTTACATCAACGCCAAACTTAAACCATAATCATGATTATATCTGAATAACCTATGATTTATAAGATGATAAACTTTGCCAGTAAATCATCAACACCAGCCGTGAACATCCTTTAGGTGAACAAAGACCTACATAACCAAGGACGCGCCTGTTCATATTTGCAATCTTTACGATTCTACATTTCATTTTCATATTTTATTCCAAGAAGCCGCTTGCCTACAATCTATTAACCAACCGCCTACAAAACAACTAAACAGCTGAGCTACGATATTACTTTAAAATGAAATAGTAAGCAACACAATAATTATGTGACGTACTGTTAGCGTGCGTCGGCAACATTAGTGCGAAAACAATACAATACGCTTTTTACAGCTGCTGCCTTGCAAAAAGAATAAAAGAGATTAATTATACTTGATTATACTTATATTTCTTTATAGAATATCATCCCAAAAGTACGTAATATAATGGTAGACTGTAGGTGTACAAAATGCTAAAGATAGAATCAAATGTTTACAACGTATCTGTACAAATCTATTGGTCCGGCACCCACTACGGTATCCCCGAGGAGATTAAATCAGACGTGAGGACACATGCATATTCACATCCGGTGTTTGATTGAGATCGCTCGTTCAAAATGTGGAGCTGCTACTAAACTGGTCGAGTTAGTACTCTTATACTTTTGATACTATTCGTAGTTTATACAAACCACACATTTTAGTAGATACGGAGAATAAGGCAACATTATTATACAAATTAATTTTGTACTGATAGGAGATAAAGTAGGTAGTAATTTAGATATAAATATAGTATAGTTACGTTTAGAACAAAAGGGTACAGATATATAAAACAACAACAACTATAGTAAGTTCAGTAACCTCGTAATTTATAATATTATCCTTATGGACTAATCTAAGATTAAATAGTTTTGAATGTGTGCTATTGGAGAACTACGTCAAAACAGCAAAAGTATTTAAGGTGCAACGTTTCACTCATCGCACGAAATTCAAATTTTCTTGTGTTTTTTGTCAATTACAGCTTAATTACTCATCTTATACCTTAAAATGCATATCTCAAATTGTAAAGTTCTCTTACATATACAATTAATAATCCTAATGTTGACAACTTTGTCAAAACTATTTCGAAACATTTTAACTGGAACTTTATTTTGGTCACAGCCATGAATGGCGACACCGGAAAAAATGTAAGCAATATGAATAGAGTCAACTAAATTTTATTTCTTCCTGTTAACGTAAAATTCGTGTGCTCACATTATCCAGTCCCGATCAGTGAAGCTTGATAGCTGTAGAGATTTAATTGAAGTCACGTAACTTGAGATTTGAATTACATAGTCGTAACGCATTCACATTAGTTACGCGACCACGTTCGGAACACGCTACGATACTTGTTACATTAAATACGTCTCTGGTTATTGAAACCTGGATTTCAAATACTAGAAAAGCTATTATATTTTAGAATCATACAAAATTATTTAGTTGCTTGCTGCTTGTTGTGCTTTAAATGACTCTACCATAAATATAAACAATTCAATACATTATTATAGGGCTAGCTGATTGTACATGTAGTTGAATATTAATTTTGATAAAATGTTAAACCGCAATACCTATCAAAAGCAGCAATGTAGAAAATTCAAATAAATTACTTTGATTATGTATTTCATTGACTATAATATTTTGATTGCGTGTAGGTATATCTTCGTGTTTGTTAGTTAGGTTTTTGGAGCAAAAACACAATTACTAAGAGAACCCTCTTTGTTATGTTGAAAATTATGTTTTTTGACTATTAATAAAACCAAATAACTATCTTTTAATTATCTTGAATATCAAATACGAACTGTTTATTGGTATCATCGCATCATCATTGTGCGACGCGTGACCAAAATGCTGGCTGGCATTTAACTTGCACAGTGCATAAGTATTGCCATTCAGCGTGGCAATGCCGCCATGCTGGGTGCGCTGCCAACTGGTGGTGGGCTTGAGCATTTGAATTATAATTTGACGTTCAATGGTCTCATGGGTAATCTGTTCATTGTATATAGCAAGCTAAGTAGTTTAGGTAGTTTTGTTATAGTTTGTATGTATTTTTTTAGTTAAGTTTTGCAAGTGCAGAGATAAAGTGGAGATGATATCATCTGTTTCTGACTATTGACTTTTAGCTTCACAAAACCCATTGCTACTTAAGCAACTTTGTAGTACAAACAAACTTTACTTCGCCTTGAGAGGGAGTTATTAGTACAATCTATTGGCTCTGTGTTACAAACATGACATTGAAATACCTATAGTGGAGATTCATCACGTCAGTTTCGCACCGATATCGTATCTTGACAGCATACTCTCGTTTATTGATAACGCATTGACAAACAGACATTAGCCAAAACAGTGTTAGAGTTAAATTAAAGGTCATCTTTAAACAATGTTTAAGTTTTGGCAGCTGTTTATTAAAAAAAAATGTCAGCAATTCTTGAGAATTCACTTTGTATTTCCACTAAATAATCTTTGTATGCTGTGCATTGGGTTATGATGCTATAAATAAAACGTACTTTCGTTGCAACCGCATTTACTTTGTCACAAACCTGAAGCAATTTCACCATTAACCAGCAAAAACGTACGGCAAAGATTCACTCTTCATTCCAGCCACACTAAACATCATTAGCACTTACGTGTTAAACAATACAGTAGAAAATACGGGTGTTCAAGTCTTATTGGCTGTAAAAAATATGTTTGTTCTTAACGTATCAGTTGACGTGAATGTGCCTGTAGAGAATGTCTAATAGCGAGTAAAAACAACGTGGATGTAGCAATTACTTTGCTTTCAAAGCCTCGCTGTTACTTTCTTCAGAACGATCTCACGATTCAGAACCTTAAACGGATAAGATTGATGGTTAACCGAGCGCAATGTATGACAGTAATAATTATACGCACTGACGCCACAATACAAGATTCATGATCACCGAAGAGCTGCAAAAACCAAACAAGACGTAAGCGGCCATAAAAATACACAAAACATGTCGAATCAAGTAACTGTCATTCCAGTTATTTTCTCTAATATATTTATTGACGTGACCGATTTTAAAATCCCGTTAAAAAGTTAGGTACAATAATCCGCTATGAAGTATAGACGGAGATTGTGAAAGGAACCATAAACAACATTTTAACTGCACGGCATTGAGGTTATTTACAGCATTATGGGACAAAAAGTTGCAGTACTACCCGCAGTACCCGCCTATGGTAAAAGTAGTCCTGTCTACAAAATTATCAATCCGTTGGCTCACAAAGAAATCGATATTCCACAGTACAATGAGGAACCTGTTCTTTATTAGCATCACCTGTAGATACAACTATCTCGTGGAGACCGGTTCGTTGCGGTCACAAAACCACAAAAAGGTGCTCGTCACAGTTTCTGTTAAGTGTAATGTTATGCTATACAATATTATTAACCTCCTTTGTCCTTTGTGACGCTTGGCATTGTTTCACTCATACTTAGAAAATAAACGAAATATGATGGTTCCACTACTATGCACATTTAAAGCAACTGAAATTAAATATACAAACATTAATCATCTATAGTATACTTTAGAACTCAGTTATACCCAAATGCCAAGTCATAAATTGCTTCCAAGTGCAACATCAAATAAAATAAATTGAAAGAATCGATAGAGCTTAGCTTTACTTGGCTTTACCTTCACATTTTTCATATTCAAATTGCGATGAGGTTATACAGAATTAGGAGTGGCCAAATATATCCAATAGTAGACGCAAATAGCACAACACGACATTATTACGTCTTATTTACTTCATTATAACCAACTTTAGGTACCTCAGAGAGCTACGTCAACAAACATAGTTTAAAGCGCTTTCGAGATTTATAGACGGACCATTTGCCAAGGCACTCGAATTTACAATCACAAAATATCCCGACCGGTAGAGCAACTTTACTACACTATTACTATCAGAAACGTTTAATATTCGTTCTCAAAGCTTTATAGCAGATATAATAGAGCATTACTCGTAAACCTACATCAGCATGAAACGACCAGTAATGTAAATTCTACGAAATGCCAGAGTTTATAAGTAAAACAAACATAATGAGTCGTGGGAGGCTGGAGCCTAACACCAATGCCAACTGTGTTCACTATGTCAATGCACCAAACAATCAAGGTTCCCCTCACTGAGAACTGTTAACTCTAACCGGTAACCATTAAAACGGTTTACGTTTTTCTATCTAGATCGAAGTGGGGACTAACTGCTAAATAAATAAGAGTGGCGATTTAAAAAAGAATTGGTTACAGTAGAGAAAATCACAATGGAATATCAGATAGCTCGAACATTAGGTAACTGTTGGTTACAGATCTCACCTCTTTGTATTCGATCTAGAAATTCGATAGTGCGAAACTATTCTGTATATACACAAACCCCTTTATTTTTTATTCAACTAAAATAAGTAATAGATACAGGAACTAGACAAGAGGCGCTCTAAGGGGGAGGCCTATGTTCAGCAGTGGACATCTTATGGCTGATGATGATAATAATGATGACAGAAACTAGACAACTGCTTATAGTAGAAAACCCTTTACGATTTGTGAGCAAAGAGCAAAAATAAAAAGAACTATCAATCAAAAAAAACTTAAAAAACCTTTGATCAACTTGTTCATGCTAACTATAAATTAATATTGCGTTAAAAAGTTGCTCGGTTGAATGCAAGACATCCGCAGTGCTGGTGGGCGATTCAATATAAATGGTTCCCTGCATGTAACAAATGAGTTACATAATAACTAAATGTCATGCCACGTAGGCTTTTAGGTCGTGAATTGTGTTCGAATGTGGGTCAGACCAATGTTTACCATTACAGCTTCAAATAAATGGCTTCCACGGTAATTTATCGTAGGTCTTCAATCGAAATCGATAGCCTATGTGTCCTAAAAACTTGGTTTTACCACGGTTCTGGAGCTTGAACAATCGAGAAAAGATCGTAATCTAACTGACTGCAAAATAAACCTGCTTATTTTATTGTCTGCAGCGAACAATTCGTTGTTTAGGTTGGCGTTCCATCGGTGCTTATCGATGGTTACGTTCAGCTCGGACGGAGCCCTGAGCGGGCGCGGGGTGTATGTTTAGCGGGCGGTTAGTTCGCACTAGTGGATTTCGCCTTTACAGTCGGGGTCAACGCTTCTCGACTCGTCAACAAATCCATCGACGAGAATAACCCGTTACACTGCATCGGCTTCTAGTGGGTTTCACTCGCCTAGACCATTTCATACCGTCTCCATTTTTGAAGGCTGTCGCTAAGAAAAGGTGCAACTGTCTTACAAATAGACCGAGTGTCTCTTGTCCAATTTCTCTAATTGGAGCTCCAGCGAACTCCGCTGTATGTTTTCGTCCAAAAATACGTCAGCTATTCCAACATCGCTAAGTTACTTTTGTGGACTTTTGCGAGTTTGTTCATTCAAAAATAGTCTTTCATCCCTATTGGTGGAAGATCTAAAATTGGGACTGTTATTGACTTTGCCAATTCAATTTCCAAAATAGTCTCTACTGCTGAACAGTTCGAATCAGTATTAAAACTAGGGGCTTTATTGCCAATACTTAAAATAGGGTTCGGATTTTACGGTACAATGCAAATCGACAATTACTGTAATTCATTCATTATACTCACTAAACAACGGGATTCTGAGTTCTAGAACAAATCGATAGAGTACTCAATCGATTTTTTTTTTTTTTTTTTAAATTAGGTATCGTTCTGTAGATCTTAAATAAAAAAGACAACTTTTTGCAGTTGTATCTAACGGTAATTGATATCAAACATCTAGTTCGTGAATCTTTTGTGCCTGCAGCTGCCAACATGAAAATTTCATTTGAGAGTAGAAACATCTCTACAAAATAAGCTTGGTAAATAATAAAATAAATAAATAAATTTGAAGATTACAAATCAATGAGCAGGAATTTAAAACAAATACTAGACAAATATCTTTTGAAAACTGTTGCCAATGAACGAACGCGATCGAGACAGCTTATTAAACGCATATGAGGAAAGCGGGCTCTTAAAGTTTTTCATCGTGATGTAACAATAAAGCCTTATCTTTAGTTGAATTCTTTATCACAACGTAACCTGTAAGTATAAGATTACGTCTTGAGACTGTTATATCTTTGAAATATAATATTTAAAAAGTGTAACATAATATCGTAACTCTCCGATTTCATGCTTTCGAATCGAGCTATCTCTATCAATTAACAATTTTCGTACAATTACTTTTTGCGTGCGCTTGCGTCGGTTAAAGTGAGGTAGATTGGAAACACGCCAGCAGACAAAGCCTTGATGAAAATCTGATAGACAGAACTAATTAAGCAAGTAGATTAGAAAAGTCTATGTTGGAAATGAGTCAGTTCGGAATAGACGCGTTACAATATTAAAATGCTGGCTGGTAGCCCAAAAATAACAAGCTGCTCAAGAAGGATGGTAATGTTTCTGGGGTGTATGTTTGTATGTGAGTATGTAAGTATTATGTATGTTTGTGTATTGCCAATACTACCTGCTGATGCCTCACTCGACAAATCAAGTCAAATGGCTTGACCGATTTGTCGAGTGAAGTGTCTTGGATTCATCGACTGCCCCGGTGGCTCAGTTGGTAGTGAAACTACCTTCTGTGTTTGGGGGCGTGGGTTCGAGTGATGAATATTTGTGTTTGTTCTATGTCTGTGTGTTAATATCTATATAAGTATGTATTTAAAAATATAAATGTACGTATTATCAGTGTCTGGCAGCCATACTACAAGCTTTGCTTAGTTTGGGGTCAGAAGACCGTCTGTGCAAAAATGTCCCAGATATTTATTTATTTATCTTTTTGTCTAGAGTGACATAATATGCAACATTTTTGCGGGCGGGTTCTTTTTTGTTTCTTTTAATATAGTATTATTAAAAGAAATAACAAAAAACCCGCCTGCAAACTTGTTAAAGAGAGATAGTGTAAAAACTCATTTGACATGTAACAGGTAAAATAATGCTGTTAACACTGATTATATATAGCTGTTATATTTCTAATTTTTCTGAGTGTGACCAATATGATGTGACCTTGTTTAACTAAACATAGTTGACAGGCAAAAACAACTGTTCCATACATTTTGTCGTCATTGTCATTTTTTTCTATGGAACAGCAGTTTATTTTTTTCGCGATTTCACTTTTGGCCTATAGTAAAATTTGTTTATAATGATGAGTACATATATAGCTATTAATATTGTCACACCTTTCAGTAACAGCCTGTATAATAAATGAAATACATACAATACATCACATGAATCAACAATTTCCACATGGATACTCAAACTCTTTAAAGGCCCAGACCTCAGGACATCAACATCACCCTCATATAAATGTGAGGGTGATGTTGATGTCCTGCCACTCCTGTCCTGTCATGTCCTGTTTACATTATTGTAAAGATCTATGTCCGATTGTCTATCTATATATTTTGTTACTTTTTCACAACTATAATAAATAACTGAACCATACTTGATGAAATTATGCATCGAAGTAGATAATCATGAGGCCAAACATCGAAAAGGTATAAGCCGCATAATAAGGAAAATCCGTCGGATTGCTGGTAAAAGCATCGAGCGTTGCAAGTTTAATAGGTAATAACATAATATAATTATAACGCATAATATGTATAGTACACAAATCAATTATGAATCTTTAAAAAAAAGTAGATTAGCACTGCTTCGTCATAATATTTTATTTTCTCTAACGTTTCATTTTTCACACCTTCTTATCCGATCAGTCAAAGATAATTAACGATAGTTAACGATGAAAACAGTGTAAAAAAAAATAGAAAAAGAAATATCTAATTTAATAAGTATAATAAATAGAAATTTGTGTAAAAATAGTATGTAAGTGTGTGTTTTTATTAACAGCTGTCGTCTATCATGTTTTTATTTCGGAAAAGTTTATTTTATGGAGCAATAACATGTTTTACCATCGCTATACAATTAGCAAGTCGCTGAGAAGTTGTAAAATACTGACTGGTACTTAACCTTTGGAACAAGTTACACAGTAACTTGCACACAATCTATGGCCGTACTCTACTTTCTACGGCTCATATCGCGACTATTACAATGGTATGATTTATGTAATCTACCAACATCGTATTGAATAATAATTTCTAATGAGACTCGTAGATCACTACATACTTAATGATAATTATTGTTTAGATAGGTGGTTCTTTATCAAGTAATGAGCGAGTGTAATAGAGTGCTGTTACACCCGTCCCACGAAAATTAAAAAAAAAAAAAATAGACTCAAAATAGCATAAACTTGCCCATGATTAGGCCAACCTAGTCTCAAATTTCATTAATGAATTTTTAGCCGCCCAACCGTAAGCGCGTTTCATTACCTCGGCCCGAGCCCGGCAAATCATTTTTGTGTAAGCGCGACCAAGTTTTTTTCTTCTTTATTTTTTTTCTTTTTGTGGTAGTGTTGGTGAGTTTAGATACGATATAGTAGATAGAGAACTTACAATATAAGTGAAATAGAAAAAAGAAGTTGGTAGAGGAACTCATAGAGATATAATAAAGTAGGTATTTATATAGAGTTACTTATTATTCTTTGAAACGCATTTTCCAAATTACAGAACAAATGTGAAATTTGTCTATTAGAAAAACACGTGTATTTGTCCAACTGCGCTCTACTTACTTTGCAGGCGTAGACGAAGTGATGCGTTATTTGCATTCTAAGAGAACACAAAGAATTGTTTATGAGACTTGTCCATACAGCTTATAAGAAACTCAAGAAAGCAACTCCACCCCAAGCCAGACAAATCTAGACACGAGCCAAACAATGTAATGATTGTTTACTTTTACATTAGGACTGGTAAAGTTAACTTGATAAACCAGTTACCGGACTCCGCTACGGGTAAAACGTATCAAAACGAAGGACAGTTAAGTAATTTTTAGTTAATGCTAATAACTTTGGTTAAATTAGACCGCTTGCCATAGCGAATGAGGCAAGTTTCGAAGTTTTGCCAAAGTGTAAACAAATTAACGATTCGCTTCGTTAATTTTTTGCGCAATATAATGCGGTTGTTAATACCCGAAAATTTACACGTGCTAAAGTATTACATACTTATTATATTTAAAAAAAAACTTTAATTATGACACCACACAGAACTAAACTTGAAAGTGAGTTCACGTGACGCGTTGCATTTTCCATCGAAATGTCATTATCATTATCAATCAGTGTCGTCGGGTCGTTAACACTTCACTGGCATAGGTGACATTTTCTTTGAGAAAATGCAGTATGCGGGTAACCTGGGTTCGAGGAGGACTTTGAGAGGAATCCATTGATTTTTCGCGGTGAAGTTTTGACGTAACTCGCGACAGTGCGGCGCGCGCCGGCCGCGTCTGCTCGGCGACTGACGGTAGAATACAACGCGAGCCCAGCCGAGAGGAAACGCTAGTTGCCATGCGGTCCTTCGCCTGCTCCCTAGCCACTAGCACCGATGACCTTCCGCATCGATTGGAGCCACAGCTGATTCCGATTAAAAATTGAAACTTATAAGACTGGGATGTCTAGGATTTGCAGGTTAGATCTCTAGTTTTTACTAAGAGCACTAATATTCCAATTTTCTGAAAGATTTAACAGTTGCAGAACATGAATACAATATATTTTTAAACTATGAACACTGGCGTGGTTTTGACAGTTTTGTTTTAATAAAATCAATTTAACATGAATATTCCCGTTTTATTAAAGCAAAAGTTATTCTTTTACTTACGTAGGTTTGATAATTCTTGCACTTTGATAGGAATAAATACAAAAACCTGTAGGCCGAGTACATTTTATGTTTTGTTTACAGCTTCTATTATTTATTAGCTTAATCGTTTAGTTGCGTAGTAATAGTTACAATTTTTTGTTGAGGAATCTCAGAGGCAGACAAAACTAAAAACACTGACATTTGGGCTGACCACTTAGCCTATACGAATAAATATACTTTATTTTATTTTATTTTATTTCGTTACCAAAACTATTTTTAAGAATATTAAATACCGATTAATTGCTTAAAAAAAGAAATTGTAAAAATATCAAAGTTTGTAAAAGCAAGCCTACAAAAGTTTACAGAGCAAAACAGTTAAAAGTGATGATACCTATTTACTGCGAGGCGCTTATTCAATAGAGGCTTCGCCCTTAACGTGTATCTGTCTGGAAAGATCCAGACGGCAACCTACCTATACGACATCCTACGTATCCATACCACACTGCGGAAAACTGAATGACGTAAGCTTTCTGCAGCCAGAAACTTGAGCGCAATTTTAAAATATTGATAAAGGATATTAGCTAGCCATGTATAATTTCATTGCCAAGCCAAAGAGCCTGATGGCTTTAACAGAGCACACCATTTAGCTCCTAATATTATCTCCTTTTAATAATGTTGTAGCAGTGTAGCGCAGATATCCTACGCTTGTGCTACGGGCGTAGGCGTACGTAGTAGCTGAAAAGTATTATCTGCTTCAGCCTTTAAACATCCCACTGCTGGCTGAGATATCGCCTACCCTCGAAGGGTCATATCATGGTGGGCCGTATCCACCACGCTGGCCCGTTGGCGGATAGATAAATTTTATTATTTGTAATATTGTTACATAATGTAAATAAATTTTGGTAAGGTTAGTTTTTACCTAAAAGCTGCAACGTTCAAATCAACTTCTAGTCAACTTGACATAATTTTTTTTATTAGAATTAATGGAACTTGATCTAAAATCAACAAAATTACGGTCATATTCAATGTGAACAATGATTTTGTTAACTCTAAGTTACTATTCACTTCTGATTAAAATCGACTAGGCGCTTTACAAATGGAATGAAATGAGTTTTATTTACCAGAATGCAGGTAAGCAGGGTTATTGAAATGCTCCATTACATACGGTCATTTCTGACGTGCAAAAACATTTACATATAAATCGTTACTTTGTTCATACTTTACAATTTTTTTATTTTTTTTATAAGCTTTGCTTGTAATAACTTCACGTATGTGTCCAAAAAAAATGACAACAGAAAACAATTATTGTTATGTAAATGAAATGTTAAACTAAATAATAGTATGCTATAGTCGCTATTTGTTAAACTCTGACTAGTAAGCCCACTAAATGTTTCGAATTACTGTCAAGAAAACGCATGCCAATCAACTCGTAAAAGGGCAACGTTGCTTTATTATTTAAGTACCTAAATATAACATATAGTAAATGTATTGTGTAACAACCCATTTAACAGAACTGCTCCTGCCCAAATTATTGACATTCGTGTTACAAAGGCCGTCGCTTATAGAAATGATGCAACTAACACCAAAAGCATAATGTGATAAGTAACCATAATTAAGAAGGTGACATGACAACAATGAGCAAGAAACTCTAAAAATTGAAACCTCTCATTCGCTTAAATTATGTAAAGACTGCTAAATTAAACTTTTAACATAACTAACATATAATTTATAACAATACCAAATCATTATTAGGAAATTGTAAGCACGAAGTTTAACCAAAGATAATATCAGTTAACACTGGAAACAATAAATTCATTGTTAGTCGATTGTTTTTTCGTTCGTAAGCCAGTGAATTAGAATAGTCGTGTTACCATGAAAATGGTATGGTAGCCTTGAAGTAAGCAGGTATTTTGAACTATTGCGTTGTTATCACTCCGGCTTAGCGCGGACACTTATAACATAAATCAGCCGAATAGATCTTATTTTGGCTTATTCGTTTTTAGCCCGCTTATAAGCTTAAGCAGCTCGTATGAGACGACAAAATTATAGCAAAATCAAAGGCATTTTTATATTACATTTAAGGGTCTACCGGTTCTAAAAATGCAAAAAGAGCTATTTCCGGTCGAAGGTTTCTATATGAGTTCATATAATATCCGAGTAGAAAATAGGTATATAAAGGCTTCTGAAGACTTATCTAGTTTAAGCACCATACCCGATATGAAATACTTCGCTCTATAGAAATTGGAATTTTTCCAAGCTTACTTCCGAAACGGTTTGACTTTTGATAAAATTACGATGTATTCGGATATTTCGGCCTAGTACAAGCATAGCGGCGAATTGGCGAAGGTTTTACCACTAAGCCACTTGCGTAAGGGAAATGTTCTAAGCTTTCAATACTCACGGGATATTTACCACGATTTTATTATTTCGGAGTTCTCGATATTTCGACATAGTTGCAAACTTAAACTTTTTCATATGCAAGCATTGATATATATATATATATATTATATATCAATGTTTGCAAGTTATACATATATCACCTAAATTGTTTGCCATTGTCCATGTTTGCTACAATGTCTGATGTTTCAATACTGTCTACATTTTATTTTATGGCACTTAGTTAAGAGACGACCAATTTTCTCGCTTGATGTTAAGCGCTACGGTTGCCCTACAGTTCAGTCCCAATGCCAATCAACTTTCTGAACTTCAACCGCTCAAAACCACGCGCGGCAACGCACTGTGGTAATTTTTTACACTGGAAATGGTAATCCAAAACACAGTAATGTTTGCACACTACTGTTTTGGCGGTTGAATAGCTGGCAAAGGTTTAAACACTGTTTTAGACTTTCGTGGCGGTTTAAAACATTACTATTAGTACTCACGGGATATTTACCACGGTTATTATTTTTGTTGAGTTCCCGATATTTCGGCACAGTTGCATGCGCCAAACCGTGGTAAATATCCCGTTAGTACTAATAGTAATGTGGCAAAGGTTTGTTTGGCTGCGTGAAAGAGGAACAAAAAAAAAACAAAAAACACACTGTCGCATTTATAATATTAGTAGGGATTATGTACGTTTAAGTATCCGCCAGCCCGCACTGGGCTATCGTGTTGGATATGGCCCAATCACCCATCGAGGGTAGACTGATATCTCAGCAGTGGGATGTTTAAAGGCTGAAGAAGAAAACAGAGAAGTATAACGACCGTAATAAACAAAGTCTCCAGTAGGGTACGGTACTCAGCAAGCTTAATTCTAACTCTGAATTTCAGCCTAAATTTGGCACCCACATACTAAGTAGAAAATGAGGCCTATTACGAGCGACCTAGAGCTTTGCTAATAACAGTAAGCAATGATGCATGCCGTTTGTAAAGAATAGAAAAACTGCGGAAAATTAATTGTTCCTTATGTATTTTGTTTCAGTCTTTCGCGCTAAAGTAGGTATCATTTTAATAAAGATATAGTTCTATCTTGTTTGGTAATATCTAAACTGTCTTTTAACTTCTTTTCAAAACGATCCACACGTTTAAAGGCATAAATTATAGCAAAACGTAGGTACAAGTTAGGAAAATCCAAGAGAAATTCTGTGGTTTCTGATTTCACTTATCTGTTTTTACATGATCGTTATCGTAAACAAAAATCATAAATGAGAGCACCCTTACTCACATTGAAATTAAAGTATATAATATTTTAACAGAGATGATTTCTAGCCCTATACTTTATTAAATTCGAAGCTAAAATCATAAAAATCATAGGTAAATCACAGGTTTTAGGTCGGGTAATGTACTCTGTCCTTAAATGAAAGCGGCTCGCTGAATGTTTGCCGTGAGGCGTACCTACTGATAGCGCCGACATCGCCCTGCTCCAGTGTCAAAAGGGTAGTGAACTTCGAAAATTACAGCAGCTCGCCGAATGCTTACCGAGAGGAGAGCAGATGCTCTACGAGCGACGGCCAATTGCAAATGATTATTGTACTTACTCAGAAAAGCAGATCGCTGAATGCTTGCCGAGCGGCATGCTGTTAGCGCTGGTGTCGATCTGCGAGATATGCAGGCTGCTATAATGACAGAAGGGTAGTGTACTACTCACTCATTAAAGGAAAGCGGCTCGCTGAATGCTTGCCGGGAGGCGTGCTGATAGCGCTGATGTCGCTCTGCGAGCTGTGCAGGCTGCTCTTGCCGCTGCCATTCGCCGAACCCAGCTCCATGCGCATACGCATGTGCCTGCTGAAAAAAGGAAACTATTATGATCAATCTTGAGCTCGTCTCCCGCATCTAGTTCGCGCATTTTTAACATTGTTTCTTCAAAAAATCACTGAGTGGGTATTTAAAAAAAGCAACTGTCCTGAAACGGAGCCTGTTGAGCTATGTATTGGAACATAGTTATTAGAAAACAAAAAATAATAACTTACTCATACGCTACAAATAATAAGACGTAGCTCGTACGTAAACTAGGTAAGGTTTATAAAATGTTAGAAAAAGTCTACTGTTTTTCTTTAATCTACTAGGCGTGAACACGACTTTACGATAAAAGATTTAAAACTTCTCTGAGATAGTGTCACAAAATTTAAATAAGTTACAGCAGGAATAACGCAAGCTGATAAAAAAAATATTATTAATGAATGACTTATGTTACCTTTTAGGTTTTACGTTACTGGCGGGCGATTTTGAGCTGAGCATTCTGCTTACACTACACGAAGTTTGCGATCTTTGCAGAGAAAAAGAGTCTACTTTTGACTTGATATCCTTGAATGATTTAATTTTGTAATCAGACTTTAAGTCTAAAGAATTTTTCTTTGAAAGATTCTCGCGCCTTTCATTTTTCTTGGTGGCTTTGGGACTACTCTGTACGCTATCCATTTCTGTTTTCCTGTTTGCCAACATGCTCTTTAGCTTACTTGGCACATCTCGTTTAGGCATTTTGTACTTTTTCAAAGTGAACCTTTTCTCTTCCTTTTTTTCACTGCTTCGCTCATCTTTCTCATTATTCAAAGAATTCCGTTTACTAGTATTCTTAGGTGTTTCATCTTCGTCGCGCAGGACAGGTACTTTCGGTGTTTGCTCATCTGGATTTTCTTGAACCGGAGAAAAATATGCATTAATATTTCCTGTGCTATTTTTCTGACTACATTCAGATCTGGTAGAAGGTGTAGAGCCTTCCGGTGACATGTCATCAATTACATTCAAGAAAACTGGAGAGGAACGCTGGTTTTCAAAGTCTGTGTAAACTCCACTCGATTCCATGCAAGAATCTTCATTTCTGTTTACAATCAATGGTGGATTTCCATTGCCGTTTTTACCACCATAAAGAGCACCATCAATTACTTGAGCTCTTCTGTCGCCTCTTTGCATGTGGTCATCTAAGCCATCTGCGTCACTTTCTGTAAAGAAATCTGAATCTGTCATTGGATCTGCCCTTCTAGTCACGGGAACATTTTGCCAATCCATTTCAATAGCGTCTTCCCGTATTTCCATAGAATGATCTGCTCCCCTGCTCACTGGCCTTGACATTTCACCATCACCTTGATAACCATCCAAACTTGTAATGCTAGTAATGCTTGTGATAAAACTATTCGATACTTTAGATGTTTCCATTGATTTTGTGTAATCGTTCTTACTATCAGAATAAGTTTGGGAATCGTGCAAAGTTGATGCTGAGAACTGAGAATAGGTACTTATTTCACCATTTATATCTGAATGGTCAAGCGGTAGATCTTCTGGAGAGGGAGTTTGTTCTATTCTATTTGTGATTACAATATTATTGCAATCCAATGGAATTTCTAGATTTACGTTCTCAGCTATAGAACTGACTAATATGCTACTGTGAATTGACGGCATGAAATCTTCATCCACAAATAGAGACGTGGATTCTTCTCTTTTAACAACCTCTTTTGAGTTTTGAACTGGATTATTAGGTTGCGTATCTTGAGCACAACTTGATTCATGGTTATTTGTTGGAGCCGAAATGTTTGTTATGGGTAACGTTAAATCTTCGCTTCTCATAATGGCTTCCATACTTACAATAGGTGCAAGAGATCTTTCAAACGGGCAAGCTTTACTGCTCGCGTACTCAAATCCATCATTCTGAATTGTTGACGCAGCAGAATTGCTCTCAGTCTTATCTGTCGATGGAGTATCTCCATTATCTGGAGATATTTTGCATTCATTAGTATCACAGAAACTTGGTAAACCCTCCACAGTCGGAGAAAATGCATTTTCCAAATAGCAAATGTCGTCCATCTGATCTGGAGTCAAAATGCCTAAACTATCATCTAACGAATTTTCTTCGTTGGGTCTGCTAATAGAGTTATCGTTGGGACTTAGGTTAGTTTCAAAAGTACGATTATACATGTGGGATTTTAGTTGCAAACATAGATCTGACCTCGAGTGGGTGTTAAACGGTTTTTTAACTGGAAAATTCAATTCATTTTCACAAGAATACTCAAATTCCTTCATAGGCTTGTCATCAAAGTTGATAACGTTTGGTAACCGTTCTGCACTCTTGTTGATAAAGTAGGACTTCTTCGAACCTTCAGAACCAACATCATTTATTTTTTGACTACACCAAACACCAGAGTCTATGTCTTGTTTGGATGATGATGTGTTTGGTTGGAGATCAAATAGGAGGCTGTAGGGCCCGGAATCATCTTCATCGGTCTTGTCAACTAGCTGTGTAATATCATTAATCAAAGCTTTAGTCTTCTTGTCTACGTTGCGGTCTTGCTTTCTTGTTATTTCATTCAACTTTTCACGCAAATCAAGAATTCTTGGGTTTTTCTCTACTACTTTTTCTAAGTTTAAGCTCATTTTTGGTATCAGCGAGGCGTAGCTCTTTGAAAAAAAAGACTCTTTGACATCATTTTTTGATTTCGTTTCGGATTGTAGCTTTTCGGTTGCATCTATAACTCGTGAGGTTTCACTTGAACATGCCGAGTCTAAGCTCTTTATTTTCGGAAGACTGCCGGAGTAAATTCCTCGCAATTCCAAGGATCGTAGCTTGGTGTTCTTATCAACGGGAATCTGAAATGAAAAAAAAAACTTTAGTACAACCTTTTTGCACCAACCTGAAACCTGGTTGAAAAAATTAATCAGATTTTGAAAGGAATAATACATAATGAATAGGGTTATTTTTAATTAGTTTAAAGCTTGGACGAAACATTAAATCCATGGTTTAAAACCAACAAGTTTTCATCCATGACTTTTCACAAAACTTAATACATTTATTAAAAACATATTTGACTTTTGGATCTTAATATTTTTGTATTTGTTTGTTCTCTAAAACATCGTTTATTTTCATTTAAAACCACGTGATGTTATTGGCATATAGCCCTAAATGTTTTTTATTTTGGGGCTAAATAAGATGAAAACTCATGGAATTAAAGAGGTTGGGTACGATGAAAGAATTGCGAAAGGTTTTTTGTGAATAAAAATTAGCCCCACTACCGGCCAATAACCTGAGTTAAAAACCAAATGCTTTTATACTTTTAGTTTGACTATAACTTTAAGTTAATTATATTTTTAGTCGCGCAAAACGCAATTTACACTTGAACCTTACTGCTCCCCTCCTATTTATCTGCTCATCACGGTTCAGAGGATTGACACGCATGGTGCGCTCAATGCATAGCGCATAGCCATTGTTGTTACGATGCGAGCAAACTTATATGTATATAGTAAAGTAGGCGAGCCACCAACGTATGTTCTAAACAAAACTAGCGTCGAATGTTTAGTTTCTTCATTTTGCCGCCGCTACAGAAAACCTGGGCGAAACGTGTATTGCTGGATGATGCAAAAAATGTTGTAAGGTCGTGTCTTTCCTTATTTCGTCACGCAAGTTGATTAATTTGAAGTTGTTTAATTTGATCGTTGCAGATAAATCTCTGCAACGACATGCAATTTTGAAGGGGGTTTATAACCTACTACATCTCGATTGTTAGAAATTGTCATGACATTTCAATGAAAATATTGCAATATTGTATGTATGTATATTGTATCCAGTTAATGGAACCTAATATTTTAAAACCTCTATTTATTCACACTACTGCTTATTGCATGGTACTTACAATCGCTATTAATTTTATAAATGCGATAGTGTGTTGGTTCGTCAGTTTATTGGCTTTTTTGTTCCTCTTTCACGCAGTAATGGAACAATGGATAGACGTGTTTTTCTATATGTATGGATTTAGATACTCTTTCGGAGATTTATCTGTTCTAATCAATAGATTCTATTTATATGAACATAAAATCGAAATTAGGATTAGGAATAAGAATTAGGATATGGCAATCGCTTCATCCCGACCGGTCAAAAAGCGTGAAAAGCGCAGGAGTTCCTTACAAAATTTAGTGAGAATAAGCATTAAAAAAGGTCTAAGAACATTTCACATACTTTTATTTTATTTTTTATACAGGGTTATAAAGAAAGGGTATGCTAAGCCGAAAGGGGCTCATAGTACTCATAATTGTGAACACATTTTACTATGGGACCAACCCTGAAATCGAGAAAAAATAATCAGCTCTTCCATACATTTTGTCGAGTCATTGACATTTTTCTATGGAACATTTGTTTTTTTCTTGTTTTCAGGGTTGGTCCCATAGTAAAAATTGTTCATAATTGTGAGTACTACGAGCCCTTTTCGACTTAGCATACCCTTTCCTTATAACCCTGTATATGGGATAAAACTTTGTGTGGAAATTAGCCATTTTTACTTTGTATTTGAGAGCACAAAGTCGGAGTCTCATTTCCGAGCCCTAAACCCGCGTACGAAGTCGCGGGCATCAGCAAGTATACCAATATAAGAGAAATACAAAACCAAGCGACATTAATTCACACCACTGGAAATTTTTAAATTAACACATTTATAAATCGCAAATTATATAGTTTCAGTAAACAACTATCAATACTTACAAGAACTACGTAATGTTCTGCGAATGTATAGACTGTCTGGCACAAATTTGCGTAGATTTGCACTAGAGTATTAAGTTCCTTGATTTGCACTATTTTCACTTCTCAAAAGTGGTACCTATCAGAGCACAAAGTCACGAATACACAGTACCTACCTACCTAGCAACTGAAAACAAATGAATCATTGGCCTAAGAACGCAACTTCTCAGCCTGATTCCTCAGAGAACCGCAGAGTCTCATTCATAACATTATAGCATGCCTTAATTGGAATTATTTCGTAACTAGAAATTGTTGCACTATTTCATTTATTGGCTTATTTTTTAACTTCCTGGTAAATTCTTTTATCATTTTGTTTTATGTCATAACAACACATTTTTTAAGAATTCTCCGCTGACGGTCCATAAAAGACTGTTCCAGAATAGTATCAAAAAATAATTAAGGTTAATTTAGAGACATTTTGTTTTAATAAAACGGGAATACTCGCGTGATTGAGTCTGTTATTACGACCATAGTTAATTTAGAGAGTTAAGACATAACTACTTGGAATTTAGATGAACCAGACAGGTGTTGCTGGAAGGCTTACCTACGGGCTACTCATGCTATTTCAAGGTAATATACTACCTCACTAGCCCAGACGATCACTAATTTTATTAGTACGTATATTAGGCAGCGCTCTTCTATAAGTAATCTACACGATTGTACCTGGTGGCAGTTCTGAAACATAATTCTTACGCCAAGTGTACGTACGTAACCTTCTATGCCCATAACACTTATCTAACGGTATGTTATCTACTTACTACACTCCTATCAGTTAACTGACTAGTTACCTAAACTTACGCCCAGAAGATTAGATAGAACAATTCGAATACCTGGTACCTCTAAGGTAAACACTGAAACTATAATAAACAACGATGGCATAACAACTCGGACATTTGAAAAAAAAAAAACATGCAAACTAAAACTACTTAGACTGGTATATAAAACAAACAACTGGAGTACATACAGACCATTGAAGATCTAAAGATAATTAAAATGTGCCCACTACCAGTTGGCAGCGTACCCAGCATGCTGGCAGCATTAGGTGATAAACGTCAGTATTTTGATCACGCGTCTCATCAACCAAGCGCGGCGCTCTGATAGATTGCTACATTCTACCCAATGTCTCGAAAATTGTATAACCAAGTACTTTAACTACTATTGATAAATTACTATACTATAAAGGGTTATAAGGAAAGGGTATGCTAACCCTAAAAGCGTTCAAAGTTTCATAGTACTCATCATTATGAATAAATTTCACTGTGGCACCAACCCTGAAATCGAGAAAAAAGCTGTTCCTTAGAAAAATGTCAATGACAAGACAAAATATATGGAACAGCTGATTTTATTTTTCGATTTCAGTGCTGGTCCCATACTAAAAGTTGTTCAAAATCATGAGTACTATGAGCCCCTTTCGGCTTGGCATAACCCTTCCTTATAACCCTGTATAGATACCAAATAAATAACCACATTCCTCGTCATATATTGAAGAAATGATATACATACTCGCTGCTCAGTAACCAATCAATGTGAATTTCGTCGCACTAACCCAAATTGCTTAGATTGATATTACCAACCAATCTAAGAACGAATCAATGATGACGATACATTAATGATAGTACAAAACTACGACAGATAGTCAGACATAGTTATATGCTGTTTAGTTTAATTATTTTATACTTTGGCGAAGGAGATGGGGAAAATAGTTTTACGAATGTTTTTCCTTCTTCTTCTCCAAAATAAAAAACAAAACGTCAAAATTTTATTGATATACTATAACTTTATTGAAAAAAATATAACATAGGAGCGTGGCAGACGTGGTAGGTATAAATTGTATGGCAGAAAATATTTTCTGTAGTGTCATTACTCAGGAAGAAAACCGACTGTGGACTTACAGTGCGGACTAAACGGTCGTTTATTTACAAGTGGGCTCGTACACCGTACGCAGTAGGAGCCCTAAATAAATTCGCCCTTCTTCTAACCTCGAACGCAGAATAAATAATAGCACTTAGACGATGCTCTCTGTTGGGCTATTAATTTAGCTACTTATCTACACACAAATCTGTAGAAATAAAACTGTAATTGATAATTTTGCCATTGCAGATAGATATACTTACTAACCTACGTTTTACTTTTATAACTGCTTATAACTAAGTTTTTACAAAATACACGATTAGACTGCGCTCGTTTATTGAGTTGTTATTATGTACGTAGGCAAATAGATATAATAACTCAATGGCTGATTACGAGATATTTAAATTCGTAATATTGTACTAAAGTATTTTTTTTACTTTTTTTGGTATATGAATATTACGGACAAGTCACTTTCATTATAATTGTGTATACAAAAATAATTCGTCGAGGTTTAAAATATTGTACTTGTAAATATGAATGAGGTTATTTTATCTTGACTGATAACAATATCGGATATGTTATAGGATAGGATAGGTAATCCACATTACTGATTCAATTTGTATTTTAACTAGAGTAGACTTCCAAAAAAGGAAGGGTTCTCGGTTCGTTTTTTTTAAATGTTTGTACGGCTCATAACTCGGTCATTTACAAACGTATTTGTAAAAATATTTTTTTATTTCAAAAAACATGTCTTTTAGATTGGTCCCATTTTTATCAAAATCCAGTTCTAATTATCGGATTCATGAGGAATTGAGAGAACTTCTCAAATATTATAGGCAAACTTATAGCGATTTTGGTATTTCCATAAACAATTCAAGCATTTGCATTCAGAAAGTATAATTTGTTGAAGTGGAACTGATGAAGAAGACCACAGATGGCCTCCGGAACTTCTCCATGATAAGAATTTGAGGGGTAGCGCCAAGTACATCTCGATAGTGTAAGCATTTTTTTTTCTAAGAATTTTGTTTAAGTCGTTTTCTTTGTTAAAATTGTCTCATAAAAGTATAAGTAAGTATTTCAAATAAGATGTCAGATGTTTAAACGCTGAAGGGTTTAAAAATGAGAATTAACAAATAATAATAATAATAGATATACCAATGATAATAACGAATGAAAAAGTAAATAACAAAATCATAATTTTTCACTACAATGAGCAAGTTTTTACAAAATAACAAAAAAAAACTATTTAACTTTTGTTTCAAACTTTTTTAGACCTCAAAAGAAATCTTTGTTTTACTTGTGGTCTTAGATCTTCTCTTAAGTATACGAGTAGGTTTGTATCTTGCTATAGGTAACCTATTATTATATCTAGTTCCTACAAGCATGCAGTCGATTCTTGGGAAACTAGTTTTAAAGAAACAGGTATGAAACATTTTATTGCCAGCCAGTGTTATTTTAATAAAATCGGCCCGATATTTTTAGCTATTTACCAATGTCCACTTAAATTATATTATTACATATAACAAAACCATAACATTAATAATTTACTTAAGACCTATGTAGAGTACCAATGAGCAGTTTTCAGGGTCAGTTCTATCAACCTCTAAAAGTCATGCTTAATTCAGGGTGTCACAATTTTATTTTATTTTTTTAACTAGCCAGAATGATATTTACTTCCGAAGGAAATAGTCTTCTGGGTAGTTTCTTTCGGGCCATTTCTTTAAACAATAGCTTAGTCTAGTATTTGTTCAGGGAGTATTTAGGTCTAAGGATGTTTACTTCAAATTGAAACACTTATTTATATTACTAGCTAAATACATAAATTTACACAAAAGGCGTAATCAAATCTTCTCTGTGTAAAAGCCTCATTAGTTTTGTTTTGTAAAATGCTTCCTCTCCACGCTTTAGTGCTTTGTGGCCATGCCGTAATATACATAAATCTACCTATAAACCGTCATAAATTAAATTAAACTTCAAAGGCTAACGTTTGACCTTAGTTCACTAAGGTCCAGATAATATTAGGGGCAAAATATATTTTTCTGTGATGTTTAAGACACTTTTCTTGTCATTTTCTCATATTTTACTCCTTCTCCAGAACTATTTACTCCATCTGAAGATCATTATTCACGCTTCATACATTAAGATACCTATCTACAACCTTCGACCAAAGTAAAATGAATGGACGGCCCCTCAATAACAAGTCAGAACAATCGAACTTTGGCGTCAATACGTAATTAAACTTTACAATTAGAGTATGTATTAGTATGTTAGTACATTTGTCACAAAAAAGAGATAGCGAATATAATATCGTAATAAATAATACCAAGGCATATTTTTGCGGATATTTGGATCGCATGTATTGCCGAACGTACGTCTAGCACTTTTCAAAGAGCGACTGAAACAAGGTGAGCGCCGGCTCACTTTACAGTCTTCAAAATTCTCTTAATTGGGCCCGTCAATTCATTTTACTTTGGTCGAAGTCTACTACTAACTTTAAACCGCCCTGTGGAAAAAAAACAAAGGGTTGAGAGGCCCGAGTGCCTAGATCCATACACACAAAATAACTCAGAAACTAGAAATCATCTAATCTGCACTTGCTGACCTTACGCGATGATCTAATAACGACGAATGATGCTAATAGATCTAATGTAATTCAATCTACCGAACTTCTGCGATGAAGCAACTTGTTCAATTATAATGATCAATGTGGCCTTTGTCTATGTAGATACGTCGCTAGCTATTTTATTTCGAGTCTCAGGTTTTTGAAAAGTAGCTGTAAGGCTAGATCAGGTTATTTAATTATTTGTAGAGTTTCTTAGCTAACTAATAAATTTGTGTCGCCGTGCGTGTATAATATATCGTCTGCTTGTCCCGGTCCTTTTACTTTTAAGGACTGAAGTAAGTACAGGCCTGAAATATGGTGCACGCTTGGTGCACGTATAGGTTATTGTTACAGGGAACATAGAGAAAAGTAGTAAAAAAAATTGGTTTGCTCGTTTTATTTTGGTTTGGTTGTTTGATTCTTTACTAAACTAACCAGAAAATAGAAAAAATACCCGACTGCAAAATGTAGCCTGCTGGAAGCTACAGTTTGCAGTCGGGTATTTTATTTTTCTTTTAAAAATATTATTTACCCGACTGCTCAAGATTATCAGTCATTCTTATTCATCAGTAAGTAACGTGTAAATCAAGTTTTATTAAAATTATAATGACGGTCTTAACAACAGACAGAATTTACAAAATATGCTTATATGTAACGATACATACCTATGTATTTATGTATAATACGCTTACGCATGTAATACAAAAGGCTGGTCGTTACGTCTGAAAGCCTGAAGAGTTATAAAACCGGAACAGTATTAGAAATTTTCAGGCAACCTTTCGCTTTCGTGACAACGTTCAGTTAGCATGTAATAAAACGTTATACACCCGTTATATGACATAGAAGATAGATATATGTTCCGTCTAGATTAAGATCGTGTGAAGACAGAACTAGAATACAATGAGAAATGTCAGCGGTATAAAAAGCTGAGTAATAGATGTTAGCAAGAACTATTAAGCTGGTAGATAAATAGTTCTTTTCTTTGTTTGAAGTCATTAACTCATTAGTAAGGTTGATGATCTGAATTATTAAAAAAAGGGTGTCAGTTACGACCAAAAACCCCAACTGCAAAATTTTGCCTATGACACTTCGGACATAAAGAGGAATCGACTCACAACCACTCGTCATCAAAATCGGTCAAGTCGTTTAGGCTACTAGGAGGTAAATTACCCTCTAGTTGGGCAATCGGGTAAAAACTTAGCAAATATACATAAATATAAGTAACTATATCAGACAGCTCGCATAGCAAGTTTGACGTATACATACAGAAGGGCTATGAAAGGTGTAAGAGTTTAGCCCCCGGTTTCTTTTACGTTTGTCAAACTCATGTCAACTTAACACACCCAATACTAAAGGATCATTGGTTGAAGACAGCCGATGATCAACAGAAAACAATTAATGAACGTTCGGTATTTTCTAATTTAACCGCTAGAATATTACACCCATTAATAGGTGTTAACAATCATTACGTCATATTCTCTACGGTAGAGCAATATAAGTAAACAGTTGGTGACAAGGAAAATAGAGAGTTTTGTTATCTCGTAACGTATATTTACCGACTTAGGTGGCTCTGTCTACTGCCAGCGGCTTGTTCGACTTAGACTATGACTGAGTCTGTTTTTAAATTGTATTATGCAACTTCACTTCCTGTAATATTACAAAACTTGACACTGGCTAAATACACTATGTGTGGAGCCAAAATATAAGAGGGAAAAAACAAATTGAGAAAATGTCAATAGAAGCATTCGTATCGTGTTCATGATATATCTAAATCCACTTATCATCATTTAATTACATTAGAAATATTCGACTATAACTCTAGCTGTCAAACACCACGCAATGTTATTTAAAGGGTTCCGTAGTACAAGAAAGCCCTTTTAAGACTCGTTGCGAAGTTTTTGAAACGACAACTTTTGAAAGACGTTCTTTTTGTTCGTCGTTCGTTTATCCGTCCGCTATCTGCATATCACATACCTAGCAATTCGCAGTCACAGCATCTATTTTTAATTTTTATGTACTTAACAAACTTACTTAGTAAATAAAATTTAATATCATGATATTGTAAACAAAAATCGCAATTTCAAAACAATAAAAAAAAATAGATTGCTTGATAGCTCCCATAATTGCAAAGAGGCAAAAAAAAAGACAATCAACAATCCGATACCTATCTTTGGATACAGGCTTATAAAAAAGTTTAATAAGACGTTACATACTAAGTTTAGAGTTAAATATATATTAAAGATTGTTTTAACAATGATCTCCTGGTAGTCTTCTATACAAATAGGGACCTACATCATAAAAGGTGTTAGGGTATGAGATGACACACGACTCAAAGGTTCGGAACTTTATTTGATCATTTTGGGAATATGTCTACTGAACCCTATCATAAATATGTGTTTTGGCACTCTTTTGACCACTTCACAATTTTTGATACACAAATTTTGATAAATTATAACAAGTGATTATCTCCTGCGATAATAAATTCAAGATCTTGTTTTCTGACCTATTTTCGCTAGATCTTCGAACCCTACTGTTGGAATTATTCAAGTGATTATTACTCTAATAGTGAGGTGATAATATGTAGGATAGTATAGAACGCATAGTACACAGAGTACGTACGCATAGTACGTAGTAGTAGAATGCATAGTATAGAACATAATTTTGATTGATTTCTTGGATTAGTAGTAATTTCTTTTTACGTGTTTTTCTTTCTGAATCTTATTTCAATTAAAATATTATATAATATCTATTTATATCAGCTTAGTTCACAAAAGTTCGTCGCAAGATTTAGTCGATTTTAATGTTTTATTATGTTGATCGCTTGGTAGGTATTCGACCAAATAACAAGACAACAAAATATATAGTTAGGTTATTATGTACCAAGTCCGTACAGGTTCAGGTTCAGGTTCCTCTGAGGAAAGCGATAGCGAGAGTTACGGGAGCGGGACCGCGCATAGTACGACTAAGTTGGTACGAGCGAGATGGCATGCTCTCGAACGTTTCAAAGTTAGAGGATAAGCCCCCTGTTCTGCTTCTGAGAACCTTTAGGTGAAGTGTCAATAGAGTAAAATTTAAGCCGTTGAGATCAATATCTCGCATGGCCATGCGAAAATGTACTTACAAGTCTAGCAAGTTTTCCTCATGCGTTCCTCATTCCTTGACCGCCATGCCTCACGATCACATCGCTATAATATCAATAACGACATAGACATGAGTAATATAAGCATAGCAAGGAAATTGATCTGAGTCTGATTTGTGAATACTACCACAGAGGAACGATTACTACTAAGGTATATTTACCTAATTAAGTAAATCATGTTACTTTCGACGTCGTATCGTAATACCTGGATCATTTAGATATAATTAAAATTTAGATTAAAATTGGGACTTACCTACTAAGGACTTACTGTAAAAGTAAGTAAAGTAACTTACTTAAGTAAGTAACTTTTAGTAACTTTTTAAGTTTAAGGACTTACTTACGTGTTTTTAAAAAGCAAAATTTTCTTCTATTCGAACATGTGAAGCAGTTTTTACCCCCGAATACTGAAACGTTTGTTAAGTTTGACGACAGATTAAGTCTATTGCTGCCTTTTGCATTTTTTTATTGCATTTGCTTAGTGCCAGACAAAGGCAGTATTAGAATTAATCTGTTGTCAAAGTTAATAAACGTTTCAGTATTCAGGGGTTAGTTATATAGGAGTACATGCATTTGCCCTCAAACCACGCGTCTTTTCGTTCCTTTCATTTTAGCTTCTTTGTCAACGCTTCTTCTCATGTTTCCCTCTGAACAAAGGGATTTATTCTAGAATCTTGATTCCCATTTTTGTAGATTAGCTATTTCGAGAATTATAAAAGATATAAGTGACGAGGTGTGTATATCGATTTTATACTTAGGTAGGTACACAATATAAAATATATAATAAATTTTTAGAAAAAAAACAGGCTTGATTCAAAAAGCGCTGAATCAAATTCGATAAAATTTATATGGGATCACCTCTGAAGTATGTTCTACCAAACAAAAAAAATAAATCATCAAAATCAATTCACCTATAATATATAATTCTAACCGAAGCTAACAAACATCCAAAAAAATACAGTCGAATTGCGAACCTCCTTTTTTTGAAGTCGGTTAAAAGTACAAGATGAAGAGTTGGGCATGGTTGGGCTGTATGCCTTTAACAAAATTGACGCATACTTACTTCCTTAAAAAAAAATTGTTTCCTCATTTGAGTACTACAGAAGCACATAATTCTCCCTATTAAATATACAGAAGCTAAGATGACCTTATACTTGTTATCAGCACTGGTTGTACTCGCTGAGTATGGAAGTGTCTGGGAAAACTTTATAGTTAAAATACACTACTTTTACAGTAGGTACTAAATGTTAATACTATGCTATCATTATTCGTAGCGTTTCCCCTATGCAATTAAATGAAAATGTTAGTTAGGTAGTTGTGGTTTTTATTTCAAATCAAAGCATTGAACGCGAATTTAAACCTAATTGAACAACATTTGACCTTAAGACTAGGAAGTATCATGAACTCATTTAGGTATATCATATATAGGTATTTAATTTCATTGTCTTTCTGGTCTTCCGTATTGCATTGGTAGATATAATATCTGTCTAGTAAAATTATAAGTACTGGAGCGTATCTTGGTTACTAATTTATGTGGTTCTGTCATCAGTCTGTGTGACATCTTCCATTTGTTTTCCATCTACTTGCCATAAGCCATTCTTTTCCCACCGATCCGACAGCCCCCGCCAACAAGAAGTATTCAGTATTTGGAATAGGCGCCAGTTAACAAAGACACACAATCATACACTGACCTCGCCGGCGTGGTCGAAGAATTCCAGGATCAAATAAGAAAAAAGAAGATCGATTAGATTATCTCCAAAAAAACAAACCAAACCGCCCCTTCTGGGGTGCCAGGGCAAGTCTGATTTCCCCTAATAAGTAGCATAGCGACAGTTAAATGCTGTCAATGTAAATAAATTTAAAAAGATTGCCTAGTACACATTTTCTTTAATATAAGAATAGACTAAGCAAGCATGTAATTTTTTTTTAATATTGGATGTAATAAACAGTTATAATTTTAAAAAAATTTTTTTTTATCGGCATTCAATTGTTTTGAATACAAAAAAATGAATTCAGGTGCGTAAGAATATAAGAAGATAATATATATAGTCAGATTAAGATTAAGTATATATTATACATATATATATATATTAGATTAAGTCTATAAGTCTACTATTATAGTATGTATAATAGTGTCACAAATAAAATAAGATATAACAACAACATACACAAATATTATGTTTTATACATACCTAAAGGTAACGCCACTAAATAACAATTACATACTACATGTATATATGTGTATATATGAAGCAATAAAATGTATAAAATAATAACAACAAGTTGCGTTATCTTGCAGTGGCATTCACGCACGAATTATAATATATAATTTATATATAAAGGTGTAGGTATAATTGTAATGCTCGTATTAGCCGTAAAGGTGTGTCAGTCTTCAGTACACCACGTTGCACCATATTTAGAGCTAAATAAATACTTCCTTGTTATATGGATTAGTACCATTTCTATCAGCAATCTATTATATCAGATTACCGACGACCGTGTGTGCAAAAATGTCCCAGATATTTATTTATTTATATTATTTAATACAAGCTTACCTTACTTACCTATAATATAATTAGGACATTCGTGTTGCTACTTACGGTACAAATCTATACGCTGGATAAAATCAAAGAGTGGACTGGACTGAGATATCTAAGGAACGCAGTATGGGATCGCAACAAGTTTTGCTGCTGACTACTGACTACTCAACTCTAGTTTCATTAAGAAGGTGGCATCCAATAATGATGATGAGTTACGCCAGGGGTATGATCATCTAGATTATTTTTTTACACTGACGCAATTCTTAGTAAGTTCAAGTCACGATCTCTTATTTTCGTGTCTGTGATATCATAAAAAATACCTCATTATTTATATTTAGTGCTCGTTATGCATAATGTTGTATACAAAAATATGATTTAGAATAATTTTGACATTTCCGACTAACGAGGCACCTAATTGAACTCAAATACCTTCCTCTTTATTTTGTAACAGTTTCGTGAATTTCCGCGTCTTCGTTCGTACCTACTCGTACTGTTATTTCGTTTAGGTTTTTTCTACTATTAAAAAATACACAAAAGGTCAAATGCGCTTAATCAAGGATCTTGGGTCCGATCTAACAGATGATTAAAAATACACGATTTACAAGTCCAATGAACAAGCTCTGAATAATAAATTATATGCTTGAATAGAACGTGAAATATTGAAGTTGAATATCATGACTGATAAATAGCTGGGCAATGACTATTATATAGCATAAAGTTCTAAATATACAAGTATTTTATAAAATTTGATTTGATTACTTAGTACTTTTTGGGACATAGGCACATTTCCTAACTAGATTTATAATGTGAATATAATGATACCTACAAAAATACTATTAAATCAGATAGTCGAAATAGATAATTTCTAGGTATTTAATAAAGAATCAATGCGATAAGTAGAAAGGTAATACATTTTATGTTCAGATAAGGTTAATTGATAAGCGGCTTGTGTAGTTGTGTCCCAGTTACTCTTAACAGGTCAGTGGAACCTGGCTCTTTGTCTCAGCTACGTACGTGACTTTATTTGGGACCGAATCATGTTTTTTAAAAAGCTCATCTGAGAATAAAGAAAGGCAATACGTGTACAGTTCGTTACCTCAAAACTACTGCTATTCTCAAAAATAAAATAAATAAATGTGACAGCAAACATTTCGTTTTTCTATCATTTTAATTTTTTGTCTGTGTAAATAAATCTGTCACGTATTTCTGGCTCCGTTTTCCACAAAGTTTCAAAACAGGTAAAATGCAGACGTTATTTGGTATGGAAGCCAATTAGGTACACGGTACACGCACATGCAGTCTAAAATACTTCATTTATTTATCGTCACCACTAAAAGGATAAGTAGATATAAGTGGGACGCGGAATCATCACAAAACAAAATTATATAATTCCCCTATTTATACCAAATCTGTAAGTAGGTTTAGACGAAATAATACTGCTTTAGGTCAATGTAAATAACATTGTATGAACGACTCACTCACATCACATGTTAGTGTGAAATAGTTTTTCGTTACTTATTCCAACAGTGTTAACAAACTTTCCCTCGGAATATATCACTAGTTAGGTTACTGGGTACGTATGCAGCTAATACATTATTGATGAATGCTCACAACGATACGCACCGGCGGATACGATTCTATCGTGCAATCGATACCTTGGTAAAGAAGCCTTTACCAATAAAAACACAAGGTATCGTAAGATAAAGCAGACGCTGGGTTAAAACATTTATCAAAAACCATTTGGTCCCATAAGAAGAGCCTTGCGAAACCCTGCAAAATAATACTTAGAACGAATAAAACAAACTCTAAAAGCTATGTCTGCGACAATATTTATAATTCGTTGTTTTATAAAGTTCATGGGAATAAAAAGACCAAAAAAACATGAGAACGACACGACGGCGCCAGCGACCAGTTATGCCGATTAAGTCAAGGGCTTGTCGGTTTTCAAAATGTATTTACAACTTATTTGCACCTATATAAAGTCTGGTTTTGGATCCTACATTTTTGACCAAGGCTCCATAATTTCTTACATGTCTGGCCAAACCAGCTTTCGAGTTTATTACAGCCCGACCAACTTTTCTGCAGAGGTGGCCAAGTGTGAGAACTACAGTTTTCCACGAAAGATCTTCAGTTTTGTTCAAAAACGCCGATGGAGGCTCCCCACATTCAACTCAATAGATAGTTGGAACTTTTTGCATGGAAGTGAATCGCATCGATAATGATTGCCGGCTTGCTAGCTCTTCTGTTTCGTGAATGCAACCATTAGTTAGGTAGTGGTGCAACCGAACAAACGGTTTTTAATTTCAATCAATTATTATCAGAAGGATGACTGCAAATTTTGCAATATCTTTAATTAATAAACCATATTATTATTTAATTTCTAATGTATTTTGCAGAAAATTAAATAAATTCTTAAATAAAAAAGCACACAAAGTACTTAAGGATAATTTTTGTTTCCATCGAGTCACACTTAGTGAAAAAAAAATGTTGCGACGAGAAACATTGTTACTAGTACTAGATGGGAAAAAAACTTCTGTCCGAACCTGTCACAGGTTTAGTGTGATTCATTGGGAAGTGTCCATGTTTACTGGACATTGGAATCGAAATCGGGAAAAATCCAAAAAAAATATATAAGAAACATCTGATTCTTTAAAATGAAATGAGCAATGGAGAACATGATTCGTAGGGAGAGTACCTACCACCTACTCGGACCGTAATCTGGAAAAAAACATTGCAAAATTAGTTTTTTCTTGTATCTCTTGGATGGTGCTCTCATCTCTCAAGCAAAAAATTACTGAGTCGATGTCAATAACCTTTTGTTGAATTCTGCGATGACGTAAGTGCTAACTTGAAGATCAGGCAGAACTGTAACGTTGGTCACGGAATACTCTGTTGGTTCTAAATTTATTTAAAAAATGTGTGTACCTAATTCTATAAAGTCACTTACCCCCGAATACTGAAACGCTTGTTAACTTTGACGACAGATTAAATCTATTGCTGCCTTTGTCATTTGCTTAGTGCCAGACAAAGGCAGTATTAGAAGTTGTTTGTCAAACGTTTCAGTATTCGGGGGTAAGGAATATAATCTGAGATCACGATTCTGGACTAGTAAAACTACAAAAAAGATTTTTTTTACTTCTAGTAAAACAATAGGTCAGCAAAGGTAAACTGGTGTTTTAAAAATTAAGCCTCATTATCTACGCATTTAAATACCTTGATTTACTAACGTTAGAAATCTACTTTATTATAGCCAAGCGAAAGAATAATTACGTGCGTGGAAAATTATATTAATATAATATATTTTCAAAGGAAAATTATATATTAACAGTCGTAGAGTTTCCTTCGTTAAAAGTGCGTTTGCTACCTATCTACTCCATATCAATTTGCAAACAATTGAATTTAATTGAAGTGTTTCATTTTATGTCGGTGGCTATGAAGGGGCCGGGGTAGGTACCTTAGCAATGATGTCATGCACACTTGGATGGCATTTAGCCATGGATAGGTATAATTTTGATGATTTTACTACCGAAATAAAAGAGTATTTTGGTAATACACCTTTAAATAACCTTCTGCCCCAAAAGAAAACCTTATTTCAGAAAGTCTACTTGTATATAGGCTATTTAGCCATGCAGGTAGACTTTCTTCTTTTTTTGGCTATTTAGCCATACAGGTAGTAAGGGTTTTATAATGTGCTAGGTAGGTTGCTCTTTAGCTAAACTAAAACCCGTGATTTTTTTTTATGTCAGGTTTACGAGTATGCGAGTATAGACAAGCATTATAGGTAGAATCTATACCATATAGGACTATACCAGTAACCAAGCATGGAACAATTATCATGTAGTAAATAAGCCTATAAATATTTTAGTCCAAAAAAATATTACTATGCTACATAAATTATTGGATGTCAGCCTTGTCATGACAATAATTGCCTTCATAAACATACTGCCTTGTCAAATAAGAAAAAACAGCTGTTCGAGTGGTCATTCTGTGGGGTGCTAAGGAACTTCATAGTCATGTCCTGGCTAGGTAATCTGGGCCTATGCCTATTTGTACCTGAAATGTAAGTAAACACCATTCCTAATACGCCACCTGAGTAATAAAATGCCTAGTTACCAGTACTTAGGTACTAGGTAATCTAATAGGGTTCGTAGCACCTAGGTACTGGGATCATGTTACGATTCCTTCGCCACCCAAGTCGCGGTAAAGCAGGTAGGTAGGTACTCTTCGAGAATTTGTTGTTCGAAGGTAAAGCCAATCCAGCCTTCTTATGAATATAATTGACTCCTCTGAGCCATTGACATGATTTTTGTTTTCGTTTGCGTATTATGGTCGTGGAATTAATTTACAATAAGTACTTATCTTTTTTCGGAATTTACTAATGCAATATAAAATTCAATTTTGAAACTACATCTACCTAAGTAGGTACCCACATGAGTATGGATACGGATGAGGATGACCATCCAATTTGTATTTTGTGTTTGTATTTATTTGAAATTAGCACGGTTACTACCAGTTAAAATAATGGTAGATTATAGTAGAATCAATTCTAAGTAACTTGAATTATTAATGTCAAATCAAAATAAATTAAAAGGGGTCTTCAACAAGCTGGTCAACTTCAAGCGTCGCGTTCTTGACGGAAGGATCAGTATCGTGCCTCGGGGCTGTTCTTCTAGTGTCGTTTTCTTCAAATTCTAAGTGGTTTATCTTGTTGTCTACTTTATTAAGTCATATCGTTTTTCGTCTTTCCCTCGATAGCGTTCCATTAAGTAGGATAGGATATCGAGATATAAGATCAAGACTTCTGTTTAGGTCATTGGATTAACATATGACTATAATATGACTAAGGATTGGACTTTCGACTAGAACATTAAATTATGATTGTTTTATAGGACTAAAGTATAGGACTGTTGATGACAGTGACATACTGACATCTATATGTATTAATAAATTCCTGTAAACTCTATTCTCTCTTTTCCTCTTTCCTTTCCTTCTCTAAACTGTACTTCACTACAGTTTTGCATAATCCAACTGTTATTTTATGTAGTATTTTAGATAGTTGTAGTTTTTTGTATTTTACTTAGTTAATAAAGGCTCCCGTTAAATAATAATAATAGCTAAGAGTAAGTCAGATAATAATATTTCAAGAATGAGGCGTCCAGTCCAGTTATAGTACCAATATAGGCACTACACTATCATATATGCTGCAATATTTATGAAGATGTAGCAACATATATATACAGTTTTTTAATATTACATAAACACTAGGCAATTGAAATGATGAAAACGTTTTCTGAAAAGCGACAAATAGCGTAACGTCCTTGGCAGTGATTTTCGCAACTACCTACAAACCTAAAACCGTGATGCAGGCGGCATATTGATAACGGATTTATTCTCACCTTCGACATGTCGTCCACCGTTCTAAAACACTCAAACTGCACTTCCTTACACTTCCATGGTGAAAATCCTTTAGATAACAGCCCGTAAGCTACAATATCGCAGTGTTCACTGATTAAAGGTGTCGCATGCCTTTTCGTGGCGAAGGCTCGATCAATACTGTCGGTCGGTACTCCTACTTCGTACTAGGTTCAGTCGGTCGTTCGGTGGAGTCGGATGGTCGGTAGTTGGTACCGGCGAAGTCAGTGTAGTTTCGCATGCGCGCGCAGTTTGTTGTTGATTGATATGGCGCATGCATGTTGGACACTTGCTCGAGCCCCCGATCCCTTCCATGTGAAATTTACAATTATCTGAAAAATATATCCCTCACATTTTGATGACACTGAGGAAGTAAATCACTGCGTTTTTGGCGGTGAAGCCGTTTAAGTAGTTAATCACCTCTAATTAGTACATGTGGAAAGCGAATTGTGATTTATTTGACATTAAATTAAATATGATTCAAAAATTCAAAATGGTTTGAATGCACACTTAAAATGATTACTTATCCTAAAAAATATTATGCTACTCTACAATAGAAAGTCTAGCCCAGGGTGTCGCATGACGCACATCAAGCGTTTTAAAACGCGCGTCTAGGAATCGCGCGCTTTAAGTTTTTTTTTTCCTAATATTGTTCCTTCATGTGAGTAAACCAATTTTATCCACCTATTCTTTTAGCAAAAATCAAATCTAAGGATATACAACCTATGGCATAGATAATTCTGTGATAAATGAAGGCTTGTATACAGTTAGAGGTTTGAAGTACTTAGGTGCACAACGAGCACGTTTCTGGGGAATCGCTCGCAAAACGCCTAGTGGTAGATTTGTAGAGGAAAAAAAATTGTCTCAACCTTCATCTGATTGAGGCTATAATGATTACGATAATTTTATGAGTATGTGCATTACATTTCAGCGCTAGGTATAGCCCTTAAATCTACTAGTCTCTGAATGAAAGGGTGACAAACAGACGGAGACGACGCAACTATAAGCACTAAGGGTCCTCAGTTGGTTACGGAACTCTAAAAAATATTACCTATATATTATATTATAATATAATGCGAAAGACGAAAAATCCGCGATCTAACATTTCTCCATAAAGCGATACATGGTTTTTCTAACTGTCCATCTATCTTGAGAGACATTTCTCTACACGTTCCCTGCCACAATCCTAGGCACAGAATTTCTCGAATTCTAGGTTAGCGGCAACCTGCTAGAACAAATTTACCAAAGATTATGTCGCACCTATAATTAATTTAAAGCTTACTTGGATGATCTTGATGAGTTTAATGATTCTTTAACTGTTTTCCAAAACAAACTAGTAAAGTCTCTGACCAGAGATAAATCATGTTTTGATTATGATGTTTTACCTATTTTGTCATAGAAAATTGTATAATATACAATTTTATGTTCTAACTAACATTCCGTTTATATTATAGTTTAAATCACGATTTATGGCCTATGTTGTATATGCCTATAAAGGATGATCATATCAGATCCATATACCCAGTCACGTAGAAATATACTTACCTATTATAAGAATATAAAATATCTTCACTGTTGGCGTATCTCAATAAATAAATAAATAATGTCCATAAATGAAGCAAAATAAGCAATAATAATTTTTATTACACAATTTTAAAGAATACAAGCCTATCGGGATATGCGCCGTCGTCGTCATATTTCACCATTTTTAATAATTGTTTTCACGACAGCGGCGTTTTCCTATAATCAGCTCTACTGCTGGTCGAAGTGTAGCCTGTTATTGTAACCCCCATAAAGTGATGTCATAATCTCCACTCCACACTACATTGACGAGTTCATCCCATAAATATAAACAGCACAATTTCAGAAGCAGCAAAAAACGAATCATAAATTATTCATTTTAAAAGATAATTAAATTAAAGAACTAGTATATGGTGTAGAACTTGGTTTTGGCAAACAGTGTACCCACCTAGGTAACCCTAGTAAAACATAATATCTATCAAAACTTTCGATTGCTCCCTAATGGGCGTAAATGGCAATTAAATAGTAAAAAGTAGTGCAAACATTACTGTGTTCCGGATTGAAGGACAACGTTTCCAGCTCAATTAATAGTAATTGCATACGGAGATTTTGCATCTATCTCAAGGAGACGAGCGCATTGCATTGCCGCGCATGGTTATGAACTGTTGAAGTTCAAAATTCCGGGTGGCACTTAATTGTTATGGGAAAGAGTGTGAGTACCAAAAAAAAAGTACCTACCGGGGACCCTATTCCTGTGCGCTCGAGATTATCTCGGTCACTGTCTCTCTAATTTAGAATTTAATGGGAGTGAGAGTGACCGAGATAAAATGTCATTTCTCCGAATAGGGTCCCTGAACAAAATAATCAACCTCTTTTAGCTTAAACAATTATTTATTACTAGCTGCGCCCCGCGGTTTCACCCGCTATTCTATAGAAACGGAATTTTTTTTCAGGATAAAAAGTAGCCTATGTGTTAATTCAGGGTATAAGCTACCTCCATACCAAATTTCATTCAAATCCGTTCAGCCGTGGTCAAACACAAACACGCTTACATACTTACCTACTTTCAAATTTACAATCTTTCGCATTTTTAATATTAGTGTGATAATTTATTAAGGTGTGATCAGTACAACAAAAACCCAACTGCAAAATGGAGCCATGCCATTGGGTTCCTCTGTATGACACTCCTGACATACCTGCAGTTGAATCCTTGGACACCTCACTCGTCAAAATCGGTCAAGCCGGAACACGCAAATATAGGTAGATAAGATTCTCCTGCGCCAATTTTTTCGAAACAATACAGAAATAATATATCGAAACAAGTGGCGTGACCGTACATATTTGTGTATGCAAACCAAATGCAAATGCAGTTTTGTTTTCCGATGTGCATGGAAAACATTCCCCGCACGATTAAAGTGGGGCAGGGCTTATTTAATTTTCAACCGCCGCCGGTCCGCCGCGCGCACTGCGCACATCTCTGTTCAAATCACATTTCACACAGAGCCGGCTTTACCTATGGCATAGTAATATTAAAGTATTATTAATCAAAGCTATCTATTATGTCCATGATAAAACTACCAACCTTTGAAAATTAGACCTGGCAATACTTCAGTTTTGGGTGTTTTGGCGGCATGGATGTAGTGATGTTACGTCCATGTTTGGCGGCAACGTGAAGAAGTCATGTCGCGTCATTGTACTTACTATTTTCAAAACCTGAGTTATTTCTAGTATCATTATGTAAAAACAGAAGAGATTTATCCACATATTTACTACTAGCTGTTACTCGCGACTTCGTTCGCGTGGACCACAGAAGAGGATTTTTTTTTACCATTACTTCTCTCTTCTGTGGCGTGGACCAATAAAAAGTGAGGCCTACAGACACACCCAGACAGAGAGACAGAGAGCCAGATAGACAGACAGAGAGCCAGATAGTCAGAGAGACAGAGTTACATTCGCTAGATAGGATATGCAAAAATTCAGGGACCCTATTCGGAGATATGTCATTTTATCTCGGTCACTCTCACTCCCATTAAATTCTAAATTAGAGAGACAGTGACCGAAATAAAATGTCATTTCTCCGAATAGGGTCCCTGGTCGATCCGTTTAACCGTGATAACGCGGCAAACACCCAGACAGAGAGACAGATAGACAGAGAGACCGAGTTACATTCGCATTTATAAAGTTAGTTGGGATATTAAGTACCTGGAGGAGGCTTATGCTCTGCAGTGGGCTGAATAAGCTGCCAATAATGATGATGATGATGATATTGTTTTATCAAAGTTTATCCTCTAGGCGCTCGTGACAGTGCACGAGTGTTTGTGAGTAATAAAACGTCGTAAATTTGACTTTTCTTGTTGTTTCCAAAACTACATAGAAACCTCTCGTAACGTCTTCACCACTTTACTGGGGTGTGACTTAGACTTGACCGTGACATACTGCTCTTGACTTAGACTTGTTCGAAATGTGATATTTTTTTCACTTGAAATATTACAAAACTTGACAATGGCTAAACACACTGCGTGTGAAGCCAAAACAAAAGAAGAAGACAAAAGTCACTTTGACAATTTTTATTTTGACTTTGACAGTAATTAGTTTGTTTGTTGGTTGGTTTGTTTTTGCGTGTCGTCTAAGAATTGCTTAATGGGTTAGCTTTTGATATAGATTTTTAAAATACTAAGTGTTTTTCGGCTACATAATTCTTTCAACAATGGTGACCACTACGCTCGCAATACAAGATATCTGGGTTTGTGGATCAAAGTCAGGAAAGTTAAACTTAGATGCAACCCTACCATATATAATTTTGCCCGTTCTACTTTTATTTGCTATAATTTCTCGCATAATTACTGCAATAATTATGATCGTCATCGGAATGGGAGCACTGTATGTATATACTAGACCATGGCAAAAGAACAGGTAAGATTTGGGCTACAAACAAACCCTTCTTTAGCTTCTTTTCCATCCATGTCCAAAGTCATGTACATTTTCATACCAAACTGTATGTAATCTCAAATTTTATTGCAATAACTTATGATATTTATTGCGTGGCCATTCCATTCCATGGGACAAAGGAACTTCTAAAAAAGGTTATGTTTGATAAGTAGGTGTGCCTGTGGTAACTCGTGGTTTTTTGTTTTTTTTTATAATATATCTTGTATTAATTATTCACATATTGCACACTTCCTTTCAGCTCTTAGTCGTCCACTACTGGACGAAGCCTTGCTTGGATATTTCAGAATGTTCCCCATTTACTAAGAGGACGCTGTTGCTCGTCTTCTGGTTGCATTTTTAGGACATACCTGGGACATGTTACACACTATGTCTTTTCAAAGTTTTATCCAAACTGCATTGGCAGCCATATTATAAATTCGAAAGTTTGTGTTTATACTAGTATGTAACGTTCAACTCTGTAATGGCTGAACTGATTAGGATGAAATTTGTTATGGAGGTAGCTTATTCCCTGGATTAACACAAAGGCTACTTTTCATTCCGGGAAAAAATCGGTTTCTGTAGAATAGCAGGTGGAACCAAGGGTGCTGCTAGTGTTTTATTAAAAGAAAATAGGATACATACTTATGTAACACTCACCCTATTTTCTGTAATAAATTCTTTTGGCAAGAATTCCGTGAATGTCTTACTTACTTTAGCGTTAGGGTCCATCCAAGAATAGAAGCATTCCAAATTCCAAAAAGCATTGCCGAATCACAAAAAAAGTTATATTGTGGCGTTCAGTGTTAAGTTTCATCTGTTCCAACTTAACAGCTTAGAAAATTATTTTCTTTCTGCATACTAGCAAGAAATGTAAAAAATATATTAACTTCTGTTTTTACAAGTTTAAAATGAACTACCATTGGAACTACAGTCTTGTTTGGACAAAAGAAGCATTTAGATAATAGAGTAAAATGTAAGATTAATTGAATTCACGAAATAATAAAAACCTGCAATAATAACTTCTACCCATTTTTCTGTTCTAGATCTCCGTTTTTCTTCTCATGGACTATATCATCATGTGTGACAATGATATTAGTATTTGAATTTGGTATACTAGGACAGCTCGTAATTACCCAGTTGGAACATTTTGTATTTTTGATTCTACTTGGCTGCACTTGTTACTTTTTCTACAAGTTAAAGGCAGTGGCTGACTTTGTACTTGCTAAAGGGTCTTCAAAGGGAAAGGAATACAGGTATTTACCATAATTATAGTTTTCAAGCTAAATGTTTTAATCCACATATGTCTTATTTGAAATCCCTGTGTCCACCGCAAAAAAACTGGTCCCTTCCTAAGTGAAATCCACATTATATTTGTATTTGCCTTTCGTAGAGCAGGGATAATGGTTTCTAATAAATATAGACCAGTATCTAATTCGTCTATTATTTCATTATATTATTGAATGACATACGTTTTTAAATTTAATAATAAAACAAAATTAATTTGGTAGTTAATTCTAAGTATCTTAAAAATCCTATTTTTTTTTCCCCATATTTCTCATCAACGAACACGTTCGAAACCCATTGTGATAATCCTATTTTACTATCGATACTTTGTAAATAAGAGCCATAATCAGATTTCGAAATGAAACATACTTATATAATGATATAACTATGTTTAATTTCATTTTAATATGGGGAAAAAAATTGATCATATTTGGTTTTCAGTCCAGTATTAACATCAGAATCACAGTATTGCCAGATTTGTCAAATTGAAGTCAATGAAAGATTCTTTCATTCTATTTGGTAAGTTGAACATAAACTAATACAAAAAAATGTGAAAGCTTGTAAGATGCTGTTTGTTTGACCCATATATTTTTACTCGACTCCTAGAAAGAGTGTAATGTTTTTGAGATTGTGTTGGAACACACAAGCACATAAGTATGCTTGTGTGTTCCCAAAACGGCTTGACCTATTTTGACGAGTGAGGTGTCGTCGGATTCATCTTTATCTTAAAGCCGATGAAAATATGGTTAATATAGAAACATAGTATGGGTATAATAATATGTCCGGAATTCAAAGTTTAGTTCCAATTAGTTTGCAATAAAAACGTTATGACGTAAAAAATATGTGCTACAAAGGTAATTAAAAAAAAAAAACAAAAACTGGCTCAAATTTTGCTGCACTTAAATGTCACTCCGGACATAAAGAGGAATCCAACAACATCATCTCAATCCCTCATCTCAATCGGTCGAGAAATTGAAAAGATCGATTCATTTATTTATAGTTTCTTTTCCATTGGGTGGGCATCACAGGTTACCCCAATTCGCCCACCCATGGACCATATTCTAAGCTTAAAACTAACTTAAAACAATAATAAAGCAAACAAAGAATAATATAAAGAAAAACTTAAGTTTTTCTTGTGGCATGAATGGAAGAAGGAAATATAATAATGAAAAATTTGACTAAAAGAACAACAATAAAAAACAATCAGCAACAAAAATATATAAAATGTAACATATTAACGTAAATACTTATTTCAATGGTTTCATCACCAGGACCTTAATGGTCTCATAAAAATCTATTGTCATTCTGCGAACCTATGCCTCCATACAATTAAACAAGTCAAGATCCCAGTTCTTGGCCAGTAAGGCATTGAGCGTACTCAGTGCTCTCGGCACCGGCGCCAACCTACCGTACTCCGTCCTGCACCATTATAAGTAACTTATCTTACATTTTGTAGGTGGGACTGTTGTATTCTAAGAGCCAACTATTGTTACTTCTTGGCTGGGCAAGTGTTTGCATTTGCGACATTGCTGTATGGCACAAACCTGGGCCTGACAACATTGTGCCACTCATGGGAAAATTATGACGATTTATTATCGTATTTTTACTATTGTGATGATGTCTATTACGACTTTATGTATGTATTTTTTGTATTAATAGTTCTATAATTTCATTTATTTTAATGCCATGCCTACTTTTTCGCTTGACATTGATGAAAATCATTTGTTGTTCTGTCATTGTTCTCATTTCTATCTCGCAAAGAACTGTTACTCTATGCACAGTAAACCTACAATGCTGTAAAATGATGTATGGGCTTCCTGCATTGCTATATTTATGGGCTCTTTCATTGTCACTTGGCCATGTGATTGAAAGCCACTCATTGTTTATTGTGTTCTATGATCAGTCTATTGCTTTCTTTTGTTCTACTTATGTTTTCTACAGAATGATTGCTTTGTAAACCAAACCATGTGTCTGTCGCGAGATTATAGGCGATACAGAGTCGAGTGGAGTGTTTTCTGCATGATACCCTAATCCTAACTAATATTATATCTCTGTTTATTGTATTATGCTCTGTATCACTGTCTATCTGTCTCTTTGTCTGGGTGATTGTTGCGTTATCACGGCTAAACGGCGGAACGGATCAAGCTGATTTTTTGCATAGATATAGCTTAAGTGTCGGAGACGGACATAGGCTAAATTTTTTTTGTGGGGCCACGCAAACGACGTCGCGGGTAACAGCTATTGATGAATAAATCTATAATAATGGTTGGTTGGTTGTTATGATACCTATTTCCCATTTTACGTCAAAAGCAGACTCTTTTATATATTTTTTTAAAAATAAATAGTTAACCATTCACTTTCGCTGAACGAATTTATCGCTTAAAACGTGGCCACAGCACACTCGCAAAGGAATTGGTCTACAAAGCAATCAACCTGTATAAAGCCGTAGGCTATGTATGTTGAACCACTATTATAGCTACAAAACTATGACGACTAGATCAACTAAGACATTTTGCTTTTCGTAAATTTATTGCGCCCCAGTTATTTTCTGTTATCTAAAACCCATTGCTGTTTTTTTAAACTCAGGATCGATATAGCAAGCGGAACAAACGAATTACAAGCGCCCGTCGCTGTTCTAACGAGCGCCAAACATTTTTGTATACACTTATGTATGTTTTATGTATTTTTGTATCACAGCGCCCTGTCCGATCGTGGTGCTTGCTGTATCAAATCTCAAACTCATCAAACTATTGACAAAGATGGAGTACACACTTTGCATTTCACTGGTCTGACTTCACAAACTAAGTCATATAGAGAGGTAGCGTAGAGAGTAGGTTTTTGCTTCTAAAAGGCTTTCCACCTTTGCCTACATCTTCGTGCTTGAATTAATCGATAGTTTTTACAGATTTGTTCGTATGTTGGCTAAGTAGTAGTAAGTACCTACACTAATTAGTCGTTTATCAATTTTCAGCTTGTCATTAAGTTTCGTAACATGCGTGTATGGCGTCGGATATCTCTTCGTCATCGCTGTAGTCTTGATACGACAACTGCTCATCTACATTCCCAAATATAGTGGTGAGTAGAATAACAAAGACAAAGTATTAGAGCTACCGCTGTGCACGGTATTTTAGTCGACGCGATTGGCAGATAGAAACGTTTGATAAGATGAGAGGACACGAGGAAGTCCACAAAGTAAGAGCGACAGAGTCTACCGACTATAAGTGAAGTAAGGAGTAACTTGAAATGATGTTCAGGTAATTCTTTTCGTAATGATTGGGTACTGTTTAGTCGAGTAACAAGCTTTTATTATTTGCCAGTTCCAAAACCCAAGCAGGCCTAGCGTGCGAACCGCGACAAAATCTTCTCTACTCTTTATGTCGTTTAATAGAATAGAATAGAATTTATTCGACATACATAAAGTAACATGAATTTCAATTACATTATTTATAGGCCTAAAAAAACATCATGAGATAACAAATAGAAGGTAATTTAGACTTATTATAATGTGTATTGTTTTTGAAGGAATCAATTTAAATCATGAAACTACATGAGTAACCATATCTACAAAATTGTTGTATTCTGAAATTGTTGATACTGAAGGATCCACTACCATAAGTAAAATTTTACAATCATCTTGCTGAATAAGAACTATGTGACAGACAACGTACGGCATAAACCGTTGGGATTAGATTTTAGAAGAATGAATTTTGCACAGGAGTTCCTTGTATAACGTTAATGAGCATAAATAAAGAAATTTTGAAAATTAGTTAACCCCTAATAGAGTTAAGTAAAGGATGAAAGTTTGTGTGGAAATTCGTTGTTTTTACTTTGAATTTGCGACACTGAATGCAAGTGAGTTAGGTGATCTTTGAGCTTGAGGTAGATAAGTCTAATAGTTTCATGTCATGAGTTCCAGGCCGGAGTTAAGTTCTTACGTGTATCTTCAACAAATCTCTAGTGTTCCGCTGCAATAAGCGTCTAGTACTTACAAAAGAAATGAAAAAGTATCCCTGTGCTGTGTCGACACGTGTTTCACTTCTATACTAGGCATCATCACGACGTGTTGACTCTTCGAGCCCACGACTGACAAAAAGAAAAACAGCACAAATAACACAGCAGCGGAAAAACACTAGAGATTTGTTGAAGATACAGTTTGAAAATGGTCTTCCGCCAAGTAAAGCCTGATTACATCAACAGAAATTCTTACCATTATGCTGCCGCCCGGTAGCTAACAGCAGTTAACTACATACCCTACCTAATATCATAAAGGCGAACGTGTTTGTTTGTTTTATCATTTGTCCTTCTTTCACGCAACGGATCAAAGACCTGGTTAGTCATTATTTTGCATGGGGATATTTAGAAGGCCAGGGGCGCTAGTCTCGACTTTTCGCTACAGCACAGTCGAGACTAGCAGCCCAGGGAAGTGACATAGGATAATTTTTATTTCGGAAAAAAGATCTTTTTCTGTGGGACTAAACAGGCGGTCAATACTGCGGGGCGTAGCTAGTTTTGAATATACATGTTAACTGCTTTTTAGCTAACAGACGGCAGTTTGACTGTTTCACATTTTTATTTTTATTCTTTTTTGCGCAGTTAAATATTTATTTAGAGGAAAACCGCAATACCAACCGGTCAACCAGCAGGATATTATTTGATAAACAAAAAGGTTAGTATGTGTGACAAATTTTGAAATAACTTAAGACTTTCAGGATGGTGGTCACAGTTTTGAAAAAGTTCATAACTTTTACTCAAAATTCTCGTAATGTGGTCATTATTTTGTCAAACTTCTTTGAGCAAAGTCGCCCTTGCCGCGCCACTCGAATTGGCGCCAGCAAATTTGTATGAAATTTCATTACTGGCGTGTTTTAGCGGCCAGGAATTTCCTTTGAAAATCCATTATTGTCGAGTTTTGTTTCAAAAGTAGTCAGATGCAAAAACTTGCCTACGACAATTTTGCGCACTGGAAAATCGACAAATTTTTATGTTTACTTTCTGATTTCAGATTTTTGTATTTCATTTTGATTTTGAATTTGGTTTTGAATTGAAATGATATTTAAATTCCCATAAGCTGCCTAAATTCCTATAAGGCTATATGCTTATAAACTGGTTTTATTTAAATTACTCGCATTATTTGAGTAAAGCACTATACAAGCCTTGGTCCGCAATGACTGCACTGCTGGCCACGCTATGACGGCCTCGAGCTAAGCTTAGTTACGATCTCGGCCTTCAGGCTTGGTTATAATTGTCCGCGCTGTAAAAGTGTTATTCCACCTTGTCCATCAAGGGTTGCAATGCTGACTGCGCTGTGATGGCCTGGACCTGCGTTTTCGGCCATCATTATCGTTGCCAGCAACACAGTCATTACAGACCGTGACAGTAATGTACTAATCTACGTCCATTTCATCACGTCACGTGTAATGCATTTTCAGTAGACTAGCGGTATAGAAAATTATTGAAAAGAAAGGTTCGAATTTTAAAAAATCTTTCTGCGCTACCGGATAAAATGCACTTTTGCACTCAGATTTCGAATGATAAACAGAATCATTTTACTCAACTTTTATTTGAATCCCGGGAAGTAAGGCTAAGATTCAGATACAACTTAAGACAGTCAAAGACCAGTCCTAGTCGATCTTTGAAATTTGTTTTCGGTAACAGTTCGTCACAAACTTAGCATGGTCTTAGCTAAGATTATACTTTGTTGATTAGAGTAGTCTTTGTTTTCAGCGGAATCTTTACCGGTTTTTTAAGTAGACGTTATTAAAAACCACAAAGATAAAATGATACTGGATGGTGCAACAAAATATTTATGATGTAAATCTATTTAAACAAGCGAATGTCAACAATAACTACACCTTTGCTCTCTTGGTGACGCATATCGGCTCAAGTAGTCAAGCTAAGCGTAAGTAGTGACTTACGCTTAGCGCTAGTAAACCTAAACGTTTCCGAATACAAAATTTTGCGTTAGCACTGAATTGTGACGTAAAGCATAAGTCCGCGATTAAACTCGTCTCTGAATCTTAGCTTAAGTGCGCCAATAATACACGAAGCTCGGCTTAATTAATAGATTACATAATTTCAGGTATATTAAAATGCAGTTGAGTTTTTTTGGTTTTATATTATTATAATACTTGTAAATAATTTGTTTCAGAACCACATTGGCGTAGAATTATTCATGCTCTCAATGTCTGAAGACGTTTTCTATGCGTTTGGATCCTGAATTGATCACAAAACCAGGAACAGTAAAATGTCTGAAGAAGCAAAAAACTAGTCAAAATAAACACGGTACTGGTTGTTCTGATGAACGACGGATATTTTCTAGGATTTCGAAAAAAAAAACAGCTGCTCCATATGTTTCGTTGAGGGTGATTGATAATGGTAGAGTATTTTTTTCGTGATTGCATAATGTGTTTCTTTGTAAAAGTTGTTCACAATGATATCCTAGACTATGATCGCCGTTCATTAGAACACTCCGTATAATATCATTGAGAACTATATTTAGATTATTTAGAATATAATTATAGTTAATGGAACCTGCTCGATAGCTGCGAAGGTTTTGGCAAACTATAAAATACACCTTTTTTAGTTTAATAATTTTAAACCAATATTGAAAACTTAAGATAAATTGCAATCAAAATATTCTGATTCTAAAAAGCCTACATGATAAAAACTTTATTTTGCTAACGTTTGTCAAAAGATAGTTAAATTAAGACGAGGTAGTGAATTCCACTTTTATGAAACATGAAATTTGGCACCGCAATCGATTATTAGGCTTATACTATACTACATTAAATTCAATTAGGGTAAGTACATATTAAGATAGAAATGCAAAACAAGCTAAAGATTACTACCTTACTATTAGTACTTACGGGATATTTGCCACGTTTTTTACTTTTGTTGAGTTCCCGATATTTCGGCATAATAATTTTGTAAATATTTGGAAATTCACATTTAGTGAATTTATATCTTCAATACCTAATGTAAAAATGCGCGAGCGAAATAACCGTGGACGGCGACTTAGGGCTGATTTTTCAAGCGTCAAATAAATGTTAATCTGATAGGAATAATAATTATGGCAGTTTGACATTATTTTCTATACAAAAGCTGTCAAACCGCCATATATTTTTTTTCTCAGATAACAGTTATCTGGCGATTAAAAAATCAGCCTCTATGCACTTATTATTGGATCTATTAATTTGAGCAATTTTCAGGAGGTCGCTGCGTATGTACCATTGATAATTATCGACGTGGTAGGCCAGTGTAGATAATGTATATGTATATACTGCTTTATACAATTTAGTGACTTAATGAGCAGGTCGTTTACCTAATGGTAAGCCATGCCTATCCACCCAAAAGCTGCCATGCAATAATATCTTGTGCGGAGCCTTTTCGGGGGTGGGTGGAACCGCATTAAGGCGGCGCGGCGCTGCCAAATACTCTCCCGAAGGCAAATCAGCATCGGCGCGCCGCTATAGTGCGGATAACGTTATACAAGTCGATAGAAAGAATATATTGCAGTGCCTTGTCGCGCCACCTACATGCGGTCCGACCTTTAATCTGCAAGTGTTTGCCCCAGCGGCGTCGGCGGCCGGCGGCTCTGCTCTCGTCTCTAAGGTATCAGGTTGTACTTATAGTGTTTATTGGTTAATAATAAAAACATCATGTATTATTATTATTTATTTATTTCGTTTTTTTCTTATTTTTATTAGGATTTTTTTATTAGAAACGATTATGATTTGAGACTATTATGTATTATAGTACTTCCCTATGTGTTATGTGAAACTGGGATTTGTTAAATTAAATTAGAATGTATACAAGGTGAAGACAAAAATTGTTGTTTACGGTGGTATAGTGTCTTCAAAAAAAGAGTGGGCAAGAGAGAGGGTGCCGCTGTGTTAAATTACCGTTTTTTTTGACAGGTCCCATCTTCGTACTTTACAAATTACAAATATACAAATCAAATGAATTACTCAATTACAAATAAACACACCTTCTTAATGTTTGTTCACTTTTTGACCACGACCACTCTCTTTCTGAACAGACTAGTGAAGTTTTCTAGCAATAAAAATGATATTTGATAAAGTTAACATTTTTAGGTACCTAGTAAGTAGTTACTTGAGTTCGTCAAAGTCCTTGAATTCTCTTAGCAACCAAAGCATCTTTACAGCGTTTTTTTTTTACCAAACTTTCGTACAAACCTGCTACTTTCAAGGTTCTTACGTTACTTCTTCTAAGTCAATAGTATAATATTTTATTATTTTACTATACAATTAAGTATCTAAGTTATTACTACGCAATTCCACACTTTTATGCTAACTTGGCTCATAGACAATTTTGGCTGTATGTAATTAGAAAAATTAACAGACACCAAAACGAGGTGAAATAAAAAAAAATATATATATATACTACCAATTGGTAGGTAATAAATACTACACTGTATGTGTTGTTATTTCAACACTTCCTCATTTTGTCCATTAAAAAAATATTGATACTTATCTATCTATTTAACTAAATAAAATAAATTATTAAAAATTGGAAACTTTCTTTCATTTTAGAACTGCTTTTCTTATTGTAGAAAATAGTTTTGTGTAGGTATTACTGCTGACTGACGAGACGAGAAAGTCCAACATAACTGTTCAACGTCATCCAGAATTTTGAACTTCAACAGTTCCAGACCATCCGCGGTAAAGCGGTAATACACACATGCTCTTGACGAGTCCAGAAAGGTCCGTAATGCCGTTCTCACTTGCAGGCCGAATACCGAATGTTCGCGCAACCAAGCGATATCCGCCAATCAGAAATGAGTATAGGCATCTCTGCTATCGCCCCTTTTCGCGATAATTTGGGGTGACAGACGCTAGTCTGGGACAGGCATAACGAACAGGTAGACACTTTTCCTCTAATTGGCTACTTTTGTTAATTCACTACTTTCTAATTAAATGAATCTTACCACTACAAAATAGTACATACCTACACAATTTCTACCGACCATGCTCGGTTGATCCATACGCAGATCCATGTAAAATGGATCTCACGAGAATCACTTTTTGTTCTCACTAGATTTAGCATAAATCAATCTAAGAAAACCGATTCTCGATATAACCATTACGGTTATGAGCAATGGCCATACGGTCAGCATCCGCTCAAGCGAAGAAGACGTCAACTTGTGCATTTCTATCGGTCAATGGCCGCAATTCCACCGTGCACTCACTAAACGTAATTAAGCTACCGCTGTCTTACTAAATAGAAACACAAAGTAGAGATGGCATGAATTATAGTGCTGTCAAATTAGTCAGATCTTAGTTCTCCATACAAACATAGACGAGAGTAGACGTAGACGAGAGCCTCCAACTAATAACTAATCTTCAGGAGGCAGGTAGTCAGGCACCACTTGCAACACTTTCTCGCGCCACCTGGCTTTCCTTGCATCTTGTTGCCTCTTCAAAGCATTGAGTGCCGGCAGCGTTCGCCAGCATACGAACGTTTTGAAAAGTATGTTACTGAAAGTTTTAAAACATCATTAGTTTTTGGCTCGAAGGACCAACGATTTGAATTCGCGTCTCCTTGCTCTCTACCTCATCATTCATACCTGTCGTGATATGCGACAGCCCTATTCCACTTGATCTCCTGTTCTTTCTTAAAAATTAGCAAACCTTCGCGGAACTTTCTGAATACCAACTGCGTTACGTACAAATCGTAATAATCATCGGCCACTTGCTTCTGTAGTACGTACTGCCGCGCGTTCTGTAAAACAATTCATGGTACAGTTATCACAATACAATCGATGATAGTCGCTTGTAGGAAGATAAGTCATTAACAATCTTACCAGCTTAAAACCTGCTATAGCTTTTCTCAAAAGGCATTTTCTATAGAACTCGTCAGCTATAAAATTTCTTTCATACCACATGTCTTCTGTGTACCACATCCAATTCAAAAACACATTGTTCTTTAATTGGAATAAATAATGAGCTTTTGCTTTTTCTATATTATCTCGTTTTATTTCTAGCAATATCTTAAAGGGCCGAATCCCATACTTTGATAACAGCGTCTTTTCGTAGTGCAAATCTGCCATTACTATGAGCGCTCTCAGCCTTGCAGCGTATTGCTTTTTTCTGATACTCTCTATTTTCTCGCGTTTCCGCTTTTGTTTTAGCTCTTTTAACCTTTTCATCTTCTCTTCTTTGTCCATTTCTGCTTTCGCTAATTCTGCCTGTAAGTAAGTTTGTATCAAGTTCGAAATTTCTGCTCATGAAAGATACATTCAAACTCCTCACTCATACTCACCTGCTGTTTCAGTCTTATCCTTTCTTCTTCCATTTGCCTTCGTCTCTCGCGAATCATAGCGTGTTTTTCTTCTCGCTCTCGTGCTCTCTTTTCCATTCTTTGCAGAAACTGTGGAACTTTCAGGCAATGCAAAACTAGGGAAGGTTCTGAAATATAACAAAAAATTGCATAGTTTATTTATTATGTTCTTATGTACATATTTGTCTTGTTTTAATTTGTTATTTACCTTCGATGTTATGTAACTTCAATTCGTTGCTCAGCACTTTTATTTTTGGTTTTAGTTGTCGATCTAAATTGTGATAGTTTTTACGAACTTCTTCTCTCATAGCATCTACTGATTCCCTCGAAGCTTCTAAGATTTTCTTATATTTCAGTTCCTCTATCAATCTATCTTGTTCCTCAAGCTTTGCCCTTTGTAAAGCTATTATATGCTTTTGAAATTTGTATCTAAAAAATAAATTGTTATGTTTACAAACAAATTACGGGGCACTTCCACGATATTTGTACTATAGAATGTACGCTAGGTTCCACTAACATTTCGAACTAATTTTATCAAAGATCGTTGTTGAAGTTCGTACCTTCGCTGATATGTATTGAAATCATGTACAAGCAATTTTGCCTTTTTAACAGATTCAGGGCCTTCGTTTATTTCTATCTTTTTCTTTGTTAATTTCTCAAAAAAAATATCCAGAGCAGCTTTTCTTTGTTGTGACAATTGTTCCTTTTTTAAGGACACATAAATTCTCCATTTATCTACGTATTTCTTTAAAATTGTTTCTTCTCTTTCGCTTATTTTAATTCTCATTGGAGCAACACAAAGAAAATTTGACATATCTTCATCATTTCTACTTCGATTACTGTAGGGCACATAAGAGGCATCGTTCCTTTCCTCTGTGTTTGGTTCTTTTAGTTTATCATCATGATTATCACACTTGTGGCTATTACGATCTTCATCATTATTGGATTTTGGAGTCAACGCCATCATAATCAATAAAGAGTTCAAATCATTTCTTAAATAATTATTTTCACTGGCACACAATTTTAATTCGGTTGGGTCATGTTCATGTTCTTCAACATAGTCTTCAACCTCTTCATTCAATTCAACTTTCGTTGATTCTTCAATGTATTTACATTCTATTCTCAAAAAATTATTCACAAACTCAACATCTTCTTCCGCTGGAATTGGTTGTAACGACATGTTATTTTTAGTTTTGTCTCCACTTTGATATCTCATATTATTAAGCTTAGGCTTACTAATCTTATTGTTAACTTTAAAGTCGCTGTCGCTGTGAATAGCTAAATTATTCATATTCTCTGTTATTTCCTGCAAATAATAATTTTCTTCATCTTCGATTTCCGTTTCATTGCCTTTTATTAATATCTTGTCCTTGTTTGTAAGAATTTTTGGTTTAATTGAATCTACATATTTCAGCATTATTTTATTTTTGAGATCTAAATTATGGAAATTGTTACGTATTTTAGCAATTTCTTTGTTAAGTTTGTAGCAATCTTTGGTTTTCTTAATAGTTTTTCTGAAATAAATTGCACAAGATAATTTGGATTTCTACTATAATGAGTTATGTAGGTAAATATATTATTAATTTATATTTACTTACATTTTTTATTTACGTATTGTTACCTATTTTTATTTTTTTTAATGTACCTACCCTTATTCATAAAGGAGAATTATGTGGTACTTACCTACCTACACATACTTGTCTTCCTTCATACAAAGTACATATCACAACCGGACAAATTAGGTCTAATTGACTCTTTATTTCCCAACATGCATGGTCTGCAAGTGCTTAGGTAAATTTTAAGTAAATACCTTTGCCAGCTGCCAGTCCTGAAGATGCCATCACCACTTCCTCCATGGGTGTCTTTCATCTGTAATCGTAACAGGGATACGAAGTCAAGATCAAATTGCATTTTAAAAAGATGAATAGTGACAATGTCATACAGTCCTGTCCCCCCTTTAGTAACAAACTTAATAATTAACTTACCAAGTTTCTCCTCATTTCCATGCGCATCGATGTCGGAGGAATATAGTCTGGAGAAAGCTTAATCAAGTCTTTCTCGTCAAATATATTTTTACATAGTAATTCTTCCATCACATATACAACTCGTTCATATTTCTATTTTTTGCTAGGATAATGCACTGAGCCAGTAATCACTATGGAATAATGTTTAATCGATAGAACGAACATGAAAAGGTATTCAACTTTGCGCCGTTTTCATGCTAAATGCATAAATCGTGCAAAGCCAAACCAATGTCAAAAAAAATGTAAAATCTAATTGTGCTGCCAGAGGTTACAACTCCTTATAAATAAGGTCGTTTGTTGTTCAAAACGACGTTCAATCCCTCCACGAGTTTTGCTTTGAAAATACCTTAGACAAAGCATCATACTGGACAGACCCATGAGACGTTGCCGCTCCGACGTTCACATTGTCATGTTTCTCTTTTTATTTCACGGGTCGTCGCATAGAGTAAGCGAGAGAGCTATTGTAAGATTGGCAACCTCGCACTCTGTGTCCACTTTGACCGACTAGTCGGTCACAACATTGCGACCCGTCTTACTAAAAAAGCAAATTGGATCAAAATATCGCTGTGAATACTTAATATTGTTATACATAGTGGCATTATGGCGTGTTGTGCTGTGTATTGTGCTTCGAGAACAACGAAAGGGGGAGTAAAAGATCCAGAATAATCATTTCATGCGTAAGTCTTTTTAGCGTTTTTTACCTAAAATAACCAGAATCAAAGCTAAATATTCGTTTCACTTAAAGAATATACATGTTTGAAGTCATACAACTATCACGCAGTGTTATTTAGTAATGAATTTAAGCATTAATTTAAGAAAAATAAATGCATTGTTTTACGTGTTCCTGCTAGTGAAGTACCACTGCACGTTTCAAACTTTGTCGATATTTGGTCGATATTTATCTAATAATATTCTTGTAATATCCTACATATACTAAATTAAGTGAAACATGAACCGTTAATTCCTATCCGCGTTTTATCGGCTTGATACGTATTCTATCGATAATTAATTTTAATCTTTTTGAAGCTTTCGCGGCTTGAAATATATGATAATTTGTACCAATGTTGTGTCATGGTTAAACAATTAATTAAAATAAAACATTTTGTTATAGGTTTCCAAAATGTCCAGAAATCAGAAATCAGTGGATAAAGGCTGTGAGGCGCGAAAACTGGGAGCCACCTAAATACTCTCGACTTTGTTGAAAACATTTTGAAAAATCTAGTTTTATGACTGGGCTGTCAATTAAAAAACTAGGAAAAATAAAAGAAACTAGGAGACGGTGTAGATACTTATTAACTTTCATAGTTACTATATATAATATATATATTCGTACTATTTACATGGCAATTACGAGTTTCGATGTTCAATAAAGTACATATTTTTGCAAACATTGTGTTATTAATTTACAAATTCTTAGTTTTGTACACTGTGTACATTTTTATCGATAGATTCTGCACTAGTTTTCACTTCCCTACTCACTAAACGCGCGAACAGAAAGTGGACACGCTGCCAAACGAATCACTCTATCCAGTGTGATACAAGATCCTTGGAAAATACCATGAAAATATGACTTAAACGACACCGCCAGTGTCTACATAATGTATTTTACTAGCTATTACACCTACAACAAAAAACTTACCTTCTTTTCGGAAACCAAGAGCCGTTCTGCCATTACAAAAAAAAATCTTAAGTGTGAACTGAAATTCGTTTTACGCAGTAATAATGAAATATGTACAACGTAATTTATTATGATAATACGGTGATATTTACGGTCTTAGTCTATCGTGAAGGTAATAATTCCTTTTTCCATGAAGGTAGATAAGGACCAGTGGGCTTATCCCGTAACTCTGAAAACGATAGTGATAGTGTGCGAGCGGGACCGCGCATAGTGCAGCTAACTTGGTACGAGCGGGATGGCTTGCTCTCGCAATCAGAATCACGAACGTTTCATAGTTAGAAGATAAGCCCGCAGATTACGGTGCATCTACGGTAATTACCATGTACATGGACCCCTATTCGGGGAAGGTGACATTCAATCTCATCTCGAAAAAAAACTCGAACTTCGAGATTTCCTATTCTCAACGCTGTCTTTCGAGATAATCTCGATGGGTTTATGCTCGAGATACATCGAGTGGTCGGAGGCAGTCGAGATGCCAATGAGATGGCATATCGCGACTCATTTGTTGCCATCTTCGAGGAAAAGGTTGCCATTTTGTACAGTGACATTGACAACTTTATCATAAATTAAAATAAAAATAAAATTCTAACCTAATATTAGTGCAAAAACAAAAACTGCCATTCAACAACCACCGATCAATACAATTAAACACCGTACAAATTATCTACGTTTGATGGTCTAACTCATCACATGTCATTGGCTAAATTGCAAAACACTCTCGCAGAAGCCATAAAACAAGAATTGAATTGAATTGAGTAACAATAGCTGTGGTGAAAGTTGTTGTATTGTTCTGAAAATTTGTTGCATGATGGCGGAAAGTTATATTGCAAGAATGCTATCAAGTGCTTTGGAAGAAGCAGAAGAACGAGCGAGTGAGCCACCGGCGCCACGTAGGGTATTTCCGGATAAAGAAGATGCCTCTCACTTGCCTAACAAATTGCTTAAAAAATCTCTTTATGCTGAGTAATTTAGCTGGAAACATTGCCCTTCAATCCGGAACACAGTTTTGTTTGCTGACTATTACTTGGCGGTTGAAAAACTGGCAAAGGCGAAAGGCAAAGGCTTCCCATGGCGAACTCGGAAAGAGTACTACCACTACAAAAATTAATTTTAGTATGGAGATAGCTTATACCCTAGATTGACTCATTAATATTCAATTGCGCAAGATAGATGTTTGTGTTTTTATGTAATATAACCCATAGATAAGAATGTATACTAGCGATATAACATTCTGTAGCCTGAAAGACTTGACCGATTTTGACGAGTAAGGGCTAAGACAGACAACGCTAAATTTCTTGCTGATACCGCGCGGTAGCCTCAAGAAAGGTTTCACATTGAATAAACACACCCTGAGTTGTCATTAGATTCCCCTTTATGTCCAGATTGTCCTAAGCTACATTTTGCAATTGAGTTTCTGTTTTTTTTGAATAATATTACTTATGTCTGGTTGTAATTTCATTTTTTTCTTTGTGGTATTGTTACAGTGGTAAACATTATAATAAGGGAATAAAGGCGATTTTTTTCACAAATTATTTTAATAACCTTTTTTACAATAGAATAAATAATAATAAATACCTATGTTTACTTTAAATAAATAATCAACAAATCAAACCAATGTTTTAATAAAGAATTCTGTGGCTACATATAGTACTTGTCTGTACTACAGCAACATAATTATCCTTATTAATATTCTTTACACATGCCACAGCTGAATGGATTTGTTTTAAATTTGGAATGGAAATAGATTATGTATAATTATCAAGTATGTCTTTTCAATTAAAACTATATAGTTGGTGATAATACTAGCGAAAATAATATACTCACAGTACCTAAATAATAAATTCTACTTGGCCATGTGACAGTATTAATACAAAAATATATATTGTTACTAAACATTACCTCTACCGTAGAAGGCACATTTAACTCTTTAAGGTCAAGAAATTATAAATGATCAAAGACAATATCATCACTATGATTACTACTTTTAAGAGATTGTAGCTCCATAGAAAAAATTATAAATATTTAAAAAATATTACACGTTTCATACATGATCAAATCTAATTTTTTTACTAAGCACTTGCGCCAGACTGTAAATGATTTTCAAAGTTGTTGGCTATGCACATTAAAGCCTCCATCTGGCTTTTTTATCTCGTTTTTTTTTTTAACTTCACATGTGAAGGCATCGGCTGCGTCAAAAGTGTGTTGCAGCTTCTTTGGTGCCACATATTTTTTTGATTTTGGGGTATCTGTAAAGATAGTTCATAATTATTTGATTTAAGCTAAAATTAATAAAATAAAAAAAGAATTAACATAAAATTGTAAAAAGTATGTATATTTGTTTGTTTCTATATTATTATCTTCTTTAGTCTAAATGGCTCGACCGATTTTGATGATTAAGGTGTCGTTGGATTCCTCTCTATGCCTACCTCTTTATGTACTCAGTGATTCTGAAACAAAATTAATATTCCTTATCATTATAAATTCTATCCAAACGGCAACAAGGCTTTATAATTAACCACAAATAGCAAGAATTATGTTACTATGTGTGTACTGTGTACTATGATGTGTGTAAGTATTCCATGGAGCTTACCCATGGATCTACCTATTGTAGGCCTAAGATATACTGTACAAACAAAAACTATGTGAAGGTTTAGTATGAACTAGTTTGAACAATACCTCCTTAATAAACTTCTATCTTCCTTCATTTGCTTAGAGTGACTCTCAGTGATTTAGCTACCCGATTTAAAAGAAAAAACTGGCATACCTTGAATATTTACTGGAGTAATTTTCCTTTTATTAATTAGAATATTTTTTTTATTAATCTTATGAAGGGCATGTTCGTAGTAGCAGCTGCTGGTTCTAGGTACAATATTTTGTAGGTCTGAAACAAACATTTATGACTGATTTAATTAATCAACCAAGCAATATGGACCCTAGAGTCCCAAAGAGCAGTAGAAGTGATGTCGGATGGAAACAAGACTCCTTCTTAATGCAGTGTATGTAAAGGACATAATATTTACCTTGAAACTCCACAGCTGACTCTTGACTGTTGTGGTGGCCAGATAAAGATTGGATACTCATGGTACTTAAAATTTGCAATTGTTCATCAGACAATCATATGTTGTGCTCTTCGCATAGCGGTGTTTTTTTGTCTTGTCAAGGACTTCATGTCATGCCAAGTCTGAAATAGATGATTAACAAAAGTAAGTATTTACTGTCATAAAAAAGTCTTTTTCATGAGAGTTAGTTAGAAACAAAAAATATTGGGTTTGAATGGTGGTAATTAGCATGTCATGATTACTATTGTGATATTTTAAGTTGATTGTGGACATGTGTGAGTTTATGATAGATTGAACTTACTTTTCGCCACTCTACCCAGGATTTCACGGCGCCAGGGACGCTGTTGATCTCCTGGATAAGGTTTTCCCATCTTTTTTCGGCTTCCTTTACTTAGAACGAAGCCGTAAAGCGAGCTATTAATCTCGCCTTTTGGGCCACCGTTGGATACACTTTTTTTTGTTGTTGAAGATCCATTATGTACAAAAAACAATCATGTTTTCAAGCTTAGTTCAAAAAGAATACAAATACTACGTTTAGTTTCTAACACAGAGGTTTCTAACTTCTAACCTAAGATCAATAACAAATTTAATAATAGTAAACAAAGAACTTTATTCACGTTTCGTTTCCCACAAATTCTCTTGGGAACGAAAATAATTTATTTGAGTTTTCCTACTTAGTGTCAATTGTAATAATTAACATAAACATTATAATCTAGTTTAATTTACCGATATCTAACTAATCTAAGCATGGATCTTGAAGAATCTAAGCTTTTAATCAACAGAATCGTCCCTACATATATTTTCTCGATTTCACCGGTTTTCTGTAAACACAGTCGAGAAAAATGGAACGTAATTTGAATGAGAAGAGTCCATCTCATCTCAAGTTTGTCTGAGAATACCAAATGGTTTGTTTTTGGGAGATTATCATGCGACATTGAAAAGTCGAATTCGAGATAAAAATGTCATTTCGCCGAATAGGGCCCCTGGCAGCACTACACAAAATGTATTGTCAACGTCAGCACATCACGAATCAAGCTATTGTCAATGTCAAACTCGTTAGTCATTTTTACTAAGAAGGTGGTATGCTGGCAGCGGCAATTGCCGTATTATACGGCTTTTAGGCACGCTGAGCTTCAAATATACGGCATACGACAGCACTTCCAAAGCCGTATAATATTTGTATGAAATATACGGCAATCTTCGAAAGATGTTATCAAAAACTGCCATTACCAATTCTTCGTGTAACGAATCGCACCGAGTTCCCGGAATTCCCCCTTGAACAACGCCCTCTATTAAGGTTGGATTAATGAGTGCTTTGTGCATCGTTTCACTGAGTTTATAGAGGTGTTACGATGAGTGAGCGGTGATATTTAAGAAAAACTAGAAAATCAAAGGGTGATACTATCGATATTGAGGAAGTCAAGAAGAGATACCATTTTCAAGTGAAAATAAGACATTATCTTTTAACAAAAATTCAAAATCTTTATTGAGACCAGTAAAAAACAGCTAAATATCATAATCTTATAAACAAACTCATGAAAAATTAGAACATACTGCATTTTTTTTCAATTTTGTACTACTATACGGTTTATATACTAATTTTATGGTTTAAATACGGCAGCCAAAAACTCGAATTGGAACAACACTATGGTGGTATGGTATGTACGTACCACAGGAATGCACAGAGTGCGATGCCAAGAAAAAAAAAAAAAAAAAAAAACACACGTACCTACTGTACCAAAATAAGTTTTGAAAAATTTTGTTTTATATATTTTCCTTCGAAAAGTAGTATTGTTAACGCCAAAGTTAAATGTATCTTCCACTTCATAATGAAACAGAAAGAAAGTATATTATCAGAATCCCGGCAAAACTATGTTTTCTTACTGTATCCGTACCTCTATTCGCATTCACAACTTGTGTTCTTATAACATTGTATAAAGACTTTGAAAGTGCAAATAATACACATTGTAAAGTTCCCAATATATTTCCGTCCATATCTGCTTCAATTGGTAACTATGAGCCTCAAAGTACGATATGGAAAACTTCGATATACCTGCACTCTCCTTTTAGATTTTTCATATTGTACCTTCGATGGAAATACTACCGAAAAGTTATAAGAGAAGAATTAGATATCATAGTGAATTTTACAGTATTCTTAAATATTATAGAAAACCTAACTTTACTAGGATTAACTTATTGGACATCAACAAATAACTATTGTAAGTTGATAGATATTAGACACTAAACAATAAATAAGTTGACATTGTTTGTGCTATATATATATGCTTAATTAATTTGTGATTTTTGTTTTCAGCGATGCATGAGAAATGTTTTAAAATATTTATTGGGACCTCAGTCTTCTACATGCTCTTTACATGCGTGATGCTCACAAAGTACCGCAGAAGGCCACCAGTAGCGCATAGAGAAAAAGTCTCAGTGAAATTAAAATGGCGATCATTTATAGTCAATGTGATGTCATTTGCTTTAGCAGCATACTTCTTCTTGAGGCACAACAGCTATTGTGAACCTTATGGTAAGGCAAGATTGTACTTACTTATAACTTAATACATACACCCCCGAATACTGAAACGTTTGTTAACTTTAACAACAGATTAATTCTAATACTGCCTTTGTCTGGCACTAAGCAAATGACAAACGCAGCAATAGACTTAATAAATCTGTCATCAAAGTTAACAAATGTTTCAGTATTAGGAGAACAACCCTGTTGTCATTTCACTGACAATTGCAGATAATTAACTAAAAATTAATGAAAATCCTGTCTTAATAATTAATTTTTCTAGTGTAAAGTGATAAGTTCCAGCCAAGTTAAAACAAGTTTTATAGGTTGAAAAACGAAATCCCGACTATGTCCTTCTGCACATTTTTGCTTGCAAAATCATAACAGTTTGTTTGTTAAAAAAAAATATGAATCCTTTTAATTTGGTAGTCAACATGGCACCATTACAAAAAAAAAAGTTTTCGTTTTTGACTTTGTTTTCTATAGGACACGTTTTCCAATTTAATGTGACGTCACATAGCCTTTAAACCAGCGGACATTCAAGAAGCTTTCCATATGATGCCTCATTTTTCAAATTATTTTAAGTAGTTTAGAAGTTATAAGGGAACAGATGAATATACATACCCACATTCCCACATACATATATACATACTGGTCAAAATCACCCCTTCTTTTTGCTTCGCATAGTCAGGTAAAATTAAGCTTTTTGGTATTTACTGCAGCTGTCAGCGGATATCCATTGTGGATGCTGTGATGTAAAAAATCTTTTGTGATAATTACTAATAAGAGTTTAATTTTCTTTCTAGTTTATTCAATGTTTGGCTTTTTTGAATACATTGTGGTAATAAGCAATATCATCTTCCACATGACCACAGTGTACGATCTACAACTAAACTTCATTTATGTGAATCAGTATGGAATAACTGCAGAATGATAAAGATCTTTAAGTAACAATGAACATAAAATAATGAATATTAAAAAAACTGTTTGTTATGGTCAAATGCGAGACACAAGACAAGTTTGAAGAACTACAAGAACCAAAAAGAAGAAATAGTGATGTTGTTACCCTTAAAGACACCCATTTGGCGGCGCCTACACTGCTGATTCAAGGTTGTGCCACGCTTATGCAGATCCGTATGTTTAAAGCACCCACTTTTCACTTGATATTGACTATCATAGACACTAGTTGGATGACAAAAATTTAACAAAAAGTCATAATGTTGTGAAATTTAGGAAACTGTTACAAAAAAATGTAAAGTAAAAAAAAAATATTTGTATTAAGTATACTTTTTCACAAATTAAAATGTGTTTTTTCCTTATCAGACTAATATTATAACTAAAATAACAAAATATGGCATGGAGTCACTAACCTCCTTTATTTATCAATTTTGCAGTGGCTTTACTAATGTCTATCTTAGCACCTTTTGATACATTTATACTTATAGAAGATAGTTATTTTTTTAAAATAGTAAACTTACATTCGAGTAAACTTTTTTACGCATAACAAGTAAAATATACAAAAATAGAATTTGATTCTCACATAAATAATTACAGAAATCTTACATAAATGATTGTTTACATAAATAAACTACATACAAAATAACATAGATAATTATGTGATATAAACATAACACATAGGCATATTAATCAGTAGTTAAACAGTTATATTTATACATCTAGACATAGTATAGTATTCTTGATTACTTATTTTGTAAAAAAATTACAAATAGCGGTCACATGTAAAAACTTTTGAGTCATAATTATGTAGACTTGTAACTGTTGCATTTTGTTATTGCAACTTGCATTTACTTGCTGATTATTATTGTACATATTTATATATGAAAATATTGATTACTTGTTGTTCCTTACCCATTAAGATTTATATTTTGACATTTCTCCGCAATAATAGGCAAGGAAAAAGCAGTTTTCAATGAGCTTATCACGTCACTTACGTGTCCTACAGAGTAGCTATTGCTATGTATACAACCAAAGTATTTTAATGTATGAATGCACTTGATGACATAATGAGAATAATTTACAAAAAAAAAACAGACCTCCTTTTTTTAGAAGTCTGTTAAAAATTGAATTCGATTTTCACATATATTAATTTAAAAACAAGATAACAATTAAAATATTTATGTGACACAAAAATAACACTGGCTTGTCATTCAAAAGTTAAACATCGTCGTTTATAGGTATTATCACAAACCAAACAAAAGAGTGTCGTTTTTATAAAGGCAAAAATAAACTAACAAAGCTGTTGATGCTTTTATTGGACTTATATGTATATTATGAATGTTCCTGATTGTGATAGTGATCGTGCGCGGGCGGGACCGCGCATAGTGCGAGTAAGTAGGTACGAACACTTATCACAATCGAATAACGAACGTTCATAATAAGGACACGGTTGTATCCTATCAATAAACCATTATAAGCAATCTACCTGCGTCGTTTTTAATGTGTTTTCCTTTCAAGGAACATTTCAATTTGTCCTGCATTCCAACCAAGGTGGGAAGCTTTGTTTTCACCTTTGAGTGTTGTTCTGAGCAAATGTTATGTATCATTTATGACCATGACTAATATATTTATATAATATAAGTCATCGGAACTGTTCAGAACAGACACTAAGTGACAACACACTTTGGGCTAATTTACAATCAGACAGAGAGCAACAGTCGTCAAATCCCCTGCATGTAACTGTTTAAGCATTTTAAACACGCCAGCATTGACGAATCAGCTAATTTGGCGACAGCAACTATCTCTGTACATATACAAAGTTATGGGTACCTTCCTATCACTAAAGAGATTTTTGCCCTAATTGGAACTGTTCTCCCATTTTATCAGCAATCATTTTGGCTATAGCCAATGAAGAAGTGGCACCGGGGGATGGTGCATTCCTACAGTGCAATACCCTGCTTCCAATGGCCCCAGCACCAGGCTGTGAGTCGAATACAAAATCCTCAATAAGGGTCCCTGGAAAACGACAAAAGTTTATAGTTAGACGAGTTAAAAAGATAAATATATGAATAAAAAAAATAAAAATAAACTTAATAAATAGATGTCTATCAAATATAAATAAATGTGTCAAATATAAATACCATCTTTTGCCAAAGCCTGTGCCCGGACTCCCGCTGGTCCTGTCTCAACGTCCGCTGTAGTTATACCTTCAATGTATCTCCTTATCTGCTTTACTTGGAGTGACATTATAGCAGATCGAAGCATTTCCTTCATTCCAAATCCTGCATATTGTGCTGCCAGCTTTTGGAATCCAGCAAAGCTCACAATATCTTTAAGTTCTGTAGTATTGTAATCACTCCATCTGAAAGTACAAATTAATGTATCTTAGTTAGGTACTTACTTAGTCACAATACTCCCCAAGCAGGACATCAGTGCATGGCATATTGCCCCCATCTCGATTAGTCTTAGGTACTTATATCCCTTGGAAAGCAAAGGTTGGCGAATTAAGACTGCACTATATAGCCCAAGGCGTTTTTGAGAGGCTATTTTTTAATTTTGTAATCGTGCTTTATAAAATGAATCGAAATTTAGATATGCACAATAAAAATGTTATTCAAATAATCCTTTTATGGATTTCCTGTAAATAAAAATTAATTATGACGCATAAACTGTGTTCAAAGGGTTAAATATTTTTTCAATAATCACACTAATATTATAAATGCGAAAGTTTGTGTGTAAGTAGGTAAGTATGTAAGTGTGTTTGTTCCCTTTTCAACTCTGTAATGACTGAATGGATATGAATGAAATTTTGTACGGAGGTAGCTTATACCCTGGATTCACACATAGGCTACTTTTTATCATGGAAAAAAAAATGCTGTCTGTAGAATAGCGGGTGAAACTGCGGGGCACAGCTAGTCTGCCATAAAACAAAGAATGCATAGTTAAAACCAATAAAGAAAATTTTTATCTAGACTTATTGTTATTTTGAAATATCATGAGCTCATCTATTATTACTTCATGGGAGTTTCCAGATGATTCAAGCAGCACAACAAGTTTTTGGAACATGCAACAGTCATGAGCGCTAGGCTCATGACTTATTGGTTCAATGTGATCTGCAGCTGCTGCTGCTGCATGCAACTTTATAGACACCTACAATTTCCATGTGTCGGAATCCTTTCCTTTTTTAATTCTCATTTAAAGAGCTTTTTTGTAGAAGACAAATAGACACTCTTATTAAAGTTTAGTTATAGAGCAAAACTGAAAATATAATTTAGATTCTATGAACTAGTCTGTACAACATTATGTCCGAGTCTGAAAAAGGCTCGGCCAGAATACTGTTATAGTACTCCAACTGATGATTCAAAAATTGTTCTTCTGGTATTTTCATTCTGCACACATTTTATAATAATGTGATATATATTATGTCATCTACCACATTACAGACTAAACAGTTTGGATTAGATGCTTTTCCTATTAAATATGAATATTTGGTACATGGGATGTGCCCGGAACGAAATCTCAATGCAACAATAGTATATTTAAATAGATAAAACATTGGTATCTATCCATGGATGTCTCAAATGGGTTTGAATTGTTCGGTACCAGATACCGCTTGACCTGGATTTTAAATCAAAGTATTCTCAGAATAGGTTGAAACAGTGAGTGTACTTACCAACATCATAGATGTATTAGCGGTAGTTAAGTAGGTACTGTGAAGGTTAGTTCTTATCTATAATGTACAGTAGTTTGTATTCATTTTGTTTATTTAAGATGATGTAAAATATTATATCACCAGACAAACATACATTTGATAACCTTGACACAACCTCAACTAATTGAATGTAATTTCAGAATACAAAATAAAAAAACTCACTTGTAACCTTCTTTACAGAATGCTAGAATTGCGTTTGGTCCTAGAATAACACGGCCATCAATTCTAGGAGTGGCATGCACACCTAAGAAAGGGAATCTTGGATCTGGTACTGGGTATATGTTTGCTTTAACCAAATTACTCTTTTGAGGGACTAGGTACAGGTATTCCCCTCTAAATGGTATTATCTTTGGTTCTTCTGGACATCCAGTTAATACAGCCACTGTATCAGAATGCAAGCCGCAGCAAGTCAGGACATATTTTGCTGTTATTGCATTGTTTTTATTATCTGTTATAAGAACAGGATAATCTGCATTTTCATTGTCAGTAAATTCCTTTACCTCAAAATTAAGGTATGTTTTCCCATTCTGTTGTACAAAATCTTTTACATAGGCATTGGTGACTTCACGCCAGCTGACAATACCTGTGTTTGGGGACCACAGAGCCTGAACTCCCTTGCAATGTGGCTCCAGCTCCCGAATTTCTTTGGCATCCATTAGTTTTAGGTCTTTCACCCCATTTTTCAAGCCCCTCTCGTATAAATCGAGCAGCCTCGATACCTCAGATCTGTCTGTAGCTACTATTAACTTACCACACCTCGAGTAATTGATATGTTTTTCATCACAATATTTGTAAGTCAGGTCAAGCCCCTGGACACATAGTTTAGCTTTTAATGAGCCAGGTTTATAATATATGCCAGCATGTATTACCCCGCTGTTGTTTCCACTTTGGTGAGCTGCAAACGAATCCTCTTTTTCCAACAGAGCTATTTTTAATGAAGGGTGCCTCTTTATCAGTTCTCGGGCAGAAGCAGACCCGACAATGCCGCCTCCAATGACTGCTATATCGAAACATTCAGGTGTTGAACCACTATATCTAAAATAATAAAGTTAGTATAAGACATACATCTCAATTTATTAAAAGTAGAAAATAATCCTTATTTATAAGGAGAATTCTGTGAAAATAATGATATGTTAACACTATATTTTTGTTTTGTTTTTTTAACTTACCGTCTATTGTATTGTCCTGACAATAATGCACATGATACCGACCGGGTCAACAAATGTGGAATTGAAATGAACTTGGCAATGATCATCATATTCGAGATCTTTTACAGATCAATTAAAAATTTCACACAAATACTGATGACACGCCTTCTAGCAAGTTTTAGAACCGCTACATGGTTTTACGACGTGTACACAACAGATATATAATATGATGTAAACGGGATGTAAATAACTTGTGAAATCCAGAAATACAATTATCGGCAAAGTTATCTCAACTCATTCTTCACTCTTTTAATATCGAGTATGTAAATAAAGATAAAACCCACATGAAAAGTAAAGTAAATGAATTTTTTTTTTTTTTTTTTCTTCTTTCCTCCTAAAAGGATTTTGGCGTCGCACGTCTTATGCATTTGCCAGTGTCAAGTATACATTTATATTCTCAAGTTTTGTTAGATATTAGTTATTATTACAAGTCATAGTCACTGTCAAAGTCGAGCATAGCAAGTCACGGTCAAGTCCAAGTCATGCCCCAGTAAAGTGGTGAAAACTTTACTAGAGCCTTCTATGGAGTTTTGGAAACAACACGAAAATTCACGTTTCACGTCATTGTACCATTTACCAACACTCATGCATATACACGAACACTTAACGGGTAGAAATTCACCGTTTTTACACATTAACATTCGAAATAACACAAGTTTTGGAAAATAATAAAATGATGCGACATGAATTCTTCACGTTCCCGCCAAAAACTCTAAATGAATTATTATCAGTGAACAATGATAATTATTATTGTTTGATCACGATCTGTGATCACGATTTATTACCAGTTTTTTTTTTTTTCTCTATTTCCTCCTATGAGGATTATGGCGTCGCACGTCTTATGCATTTCCCAGTGTCAAGTATACTCATATTTTTTTCAAGTTCTGGTGAATATTGTCAAATAAGTCATAGTCACAGTCAAAGGCGAGCAAAGCAAGTCACGGTCAAGTCCAAGTCATGCCCCAGTAAAGTGGTGAAAACTTTACTAGAGCCTTCTATGGAGTTTTGGAAACAACACGAAAATTTACGTTTCACGACATTATACCATTCACCAACACTCGTGCATGTTCACGAACACTTAACGGGTAAAAATTTACTGTTTTTACACATTAACACTCGAAATAACACAAGTTTTGGAAAATAATAAAATGACGCGACATGATTTCTTCACGTTCCCGCCAAAACTCATTTCCAGTGTTGTTCACAAAGTACTTTGATAAATACGGAAAGTGTTGTTCCAACCAAGAAGATTGTAATCTTCTTGGTTCCAACACAGACTGTGTGTTCCAAGTTCCAAGTCGATTATGGGTTGCCGTATTTAAACCAGAAAATATACACCTTGGACGAAACATCATACAAATCCATTATATACACCGCCGCAATATTTGCATTGCTGTATATTAGTACAAGAGCTTAAAATATGCCGTATGTTCAATAAGCACGATTGTGATAATATCTAGCTTTGATATTTTGAATTGTTGATAACGGTTCTGTCTCATTTTCAATCGGAAATTGTTCAAGCTTTTATTTTCTGATCACTTTTTGTCCTATATCCTTTTTCTTTGGCGTCGCATAAATATCTTCGCCAGTATCACCGCTATCACTCATCATATAATCAAAACACTTATAAACTCAGTGAAATGGTGTAGACACAAACCACAAAGTCTTACCAGAAAGATTATGTTTAAGTCTACCCTCATGTTTTTTTTTTTTTTTTTTTCTTTTTCCTTGCAATAAGCAAGCATTTTATTTTTGTTTACCTTTTAAGTTTATCTTTGTTTAAGGAAGAGCCTGGAGCACACGACACAGGTCACCCTAGTGTGGGCTTCAGTGCACACCGATATAAATCTTGGTTTTTATTTTTAATTTCTTTTTTTCCATCTCATTTGTAACATCGGTGTTTATATCTTGTGTCTAGTTATAAGTTTTTCCTAGAAAATAAATAAATAAAAAAAAAACAAAAAGTCCAAAATTAGTAATTTTGGACTTTTTGTTGAAAACAACCATATCGCCACTTTGTATTATTTTTCAAAATTGGTGTTCTTATTTTATTTATTATATTTAGTGTTATTATTTTATTTATTGGCTTACCAACAGTATGAGACAACTAAGCTAACAATAGGTACTACTACTTAAGTATATACATAAATTAATATAGTACTAATAATAAACACATTGAGATCTATCTACCACCTTCCCCCTATATTATATTACTCTTTGCTATTCCCCAACAACAGGTAAACTCTGCATGTTTTTAATTTTGGACAAGACACTACGCTGAGATCACAATACAATATTACCCATAAAGTATTTGTCAATGTGTTTGATTGTGGGCATATCGTATGAAGTGGTAAATCGTGCTTTGTCGTGTAATCGTGTTTCCAAAACTCCGTAGTAGCTTTCTGTAAAGCTGACTAAAGTACTTGATTAAAGTATTGCTACGATTTGTTTTTATTATGAAAAATTACAAAACATGATATAGGCTAAATACACTATGCGTGATGTCAAAACAAATGAAAAAAATATATTGAAAAATGAAATGCTTATTGTCAAATAGTTGTTAACGTCAAATTTGAGCCTAAAAACATCTTTTTTTTTTTCTTACGTATTGGCTCCACACGTTGTGTATTTAGCTAGTGTCAAGTAGTGTAAAATTTTTAAACGAAGTCAAATATTTCACTATGAAAATAAGTCTCAGACCTAAGACGAAGCATCATACAGATCCATGTCTCAGACATAGTTTAAGTCAACCAAAGTAAGGTACGGTCAAGTCCACGTCATGCCTCAGCAAAGAGGTGGAGACTTTACTAGAGGCTGCTATGGAGTTTTGGAAACAACACGAAAAGTCACGTTTCACAACATTATACTATTCACCAACACTCGTGCACGTTCATGAACACCTAATGGATAAAACTCCACCATTTTTACAAATTTTAACCAATTTTTAACACGAAATAACACAAGTTTTGGAAAATAATACAAATAGGCGACATGAGTTCTTCACGTTCCCGCCAAAACTCCGCTTGCTTGGCTTGCGCTGTCGAATGAAAATTGTGAAAAGTACATAAATATTTATTATAAAATTGAAGTAAAATTGATACATAATTAAATTTAAATTGATCAAAAGTAATTGAACCTTCCATGTAAATTTATCATTATAATGTCGGTAGCTTGTTTGCATGAGTTAATCATTATTTTTAATTTCAGCTATCTGAGTTGTCAAGTGCAACCTAACGCAACCTACTAATTTACCATGGCCGGAGAAGAAGAGGATAATACCTGGTACGTAGAAGTTTTTGCCAAATCTGTTCAAAATCATGAGTCATAAACTCTTTGCAAATAGGTACACTAGATAACAGTCCCCAATCCTAATGCTACAAGAGTTTGTGTCTGATATCCCTAAACACATACTTCATTGGTTTCTGGTACAAAAATATGCGTGTGGTGAAGGACATGTTGTTTTCAGGCTCATAGAGCTGGAGTCGGCCTTGCTGGATGGATGCTCTGCACATGACATCAATGTCCTTACGAAAGGAAAGAAAATTCCAGACAGCCTCCGCCCTGATGTCTGGTTGGTATGTCTTAACTGTCAGGATGCTAGCAACCAGCTTCTCCTATTCGATGAGATATTTGACCTGCCCAACCAGAACGATCTAAGAGATGATGTAAAGAAGTTTGTCAAACAACTTGGTAATGATGAGGATGAAAAATTGGCTGTTATTTCCGACATTGAATCTATTATCACTTATTATTGTAAATCAAACTGTATCAATTATACTTCTAACAATGGCTGGATAGAGGTGCTCCTGCCTCTTCTGAGTTTGAAGTTACCCAGAGCAGATACGTACAACTTATTTGAAAGAATCCAAAAACTCTACATTCCTAAAGGCTGTGTCAAAAATGGCGTACCATTCCATATTCTGCGACTAGTTCTGCAATATCATGATCCTGAATTGTGTTCATTTTTAGACACAAAACGAATAACACCTGAGCAGTATTGCATGCCGTGGCTCCGATCCCTCTTTGCTGGCACATGTAATTTAGAGGTTGTCCTTTTCATGTGGGACTTATACTTCCAAAGGTCTGACCCATTTTTCATATTTTTCCTCTGTTTGATTATGATAATTAATGCAAGAGAACAACTGCTCCTAATGAAAGACGAAGATAAAGCGGCAATAGTTGAAACACTGAGCGGTATGCCAGCAGATCTCGAAGCAAATGATGTGTCAGACTTTTGTTCATTGGCACATTATTACTCATTGAAAACTCCATTGTCATTCCGAGAAGATGTTCTAGAAGTACTATTTTCCGAGAGCGGGTTAGAAATTAACTCTAAACTCTATTCCCAAGCTTTGTGCCTCCCTGTAGCAGTGCACGAACTTATAGAAAGTGCAACAGTCGATTCAAACGATGACAACGTCAAATTCTTTCTTGTAGACTGTAGACCCTCAGAACAGTATAATGCAGGTCATTTATCTACTGCTTTTCATCTTGACTGTAATTTGATGTTGCAAGAACCCACAGCTTTTAATACAGCTGTGCAAGGTCTGCTTAATGCTCAGAGACAAGCATTAGCTGCAGGTTCATTGGCTGCAGGTGAGCATCTGTGCTTTGTAGGCTCCGGAAGAACTGAGGAAGACAGCTATGCTCATATGGTAGTAGCATCTTTTCTCAAACGGAACACAAAGCATGTTTCCATGTTGGATGGTGGCTTTGTAGCCATACATGATTATTTCGGACCTCACATGACTGACTGCTTAGAAGAGCATAATCCGACCAGATGCTTAGTATGTGCACCCAATAATAACAATAGTGGTGCTGAATTTCATCAAACTAAAGTGAGAGACAACATTCCCGCTAAGCAATTGTTTAGCAAACTCTCTTCTGCAATGAAAGCAAAGAGTCAGGAAGTGAAGGGGAAGCTAATAGAATATATTGTTAATCCCAATGCTACAGCCAACACTGGGGAGTGGCACGTATCGGCCACTGACAGAAAAGAAACCAGGTACCGGAATGTACCGCCTGTTTTCAGTATTAATGACGAGGATGATGATTCAAGGCCAGATAGCACTAGAAGAGATTATAACGATCAGGACATGCTAGAAGAAATTGTAGATATGACTTCTTTCTTGAAGGAATCTAACATTGTCGACAGCTTTCAATGTCAAGAAGTGCTGTTAAACGGGTACATGCATGACTCGTACTTAGTAGTGACTGAAACAAATTTGGTAATATTACGAGACATTCCAAACAAGCGCGGGGCGGCCAAAGTCATGTCTCGACGGCCGCTGTCCACAATAGTCAAGATCACTGCTAAGAAGAGGCACCCTGAACTAATTACGTTTAAATATGGAGTGCCCGATGGAGACGATTTACTGATAAAGGACATGGATCGTTTTCTCATTCCGAATGCTTCTGTGGCAACGAAAGTAGTTTCTAATCAAATAGTCAACCAATTAGATAGTAAAGCTTAATAAACAAGAAGTACTAGAAATAAACTCAGTAAAATTTAGGGTCTGCCAACTGTGAATGAATTATAGTCTGTTAGCTGTCAGATGATCAAAAGTTATTCAAAAGAATTATTCAAAATATTGTAAAACTCGCGAGCCGAACCTAAATGTGATTGACATAGGACCGAGATAAGTGGCGTACAAGAAGAGAGGCCTCTGCTCATGAGTACAGGCTGGAAATGATGATGATAAATTAAAATCCGAAGTTCTCGTTTGTCTTGTTTTCTAACATAAAGTAAAAAAAGTAGTTTTTTATGCAACTTTAATGAGACAAAGTCGCTTGCTTGATGGTAATCGTCACGCTTAACTATAACTGTTCAGTGCCACTCAGAATTTTGAACACAATTCAAATCCTTGCGCGGCAACCTGTTGCGCTCGTCACACTAAAATACGAATGAGAGCATGCTCGCCTCATATTCGTTGGGTTCGAACCGAGCGGATCTGTACCAGTGAGTTCTTTGGAAATTACGTACGGATATAGTGGTATATCCGTACGTAAGTTCCAAAAGGCATTTCGCAAGGCGTAAGGATTTTCGGTGAAGGAAAATATCGTGAGGAAACCTGCATATTTTCAGAGAAGTAATTCAATGGCATACTTTTGTGAATTCGCCAACCCACACTGGGAGGATGGAGGATATGGCCCAATCACCCTTCGAGGGTAGGCCGATATCCTAGTAGTGGGATTTTAGAAGGCGCTGATGCAGTGCAGTACTTATATAATATCATTCACATTGGATACCTTACGTGATTGTCGATTCTATAGTTTCATTTTCCAAACTGAACGAATTTTGTCAAAATGTAAAATCATTGCCAATCCTTGTCCGATAATTTTAGTGCAGTCAAATTACTTAGTTTAAGTTAGAATGATTTAGATAACAGAATCGGCACTCTGATTCATGAATTATTGTGATAAACATACTTTCCTATTAAGGTTTTTGCCCGACTGCCAAAGCAGGGTGATATTTTTGGGGTACACTGGACATAAAGAGGAATCCAACGACACCTTACTCGTCAAAATCGGTCAAGCTGTAGGAGGTATAGTGATCGGCAAACATCTTGAGATTGACGTCATCTGCGCAGCAGTTGATTTTTAAGTCTCGTGGCGGAACGAAGGTTGCGCGGGGAGATTTCAACGTACGTGTAAATACATGCGCCCACTTTTCCCCCCTCTATGCCGCATTTTGCTCAAGATGTTTGCCGGTCATTGTAATATACGAAACACAAACATACATACTATGTATATGTTTTTGTAGCTGGACCGATTTTGGCGAGGGAGTTTTGTCATTGGATTCCTCTTTGTGCTTTCGGCCTTAGCTACATTTTGCAGTCGGGTTTTTCTGTTTTCATGTTTATTATTATTATTATTATTCTCGGCTTATTCCATAATAATTTAAGTATTGAAATTAATTATTCCGAAGCACTTGAAAGATACTTTACTAATAAATATGTTAAAGTGAAGTAACTCAGATTGATATTGATACAATGCACTAATTACCTAAAGCTGTATCCAAATATATGGATATACAGTTACAATTATCGACATTACTGTTGCGGTGTGTAATGACTGCGTAGTTAATGTTGCTATGTCTCTTTTCATTACAATAAGTGAGAAAGTAATGCAAGAGAATCAACACACTTGACCTACATTACTGTTAGTACATTTGCCCTAGCCTACCCTAATATATTTAAGACCTCGTACATGACCAGGGCCCGTACCGTGACATCCTAAACGAGATGATAGTTATGGCGACCGTCAGCCTTATCGCGCCGCGCCGCGATACGATTCGCGGTTGGCGGCTGAACCTAACAATTAACGCGCTAAGGATGTCACGTTACGGGCCATGATCTTGTATAATATCTGCGAAATGGAAAGCTAGTTATAAATTTTATGGGAGTTAAAGGGACAGACTCTGACCTTATTATTTTGTTTATTTTTTCTTTTATCAAATCAAAATTTATTTATTTCCGACTCCAAAACAAAGTTATTATATTTAATAAAAATTGTGTAAATAAAATTATTGTATTGAAATTAAAATTTGTATCTAAACGTCCATGTCCAATTATAAAGTTTTTTTTATATATACCCTCATGTGATTATGCAGGATGGGGCAGTTAAACTTATCGGTGATAGCTTTCAGAAATTTAAGTAACATGAATTTTTAATAAAAAAGAAACGAATTTAACTCTTCCTCTCTAGCTATCTGTCTCTCTTGTCTGAGTGTTTGTCGCGTTATTACGGCTAAGCGGCTGAACGAATAAAGCTAAATTTTTACAGAGATATAGCATAGGAGTCGGAGATGGACATAGGCTACTTTTTTTTTTCATATGTCCACTCGAACGAAGTCGCGGGTAACAGCTAGTCTAATATAATATTTAGCCTAAAACTTCCATGAAATTTAAATCTAAGTATCTGTCTTTTTCGAATAAACCAGATCAGGGGCCTTAACATGTAACTCTGGTGGCAATGGTCATCGCGTGCCGTCCCACTCACACCGACTTACTCGCACAATGCGAGCGAGCAGGATAGGAAACGAAGACCATCGCCACCAGAGTTACGCGATAAGGCCCCAGGTGCGTGTGTATATTATATAAAGAAAATTAAAAAAAACCTACTGCCTCTGTCATTCGATATAGGTAATATGAGTACACCATTTTTTTTTTATCTTGTACCTTCTTTTTATTTTGCAAAGTCGGTCGTATTAAAAGTAATGCCTAGTTTTTACACTATTAGGTATCGAAAGAAATATCTTACCTATTTGTTCAGACTAATCTACCGCATCGCAGTATTTCTATGAGTTCATGTTTTGATATGATTATGGCTATGAAGCGTCCACCTTTTATAATCGGATTCCTTTCCTAGTCTTATTGGGATATAATAATAAATATATTTATGTTGTGAAATCTTTATAATACATATTTGTAAATAATATGTCCAAAATCTAAATATTTACAAATATGTATAAACATTTAAATTATTTACCTAAGCGAGTTACCTACCTAAACGTCAATATTTTTATATGTATTTAAATTTTTATTTTATATTAGTAAAAGCGGGAATACTCGTGTTAAATTGAGTTGGTTATTCCGTCTATAGTTTCGATGACACCCAGTTAACGTGAGAATTCCCGTTTTATTCAAATAAAATGTGTCAAAACTTGTGTTTAAATTACTTGTCTACATAATTTGACTTATTTTCGAGATGTTAGAAACATCACAAAAAAACTCCGGCTTATATTTTTTAATATAATATAAGCAATGATATTTTAATAGTGATCCGACTTTAGCGCACTTAAAAATAACCCCGCAAATCTGGCGTTTCGGACAGATTAAATTATAGATTATATATAAGATAATACCATCTCCTTTACTCTCTAACTTTTCGCACCTTCTTTAGCGCTCTTTGGCGGCTGTAAATAGATTGCAGCGGAGCCAAATTCAGAGCGCCATTTTGAAGGTAAAAACCTATCTTTTGTAAAATATCATTGCTTATTATAACGTGCAACACGCAAAATGTACAAAATAGCAAAATGTACAAAAGAGCAAAATAAAAAAAAGGAAAATACATTGCGACAAAATAATATACACTTCAAATGCGTAGAATGTGCAAACCACTTTAAACAAATGCAGAATGAGCAACGGCGAAGCAGGTTTTTCTTTGAGTGGTATGAATGTATGTCTGTTTCTTTGCAATCTCTGTCGCTTAAACGGCTTGATAGATTTTATATTTTATTTTTCTCGCATTTGGCGTGTTGTACTTTGTAAGCCGGAGGGAAAAAGTTGAACATACAATTTAAAATTAATTACTATTTTCATTTCGTTCACTACATTCTGCAGGATTTACCGCGCCGCGCCGCGTAAGCGCCAGTCCCTAGTTCCCTAGCGAGACAGCCGTCCTGCTCATGCACTAGGTTGACTATAATCTACTATGAAGTGTTATAATTTGTCTAGTTAGGCAAATGTGAGGAACAACAGAATTAACGCCAATAAGGCATTTCACAATTTTACCTTTGTTAGGCACATAGGGAACTAAAATATCACTCGCACGATTTATTTGTATAGGTATAATTTTTAGATTTCGTACTGGGACCCTATTCCTGTGCGCTCGAGATTATCTCGGTCACTCTCACTCCCATTAAATTCTTAATTAGAGAGACAGTGATCGAGATAATCTCGACACAGGAATAGGGTCCTTGGTGCCATTATCAGCCTACTACTCGTAATATGCCTCTCACACACTGTACAGTGCACACCATGCAACATAACCCGATACTCGGTTTTCCATTAACCTATAACCCGTTCAAGTTATAGAATGTCACCCTACATACAAATACATACATTTACCCGAGTAACACTACCCTTCTTTCCTGGGTAGTTGGGTAAAAGCCGTGGATCGGACTATATGGTGCGCATATAGAGTAGAGGTTTTGTCGATAGTTTTCTAGGCCTGTATTCTGAACCCATTCGAAAAGGATTCCATTCAAGTTCCATACTCTGTCATGTGCACTCCATGACTCTGTCTCCTTTATTTATAGAGGGTATGATGGATACAGTACCGAGTGTAAATTTCAAAAGGAATCCAGAATACATCTCCTGGAGCAACGCGGGTTGGCATTGGCAATTCAGACGGGGTTCTCGGAAAAGAAAGAAGGTATTATGCCTTCAAATGGGCAAATGAGCTGATGTTGATAGCATAGCCTAATATATTGTGTGATCTAGACCTACAAGGTATATTTAAAATATTAAGAGTATGAATATGTTTATGTTGACTGTTCTATTTTGGTTCTATTATTATAAGCAATTGGATGTTGTTTTTCATTAAAAGTAATGTTAACGTGATAATTGTTTTTTTTTTATTACCCTAGTTCCTACCTACTAGTACATACTAAGTAAGTAGGCTACTTTATTTCGCTATCTTGTTTTTTCAATATTTTTTATTTGTTTTTTAAGTTATGTACTTAGGTACTTTCAGAGAGGATTTTTTAAATAAAATAATCATGGAATACATAACGTCCTATGTACTATTATTTTTAATTTTGACGAAGGAAAAGAAAAAAAACATTTCGTTCGATATTTTTTTCCTTCTCCTTAGCCCAACTTTCGCCAAAATAAAAAATAATAACAAAAATTGTGGGAGTTTTGGCGGGAACGTGAAGAAATCATGTCGCGTCATTATATTATTTTCCAAAACTTGTGTTATTTCGAGTGTTAATATGTAAAAACGGTGAATTATTACCCGTTAAGTGTTCGTTAACATGCACGAGTGTTGGTGAATGGTATAAAGTCGTGAAACGTGAATTTTCATGTTGTTTCCAAAACTCCAGAGAAGGCTCTAGTAAAGTTTTCACCACTTTACTGGGGCATGACTTGGACTTGACCGTGACTTGCTTTGCTTGCCTTTGACCGTGACTATGACTTGTTTGATAATATCTAGCAAAACCTGAGAATATACATTTATACTTGACACTGGCAAATGCATAAGACGTGCGACGCCAAAATACTCCTAGGAGGAAAGTGAAAAAAAAAAAAAAAAAATTGCTCTAAAACTTCAATGGGGCGTTTTCCAAAAAAATTAAATCCTGGTAATAAAAGTACCCAATAGATGGCGTTAGATGTACCTTGAGGTTTTCTGTCACTGTCAAGACATGAAAGACAAAAAAATGTACGTGTGCCTTTTTTTTCTCGTGTTTTGGCTCCACATGTGTATTTAGATAATTTCAAGTAATGTAACTATGTATATGACTTCATTTGAAATATTACAGATACAAAGAAAAACCTCAAGGTACATCTAACGCCTTCTATTGGGTCCTCTTTTTACCAGGATTTCATTTTTTTTGGAAAACACCTCATTTTCGTGTTGCTTCCAAAACTCCATAGAAAGCTCTAGTAAAGTTTTCATCACTTTACTGGGGCATGAATTGGACTTGACCGTGACTTGCTTTGCTTGACTTTGACTGTGACTATGACTTGTTTGATAATATTTAGCAAAACTTGAAAATATAATTATAAATATACTTGACACTGGCAAATGCATAAGACCAAAGTACTCTGTGCATAAGACGTTCGACGCCAAAATCCTCTTAGGAGGAAAAAAAAAAAAGTGTTTACTCTCGCTTGTCGATTTTGTTATTGTTTTAGTTTTTTGAATCAGAAAGACAAACATAAAAAGAATCTTACGCAAGAACGTACATAAAGAATCATAAATAATGACTGCATCACAGTCACACTTTTCTTTATCATGTGATTCCTATCAACAAATTATATTTTCTGGTTTTACCCGTCTTCAAGAGGTAACTTACCCACTCAAAAAGTCTCTTCAGAAATACCTACTCATATTCAATAATATTAATAAAATTAGTAGTCAATGGTTTTGTCAAAGCGTGGTGAAGTCCTGACAACAAACCTTAAATTATGTGTTCAAATCGTGAAAGTATTTGCTGCACTACTCGTATTCCTCGATGAATATCATGTTATTTCCTTCGCCTTCCCAGAAAGCGTATGTAAAGCTTTTCGGGTGAATTTATGTAGGTATGATTTTTTATTTGATCCACCCTACCGCCTACAGCAGGACGACCACCACCATCACAATAAGAGTGGAGAGTCTTAGCTACATTTTGATAATTTTTTTGCACTAATATTTACACAAACTACTATGTAGCTGCTTAAAGCTGCACAAGGGCAATTGAACATATTTATTAGTTTAGCTAAGAATGTCCTTACCTAAATATTAAAATCCACCAGTTTGTCCTATAAAATACCATAGAGAAATTATATAAAGAAGAGTGCCAATTGCCATAGAAAGATGTGTAACCCGATTGTTGTTTTTAATAAGGATGTAAGATGTTGCTAGTACTTTAAACTGCAACATAATCATCACAATTACTGCTCGAGTTGAAATAGAAACTCAAGCTAAAACATTCGTAATGATTGGAAAAAAATGCTACTTGTTATTATTATTTTTGCATTAGTAATATCAGTAAAATTATTACTTTTATATTTTATTTGCAAACCACTCTAGGCTCTCACAGTGGTGTTGATAACATATTTTTAATGTTTCTAATGTAGTAGTATTGCAATCTTATTAAAACTAAACCTTAAATTGCGGACATATAACAATTCTGGGATATTAACCACATTTTCATGGGTTTTTGTAGCTGTTTGAAAATTAGCTGACTAAAAGCTGTAAACGCCATCTAGTTTAATGCTGTTTTTACGGGAAATGCTTTTTTTGTATGAGAGTGTCGTTCTTTGCTTTTGCTGGTTCAGCTTTTGTTGGTACAACCAGGCTTTTTCTATGAGAAACTTCTACTTTTGTGGGTAAACCTAAGTTACATTTTAGTCAACAACAGGCAAATTAAACTGGGATTTAGATGTAAGAGACATTCAAATGGAAATAGAAATGGGTTATAGAAATAACCCATTTTGTGTTGTTTCCTTTCTATGCAACAACTTTGTAAAAGCCCTGCTGCTGCCAGTTGTCAGTGGAGCAGTTGCCATTCCACCTTTTCTCTACCAGCATTGTTTCCTTCTAACTGGGGGTGATAAAACCTGCACTGACAACCCCCTTGGGGTGTTTTGTGCATCGCTTGGGGTGTTTTGTGCATAACTATTTCCTTGTATGAAGACCGTTACAGTCATTTAATATTTATTTTCAGCAACAAGAATTTGTGGATTTGACTTTAGCAGCTGATGGATACATAGTGAAAGTACATAAAAATATAATGGCTCTAGCGAGTCCTTATATTAAAGAGTTATTGAAGTCGACATCGAGTGACAATCCGGTTATATTTCTTAATGTAAGTGTTCCTTGTTTCCTACCTTCATCACAGAATATATAATACTACATATCTTCATGTAAATTCTGATAACTCTTAAGATAACCATAGACAGAGGAAGCAATAGATTACTAGATACTTGTCTTTTTCCCACAGAAAAAATGATGGAAAATTAAGTATTAATAATTAAGAAAAAAAAAAAAAAAAAAAGTCTGTCCCATACAGTATATGTACAGTTTTTTCATGGGCAGGCTATTATTACTGCATCCTGATTGGTTGGAAATGGTGTCTGCTATTATTACTGCATACTGATTGGTAGAAAATTAGTAAATGGTAATTGTGAGTTTACCAAAGAAAATCTACACGAGTTTAATTTCTCTGTAATTTCAATTAGGGTACATTGTTCTGTTTTTTTTTTTATAAGTAGCTATGTAGATGTAGCTTAATTTTTTGCTGAATTTATTCATAAGGCAAAGTAATTTTAATCACTCTCCATCACAAATAAATGGGTACAGAAGATATGCAGCAAGTGGCAGGTTGTCGATCGGTGTGGCGTTGGGGGAGAACAGGGGAGGCCTATGTTCAGCAGTGGACGTCTTCCGGCTGATGGTGATGACGCGACTATGTGTGCTTGCGCCTGTTATCGCTTGTTCTGTACCTATTTATTTTGTGCTCTCCATTTTCTAATATCCTGGTAATGGATTCAGTTCACATATCAACTCAGAACCTCCGAGGCAGCGGCTCGGCAAAGGCAGGTCGACGACGGTTATGGCTGAGTGAAGGCTTTTTAAGCTAGCTCGCTATCTCTTTCGCACTTTTCCAACATTTTTTAATGTAAAAATTACAGAGAGAAGATATTCTGGCCATGCTTAGTAGGGTTCCGTAGGCGCGTAGGACGTTGGAAGTAATTATCCGTTTTTTCAGCTTATCCCAAAAAGTTATTATAGATGTTGCCCGTATTAATTTTAAAATAAAGTTTTTACTAAGATCTATCAACATGGAAGATAACAAGTTTCTGAAATGCATAGTTTAGAAATGGCAGGGAGGGGGACACATTGCAAGCAACTTTGTCGGCCCATGTTTCGCAAGCGGTACGACATAAAAAAATGGTTTAGGAAACCTTAACATAATTCTTTAAAAAGACCTATTCAATGATACTACACGTGGGGGACAGGCGAAATTTTTTTTTTATCCCCACTTTACATGTATGTCTACCCTTATAGTACAAAAAAATATAAGTTTTTTTAAGTTTTTGAATTAAACTTTACTTAACTATACTTAGACTATCGTTGTGCAAAATTTCATGCATGTAAGTCTATAACTTTGGAAGTTATAAAGCCGTAAAGGATTCAGACAGACAGACGGACATGCCGAACTTATAAGGGTAATCATTATTTATTTTGGTAAAGGAGAAGGGGGCCGTTCAAGTATTACGTAAGCTGATTTATTACAATTATTTACCCCCCCATCCCCCTTGTCAGCAAAAGTAAGCAAAGCTCTTACCCCCTCCCCCCATGCTTACGTAAACATTTTTCAATTATAAATGTTTTTTTTTTATATTTATAATTATAATGTTATAATTATAATTTTAAAAATAAGAAAATAGATTTAGGATAGAGATTAGATTATACTGATACAGTATTCAACATAGAGTAAGGGACAAAAATATTATAATCTTACGAACATAACAAACTTATTTTAAATTTTTGGTACACATATTAAATTCAAATTAACAATCTTCAGTCCATGAAACCCGAATCCATGATTCTAAGTTGGAGGGTTGCCATTCTTGTAAAAAAGTAAATAACTACCGATGACGTAATCATCATCTAGACTCCCCTACCCCCCATGTCATCCAAAATAAGCAAAACAAAGACCCCAATAGTGCTTACGTAATACTTGAACGGCCACAAGGAAAAATACAGTTTTTCGAGTTTTTTTCCAACGGCCTATAGTGAGTTCAAGTTTGACTCGAAATTGACTGCGAGCCGTAAGCGTAGCGAGTTGACACGAACCGCATGTATAGTGGTTTATGAGTTTGTACCGAGGCGAGGCGACGCTGGAACAAAGCTGTCTGTGGATTTCATACGAAGAATACTGAACGGCTCGAGTTGAGGTGATGCTGATCCGTTGCCGTTGATATGTGTGCTGTTAAAAGGTTGGGCTAAGTCTGCTTTTTACATTTTTTTTTTTTTTTTTCAGAATGTGAACCACGATGTGCTAAAGTATTTGCTGGAATATATTTATCAAGGAGAAGTACACCTCCCACAAGACAGCATAGAATCTTTTTTGAATCTCTCACAATCTTTACATATTACTGGTATGGCCAAACCAATTATTTCAAAGGTATGTGATATTTAATATTTTTATTACCTATTTGCTTTTCACCTGTATAATTTTCATACAAACTTACTAGATATATTTTTCGGAATATATGTATAATGAAAAATTCGGTGAGATTTTTTTAATTGGCAATAAATACATAATTGGAACTTATTTATATTAACTAGATATTTTTTTGCACTTGAATCCTTAAACTGCGACCAGAACCACCGGAGCATGGGCAGCAGCGTCCTCTTTGTGAACTGTGAACATTCTGTAATCTCTTAGCCGCCTGAAAATATGGAGATCTAAGACCTGATAAGAAGGTTTTTCAAAAAGTAAATCATTTCATGAATTCTTATTGGCAATTCAAATATAAATTATTAAGTTCATCTAGTTACATCAAAATCGGACCAGCAATTTCCGAAAACTAACTAGTTTGTTTGTATGACAATGACCGATTTCCCGTACTTTGATTATTTTTACCTGACTACAGAAAAAAAGAGGTTGATGATTTTGGCTATGAGATTTTATAAAACATCATGGGTCTATGTAAAAAAAAAAGCCAATTGTTTTATTTCGTGAATTTTCAAAAATCTTAGAACAAAAGTTGTTTGTTATTTTGTATACAACACCCTCACAACCGCTCTCTAGCCGATTAAAGAGAACCAAGTAGAATAACCTAGCCATAGATTATATTAAAATTAGTAGCCGATGCTGTCATGCTTTTCCAACAAAGTTGTATATTTTTTACCATTTACCCAGATTTTTCGGCACAGGGCACGGGGTTTCTAGTGAAGTGTACCACCCTTCAGGCGGTGAGTCTCACATAGTCACTGGGCATCCCTCGGGATCAGTGCCATGCATCCAGCATTTCCCATGGGCAAAAAAAAAACGATTAAATGTTAATGTGCATCTCCTTTTTTAAAATACGTATTTAGATAGGACAAAATCATGGTCACATCTGTTCTACCTAAATATTTGTCCATGATTTTGTCCTATCTACTTATGTATATACAAACTTATTAATTGTGATAATAAAGGTGAAAGTGAACGGCGATCGTAGTCGGGTTTTTTTATTTTATTTATTTATTTTATATATTTTTTGAAGTAGGCATGTAGCTATTTTGATTTTCTTTTCTTTTTTCAGAATGTTCTTCAAACAGACCATGAGGGTCATAGTTTAAGTGCAAAAGTCACGCAAAAGTCACTTCATACACGTCCCACAATAACAATAGATGGAACAAGCAAAGATAATGAAAGGTGTGTACAATTTTTATTTTATTTTCTTTTTTCCTCCTAAGAGGATTTTGGCGTCGCACGTCTTATGCATTTGCCAGTTATATGTATATATTCTCAATTTTTGTTAGATATTATCAAACAAGTCATAGTCACGGTCAAAGTCCAAGTCATGCCCTAGTAAAGAGGTGAAAACTTTACTAGAGCCTTCTATAGAGTTTTGGAAACAACACGAAAATTCACGTTTCACGACATTATACCATTCACCAACACTCGTGCATGTACACGAACACTTAACGGGCAGAAATTCACCGTTTTTACACATTAACACTCGAAACAATACAAGTTTTGAAAAATAATAAAATGACGCGACATGAATTCTTCACGTTCCCGCCAAAATTATTTTACATTTACACAACAAATAATTTCGATCGGCAGTTTTCGTTTGCGCAGAAAAGCGCAGACCGGTTTCCGACAGTAGCCGAACGTGTAAATAATCTATATACTAATATATATTGAACTTTCGCGAAGCGCGAAGTTCAATACATACAATTGGTAAATCAAAGTTTCCTGCGCTACTAAAATTGACCTACTGTGCAGGTACCTACATCGGGAGGAATTATTTGTTGTGTTAAAGGAAACTAAATTTTTTTTTTTCATAAAAAATAATTATCAATTGCGCGATTCTAACCACTTGTGGGAACCGATATTACAACCGGCAAGGCCGTCGCATGCAGAACGAAAAAACATTCTCCAAAACTGTCGCCATAGCGTCAAAGCGCTATGATGTCTCAGAACAAAAAATTCAGAATTTCATCTATATTTTAATTATATTTAAAAATTAAAACCAACCTTAACTTTATTGAAATTAGAGCCACAATTTCGATTGATACCACACCAGCGGTGATGCGGTCTACATACAATGGAAAATTCTTGGCTAGAAATATCGATTCATAGTTTTCTCTGTCGGGTCGGGATTCGGGATACACCTAGTCTGGTCTTCCAGCGTTACACACTACTAAATAAATACATCAAGCACCCTATAAAACTTAAGAGCAAGAAATCAATTTTCGCTCTCTCGCTCGCATATTTAATATTTTAATGATAAAAAAAATCTGATGTGATATTAAATAATGTTTTTGGTTTACAAAATGTCTACTCTATTGCTCAGTTATTATAATTATACTCTATCGAGTTTAAATTAAAATAAAATACTAACTAAAATTTTAAATACTCAATAAAGTCCATCCTTAGTAATTGTATATCCTTAAAAATAATAATTGTAGATTATGTGAGCGAGAGAGTGCGTCGTCGTCGTTCAATTCGGTATTTATATGTATGTTTGTACGTATATTTGTCCGACGATAACATGCAAACCGTTGATCCGATCTTCATGAAATGTAAGCTAGTAGTTCATACCAATACAAGTCTTAAGTTCGAATATGGTCGAAGCAGAATCGGTCCGAGGGTTTTGAAGTTATAGGGGTCGCGACGTCTCAGTTCGACGCGAACACAGATCCAGAACAGAACAGAACTAGATACCGCATAAAGAGATTCGTTGTTCCTACAAAAAGTCACCAAAGTTTGTGGAAGGCACGGGTCGCGGGGAGTGCGACCATGCGTTCTCATTGGCTATTTTAAGGTTACGCCTACTCGCGCCTAGCAATCAACCAATCAATATTTTTTAAAAGTGTATTTAGACTGATTCGTGGTGCGCTTCTAGCCTCCTAAATGCAGAATCTAGGGTGTGATCTGTGGACGCGAACTACTATTTTATTGTGGTTAAAAAGAAACCATTAAAAGTCCATCTAAATTTGTTCTTATTATTATGATGAGTACTAATCAGTCTCGCGCCTTTTTTTTACTAACCGATTGGCGAGAAAAGCAAGCCGTTCGCTTCAAGGTAAGCATAACGCTTGCTCATAACAAAACTATATTTAATTTTGACATGTCTTTCTATTATTTTCTGTTCTAGCAATGTAGCAGCTTGCATCACAATAAACAATGATCACAATTTTGAAGTGCAACAATTTGATAATATAAAAATCTCAAATATTGTAAGCAATCATCATTCAGACATGAAGAATGACGATATACAGACTGTTATAAATGCAGACACTATACACGCCATGCCAGTAGTTGAAACCTTTGAAAACGGTCTAGAAAATCATGGAAATATGGAGATCGATGTCACATTGCCTAAAAGTGATCATACTAATGCATTAGTCGCGAAAAAACTAACAAGCCTAGTCCCGACCGTTCAAATCTTAAGCGATGCTGATGTGGGTTTTGCGGAAGCGGGATTGATTGACTTGAACCAGCCTCTTAACCTGGACCAAGAAGCTAAAGATTCTTTAAGTAAGTCCCTTGAGAAAGTTTTTCTCATGAGCATTTTCAGAGTTTTTGCGTTTTCATACCTAATTATGTATAAAAGACTTGCTGAGGATGATACAACAATGGTGTCGAATGTGACAGGAGTAAAATTATCTGCGTCACTTTTTCATTTTAATGTGGGAAAGGGTGGACAAATTTTTAGGGCTGTTAAATTTAGTTCAAATTTTATTTTATGATAATTAAAAGGTATAATGGTCGGAAATTTTCTTGAGCAAACAACGGCGTAGTGGGGGCAATTGCGACCAGAACCACCGGGGGACGGTCAGCAGCAACCTCTTAGTAAATGGTGAGCGTTCTGCGATCCCCAGGCGGCCTGCCAAGCGGGGGGATTATTGTAACCACTTCCACTCAATATGGGGAAGAAATTCGTCCAACAGTGGACGTCTAAGACCTAGTAGACCTAAAAGGAAGTACATATCTCAGAAAAATTAGAAGGGAGTGGCATACTTACTATTTTCCTTTTGCCAATGTATAATTGTGCGATCGGTGCCATCCGGTCTACCTAACTGAAAATAAAAAAAATGCATGGCAGACTTTTCTATTGGTTTATGTGCAGCTTTTATAGAAATGTGCCTTTATAGAGCCGTCTGGAATTCTTGCATGGTGCAAATTTGAAATTTGTGCTTACATCCAACCCCCGCGCAACGCCTTAACTAAATGGCTGTTTTTTTCTGAACTAGCTCAAGTTTGTCTAATCTGTAGATTGTACAATGAGAGGTACACATGTTTTGATTTACTACTTTTTTTTTTTCAAGAAAATAATAATTATGACATAGGAAAGTTGCTTACGACAGCTTATTGGATTGTTACTAGTAACCAAACAATTTATTACAGAAATAATAACACAGTATACGGTGACAGAAAGAGGTTCGGTGCAGATAGTCGTCAGCCGGTACTTATACTGCTGCCACCATTCCTCCAGAGGAGGTCGCAAACATCGGTGGAGATGCGCTGATTATCGGAAAAACCGTTGTCCAGCCTACATCGACAGTTTGGATAACCGTATAATTTCGAGGTAAACCCCTAGTACTTTTCCGGGTTCACATAAATGAAACATTTTTTTAAAGATATACATTGTATTGTATAAGCTTAAGCTATACCTAAACCATTTCATTGTGCATGGCGAGTTCCCTTGTTTGGGCACTTCTTATGATAAGTTGGCCACACCGAACTACCACCCAAAAGAGAAAAGTAAAATTGGGAGTTTTGGCGGGAACGTGAAGAAATCATGTCGCGTCATTTTATTATTTTCCAAAACTTGTGTTATTTCGCGTCTTAATGTGTAAAAACGGTGAATGTGAACATGCACGAGTGTTGGTGAATGATATAATGTCGTGAAACGTGAATTTTCGTGTTGTTTCCAAAACTCCATAGAAGGCTCTAGTAAAGTTTTCACCACTTTACTGGGGCATGACTTGGACTTGACCGTCACTTGCTTTGCTCGCTTTTGACTGTGACTATGACTTGTTTGATAATATTTAACAAAACTTGAATATATATAAGTATACTTGACACTGGCAAATACATGAGACGTGCGACGCCAAAATCCTCTTAGGAGGAAAGAGAAAAAGTAAACTACTAGTTCTGCGAACTGTAGTCCTCGCGAGCACAAACTTTTTGCACAATCTCAGTTTTCAAAAGAGATTCGTCACGACCTTTTATCCAACCTCGTGACCTCTTTTGCTCATATTCGAAATTCTTGTTTAGAATTGAATGACAAAAGTGGGCTAAATATTATCAAAATCGGACGTAAATGGCACCACAGCACACACTTTTTTGTCGAAATACATTCCAAGAAAAATCGCAGACGACAAAAAACTATTAAATTGTAGGATCTGTAAGTTTCGTCAAGGTTCATTGCAAAATACGACTTGGGCCCGTACCGTTTATTGCGATGATTTGCGATGATGAGGTTCAGTCGACGATGCTGCGCGACCTCGAACCGTATCGTCGCGCGATAAGGTGTATGGTCGCACTGCGTTGTTGGCTAAACCTAACAATCATCGCAATAAACACCTCACAGTACCGGGTACCGGGCCCTGTACACGAGTACCAACATCCACACATCCATGAATACCGACAGATGAACGCAAATTTTCCCAGTTGTTGCAAAGACTTCGCTCGCTCGGTCAAATATTTCACGGCGACTAACGCTGTTGTTTAGAAAATAAGGCAGTAACTTCACACAATTGTAAATTGTACAGTTCAGTGCGGCACTCTCGTAGTTGTATTGACGTGGTCATTATGCGATTTTTTTATTTACAGAAAAGGAGTCCACAACCATGCATATCATGATGATAAAATATACAAGAAGCACACGAATGGCACTATATTTAACTCATATAAGCAAGCTAAGGAATCCTGGACACAAAAAAAAATATGTTCAGACGTAGAAAGTGATGAATTGATTATTGGTGAATAAACATAAAAACTCTTTAGTATTATTGGTTCTGTAACTGGATAATAAATTATAATGTAATAATTTTAAGAACTATTCGGATATAACCAAAATGAGATATCGCTGTGGGTAACGAAAATACCGCGCGGTCTTAAGCCGTGCATGAACTACGCGGCTAGTGCGAAACCGGAATTTGCCGAATATTTTTTCCTATTTTCTCGGGAATGGTTATTTTTCGGGGACGGCGCTGAAGTGACTGATCGGAAGGGCGAAAATTAACCCAGTTTGGTACCTACAGCGGTAGCGAATGATCCTTATATCTGAATAGGCTTAAGGTTTTTATTAACATTTGACCAAGTCATGTATGAGTTATGATGCAAAATAATCAATTAAAAAATAAACTGAAAAAAGTGGTCTTTCTATTTCATGCATCTCATTAGTTAGGTATGTATACTGGAGATTTTATGTTTTTGACGTGAATTTAATGAACGTCTAACCGGTCTGGCAAGGGATCTCATCTTAGAAATGAAATTAAGACAAAAGTAATGTACTTTGGAAATGTTATAGCACGGAGGTTATGTGAGTTACAGAAATAGTGCTGTGGCGTTCTCTGAACGCAACCCTAACTATAGAGTTTTTGCAGTCTGTGGGTCGCACCTCATATGACATAAGAACTCTTAACCGCCCCATACAATCTACAAGTGGTCGTAAGGATTTTGGTCTTTTCTTGTTTTTCGTAAACGGCAGCTGTAAACGCGCAACGCAAAGCAGTACTGATATTCTCTGTGCGAGATTGATGTTGGAGTTTCTTTTCATCGTAGAATTCACGTCAAAGTAAAAAAATACGATTTACACACATTTTTCACTACAATTCAAGTTATTATTATTATCATTACTCAGTAAAATAAATAAAAAAGTTGGATAGCACAGAACAGAATTTTGATTGATTTCCTGGTATAGTCCTGGCGCGCGCAAAAGTCATTTCATTTCAATTTTCATCTCCGTGAAAAAGTTTAAACGCCTATATTTTTCTCGAATTTCCCCTTTAGTTAGAACGTTTTATTTTGTAAGTATGATGGCGACGGTAATTGCGTACCATCCCGATAGCACCAACTTAGACACATAATGTGAGTGGGCGGGCAGACTTACAGAATAAACCCTATCACATTTTGTAATTTGTTCTGTGTTTGTCGTGTGAACAAGAAAGTTCGTTTTGGCTGAGAGGCCAACCCAGCTTAACGTTATATTATCTTTCCCAAATTTTAGAGTTTTAGACCGCGATAGGACTTTGTTGTGATTTTGGTTTTACAGAACAAAATATATTTTTTTGATGGCAGCTGCTAAAAGAGCAAAGCCAAAAAAAAAACTTCACGTCACTGTTACAAAATTCTTGTATGTCAATGTCAATTAGATTGGTTTTCGCTAGGGATGAATGTAGTATAAAACAAACAATCGGTTTTGTTCAAATCGATTCTTTCGATATTTTTCATAAATTTATATATCTGTAGGTATTTGGCTCTTTGTTTGATTATTATTATTTATTTATTAGTATTAATATAATTATCATAAAGAAACATTTTTCTATTTTATATCATTGGCTAATTCATTCTTAGCAAAAATTACTGTTCTATAAAAACATGGCAATCTTAGGCATATGGCCGAGGGAGATGGCATAACAGGAGAGAGGCCTGTCTAACAGCCCAAGGGTGGGTTACAGACACAGATCACACTAGATACCGCATTACGAGATTCGTTGTTCCTACAAAAAGTCACCAAAGTTTGACGAAAGCGCGGGTCGCGGGGAGTGCGACCAAGCGTTCTCATTGGCTATCTCAAGGTTACGTCTACTCGCGACTAACAATCAACCAATCAGAGTAATTTCTCATAAGTGTATTTAGACTGATGCGTGGTGCGCTTCGAGCGTCCTGAATGCAAAATCTAGGGTGTGATCTGTGGTTACAGAAGATTGTGGACACTGATGATAATTATAAAAAAACATATACTGCAACGTATGATAAATGTACTTAAATCTAAGACCTTCCTATATTCAAACTTCCGAATACCTCTGTAATACTAAAACTGTAGAAGTTGGAATATTCATTTTTGAAGGGAAAAAAAGAATTGCTTACAAATACATATAAGACAATAAACAATACACATTACTAATACATATTAAGTACTATGGTCCAAAGAGAAACTAAAGGCTCGTCTCGATTGCCGCTGACATCTTGAAATATACCGTTGAGAATGTAATCTCTTTAGTTTTAAGGTCAAACATAGCAAGAGCAGTATAGCACCATGGACTGTACTACAAATAACTGAATACTTTACTCCTAGCGGACTGCAGAGCTACAAACGTACAGATTATATCAGGATAATCACACTATTATAAATGCGAAAGTTTTTGTGTAAGTATTTAAGTGTGTTTGTTCCCGGTCAACTCTGTAACGGCTGAACGGAATTGAATGTATGGAGGTAGCTTATACACTGTATTAACACACAGGCTACTTTTTATTCCGGAGAAATATTCGGCTTCTGTTGAATAGTGGGTGAAACCGTAGGTTGCAGCTAGTCAAATATAATGAATAATGAAAAATGTGACCCATAAAATAAATAAATAAACGTTTTTACGTTTTTTTTCTTACTTATGAATCGATTCCTATATATGCCGATGATTTTGAGACATCCCTACTCGAATCAGCGCGATAGCGAATCGGGGTGTCTATAGCGGGGTGTCGGTAATGTACAGCCCAATAATGTACGACCACATAATGTACGGAATGTACGACCGATAATTGGTGTACCGGGCTGCTAATTATCAGGTCGTACAATACAGGCCATACAATACGGGCTGCACATTATCAGCACGTGCCAATAATGCACGACCAGGAATGTACAGCCGATAATCCGCGTACCTGAGTAAAGTATACGTTTTATCGGGTCGTACATTATTGGGCTGTAATTATTGGCTGTACATTCCTGGTCATGCTTTATCGGCATGTGCTGATAATGCACAACCGATAATGTATAGACTGATAAAAGACGACCCAGCCCGTATTGGCTGAAAGACTCTGCTCCTATTGCTCGATGTGTCTATGATCTGTTTTGATTCTATGCTTCGTTTGGACGAGATAAAGTCACAGATTAAAAATACCTTTAAGTAACTGTCATGTTATAAGACAAGACAGGTTTCCGGGCTTTTATAAAAAAAAACCTAATAACCTAACCTAACCAGTTTTGACACAGCAAAGATTTCCGAGTTTTCATTTTTTAAAAAACCGTAACCTACTAACTGTAATCCTTATATTTTTAATCTATGTCTTATTTTTACTATCGCGTTCAAACGAAGCACGAAATCGTTAGATGTCATAGACACAGAGGCTCTCAGCCAATGAGGAATGGGTTGTCTTTTATCAGGCTTTACATTATTGGGTCGCACATTATGGGCCTGTGTCAATAATTTACGGCATGATATTGTACAGCCTGATAATAAATGTACCAGTACATGAAATATCAGGCTGTACATTATCGGCAGTGCATTAAACGCCTCGCTACATGGCCTGACCTGACATCGTTTGAAAGAAGGAAAAAGGGAGAAGCTATAACTTTAATAGTTTGTTTCTTTTGCTCCCGTGAAATTCAAATCAAGCTGTCCCTTTCACACGGTGTCAGGTCAGGCCATGTATAGACACCCTAAAAGTCAGTTCCGATAATGAACAGCATGATATTTTATGACCCGATAATGCACAGCCTGATATTACATGTACCAGTACACCAATTATCAGGTTCTACATTATCGGGTCGTACATTATTGTCTGCCGCAAAGCGATAGCGATTAGCCGATTAGCGTTGTTCCTCGACAAAACAAAATATTTTCTGTTTTTAATAACTGAAACACTGGAAATTACGAACAGTATTTATATGTCGAAGCTGAGAAAATATTGTATTTGAGCCTATCGACTAGTGCACGATTGTATTAATTTGTACACTTACACATTGTTGTTAATAATGGCCCAGTCTCAGTATTCCTTAACATGGGACTCATTCAAAAGTAATATTTGCAGTGGGTTCAGTGGTTTTCAACAAGTAAGTATAATGCTTTAGCAGTCACACAAATTTGGTATAGCTTAACAACTAAAAAATGAAATAAATATATTTATTTCTCTTTTTCGCTCTTGTACGTTATTTTGGAAACGACTCGAAACAGCTCGTCAATGCCCAATGCTCATGCATCTGAGTTTTGGTAAACATATACATAAGCAATAATGTAACACAGACAATTTGCATATTGCCAATGTAACAGTGTTGCATCAACATTTTAAGAGCGCTCTACCCTGAAGTTTTGGCTGGACTACTGTCCGGCCATACCAAATCCGCATCTTTGCTAGGACTTTTTTCACAGAAAACAGTTCCTTTGTAGAATTCTGATTGACATTCCTCAAAATTAATTTCCATAACCTGTAGATTGGCAACGTTACAGAAGTAAAGCTAGCCTAGCATGTCAAATCCTTGTGTAGGAAATATAGATTTAGGTCTAAAGAACTTTATTATCCACAAAGAACATTGTCACAGTGATAACATAATTTAGCTTATAAAGATAGGTTTAAATATTCTAAGCTAAACACACTTAGAATGATTCAAATAATCCTCATTTATGTGTTCTTTCTGTTTATAACATTCAAATATACAACTGAGCATGCAGAAAAAAAATAAACATTCTAATACAATACACTCCGCATGTGGGATGAGGTAATTAATTGCCCTTACGATTAGGTGTACCAAACATTATTCATGCAAACTGCCTGTCAGCTTGAAGAGTCAACAATCATTGGTAATACACTTCATCTGCGAAAGCTATCTGGTTGTATTACTTTTTTTTATTTATTGTCATATATTTCTTCTAATTTATTTCTTTTTTTATTACCTTTTGATTTTTCATAAAATGTCCCTCTGCTCAGTGTGCCTTTTGGTATAGGCCTCCTCCAACTCTCCCATTGTCTGCGGTCTTCTGCCACTATTGTCCAGTATGGCACCAAGGTTTTCCTAATTTCATCATCCCATCTTCGTGTGGGATATATCTTACTCCATTTGTTCGCTTTATATCTGGTTGTATAGTCTGTGTTAAACATAAAATTGGACTTCTGTATTATTTCAGAATGGCGAGTTTGTTGACATGACTATAGCAGCAGATGGTCATTTTGTGAAAGTCCATCAAGTGATTGTGGCCCTTGCTAGTCCTTATTTGAAGAACTTGATGGCGTCAGCTCCATGCCAGCACCCTATAATTTTTCTCAACGTAAGTGCTGATCATTTTAGAAAATAATGTATAAATATACATATGTTAAAATATTATATTTTTTGGCATAAAATTTATATCTACTGTCGACCATTTTTCAATAAAGTAAAAATAAAAACAGGAGTATTGCAGCGTTAGATATACATTTGATGGCAAACAATATATTTTAACGTATGTATTTTACTATGGTCAAAGTTTTAGCCGTGATAACACGAAAAACATCCAGACAGAGCGACAAAGAGACAGATAGACAGAGGGTTAGAGTTACATTTGAATTTATAATATTAGTTATGATGAGTGTGCCACAGCCTCTAATTATTTCTATGTTATGTCTCATTGTTACTAGTTGTATGTAAATAATTAAACATACTATTCTTATTCATAAGTTGCACTTATTTACTTTCTCAAAGAGAGTGATAAAAACCACCCTCGCTTCGCTTCGCATTTTTCGTTCTGCTCTGAATTCAAAGAAACACTCTTGCCATAAAAATTATTGGTTTCTCCCTTGGCAAACAATGTACAACATCTTTATTGGAGCAAAACCACAGATCTATTTTATATGCCATCAAATCTAGATGTAACTTTGAAGTTTTGATTCTAAGACTGCGCTACATTGCCATTTTGACTCTACAATATTTTGTAGATTGGTTTTCACTGTTCAAGCAATGGACTAGCGGTTTGAAATATTGATGCATACATGTGGTTAATTACTGAGTACTTTGGTTTCTATTTTCAGAATGTACCTCATAAAGTGCTCTGCTACTTGCTAGAGTACATTTACACTGGAGAAGTACTGGTTCCATCTGAGTATTTGGCTTCATTCACTGACGCTGGCAAAGAACTTCATATTAAAGGTTTAGAGAATGTTGTAAGTTAATAGTATATTTACAAGATCCTTTTTATCAGATACCTTGTTCAGTTACTTTTCCAATGTAGGCGATTGAGGATGTGAGACTTTGGTCTTGTCACAAAAATTAAATATAAGAAATACTAGCTGTAAACCGCGACTTCGTTCGCGTGGACCTATAAAAAAAAGTAGCCGTGATAACGCGACAAACATCCAGACAGAGACACATTCGCGTTTATAATATTAGTAGGACCATTTGAATGCTACAATTTTGTATGAAAACATTTTTTTTCTTATTTTCAATGAAGTTTAAATAGTTTACATTTTTAGGGTGGCCACACATCCAGAGCTACCACAATTCTATCCACAATGGATAACATTGACATCAGCGAATTTAGTGGTAGGAAGAGAAGACAACCTACAGACGTAGACCAAGTAAGTGTGTTAATAAAATTAGAATAACAACACCCAGCGGCATATTTTAGCTTATTTTACGATTATTATAAAAGTACATCTATGGTGCCATAGCATGCCTGTCCTGCAAACTTGGTGCATATAATGCAAGGCCGAAAACAAATTTCCATACAAAGCATGTGGTAGGTTACGCACAAGGAAAACATGTCAGATTACGAATGTAATTTAAGAAACACACATAAATATTTACATACCTTACACACTTACGCACAAACTTTCGCATTTATAATATTAGTGTGATTTTATAAAATAAGTGAAGTAAAAAGTAGGTTGTTTATAATCTTTCTTTTTTCTTTTTTCACAGATGGATTTACCTCGAAGTGCTAGAAAAGTTTTTATTAAACCTGAAGGCGCTCATATGTAAGTGTATTCAAATAAAACTTTAAACCTCCCTCTCTTCTCCATCCTTATCCTTTCTTCCTCCCTTCTATATTAATCTTCATCTCATATCTTTTATTATCATGGTCTTTTTTCTTTGTCGTGTCTTGTTAAAATTCTTGCTGACCAAAAGCAGACTCTCTTATCGGATTTTCTGAATAAAACCTTTGAATTTTAGTTTATTTACTTTCAGGTCAGTAAACCAAAGCATAGACACCGGCAACGATTCTCACGAGTACGCCGACATGATGGATGACTCCGGAGCTCAGGATTCTGACGACGACTTCAAAGGCGAACAATCTACCGGCGCTGTTGACATCAACCAAGCTAGAGGCAAGTCATAAAATAATTATGTACTCGTATGAACGTGAAGAAGTCAAGTTGCGTCATTCTGTTATTATCCAAAACTTGTGCTATTTTTGATAATACAACTAACACCTAACATTTACACTGCTCTGTCGGCTAGGAAGAAAATTTCCTAACCTTTACAAGGTATTAAGGATAGGAATTAACTGTGCAGAAACGACTAAAGTCCAATTTTTAATCAAACGGAGTTATATGAAATTACGAGTGCTGTTACGAGTGTTGTGCTGTGCTGTTTATGAAATAATAAATACGTGGTAAAATATATAGTCGATTCACTCATATTCTAAAGTCTTCCATAAAGTAAATTATAAGAAACTTTAAATAATCGATGGCAGTGAACGCTTATTCATTAATCAAACAATTTATAGTACCGTTCTTTTGAACAATAAAACCTGAACTAGATCATCGCTACGATTTGAAAGTTGGCAACGTTATTTTGAAAAGTTACATTTCGATTTGTCATTTTACTCCGTCTGATTAGAAATTGAAGAGTAGTGATCTGAGACCGAACCAAGGCCTCGAGCCCTAAACTCGCGTACAAACTGGTGGGCTTCAGCTTCTTTTACCACACTTTCTCGGAAAGTATAGTATACAATTTTATTTTAAATGAGGGAGTATCTACGTCAATACTTTCGTACAAATATGCGGGCGGGAAAAGTGTACGGGAAACGTATATGAAAATCCTTTGTTAAGGCGTTGTTTTTTGTAATGTTAGTGTTGGGAAAAGTTTATAATACCAAGTCCGTAAAATGATACGGCGATTTAATATACCACCAAACAAAAATTTGAGACTTCGAGACGCTCTCTTACCAAAAATATAATGTACTAAGCACTCTTCAAATTGTAACCGAAGGCCAAATTTAGTAAATAATCACCAAATCTTAGCGAGCAAATACTACCAAGATTTTACCACCAAAAAAAACGCTCGACTCGCGCTTTGTTTGTCGCAGTTTAAACATAACCTAACATAGTGTCTTCATTCTTTGCCTTTGATTTATTTATTTATCTGAATTGTCAATTTGTTTTGCTTTTTATTTTCCTCACTTAAAGCACAATGTATCACTTGGAAGAAAGTGACCGATTATAATCGGTCACTCCGATTACAATAAAGATCCGATCGATAAAGTGCCAACGTTGGTAATCGCTCACTTTCTTCCGTAGGCAGAGAAATCTATAGACGGCTGTGTACATGCCTCTTTCCCACGGAAAAAAGGACAGAAAATGAAGTATTACTCATGAAGAAAAAGAACAAAGTTATAATATTTCCGTCCCGTAGCGTATGTTCAGTTTTTCCAAGGCGTATTTTCAGTTTTTATTACTGCATCCTGATCGAAAATTTGTGCCTGCAATTATTACTGTATCCTGATTGGTCGAAAATTGGTAATGGTAATCGTGATTGTTTGATACATTTAATGCTTTGTCACATGTGCGGCCACGCTTACCGACGTTCTATACTTCTACTTTTTCTAAGCTTTCTTCTCTCGGTGAACGATGTACTATTACATTTGCAGCGAACCCGTCGAACCTGCAGTACACGGTGTCGATCCGCGGCTCGCTGCAGGCCATCCTGAACCGTTACATATACAACCTGAACTCGACGACGACACGCAAGGGCGTGCGCCGCTGGCGCTGCGTCGACTATCGGAACAACAAGTGTAACGCGTACGTCATCACTAAGGGGAACCTCGTTGTAAACAGGTGAGTGACTATCCCCCGAATACTAAAACGTTTGTTAACTTTGACGACAGATTAAGTTTGTTGCTGCCTTTGTCATTTGATTAGTGCCAGACAAAGGCAGCATTAGAATTAATCTGTTGTCAAAGTTTACAAGCGTTTCAGTATGTCTGTAACAAGTTTTTTTTGACGAAATGTGCCTCAACTCATCTGATGAAAAGCGACGATGTGTTGTAAGAAGGAGCAAGCTTGCACATTAGTGATGCCTTTTCACAATTGACTTGAAGAGACCCAGGTTGTAAATATTACTGAAATAAGTTAAAAAACCCCACTGAAAAATGAAGCTTATAAATATCACTCCGGTCATAGAGAGGAATCCAACGATACAGCAGTCGTCAAAATCGGCCAAGCTGTTTAAGCTACAGAAGGTAATGAAAGAACACACAGACATAAATACACACGCGCGTACTTAAATTCTCACATACAAACATACACCCCAAAAACATTACCCTCCTAATACCAGTGAAAGCATTATCAGAATGGGTTCAGTAGTTAGATATTACCTCCAACAAACAAAACAAACCTCTTTTTAGTAACTTCTTTTCTTTTTAGTAACTGACCGAGGGTTCTACAGGAACAAGCCGGAATTTGTATGTATGTTTGTTTATTTGTTCGACGATAACTTGCGGACGATTATAAAATTTTGCATGAAAGTAATTCATTTCAATTGTTTTAAGTTCGAACATGTGCAAAATCGGTCCAAAGCTAATTACGTTATAGAGGTCGCGAGGTCTCAGTTAGGAGCGAGCTACTAGTATTAGATGGTATTAGTAAAGTATAGACAAGAGATACCTTCCTTTCGAAATATTTAAGGCGTCAATTTATTTTATTTTATATGTACTTTTCAGATCTCACCTCCACAACCATCCTTTCCACGACAAGAAAATTCTCTCCAAAATAGAAAAGAAAGCCGTCTTCTCAGCCATAGACGACGTCGAGGCGTATCGGGACAAGGAGAAGGCCAGAGACGAGGAAGACAGAATAGAGAACGAAGACACCTTCGATCATCTTAAAGATACGAAAAGTGGATAGCCGTAACAGTCGTGTTAAAATGTAAATACCTCAGAATAACTAAAGCTATAGAAACCTTAATAAAATAGGAGTAAAATACATCCGTTTGTACTATTTTCACTTAAGAGGCTATTTTGAGAAAATATAGCGCCTTGTGGCTCAGTGGGTGGATTTGATCTGATCTTTGTGGGTTCGATTGCCACCCAAGACAAACATTTGTTTGTTTGTTCTTTGTCTGGACGTTACTATTTATTCTATGTTATTTACAAATGAAAACTGGTTCCCATAGTACAAGCTTGCTTAGTTTGGGGCTAGATGGCGCTGTGTGAAAAACGTCCACCAATATTTATACACAACTCGCAGATGAAAAGATTAACTTAACTAACTTTTGAGTCCCTCGGAAATAATAAAAACTTGTTAAGAGCATGTCCGGCCATGCTCAGTAGGGTTGCGTGGGCGCGTAGGACGTTTGAAATATTTATCAGTTTTTACCAAATATTTCAAAAAGTAATTATCACATATTGTCCGAAATAAGATCCATCAACATGGAAGATAACAAGTTTCTGAGATGCATAGCTTAGAAATGGCAGGACACACACGCACACACACACATTGTAAGCAACTTTGTCGGTCCATATTTCGCAAGCGGTACATCTGGTAAAAAAATGGTGTAGGAAACCTTAACTTTATTTTAAAAGACCTATTCAATGATACCGCACATGTTGAGGAAAGGCTTGCGTTCCGAGTAACATAGCCTACATTTTGCAGTCGGGTATTGTTTTTCTTTTCTTAATATTACTCGTATTTTAGGAAGATAGCTATAGTTATTATTCTGAAGTGAATTCAGTCTGACCGTGGACCGTATTGCGTAGTATGGAGACGGTGTTATCGTGCGCTGTCCAGCTCGCGCGCATGGCGCGAGTGAGTTGGTGCGAGCGGGACGGCGTTCGAGCAAATTTGCCACCAGACTTATGCAATAAGGACCCGTATCTGTTATAAATTGTACAGTTTTCACATAAGTACTTGAAATTATGGAAGAGGTAATAAAAATAGGAAGTATCCACAAATTCTAGGATATTTTTGTAATAGGTAAAATCTGCGTTTTTCCAGGCTACCTACATTTTCCAGGTATATAAGACTAGGTAGCGATCAGAAGTTGCCCAATCATAATGAATCGAGGATTGTGATTGGGCGTCCACTTTTCGCCACTTAGGGCGCCTCCGCAAGTCTGTGTAGGGCTTACGAGATATACTATCTTTCTTCGCGATGCACACTGTCTCCATATTATTATTTTTCGATATCGGGTTATCCGTTTAGTCGCGAAAAGGGAATAAACAAACTATTTTCGCGTTACTTAATTAATACGAAATGAACTCTCAGTTGTGTTTGTTATTTTCCTATTCAGAGAATTATTATGATATTAAATACAAAATTTTACGTTTTTTACTACGAAAACTGACGTGGTTTTGACACGTTTTATTTAATAGTTTTAATAAAACGGGAATACTCACGTTAAATTGTGTCGGTTATTTCTACTATAGTTTCGATTACATTCGGTGACTTTTATCAAGGAATGCTAAGCGTGACACGCGCGCGACCTCGTCTTGCCTTGCTATGGTTGGAGTAACCGACTCAATGTAAGACGAGATTAATAAATAGATTTGTAATATTTCTCTGTTCATCTTACAAGATGATTATCATAAATCTATTGTTTAAGTGACTGAAAAATGTTAGTTATAATTATGTTATTATTTTGATTAACGTGTTACAAGACATGCGGACGTGGTACGGCGGACTAACGACAGAAAATAAGAGATATACATCTCTCTTTTTCTCTCGTTTGTTAGACGGCGCATGGCGATGCGATCATGTCAGGGTTGTTAGGGCTATTAGATTTTACTATAAGTGTCGTACTCACCTTTATTTAGTCTCTTTACTTATTGTAAAATACGTTAAGAGTAGAAATAAGATTTTTGTTCTCTCTCGCTCGCGCTATATTTTTTAATTATATACAATTTCTGAGAGTGATACTGATAAATGTTTTGGTAACATTTATTATGAACTTTTTCTTCTTTTTTACTTCTCTTACCCAATCCGCCTGCTTAGCGTCACGCTTGCCCGTAGCAGTTCGATGCCACCCAGAAGTTTTTTTTAAATTTATACAGTTCAAAGTCATGCGTGGCAATGCACTCGTCACGACCAGTAATTTAATTGGAAATATTGCCCTTCAAACGATCTGGAATGTAAAAAACAGATACGTTTGTACACTAAAATGCTTGACCTTCGAGAAGTTAACTTCTGACCAGTTTAATAACTGGCACAGGCGATCGAATATTGCTTAATCCACAACGATATTGTAAAAACAAAAAAATAAAATTGAAAAATGAGCGATTCCGAAGTCCCTAGATTAGAATTTTCAGTCCGTGTTTTGGCAGGATCGCGAAGACGTCATGTCCGCTTTTTCCTATTCTTTTCAAAAACTTAATGTAAAAAAATGTGGACTTTCCATTAAGTGCTCGTGATAGTGCATGTGAACCATGTGCATGATTATGGTGATTACGATTGGTTTGGTGAGTAAGTTGTATAATGTCGTGAAAAATGATTTTTCGTGTTGTTCCCGAAACTCCATATAAACATTATTACTTCACTTCAAATACTACTAAACTTGTCACTGGCGAATGAACGAACGAATGAATGAATGAACTCCACACACTATGTGTGGAGCCAAAACATATAACAAAATAACTTTCAGTCTTAGAGCAACGCTGGTCCTATGGCCCGAACGAACGGCAAGTCAAAAGGAGGCCGGCGTTGCTCTAAGCTTTCAAGTCCGTACAAAATGTCAAAAAAAAAAAACACAAAACTGGATCAGAGCCATGTATCGAATTATAGAATGTTATTTTGTGTCTCTACCTATCGTTTGTTACTTTTTCACGACTAATTTAAATAGCTTATTTTATTTTTTTTGGAATATGGACTTTGCGCCAAACAATGCGAAAGAAAACTAGTAATTTGATATAGTTAAAAATGTCAATTGTGCGAGCGAGAAAGCAGGTCTCGCGTCAAAGTGGCCTTTGTGTTTTACCCGGCATACATTTAGATATATCTATTATATTGGGATAACTGACTTTATCGCACTTTTTGTTTTAAATGGCTGTATTTAAAAAAAAATGTTTGGAATATAATAGCTTTTGTTGAAATAAAATTGAAATATTACTTCATAATTAGGTACCTTTATCGTTAATAGTGACCGTTACGCTCACTCGGAAACTTACTGTATAGTATACCTACCTGTGTAATAAAGAATTATTTTTAATTATTTAGGAAAAATAATGAAGTTCACATAGAATTAAAATTTTACTAAAGGTTTTTATGTATTTTGTATTGCTAACCTATTAGATATAATATTAATCCTAAGTAATATTATAAATGCGAAAGTGCTGTCTTTCTGTGTGAATGCTACCAAACGTCGCACTCGACCGTGATTCGCGGCGCTCGAATAACAATTTAAATGTTCTTACTAATTAATTTCCAAGGACTGGCTTGGCAGGCGGACGGTGCAATAGGTACCCAGCCCGCGCGTTACATGTCATGCAGGGCCCAGTATTCGTCGAGCACTACCAACCTATATGTCGACCATAAGAAAGATATCTGCGTAACATATTTAAGAAGTTTTTGCCAGGATAATTGCGTGACGCACTTCACAATACGTCACACTCACAATGGATACATCAGGACTTTGGCAAGTTGGCACTGCAAGCACCACTCACAATATTGTCCAAATCCTCGATCGCAAGAGATGACAACACCAAAAAACCTTAAATCGTGCATCAAACAAATAATTATTACTATCAAAGGCAACTACGGTCACCAGCCATCTTTTTCAGAACATAAAATTTTTTTTTTTTCTTTATTCATTTGGCTTCGCACTGTAGAAAAACAAAAAGGCATATATGTTAGTTAATACAAGAATTACTAATACTTTACTACACTTCTTATAATTAATAATAGTGAAAAAATATAATGCTTATGACGAGCCCGCAGCCCATCAGCCCGCAGTGCAAGGCAAGACGAGGTCGCGCGCTTGTCACGCTTATAGTAATCCTTGATAAAGTGTGTATTCCACCGAATGTGATAGAAACCTAAGTCTGAAAATCCGACTCAATTTAACGTGATTATTCCCGTTTTATTAAAACAAAATGTGCCAAAACCACGTCAGTTTTCATAATATAAAACGTTAAATTTTGTATTTAATATTATAATAATTAATTCACACAGTCGCGAATCTATTGTGTAGACAAGCAGCTACCTATTAGCATGTAATTAGTTATTAGTTGAACTTCCACACACAAAATGGTATTTCTATGTAAATTTCAATGCTGTTACGTACCTACAAACATACGAAGCTATGTTGGTATATCTCACTTCTTATTTGCTACTTTGTAGTTTGCATTGGATTATTGTTCATTTTACAAGTTGTACCTACTTACAAAAGAACAAAGTAATATTGATGAGCAGATTGTTTTTCAAAAATGTTATGCAGGTATGTCCAAACCACTTTATACCAAGAGGGCAAACTTATTTAATTTAATTTTTTTTTACATGGGGAAAATGCATTCGCATACTCCGCTGAGCGGACGGACGGGCTATGTCGGACTCGACGTCACGGAACACGCGACGCCTCTATCAACTAATATGTTAGGCCATGCTTAGTAGGGTTCCCTAGGTGCGTAGGACGCTTTCTTACATTGCGTAACGCTTGAAGTAATTATCCATTCCAGAATAAAGTTGAAGGTTTTCGTCCAACATAAAATGAAACCTGGTTAAAAATAAAAATAATCGCATTCGAATCGAGCTACGGTACCAAAGACAGAGACACGTTTGGCCACGTCTTTCTTTTTGGTCCTAACTATATAGAGGTTCTATTTCCTGCCGACACCTAATAAATTCACAGAGAACCTCAGCCAGGGGCCAGGCGCTTGGCGTGTCGCTTATATACATAATAATATATTATATTGAATGTTACTTTCGGATTTTAGGATTTATTCTCAATTTCAGATAAAATCAATGCGGTGAATCTATCTACAGTACTTAGGTAGGTACCTACTCCACCAGTATGCGCTGTGCTTACTTGTATTTATTAGTGCTTATACCTTCGACTAGCGCAGAAGTGGCTGTGAGTGTCGTGTTTTGAGACTTGCTTTTTTTAAAGTGCTTCGATTTTCATGTAAGTATTTACTACAATAAAAGTTGTAAAATGTAAAAATAAATAATAACTTATGTACACACAAACATAAAATTCGATAAAATTACAAACATAGATATAAGTAGGCGTTTATTCTGATGGTAAGTACATTCACTAAAAAACCAATCTGTCCAGTTTAATGTGAAGGAAAAAGATGAAAAGATGGAAAACAATTTTAGAACTGTCAAATTTGCTTAGTTTAGTTTAGAAAATGGTTCTACAGAATAGACATCATAATCTCTTAAATATGCCTTTATTTGTTTATCTAGTTTATTTTTTGGGGTTCCGTAGTACTGCAACTAATCTTTATAAGTTCGCCATGTCCGTCTATCTGTCTGAATCCTTTACAGCCTTATAACTTCCAACTTCCAAAGTTATAAACCTATTTTGTTTTTTTGAAAGAATAAAAAAATAAACATAATATAAAATAAAATGTTTTGTATATGTCAGACGGAAAAAGTGTGGATAAGAAAAAAAACCTCGTTTCTCCACTTGTGGGTATCATTGAATTATAGGTCTTATGACATGAAGGTACATATTACACATTTTTTTAGTAAATGTACCTACTTACCGCTTGCGAAATATGGGCCGACATTGTAGCTTGCAATGTCCGCCCCGTACCATTTCAAAACTATCCTTCTCAGGAACTTTTCATCTTCAAAGTTCATAAATCTTTGTAAAAACTTTCTCTTAAAATTATTTCGAGCAATATGTGATTATCAATTTTTGAGATATTAATGACTTTAGCCAGTGCCAAGATTTTGGAAAATTACAAGTGCGGTAAAATATTTCACAATTAAAACAAGTCACAATCATAGTCTAAAGTCAAGCAAAGTAAGTCACGTTCAAGTCCAAGTCATGCCCCAGTCAATCGATGCAGACTTTACTAGAGCTAAAGCGCAGCATGACTTGGAATTGGAGCGGATCCTGACGGAAATTGTTAACTTAGACCAGGGATGAAGAAATGGCGTCCCGCGGGCCAAATACGGCCCGCGATAATTTATTATGAATTATCCGGACCGCGATCTACGTAAAATAGTACATTACTGTCGCGGTCTGTAATGTGTGTAATGACAGCGATGATGATGGCCGAAAGCGTAGCGTAGCGCAGGTCCAGGCCATGCGTGGTCAGCATTGCAGCCCTTGATGGACAAGCTGCATGGAAGAATTTACAGCGCGGACAGCTTGAAGGCCGAGAGCGTAGCTAAGCTTAGTTCGAGGCCGTCGTAACGTGGCCAGCAATGCAGTCATTGCGTACCAAGGCTTGAATAGTGCTTTACTCAAACAATGAGAGTAATTTAAATAAAACCAGCTTAGTATAAATTTAAATCTCATTCAAATTCAAATTGGAATTCAAACTCAAATATTACATTAGTCAATTTTCTACTCGACTAATTTTGAAACAAAATTCGACAATAATGGACTTTCAAAGGAAATCGCTAAAACACGCCAGCATTGAAATTCCTTACAACTTTGCTGGCGCCTATTTGAGTAGCGCGGCAAGGCCGACTTTTTTGAGTAAAATACTTAAATACGGCCTCCAAGAAACAATTTCGGTAGGATATAACTTTCCGCAAAGCGATGCTATGTGTGGAATCAAAATTTAAGAAAACAAAATCCCACTTAGGTACATTTCTATAATGTAGGTTATGTCTTTATAATGCTGATATGTTAGTGCACGAGTATCTCGTGAGATTGCTAAAGCAATCTAAAGCCGGTTGATTGAGTCTAGTTCTATTTTGATATTTCCTTATCTCCGCAACACTGATTAACCTATGTTCCTAATGATTGTCGTTTACTTGGAATTGTAATGTAGGTCAGTGTTTGTAGTGTTTTAGCACAGTTATAATAAATAACTTGTAAGTAATGTGCATGGATAATTTTATTTTGAAAATGGGATAGATTTAGATATTATATTATTAGTCAAACTCTCACAAAAAGTCTTTAAAGAGCAGATGGGTACCTACCGCTTATTTTTCTGGTATACCGCGATTAAAAAAAACCTAACAGCTGACAAAGGCAGTAGGATAGCGGTATGAAAACTGTCAAATCTGACCATTTTGCCTCTGCTAGTAGTTGGTTTCGCTAATTTGACCTGATGCCGGGGCACTAGAATACGGCATTGGTATCCCCTGCCTGAGTAAGAGCCTACTAAAAGGGGACCTTGTGCTCGGGGGTGATTAGAGGTGGGGCCCTAACCATCCACCTAAATGAGCCCGGGGAGGACGACAGCGTCGAGTGGCTGACGTTGTCGTAGAGGGAGGCGTCTCAGGACAGCTCGTACATAGGTGTCCCGGGAGGAGCTGAAGCACGGTGCTGAGGGCTCCGGTGCATTCTTCTCGTCTCCGCTTCGCACATCTGCGCACATCTTCGATTCGGTGGTGTCTGGGCCTAAGACTGTTTGATGGTATTAAAACTAGTGGTTCGCGGCGAACTGAGACCTCGCGTCCCCTATATCTTCACAACCACTGGACCGATTTTGCTCATTTTCGAACTTAAACATTGTATTGAAATGAACTACTTGCCTACAAAATTACATGAAGATCGGATCAACGGTTCCCAAGTTATCATCGGACAAATATACACACAAACATACATACAAATGCCGATTTGTCACAGTAAACTCTGAGACCTTCGCTTCGCTCGGTCAAAAAATTGTATTACCCGGTTTATCAATACTTTGTTTATACATACCTATAACTTGCAGTGAGGGTATCATAAAACATGAGAGCGGTTGTAAAATAAAAAACCCGCGTGTTTAATATGTAGGAATATGAGAAAGCAATAAGATCCACGGTTCGAGCAAGTGTGTTGAAAAATTAATTACTTCCCGCGCCTGGCGTGCCGAGCTACATAATTATCACACTAATATTATAAATGCGAAAGTTTGTGTGTGTAAGTAGGTAAGTATGTAAGTGTGTTTGTTCCCGTTCAACTCTGAAGCGGCTAAACGGGTTTAAATGACATTTGGTACGGAGGTAGCTTACACCCTGGATTAACACATAGGCTACTTTTTATCCCAGGAAAATATTCGGTTTCTGTAGAATAGCGTGTGAAACCACGAGGAACAGCTAGTGATGTAGGTATATATTTTTTTCTGCACGCGCGGTTACCTAGTTTTGTTGCCTTTGCATGTTCACCTTTAACTATGAAACGGCCGGCTTTCTTGCTCACTTAGTAGCAAATATCAATGTAAGAATATATCTACTAGCGAAAACCTGAAAAACACAAATGAAAAGTGTAACGTAGGTGTCTTATCTTTTCTCTAACCCGTATATGAAGACGCTAGCACGTTGGCAGAATTTAAAATTTATTTTCCGTTGCTCACACGCACTGCTCTTTTTTTATTCGTAAAAATAATAAAAATGTATAGAAGTAAGAATCTGTGCTAGGGGTCTTTCACCGACCTGAAAACAACCGACCGGCTGACCGCAGACCAACAAGAGGAATATAAATATATTTCTCTTTTTCTCTCTCGTTTGTTTGCAAACGATCGGCGCCAACCAAGTTGCCGCGTGAGTAAAAAAAAACTTTTAAAACTCATATTGCAATAACCAGCCATTACTGCCATTATTGCAATAAAGTTATATTAAGTAAGGTTTCTGGTTTATAAATCCCACTCACTTAATCTATACTTATAATAAAACTGTAACGAGGGGATTACTGTACATTGAAGATATTTTTGAAAATATATTTTTTTAGGAGTATTTGGGAGTAACAGAACCCAAAAATATAGTTTTCTAAGTAATTGTTTGTCTGTCTGTCTGTCCGAGATAAACTCCGAAACTAAGGTACGGTTTTACATGCAGTTTTTTAAATTATGTTGTGTGGATTCTGGCGCATAGCATAGGCTTTGTTTCATCAAAATCGGTGCAGGAATATTAAAGTCATGACGCATTTTAGGAAAATATGAGGATGTCTATTATAAGTTGAACCACGGAACATACCGGATCCTTAGTGCACGAGGCTCAACTTAAACTGTTTTTTTGATGAGATGGGTTGACATGCGGTTTTCAAAAAAATGGTCTGTGGAGTCCTAGGCTATAAAACATACTTTATTTCATTAAAATCGGCTCACGGAAACTGGAGTTATTACGCAATATTTAAGGTGCAACGTTTCGCTCGTCGCGCGAAATTCAAATTTTCTTCCATTTTTTTGTCATTTACAGCTTAATTACTTATCGTAGGTTCATGATAACTAATTTTGCGATAATAAATAGATTGTTCCAAGAAATTACATCAGCCAAAAAATCAAGTTGAAAGCTAGTACAAGTACATTTCTCACTCAACCAAAAACTAAGATGAAAATCAGCTTATTGAGACTTGTAGCTAAACCAATGTTATCAAGGTGATCCGTAATATCTTAAAACAAAATTGGCGCAAAATTGGCTTCAATAAATCCACGATGAGTAATTAAGCTGTAATTGACATAAAACGCAAGAAAATTTGAATTTCGCGCGCTGAGCGAAACGTTGCACCTTAAGAGCATTGTGTTTGCAAAGCAAATTTATATCGTGTCTGTTCTGAATCGTGGCGGCGAACTTTTCCATGATTTTGATACTCTTTCGGAGATTTATGATAAATATACATCATTCATCTGTTCTGCTCAATAGGCTCTATTTGTAAGAACATAAAATCGAATGACTGATTAGGATATCGCAATCATCCAGGGACCCTATTCCTGTGCGCACGAGATTATCTCGGTCACTCTCACTCCCATTAAATTCTAAATTAGAGAGACAGTTACCGAGATAATCTCGAGCGCACAGGAATAGGGTCCCTGACAGGTCAAGAAGCCAGAAAAGCACAGGGACCCTATTCCTGTGCGCTCGAGATTATCTCGGTGACTGTCTCTCTAATTTAAAATTTAATGGGAGTGAGTGAGAGAGAGATAAAAATGTCATATCTCCGAATAGGGGCCCAGGACCATACTTCCATATAAAATTTTGTGAGAATGAGCACTAAAAAAGGTTTAAAAAAACAGTCGACTTAAAAATCTTCTTTTTTTGGAAGTCGATTAAAAGTATTTCAGGTATTATAGGTACTTATGGGATAAAACTTTTCGTCATTTTTAATTTGTATTTGAGAGCACAAAATCCGAGTCTCAGTTCTGAGACCTAAACCCGCGTACGAAGTCGCGGGCATCAGCTAGTTATTTGATATCTAAAAAACCTTCACAACGACTGCATATGACCATCAAATTTTAACAAACAAGTTAGGCGTCAAGTTCACTTCAGAGATAACTCGAGTAAAGATGGAAGGCGACTTTTAACGCAGGCTTGTATAAAATTACAATTTCGCTAGTAATATTATAATACCACAAGCAAAGGCTAGATGTATTACGAAATAGCAATGAGGTAGATAAATATTTTTATAATACCTGTAAAAAACTTGTGACCAAAATTAATTTTTGAAATTGTGTGGCAAAGGAACACTTAATTAATATTACTTACATTATAATAGATAAGCGGGAATATATAAAGAGATATATTTCTTTTATTTTTTTGTTTTCAGAATCGCAATCATGAATAACTTATTCTTACTAGTGTTGCTGAGCCTGTCTCAAGTCCTCGGGGGTCCACTGAACAACTGTCCCGGGCGGTACCAACTGGACCCTGCCGTCACCAGGTTCCGCAGATACATACAGATCGATACGAGCAAAAAAGAAAATATAAGTAAGTAAATCAATAATCGTTGCGAAACTAACTTATCCTGACTCAGTCGCTCAATAAAACGCAGCCATTGACAACTCGGTAGCGGCCCAGACCGGAGGCCAGTGTTGCTGTATGAAGCTGGGTGACGAGACGAAGAAGTCTGTCACTTTACACTTGCTCATAACAGTTCAGTGCCTCTCAGAATTTGGAAATTTGAACTTCAACTGTTTAAGCTCCTGCGCTGCAATGCGCTGCGCACTACAATAGTCACTACCAGTCACCATCAGACACGGATATTAGATGTTATAATTCTCTTTACACTCAGTAATTTCACTGGTAGGTAACATCGGATTACCAACGAAATAAGTCTCATAAACAACCTGCAGCTACTGTTTTAGCAGTGAGAATTTGGTGGCCTACACTTCCAATTCAAGAAGGTCACGGTAGAACTTGAAACGCGCGTTTTCCGAAGTTGCGGTAGGATTATAAAACCTTACCAAATTCGAACAACGCGCGTTTCGAGTTCTGCATAAGAATGACGTGACCTTCTTGATTCAGCAGTATAGACCAAATGTACGATGCGATGTATCACCTCAGTTCCTTCCTTTTTCCCTCTGACTTTAAGAGCCAGAATTTTGGGCGCAGTTATCTCGCTCACGCATTTGAATATTTTTTTAAGATATTCAATTTTGCCGTGTACTTTCGAAAAAATGTGCTTCGGTCATTTTGGGAGGTTGAAATTCTTGAAATATCAGCAGTACAGACCGTCAAATTAAACCTTATATCGTCTGTCATCGTACGATGCGATGTATCAGCTCAGTTCCTCTCTCTGTCCCTCTGACTTTTAGGGCCAGAATTTTGATTTGCACGAGTATTGTCCAAAAAGCAAAATGTACAACAGCATAATTATACCTAACTATAGAAACGTCCCACTAAAATTAAAATTAAAAAAAAAAACAGTTAATAAGATTCTAGCAAAGAAGTCAATGTTTTGTAAGGTAAGGAATTAAAAGGCTATTTTACTTTATTATAAGTAAATACATAGATTATGAAGAAATAGAATAATTATATCGCCGTCTTGTCCATACAAAAAAAGTAAACTGATACGCACATGTTATCCTATATGTTATCTACACCGTAAAAAAATATGCTTGTAAAATACAAGCATATTTTTTTAATTTCGCTATATCTTCGTTGGTATAGGCACTGCGTCGAAAATACGACGAAGAAAATTTGTTGTTGTTAGAATACCATATTTTTTTTTTTTTTAAACAAAACATAGCGGGCCTAGATTACACTTTATCCAAGACATTGACACCAAAAACAAAAGATTTTGTTAAGTTTTAAAGCCTCGCTACAAGGCCTGACCTGATACCGTGTGAAAGGGACAGCTATATTTCACGGGAGCAAAAGAAACAAACTATTAAGGTTATAGCTTCTCCCTTTCGCTCCCCCAGAAACTTATATATAGCCATCTCTATCACACGATGTCAGATCAGGCCTTGTATAGACACCCTTAGGGGCTGATAACAGACTGCCCCCGAAACGCTAATTTCATCAAAAAACGATAAAATACAGAGCGACAGCTATTATACAATTTTAAATATCGATTGCATCAAAACCTCGCGGAGGGACTATCACAAGAAGGTACCTAATTACCCACACGAGTATTTTATAATGTATCATTAAAGTGCATCGTTTCACTCATCGCGCGAAATTCAAATTTTCTTGCGTTTTTTGTTAATTACAGCTTAATCACTCGTCGTGGATTTATTGAAACCAATTTTGCGCCAATAAATAAGTTGTTTTAAGAAATTACGGGTAAAATGATGACCTAAATAACATTGGTTTAGCTACAAATTTCAATAAGCTGATTTTCATCTTGGTTTTTGGTTTAGTGGGAAATGTACTTATACTAGCTTTCAACTTGAATTGGTTGGTGTAATTTCTTGAAACATTCTATTTATTATCGCAAAATTAGTTTTCATGAACCTACGATGAATAATTAAGCTGTAATTGACATAAGACGCAAGAAAATTTGAATTTCGCGCGCTGACCGAAACGTAGCACCTTAAATAATTTATGCTGGAATACGCTTTTGTATTTAATATTCGTCCTCTAGTTCGTCACGCCATTGAAATTGTACACGTTCACTAACTCTCACAGACTCGACTATAAAAAGATTTGCTAGGTACTTGAGAATAAATATTCATATCATTGTAATTATATTTAACCTAACGGAGTGAATTGTACTATTGTGTTTGTTTGTTTGCTTGATGTTTAGTTTACCGGAGCAAACCTCAGGCAGTTGTATGTATGTACGTACATCCAACGATAATTTGAGAAAGTTGATGCGATCTTCATAAACTTTCTTAGGCAAGTAGTTCATTCCAGTACAATTTTTAAGTTCGAAAATGAGCAAAACCAGTTTAGGGGTTGCATCTTATTTGTATGTTTGTTAGTTTGTGTGTATGTCCGTCCGTCGATAACTTGCGAACCATTGATCCGATTTCATGATATTTTGAAGACAAGTAAGTGGTTCAGGTCAATAAAAAAAAAAAACTAATATGAGCAAATCGGGACCTTCTGAACAGAAGTTATAGGAACCGCTAGGTCTCATGAGATACTAGTTTTATTTTTGTTTAAATTATGCTAGGAAGGACGCACACAATACTTAAATGTATAAAACGGCTAGGTATGTAGGTGTAGGTAGGTTTACGTTCCTCATGCCAAGGGCTTCACCAAAATACCCCATATACTTATGTTAAACGATTTTTCGTAGTTTAGAAGTGTTATGTATAGATATATAGATATTTACATAACAATCCATAACCAATCATATATCTATACATAACAAGAAGGTATGTATTTATTTTTATTTTCTTAAGGATGTTCCATATGAATGGCTTAAAAAAATTCAAACTTTTTATGGGTGGATTTTTCGATGGTGTTTTATGGATTCTCCTCCCTCCCTCTTCGAAAGAGTTATAATATTTTTAAGCCGCTCATTTGGATAGACCTTATGAATTAAAAAAAAAAAAAACTCCTAGACTACGAAAAATCGTATAGAACATACATGGGGTATTTTTGTGAAGCCTTTGGTATGAAGAACCTAAATTTTTCGAATTGACGTCACCATTTGGACCACCCGTTTGGTTTAAAGTTTTAGTAAAAGGTATGGGTGACAATGCACTACATCATTAGGAATCCAGTTTGGTAACTATCATCATCATCATAATCATTAGCTGCTGAACAAAGGTGTGGCGGTATAAGGGGGAGGCCCTTAAACCGCCACACCTACCGACAACTTGCCACTTGCATCCACAGAAGAGAGAGAAGTAAATAAATTTTTTTCCTCTTCTGTGCTTGCATCCACCGCACTTGCACTTTTACAATGTCGTCGGTCCATCTTGTGGGAGGCCTGCCTGCGCTGCGTCTTCCACTTTGTGGTCGCCAATCAAGAACCTTTTCTCCCCATCGGTTATCTGTTCTTCGACCGATGTGGCCTGGCCATTGCCACTTCAGCTTGCAAACCCTGAGAGCTATGTCGGTGACTTTTCGTTTTTCGGCGAATATCCTCGTTCCGGATTTTATCGCGCAAAGAGCATAGCTATCTCCATTGCCCACTGTGTGACCCTTAGTTTTTCCTGAAGGCCATTAGTTAAGGACCACGTTTCAATTCCATATATCATCACTGGCAGCACACATTGGTGACTAATTCTATAATTTTATAAAAGCAGTATTTTTTATATATTGTTAATATTTTCTATAAACAGGTTATAATTCTATTCTAATGTGATATAATTCATTGTATTCCACTAATTCTTAAACTGCGCATGTATTTTTCTGTGTTAATGTTCATATATATATTTTTTATTGTATAATTATTTTTATTTCATATATATATACTATTGCATAAGAATATAAATATATTTATGGATAAGTTCATATAAATACATAAACAGGCTATAATTCTATTCTAATATGATATAATTCATTGTTTTCCACTAATTCTTAAACTGCGCATGTATTTTTCTGTGTTAATGTTTATATATATATATATTTTTATAATGTTTATATATATATTTTTATTATACAATTATTTTTTATTTCATATATATATATATACTTATATTATTTACAAACATATCATTTAGATTATTTCTTTATAGTACCTATATATACACATAATAATAATACGATTTGTTTCTACCTACTTAAGTAATATGTTTAGACCTTTTATTGGCTGTACTATATGTTTGATTAGGATTATTTTTATATTATGACTTTGTGCTGTTGGCCAATTAATTAAAAAAAATATATTGACTATAGTCAAAAAATATCTATAATAAAATGTATCTGTGCTATAGCATTTGACAATAAGTATATCTAGGTACCAAAGTACTTTATCTTTTTTGAAATATAGATAAATTGTAGATAATTTCCCCTAACATAAAACTGCCTTGGCTCTATACTCATATCTTGACTGTAACAGACAGAGCAGTGGAATTCTGGCGGAATCAGGCCTTAGAACTAGGCCTACCGTTCAACGTGTTCTCTCCTGGCGGGGAGCCTGTGTGCGTGCTCACTGTCCTCGGAACAGAGCCCTCGCTGCCCAGCATCATGCTCAACTCACACATGGACGTCGTGCCCGCTGTCGAGGTAATATATTCAACATGATAAAAAAAATGCGGCACTAAGCTTAGAGGCGACGCCCACAATCGTTCGTAAGTTCAAAACAATTCCTTATTTTCTAGATTTTTTGAGATTTAGCTAGCCTAGCCAAGGAGAAGAAGAAAAGTCGAGAAAATTGTTTTTCCTTCTCCTGCGCCAAAATAAAAAAAATATAACATGAAAATTGCTATAAAACATTGTCATTTTTTTAATTTATTCTCTTTAATTTCATATATTAAAAAATGTGGAAAAAGTGCGAACTAGATAGCGAGACCTAGGGAAGCCGGGCCTTAAACTTCAAACTTTACTGTTTAAAGAAAAACACTTTTTTAGGATCATTTTTATGTACCTACCTAGGCGCCGTAGAATTTAATCATAGGTACAGTAGCGAAACATAGGGGGCATTGGGAAACCTCTCTCCCCAGGCACTAAAACAAGGTTACGGGTCCCGGGGGCCAGAGAACCACTCTACGCCACTGGTTTAGAGATATTATGACCTCTAAAAGGAACCCTAAAAAAAGTTAGTACATTTTTTTTTTGTTTTTAGAAAGAATGGATATACCCACCATACTCAGCATACATGGACGCCAATGGCGACATTTTCGGACGCGGCACGCAAGACGCTAAGGACGTGTCATGTCAGTATGTGGAAGCCGTCAGAGTAATGAAGCAAAACGGTGTCACGCTGAAGAGAACTCTGCATATCACTTTTATGCCAGGTAAAAACGCCATTGGAACACCGTAAGCACTGCTTGTGACTTGATGATTATAATTCCCGCTGATATTGTGTAGTTACCTACTAATAGAGTGCGAATATAGAAATAACTTTAGGTACAGCAAACATTTTATATACCTCTAAAACGTTTTCCGTATTTATTTTCATGACATTTTGGTGGCTTTTGTAACGGACAAGAGTAGTTATATCTGTATGCATAATTTATACCACTCCACGTAGGGTAAGGTGCCCTAGGAGTGCGCAGTTTTGAAACAATTGCATATATCTCAAAAGAAACGAAAAGTATAAGAACCGAAATACTTTTAATAGTGAGCAAGGACATTATTCTTTGAATAAAATCACTAATAAGAAACTATTATATCATAAATTAAGAGTTATTGCGAATCTCACAGACGACAAAAAACGCGCACTCTTTGGGTACTAGTATCCCAAGAGTGCTCATAAGGTACCATAAGAGTGCGCGCGGTGTCCTAAGAGTCCGCATCATATAATTAACTGCACAAATCAAAATTATACTACCTGTTGCATCATAATTTTGTCAACTTTTTTTATGAACGACTAATATTTTTCTGTTGTTTTCTTATTGTAACAGTGGATTACTACTTTTTCCAGATGAAGAAACAGGCGGTTTCCACGGGATGAAAGAGTTTGTGAAAACGGAGGCGTTCAAGGCAATGAACGTCGGTTTCGTGCTCGACGAAGGTTTGCCCACTGAAGACGACAGCATGTATGCTTCCTACCAGGACAGGAGGCCTTGGCGTGAGTAATAAAGACGAATGACGGTCTTTCGATGAAAGTGTACCCAATGTAACCATCTCCAGAAGCTAGCGATAAACCGTAGACAGAGAAAGCAAAAAATAAATAAATATCTAAATGATATATAATAAATAATCATAACGCCAACGAACACCATATTTTTTTTCCTGTTTGTTAGTTATAAACCGTGAATAACGATATATAGATGGAGTTATTCTCGCACGGGTACGCATCTTGTCTGTAGGTATTTATCGCTGGTGTAGCTAAGTCTAGTCTAACCCCCGAATACTGAAACGTTTGTTAACTTTGACAACAGATTAATTATAGTACTGTCTTTGTAAGTCTAAGTATATCAAATTTCTGCCATCAATCAGATGTCATCTCTGAGTGAGTTTTCTTTACCTGTACCAGATAATTTGTATGCTTGTTTGTTTTGTTGTTTGTTATTATGTTGTTGTGTTTGTATTAAGTACTAGTAGTTCGCCCCGAACTGTAACCCGAGATTTTCTGTTTTCAAAACTGTTTTGATAAGTAATGTAATTATGTGGTTCTTCCAAATCTTAACTCGTAATTGATTGTTCGACAACTTTCAACGTTTTCCATCGAGTTGGCTTTTCACAGATAGGTAGGTAGATGTCTATGGAGGGTTCCCATGATGAGATGATACACCGAAACATGAACTGCTGATCCACCCGTCGTCGGTGACTTTATTATAAGTTTCAGAGCGTGAGCGCGCTAAAGCAGTCCGGTAAATTATAGAAAAGATAACCTATATTTTAATCTATATCTTTGGCTTTAGGGCATGATCTGATGATATAACCTTGCTTATACCTGTCTATGACATAATTAAGACCTAAGTAAAAAATTGCAAACTTAAATTGTTAGCGATTAGGAGAGCCAGCACAGCGCTTATTATTTCATACCTATAATTGTTTTTTCAGAAATGCAGGTGACGACGCACGGCGAGGGTGGACACGGGTCCGGGATGCCGGACAATACTGCTATGGACAAAGTAAGTAAATCTGTCTCTGGACTGTACTTATGTTATTCAGAAAAAATCTACATCCGATAAAGCCAAAACTCCGTATAAGCTTCCAGTAGAGTATCCACCACTTTACTGAAGGATGGCTAGGACTGGACTGTGACTTAAATTCTTGACTAAGATTCCTTTTATCTATATTTGTAAAAATATACTTACTTCATAGATAAATACCAAGACTTGTCAGTACATGGCTAAAATATACATTACTAGCTGCGCCCCGCGGTTTCACCCGCTATTCTACAGGAACCTAATATTTTTCCAGGATAACAAGTAGCCTATATGTTAATCCAGGGTATAAGCTACCTCCATACCAAATGTCATTCAAATCCGTTCAGCCGTTACAGAGTTGAACGGGAACAAACACACTTACATACAAACTTTCGCATTTATAATATTAGTGTAGAGCTAAAATAGATGAGAATAAAAACTTATTTGTAGAGTTGATTGATGGGGCTATAGTAGATATAGCTGTTTTAACTGAACATCACAGCCAATACAAAATATTTATTTCTATTATTTGGCCAACGCTACAGGTACAAAATTACTTATTAATACAAAATTATTTTGTTGCATAAAAAGTTTGTAAAAATCATTTTAGGTTGGAGCGTTATTCCCCAAAACTCTGTAAATTGAAGCTCCGGTGATTGGATTAGTAGATATATAGGTCGATCTGTACATTTCTGTTTCTAAGTTATCCAAGTTATTTGTCGGGAACCACAGATCACACTAGATACCGCATTAAGAGATTCGTTGTTCCTACAAAAAGTCACCAAAGTTTGAGGAAGGCGCGGGTCGCGGCGACTGCGACTAAGCGTTCTCATTGGCTATCTCAAGGTTACGCCAACTCGCGCCTAACAATCAATCAGAGTAATTTATTATAAGTGTATTTAGACTGATCTGTGGTGCGCTTTGAGCGTTCTGAATGCAGAATCTAGGTGTGATCTGTCTTGGGAACACTGCAGGCAAGGCGCTTCATTAACGCGGTAAACGAGTACCGAGAACGGATGAAGTCGGTGATGCGGTCGGTGGAGCCCACAGACTTCGGAGCGTACACCAGCCTTAACATTAATATTTTGGCTGTGAGTATACAATGTTAACTTTTAAGTATAATCACTTGTAGGTGGAGGGAGACAGAGTGCGTCTTGGGCTCCTTGTGCTACGTGGAGAGATGGTGGTAAATGGATGCGTAAGCCAGAAAGTCGTGCCATAATGTTGCGTTCCATATGCCACGCTTTCAAATATTTGACAATTGTCACGCGACCTTGTCACCTGACACGATTTCTTCGTGTTGGGGACGTCGCCGAAGACATCGCCCAAAATCACACGGATATTGGTGGACGTTGGTGGACGTTTTTCACACATAGCGCCATCTAGTCCCAAACTAAGCAAGCTTGTACTATGAGAACCAGATATCTGATAGTATACATAAATACTTACATAGAATACATAGAACACCCAGACAAAGAACAATCATCCATGTTCACACAAATGTTAAATTTGTCCTGGATGGGAATCGAACCCATAACATACAGCTCAGAAGACGGAAATCCACCCACTGTGCCACAACGCTAGTCAAAGAATGATGTAGGTCAATACGTTTTGTTTTGCTGACTATTATGACCTTTTTTTTTCAGGGTGGGTCTGTCCCCAATATCATACCTACAGAGTTTAACATGGTTGTTGATATGAGACTGGCCGTCGAGACTAATATTACTGAATTGGAAGAATTGGTAATTATTTTCTATACTTAGTTGTCTTTATTTCCCGTGTATTTTCTATACTTAGTTGATTTATGGTATTAGACTACCGCCTAAGAGGACTTTACATTTCTGTCTAGTACAAGTGGCGCATTGGTGAAGGTGTCACCACTGTGCGTTCCGTGGGCACCGGGATCTCCAAGATCCCGGTGCCCACGGTCAAGCACCCTACTGCACCCCAAAGCAGTCGGGTAGCTTGTGAAGATTTCCCCCTCGACGGCAATTGCGTATGAGAAATTTTATTCTACAGCTTCAAATACTCAAGGACATGACGTAGGAAAACGATTAAAAAAATGCGTTTTTTTTTTTTGGTGTTCCGTTGACAAAGACTCACAGATGAATCCAAGAGTAAACTGAAATCAATTAGGCGCTAATTTAGGACCTGCAAGATAATATATATGTGTTTGTGTATTTTTTACAGGTTCAATCATGGATACTTGAATCGGGCTCTGGAACTGAGCTGAAGTTTATCCGTCGAGATGACGTCTCTAAAAAGACTGCGCTCGACAACTCCAACCCTTTTTGGGTGGCAATGCGTGACGCCGCCCACGAAATGTAAGATGAATAACGTTCTATGCCTACTTAAAAACCTTCCTTCCTATAGGCTTTGCAGTTTGCCTCTAGCCTGTAGAACGTACATATCACAGAACCTTTTATCTCCGGTACGTATATGCATTTATATGGAGTGCAGACTGCTGGAAAACGCATGCTCACTCGACTTGCGCTGTCTCCGGCGCCAGGGATGGTCGCCGACATCACTTCATTTTTTACTTTAGTTCTCCGGTCGCTGGCCTCTGCCGCCGGCATTGTGTGTGTAGTGTGTGTGTAACTTTTAAACTTTCGCGATTTGAACACATAACCACGCTAAAACTAGTTTATTTATATAGAGGTATAAAGAGATATAGGTCGAGGTTACATTAGTTAAAGTTGCATGTGTTGTGTTGGAATTCCTTCATTTTACTTTCAGCTCCTGATTCTGATTAGATATAAAGCCGTACCTACTGTGTGTGGACATTACGGGATTGAGGTTATCTAAGCGCGTAATGGCGACCGGAGTGACAACAGCTATTATTCTAAATGCAAATCGAAATGTTCAGGCATTTTTAGAATTTAAAAAAAAAATGTTCTGCCCTTTCATGTGGGGTATCATTGAATAGGTCTTTTAAAATGAAAGTTAAGGTTTCCTACGCCATTTTGTTTATCAGATGTACCGCTTGTGAAAAATGGGCTGACAAAGTTGCTTGTAAAATTATTTCGCGGCAACATATTTTTGAGATAAGCGGAAAAAACTGATAAATACTTCCTACGGGCCTACGGAACCCTAATAAGCGTGGTCCGACATGCTCTTGACAAGTTATTTACTTTTACGGAGCCATATTAGTGGGATAAAGGATAAAAAGGAAAATGGTGATGTTTTGGCGGTAACGTGAAGAAGTCATGTCGCGTCATTGCATTATTTTCTAAAACTTGTACTAATTCGAGTGTTAATGTGTAAATGTGGTGGTTTTTATCCATTAAGTGCTTGTGAACATGCACGAATGTTGGTAAATAGCATAATATTATGAAGCGTGACTCTTCGTTTTGTTTCAAAAACTCCATAATTATAGAATTTAAATCTGTAGTAAAGTCTCCACCACTTTACTGGGGCATGACGTGGAATTGACCCTGACTTACTTTTCTTGACTTTGACTGAGATTTATTTTAATTGTGAAATATTTGACTTTACGTTTATTACAATATTTGACCCTGGCTAAATATACAACGCGTGGAGCCAAAACATAAGAGGAAAAAGAAAGGTACAGGGCTTATTAAATAAACCCTTTACCTTTTTATTTTTCCAAATAACTTATTTGGTGTAATGGTATTGTTGGGCATTGGGCAATTGGAAATGTGTTCTTGGATTTGGATTTGTCATATATTATTTAATTACCTACCAATCATTGTAGTAATCAGTCTGTCTATAAGTTGCTTTTATGCGATACATACTTTTGAAACTACAAAAATGAAAAAATAAAGCTAAAAATATTATTTACTAAGTCTTAGTACTGTACTAGTATTAAGTACTGTACTTGTACTATCTGTATCAGCCTTTTAACATCCTGTACTGTACTGATGTACAATCTCTTCATCTGCATAACCGACATGTCTTAAATTAGGTAGAATTGGAACCGGAATACTTAGTCTGGGGCCTCATCTGAATGTAGTGTTGATTAGCTACTTTCCGATTAGTGCTAATTGGCGAGTAAAAGTCACAAGTAACTTTATTTTTTGTGCAGTTTGTGTTGGCGCTACTCCGACATTTTGAAACTAGTACTTATGTTACTTGCCACTTTGACGAGTAGCTTACTTGTGACTTTACTTAAAAATATATTTATATAATTATTAATTATACGAAAGATGCAAAAGGATTTACGTTTAATTTGGTGACGGCTTATATACCAAGAAATATTTTGTGTTAAATATCTTCATCTATTTGTGGTGAATATATCTACCAAATTTGTAAGTAAATTGTATTTTTATCAATTTGACTAATAATATTTCAACTATGTACCTACTAGCAATTTGTTTTTATATTGCACTTAAATGTTTTCTATTGATGGTATTCATATCATACTTGCTACTAGCTGTTGAGCGGATTTTTAAACATATTGGGTTTTGAGCTGTTTAATAGTATACTGGGCAAATGCGGCACTAGGTTAAAGAGTTTCTATCTATCTATCTAGGCCTATTGCTAGTATTGCTAGTAAATACATACCTACTAGCAATTTGTTTTTATATTGCGCTTAAATGTTTTCTATTGATCGTATTCATATCATACTTGCGACTAGTTTTTGAGGGGCTTTTTGAGCATAATGGCTTTTGAGCGCTTTAAAAGTACACTGGGCAAGGCACTAGGTTAAAGAGTTTCTATCTATCTATCTAGGCCTGTCCACTCAGCCTGTACGAAGTGACTTGCTTTTAAAATGTTCATTTTATTGTTCTGATATAACATTTTGCCTGTATCGAGATATATGATAAGTAATATAATAAGTGCCTATTTTTTATCTTTTTCAGGGGTATAGTAATAAACACGGTGATTGGTCCAGCAACAACAGACAGCATGGTTTTGAGGAACTTGGGGATCCCAGCCGTGGGGTTTGCGCCCGAGACTAACACCAAAGTGCGGATTCACGGCACAGATGAATATTTGAACGCCAATGTGTTTCTCCAAGGAATAGAGATAATTTACGAAATATTAATGAAACTGGGGAACGTAACTCCTGAAGAAGAAAACCGAGCAATAGAGTAGTTTCTGTATGTTGTCGTATTTTGCACTAATCATTAAATAACAATAGAGTTCTTTATTCTGTGTAACCCCTGTATTCACTTCCCTAGTCTTATTCATATTATGTTATTTGTCAACTTCTCACTGATGAAGTGTTTCAAGTGTGTCAAAGCTTTACTAATACAAAAATTATTACAAAACTTCGATAGACTATTAGTCAAGGAACATAATACTCCTATTAGTCATTCAAAGAATATATACGAAGGACTAAAGAAACGCTTATGTTTACTGCGCCGCCGTAGCAACTCATCGTGCTACGAGACGATCCTCCTTGGTAGCACGTCTGCCTTATTCCCAGGAATTTCCATCTTCTATTTCCGGTCAGGCAGATGTTTAAATGATGAATTTTAATATCTGCACTGGGTCTGGGTGTTAATTGTCCGTGTCTTTGTGTGTTCCATTGCATCACCGACATAAGCAAACGTAGTGAGCAGTTATGAGTGTGAAGCATTATCGGGGGCTTTTAAAAACGACGTAGAGCAGATCAATAAGAAAAAAATAATATATAATAAATATTAAAGAACAAGCCTTTTTCTAGGAATCACGCACAGAACAAACCGCTTATGTATATATGTAGAGACCTGTAATTTAGAATCAATGTTCTAGGTGAACAATAAAACGGATTTTGCAAAATTTCTTCTCCAAATGGCTAAAATGAACACCCAAAGTTTGTATGGAAATAAAAACTGCTTCGCCAAATAAACTCTGCTGGTTTACTGAACATAAAATATAAAGAAAGGCGTGTCTCAGATTTTTTTAAAATCTTCCCTTGTAGAGGGGAGGCCAATGTTCACCAGTGGACATCTTCTGGCTGATGATGATGATGAACCCCTGAAAAGGTAAGACGGGGGTTTGAAATTACTTTAGAATATGCAAGAGAAGCAGTCTTGGCAACCTAGTAAAATATATTTATCTCGTTTGTGAGATATCGGTCCGCGAGAACCAATTCAATAGGTATGTTGGCACTATAAGACCGGAATAAGAATTTGCTTATTGCCAAAAACAAAACACAAAAGTGGTCATGGAAACAAGGAAAAACAAGTTTTGGCAACAGGGGTACGCTCAGCGCTGTGGTTCCGAAGGGTCACGCAGGGCTGGTTTTTGATTTCGACGTATACCTACCTATGCTCAAAAGATGGAAGGTTTATAATTATAATTGTTAATATTAGAGTATGTGGTTAGTGTTGAACGCTTCGTGGCTAACCTTGTTGGTGTGAATGTGTGAGATGTGATTGAGATGGTAAATCAGTATCACATGTAATTTTAAAAGTTGCACAAAAACTCTGTTTTTGTAGCTCATATAACAAACCCTTGTATTTTAGCTTAGAAGTAACAAAGTAAGAATAATTATTTGTAATTTCAGGAACATCAAGATAGTTCCCGTGGTGCTAGGGGCGACGTCAGACAGCCTGGTGCTACGGAACCTCGGCATTCAAGCTATAGGGTTCGCCGCAAAATCACGCACCACATCCAGAATACACGCCAACAATGAATACCTAAACGCAGATACTTTTCTGAAAGGCATTGATGTGTATTGCAGTATATTGCAATCGCTTGGCAACGTACCTTCTTTTAAAAAGGACAGGGACTTAGGAGACGAGTACATATAAGTGACTAGGATAGTTTTAGCGGTAGTATTTCAGATTCCCCACAGACATACACGTATACTGGGTGTTCGGTTAGATAACGGACATATTCAAGGATATCATTGTACTCATAATTATGAACAGCTTTTACTTTAGGACAAACACTGAAATCGAAAAAAAACAGCTACTCCAAAGAAAAGTTTTAGTTCCTCAGTTTTAAGCTGACGCAAATAATAGATTTTGTATTTAGATTATCTAAAATATTGCAAAGTTTGACAGCTCCAAAAATGGTTAAAAGCTGAAGTGGCAATGGACAGACCACATCACTCGAAGAAGCGATAACCGGTGGGGAAGAAATATTCTTGTGTCCACCACAAACCGCAAGACGCAGCGTAGGCAGGCCACCTTCTAGATGGACCGACGAAATTGTGAAAGTCGCGGGCAACCGGTGGATACAAGTGGCACGTTACCTGGCGGTGTGGCGCTCTAAGGGGGTGGCCTATGTTCAGCAGTAGACGTCTTCTGGCTGATGATGATGATGATGAAAAATCGTTGCCATTCTTTTCTATAATATTGAAATTAAAAACATACCTACAGATAATTTTACATATGTATTTAGTTTAATAGAATTGGTTTAACAGAAGCGACACCGTCGAAGTAAAAAGTATTAATTTATAAGTAGGTATAATAGGTAGGTATTACAAACATTGTTATATTAGAGAATTCAATAAATGGAAAAAAAAAATGTTTTAACTGTGTGGACTTTTTTTTCGCTCTATTGGGTTCTTATCTAACCTAAGGAAGAAGAGGAGAGGAGGCCAAGAATAGGCGAGCTTATCCTCTAACTTTGAAACGATCTTGATTCTGATTGCGAGAGCTTGCCATCTCGCTCGTACCAACTTAGTCGGACTATGCGCGGTCCCGCTCGCGCAACTCTCGCTATCGCTTTCAGAGTTACGGGATAAGCCCACCGAGTATTATTGTGCTTAGCGTGTATATATGTCTGGCATGTTTGTAAGTTATCAGTTATATTATACCCTTAACTGATTTTCACAGAATGAGGTGTTGCAAAGATTTACGTAGATTCAGGGATGGTTCCCGAGTAGATGATTTCATCACTTAAAAAAAATACTGTACATTCATATGCGAATATTTCATATGGGGAAATCACAGAATTCTCCCTATTATAAATATGCCCTGGGAAATAGATCTTAATCGTTTACTCCTGGGAACAGTTATATTCGTATATGGGAGATGCCATCACGAGCCTGTCCTACATTACTAGCTGTTAACCACGACTTCGTTCGCGTAGACATAAAACAAACAAACAAAACAAACAAAAATTATTTATTTTGACATTAATTAAGTTTTTACATCAAGTGTTGATCCATAGGCTCACGAACTAGTCTAGGACTGTGTTTAAAAAAAAGTATCCTATGCCCGTCTTTATGATATATAGTAAGATTAAGATATATCCTTATCAAATTTTATCAAGATCCGTTCAGCCGTTTAGCCGTTTACTTTAGATAACGCGACAAACATCCAGACAGAGAGACAAAGCTACTTCCTATAATTCGCTAGATGGCGATGATCCAGTTTCGTGCATTTTTTGGCGTTTTGTATGGACTGAAAATTGTAATATAGGGAGTTCTGAATCGCGCAAGCGAAGTTTTTTCCTCGAGACGAACGCATTCATTTTCATACCTCGAAGCTTTATTGGTCCTGCTACGACTGCGGCTATATTCCTTTGAATTATAATATTAGTTAGGATAGACATTACATATTAGAAAAACTTTTTTAAACACTTTAACCCATAGTCTATTTATTTATTTCGATATTCACTGGCTTTTTCGCCACTGTTTAGCTTTAGTGGAGCACATCTTGGGCCATAATCCGGCTGAGAGGACAGCACTAGACGAAATCCAGAGCAAATTATTTTCGACTTTAGCTGCACCAGTGTTGTCGCTTCTAACCCTCTTGCCTAAGCACGTCCTCACGTGACGTACCTCGATTACATTAGAAACGGACGTGCACGTGTCCACGCGCAAGAGGTAGGTACAACAGGAATATCGGCTGCACGGATTTGAAATGCCAGTATCTTTTTTGTTGAGCTTGCGGTTACGACGGATTCCTCAGTTCTTTGAGTCCTTATCCATATTCCTCGTATTCAGGACGGGCTTTGGCTTCGCTCTCTTAGGATGCGCGCGGAAAAACAGCACCCGAAGCAGGAGAGGGACGAGAGGCCGGCCCGTAGCTCTAGTTGTGACTATGTCTAAAATTTCTAAAATCTAAATGTTAATTATTTAAGATGTCGAAAGTCATTATGAATAACTTCAAAATGTAATTAAGTGCCTGCAAAAACTATGAGCAATCTTAGTTTCTACTGATTACAAGGGAATTTAAAAAAAAACGAGCGTGTAGGGTATTCTTAATTTTTATCATTTTATTCTTTGTCTGCCTAATTGTAACGCAATGACGGAGTAATTTGTTTTTTATAATGTCGGAACAACTTGATGTTTAAAATACATAGTAGCCCTGAACGGTTCCCTAATGTTTCACCATAACACTTTTGACAAATATTACTTCTAACGACGTTTCATAAACTATTCATTTTACAAATACTTTATTCCGCAAATGCTTCATTTTATAAACATTCATTTTATAAATATTTTTTACAACTTCTGCTCTTTACAAACTTTTCAAATGTTATTTTATCGTTTATTTATAATGGCGGTGCATAATTTGAATTAGTCATTTTCACTTTAAATCTTTTGAACTTTTGGCATTTTGAAATAAGACTTTCTGACCATTTCACATTTTTTTTTACATTATGAAGTTTTGGCTTTTATACAATTTAACATCTAGATTTTAGACATTTTGAACCTAGAAATTTCGCCGTTAGCTATTTAAACTTCTAACATTTCAATACGTACCCGTAGTATCATTGTTTTACCTATGTTTAAGAAACTCAACAAGTACCTGCAAAGTTTTTAAATTGGTACCTAAGTATTTTGTATCAATTGGAAAAAACTAGAGATAGGATTTTTAAAGTAATTTGGATACGTGGGTCTGTGGTAACAGTTCATTTTGGAAAAGGGGTCTCTTGCCCAAAATAGTTTGGGAGCCGTAGAGTAATCACGGTTAGGTTTAACAATCTTGTTTAAATTTGTCCTGACATCGAAATATTAGCCGTATATCGTGTCACGTTCAGTAAATTTTCGATTGACAGACTACCTTAATCAAAAATAACAAACAGTAATGCGTTTGAAGATTTCAATTTTGTAATTTTGCTAAGCTACACGATAATTTTATTAAGACACAAAAAAGATACTTGTGAAGATACTCGTGTGTACCCACGACATTTGGGCACACATTTCAATTTTCAATGTAAGTGTATGAAGGTTCCGTTCGAGACTGAAGGTTTTTTTTTTAAAGCGGTACAAAACAAACTAGCACGTAAAGAATCGCTGTTAAGTGTTAGCCTACTATCTACTTTAAATTGCATTACTTCCGGTACAGCCCCACCCGCATAAATAATGTTTACAGGAGATACATCACACACACACGATGCACACGGAAGCAGCAAATTTCGCCGCAATAATAAATCACTGTTATCACTATATGTTTCACGCGTACCTTAAAAATAAACGTAGGGCAGGTACACAATCCAACGGCATCTGAGTAGTAAATCATCTCCACGGAAGAAAAAAAAAACAAGTTTAACCGATAGCACCAAAGCTATCAATCCTAAAACTGCAAAAAACAACAGCCGTACCTCAGAAATTGAAGATTTGGAAAAAATGATATATACACGTATGTTTTTATTTTTTTCTGTATGTGTGTGTGATCCATACCACAGATTTAAACGTCCGCTTACTAAGTTTCGTATCAATCGAATCAGAGACTAAAAAGTTTCATACAAAATTTAACACCCTATTTCACCCCCTTAGGGGTTGATTTTCGAAAAATCCTTTCTTACTGTGCGTTAACACCCCTCAATATATATACTCTCCAAATTTCAAGTCTCTACGTACAGCCTAAGCCGCTGGACGTTGGACGATTTTCATATAATTACTGAGTATTGTCAGTCAGTCAGTCACCTTTTATTCCATAGATACACATATAGATAGATATTCGTTGCTAGTGATGAAAAGGAAATTATTTACACATGCTATAGTAGGTGATCTTATAGAAAAGCAATACGTATATTTGACTCCGACGGAAATACTAATCGAGGCACGAAACGCGTTGCCAAGAAAATCTGGAGAGAAATACCTAGGGGTCTACGAAATTTTCAAAGTTTCAAGTTTGTTTTTTCCTCGCAACTGTGTTGAAAAACGTCTAGTGAAATGCGTGTGCATTTATCATTACACTCTTGGCTCCCTATCGCCTCGAGTGTAATTACCAACATAGCATACTAGTATCATAATGTACTATTTTTTTCGTGTTTCCTTTGTTGGTGCCATAGTTCCTCTGTCATTAAACTGCCACTGAGTCACCTCTGAACATACACCCTGTATCTAATCTTATCTAAACGTATACCATTATTTATGTTCTGTGCCTATACTTAAAAGGCTTGGTTCTGCTTACCAAATGTGTTTTTTATAATTTACGCTGTGTAATTTATATTAATTTTTTTGACGAAGTGTGAATGAGGTTGCGAAAATCAGGGAGAGTTATTTAAAAACATGACCCAAAATCACCGGCAACAAGTGACAACATCGCTTGATGTGTGTGTCCTTTGTTTAATTATATCGGTACATTAACATTTTCCAAGGTTGCGTCTTTTCTGATGGTAGCAAATGTATAATAATTAGTAAGTAATTTAGTAACACGCAGATACATCTCCAGTATGCCAGTCTAAGCTTGGCGCATTAGCAATTCAGATTTTGGCACTAAAGTTTTCTTAGTAGCAGAAACTTTTAATTAATTTTATTATTTTTGTGGGTCCACTTGAACATGAGTACCTAATTGTGTGTCTTGATTGTGTTATAGGTCTATTGCATAATATCAAAGGCAGCGTGTGAATTTTCGCAGCTAACATTATTAAGATATTATTTATTGAAGGTAAATATACATTTTGTTTATTTGTTTCTAGAGGATAATTTTCAGTATTATTTCTTCAATTATTACTCTTTCATTATGTGATAGTTACACTATCGACCAGTGATGTAGGCTGTTTTGTTTACAGAGCAGTTAAATCTCCTAGCAAAAGCTAGTCAAATATACTTCATTCAATGAATAAAATTTATCTAGCTAAGTACGTAAACAAATATTAGTTACATGAACATGAAATACTACCTATGAGTACCTACTACATGCATGAAATTTTATCAAGTTTATTTACTTCAATTTCTCCCGGGACCCGGGTATGTCCTAAAATTGCGACGAGCCACCGGTGGCGGTCGTGCAGCAGCGTCTTCTTAGATAACGGCTGCTTCTGGCTTCTGGCTGCTGCTGCTGATGATGATTAATTAAACAAAATAATTGTATTAAATTGATATAATAATTACCATAATACACAAAATTTAATGTATGTTGATTGACATAAGCACTCCGTGGTGTTCTTTTATAATAAAATAACGTAACTTATTAACAAAACACGAGTAATATCTGACAACAAAAGACGAAGGAATGTAGCCGTTAGCCAATCAGCGCATCCATCAATTCCATAGCATCAATGTCAGCCAATCAATGCTCATAGGTCATTCGCGACTTACCAAAGATAAGTCGGATTTTCGCAATAATACTAAAAATAGCTCGTATACGCTTGAGAAAATCTGTATTAGATTCCAATTATTCAGTACTTTGCAATCGTCCTAGGATTTTCGCAATGATCCGATTAGTTCGATTATCCTACGACATACCTTTATACAACTTAAAACCAAATAAAATATCTACTCAAATAAGCCGCCCCTGGTTCTTCCCGGTGCAAGGTGTCCATAAAACTAAACTACTCGTAAAAATAAAATACCAAGTATTTCAAAATTTGAAAAAACAAACAATCTGAATATGAGTACTGAACTACTGAATCAGCTGTAACAATACTAAGCAGCAGTCAACACTGTCAAGGGTTATTCAAACTAGCTCCGCGATAAGCCAAAAATTGTAGTAGACCTGTCGTTAAAGATAAGCGCTTATCATTACCGACAGGTCTACAAAATTTTGTTCCTAAAAACTATTAAGAATAGAGCATACCGCCGTCTTGTCCATAAAAAAAGCTTAGTCTGATACCCACCCCTAAATGATATTCGATTTCGATGATTTTTTTTAATGTTATCTACACCGTGAAAAACTATATACTTCTATTTTTGTTTTTTTGTTAATTTCGAAATATTATAGGCAGTAAAAAAAAACAAAGAAAATACGACGATGTAAAGTAGTTGTTATTAGAATACCATAAACAGTATTTGAAAAAACAAAACATAGCGGCATATATAATATATATTAATATTATTATAAATAGTTTAATACATTGACACCAAAAACAAAAGATTTTGTTAACATTTAATGGGTAATAACAGACTACCAAACGCTAATTTCATCAAAAAGTTAGGAAAATTCACTGACTCTATCGCACGCACGAGAAGCAGAGTGACAGCTTTATAATTTAAATATTGGATGCGCCAAAACCTCGCGGCAGGACTATCCCCTTAAGTAGTTAAGGTAATTCTGACACTTCGATTACTTCCGAAATTACTTTGTAGTGAAACATTTGCGAGGTGCTTACTTGCAGTTTGGCTGCAATATATAAGACAGGTTTTCATATGCATTGCTTTATTTGCCACTAAGCTACCAATAAGTAAGTTTGTACTTACTTGTACTTACCTTCAAGTACTTTCTTGTGTTTGTTAGTGAGATAAGAAGTCAATCACCGAGTAAAACAAAACTAGATCTTGCTTATTTTACCTACATTATCTTGTATATGTTGGTTTGATGATTTTTTTTCTCTACTCGAGCCAATGCGCCCGCCCCGATTCCCTCAGGGGAAGGGTAGCTCAGGCTCTCCGCTGACAAAAATTAAATAATTTCTCCGCTAATTATTGTCAATGTGTGGATTGCCGGTTGTTTCAGGATTATGTATGTGTCTACATTTGAATCTAATTTTAATATCTATTTGTAATGATTTGGCTATAACACCGGTGGCTCCTAATATCCACTGGGATGATTTGTAGTCTGGCTATTTCTCGTTTGGAGTAGTAGATGGTACTTACTTAACTTTTTTATTTCTTTCGCTCCTATATTTATGCAATCTGATGGTGCTGTGACGTCAATGAGGTATGTTCTATTTTCTGTTTTGTCTATGTTTATTATGTCTGGTCTATTGTGTATTATTGTATTGTATTTTAAATCGGTATCTCCCACATACTTTTGCTTTTCCATTTTCCTTAAACTTCGGCTGCGTCAGGTGATCTTGCCCCAGACTGGATACTGGGAATTTGTGCTTATTAACTAGTGTCCAGAATATGTACCCGCAGTACTATATTGTTATGTGGTTTGGTGTAGTAAGTTCCAGCTAGCTTTTCACATCCTGAGGCAATGTGGATATAATACACTTATATTAAGTTTTTAAGTTTTTTTACCGTGGGTCAGAACCTTAAGAGACTAACAACTGGGAGCCATGTCAGAGGCTGAACTCTGACACCGGGGCTAGTCTTTCTTAATTATTTATTACTTGAGACTTTTACAGTAAACATATAAAATAACAATGTTCAATCTGTAACAAATGAGAGATAAATATTTTTTTCTTTTATTTTCCCTCTCTTGTCTGCCGTTACAGATCGCTCGTCTGTTACGGCTTCTAGTCTTGTGGGAGTTTTTTTTCCCGTTGTTTTCGTTTTTTATCCGTGGTCATTCAGGTTTTTGAGACTTTCACGGACATTGTTTAGTATCCCCGGACAGATAAATACAATCTTATCACTGTCAAAAAATATCCGTGGTTAGATTGGTTTATTAGATATATGTATCTCCTTAAATGTAATCTAGCCATGTGACACTTTCAGTCAAAGATATCCATGGTCAGAATACGTCCGATCAATAGTGCAATAATTATATTAATATGTACCAGAGTTATTTATGTACGACCGAGCATTCGGGAAGTCGTACAGAGTCAGCAACTTTGATACGGGACCTAAATGAGTACGTGCCTCAAACGCGGAAGTAATATTACTTTACAAATAAACTTCACTACCACAATGAGAAGCATAATTAACGGCCTACTTTGATAAAAATGTGATTTTTCTATTCAGTGCCCCCCATTAGATATGTACATTACACATCTTATTTTGGGATATAATATGGTATTTTGATTCTGCAATCTATATAGTATAGCATGACGGGAAAACATGATTAAATGACACTTTCTCGATAAAACAAATTATTGAAAAGACCTCGATTTACACACATTTTTCTATGACGCTCGGAACCCCTAGTACATATTGAATTGAATATTACACTAATAGCGAGGTAATAATAATATCTAAGTTTGCTATCAGAATTTCGATTAATTTCCTGGTTTAGATGTAATTACCAATTATCAGGTTTTTTGACTAGCGCGCGCTTAAGCCATCTCTTTTCATCTGCGCGCGAAAGTGTATAGCGTATCTTTTCGTGTATCTTTCTCTCGATATACCCTTTTAAGACGTATACCGATTAACATCAATTACAATATAATTACGAACAAGCAGAGTTTCACTACATCCACGTCCGCTACCTCCAACAACGTCACATCAACACTGTGCAGCATCCGTCGTACTACGAGGCGGACTTTATGGATGTATGTATTTTTGTGTGTTCCTATATCAACTAAAACTTGACCGATTTTGATGAGTGGTTTTAATTGTCGTTTAATAATTATGCGTGTATTTATAGGTATAACGAGTGATCATGAAGGCTGTATCATTGCGCATGTTAATACTAAGTGCTCTGTTCGTGGTCTGTTTTTCTGAAAATTCTTGTGAGAAATATTCTGATCACCCGGCTGTAGCGAGGCTCCGGGACTATATCCAGATAGACACAAGCAAAGAAGAAAATATAGGTGAGTTTTGTAAGAATCACCATTATCATTAAAACTTCCTCATCCGTAGGTCTCCTACATCTCTCTTGCTGTGCTTTCTACCACGATTTTATGCTAATCAATTCCAGGAGCTTCCACGATGTATGTAATATACCTACCTATAGTGGGTGAACAGTTTGGGGTGTAAGCACAGTCTGTAGGTGTAAGTGACTATGTAAGTATGTTCCTATTTTACCTCCTAAGCCGATTTTGACGAATGAGGTCTCAATGGATTCCGCTTTACGTCCGGAGTGACATAGGCTATATACATTTTGTAGTCGGGTATTTTTTTTTTCTTCTAATAATATTACTTGTCATCGAGTGGTCGATGTCAGGCTTCCAGTCCATCCAGTCCAGTAAAAGAGGTTTTTAATCTGAGATCCAGTCTATTGCGATATTTTTTATTTCTTCTTTTTTTTTGTGCCAGTATTTTCGCGGACTCCCCACAAGGGCTTTGCAGAGCCCTATGGCTCCGCTTACCATACTTTGACTATGGCTGCAATTGATAAATGCCAATGGTTTACAGATAGAAGACCGACTGTTCTTTAATTTTAAACCCACCTAGCCAGAATGTTTCGGTTGGCATTCACAGATTTTGAGGAAGGAGAAAATTATTATATTTATATATATTATAGTTTTTAATGCATTCGTTCTTACTTCAATTTTTGCTTCAGAAAATGCTGTAGCCTTTTGGAAAGAGCAAGCATCCGGGATCGGTCTACCGATTGAAGTCTACAGGCCGGCTGGGAAACCTGTGGTGGTGATAACTTGGCAAGGCCTAGCCCCATCCCTGCCCAGCATCATGCTCAATTCTCATATGGATGTGGTGTCCGCAGACGAGGTCAGAATTTTTTATCGTTGATCGCAATTTTCCTTTTTTATGTGGCTAAATATAGATAGATAGACTTAGATAGTTTTAGAGAAGGCGTACCTACACCTACGACTTCGTACTTGAGTTATCTGATTGCTTAGATCTGGATAAATCATCTTTATGATTTTGGTTAAATCTATGCACTTAAATGTTGCATATCTAATAAAACATAAAAGACGTGTTTAGGATTCCGTAGCTAACTAAGGAAACCGAAACTAAATTCCTGTTTGTATTATATTGTATTTCACGGTCCTTTTAATAAAAGACTTATACGAGCAGCGGTAGCACTGACACAGACAATTTATAACCTACAAGGGACTTTTTTTGTTTTGTTTTTTTTACCTGCTTGAAATTGCCGATACCTACTAAAATAATAAGGAAACTAGTTTATCTCGAAAAACCATAAAGTTCCTTGGAGATAATGAGATTTTAGTCAGGTTTTCAGAGTTCAGTGCGTATCTTTAATAGCTTGGGATTACTTGTTTTAACTACATAATATTTATTAATAAACAAATAAAAAAATATTTTGGTCACACGACAAACCACCAGCACTTTTTGTCGTGTCTTTTGACAGATTTCAAATGAACACGTACTGTTGCGTACTTTTCAACTTTTTCTTTTGACTCGGAGGTTTACCTCCTATGTGCTCCCCAGTGATATACTATAAAAACATCACTTATGTAACTCAAGTTACACAAGTTAACTCGAGGTAGCTTGCAAGAAGAGTAATATCCCATTTTTGTAATATTCAAATCGAAATTGGCCAGTTTTAGTTAAGCAGTTTTTTTTTATTAATAAAAGACAATATACTAGTATCCAGTATGAGATTAATGTTAAATTATCACAAGTGACTGAAAACTAATGCTTAACAAGATAAAGCCAAACTAGTTAGTGCTTATGTGGAAAAGTCACAGACAACTGTGCGTGCACGCGAAGAACTCGGTCTGTGATGATGGGTATTTATTTTTTAAACGCAAAATTATTATTATTATTATTTTCTATACGCATGTCAAGACACGTGCCTACTTGGCGGTTATAAATATAGCTGACATTTCCTTATGTTACAAGCAACACGGTAGGCATAGCGCCGCCGCGTGCTTGCGGCGAGGTGTATGTAGAGACATGTTTCCTTTTTGACGTGTGTACAGCTTAAGTTATGATGGGACTAACATGCCAATTTAGGCGAAAATCCCAAAAAAATGATTTAAAAAAATACGAGCACAAAAAAAAAACTGTTTATTACTTCAATATTACACAAAAAACTACATTTATGCTTAGTCTAATCTTATAATTAAAGATTGTGTATTTTGCAATCTTTTTAAAATTTTTAGATTCACAATATTTAACTGTAACAATATGTCACTATGCTAGGTACTTACTTATTACATTGAGGATTGTCCGGGCATGCACCTCCCAAACATTTTTTATATTTATCTAATAGGAATTTCTATTTATTCTTTTTCTATTTATTCATTAAATGTTTGACTATTTTATGGATTGCTTGACTCACGCTGGCCATTCTCCTGTGTTTATGGTAGCAGTTTTAGGATATACATGGGTCATCAGCCTTTAAATATCTCACTGCTCTGGGATAGCGGCCTTCGCTCGAACTCCTTGAAGGCTGATTAGACCATATCCACCACGCTGGCCCACTGCGAGTTGGCTAATTCACATTCGCTATCGAATTTCTTTTCCGGAAATATACAGGTTTCCTCACGATGTTTTCCTTAACCGAAAAGCCATACGTAAGATCCAAAGAACCTAGGATGACGTGCCTAACATTATCGTATCGAGTTCGCGGTAGTCGACAGAATGTGCTTCGTGCTGCCATCTATCGTCATACTCCGTTATCGTATCGAGAACTCGATACCTTTACGATGCGAAGTCGAATATTTTTAGTGCTACGCGGTAATGGTACGTCAGTTTCACAGAACTCATTGGTACGGGCCCGCCCGGTTTCGAGCCCGCGACCCCACGAATGTGAGGCAAGCTTGCTCTTACTGAGCTACCACGCTGAGCTGACTTTGTTTAGCTAAACCTGTAATAAAAGATGTAGAGTTTGTAGGTAGTTATTAATTGTGTGAGATTCTTTAGTCCATTGTTAGCTAATTAAACGTCCAAATGTATTGTTCGTTTCAGGTTTCAGAAGTAGATTAGCAGCGTCATTTAGTATTATTTTGACCGTTATTTTGTGGAGTAGTTACTCTTTTTTGTATGATATTGTTATTCTTTAACATAGGTAAAATATGTTTCTTGTACATGTCCTACAGGGCTAGCATGCGCACCGCGACAAAATATTTTCGTTATACAAGAACAGGACACGGCTACGATTATGTATACATTTGTCTCATTTTTCACGACTTGAAGAGTAGAGAAGATTTTGTGGCAGTGCAAATGCTAGACCTTCTGAGTAACATAAACATTCATTGCATGCATAGACTTATATTTAGGTCGCTATAGGACCGGGCCAAAATAACTTTCATAAAGTGCTAAAGTAGGTACTAAGTGAAACTTAGTACTTTCAGTGCGAGAAAGTATTTAGTACCAGTCAGAACCTAGACGCGCTCCTACTTCGTTAGTGACCAGTCATCGTTAACACACCTAGCGTTGAATTAAAGCTGGCTCTCAAGCAGGGCTGCTAGAACACACCGTTACCGTGCTAGGCGGCAGATACAAACTTTTATTAGCATATAATTATAGTTGTTCAATCGAAAGTATTTTATTTACTGGCATATTAATTATAAATTTAATATATTTTTTCAGAACGAATGGCAGTACCCTCCGTTTTCAGCGTACCTTGACGAGAACGGTAACATGTACGGCCGAGGCCTGCAAGACACCAAGGACATAGCGATACAATACTTGGAAGCCATCCGACAACTCAGGAAGGACAATGTAACGCTACTTAGAACATTGCATATTACTTTGATGCCAGGTCTGGATATTACCTACTCTATGATAGTTCAATAGTACCTACAGATTGTATTTATCCAGTCGATATTTCAAACCTTTAGTCCATCGTTTGCAGAGCGAAAAAAAACTATTTACAAAACTGTTGTCGTACAGTGTTAAAATGGCAAGTTGGGAATGTGATGTATTTAGAACGAAAACATCAGAATTTGATATATTGCGCTGGCGTTTAAAATAAAACCAACCTTAGATATATCGGAACAAAATAGCATGTTGCATGACTCATGAGGCGTAGCGTTCCCTTATTAGTTTGTGCATGAGGGGAGAGCCGAGAGGTGATATGCTGATGCTGTGATGAGGTGGTGGTGAGGTGGTGAGGTAGCTATGGTCAGGATCAGGATCAGTTCGCACGACATCATAAATCTAATATAAGCCATAATTTTGTAGTAATTCAGACTAGCGCCTATTTGATACAAAAGACGAGCAACTTTCCTCCCTGGTAAGACCCGCTTACCTATAACACATAAACGGTCGATTATCAAAACATAAGTTTGCTACAACAAAGTAACGTTAATTTTTCAAAACTTATATTCGTTATTTTAATTTGTAAATGACGGCCGATATCAGAATAATAATAGAATAATCGGACGATATTTGAAATTTATGTTCGTTGTTTAAAACTCGTGGTCCTTACTCAACATTAACGTTAACTAAAGTAAGTGGTATTTACTCAATATTAACGTTACCTAACGTAAAACGTTAAAGCTAGAATACTTTTTTATTTCAACAGATGAAGAAGTGGGCGGCTACGACGGAATGAAATCGTTCATACATACGGATGATTTCAAAGACTTGAATATTGGTTTTGCTCTGGACGAGGGGTTGTCCAGTAAAAACGACACGTTGTTCGCTTTTTACGTAGACAGACGACCTTGGCGTGAGTACATACGATTCTAATTCTAATTTTCCGAGGGGGTGAAGTAGCTATTCCTTTACATTGAAACTTCCTTCAAAACAAAGTGTACAGACATGTAATTTTATCACGTACAATACGTTATGTAGTTCTAATAAAATGTTGACAGAAATGGTGTTCACAATTTACGGGGAGGGTGGTCACGGGTTCACAATGCCAGAAAACGCAGCGATTGAAAAGGTAGGAAAATTTTTGGAATTCCATAAGAACAACAGCAGAATTAATGCATTATTCACCTCTTGCGAGACGTGTATCAGTGCAGACTGATACACGATGATATACGACTGATGCGTCCCGTATGATGTGAATAGTGCATCAATCCTGCTAGCATCTACCCTAGCCAACCCGGCTCCTTGAAATATGGGAGTGAGGTCCTAGACCGCTGGCACCAGCTCCAGTAGCGCTAGAAATGTTTATCAAGACATTTTGTTTTACAGATCGTTGCGTCCGGTGGAATTGATAGCCTTTTTTTTTGTTATAACCTTCGCCCAAAGTAAAATCAATGGACAGGCCTAAGTAATGACTTTAAATTGAGCGCTGGCGTTCAGTTGATCTTGTTTCAGTCGCTCTTAATCTGTGAAAAGTGCGAGACTAACGTCCGTCAATACATGCGATCCAAATGTTCGCAAAAATATGCCATGATATTAATATGCCAATATGCTATTATATTCGCTATTTCTTTATTGTGACTAATATACAATACATACTTTTAATTACGTATTAAAGCCTAAGTTCGATTATTTTGACTTGTTATTTTTAAGGAAGTTGTGTGGTTAGGGCCCGTCCATTATTTTACTTTGGTCGATAGTTATAACGGGCATTTTATTATAAGGGGCAAAATTGACATGAGGATTCATTATAATTATAATAAGCAGTTTGCACTCATGTTATTGTCAAACAACGCGTAGTCCCTGATGAAGGAGCTCTACTAGCTCCGAAGGCTGTCGGGAGCTCGTTTCGACCGTTTGTCAATACCGTGAGTGCAAGCTTGATAATAATTATAATTAGACATAATTATTATAACTGACGTGAATTTAACCAAGATAAGCCAAGGCTATCATCAATCAAACAAGCGATGTCCGATTTCTTTTGTGTCTTAGAATAGAACATTTAGTTCCATGTCCGGTACCCAAGCAAGCAACTCGGTAGGCGCTGTTAGCGCATACGAGTTGTTTGGTTACTCAAACATAGAAGTAAGCCACCACAAGAAAAATCTGAAAACTTTTACTCATCTGGTTGCAGGCGAATCGATTCATCAGTCGCGTTCTAGAGTTCCGGAAACAAAATATGAAAATAATGAAATCTACACACTCATTAGATTTCGGGAAATACACGAGTGTTAACGTCAACTTGGTTCATGTGAGTTTATCTTAGGTTTCTTGAATATACTTCTCAAGTTCTGGTAGCAAAGTTTCTTATCCACTCATGTGCATGCATATTTCAAACTACAAGTCCATTAAACTCCTAACACTTTTTCTTTTTTCCTTTGTTAACTTTATCTTGTAGAATTTAAGTATTATACACTGTACTTCTTCTGGTAACCTCGCACTCGAGCCCCAAGAAACAGACCTTGTGCCTAGTTTGGGGTTCACCGCTAATCTGTTACTAATATAGTACGGAACCACCAACTGTTAAAATTTGTAAGTCTGCACCTCTGTACTTAGTTTTTGGTAAATAAATATTATTATTTTACTATGAAAACTGACGTGGTTTTGATACATTTTGTTTTAATAAAACGGGAATACTCACGTTAAATTGAGTCGGTTATTCCGACTATAGTTTCGATCACATTCGGTGACCTTTATCAAGGAATGCTTAGCGAGACACGCGCGCGACCTCGTCTTGCCGACGCGCCGCAGCCCGCAGTGCAAGGCAAGACGAGGTCGCGCGCGTGTCTCGCTAAGCATTCCTTGATAAAGGTCACCGAATGTGATCGAAACTATAGTCGGAATAACCGACTCAATTTAACGTGAGTATTCCCGTTTTATTAAAACAAAAATATTATTATTATTATTGCGAAAAGTGCAAAAAAAAAAACTAGTCTTACAAAGTCAATATGGCACCTTAGCGCTGAGATGTCTTAGAACAAAAACTTCAGAATTGTATGTAGATTTTGATAGCATACATATATAAAAAAAACAATCTACGCATTATTGAAAAAAAAAAGAAAATCACGTGATGGCGATGGAACTATTTTGTCGGTTTCAGTTTGCGTGACATCATAGATGAGGTATAATTTTGGTGGGATTCATTTCAGTGGGTCTTAAATTTTCAGGGCGGTTATGCTGTGAACGTCATCCCCACAAATATCACAATAGAAGTGGACATGAGACTGTCTACAGATAGCGATGTTACAGAAATTAATGAAATGGTAAATAGAAAATCACCACAGTTGACGTTCTTATTAAACGAAAGATACTCGCACTGTTTGTAAGTAAAACTAAACTTCTTATTTATCATGCAAAATCCAGAAGATTTAAAAATCGCATTTCACAACGAATTTTACTGCCGATACATGTTATTATAGAGTTTAGCAGGAAAAAAATTATCTACACAACATTTTACCCCCTATATAGATTCCGTACTCATGATAACCAAAGAGCTGTTATTAGACTAGGCGTAAATGAGAACGCTGTCTGCACCATAGATAACACCCTAGATTCTGCATTCAGGACGCTCGAAGCGCACCACGCATCAGTCTAAATACACTTATAAAAAATTACTCTGATTGATTGATTGTTAGGCGCGAGTAGGCGTAGCCTTGAGATAGCCAATGAGAACGCTTGGTCGCACTCCCCGCGACCCGCGCCTTCCTCAAACTTTTGTGACTTTTTGTAGGAACAACGATTCTCGTAATGCGGTATCTAGCGTGATCTGTGGTCTGCACCCACGCTTTACTCTAACTTTGGTGCTTTTTTGTTGCAACAAACATCTCGTACTGCGGTGTCTATAACGAGTTATTTTTCTAGCTATAAAGCTGTTCTTGTTTCAATTCAATACAATTCATTTATTCTCAAATATGAGTACACACTGTACACTTATGAATGTCAAGTATAAGTACAAAATGTATATTATTAATAATAAATAACATAAAATTAAAAAATAATCATAATAATTCTAATAATAATAATAAAGCCGTCAACCATAAACTCATATCCAGAAAACCTACACCATACTATCAGTACGCACCGAAACCTGTACTGGAGAGCACCAGCCACAAACTATATTTTGATAGAGCAATACTAACTGACAAGACCATCTACTACAACAGACCTGACATAACTTTGATCGAAAAACAGAACAAAACAGTATTCCTGATTGATATTGCTGTACCCAATACCCACAATCTCCATAGAACTATTACCGAAAAAATTAACAAATACACGGAACTGAAAGAGGAAATCATAAGAATCTGGAAAATGAATAAAGTTTACATTGTGCCGCTCCTGTCCAGTACAGGAGTAGTACCCAAACACCTGTTACGATCCCTCAAAATAATAAACATACCCGAAAACACATACATGACGATGCAGAAAGCTGCAATCCTAAATACATGCCGCATTGTTCGAAAATTTTTACAGGAAGATTCAAACAACCAATCCATAACAGAACATGAAACTCACTTGGCCTAGGCCCGTGATTTCATATTATTCACGGAAGTGTCCTCAATGCTTCGAGATAAAAAAACAATAAAAATAACCATAATAATTTCTGTCAGATAAAGGAATGGATGGACGCAGCCGGCAATGATACAGATGTGTACTACATTCGTCGGGAAGATGTCTCAGAGCAGACTACCGTTGACAACTCCAACCTTTACTGGCTGGCGATGAAAGATACCGTCAATGAAATGTAAGTAAATAAATGGTTACATACTTATACAGCATGATTTTTGGAGAACAAACGCTTTTAAATATTTTTTTCTGAAATGTTTATATTAAAAAAACAAAAAAAGACTAGACTGATCAATTCACCCTTCCATTTCATGAAAATCGTAGCAATGGTTCGCAAGTTATCGTCAGACGAATATAACACACAAATACATACAAACACTGACTTGTTCCCGTAGAGACTGAGAACTTTGCTCGGTCAAAGAAGCCATGCTGCTCAGTTTCAGCTGAACGCCGCCGCCCGCGAATTGCGCCAGAAAGGTGCAGGCATTGAAGAATTATTATTATTTTTCTATGGTGCCTTTATAACAATTATAACAAAAGAATCATTTATAATCTAAAATAATATTGAGTTTATCATTATTCGTAGGGTGTTCATTTAATTTTGATCTTTATTTGCAGGGGCTACGACATAGTTTCGCTGGTTTGCCCAGCGACCTCCGACATGCTGCAAGTACGTAACATAGGCATCCCAGCGGTAGGCTTCGCGCCGAAACTCCACACCACCTCAAGGATACACGGCAAGGATGAATACCTGAATGTTAAGACGTTTCTAGACGGAATTGAGTTTTACTACAAAATTCTCAAGGAAGTAGGAAATGTACCTGATCATGGAGAAAATGAAATGGATTTGATTCATAAAAATAAGTTATGGGATCTAGATCTATAGAATGATTTAACCCATAACCCATATTTACACTAATATCATTAGGAAACAAGCTCTGTCGCTCTATCTCTTTATCGATATCTCTGTCTTTGTCTCTCTGTCCCTCTATCTCTTTTTTGATATTTCTATTCCCCTTTCTCTATGTCCTTTCATATCTCTATCCAACTCTCTGGCCTCTATCTCTATGTCCTTGTTTCACTTATCCCTCTATTTCTATATTCTGTTCACCTCTCTTTCCCCCTATCTCTATCTATCTAAGTCTATCTCTCGATTCATCTCTCTATATCTCTATGCATATTTTTGTCCCTCTGTATTTCTATCCATCTCTCTTATCTTACGACTAAAAGGCTGACCGATCGCAACGAATGGCAAGCAAATAATGAGCAACATGAACAATACGGAAAATTACGTGAAACTGAAATACCACGGCTGTAACTAGAGGGCGCAGCTAGTGTAGAATAATTATTGTGTATCAGAAATATAGCAATGCGGCCTTCGAACCGGTCGTCAGGCCGGTATATAGCCGTGTTGCTCTAAGGTGGTTTCAAAGAAAACAATAATGGTATTAATAGACTTAATTGTTAAACCGAAAGTAGGATAATGAACGTATCTAAATGTATTATACAAATGTTTTTCTATAGATAAGTATGTTTTATTTGAACGTGGATTTTCCCAATTGTCGTCAGCGAGACATTGTGCATATATTATACACAAATTAAAATTCAAATTGGTTTTAGAGGTGGAATAAAGAAGTCAATATTCTGTTATGGTTCAACCAGCGAATAGCATGAAGGTCTCAGAGTCAATAGGAAAAAGTCGAAGTTTGTAAGTATGTTTGTATGTATATTTGTCGGACGATAACTTGAGAACCGTTGATCCCAGCACCATCGCCTTATCAATGATTATAATAATTGATTAAGGAAGTTGTTTTTTATTGATCCTGATAATGTTTGTTGTATAGAGTCGATATAATACAGGGTTATAAGGAAAGAGTAGGCTAAGCGGAAAAGGGCTCATAGTACTTACTTTTACTATGGGACCAACACCGAAATCGAGAAAAAGAAATCAGCTGTTCCATAGAAAAATATCAATGACACTCGACAAAATGTATGGAACAGCTGATATTTTCTCGATTTTAGGGTTGGTCCCATATTAAAAGTTGTTCACAATCATGAGTACTTCGAGCCCCTTTCGGCTTAGCATTGGCCTTATAACCCTGTATATTATAGCCATAGATTGCGATGACCGATTATTTGCTTTACCGTGTTAAAATTACTAATAGTATATTAATAGATAAGAAACAGATACATATATCTCGACATTTCTTTGTTTATAAATTAGTTTTTGAATATCGAAGTTTATCATTATCAGATTTTTAACTAATATCTAGGAATATGGACATCTAGCGGTAAGGATTAGAGATAGGGGCGTAGTCATTTTGTCAGTTGTCACTTTCATGGAGGTGGAGATGTAATGAAGACAGAACGGTAAGCATATCTACTGCGCCAGTATTGGCTCTCAGATTTTTAAACTCTGCACCTTGGATCTCGAACAGCTGCGCCCAACGGTACTCGACTGATAAGGGCTTATCTCATCTTCAATTCCCGTCAAGATTATGAAAGTAGATTTTGAATAGACATTTTGTCATTCAAGTTTGCAGGTAAACTGTCAATTTAGTGAAAACAAAACATGTGATATATGAGTTTCTTCAAAATCAAGGTAAGATTTATTTATTTATATTTATTTAAATTATTTACTTAGATTAGTGGCACTTTGACGGTCACGGTGGCGTTCTACGGGGGAGGCCAATGTTCAGCAGTGGACGTCTTCTGGCTGATGATGATGAAGGTAAGATTTATTTATTTACCAAAAAATCTATAGTTTTATTTGAAAAAAAGTTGAATTGAACGTACTTACATAGATAATGGATTGTCTAGATAAAAAAAAAACGTATACAAGAAATGTTAAGGGTATGCTTATATTTTATGTACATTATTTTTTAAATCACAAAACAGGGTAGCGTTTGACCAGATCGTGCGAAGATGCCGTGTATCGTGGAGCTACCATCCTTACATAGAAGGAACCTGCTTACTCAAGATTTGTAATTGTAGATATAATATGTAGGCACATAACATAATCCTTCAGTCGTAATATGAATTTGCTAAGACTGAAATACGATTATGATATTATTATAATTATGTAATTGGTGGCAAACAAGCGACGGGCCTCCTGATGGTAAGTGGTCACCGCCGCCTATGGACACCTCCAATACCAGGGGCATTGAAAGTGCGCTGAGGACTTACTACCTTTGAGGACTCTATTTCTTCTGTTTTTTCTAAATGATAGATATAGTAATATACTTAATTAGACATTTTACACAGCTAATAGAAACATCTTTTGTAAAGGAATATGAAATAACAAAGAATCTCAAAAAAGACAATATGATTTAGAATTTTAGAACATCAATGTTAGTCATTTGTTTTTTCCTAATATTATGTTTCCGTTCTTGTAGGTTTTTGCACAATATTTAGATTGGTGTTTTTTTTTAAATTACATATAAAATTAATAAATTCAATGATCAAACTGAATGAATGTATTACAGCATAATAGTTAACTAAATCGTTTTTTAACGTAAACATCTAAAAATGTATTTTATCAATGAAATTATAATATATGATTGTTTATTGTAATATATACATTTATAGAAGTACCTACCTTCTTATTGCCTTCCCTTCTGACTATGGATTTAGTGTTGACGTTTTATTTTATCTAGACTACCTTTGAAATCTCACTTCACCCCTTTCAGTGTTTTTTTTTCTCCAAGCCTTTTAGTGTGAAATCTGTTAATTGGGAAGTTATAACTAGTATATAGTAACTTAAATAACATTAAATAGTAGATAAATTGAAATAAACCCTAAGTAAAAATAAAACATAAATATATACAACTTAAAACTAGCCCTAATCTAATAAGCCGCTACCAGCAGGCATCGTGCCCAAAATGCTGGCCGAATTGCCGCGTTGAATAGCGAGTGAGATTCTTGACATCGAACAAGATATGTAAATTTGGGTACGAATAGGCAGAAACGAATAACTGTGAAGGCAATGTGAGTATTAATTTTGTTTAAGCGGTCCGAACATTGCAAGATATTTTGAATTTTTTCTTCAATTAAGAGTGGGAAATATTCATCTAGGATAGGAGAGCCCGACAAACGAAGCGAACTATTATCAACTATTTTAATGTTAGGGCCCAAAACTTTAAATCTTTGCACTGCCAAATCCTTTGCTGGGTACGAGTCTGTAATGAAAAGTTCGCATTTTGAAAAATTTAATTCCAAGCCAATGGCGCGAAACTCGGAAAAAAGCGGCCTAGTAAAGCTACTGGTAAATATAAAACTCTTCACTCTACTAAATTACCTACTAACATAAACTGAACTAGGCTATAGCGTTCTCTTCTTATTTGTAACAAAAGCAGTATTTTATTATCGTGTTTATGTTAACTTAACCCCAGAGGACCTTGGCCATTCAATCAGTCAGTCAAACAGTTTGATACATTTAAAAGATATGTCCAGCTTATCTTAGCAAAATCTAGACTGTAAATTATCCATTACATCTTGATATCAATTGTTTATGAACTGTCGACGGGCAGCCTAAAGGTCTAGTAAATAAAATTGGCAATAAATTGCGAATCGATATCGTTTTATTGGCAGTGTAAAATAGCACTTCAGGTGAGTAGGAACCTCTTCATAATTATCATAGTGTAATTTACGTATACTTAGATATGTATAAGTCTTTAAAGGCTTGTACAAACAGAACGCGTGTCAGGATGTGTGTGAGCGTTGATTGTCATTAGTGGTGTAGCCTGAACGCGGGCCCGCATGCGTTTTGTAATTTTTGCAACGTTGTAAACCATTATAAAAAAAAAAAAATAAGAATCTAAAAATCTAAAAATCTTGGCTGAACACGAATTGTCAAGCATTTACCCCGTATTCAAATTTGATTACAACAAACACAAAAACCGGACTGCAAAATGTAGCCTATGACACTCCAGACACACAGAGATATCCAACGCCACCTCACTCAAAAAAGTCTGTCAAGCCGTTAGGCAACAGTAGGTAATAAAGGAACAAACATACATTCTTAAATTTTATATTTAACTCCAAAAACATTACACTTCTTCTTGGGCTTGTTAGAAAAGACCGGGTATTCTTTATTATGGCAAAGAAACTTTACTCTATGATTATGGAAACCAACATTTTGTTTTAATCTTATGGGTACTTCACTTGCGTTAAACCGTTATAATTAAATGTGAAAGCTACTCGGAAGTACTAGCTAGGGTCGATAAAGCGGCCATCAAACTTGCAAATACTTGTGCTTGTTATAAATATTTACATATTAATTTACTACATGCGAGAGTAGGTAGAACAATTTACATTGTGGTCTTAAAGTTAACTTATGCACACTATCTCAACTACATAAATTTAGTAGCTACTAAATTTATGCACACTATCTCAACTACATAAATTTAGTAGCTACTAAATGAATAGTAAATTTAATAGCTTACGTTTGTGTAAATAAGTTTAGTACTAAACGGCCAAAGGGCTGGTGCTTACCTCGGCCAGATAATTATTATTGCTATTCAAAGAGGTAACGTCACCAGCCTTTTGGGTACCCTGCCCGCGGATACTGACCTGAGACCCTATTCCTGTGCGCTCGAGATTGTCTTGGTCACTCTCACTCCCATTAAATTCTACATTAGAGAGACAGTGATCGAGATAATCTCGAGCGCACAGGAATAGGGTCCCTGAGCTCTGTTTTTTATCTATAATTAATTTATAATAATATTGGTTGTAATTTTAACTCTTTTATTTAAGTTTAGATTGTATTTAGTATAAAGTGTTACTTAGTATAAAGTGTTTGTGCTTCGAATAAAAATTAAGTTGTACTAAACTAACCTAGTAAATATATTTTAAGTAGGTAGTTCATATTTATTGTTGGTTCATTAGTCGATTTGTTTTAGAATATAATGGGAGTGGTATTCTGGGTGACACTGTGTGCGGTGGCGCTGCAAGCCGCTACTGGTGACTGCACTGATTACGCTGCGAACCCAGTTATTCAACTGTTCCAGGAGTACCTGCGAATCAACACCACCTCCGATAGTGATCTTAGTAAGTATTCTAAGAACAACTACACAAGTATTTTTTTTATGATACTGTGTTTCGAGAAGAGCAAGTCGCTCGCCCGTAGTAACAGTTCAGTGCCACCTAGACTGTTGAGCTTCAGCAGTACAAAACCCTGATCGGCAATGCACTGCGCCCCTCATCCCGTGATATAAGATGTTAGATAGGTGTATCTCTTTATTCGGAATAAAAAAATATGTGTACAAAAACCCTATGAGGTTATCCAGCTACCTCCAAACCAAATTTCATTCAAATTTGTTCAGCCGTTACAGAGTTGAAAGAGAACAAACACACTAAGATACTTACACACAAACTTTCGCATCTATAATATTAGTGTGATAAGTGTGATGTCCAGTTATTTTGCTCGAAACATTTCCCTTCAAACCGGAATACAGTAATATTTGCACACTACTGCTTGGCTGTTATAGCTGGCAAAGATTGCTCAGACCAACTCTGCTAAGGAGTCCTACTACTTTAAAAATTACGTAATTATTCTAAGAAAACTACTATTTCCAAGATAGGCTTACAAGTTGCAGCTCTCCGGATTCTAAGTGACTGGCTCTCAGGGGCGCTAGTCTCGACTTTTCGCTACAGCACTTTGCGACCGAATTCGGTCACTATGACGCAAATACGACAACGAACTCGAATTGTTAACGAAAAAACGCAAAATTCGACGACGAACACTAATTGTTCTGAGAAAACGCAAAAATAGCGTTGAATTTTGCGTCATAGCAACCGAATTCGATCGCAAAGTGCATAGCGAAAAGTCGAGACTAGCGGCCCAGGTGAGGTTTGCGGAACGTAGAGTAAGGGACCTAGGCTAGTGACTTAGTGCCTACACTTTGACATAATGTTGAACTACAAGAACAACAATAAATATATAATAACGTTCCAACCCTGCAGCATCCGCAGTAGTCTTCTGGAAGAAGCTGGCCGAAGAGCAAAACCTGCCCATAACCGTTTACGAGTACAAGGAAGGGTACCCGGTGGTTGTTATCAAATGGGCGGGGACAGACTCCTCGCTGAGCAGCATCATGCTCAACTCGCATATGGACGTCGTGCCTGCTTATGAAGAGGTGACATTATTTAAATCCATATGGTTGGCGCTGAGACACTTCCAACAATCATTATTCTTATTCTACATCGGAGCGAGAAGTATTACACTGACATCCTGCATGCAGTTTATTGGGTATTTCCCCCTGTAAGCATATTATCTATGCCTGAGCCAATCCGGTTCGTGGAAGTACCGGATGGAGGCTCTGGACTGCTAGCACAGTTGCTGCAGTGCTGTAGATGGTACGATTACACAGAGATGATGACGAGAAACAGTCTAACAGTCGTGGTGACATGAATGATGCTGAAGCTGCCTCATTCAATTCTTTAGCAATTTCTTCTGCGATTTCGTAATGCCAAATATCTCCAATATGCTGTTGTTACCTGCACATTTAATGTTCAATGACAGGCATTCTTTAAGTAAGTACTTATTACGACATAGAGCAGCGGGCTTATCCTCTAACTTTGAAACGTTCGTGATTCTGATTGCGAGAGCGTGCCATCTCGCTCGTACTAACTTAGTCGCACTATGCGCGGTCCCGCTCGCGCAACTCTCGCTATCGCTTTCAGAGTTACGGGATAACCCCACAGGTCTGAGCATCTAAAATCCGCGGACAGCAAAGCAAAGTAGAAGCTCTACACGCACACTGGCCAAATGTTTGCTTACGTAGCCCAAGGCCTTAGTTTAATCACAAAACAGATTGCTGTCTTTTTATTTTTTAAACAGCCCTTTACAGCCTGCTTTATCTAACACTTTCTGCTGACAGGTTAATCTAAATTCAACGTCACAATCTCGTCGTATTACAGTCTTTTAAGTGTGCTATAAAATTTTATAACTCCATAATAAATAAAATACCATTATCTCGAGCTATCTATCGCAAGTTTAGTGCAATTACTTATAAGATGACATGAGTGACATTAGCCACCAAATACCGAATGCTTATCATTTATTGATTGTTATCACCGGGATCAAATATTTTTATTAGGCGGCTGTTACATTTATACTACTAGATACTAGTAGATTACATGTACTAGGTGTTTGGTTAGACGTTGGACAGAATAATATTCTAGGATAGCATTTTACTCAAAATTTTGAACAACTTTTATTATGGGACAAACAATATTTTATTGGCCGAGGGTCGAGTTATTTAATTAAATCATACTCAATCAATACCAAATTCTTGACAACCATGTGTAATTCTGTAAGGATTACGTGAAATGTATTTTTTTTTCAAAGGACGTCGCTAGTTTCCGTGGATACTTTTGTCCAAATAAGCTTATGGTTCAACCCCTTAGCCCCTGTACCCACCACTGTTATTGTTCATTCAGTAACCGTCTTCTTGTTGCGATGCGTTTGTAATGTCAAGCTCTTAAGTAGATACAACCCCAACTCAGTGGATTGAACGAGATAACATACCATAGAACCAAAAGCATCAATACATATTAAACTAGTAGTTCGCGCCGAACTGAGACCTCGCGACCCTTTTATCTTCACAACCCCTAGACCGATTCAGCTCATATTCGAACTTCAAAATTGTGTTGAAATTAACTACTTGCCTACAAAATTTCATGAAGATCGGATCAACAGTTCGCAAGTTATCATCGGACAAATATACACACAAACACAAACATACATACAAATGCCGATTTGTCCCAGTAAACTCTGAGACCTTCGCTTCGCTCGGTCAACAAAAAATATTTGGCCTTCCAATAAAATTATAAATAGAATCTATAGAAAGTTAATTCTGAAGTTGGTTTCTGTATTTGCCCAGGATGGGTGGACGTATCCTCCTTTCTCGGCCACAATTGACGACAAAGGAGACATATACGCGCGCGGCACCCAGGACATGAAGTCAGTCTCCATCCAGAACTTCGAAGCACTGCGACAATTGCAGGCAGAAGGGCCTCTCTTGAGAGATGTTTATATGACGCTGATGCCGGGTACGTTAATAGTCGATTGTTACACAAGGGATTAAAGGGTGTTATAACCGAGGTAAACACTCTGCTTTTCATTTCGAATATGAGGAATGTGAATAAAAACCAAAAATAATTAGTTAAACATACAATTTTTTACTAAAACATAAATAAACAACATTGTTAAAATATATCTATTTCAAATTAATATTAATGTTTCGCAATAATTTTAAACATTTAAATTTGTTTGAAGTAATATCACATAAAATTTGTCAAATTTGTTGTATGTTTGTGTGTGAGAGAGAGAGAGAGAGTATTTTTGTGTGTACTGTTTTCATCTCTCTGATCAGGTAACTTCATGCGTAATTTCCAACTATGACAAATAAGTCAATTTAAAATTTTTTTTTTTTTTTTTTTATTAAATTCTGCGTTATAATATTAAGCACTTAAAAAATGCAAAATCATGCTTTCAACTTGCAATATTACTAATAACAACAAGTAAACATATTATTAAAAGAAAGACAAATAACACGGCTGCAAAATGTAGCCTATGTCACTCCGTAGTTAATAGTTGAAAACTATGTCTACTGCTTACTCGTACTTAGTGTTCACAAAGAAAGCGCCTCTTCCATTTCAAAAGCTTAAAAACGGTAAAAGAGAAACGCAGAATACATAATCCAGTTGACTAGTTATTTACTAACCAATAATTATCAAATTACTAGGCAAATCTCTCTAAATTTTCCCGTGATGAATTGACCGTCAGACGAGGAGGTTGGTGGGGAGCACGGCATGCAAGCGTTCCTGGCGAGTGACGAGTTTGCTGCCATGAACGTCGGCGTTGAGATGGACGAGGGCACCTCTTTCCCGCTGCCGCTCACTGCCATCTTCTATCAGGATAAAGTTGTATGGCGTAAGTCCTGTATCTATTGTGTGTCACTATTTTATAAATGTTGAAATAATTTTAATAAAACGCAAATATTATTTAGAAGAGTTGTAATTAGATCTAAGGACTCTAACAACAGTGACGCTAAGTAATGCACCAGAATTTTGGCGGGAACGTGAAGAAGTCATGTCGCGTCATTGTAATAATTTCCAAAATTTGTGTTATTTCGAGCATTTATTTGAATTTTATTTTTAATGTGTAAAAAATGTGTGTCATGAGCGTGCACGAGGGTTGTTGAATAGTACAATGTTGTGAACCGTGTCTCTTCGGGTTGTTTCCAAAACTCATAGAAACCTCTAGTAAAGTCGTCACCACTTTACTACGGTATGCGTGGAGTTGACCGTGACTTACTTTACTTGACCTAAACTGAGACTTATTTTATTTTGAAATATTACAATACTTGACACTGGGTACCAAAACACGTAACATACCAAAAACAACGTATGGAACCAAAACATAAAAGAAAAAATAATGCCATCATCTTTACTCTAAGAGTAGTTCCTAAAGCTAAATGTAGCGCTAATGATAAAATAATAATGCCACATCGGTTGGCATAGATGGCGACAGGAGTATAAACCTAAACAAATCGTCATGAGTCGTAGCAAAGAGCCAACGCCTAATGGAAAAATAAATAAATAGTATGTGCTTAAGAGGCAATTTCGAGAAAAGGATAGTGCTATATACAATGTCGCACGCAGATGAAAAGAGATGGCTTTAGCGCGCGCTAGTCAAAAAATCAGATAATTGCTAATTACAACTAAACCTGGAAATCAAACAAAATTCTGTTATATGCTATCCCAGAAATTATTATTACCTCACTAATAAAGTAATAATCACTCACTTCATAGTAATAAAGTCGTACGTAAGTTCGTTGTCATGTCATGTAACTAATCATGTCTTCCCTCTATCTTATAGTAGCTAGACGATAGAATCAAAAAACATATATTTCAAAATAAGATTTTTAATCTACATAACTAATGAAAATGAAGTGCACTGAGTATAAAAAACGCATCTTTTTTCAAATAACCTTCACACGTTTTGTTTAAGGAGTTGAATTTTTTCCATACGTGCTTGTAGAAATCCAAGTTGACTGCTACGGTGAAGCGGCCCATGGTTCCTCCTTCCCTGACACCAATTCTACTGCTACTGGCAAGGTATCGTTTTTATTTTATTAAAATACTGTTTCACAGTTTTCTACGGAGATAAGAGTTAATAAATAATGGCGTTTCAAGAACTATTTTTTAAAGTTTATCAATTAGGTATAAGGTAACTTATCTACCTAATGTGGTAATTATGTAAAATTCTGATTATCATTACCGTACCTATTTACTTGCCTACCATTTTTTACCCGACTACGCGAAACAACAAGAAGGGTTATGATATTGACCGGTATGATCCTATGTATGTGGGTATGTATGGTTGACAAACAAGTTATCGTTGGAAGCGACTTGATCGTCCGCTGGTTAAGGCTACGTGAGGTCATATCAAACTGAATATGGCGCCCTCTAGAGGACATAAAGTTATGAACAATTTTTTTTTTAAATATTTCCTCTTTATTAAATGAATAATGAATAATTTAATTGGCACATTTCAAAAATATATTATACTAGTTGTTACCCACAACTTCGTTCGCGTGGACTTACAAAAAAAAGTAGCCTATGTCCGTCACTATATTTATTCAAAAATTCAGCTCGATCCATTCAGCCGTTTAGCCGTGATAACGCGACAAACACCCAGACAGAGAGACAGACAGACAGAAAGACAGAGTTACATTCGCATTTACGGCATTTATAATTATTAGTTAGGATTGTTAGCTGTTTTTTCTGACAAACAAATTGTTAAAAATTATTTTGCAAGCAAAAATATAAAGACTCAGTAGGGTTTTAGTTTCTCAACCTTGTTTTTTTACATCATTTTTTTTCTTATACATTTTACGTCTTCATTTTTTACATTTATTTTAATTATTTCAGTGCAATAACGTGATCAACCGTCTGTTCGAGTTCAGAAACGAGCAGTACGAGATATCTGAAGTTGCTTCAGTTTTTAACGCAGGCATCTACACTTCTGTTAATCTCAACAAAATGAATGTAAGTCTTTAAACATCGAATCGAGATAACGGCAGTGCCATGCTTAAGGCTGCACCATTTTTGTGTCTACACCTACACTATTCAAGAAGTACTCGAAATTCTCATGCAAAATTTGAAGCGCGCGGTTGATGATAAAAGAAACAACAAAAGCAAACTTACAAATTTCCAAAAACTCGCGCATCGAGCTCAGCATAAGAAATGTGCGGACCTTCTTGAATCAGCGGTCCTGTAAAATGATGCAGCCTTAAAATTTTCTCAGATGTGAGTTGTATGATTTTGTGCCGCTCATAAGTTCAAGAAGTTAAAAAAAAACAGTCGACTTGAGAACCTCTTCCTTTTTTTGAAGTCTGTTAAAAATCACTTCTTATACGCGTAGGACGCTTCAGTATTTCTCAGTTTTTGGGTTCCGTGGGACTACAAGGAACGGTTATAAGTTCGTCATTTCCGTCTTTGTGTCTGTCTGAATCCTTTACAGCCTTATAATTTCTAAAGTTTTTAACGTTTATGCATGAAATTTTGCACAAGTATAGTCTAAAAAAAAAAACACCAATACCAAATATTTTTTTTTGTATTATTAGGGTTGCTCCCATACACATAAAGAAGAGATGAATAAAAAACTCTGTAGCCCATCATGGGGGGTTTCGTTGAACAAGTCTTTTTAAGGTGACAATTTTGAATGATTAAAATAATCATAATTTTATATTAATAGGGTGGCAAAAAACGGAAAAAACGGATAAATACTTCAAACGTCCTACACACCTACGGAACCCTACTAAGCATGGTCCGACATCCTCTTAACAAATTATTTTCTTCTTATCTCCAGAAGTTATTATCACATGTTGCCCGAAATAATTTTAAAAGAAAGTTACTAAGACATATCAACATGGAAGATGATAAGTGCACACTACAAGCTAGTTTGTCGGCCCATATTTCGTAAGCGCTACTTCTGATAAAAAAATGTGTGTATGAGACCGTACCTTTATTTTAAAAGACCTATTCCATGATACCCCCCCCATGTGGTCGGCGAATTTTTTTTAGATCCTCTTTACATGTATAACAGCCACCCCTTTAAAATATAATTATGAACTTTTTATTCTTTCGAAATTGTCACCTTTAAAATACCTATTCAACGATAATCCACACAATGGAGTACCGTGATTTTTATTCCCTCATTCCATGTATGGGAGCTGCTACCCTTATCATACATTATTTTTATTTATTTTTCTTGAGATCTACACTTAGACTATCTTTGTGCAAAATTTCATGATGTAGGTTTGGAAGTTATAAGGCTGTAACACAGAAAATAATGACGAAATTATAAGGGTTCCTTGTGGTACTACTGAACCCTAAAATGTATTAATGTTGTTAGTTTTGTGCGCGATAGTAAAACATGAATACTCGCGCACATAGAACAACACTAGCCTCCGGGTTCGGGCCGGTACCGAGTTGCTCAATGCCCGCGCAGGCCGAATAAAAGCGAAGCAAGAGCCTTTCAATTCGGACCGTTTTTATAAGCAGATTGCTTAGAAAAAGTTTGCTTACGGCAGATTGGCTTGGTAAATATTCTGTCTGGAGTCAAATAAATGAGGTATGTTTGGGTTCAGAATCGTGAATGCCCCACAGTCTCCCCGAAGTTATTTCCAAGTTCTAATCGAACAACTTGTAGAATAAAACATAACCACCTACCTAATAGTACCTAAATCTTCCGTTATGTCCATTATGACGAATAATCGTAAAACGTTTGTTTGTTTGCAGGCTGGATTTGCTAACAATGTGATCCCTCAGCAAGTGACCCTGGTCTTTGACATTCGACCGGCTACCAGCGTCAATGAAGATAGCTTTGAAGCAATGGTGAGTAATTAATATACCAACTTAGTCTGTTTGATGAATCGTGTCTTTTTGTGTTGTTTACAAAATTCCGTATAAGCTTCTAACTATTAATTAACTATTAAAATTAATTCTTGAAATTATTTTTAAAATTATCCTCTACATTATCTTTGCGGATTTTATTTAGAAGTAAAGAAACTTGTTTGAATAATAATAAAATCATTTTGTTTTTCAGCTGAGGCAGTGGCTCGCGGAAGCCGGCAGCGACATAACCCTGTCCTACATACTGAAGGACCCGCAGTCTCCAGCGTCCGTCATCGACGACTCGAACCCTTACTGGGTGCGCTTGGCCACGGCGGCACAGAAACTGTAACTATCTACATTAGAATCTGATTTGGATTAAATAAAGAAAAAAAAAATGACATTTCTTGAGGGCTCGCGTGTGTTAAATGGGCTATTTCACCATTCAAGAAGTTTCTACCTACTGTTGTAAGCCTTGTAGCTAAAACTTATCTCTTTCAGGCGCCCATAGGATGGAAAGTGGATAGGCAAGCACTTTACAATTGCAATCATAAAATCTCATAAAATTATATAAAATGTATAATACTTAATTTAAAAAAAAAAGCTGTAAGTTCTGGCTAGTAATAAGTAACACTTAAGTCGTGTATTCATGTTCAATTCACGTTGACGCACCCTCTTAGAAATATTGATAAATAGCTGCGCCCTGCGGCTTCACCCGCTATTCTACAGGAACGGTTAATTTTTTTCGGGATAAAAAGTAGCCTATGTGTTAACCCAGTGAATATGTTACCTCCATACCAAATCCAAATCCGTCCAGCCGTTACAGAGTTGAACGGTAACAAACACACTTACACACAAACTTTCTCATTTATAATAATAGTGTGATGGAGTCGAGCGGTATAACAAGTTACCCCCGGATACTGAAACGTTTGTTAACTTTGACGACAGATTAAGTCTATTGCTGCCTTTGTCATTTGCATAGTGCCAGACAAAGGCAGTATTAGAATTAATCTGTTGTCAAAGTTAACAAACGTTTCAGTATTCGGGGGTGAATATAATACTGGTCAATTATCTTGACCGGTTTCTTTTTGTTAAAGAAAATACTAAAAGCTTCTAAATCCTGTTTTAATTTTCAGTAACTTCAGCATCATGCCGCTCGTCCCACCAGGCTCGACAGACGCTCGTTTCGTCAGGAACAAGGGTATTCCCGCCTTCGGATTCTCTCCCATGCCCAACACACCGCTCTTACTTCACTCGGTCAATGAACATCTTAACTCTGAGATCTTTCTGCAAGGAATCGAGATCTACAAAGAATTTATTAAAGAGCTTGCGAATATACCCGGAGATGAAACCAAGAGCGAACCTTTTTCTTATGTCATTCGAACAAACGAGTAGTATTTCATTTGTTTTAATCTGACTCCTGAGCACCATATGTCTTATAACCACATACATACCTATAAATTATTTTGTGCTAAATGTTATGTAAAAAAAGATCTCAAAATTTAAAATGTCTAGTGCTTAAGCAGGTAATATAATTAGTTATATTTAAAGAAAATAATCCACTGCAAAATGTAGCCTATAGTACTACGGACATAAAAAGGAATCCAGCAACATTTCAATCGCTGTAGCCCTGCAGGCGACAGGAGGTATTATAGAGATATACAAACACGTACTTACTTACATGCACCCCAAAAATATTATCGTCATTCTTGGCCATTCTGGTAAAAATAGACTGGGTTCACACAAGTGCCCAATATATTTGTGAATTGGTACCATTTACGAAGTTCTTGGCCTGGTCTTAAGGAAGATCTATCAAATAAATGTTTTAAGACTTACGACACTATGTGTGGGTAACTATGTAACTCACATGCATGGTTTTCCCAGTAGATTGATATTACCTGGCTTACTTCGATAAGTATTTTTTTTACATGCACTTGTAAATAGGTAATTACCAGTTTTAAAATCGCGCGTTTAATTTTTTTTTTTTGTAACGAGTAGTCTCAAAGTTGTTACATGATGTTGACTTAATAAAATGTTTTGTGTATTTTCTGTTTAATTAAACAAAAATTAAACGTGTTTAATTTTTCCATTTGACAATCATAGGCGTCAGCAAATAATTATCTTTATTTGTTGTACCCACAGAATTCTCCTTATTCTATGTCTTTGGTTGTACCTTATTTCTTAAACGAGGGAAAATGTACCGTGTACGTCATTATACTATACCTAGTACAAATATGCGAGAAGAAATAGTATATGGAAATTCACTGTTAACGAGTTGTTTGTTTTATTAAAATTTTCTCGCCAACTCCGCAAGGTGACAATAAACAGGGTTATAAGGACAGGGTAAGCTAAACACTATTTTAGACTTTCGTGGTGGTTTACAACATTACTATTAAATAAATATCCCGTGGTAAATTATCCGTGAGTACTAATAGTAAGGGTAAGCTAAGCCCAAAAGAGTATACTTGACACTGGCAAATGCATAAGACGTGCGACGCCAAAATCCTCTTAGGAGGACAGAAAAAAAAAAAAAAAATGCCCAAAAGGGCTCATAGTAATATTTTACTATGTTTTGGACAATTTTTTATTTCCGAGGTAAATAATTAACAAGTAAGTAATAAAAAAAACCCTAGTAAAGTAATACGTGGGTATATGGAAGGACTTTATGACTCAATGTGCAGAATAATAAACCCAAATGTCGAAAATGGTACATAATACAATATTGTTTCATAAGTATAACTACATAAATAAACACATTGTTACATATCCGAAAATGTAAAATACAATAAAACGATTCCCACATTCTATTAATTTTCTAGTATATGATTTCTTAATTAATATATCATTTGAGCAAACATTAATTTTATTTGGGTACGGTACCCAACTGAGCCCTTTTGTGCGATCTGCTCTGCGATCTAACAACATTAGCAGTAGCTGGTACCATACCAGCTCACGTACGCAACGAGCAATTAGGTACGAAGGCGGGCCAAAGAGTAAAACAAATCTGGAAGTTATTTTTATATCAAAACTTACTGAATTTGAGTGTGATGCTATATAAAACGACCATGAAATCGGTTGCAAGCAATCTCCAAAACTGTCGTAGAGTCAAAGTGGCAACTTAGCGCTGTGATGTTTTAGAACAAAAACTTCAGAATTTAATCTAGATTTTGATGGTATATAAAATACAAACCGAACATAGCTTTATTGAAATAACAGTAAATTACACGAGGAGGAGTCCTGGGAGAACGTGTATGTGGTCAGGCTCAGTAAATGAGACATTATAGATGAGCCATAACATCAATAAAATATGTACCTATCTTAGAATAAGTCAGATACCTACATAGATAAAGTGTACATTCATGACACAGCTCAAACGATTCAAACTGCCACTTCCAAAAAGTAAATTTTAATTGTCCCGACAGAGGGCTCTCTGAGCGGCGTTTCCTCGTTTGCAGCTAAATCTTTAAACCAACAATTGGCACTTCGCAGTAATGGGTGCCTTCCGTACGTGCCGCAACATTTTTAAAAGGACTTTTTCGCAGAACGCCGTTCGATGTTTGCGCAGCGACGCCGCGGATTTGAGGGTAGTCACGATTTTTCGTACAAATGAATTCTTTCAACTGATTGGGATTCGTTGGGTAAACCATTTAGCGCATGATACAACAATGTTTTTGCTATATTATTAGGGAAATTATGTTTTTTTTATTTTTCTTTGTCCTATTAATTTTAATGCCCGATACTTTTATTTCTTTTAGCAAACATTTAAGGGCTTTACCGGCGATGAAACGTTTTTTTTTTCGAGGTTGACGTATTTTTATATATTTTTTTTGTTTTTGGGATTGGGGCAAAAACTATGTACCTACCTACTTGGTGAAATAAGACGGAAAAATAATAATAATCATAGGTATAATGTATTTACTTTTTGGTACTAATGTGTAGTAATAGTAAGTATTTATTGGATGATAATTCACACCAATTAATCACCATCATCATCATAATCAGCCTATCATAGTCCACTACTGGACATAGCGTACCTGTCCCAAGGCACGCCACATAGCTTTCAGCTTTTAGCTTCCAACCACTGCCAGCTGTCGCGTGGCATTCATTGAAAACAATTTACAGCACTGATTGATTATTTGCTAATAACATATTCTGAATAAATAATTAAACTAGACAACATAATCTTGCTTACTTCATCACTTACTAGTTTGTGTGATCCATCACTGCATTCCAACAAATATTAAAATGGACGAGTACATAAGGCTGTAGACAGACCGCTGCGGGCGCTGCGGCGTTAATTGAAATAAATTGTCACCGCCGAGCGCGGCCCGGGCATAAATCAGCCCGCCCTGGGCGAAACAGTTAAGTGCCTGCTACGAGAGAGCTACGCCGTAGCAGTTTGTAGACATGGCAAACGAAACAAAGTATATATTTTTTTGCTCCATGGATACCAGTTGGAATGTGCGGTTCAACTAGCATGTCCCATCAGTGGTTCAACTCTTAAAAAATGAGCCGCAGTTGAGCTACAGGGATAAAAATGTCACACTGGGTCATCGTTTGAACTAATCAGGTATACTAATTCTACACGGGGAGATAAGACCTGCACTGACGTCTCGCATGAGGTGTTTTATGGATTTTCCCCTCGGCCAGCCTACCTAAACCAGCCGAGCTCCTAAAAATAGCGGAGCAATAGCAAATAGCGGTCGTTGGCATACCTGTTCCACTCATATTTCGTCTGATGTTGTGGTATAGGAGGCTTGTAGTTGTTAAGTTTCTTGAAGGAAGCCCGACCTTATTCGTATGCCTTCGAAGGCATTGCAGTGCAGTAGCCCATGCTTCACGGACTCGTTTTCCTGCAGATCCTGCCTTGGCACAGAAGATAATCTGTAGCAATTTGCTTAGTATCTATTGTATAGTGGCCATTGTATAGGTAGATAAAATCTTTAATGTTCACACAAAAAATGTACATACATTTGAAATTTGCAAAATTTGTTTCATTTGATTTTTTTATTAGGGCCAGAGCTGTGCATTTTTAGATTAGACTTCACTTAAGTGAGTTTATGCCTTTATAGGTAACTGGTTTTGCGTCGTCTGATCGTTATTTAAAATTTTGAGATTACATTTATATAAATAGACGTTAAAATTTTAAATTTGATAAAATAGTTTTTGTGAAAATATGGCATGTAATAGCTTTCATACAGTGAGGATACAATATGTACCTGACGGGACTGAATCCAATTGAATTCAATAGTATACGCAAAACTAATAAAATCGGTTTAAAATGTGAATGAATCTCTAAAACAACAAAACGAATTGTTTTTCTTGCCATTTCTATTCAGTTTCGCCGTCTGCAGCGGGAGTGACGCTCCTAAGAGACACCGCGAGACGAATTAATTCGCCAACGCTGTACGCGCCGCGATTTTTGCCCCAAGTGCTCATTTGTCACCTCCAGCTCCCAGCGCAGGTGCGTATCATCGCATCACTAAAAGCGAACCTCGCATTTGGAAACTTTTTGGGTGGACAAGGTATTGGAATAAAACTTTGGAAGAACTGCTCAGTAGAGTTTTGGCGGGAACGTGAAAAAGTCAAGTTGCGTCATTGTAATAAATTATTTTTCAACACTGGTGAATTCATTCAATAAGTGTTTGTGAAAGTGCACGCGTATAATGTCGTGAAACGTCACTTTTCCTGTTGTTTCCGCAAAATTCCAGAAACCTCCATCACTTTACTGGCACATGACTTAGACTTGACCGTGACTTATTATTAGACTGTGAATGAGACTTGGGTGTGAATGAATGAAAGTGTGTGTGTATCTCTCTGTAGGATCGGATAGGTCTCAAACGAGTAGGCTGATTTGAAAAGTGTCAAAAGCTTCCATCCTTCATTCTTAGCTATGTTTGATAAAAATCTGTTTAGCCGTTTCAAACTTAGGAACCCTTTCCCGAATTGTTCTTTAATTATTTATTTAATTTTATACTTTATTGTATTGTAAAAATGAGATTTTCACAAACAGCCTTCTTTAAGCATTTATAACATATCCAAACTGGAAAAACCCACGCCTACTCTTTGGCTCCCTAATGATACCATAGCCTAAAAAGTTGTCCTTGTAATACAGTAATTTCTGCTGATATGAAACGTCATATTATCACTTGAGAAGTAAAAGTATATTATAACCTACTTTTACCGTACATTATTAAAATAAAATAAAAAACAATAAGTGCATGGATTTCAATTCAAAACGTATGGTGTTAATTTTTTTTTAAATAAGGTCACGTGTCTCCCTTTATCCTATTTAAAAGTTTCAAATACATTAAAGTGTTTTTAAACTTTTAAAATTAGTTGGTTGGTCACCGTTCACCCCTTTTTCACCCTTCAGTTTCGAATGCATATGTTTTTTCAATGAAACAATTTAAAAAAAACAATCGCTGTGACACAGAAGTGTGTTTCTAATATTTTTGTTAAATCTTGAGTAGTTTTGAAATAATTTGATTTTATTTTTAATTTATTCTGTGAGAAATTCTCACGCTTACTAAAAATAGAGATAATCTACCGATCGAAGATCCGATGTGTAGTTTTTTCACCTATGTGTTTTATAATCTATTTACAAATTTTAATACGGCTCGTTTTTTTATGTATGGGGAAATAAAGGGAGACGACATCCCTCCTGGCTTTTAGGTAGCTCGTCTGTCTTATGAGCAGAAGCGGATTTGATTCCCGGCCGGGCAGATATTTGAATAATGCATTTTAAAAGTCCTCTCGAGTCTGGGTGTTAGTTGTCCATATCTTCGTGTGTGTTGCATACGAACAGCATCCCCGACACAGATAATACTAGTGAGCTATGAGTGTAAAGCGTTATTTCAAAGTTAAAATTCATAACAAAAAATACTTTTCTATCATACGATTTTAATTTACTCTATGACGCTGCTTTGGCTCCACTCACATCCCGCTGCTCCTCACGAAGCGCTAATAGCATTCCTTGACAATTCAGTAAAATTCATCTAGTTTTGTATAACACCACCAATTACCCGGGGATAGATTTTTGAATCGCTCGTGCGATATATCGCACTAAAATATAATGCGAAATGACAGACTTTCGAAAGAAATCCCAAGCAAAAGTCGCATTTTTGAAATAATGTTATCGCTCGCTAACGCAACGAGTGTTTTGAACCAGTCGAATGTTCTTCGATCAACAGAAAATATATCATTTCGCATGATATTTTCGTGCGAAATATCATACGGGCGATTCAAAAATCAAGTCCAAGTCGCGTGCCGGCCGGCTCTGCCGGGCGCCGGGTGCCGGCCGCCGTCGGCGTCGTGTCGCCGCTCATTGTCCGCGCGCCACCCCTCGACCCGGCGGCCGGCGTAAAAACAACACGGCCATCTTCACAGGATTAGAGGAATAATGTACGATAACTACCAGGATTATAGTTGATTTGGATTTGATCGTCTTACGTGCAGAACGGTCAGCTGAAAAGTTTTGGAATTTAGTCACATACCTACCTTCTGTTTTTTTACTTTGAACTAGCACACATTCGAAAATGGCTACTTTTTGACTCAAATATTTTCGAAAATGTATAGATGTTGATGACAATAATTATAGTATTAGGTGTAGTCAAAGTCATTGTTGGTATAGTTTGAAGTAATTGTTTTGTTGTTAAAATACAGTGAGCATACATATAAGATCATTGTTAAAGTAGATATAAGTTTGAAAATACTTACAACAGATTGTTTTATTTAATTGGTTAAAAAATATAATTCCCCTTTCAAAGGAAGAGGGTAACTTTCTTTTTATCCCTACTTGTTATGTAGGGAAATTAATTAACTATTTACTTTCGAATTGTTAATACATAATAATCTTTTCATCATACATCTATTCAATTTTGCTCCCATGGGAGATTGACTTTCTTCTGATTGGTTCGCGTTCGTGCCTGTGATTAGTTAGCAAGGAGTTTGTTTCATAACACCAACTCTTCCTTGACTAGTTCGAGAAGGTAACCAAAGAGATCGAACGCATAATGTATGAAGAAGTTACTACTGGCCGGTTAGATTTTGGTGGGTGTTTTATTTTTTCAACCCAATGTTTTTTAACCCAGAATTTTGAACTTCAACAGGCATAGTATTTATAGTATCTTTGTTCAACAGTTCAAAACCATGAGCGGCAATCAAAGAGTAATGTGATATAGGCGGCAATGCACCGCGTTAGTCACTTTTAGATATTAGATGTTAAATCTCTTTATGCCCAATAACCAGTACTTATTTGTTGTATAAATGTGTATTGTAGACCAAATCTCTGACCCACAGTTCAGCTTCCGTAGTTCCGTAGCCGTCTCGCCGCCGTCGTAGTAATGACGTTTGTACACGTGATATCTGCTTTAATATTCCGTGTGACCAGTATGGGCACTTACTTTGACGAAAAAAAAAAATACCGAAGTGCTAATATTGAACTACATGTGAAGTTCACAATAAATTATGATATTTCTTACAGGACCTCCCAAGTTTTTTTTTTTTTTTTTGGGGTTACGTAAGTATTATGTATGCTTGTGTGTTCCTATGTTATCTCCTATAGCCTAAACGATTAGACTGATTTAGTGAGTGAAGTGTCGTTGGATTCGTCTTTGCATCCACAGCGATATATGATAAGTTTTGCAGTCGAGTTTTCTTCTTCTTTCAATAATTGACCGAGCGAAGCGAAGGTCTCAGAGTTTACTGGGACAAATCGGCATTTGTATGTATGTTCGTATGTTCGTGTGTATATTTGTCAGATGGTAACTTGCGAACCGTTGATCCGATCATCATGAAATTTTGTAGGTAAGTAGTTCATTTCAATACAATTTTTAAGTTTGAATATGAGCTGAATCGGTCCAGGAGTTGTGAAGATATAGGGGTCGCGAGGTCTCAGTTCGGTGCGAACTACTAGTATATATTGTTTGAATTCAGATAGCACAGATTAATATATTCTATCGCAGCGCAGTACAATGTGAACTGTTGAAGTTCAAAGTTAAAAAAAAAACTTCCATCTTGTGAATTAAAAAAAAACACAATGTACCTATACCTACTGAATTGCTTGTGAATTGAAACTATGGTACACACTTATTTATACATTATTTTATGACTTTTTATTCGAATGAATTTTACAAAGTTTGCAAGGCATGGCAATCCTGGCAGGGTATACAATAACCATGTTTTGTAGTGTGCAAACGAAAGTAGGCAATGTTTCCTATCCCCTTGTAGAGGATGAGTTCGCTTCGTAGCTCCGGCGCGATTGTCAAGCGCGGCCCGCCCCCAGCCACGGCGCTCGCTGATTGGCTGCGAACCGCCCAGACAATTAGCTCCCTTTCTCACCCCGCGCGACTTGACGTTTGATGTTTACGATACTGGTAGTATGGACGATTAGGCACTTGGGTGGTTAACTTTAGCCTTGGCGTCTTTTGCTGGAAAGTACGATTGAGCTCAATTTTTTTATATAGTGCCTTTTAGTGGTTTAAGGTATCCATAGAATTAATATTTAAAAAAACATTGTGTCTTTTGTCTAAGTTTTGACTGCTACTTGACAGAATGACAGCTTCCGTATGGAAATCTGTCAGAACGTTAGTATATACCATAGATGAATGTATACTAGCGTAGTATATACATTTTTATATATGGTCAGAACCTGATATTTACTTAGCATAAATATGTAAAAAAAACCAACCTTTAATTTATTATTTCATAAAAATGGTATCTGACTATTGGAAAATAATTTGTCTACATTATTTAGTTTATTTTTACCCAACTGCCCAAGAAGTAGGGTAATGTTTTTGGGTTGTATGGAAGTATGTGAGTATGTTTAGTTGTTCCTACAGTACCTCGTGTAGCCTAAACGGCTTGACCGATTTTGACTAGTGTGGTGTCGTTAGATTCCCTTTACGTCCGCAGTGTCGTAGGCTACATTTTACAGTCGGGTATTTTGTTTTTCTTTAAATAGTATTTCGTCTTAATTTTTGCCTCAACGTGTTAACTATGTATTGATGTATTGTATAAACAATTTTCTTTAAAATAAAGTGATAAATCAAAAAGTGTAAAGAAAAAAAAGGGAAAAGTTTTTTCAAGTTTAGTACTGTTTTATCGCGTTACGCTAGCATTATGTTTGCACGTAACTCGGTTAGGCTTCACCGTGACAATGTAGCCTGTGGACGGCACACAAGATGGGATCGCCCCCGTCTCACTCCCTCGCGTTCTTGCCAGATACATCCCTCTCGCTCTAGGGGTGGGTCTCGATGTAATCAGGGGATGATGTGACTCGCGATCTCCGCAGCTTCAAAGATCACAATTATCAGAGCAGTCTGTCGAAAGCCGCGGTCGGGTGCGAAGTCACCTTCAAAAGTCATACAAACTTTCGTGTATGATTTACCCATTTCTTACATGATCTTTTGGGAATTTGGGTCGGTTACATTTTTTTATTCGTGGTTATTTTTGTCTGTAACTCTATGAATTTGTCTTTTTCTTAAATATTTTTTTCGAAAGTTATGTTTTGTGGAAATATGTTTTGATTGATTGGTGTTACCGTTTTCGAGCTGTCGAGTTTTTGGGAGAAGCACCACCGGGCGCCGGCGGTGGCTGTCCGTAGGATGGGAACAGGTAGATAATACTGAAAACTATATGCCGTTGTTTGCGCTAATTACACACTGAAAAAACATTTGTACACTATCGTGTTGAATGTCATTACATAAATAAGTATCTACATCCCACAGAAAAAAAATTACTCTACATTCCTAATGCCTTTAAGTACCTACTTCCCGTTCAGGTATTTATTACATTGCATGTTTTCATAATTTTTATACAAAAGAAAAAAATAAAGTCCCTATTTATATTTAGGATCCAAATGCTAGATAAACTTGATTATTCAATGATAAAATATTTGCATCTGATTGATAGCTTACGTCGTTAGCGCTTATTTAAAATTGGATCAACATCTCTCGCTGTTGATTTTTCCTTTTTTCAACACACGATTAAATTTTAACCTAAACTGCTTTTGTATTACGTCCTGCTTAGGGTCATAAACATAATCAACTCGGAACAAGATCGGTATCGCCTGAATTTGAGCCGTTCAGTATTTTTTCTATGAAACTCCATTTTCCAACGCACAGAAATCAACATCTTAAACATCTTAGAGCATTGTCATGACTTGGGACAAGCTTTTGCACCGCATGTTCGTGTTGAATTCACTGTCACAACGGCTACGGGTTTACCTATGGTAACTTTACAACGCTGAGATCTCCGCTTGAAAATGTCTTTTTCCAGCCGTAAGCGCGGCTTCGTCCCGTTGTGTAACTGCACCGATACCTCAGATATGTAGAGCCACTCCAGTAACGCATTTGCGTTTTGGTCGACGGCGAGTAGATACAGCAAAGTAAAGACGATTCGGTTTCGAACCGATATGAGTGCTGGGCCCTTTTGGCGAGGCGAAGGCGACCCGTCGCCGAATTGAAGTATGTGCATTTACCATACCACGTTTCTTTTTATCAAATTTTGCTTATTCGTACAAATGTAAAATTAAATGAATGCCCAATTTTTAGTGTTTTACAGTTCCTTTTAACGGGTTTTCTATAGCATTTCTAAATTAAACCATTTATCAAAGGTAAATACTTCTTACACCTCTTTATCGATGTCTAACAAAATCAGAATTTAACGATAAAATTGTCTCATATTTTTCCGTCTTCTATTTATTTGAATATTTCTCTTTTATCGCTGAAAGGTCCACATGCCTACAATATACCTTTATCACACATTATCTAGTAACTACGTATACTAAGTAGCCCATTGTCCGTGGCAAACGCAAACAAGCTCCCACAAGATCAGTCGCCGAGACAAAGGGCTCTTTACAGACCTAACTTAGGGACGGACCCGAAACTTGGTTTGTTACTTTGTTCCCGCTCCGTCCCGTCGTCCCTTACTCTTGATTCTTGTGAATAACTTAATCGCTTACTATTTTACTTGAATAAGTACCTACATTTTGGCGTAGCTTCTCTTCAGAGGGGTATGTGTAATTTTATCGTTTAGTGTAACATTTCAGTTTCTGTACTTCACCTTTTGATTCTGTCTTTGTGTATCGGATCATAGTACTTAGATGGGATACTAGTACCATAGAACATTTAGAATATTTTTAGTATTGCTAACTACAACTTTATATTTAGGATAGTCGCAAAAGGAGGTTTTTTTCCTGATAAAAACAGTTACGGACAATATAACGGGAAGAATACAAGATCTTTTTCCTTCGGAGATTCTTCTTGCGAAGGTTTCAGAGTCTATCGATATTGTTGACCGAGGGAAGCAAAGGTCTCATATACATTCCACGGATTAAGTCTCCGTTCAGTTGAGACCGGTCTGTGACAAAATACAAAAGAATTATGTTACAGTTTGATTGTGCATATTTTTTTCCAGAAATATTTTGACTATTGTCCATTTAATTATTCGAGTATCCATTGTCTGTCGGTAAATACGATGCTTTGACGGAATCATTGAATCAGACTCACGGCACTTAATACCTACTGACTATTAAGACTAACTTGTGTACTCACACACTTTAGACTAATAGTCTACACACTTTAGACTAGTCTAAAGACAAGTCTAAAGTGTGTATCTACACAAGTTAGTAATTGAAACTCAAAAATCATAATTAATATCTACTTTGAGGTGCATAACAAGCTAGTGTTAACGGATGCTAGGGTTCTCACGGAATCAATATTAGTCGCTCAAAACACAGGGGCCATACTCACTGATCTATATATGATTCTACGCAACTTTATGGGATGCGTGTTATAAGGAGTGTTACTGAAAGGTGCAACAATATTGAAAGCTATTTTTATTAGTCATCGTCATGATCAACTTTTACTATGGGACCAACACAGAAATCTCGGGAAAAAACACCATTTCCATTTCGTGAAGTATCATTGACATTTGTCTATGGAGCAGCAGTTTTATTTTTCGCGATTTCGTGGTTAGTGCCATAGTAAAAGTTATTCATAATGATGAGTACATACATACCTTTCAGTATTACTACACCTTTAGTGAAAACCTTGCATAATATGTTTATTAAATGAACGTCCGAAAGATTACGCCCTCGAATTTACAAAGGTTGCTGCCCATACCTGTTCTAATTATAAATGAAAGATAATGAATAATTGAGCATTATTTTTCTAGTGTAGATTTTCTTTGTTACTACTAAAAACCCGTCAAACGCATTCATTAAGTACAGCATTATTTTTTATAAGTGTAGACAAAATTCTCTTACAATATCGCTCTCCCATAAAATCCCTTTCAAACAACAGGGAAAGGGGGATAATTACGACACTTCGCGGCTTTCCTTCGAGGCTCGAAAGACGAACAGTAAAGTCGTCTAAGTCCGTTTCAGCGAAAAAATAAAGGATCTTTCCTTGAAAAGGATTCGTGGCATTAGCACGGTCCTTGTGTCACACCGTAGTGTAATATTAAACCATTTTCGAAGCAGCCGTCTAACACTAAAGACTCACATTGTTGATTATAAGAGAAAGATACGAGGAAACTGTTGCATTATGTAATTACATCAAATGACTCAAAAGCATTCATAAATGCTAAACAGTTTGAGTATTAGGAACTTACGAGTAAGCTTCAACAATCCACAAAGACGTTTTCTATCTGACCTATGCAATGTTCTGCACGTGATTGTCAAAATTATCATAATAGTATGCTTGTGGCTTTTCTACATGGAATTTAAAATGTTTATTAATAGGAAAGCTACAAGTCGGTCAGGAATGTACATAGCAACGGAACCAACACACTAGCAGTTGCACACATCGTACTTAGTTCATCTTTGCTTGTTTTTCTTTTCTAATATTACGCCACGGTGTGATATTAGGTCTTTGCTAGCGCTAAAGAAAAGGGGCGAAGGGGAAGGCGTTCGGTAAACGGAACAAAAACACCAAGGTTATTAGCGAGATTGGTGTAATCTGACTAATCTATTTTGGGGAAAGAGCTCTAGGGGATGCTTAGAGGTGTCAATTAATAAATAAATGATATTTGATATATCGAGGATCCCGAATATAAACCTTTAAATAACTTCTTATTGGCGTAAAACTTACGATATTATTAGAAAGTAGATTTATTTGTAACTAGGTTCGTCATTGTCACTCAGCAATTTTTTAGTTTTAACTGAATTTCTTGGTTGTTAAACATACTTATTGATTATCAATTTTTTCTCAAATCTAGTATAATAATTGGGTTCTAGTTTGTGAATACTAGGTAGCTCGTATGGCATATTTATATTCTCAAAAATATTTTACGTTGCTTGTTCATCTACGGCGTTGGCGTAAGCTTCGTAGTCTATGCTACAGATTTAGCGCCAGCAAAATTAATAATTTAGTAGTGAGAAAAATAACAGACGTTATTTTCAATTTGTTCAGGTGACCGGTTACTGGACATCCCTTGCAATGTCTGTGGAGACAGGAGTTCTGGGAAGCACTACGGCATCTACAGTTGCGATGGTGAGCTACCTTTTTCACACAGTTATTTTTATTAATGGTATAAAACTTTTTGTGATAGCTTCAAATTGCATTCACTATAATAACGCTTTCACCTGTTATTCAGACAATTTTATTTTATTTATAATATAAACCTTTTGGGGTTGAGGTATTAGATCGTCACCAGGAATATAATATAGTTGTTAAAAAATATCAGAACGTCTGGTCAGAAGACCCAAATGGGTGCTTGTGTTAGGAGAACGCTAGGCATATCATTATTAAGTATGGTAATGCCGTCAGGATGCTGGTACACTGCTAACTGTAGAGAGTGTGAAATAATTAAAAAAAAGCCGCATCCATGAGACCGTACGCTTGAAGTCAAGCTAACCGCCGTTTATGGACACCTGCAGCACTAGTGATGTTGTCGATGACAGCCCGGAGATCCTTTTTAAAGCGTTCCTAGTTGTATCTCCGTGCTCTAGGGCAGGACATTCCACAAGCATGCTGCTTTCATGTGCGCGGGAGAAAGGATTAACAAAATTTGGTGGTTGTAAGATGTGGGGGTAACCCTAAGACCCTAACTATACCCTAACCTAAGCCTTAGTAAGATGTGCGGAGTCGAAATTTGCTTTTGTGGAATTCTAACGCAGCAATAATATCAAAAAACTTACACAGGTTTATTTATTTTATTCCAGGTTGCTCCGGGTTCTTCAAGCGGTCCATCCACCGGAACCGTGTCTACACGTGCAAGGCCGGCGGCGAGATGAAGGGCAGGTGCCCTGTAGACAAGACACATCGGAACCAGTGCCGCGCCTGTAGGCTCGCCAAGTGCTTTCAAGCGAACATGAACAAAGATGGTGAGTTTAAATCATTATAATAAATGTACACCTAAAGAAAAAAAAAAACACGGACTTCACGATATGTATTTGTCAAATATGCATTATGTGTAATATTGAGCTGTAATAAAACTCGCAGGAAGATGTGTTTCGCGTTATTTCCTAGCTGCAGAGTCGATATAGTAGCTAAACTTCAAGAATTCGTTAAAATGTAAACACAGGCATTTAAGTTAGACTGATTTTCTAAGTCGATTACAAGTAACCTAATCAAACGTGGGCAAAGAAATAATTTATGACATAAACTTCTACTTATATATACTATTGACGTCTTATTATGAGCGAGCTAATTCATCGCAGGCAATAAATGGACAATGATCTTTGACAAGTCTTTGATCTTGTTTTCGTGAACCAAAGTAATAGCTCGTGTTCGAGAATTGGTCCGAAGATATCACATATCATCAGCGATAACACATCGAAAACACCATCACACGACACAATGGGCACTTCATGACAATGGCCAGCTTATTACCCACACATACGTAAAGCTAGTATATAACAGGGTTGCAATGTACCCAGTGGTCCATCAGGATCACAGCAGGCTGTTTTGTCCGCCGCTTCTGAAATATTGAGTGAAATATAGCGGAGCGTCCATTCCCAGAGGTAGTTTTCGATTCTATTGTCATTACGCCACGATACAACCCATATTTTGTCGCTTTTATTTACTGATATTGCAGTAAATTAAATTCATACCAAGGAAACGTAAATAATTTATTGCTTGGTAGGTAGTTTGCGACACACAGACATTCGCAAACGCCTATAACTCACAAACCCAGAACCGATATTAACAATATAACTATAATAATATTAACTACTTATCTATAAAATTTCATGAAGATCAGATCAACGTTTCGGCAAGTTTACGTCGGACTTATACACACAACTGATTAGAGATTATTTTTACTTTGAGTAATTCTCATATTCTTGTTGTATAAAATATTTCTGTAATACGTCTGACAGTAAAACCTTGAAGTGTGTAGCATCGTTTAAGTAGGTGCAGAATTTACTAAAAAGGTAAATAAAATTTTGTTATCCATTTCTATAACTAAATTGGATTGGATCAATACATTAAAAGGCACGTTCTATTTCACACGAGGTCTCGTTTAATGTATGAGTCAGTTTAAATCTAAATTCTCTCTAAGTAAAATCTTGTGAATAATTGAATATTCATGGGGTCCCATGTCGGCCGCAAGTCGGGCTCAACTCTCGCCATGTGACGGAGCCTTTAGGCTTTATACTGTGATACTGAACTGAGTACCTCTCTAGCTGTGTGCTCCTTAATCTATACTAGGGTTGAATCTATTGCTAGTTTGTCAGGCTTACTATAAGTACAGGTAAAACTAAAGCTTGCACTGATGATCAAGATGGGTAGCAGCTCTCTCTCGGTGTTTGGCTTGGTACTGAAATTGGGATGAAATTTGAAATTGAGGTCTTTTTTTTTCATCTGCACTGCAGGAGGAGTTTAAAAAAACTTTTAACTGGTTCGTGTGGGGTTACATGAAATTATTTTGTGTGAGGTAAATTTCTAAATAACATTACGTAAGGATAATCTTGCACCAGGGCTGCACCCTTACGTTAGCACGCTGCATAGGAGTGCGGGTCATGCATGAGGTCTTTAAGGTCGGGAAAGAAATTCTTAATGACATTATATAATCAAAGGCCAAAACATTTTGGGTTTCTGTACCACCATTATTTTAAGTAAGTTTTACTACTGCTTAGCATTTGACGAAAGTTAAATGAGAACTAATATTTCGATCTACTTTTCTTTAAACGAGTCTTTAATACTTTATGTGCCTTAAGAAGAACAACACCTTAGTACTGGCATAGTTATTATTGCGAATAGGATAAAGTCTCGATACTGTTCTGTAGTATAATACTCTACTTTTTAGCTACATCATCGTAATAATTTCAGATTAGACAAAAGGCTAATTTAGCTTTTTTATACCTGTTTACTCTTAATTTCTAGATCGCCTAATAAACAGGAAACATACTCTGGTAGAGAGTTCGACATCCCTGCTGTGTGTACGGAGCACTTGGTTCATACGTGGGGAATGTCTACCTTTGGCCATACGTAAATGGCGCTTAGGTCGTGATATCTTATAATAAATAGCTTATTTTGACTACATTTTAACTTAATAACAATTAATTGTAATTAACTGTTGTGCCTATATCACACAGTATTGAAATTTAATACCTGTCTGTCTAGCGTTATCTTCTTTTTAATTATCTAACTGTCTAGCTTGTTTTTATATGTATTAATAGAGCTTGATAAGACGAGGTTAGGATATTTTCCTCTTGTTACATAACACCATGTCGCTAGAGGCAGCCCTAAGTTTCGGTAAAGCGCGAGCTGCGGTCGCGCCGCAGGTGCTCGCTTGCTAATTTATTCACGAGCATCACTTTGTGCCGCCGCGGCCCGGATTACCTTTATATGTTTACTCGCTCGCGTAATTATACGCCCTCACGAAACTTACCCGCGCGCCTGCGACCTACCTGACACTTCACTTGGTATGTATATGCACAGTATCTAGCGCTATGCCTTAGAAAGGTCAGTATTTTTTGTGTTTTGTTTTGTATTTGAAACTAAGTGCTATGTATAGATATTTATCTGAGACAGTTGCGACCGCGGTGTCATTAAACCAGTGCGCAATTAGCCAGTAATTTGAATACACGTATCCACGCTCATGAATTTACCCTAACTATATTTCACACTAAGTACTGATTTTTGTGATTCAGCTAAACATTGAAGTAGTGCAGCGACCTTATTATTAACTGCTCTGGTAATAGGCTGTCGTTTGTGGACGGTCAGACGAATACGGCGTAACTGTAAGAGTTCCTCATTTTCCTACGAAACGCAAAAAATACGACGTTTCGACATTTGAATTTGTTCAAGGTGCATAATTTTGCCACAGTAGCGTTTGTCTTAGAAGACAATCTGTAAAGTCGTCTCTGCGATATGCCACTGTTTTAAGATAATTTCATTATCGATAAATTAAGACAGTTAACTACAAAATTGGCCTTGTCTTATTTTTTCGTTATGTTGTGATTGAAGATTAAAATTATGCAATTGTAGACTATTATTAACAATTCACGCGCCATGAGTTCGACTGTGTCGCTTGTCGGCCGCAGCCGCCGCACGCTGAATTAATTATATGTTCACATGCAGGCTATCGAGAAATTCCCTAATTCCATTTTATATTTACCAGTTATTCGCCGTTTCATTTTAAATCTATGTGATTATGATATATATTATAGTGCCATGTTGAAAATCCCTGACTGGTTTAACCTCGTTATTTGCTGAAATTAAAAATGGAAATGGAATAGTAACTATGCGTGAGGCCTGCCACCACAAAGACTAGGCGAAATGAACCAATAGTAAAAGCCACGTGCGGCAATGCACTGCGCTTATCACCCTTAGATATTAGATATTAAATCTCTTTATGCTCAGTAATTTCGATGGAAACATTATTGTTACTTGTGAAACGAGATAAAATACGGAATGAAAATCCGACACATCGTTAAAGAACCGAGCCAATCATCCAAAACGAGAGCCAATTTCGGAGGGATCATTAAGTTGGTCAAGTCCGGCGGGTGCAGCCAATCAGCTAACTCCAATATCGTTGTGCAAACAGAGCGAATTGATGTCGGCCGAGCGTCAACAAGGACCCGACAAACTTGCCACCCTGACTGGTACTCTGTGATCGTGATTACTCTGCACACCTGCTCGTGCTACTTGTATGTATATGTAAGCTTCAGTTTTTGCTGCTCTGTTGTTTTAATCGCTTCCGAATCTTAGAAGAACGCTGAAAGTCGCGGGCAACCGGTGGATGCAAATGGCAAATTGTTGTTCATTGTGGCTCTCTAAGGCAGCAGTGATCGTATTTTTCCCCCCAGTTTCTGGGTTGATCTCATAATAAAAGTTGTTCATAATAATGAGTATAATCCTCGAATATGTCCGACACTTAGTGGCGTCGATTCTGTTGTACCATTTTCTAAACTAGGTATATATTTGACAGTCCTGAAGCTATCGCATCCTTTTCTCACATATTCAAAAGAAAAGAGATGCAGATAAGTTAAGTCTTGTCAGATTGGTTTAGTTAAGTGAGTGATGCAACAGAATCGACGCCAATATAGGTAGAACTAAAATAGACGCCACAAAAACAGTAATAAACGATTGTCTATTGTTAAACATGAAAACTAACGAGAGAATCTAGACCCGATCTATGATTCTAATATGTTATAATCCCCAAGATACGGGTGCTTAAATGCACCCAGTTTGGGGAATAGCGCTGCAACCTGAAATGTTTTTGTACCTACATTTTGTGACAATAATAAAACCCCAGATGCTACCACTCCTTGTCCAAATCCTTGCGTCGTTACGGACTTAAAGGGGAAATAAACAAACACTCACGAAAGACGAAAATTTGCATTTACTAAGTTTGTACCTAGTTGAATAATTTTGGATAATGTAATTTATACAAAAGATACGTTTAACTAGGGTTCGGAACTGTCCTCTTTCGACATCAATCAGATTCCTAAATAAAAAAGTTATACCCAAGGAACCTACAGTGTAATTCAGATATCTATCTATCTATATCAGCCTTTTTAAACACCCCACTGCTGGGATATCAGCCTACCCTCGAAGGGTGATTAGGCCATATCCACCACGCTGGCCCAGTGCGTGTTGGCGGATTCACATACGCCATTGAATTACTCCGGAAATATGCAGGTTTCCTCACGATGTTTTCCTTCACCGTAAAGCCAGTGGTATATCCGTACGTAAGTTCCAAAGAACTCATTGGTACGGGCCCGCCCGGGTTCGAACCCGCTACCTCACGAATGTAAGGCAAGCGTTCTCCCATTGAGCTACCACGACTTTTAGAATAAATTCAGATATACTGGGAATTTAATCGACCTTTCCCTTTTTCCGAGATCAAATAAACATAATCTCCAATTTAACTTCACAAAATTAATTTAAAATCAATCAAACTGCGAGCAAGCCAGCCTTCTACTTAACCAAGTTACTGATACTTTTTAATTTCTTTGAAAGTTAAAGGGTTCCTTCGAAAGTTCGTAAGAAAACAGGTATTTATTAAGTGATATACCCAAAGGTACTTATATTTTTAACAGCTGCTACTCGAATACGATTTTAGGTTAAATATGATTTTAATTGTTAAAATAATTATTACTAATTTTAAATTTTTTGATATTTAATTTCAAAAAAATTAAAATTTTATTAATTATTACTAATTTTAAATTTTTTGATATTTAATTTCAAAAAATTTAAAATTAGTAATAATTACTGATCTCTAGAAAAGACATCAACGAAGATACCGTTCGCTAAAAGACCAAATCACTGTTGTGTTGTGGATTTAAATAGCTTTAAAAAGAAATGGAATAAGGAAATCACAAACATTATGTTTTAAATCTATGTCGTCAATATTTTTTATACTCGTACTAGTTAAGCCCCGCGATTTCACCAGCTTAGGGATAGATTTTCGAAAAACCCTTTTTAATGCTCCCAACAATACCATAGGAAGCTACCTTGAACATTCCATGTCTCTATCATCTCTGGTTCATGCAGTGGTTGTCACTGACTTGAAAGTTACATATTTTATTTAGATGATGATTTTTATAAGCCAGACTTATAACGAAAGATGCGCCGCCGTCGGCGTACCGGTGGAGCGTTGACGCGGTGGCGCAGCGACAAGGGACAAACTTTTCAATTACGCCATGTCGTGTAACCCCGCAGCGGGTTAAATTAATTCCCTCCACTTCACAAAAAGATTCACCTAAAGATACCCCTCAAGCTGCGTTTCGCTACCGTGATACTGTTCGTTTTTTAAGTAGATTTTGAGAAGAACAGATTGATAATGCTGACTGTTGTTACCTCGCCGATTAGAATCCAGTTCTATTTAAAATTGCGCAGAGCGAGGATGTGGAACTCTCTGCCAGTCTTTGTTTCCCGAAAAGTTCAATATGGGTGTCTTCGAATCTAGAGAAAACAGGTACCTTAATACGTTTTTTTTTTACTTACTTTTAAATAATTTTTTTTTAATATAAAAATGTTTAGTTAAAATGTATACTTATGTGTAGGTACAGTATAATACAAATAATTTTAAGGACTACTGATTCTTTAAATAAAAAGAAGGCACATTAGAAGTAGATTTTTCTGAGCGAGAATTTGTTTGTGTATGCGTTAATAATCTACACATACAGGGTGTGTCGTAATGAATAGATGACCTATATACGGAGAGAGGACACCGTGATTGATCAGAAAAGCAATAACTGTATTTAGTGTCTATAAAAGTGTCGCAGTTTACGAGTTATTCGCCAATGTTTAAAGTTTTAAGAAAATTACTCCCTTTGCCACTGTTTTCGGCAGCAAGATTGCATATCTGTTTAGTGGATATCATTTTTCGAAAATCAACCCCTTAAGAGGTGAAATATGGTGTTTCATTTACTAGGCAAGCAAATTAAGCTGTGCGTGCAAGCTAGTAATTGAATAAGCACAGAGCGAACTACAAAATTCTCCAGAGGAAAATGTTCGCAAGGGAAAAGCGCAGCTTTAAACCATACCTCTCCGATTGTCGTTCGTCTTTCCCCCATAACATTCTGGCGTTCCGTAATATTTATTTTTAATTTGCCGGTTCGCGTGCTACGTTTTGATTCTAGCAGGCTTACCTTTTTGAAGTCCTTTTGTGTTAAAAAGATAATTTCGATTTAACAGGTAACGAATCGAGCAGACGCTTCGAGCGCTCGAACGCCTCGTTCCGTATTCAGATTTTACTTCGCTCTTTTGTTATTCATTTAATTTCTTGTTATTTTCGGTTAATTAATGGGCCTATGTATGTGGAGTGATTCTTAGATTTATATAAATATGATACTTTTGCCGTACACGTATGAGTTTTAAAATAAGCAGGTATACCTCAGGAGGCTATTGGTTCATTGGAATTGTAGTTAAAACGTTGCTTATCTAAATACTCACTATTACGGGTATTCTCATTTATCGCTTATCGTGGTATAGATATAGTCGTGCCAATGCACTTTTCACTCGCACATTTGTATGTTTTTCATTGAGTGAAAATTTCCAGAAACTATAATATTATACCATGTTAATATTATCAAAAAAAAAATAAGAATGTTCATCATAGACTTAAAACGTTTAATATCTCGAAAAAAATAATGAATTAAATTTATTTGAGATTTGTCAACTGACGTATCCTGAACTTGCCAAAAATCTTACGGTCTTATAGCAAAAACTTAGATAAATTAGTATTGTATTGTTAAGTATTAGATTTGTAGGCTATAAGAGTATTCAATCAAGTAAGAGAAGGATTTTAACTGTCTAACTATCGCCCTTTCAAAATTATTTATTTATAGTCAACAAACCCCTCGCGTTGCGTGCAATGTATCGAATCGAATAGATCGTTCCTTTCATGTGAGGGCGATTAAAATACGTTGATCTTAAATTATTTTACTACCTATTCAGATAACTACCAAAGTTTAATTGAAAAGTTTATTTTGCTAGCCGATATATTATTTTCGATTACGTAACATAGTTTCTTGAGAAAATTTGTACAGATATTTTATAAAACTATGAACGTTAAAAGTTAAATTTCTGTTTAAATACTTTTTTTTTAATACCAAACGCGTCATGTTTTGTGAACTTGCTGCCGTAGCCGGCAACAATGGAATGATGGAACGGTTGCCGGTGGTTCGACCAGCCTTCTAAGATTGGTCGTACCTCCGGAACCGTAAACTTAAAACCCCTTTCGAATACAAAAATGAGTCGGATATGAGTAGGCTTAGGTTATTTTTTTAAATAACAACCCGGATACCTAACTTTCGGGAGCAGATTTGAGCCTGACGATAGCTCATCATACTCTAATCGGCACCCTCCCAGTTGCTGGCTACGGCTGCAGAGGCACTTCCTATTGTTTTTATAAAATATATAAAAACAAACTATTTTGCTTGCGTTTAAATTATCTAAGATGTCAACAATGTTCAAGGGAACTGTTCCATCTATTTTTAAGCGAGACTCATAAATAGCGTAGGTATGTTGCAATATTTTAGATATCTTAATGACTTATACTTAGACGCGTATGATTCGTCCCTAGATTTGGCTAGCATAAAAGCGCCCTCCGGATCTATAACACGTGTTCAACACCTACTGATCTCATGACCGTCTATGCCCTCTCGAGGGGCAGTAAACACCCCACAACTGCAATATAATGGCAAAATTAGTAACGCTTGTGATTATTTGTTACATTTCTTTTTCATTATAATCGAGATGGGCTTTTGAATTCATTATTTCAAGGTGAGTGTAACCAATTTGTAGGTAGGGTTTGGTGATTAAAATACATGCTGCGTATCTTATCGACATGGAAAGTTATAGTCACAGTTTTAAAAATTCTACCTTTGCTTCTCTTATCTCTCATTCATGTAATAGATATGACCACTCAGTTTAACAAAAAAATCCGCCAAAAAGCAATTTAAAAACCTCACTTGTCGACGGTTTCATCAGGTTTTGTTGTAAACACGGAGCGCTAAAACTATCTGTTGAATTTAATAAGATGTTAACGAAATTTGCTTTCTACGTAGTTGTCTACGTAGGTTTTCTATGTGTAGGAAACTGACAGGTACTTCATTATTCATTATGAACACCACACTGTTAATTTATGCTACCTGTATCAAAGAATACTAAGTATCCTCTTTCATGTTAACTCGGGTTGATCTAGCGCTATCATATGATTGTTTTTAATGTATACGTTTTGTATCAGCCTTTAAACATCCCACTGCCAGGATATCAGCCTACCCTCGAAGGGTTGATTAAGCCATAACCACCACCACGCTGCCCCAGTGCTGGTTGGCGGATTCACTTAAGCCAAGGATTTTTTTCTCCGGAAATAAGGTTTCCTCACGATGATTTCCTTCCAAATAACACATTGCTAAGGGCCCGCCCGGGCTCGTACCCGTGACTCCACGAATGTGAGGCGAGAGTGCTCTCCCACTGAGCTACCACGACCTAATAAAGTACGTTATAATATTTATGTTAAACATCGACGAATTCCATATGAAAATAGAGGGATTAAAAATATACTACTAACATAAAATCATGGTTTTGCCATGAAAGCTTCCATAAATGAAAACATGTTGAATACGAGTACGTTTCGTTTGTTAGGAAAGGCTTGACCCACCTTCGATCCGATTATACGATTTCACCACTTCCGTGTCTCCCCGTCCCCACTGTCCTCTCGGCCAACTAAAACATTGTGCTGCTTGAAACAGTGCCCAAGCTTCACGCAAAATGGATTCGTCATAGTTTCACTGACAAGTTACAAATTATTTGACGACTCGCGACTGGCTTAGTTGGTAGCGTGTCTGCCTTATGAGCAGGGGGTTTGGTGTTATTCGTTTATTCACAAACTGTGTGTCAGACATAAAACATTTAAATAATACATTCTAGTGCTCAATAAGTTTCGCCGTTTTATTTAAAAAATATAACAAACGGACAGGCAAAAACGAGACAGCGAGACGCAAAAAGACACAGGGGACAGAAAGGGACACAGATATATAGAGTGACAAGTAAGTGACGAGGTATAGAGTGCAGTCATTTTGGAGAATAAGTATGATAAGTAAAAAAAAAAACAACATGTGAAAACCACGTCACTTTTCATAGTTAAGTATGATAAGTATTATGTGATTGCTGCCATGTGGACTACGACAGTGACAACTGGTTTAATGTCTATATTTTTTTAATCTTTGCACTAATGTTACCAACAAACAGTTGTAACCACAAACAATAGTGCGTAGCTTGTGGTTTTCCCCAAAACTTTGAAGTTTTAGTACTGCTATTATCGTTACATTGTTTTGAAAATATTGGCTATATTTTGACACAAGTGCTCAACCCTCCGCCCCAGGGGTGATTTGTGAATCTCTCCCATCTAATTTCATTTTAATGTTGTGCGTGAACAAATTATTGCAATGTCATAGTGAATAAAACTACGTTTAATGGGATAATCGTTGCATCTGGTTTAGGGCATTGAATAATATTAGGGGTTGTTTTTTTAGCTGTTGTTAATTAATTTTCGCGTTGTAGGGCGTAATTGCATTATACACGAACGGATTAGTTAATGTTCGTTGATGATTGTTTTTGTCGAAAATTAATTTGTTTCGTTTCAGGTTAGCGCTTTGATTGATTTTTTATGTAGGTGACTATTTTTACTTTGTAGGATACCTTACTTATTATGCTGAATATAATAGATTAGAATCGTTTATTGGCCTTATAACAATGGAAGTTACACTGGGCAAGTCACATTTACAAAATATTGAGTTCATAATTACATCATTTCAAATATCTAATCAAAAGCCAAAACGAAAAATAAGTACTTTAATAATTTTTTTGTTTAATTCAATAAAATATAAAATATGCTGTCAGGATATATAAGCTACCAAAGGTTTCATTAAGTAGCTACCCAAATCAGTTGGTAGGTATATGCACATTACGCAATACATAAGTATTTAGCTTTCCATATTTCTGTCTGAATTGATTAGCATCTTGTATACACAGAATTATGGATAAACGTTAAAAAAAATATTTTTAAAAGTTATCGAGCACTTTGTAGCTACATCGCTTTAAAGTTTGTCCATAAACTTGTCGGTTTCACGAACCAACTTATTTATAGTGGCGAAATACAGCGGATGCGGCGGCTCCCAACTTCAGAACAGACTCGCTCAAAAACCGCGCCAGTAACTTTCCGTCAACTTTCTGCGTGGACGGATAAAATTTCGCGGATGTTGAGTTGGTTTTGAAACGTTTTAATTTGAAAGCATCTTTGTCAGGACATTGTTCATTTACAGGAAACAAGAACGCTTGATTAAATCTCTTACCTTGCGACAATCGTGCTCCTGTCCAAAAAGCATGGTAAGGGCGACAAAGGGGTTTTCACTGACTTGCGGCCACCTTACAGCATAATGAAGTGTGTGAATATTTTGCACCTATTTAAACAATTTCTTCATACATGTACATTTTGGCATAGATGAATAATCATCATTGCTATTCGTTATCTTTACAGCAGAAAATTGACAATCTATTATCAAAATATATAACACAAAAGAAAAAATAAAACACAACAGAAGAAAAATCAATAAAGCGGGAAAAAATGTCCGTCTAATTTATGTCTATCGGCGTATCGACAGTTCTCAGTATAAAACAAAGGCAACAGCCGAGCGTATGTGGAAACTCGTTGTCATCTCGACATTGCTGGACATGTATTATACGAGATGTTTGTCCGGGCGGCGGCGACGGCCCGGGGTGGCGAGTAAAAACCTGGATATTTCTCATATTTATGTATGTGCACTCGAAAATATCCTCTGAGGTCGCCGTTTCTTGCTCGCTGGCTTTACACGGATAAGTTCTCTAAAGGTGGTTGCGGTAAGGGGCATAATCGCGCGCAGGTGTTCCGGACCGTGGGAGCGTCCACCTGGCGCGCCCCCTCTGCCTCTTCGCTGCCCTCCGCCCTCTCTGGCTCGTTAATGATGATGTGCTCAGCCAGCAGACTATTTCACTTCTGAATACATCTTTCTCACTTTTGATCTTGCGTCCCTGTTCTACGTTCGCTCAGCCTCGCTTCGTCCCGTTCATTCGCCGTTTGCCTGGTCGCATCCACCTAGTCAATTCGGCAAACGCGTATCTACTTTGAGTCGGAAATGTAATGGAACAAATGCGGCTGGAATTAACGTCGGAACGAATGTCGGGACACGGGGTCGTTCTCTCGTCGGATATTTTCCACGCGATGATTTTGATGCGCATCTATGGAGCGGTAATAACGTTTGTAGCATTAAACGTTAGGTATGAATACCTACTTCAAGTATTGAGAGCGACTCATTCGTGTTCAGCTGTTTAATATCATTGCCTATCGACCTATAAATTAATCGGATTACTAAGATGCTTCGCTACTAAATCTCTAAAGCTGCCTCTATATTATTTTACGTTACGATAATACACAGTTTCTTTAGCTTTAATTTAGTCAATATACCTGTAGTACACCTGTACATACTACCGCCAAGCAGTAGTGTGCAAACATTACTTTATTATGGATTGAAAGGCAATGTTTCGAGTGAAATTACTGAGCATAAAGATATTTAACATCTATGAATTATCTCGCAGGGTGACGAGCGCAGTGCTGCGCCGCGCAAGGTAGTTCAGAATTCTGAGTGGCACCGAACTGTTTTGCAAGCGCGACGCTTACCATCAAGCGAGTGAATTACTCGTCTCGTCGTAGTAGCATAAAAAAATTACTCATAGTCTGGTTTTCTTGTGCTTTGTTTACCTACATTAAAATTAAATGTTTATTTTCTTAGCAAAACCGTTCCATTTATTGTGTTCATGAAGCAAAAAACAGGTTGTTTAACATCTTGATCGTTGATCGAGGGAGCCTTGCCTCTTGGCGTCTACTTTTGCCGAGTCATGCTCTTCGTGATGTCTTCCTTTTGGAGTTCTGGTAAAAGCTTTATTTAGGAATGTTTATATTAGACATTAGTTACACTGCGATGTATCTTTGTGATCATGTCATTGTGTGTAAGTATTCAAAGTATTTTCAAACAACTTATTCTGTCACAAAACAAATCCTTTGCCCGTATACGATTTGTTTGTAGAGAAGCCTTAGAATCTGATAATCACAGTCTAATTTACCTAACGCAACGGATGTAACCAAGGTGCTTCGTCTAAGGATGTAACCGTTGTTTTTCTAATGACAAATAAAATGCAATCTGGGCTAAATGCAGCCTGCAACTGTAGCCATTTTAACAAAAAGACAATTAAATAAAAAAAAAAAAAATTTACTGTGTCTTAAATTGTCTTTTTGTTAAAATGGCTACAGTTGCAGACTGCATTTAGCCCAGATTGCATTTTATTTGTTATTAGAAAAACAACGGTTACACGGAGTAGTAATGGCATGCTGGACACAGCCAACTGGTAGGTTATAGGTAGTAAATAGTAGTAGGTGGTTTATTTATTTAGGTAGTTTGTATGTATTTTGTTTAGTTAATAAAGGCACACAATAACAACAAAGTAACATACGACAGATAACATACGTAGTTTACATATAACACACACTAACTCTGAGACAACACATACTATAGTTAACACAATATAAGTACGTACATAGTAACTTAATATGAGTCATGTAATCTGTTTTAATATTCAACTTAGTTACTTAGATAATATTGCTTTTATTGTTACGCTATTGAAGAGGACTCGCTCATTACATAATACTTGGTGAGTGAAGTAAAGGTCACCCGTCTAGCTAGCTGAAAGCTAGATAATAGCCTTTAGAACAGCTAGCTCGCTAAGAAATTGCGTCTACCGCTCAGTCAATAAACCTTTTGACCGCTCACCAATTCGGCTTCGTGGAGGCTCAGGGCGGGCGGGATTATTGGGTCATTAATCAAAACCTCGCCGCTGCGGCCTTCTTGGGCTTGACGCAGCCTCAGACCTCAAGGTATCGATTAAAAGTGAGAAAAAGGCTTGGTGATATTACAACATCTTTGTAAAATGGGTAATTTTAATCGGTTACCTGTCTGGGTATACTTTTCATGTGTATAAGGAGCAGAGCGGAGAAGTTTTCTTTGGATCTTTGGATTTTAAGGACCGAGCGAACCGAAGGTCTCAAGAGTCTACTGGAACAATTCTGATTTTGTTTGTATATTTGTATGTATGTTTGCCCGATGATAACTTGCAAACCGTTGATCCGATCTTCAGGAAATTTTGTATGAAATGAACTACTAGTCCTTTTCAATACAATTTAAAAGTTCGTATATGAGCAGAATCGGCTTAGAACTTATTGTTATAGGGATCGCGAGGTCCCAGCTCGGTGCGAATTACTAGTTATAATATGTGTACTATGTTCTTGGCACGCGGCGAGGTAACATCAAACTTGAATTTGTTGTTGACGTTCATTAGGAGCGGAGAGTAAGTATAAGCACTTGCGCATTGGTGTAGACAGGGTGTAGATAATATGGTGAAGCCGTCCCTTTTCCAATAAATAATTTTTCCACCCATATATCGAAAAACGATGATTGGTTCGAGAGGGCAGTAGGTAGCTAGTAAATTAGTTTTGAATTAGGAACATGAAATTGTTCCTTTATATTCCGTGATCAAAAGAGATCAAATTGAAATATTGAATTGATTGTCTTATTAATTAAACTGAGTACTCCATCCTCCTCCTCCGTCCTTTAATTTATCTTTAGTAAATAATTGTATAACCAACTTTGTATTTAATCCATCGACAAAATAAAGTCCAGCTCTATATCGACCGCAGACTTCCACTTACACGGCAGCATCTGGACCTGCAACAGCTGTAGGTTTGTATAGGTACCTTACTCTACTTCCTCCCCTTTCTCTGAAGGGGTGTGACTCTTTCCACCTTTACATTATCCACTCTTAACTTAGCTAAGTTCGTATTAAAAGTATAATCGGTTCCATCGTCAAAGACGCGTTCAATTCACCTTTGTGTTCTCATAATCTCTTACATTGGGACTAATAAATGTATATATTTAAAGTAATACTATGACGGGTAATCACTTTCCAATAAGAAAAGAATTGAATATTGGAGGAAATGGTTATTTACTTTTTATTAATTATTATATCCGTCCTGCCTAGGTACTAGACGTGAATAATAACTGCTAGTCAGGTTTTACAACGTCAGCAACTTGAGAATTGCTAAAAAAAAAACGAAAGAAAAAAACAATATTTATTACGCTTTTGTGAAGTCTATCTTGGCACAGTTTTACAATAAAATAATTGAATTGCTGATCTGCTTTTGTTGGAAATATGTGAAATTACATAAATACATAACAATGATGCGAATCATAGGAGATATGGTTCAGTTACATTTTACATAAGAGATCTTCTATTTCAAGTGGCCTCGCTACCCCATTTTCTATTGGTATCTACTTACGAGTATGTTATGATAATTAGTCATTATTATGACGATGATTGCCCACTGTATCTGTAACTGCCTTTCCACATCCTACTTGTGGGATATCCGCCTATCCTAGAAGGGAGAATTATTGCGCACTCATAAACAGTAGAAAAATAAAATAAAGAAATAGAAAAAAGTGAACCCTACCTTGTTGTATTTTGTTTTCATTCAACGCCAGCGCAATTTTAATTAAATGCCCACAACAAGTTAATGGCTCGCCGCCAAAAACCAAACAAATATATATGTAGTTTTTGGAGCTGCCTTTTTGAAAAACAACCTTTTGTTTGCTTTCAATTCGGCAGCGAGAGGGGCTTTTTGCTGATACATGTTTGAAGTTAAATCTCCCTTTAAACGCTTCAAATGTGATTCACAGAACGCCTTTTTGAAGAAGCTTAAGCGACGACTTAAGTGTATCAATGGGTTCTCTCCATCGACTTAGATACGAACTTGAGATAGTAATGGGATGAAATTAAGTTGTGATTAAGGCCTTAATCGCGTCCAAGTTGTCACGCTTGCACAGTTTCACATTATTCAAGAATTTCAAGATATATAATAACTAAGTGTGAACTTCCAAAAAATATGTGTTGTGTATGTATGCTTATATAAGACTACAAGTTTTTCAAAAAATATTTCATTTATACAAGGTGTTACTGAAAGGTGTAACAATCAGACAAGTATGTCTATGTACTCATTATGACCAATTTTTACTATATAGGACCAACCTTGACATCGCGAAAAAAATATCTGTTCCATAGATAAATATCAAAGACAAAATGTATGGAAAAGCATTTTTTTTCCCCGCGATTTCTTGTTTTCTGGTTTCCTTTAAATATTATGCACCTTTCTTAGACACGTTGTATGTATTGTAATTTGTTGTTGTAATTTTTTTTAAGACCTCTTCTGTCTTGATAGTATGAAAGATAGTTTATGGTAATTCACGCTCTATCTACAAAAACTAAATGTGTGAGCGAGACTCAGCCCCGCTCTGTGACGTGCATTGCATAACCCTGATTTTCATTAACGGACTAACATCTGATGGTAAAACTTAGTGAATTAGGTGATGAAGTACGATTCGAATTCTGTGTTAAAGTACGATTCGATCAGCTTTAACTTGGATCTGTGTTTTTTAATTCAACTTTATCGACGGCCAGTATTTGTATCTCGCAAAAAATTTCGCTCTCATCTAATTAAAATCTCGCTTATCCGCGTTACACTGGAAACTAAGCCCTTTGGCTTGAAGAACCCTTGACTACACTACTTTGTTGAATAATAAACCCTAATTTCTGGGGATTAGGATGGAGTTCCGGTTGAAACTATCGAGAAGAGGGTAACAATGACGTCGAGAAAAAAAGCACGTGTTCTATTTGGGATTACACGCACCCTGAAAACAAAAGGCTAACATTACATCACTACGTACCTACACAACACGTACCTACTTCAGAATTATGTATACCTATATTTTTCAACACGCAATACAATGACTGAGCATTTAATTTTTCATAACTGTAATAAGTGAGAAAATGTATTGCTTTGAATTCAATACTTTCTTCAGTCGGAAATTCTGAACATAAAAACAAGAACGTCGATCATAATAACTACCACGGTTCTTGTCTGTTCGGTTTCCACCTTCTGGTTTTCTTCCGTTCTTCCTTTCTTGCTGGCCTTTTGGAGAAACTTTCGAAACTCCATAGCGGGCAATGGAGAGAGTTATTAGCCCAGTCAATTTAGCGTTTGACTCGGAAATAATTCATATCGGGATTTTTGTTTCTGTACGTAATTATAGAACCAATCTGTCATATTATATTATAATTAAACAAAATACTTATCCGGATGAGACTCAAATTTTACTTTTTGCAATATCATCTCTATTTGAGCTACTTTAAAGTCTATTTCAGATGACGATCGTAAGCACGAAAGTGAGTCGACGGCGATCATAATGTTATATGGCTCAAGCAAAAATGCCTTTTTAGGGTTCCGTAGTACAAGGAACCCTTATAAGTTCGTCATGTCCGTCTGTCTGTCCGTCCGTCTGTCTGTCTGAATCCTTTACAGCCTTATAACTTTTAAAGTTATAAACTTACATGCATGGAATTTTGCACAACGATAGTCTAAGTATAGACCTACAGTTTCAAACAATAAAAAAATATTTTTTTTTGTAAAATAAGGGTAGCTCCATACATGTAAAGGGGGTTAAAAAAAAATTTTGCTGCACCCCGTCATGTTGGGTGTCGTTGAATAGGTCTTTATATAGGTGACAATTTTGACAGAATTAAAAAAACATAATTTTTTATTAATGGGGTGGTCATACATGTAAAGTGAGGATAAAAAAAATGTTTTCGCCTTTACCCCACATGTGGGATATTATTGAATAACTCTTTTAAAATGATGTTAAGGTTTCCTATATCATTTTTTTATCAAACGTACTGCTTGCGAAATATGGGCCGACAAAGTTGATTGCAATGTGCCCCCCCCCCCCTTTTTTTCTAAACTATGCATCTCAGAAACTTGTTATCTTCCATGTTGATAGATCTTAGTAAAAACTTTCTTTTAAAATTATTTCGGGTGAACTGTGTATGTGATAACTACTTTTTGAGTTATGCTGTAATAATGGATAAAAACTTCAAACATCCTACGCACCTACGGAACCCCACTAAGCATGGCCCGACATGCTCTTAACAAGTTATTCTATATTCCGTACCTACAGACTGTTTAATTTAATTTAATATTGATACTACGTCAGCATGTTATACTAAACGTAATTTTATATTATTTATGTTATGAATTATGTACATAATCCGGGTCCGAGCAAAAAAATGGCAAAAAATCTGTAGTGTACATTGTTCACGGAGGAAACAGGAGAATAAGTTTGTATGGGATAGAATAGACGGTCGCATAGTCACGTACAATGCGGTCAGTCTCCGGATGGATGACCACGAGTGGCATTTACAAATGTCGGATGACACATCAGAATGTATATGTTGTTTGTTCTATAACAACAACCGCTAAGCCATGTCAGGGGCAGCCTAAAACTCTGACATCAGGGCTATACGAACTTACTTACTTTGTATAATTACTCTATTGGTATAATTATTCATATACACACACACACACACACACACACACACAGACACACGCACACACACAAATACACGCGCACGGCCAAAGTGTTTAAGTATATATATATATTTTTTTCTATATTTTTCTTTTTTTGGCTATGACATCTGGTTTACTATTATTATTATATAAATTCAAAATTGTGTTATTTTCTTTATCGGGCATAATTTTAAATAACATTGTGTTCTTTTACTAGGAGAGGCCATCGGCTCCTAAAATACAGTTTCTAACTAGTTTAGGAGCCTTTGGAGTCATATACTTTCTGTACTAGTTTCAATTATGCAAAAATAAATGATTTATTATTATTATTATTGGGTTTCGTATTCATATTACTTAATGTGGTGGTATGAACTAAAATCAATATCAAAGACATTTTTTTACGTGTAACAAAATTCCGAACCCGGGTATGTCTAGGTAAGCTTGCTCCGTTCTAGGCCGCTTGATTGCAATGTGCCCAAGCTTAAAAATAGCCAATAAATAAATAAAACACTAGTGTTGCAGTCAATACATTATCAGACTGTAAATGTGATAACATTCTAAAGGATTCCATCCATGTATAGTTCATAGTTCGATAGATTCTTTATACAATACCTGTCCAGCGCAGCGATTATAGTGGTATTAACAGTTCGCGAACTCAGCGCGCGGGAACGAGCGTATGCGCCGCGCGTTCGTGCCATGTGCGAATACAATGCCCGCATTCTCATGGACTCAGCCGCGGTAAGCTGATTGCGTGACGTCACACTTGCAGGGCCGCTGCACGATCCAATTACCTCACAATATTTGACGGGGAGTTTTATTATCGGGCTGCGGGGACATTGGCTGTTATTCTTTTTTCGTCAGTTTGCGAACGAATGGATGAGGCGCCACATTAAAGGTCCTTTTTACCTTCATCCAAAAGCGTTTTTTTTTTTTTGTAATTGATGTCTTATAAATGGCGAACATGTTTCTAATTTGTAAATAACGCAAAACCCTTTCATATAAAAAATTGTTATAAGCCACTTAGGTATGTCATAAACTAGCGACCCGCCTCGGCATCGCATGGGTACCAAACTTCACAGGATCACCCGCTGGTCTAATCTGAAGATTCCTTGAAAATATCATCAAAGTCGGTTTAACCGTTTTGGAGTCTATAGGGAAGATTAATGCAGGGAGTTCTGAATCACGCAAGCGAAGTTTTATCCGCGAAACGAACGTATTCATTTTTTTACCTCGAAGCTTTATTGGTCCTGATAGGGCTGCGGCTATATTCCTCTGAATTATAATATAAGTTAGGATTATGAAGATAAGAAACCTTATTTGTACAAAACTAATTTCGAATTTTTGTTTTACTGCATTTTTAAATTGGTGACGATTCTGTTGTACCACTCTCTAAAATACACTTCGGACAGGACTAAAATTAACTGCATCTCTTACCGTTTTAACACGTGAGAAAAGGAGTGCAGCTCTAAAACTATTAAGCTGACAAATTTAGTTTGGGAAATTGATGTCACCATATAGCAGAATTTGAATGGAGCTTAGTTTTATTTTACGTTTTCAAGTTTTATTTTATTCTATAAAGAACCATGTAGCTAGTGGGTGTGTTACCTGTACTTATACCTTAAATCTCACTATTTCTGTACCTATATAGATTAATCCTTAATAAAATAATCCTTAATTAAATTATCCTCAAGAAGATTAGGCAGGTCAAGTAGATTGTACGAATGCACTTTCCTGGAAATAAATGTACATACATGTCGCGAAAACCTTAATAGAAACGAAGTAGGTAAACACTTCAAGCTGCAACTACGTAGGTATGTAGATACGAAGCCAGTGATCCGTTCAACCCTCGCCTGCACTCTCCATACCGAGTTAATGTGCGCCCGATCCCGGCTTACCGAGGGATCGCCGCGAATAATCGGTTCATGGCTCGATAATCCCTCGTGTAAAACAGCGCACAAGTTACGCTACAGTCAAAAACTTTTTGCACGGGTCACTTATTTACATACGTGATATCTAGTCGTCACAATGGTAGCGGAGTTCAAAAGTTCAGTTCCGTTTTCATAGACACATGCGTGAAATGCTACGATCGTTGGTTATGGCTACGCCGCACGCGGGAATCTACGAAAAAAGTACTTTTGTTTTTTGATGAATTTATGATTTATGATTTCAGTTTACGCCGCAGAGTTTTTTTAATTTAAATAATTTATTTTACAAAAAATGTGGTGTTATTTTAATTTGTTGTGTTATAATAGTAGATTTTGTTCGCCATGTTTGGCCGGATGGTACCTACACAAAATCGAATAGTACACAGCATTCTTGGATAATTATAATTATTCATTTATAGCTTACTAGCTGTTATGCACGACTTAGTTTGCGTGGACATACAAAAAAGTAGCCTATGTCCAAAGTAGTATGCCTCCAATCCTTAAGCTAAAAAATAAATAAAAATAATAATAATTAATATGCAAAAATTTAGGTTGATACCAGAGGTTGATACGTTCAGCTGTTTAGCCGTGAAAACACGACAACAACCCTGACAGAGAGACAGAGTTACTTTCGCATATATAATATTAGTTACGATAGGATTAGAATTTATAGTTTAGGCGGATTAAACAGTTATGATGTTACGCACGCTGGCGTAGCAGCGACGGCGTAGGCCAATAACGCAGTAGGAATAAAAATTAAAGGAGTATGGGCGTTTTTGGCAGATCAGCGGCCAATATTGAAATTATAGTGTAGCGGGAAAGTATTGTTACTTAGAAATAACATTCAATTCCTCACGCAAGAATACAAAAGTACCTATTCTCTTTTCTTTTATTCCCATTACGCCGTAGATGCTACACCAATGTGTAGCAGCGATCGGGTCGTAGAACTTGGATGTTATGATCTGTGACAAAGGGTTCTATGCATTACCTGAAGTAATTGCTCTCTTGAGTGTTGCTCAGAATATTGTACCTAGTGACAATAGTGTGATGTGGAGTTTTTTCCCTTATAGCAGTGCAGCACGAGCGAGGCCCGCGCAAGCCCAAGCTGCACGCGTCGGCGATGGCCGTGCTGCCGCCGCCCATGTCACACGCGCATAAGCCGCACCCGCTCAAACTGTCACCGCCGTCGCCCTATACGCCACTGCCGCCCTCCTTCAACTTTCAGGTAAGGTATAACTATATACTTAGTTATATAATTTAAAAAGAACGACTTCATCAGAATCATTTATTTAAATTTGCTTCTTCATAGTCGCTTTACTATCATACTCAAGATTATCTTGGCGCCACCCGTGAAATACGGTAGGTATGTATCACTGAGGAGTTCAGGTGACCACCTGTGGTCTTCTTCATCAGTTCCACTTCACTAAATGATACTTTCTGAATGAAAATGCTTATGGCTTGTTGATGAAAATACTAAATTCGATATTACATATTATCCGCCAGAAGACGTCCACTGCTGAACATAGGCCTCCCCCTTAGACCACCACACCGACCGACAACGTGCCACTTGCGTCCACCAGTTGTCCGCGACATTCACAATGTCGCTATATGTATGCCTATAAGATTTGAGGAGTTTCCTCAATGCCGCATTAATGCCACTAGCACAACTGGATTTTGATAAAAATGGAACCAATCTGGAAGATCGGACCAAATCGGTTTATAAAATAAGGAGTTTTGAGACAAAATTATAATCGAATTGAGAATCTCTTTTAATTTGGAAGCCGGTTAAAAGTTAGAATAAGGTGTAGTTCCAGTTGACACACTCAATCGAAAATAATTGATGAAATAATAAAAAAAAAAAAACTTGAACGTGTATTTTTGTTTTATAACTACTCTATATAATAGCTCCATATCTATAAGTGTTACATCGCATGACTCGCAATGTATTCATTGTTTAGAAAAATAAATAAAAAACCTTCATTAAAATGTATTAATTCAATGTGTAATAATGTAACAAGCTATCTTATTTTGGTAGTCTAAATTCAGAAAAGAAAACTTGACACATACTGGGAACAAAAGAAGCCGTGAGTTTGATTCACTATTATTTTGTAATCCGGCAACAGTTCAGCATCACCGGCATGACAGAGAGCGCGCCGCTGAGCACGGCGTCCTCGGGCGGGTCGAGCGCCGCTGCGGGCGCCACCAGCCCGCTGCCGCTAATGCCGGAGCCGTTCCTAGCGCCGCCGCCACCGGGCATCCTACACATGCTCATGTCGAGCGACAAATGTCAGGTAATGGACCTAGTACAACCGCTCTTTTTACCCGACTGAGCAAGGAGGGTACTGTTTTGGGATGAATGTAAGTATATGAGTAGTGTTAGGTACTATATAATTATATGACCTCCTATAGCCTAAAATAGCTTGACCGATTTTGACGAGTGAGGTGTCGTTGGATTCGTCTTTATATCCGGAGTACATAAGCTACATTTTGAAGTTGGGTTTTTTGTTTCTATTCTGATAATACTTCTTAACATAAGTAGGTAGCACAGATGAATTCTGTGGTAGGTAGGTACACTTTTAGTATGTAGAACTGTTCGGAATTGATGTCAAATATTCAAGCAAATGTTGTCTGGAGTTCTGGACCTCATATAGGACTATTAGTCAGTTAGGTACTCTGTTGTCTAGACAATCTACCATAAGGATCAGCACTAGTAAGGTTTATGTACCTAATATTTGTTTCGAGATAGACTTATTCGATAAGATTACGTAATACCTTACGTCGCTCAGTAGAAATGTGTTTGTGGAACACAGGAATTGATGTGGAGCGCGAAACAACTACAACTGCAAGGAGATCCAACGCTGCTGCGGCCACCGCCCAGCGCGTTCGGGGCTCCACTGGCGCCCACTTGGGAGCTACTACAGGTGCGTAAACTCGCTTGGTCTTTGATTTTTACCTCATCATCATGGGAGCACATAAGTAGATTGCTAGAAAGGACTTCTTTCTCTAAGGCGCGCCACTCAGCTCAATCTCCAATTTTATCTTTTTCCGTCACTGCCCCAGATACCTAGGTCCTAAGTACTTCTAATATTGAAAAAACTTTCAAGACTGGTTTACAAGATAGCCTGCAGAATATTATTTGATTTCCTATTGTGATGTCTATTTTCCTGTTTGTTTCAAACTTTTCCTAAACATTTGCTTCCGCGAAACATGACCTCAAGGGGTGTGTACACTGTAGTGTCGCCTGTGGCTTTTTGACTAGGGGCGGGCTCGCGACGCTATTGGGCGGCCGCGAGTGACTTCTCGCCTTCACTTGACTTCCCCCGCCCATCGGCCGCGACGTGACTGGAAGTCAGAGTTGTACATACGATTGTGTGCTGTATCAAAGTCGCAATGCGCATGTCTTTGTTGTGAAAGAACTACCTAGTGGGTTGAAACGATAACAATAGTAAAAGCAGGTAATAGGTTGCCGACATGCTTAGAATTATAATAAACTTAAGCTAGGTAGGTGGTTATGTACAGGCTGAGTGGCGTGCCTTGGAGGCCATGTCTATCAGTGGACTAAGGTTGGCTGATTGTGATAATGAAGAAGTAGCACAATAGCATTTCTTTGCTTACAGCATGGAATTTTGTAAGGAAGTTCTTAGGTAATGCAAATGAGATCGTCAATATCATTCAGGCGAATTCACAAAACTCGGTATAATATTCAAAACTTCGGTATAATATTCTGGAAACATCGAATCATAAATGCGAAAGTTTGTGTGTGTGTAAGTAAGTGCGTTTGGTCCCGTTCAACTCTGCAACGGCTGAACGGATTCTTATGAAATTTCGTATGGAGGTTTTTTATCCCGGAAAAATATTTGGTTTCTGAAGAATAGCGAGTAAAGCCGCGGGGCGCAGCTAGTAAACTGATAATTCGCGAACGATACCGCGAGTAGCTGTAACTAGGTAGTTACTTAAAACGTCTTAATTAAATAGGAAACAAGCGCCCGGTTGCTATTCATGGCGGTGCGCTGGGTGCGGTGCCTGGCTCCATTCCAAGCGCTGGCGGCATCTGACCAGCTGGTGCTGCTCCGTGCGGCGTGGAAGGACCTATTCTTGCTACACCTGGCGCAATGGTCCGCGCCGTGGGACCTCGCGCCACTACTGGCTGCGCCAGCCGCTCGCGCCAGGCTGCCGCCGGACCCTCTTGCTGACTTGGAGCTCAACACTCTACAGGTAACACCGGGCTGCCAGAGGCATGCAGTAAACTTATGGGCTACCGGATTATCTTGCGCATATGCGGTCGGGGCTTAGGGGCTTATAACGATCTATGTACTGACTATTGTGACCTATCCATGATAGAGAAAAAATGAAAACAGTTTTGATTTGCTTAAATTATGGCCTTTCGTCCCCACTTCACTACATTGTGAAGTATTTTTTTTTTTATTCCCCTCTTGTGCCCTATTTTCAACGAAAGATAAAAACCATGTATATTTTTGTACTTACCAACATGACATTACGTATATTTTATTTTTTATAAATAATGTGTGCATTGTCTATATCTGCTGGAGCAAAATTTGAAATCGATAGCTATGACATTTGTTGGGGACATGGAAATCGGCTGGGACTAAAGAAGCTTGCATAAAGAGTTCCTTTTAACATTTTTGGAACGGAACCCTAAAAATCATGAGAGAGAAAAAAAACGAATCTGGCAGTTAAGATTTGTTATAAATAGTTACATTTTTGTTACAGGAAATTCTTTGTCGTTTTCGTCAAATTGCACCGGACGGGAGTGAGTGTGGGTGCATGAAAGCTATCGTTCTATTCTCACCAGGTAAGCTTTGCATTAATATACACCTAAACCCTTATTCACACCTTTTAAAAAATATAATTTTAATATCGAAATATATTATATTTCGAAAAGTATTCTTATGAAGAATTAACTGGGAAAACGGTATTGTATAATTTGTCCTACCAATCTAGGTCATTACTTAATTATTTTACTTACTGGAAAAACTTCGAATCTTCATTAATTGGTTGTTTAATTTCAGACACTGCCGGTTTAAACGAGACACAGCCTGTGGAAATGCTGCAAGACCAGGCGCAATGCATCCTCGCAGACTACGTGCGAACACGATATTCTAGGCAGCCTACCAGGTACATGAGCAATTGAGCATTTACTGTCCTATCCTAACTTCTACTCTACTCGTATTATTAGAGGTCAGGTTGTGAGATGTAGGAAGAAGACATTTTTACCCGACTGCCCCAAAGGAAAGTCATATTTTTCCGGCGTATGTAAATAATTATACTTATATGCATGTTTGTCTGTTCCTGGTCGCCTTGACCGATTTTGTGCGATGTTAGATAGGTATATTAACATATTACCTAGTATAGGTAATATGTTAAAATCTTTGTTTCCGGAGTGTTATAGGGTCACAGTCGCGTTTTTATTTTATTTTAATAATATTTAATATCTACTCCTTCACAATTTATTCTTATTCATGGTAGGTAGGTATATACGACTGGGTTGCAGAAACCGTGCAAATATTCGGTCTCGTGTCTGACACTTACATTGAGGCCTGTTTTGCTCAATGGACACTTACCAGTGAAACATAAATCGGTATTAGGTTGGACGATTGCGGGGGTTGAAACTTTTCACTAACCGGTTGAGACAACTCGAGTAATAAAATAATGAGTTTAAAAAGGGTGGTGTAGTATTACCCGCGTGTGCTATTGTAATGAAAGATGCTCCCATTTCATTTAATAGCTACAAAAAAACCTTCCAGATTCGGTCGTCTACTCCTCCTATTGCCGTCGCTCCGCGCGGTGCGGGCGCGCTCCGTGGAGCTGCTTCTCTTCCGCGAGACGGTGGGAGACGTGTCGGTGGCCACGCTGCTGCACGACATGTACCGCATGCAGCCCGCGCCCGCGCCCGCCTTCCACCCACCGCCGCACGTTAATGAATGCTCCTCGCCTTAATTATGACTTCGGGAAAATGTAGCTTTACAGAATCCTGATGTTTTACTAAGTACATCTTACCTGAAGTTACGATGACCATGTAGAATTTGTATGATTATATTGTGTTTTCACCCTTAGCAAGTAGCAGACTACAGCGGGGCGAAGGTGAGAGCGGAGCGGTGATATTTTACGAATTCTGTTTGAAACTATTATTACTAAACTTCATAGGAATAACACAACCGCTCCGCTGCCAACCTTCCAAAAATTAACCTTGATTCTGAAATCAACACATGGCTCGCAACTTTACTACCATAATTGTCCGGCATTGAGATCGGAGAGTGTATGTACAATATAATATGTCATCAACAGTTTTACTTTTGAAGAGGGGGCAAATGTCTTGATATATCTGCGGGTATCTTGAGGTCACAGAAGGTAACTCGTAAGTAATGCAATATTGAAAATAATCTAGTCATGATATACTGTCTATTCAAGAAATCTAAGTTGAGTTGTTGATAAGTTTAAATAAATAAGTTTTGTATAAATTGTAAGTACATGTTTTAAATAAAATTATTATATACCCTAAATTATTGTAATTAAATATACTACAACTGTCTGTTTATTAACTAATTAGCTGTTTCGAAATCAAACTGTAAACAACTTAGGCATCAAATGTAATATATACATATCGTATAAATTATTAACTTTATAAGATTTGTTAATAAACATAAATGTTAAAAGTGTAAGTGTTAGGGACTTGATACAGGTACCTAGCAAGCGCCACGGGCGCGCGGACGTGGTGTTCACACAAAAATGTATGGCTTTCTATGGAACATGCAGCGGCGGGCGCTTGTTGTTTTGTTCCATACAGCGCCAAACATTTTTGTCTCACAGCGTCCGGTCGCCCGTGGCGCTGTAATATCAAGTCCCTTAGCCTAGTCTTTAAAATGTATTATAAACAAATGAATAACACACTCATCCCAGTAAATGAATATTTTATTTGTAAAAAGCAATTGCACCTCTACGTAATCAAGAAAATTATTCTTGTGATTTGCTAACTATAGTAGAAGCCGCGAAAGAAAGTGATACCTATTGTAAATCATAAATTATTATTTTGATGAGCGATTATATATTATACAGAGTTATAAGGAAATAGTATGGTAAGCCGAAAGGGGTTCATGGTACACAACATTATGAACAACTTTAATTAAAGGACCAACCCTAAAATCGCGAAAAAATATCAGCTGTTCCATACATTTTGTCGAATGTCATTGACATTTTTCTATCGAACAGCCGATATATATTTTTCACGATTTCAGGGTTAGTCCCATACTAAAAGTTGTGTGGCTTAGCATACCCTTTCCTTATAACCCTGTAGAGTTGCCATACGTAACAACTTGGTTGGCGCCGACCACAGAAAAGAGAAATAGTTTAAAAATAACTGTTCAGTGGCGCCGACCGCCGTGTAACAAACGAGAAAGAAAGAGTGAAATGTAGGTACAGGCTGTTCTGGCACTCATGTCCGACCCAAATGGGTGCTACGCCCATTTTTTTTCTGAACTTTTACTGTGGAACCAAACATGAACTCGCGATATGATATTTTTCTATGGAACACAGCTGTTCCATAGAACAATATCATTCACACTCTACGTAATGTATGGACATTCTGTTTTATTTTCGCGATTTCTTGTTTGGTCTAAATGTTCAGGAATGACACGGGGGTGGACACAAGTTCCAGAAGATCCTGTATTTTCCTCTTATTTTCTCTCGTCGGTCTATAGTTTTGTGGTTGTCAGGTGTGTTAGCTACCTTACAATACGGGAGAAAATTCGTAATTTTACCCCTCAACTATCCTCTCACTCACCCTATACCATAAAGTTTTAACTGCTCGATGGGCCTCATATTAAGAATTGAGATTTTTTGAAAATGAATACAAGACAGACAAAACAATTTGAATTCAATATTATATGTTCGTACCTCAATAGTGTGCGTCAATGCCGAAAATAAATTAGTCTTGAAATAACCTATTCAGAAAATACTCCAAAATACTCTGTGTTCATTTTTTTTTTATTCATTCAAGCACTTAAATTATCAGATATTTACTCTCATAGTTTGTATGGCTTCTACTGTGGACAAGTCTACAGAATCGTCTTCATCTACGACTTCTTCTTTTGGCGGCGTAGTTTCTTTTTTAGGCGTTTCTCTTGGGAAGTCCAGCTTGGCCCAGGCGCCAGGTTCAGCTTTCTTCAGCTTAATCTCTACTTTTGATGGCAACATCGATGCACTACTGCTCTCTATGTTGATAACCTGAAGAAGAATTGTTTTAGATAATGATAGTTATATTTATAAAGCAAAAAATAGTGTAGCACGTTCAGGGCCTGTACCGTGACGTGTTTATTGCGATGTTGTTAGCCGACGCTGCGCGACCGTGAACCTTATCGTGTCGCAATACGATTAGTGTTCTCGCAGCGTCGGTGGCTCAACCTAACAATCGTCGTAATAAGGACTTCACGGTACGGGACCAGGTGAGACAAGAAATCAATTAAAAATAAAGTCATCGGTTGAATGAAGTTATTGCAAATAAATAATTTGATAATAACTTAAATAACATTAAATAGTAAATAAATTGAAATAGACCTAAGTAAAAATTGAAATTTAAATTCGGTTGAATTGAGTATATTTTTTTTTAAATTTTGAGTTACTATTTTATACCTCTTAGGATAAAGATGGAACAATCCCTTTCGAAATTTTTGGTTGGTTTACAACAAAGGCAGTTGGTTTATTAAATATATTGGTGTAAGTTTTTCACACGTTTTAGGCCGTCTAGCCCCAAACTATGCAAGCTTGTACAATGGGATTACTGATAGAATACATAAATAAAGAGTTTTTATGTATTCGTAAATACATACTTAGAATACATAGAAACACCCAGACATAGAACAAACATCCATGTTCATCGCACTAATGTCTGTCCTGGGTGGGAATCGAACCTACAACCTACAGCTGAGAAGGTGGAAATACTCCCACTGAACCACAAAACTATAGACTGTTTGTTATCAGAAATCAGATGATCACTGACATGCGCAGTAAACAGCAAAAAGCGTAATAAAAGCCTATTTTTAATTTTACTAGTAACACATGGGGAAGAAAGGTCCTTGAGTGGCGACCACGAACCGGAAGACGCAGCGTAGGCAGGCCTCCCACTAGGTGGACCGACGACATTGTGAAAGTCGCGGGCAAACGGTGGATGCAAGTGACACGTTGTCGGTCAGTGTGGCGCTCTAAAGAGGAGGCCTATGTTCAGCAGAGGAGGTCTTCTGGCTGATGATGATGATGATGACGTCATGTGACACAAGCAACAAGGTACAATACTCACTCCTCTAAGTTCAAGGTCCAATTCGAACGCAGCATCACCTTCCTCTCGGAAAATAAGTTTGGTGTTTAGACGAATAGGGTTCAATTTGACGAAACTCAATATAGGATCATACTTCTTGGCATATACACTGACAATGACATAATCTGGAGTTTGGTGCCAGTCCCATCGGCATTTGACTGTACCTGCAGGTGCGCCCTGAAATATAACAAAAACTTTGCTAGAACGGTTGCAGTTATCAATTGATATCTTATGGCCAAACTACACACACAAGAGACATTTCGTTTTTCAAAATAAAATGGTGCAACACATTCACAACACTAGACTTTGAGTGAGTATCCACCGGAGCTGTGTGGAGCTAACTTGGGCAAAATTATTCCCAAATTAAATGATAGATAGATAGAGTGACAGAATAATTTACAGATAAACTTATCAATTACTTTCGAATAAGGGGGCAAATAGGAAAACAGTTATCAACCTCTTTAGTCCATTTATGTGTGCCAGTAGTACAGCCAGGTTGACTCAAAAAAACATTAAAGTCGGTGGTCCTCTTCTGGCAGCATGACCAGAACTTCATTCCTTCGTGGAAGATTGGGCAGCCAGGGTGGTACGTGCACATAGACTCGTTGGTGTGAGAACCTTCATATGAAGTGTTACAACCACCATTTTTACAAATTGTACCAATGGTAATCTCCCTGGAAAATATATTGGTTTAAAAATGTTGTTAGTGAAACGTAATATTCAACTTTATTGTTTTACTAGCAGCGCCCTGCGGTTTCACCCGCTATACCATAGGAATAGTATATTTCTTCGACATAAAAAGTAGCCTATGTGTTAATCCAGGGTATAAGCTACCTCAATAGCAAATTTTATTGAAATCCGTGCAGCCATTAAGGAGGTAACTGGGAACAAATACAGTTACATACTTACACACAAACTTTCGCATTTATAATATTAATGTGACAGTGTGAACTCGTCCCTAGGACTAGATAATCTAATCAAGATGATTGGGGCATATTGTGGTAGAACCAAGAGCCATACTACAATATTTTAAGGAGATGGGATAGTAGATTGGAAATGCACCCAAGTGGAATATAAGTACAGGACTCATCTACCTAAAATTAGATAGAAATAAGCGAAGGACTCTTTTTCTGCACCTACATAAAACCTACAAAGTTTAAGTGTTCTCGTTACTAGCGATTCTTTTTTTTAATGCAGTGACAAGGTTTTTTTTAATGGCAAGGCATGGAGAAGTTTCCGTATTATTTTTTATGTTTATAAAAAAGCTTGTTTTTTTTTTTAATATGTTCATCAATGACGAAGTTATGATAGTTTTTCGTCCCATTTTTGATTCTCAAGTCACGCGACCAGTCATCATAATTTCGTAATTTTTCAAGATATTAAAATAATTCTTTCACAACATTATATGTATTTTTACGATCTTACGAATTATAAATGGAAAAATGGATTCCGACGGTTAGAAAACTTCTCTATTATTAATAGTGTGAACTACTAATCTGACAAACAACAAAAACCGTAATAAACATACTCTTTATCAACTTTTGCAGCCTTTTGTGCATAGGTTTTGGCAAGTTCCTTCAATGAGTCCGCAATGCAAGCCTCTAATGAAACCAGAGGAGATTCAAAGGGTGGCCGTGGCAACTGAGGACCCACCACTGGGGCTCGGACTTCTATCACGTCTTCTTTTTCCAGTTGTTTGTCTAACGACTTTTTCTCGGGTTCTGGTGGTTTCTAAAAACATAATACAAGGTCTGTTATTATCAAATATGACTGTCTAGAATTCTATAAATTAGAGATGCCGGGAGCTAAATGCTACTCATAGATTAATGTAAGATGGGTCATCCAGTGGTCAGATCCATAATGGATCTAACAGAGATTTTTTCTTCTATTTAGATCCCATTTTGAAATCATGGTTCTATCGAGAACTTTTTTCTCTGTAGGTCCATTGGTAGATCCTCGATGGATCTCACTGACTTACTGACAAGACAAATACTACATTTTATTTTTATTATTTCTAAACAAGTAATATTATCAAAGAAAAACAAAATACCCAACTGCAAAATGTAAGTAGCCAATGTCACTCAGGATATAAATAAGAATCCTACGACACCTCACTCGCCATTGGTCAAGCCCTTTCGACATCATATAGGAACACACAAAACATACTTACATACACCTCAAAAACAATACCCTACTTCTTCACGCTTGCCCATGACAGTTTAATGCCACCCAAAATTTTGAACTTCAACAGTTCCAAACACTGCACGGCACCGCACTGCGCCTTGTCACCCTGATATATTAGTTGTTAAATCTCTTTGTGCCCAGTAATTTCGCTGGAAACATTGCCCTTAATCCGAAACATAGTAATGTTTGACCACTATTACTGGGGCAGTCGGGTAAAAAAGTGGTTGCGCCTGCCCCATCTTCAAGTCTCATTAGAAGAGGTTGCCAACTCTTGGAAATATAACAGCAGTGTGCAGGGAGAATTTCTTTAGCAAGTTGAAACTTTATAGATATCATAGAAATATCATAAGATTTCAATATTTAAAAAGGTATGTACAAATTAATGCTCACCACATTTGAATGCTTAGATAAAGTGCAACCCTTGATGTTCAGAAATTCGGTAAAATCAACGCTTTTCTTATTGCAGCATGACCAGCCCTTGTAAGCATCGTGGAAAACGGGTGCGCCCGGGTGATGGCAGCACTCATCTGAATGTATCAATAGAAATATAAAATTAAATCGAGTTTCCTGTGTAAAACGTTGAATATAGAAATATCTAGAATTCCATTACCTTTTTCGTTGTTGTTGGGGTCAAATTGCTTACCGCACCCACGGTTGTAGCAGTTTACCATCTTGGTATTCTCTGGCATATTTATAATTATTGACGAGAAAAACTAATTGAAATTACTGTGAAATCCAGGCGGTAATATAAATTATAAATTCGTAATCGCGAGGCGAACGACAACCTTACATTTGACTTTTGGCATTTTTGACATAGTTTAGGCTTGTGTAGTACATGTACGAAGAATGATAAGGAATTAATTCCCACTACTGTACGAGAACGACCTATTCCCCTAGCAAATTCATTCTAGTACACTAGTACACTAGTACATTGGAACTGTTTAAAAAATATGTTTTATGCCGACACCTTAAAGTCCATTTTTTAAATAGAACACTTTGTGTCATGTACTAGAATCAAACCACTGTACTAACGTACTAAAGTGCTGGCTGAATGAAAGGGAACGAACTTGTCCCCGAGCACATAACATTAAAATGACCTATGTTTCGAGTTTCGCTGTATCACAAAGATTTAAAGTCCAATTTTGAAAGAGTATGCAACGAGTCACCATCTGCGTTCTTTTACATCGAGTGATGTCGTCGGACTTTGTCTTGTAATCCGCTTTCTGATATGTTTTGAGGTGGTCGTCAAATGATCTTACAAAGCCGTTAGAATATCACGGCTGATGAACCAAGCCACCCCTACAGGTTTTCTATGCATTTTGACAGTCCTGGTGCAAATTATGTAATTTAAGTCATATTATAAATGGTCGTTATAGCGAGTCGCCCTGCTCGGAGCGTCGCTCGACGTCGGCTCATGACTACGGAACGCAGCTAGAATGAACAAGTGACGTATTTTGCGAGATGCCAAAGAACTCGACTTTTTTCTCTTATGTTTTGGTCCCACATGTTGTGTATTTAGGCAGTGTCAAGTATTATAATACTATATAATAATATTCCAGATGTAGTTAAGTATTTCACAATTAAAACAAATCTCAATCATAGCTAAGTCAAGCAAAGAAAGTCACGGTCAAGTCCACGTCATGCCCGAGTAAAGTGGTGGAGACTTTAGAAAAGGTTTCTATGGAGTTTTGGAAACAACACGAAGAGTCACGTTTCACGACATTATACTATTCACCCGCACTCGTGCACGAAATACGGTTCGTGGTTGCGCAGCGGCTGAGTTGGACCTAGCTTGCCTGGGATGGTAGTTTCGAATTTTTGACGATAACGATATCGGTTGATGAAGCGCGAACAGTCTAGGATTTTACGTGAGTGCGGTCTGTTGCGAGGATGGCCGCAACTAAGGTAAAATCAGCGAAGAACTCTACTTAAGCCAGGAAAAGTGTCCCAATTGCTATTTCTGCACAAAAACTTGTAATAAATAAATGTTTTAGATGTATAATATTATGCATGCTGAGCTTTTTATTTAAGTATTTCTACAATTAGTATGATTTACAATATTAATAATTAAATTACAATACTGAAATGTACTGCATAAATACTGAACCATATTAATCTAATATGATAATATAAACAGATTTCAGAAGGTCAATCAAGGTGTGTAGCAATGAACTATAGTACAATTGAACTAGAATACTGTACTAGTACATTTCTCCATTTGTACTAGTACGGAGCGCTCCGCTTGGTGAACGATTAAGCACAAGCCTAACATAGTTGGTTTTTTTTTTATTTATTCGCCTATTTCTGAGCATGCTAAAGCTGTTAAGGCCATACCGCCTTGTCTTCCGTATTTTTTTTCCCTATTTTTTTTTTGCCTCAGTAAAGTCTCTACCACATCGGTAGAGACTTTACTAGAAGCTTTTATGGAGTTTTGGAAACAACACGAAAAGTCACGTTTCACGATATTATACTACCGATATTCACCAACACTCGTACACTTTCACGAACACTTAATGGATAAAAATCCACCATTTTTATGCATTAGCACTCGATATAACACAAGTAATGGAAAATAATACAATAGCGCGACATGACTTCTTCATGATCCCGCCAAAACTCCTGACATGGATGGATGGGGAGGGAGATAATAATGTACGACCCGGTAATTGCCGACCCGATAATGTACAGCCTGATAATTGGTGTATCGGTACATGGAATATCAGGCTATGTATTATCGGGTCGTGAAATATTAGCCGTACATTATCGACACGGGCCGATAATGCATAGCCTGATTATCCAAGTACTGGTACATCAATTATCAGGCTGTACAATATTGGACGTACAATATCATGCCGTACATTATTGACACAGGCTGATAATGTACGAACCGATAATGTACAGCCTGATAAAAGACAACCCATCTCTCATTGGCTGAGAGCCTCTTTGTCTATGACATCTATTGATTTCGTGCTTCGTATGAACGCTATAGTAAAAATAAGACACAAATTAAACATATAAAGATTACAGTTAGTAGGTTAAGGTATTTTATAATGACAATTCAGAAATCTTTGTAGTGTCATAACTGGTTAGGTAATTAGTTTTTTTTTTAAATAAATTCGGAAACCTTTTGTTATGTCTTGAAACATGGCAGTTTGGATATTTTTAATCTGTACCCTATTTACACTATCACGTCCAAACGAAGCATGGAATCAAAACAGATCATAGACACATCGAAGCGGAATCTTTCAGCCAATACAGGCTGGTTCATATTTTATTGGCTGTACATTCCTGGTCGTGTTTTATTGGCACGTGCTGATAATTGCCGGTCCGTAACCTGATAATTGGCAGCCCAGTAAACCAATTATTGGCTGTACATTCCAGGCCGTAAATTATCGGGTCGTACATTATTGGGCTGTACATTATAGATATGCGACACATCGACCAATAGGAGCAGAGTATTTCAGCCGTTACAGACTGGGTCGTCTTTTGTCATGTTGTATATTATCGGCCGTACATTATGAGCATGTGCCAATAAAGCACGACCAGGAATTTACAGCCAATTATGTACAGCCCAATAATGTATGACCTGATAAAACTGATGTACTTCTCTCAGGTACACGGATTATAGGCTGTACATTACTGGTCATGCTTTATTGGCACGTCCTGATAATGTACGGCCTTTCATCCCTCCAAGGTACGGCCCGTATTGTACGGCCTGTATTGTCTGTATTGTACGATAATGATAATTGGCAGCCCGATACAGCAATTATCGGCTGTACATTATAAGGATGTGACATTGACACTTTTTTTTTCTTCTAAGTTTTTACTCCACACGTTTAGCCACTGTCAAGTATGTTTGAAATATATTTCAAGTGAAATCATCGAATCCTTCTGTTGTCATTAAAAAAAACTTGAAATTGGCTAAATACATTAAGTGTGGACCAATAATATAAGAGAGAAAAAAAAACAAATAAAAAAAAACGCGCACTAAAACGACATCGACGTTCACATTACAATAATATTTGACGTTGACAGATAACAAAAAAAATATTTTTTTATTGAAAAACATTTGTGTGGGCGTTCGCTACGGACGGACTTTCGGAAAAATAATCAATTTTTTTTGCAAAAAATTACGAATTAGTCATTTTCAGAAATCAATCCTTACAATACTGCTATGTAGTTCATAACAATCACAAGTTATTTTGTGGAACCAGGAGTGCGCAAAATGATGCACTTAAAAGTTAAATAATTCGCTTGTAATGTTTATTCATGGAAAAAATGTGAATAGGTTTATTATTTGTTGTTAGCCCTCTCCATCGAGGTTGGAAATAATGCGAGTGTTTCCGTGGGTGATATAGGTCATAGGTGCCCAATATGAATATAATGCGCAAATTGCGTGGGGCGACGTCCGCCGCGTCTTCGGACAACGGTGAGGCGTCGGGCTCTGCCTCGCATATCCAGCTAGGCCTCATGCACCTCAAGAAGCTGTTCGCGGAGTACACGCACCCTTCGCAGCCGCTCACCGACGCAGAGAAAGATGACAAGCTCTACAATATGCTGCCTCTATTCTGTAAGGTAAGTAATAAATAAATAAATATCTGGGACATTATTGCACACACGGTCATCTGACCCCAAACTAAGCAAAGCTTGTGATATGGCTGCCAGAGACTGATATACGTACATAGATATTTTTAAATACATACTTATATAGATATTAACACCCAGACATAGAACAAACACAAATATTCATCACATAAATGTTTGTCCTAGATGGGAATCGAACCCACGCCCCCAAGCACAGAACGTAGGTTCACTACGAACTGAGCCACCGAGGCAGTCAAAAGTGTCTCCTGGTTGGATATTAATAATTGATCATTGGCTAGGTACTCAAGAAGCTTATCAGGAAAGAGCAGTGCATTACGACAGGCTGTGTTTATGGTACAACAATGACTGGTACAACATAAACTTTTTTTTTCAACAAAGGATAATAAACAATAATCAGCTGCTAATTAAAATAGTAGATAGCTGGATCAATTTTATTAATGTGTTTAAAAAATTTGTGAAATAAGTCCAAAAATTGCCCAGAAATGCAAATAAACACTGATGAAGGTAATAACCAACTTATGTAGAAATAGAACTTACAACAATTTTCTACATGTGGCTGTGTGTTGTAAGAAAAGTACATTTTTTTGTTAGGTTTCTAGTGGTAGTAATGGATTGTCTCTGCCATTCTATTTTTCAATAAATTTGTCCCCTTATATCATAAAGAAGACTGATGGCCCATGACAACTAGAAAGAGTAAAAGGTAACATTGCTGTCTACCACATTAGAGTGTTACACTACAAATAATACAGATCGGTAGTTTTAATTTGTGCAGAAAAACACAGACCGGTTTCCATCAGTGGCTGTATGTGTAAATGATTATTTACTCTTAATGAACTTTATTTGCAAGCGCAAATAGTAGATTAGATGCACAGTATTGCTTACTATGCATTCTTAGCTCTGTTCAGCTTACACAATTTATACAGTGTCAGGCCAAGATTAATATAGCATGGGCGGTGCAATATTGCTGCGAACTCGATTGGTAAGATTTTAGTGTAATAAATGCCATTGGTATATGTAAGTTCCCTGTGCTATAAAAATTGGTTTGCTGCGCAGGTACATCTGAAGAAATTATTTGTGAAACTGCTAATTTTGAAATGACAATACTAAGACAGTTTTTTCTGCTTATTCTTATGTTTGATATTATCATTAGCATATTAAATGTTAGTCTTCTGTTGGACTGTCTGTGCTGGATGTAAGACTCTTCTAAAGAACATTGTATCACAAAGTTGTATATCACTATTATTGTAAAACTGCATTTATATGTCAGCTAAGAAGATTCCTAGGAATTCCTACTCATTGTTGTTTACTAATAAGAATTGCTTGTGCATATGTCAGGTATTCGGCACCAGTCCTTCAAGCGAGATGAACGAAAAGTTCTGGGACATCCTCTCATTCTGCCAGCAAGTGTCTAAGCTGATGGTGTCTGAGATCCGCAAGCGAGCCAGCAACCAGAGCACTGAGGCAGCCAGCTGTGCTATAGCCAAGTTCTTGGAAATTGAAAACTCGGAGGAGTCGAGCAATGGGTGGATGTTATTGTCTACTCTTAATTTGTTGGCAGCTGGTGATCAGTCCTTGATACAGGTACATATGCTTATAAACCCTATATGTATTGTGTTAGTGGTGTCGGGTGGTTAGTGGCTTTAAATATTTTTAAGCCTCCAAGGAACACCACCTGATCAGTTTTGTATTCCTTACAAGATTCCTTATTTCTGGCCTTTATAAGAGTGCAATTCCTTGTATATTAATACTAATAGTGTAATGTCTTTTACCCAAATGCCAGAGAGAAGATGATAATGTTTTTTTTCCAGATGTTCCTATGTGACCTATAGTATAGCCAATTCATTTATAATTTCACCCAAAAGGAAAACCTGATTTTGTGACTCACAACTATAAGTTAAACCTTAGTGTTGTTTACATGCATTTGGGTTTTTGGTTTTCAAATTAATTTTACTTGTTTCCCATCATAAGTGTAATTAATCACTTGATGAATTAAATACATGTTGTATTGACTCTGTGTTCAACTGTGCTAACATAACTGTGGGCCACTGTCTAACAAATGCGAGAAAGAGAGAAATACATTCTTCTATAATTTTCTCTTATCCGCTGTTGGTTTTCAGGCTTGTTAGCACATATGTAGCTTTTCTCATTTTGGTATGCTAGAAAAGGGTGACATCCTATGAGCTATAAAATTTTGTTTATTTTACAAAGCGCAAACAAATCTGTACCACTAATTCACTAATCTCGATGCTTTACACTTTTTTTGTTGCATTTATCCAGATCAAGGTTGTTTAATTCATTAATTGTGTTTGTAGGTCATGACTACCGCGTCAATACCTTCGACCCTGGTAAAGTGCTTGTACCTGTTCTTTGATCTGCCCGAGATACCGGACTCTGAGGCAGACGTGCAGGACACTAATAGCGACTTTACTCCTAGGGAAAGGAGGATATTGCTGCAGAAAATATTTGTTCAGGTAAAACTATTTAGAGGTACTTATATTTTAAATAAGTTATAGGGTCGGCTCCATCAAACTTAACCAGATGGAGCTAACTAGTTTTATCTGGCCAAGAGGACACATTCTATTGTTCATGTCATTCATTCTACAATTAGCTGAGTCTTGGACCCATTTTGGGCTATATTTACATAAATAGCCATATTTATGATGTTCAAGTTGATATTATATAGAGTTCGTCGGAACTAGTTTTAAAAATAATAGTTTTCGTAAGAAGATTTCTTTGGTAAAATAATTTGCAGTTGTCCAATAACTGGTCAAGGATGAGAGGCAATACGAAAAAATTATATACAATGCAATTCAAAGCTAGAATTGATTGTGATACTCAAAATATAAAGGTTTTTTTTTTTGCACCTAAGTCTAAACATTGACTTCTAATGTGTCTTGGCTTCTTATTATCAGACTTATTTAAATGTGCTTATTAAGCTTTCATTTGGTTCCCAACACGGCATCATTTAACTTTTTTTTTTAGTTCTCGAGTTTATGTCCTCTAGAAGGCGCCATATTCAATTTAATGTGACACCACATGGTCTATAACCTGGGAACAGATGAACATACATACATACCAGTCAAACTCATAACCCTCCTTTTTGCTTCGCGTAGCTGGAAAAAAATATCCTTTGTCATGTTCTTGCGCGTGACACTTCTCGTCAGCGAGAAGTTGACAAAGCACTTTAAGGGTACGATTAGCCTGTCGAATGTTTGTCCTTATTCATAAACAATATTTTTTATTTTTAGGTCCTTGTAAGGCTATGCAGTCATCCGTTCCCCTGTGAAGAGCTAGCCAGAAAAGATGACTTGAGCCTGCTGTTCTCCGCCATAACGTCGTGGTGCGCGCCTCACAACATCATGTGGCGGAAGTCCGCGGCTGAAGTACTGATGACGTTGTCGAGGCATGGACTCACGCAGTCCGTCGTTCAGTACATTCATAGTAAGTTTTAAGAGGAACCTAGTATAGTTTAGACCAAAGAAAATGTACACGAGAAGAATAACTATCTCATACCAAAAATAAATAAATGAAAAATCTGTTTGAAACTAGACTGCGCTTACGTAATAAGCTAATGTCCAAACCGCTATATAAGCCGTTTAAAACTGTTTTATTTCGGTTGCCACGTACTTTACGAAAAATAACTTTAAAAAAATATGGTACTCAATAACGAGACAACCAAGTCGCTCACGTGATGCTTAGCGTTACGCCTGCCCATAACAGTTCAGTACCACCCAAAATATTGAACTTCAACAGTTCAAAACACTGCGCTAGTCACCCTAAGATATAAGATGTAACTGTAAACTGTACTTATACCTCGTTTCGCCTATTTTGTGTTATCAGTTGCGGCCTCGCGAGTAAATGTTATCTATTTCAATTAGCATTCTAATGATACATTTGCAAACACATTATTTTCAATACTCATGTAGGTAGTAAACAAGATGATTTACATAACTTAATAAACATAATAGCTCTAACAGACGCGCAGGTTTGTTTCTCGACGACCACCGTCTATCAAATGAGAGAGAAAAAGAGAGATATACATTTTGTTCTCATTTTCTCTCGTTGGTCCACAGCACGATTTCCATCTATCTGTTAACACTATTAGCGTGCTTTCAAATGTTTGTGGTGTTTTCAGATAAGGGATGTGTTGCACTTTGCATAGAAAACATGCAGAGGATACCGGAGTTGACGCCTTTAGAGGTAATCACGCATCACACTAATATTATAAATGCGAAAGCTTGTATATGTACGTATAGCGCTATCTTTTTCTCTCTTCTCTTTCTTAAAAAGTTAAGAGGCTAAACTTTTTAAGAGTGACCGAATCATTTCACACTAGGCTCAAAACTTTAATCAATATAATCGTATAATTCCAGGTGGTAGAGATGTTTGTTGCTGTGTTCTGCTTTTTAAAAGATTCGAGCGACGTCAGTCAATTACTGTTGGAAGACTTTCGATCATGCCAAGGATATTTATTCCTCTCAGAATTCCTGCTCAAGTAAGTAAATACCTAGAATAAAGTGATGAGTCCCTTGGTGCTGCCAAATCTGATCCTACCGCCAACACCCGCGACTACTCGTACCACTCACACAAATGAGATTACCATAGACGTTACAGTTTTACTCAACAAATAATTCCTCCCGATGTACTTGCGTAGAGCTACTAAAATTGGTCTACAAATTTAAAAATTTTAATGGCTACTACGCACGCTAAAATCTTGCGCTGTTATTGGTCTATCGATTTCGCGGCAAAATCGCGCCGCCCGTGCGCCATCTTGGTCCGACAGGGTACGAATCGCGTAAGCGGGACAGAGCTAAGAATGCATAGCAAGCAATACTCTGTCATTTGCGCTTGTAAATAAAGTGCAATATGTGTAAATAATCGTCTACATCGTTAGACTACTGTCGGAACCGGTCTGCGATTTTCTGCGCTAACGAAAACCACCGATCGGAATTATCAGTTGTGTAAAACTGTACCTCATTTGTCGACGCGGTACTGTTTTTATATCGATATGCTCTGTAATCTCTGTATTGACTCTGTACAGATTCTTTACCGAGCACCTGTACTAAGTAATATTATACTGACTAAATGACATACAACGCAAAGCCTATACCGGTGGTTCTAGAAACATAGAATTTTGTACAAGCCTTTTTTTTAAACTCTTATATAAATGTAGATGAGCACTTATAAAGGACTTTTGAAAATTCGTCCCCTAGGGATTAACTTCAAGTTCAAAATGAATTCATTTCGAACAGAATACGATCATATTAAGGGACAAGTTTCTACGGAAGTTTCTAGTTTTGAATTTTCTCGGCCCCTATCCTGACACTTGCGTGCTCCCTGATTTACACAGTATAAGGACCGGAAATCTGAGACTAAATCAGACACCGTGGGCTTTATTATGTAACTGGTAGTGATGGTCATCGCGTGCCGTCTCCATCGCGTCATATTACTCGCAACATGCGAGCGAGCGGGATAGCGAATGATTACAGTCGCCGCTATATAGACTTATCGCATCCGCATCGGCAAATAAGGGAACGTCCTAAGGTGACAAAGGACTGAGGTTTGACAGTACCGATTGGTTCATCCCTTTGATAAAGTTTTTATTCGTATTTAGAATTAGCATGTGTGCACGTTCTAGAAGCATGTTTTTTTGTTTATTTATTTTATGTGTTTTGTTTATCACAGAGAGAGACAAGAAGTGCCCGATTATTTGACACCCGGGTAAGCACTCACCATTTATTTGTACTCATTATTTTTTTCGCAATTACTTTAGAATCACCTAGTTAATCGCAGATAGTTCAGTCCACGACGACGCATCAAATCATCGATCGATGATGCCTTTTCCTCAAATTGCGTTTAGTACATATTATCAGCCAGAAGCTCACTGCTAAACAAAGGTCTCGCCATACGAAAGGGGGGAGGGGTTTTGTTCATAATCCCTTCGCTTAGGGATCGCAGAACTCTCACACTTATACATGGACGAATAAGTGTAATCAATCGTCTTTGGAGAAGTGATATTTTCCTGCTCATGATCAGAATAAGTATTTTAGTTGTGGGGTCCACAAGAGTAATTAGTGTTCTACGATAGAACCAACACACTAGCTAGGCTTTTCAACGTTCAGCCAGATTTTTAAAGCGTATTTTTTTCTCAGATTAGACCTGCGCTTGACCGCTCTCGTATCGCAATTCGCTGTTTATTCGATTCTCAGCGCCTTACAAAACTTTGACCAGTTAGACTTCAAAGTTACACAGTATTTGTTTTATTTTGTATCTACTAGTTTCAAATGGTCAAGGAATGCTCTTAACCATATTTTATCTGTAAAAATACCATAACAAAATATATCAAGACAAAGAAGGCAAAGTTTTGTGATCATTGATCCTTGAACGAAGTTCTAATCTACACTTGCCTAGAAAAAAACTATTCACGTGAGACTAAAGACACCTAGAACGCTTCTATGGGGAAAAACCCACGACAAGTCATTCCACATTTGATACCAATTTCGATTAGAAAAAATGATGGGATGCGACTTCGTGGATGGACTATTTAAACGAGTTTTATCTGTTATGTAAATTTACATTCGTAGATGCTACCAGATATTTCTAGAATGTTTTTAATGTGTAGAAAAACAAGCAATAACAAAATATGTACATATGTACAGAAAAAAATCAAAATCACTGTATTTTGTACTACCCAAGGCTAGAAGAAGAGCGTGTGAGTGGGACGGAAGCCAGGGCGGCACTCAGGAATCTGGTGCTCATGATCTCGTCATTGTGTGCGTGCGGGTTCTCTGAGCTGCGACCGACGCGGGCTAACACGGAGCTATTCCAGTTGCAAGGGTTTGTGCTCCCCCAGCCGTCCACACCGGGACAAGCTGTCAGGAATGTGCAGGCTTTTCAGGTACGTTTCGAACTCTTGACAGTAAAGGTGGCTACTAAGTACTACATGGGTACGCACTTGCGTGCACGTTTGCGTACGAATGTGCTTATTTACTTATGAACTTTATTTAACTTATATATACGCACACTTTAACTACAAGGCTGCCATTCCACCAGAGATGTGCGAGGTAGATAAGCCGTGAGCAACGGAACTGTCTATTTCCACGAAAGCTAAGTGGTGTAGAAGGTAAGATTTTCTACGAAGATGTGCATCCCTCATATCAACAAGTATGGAAACTGCTTATTCACGTTGCTTCCTTTTCCACAGCTAAGCTATGAAAATGAAACGATCTGATTGGTTGATATCCGACACATCCCTCGCTACGCAACTTAGCACATCTCTAGTGGTAGGGCAGTCTAAAGGTTCTCATGGATATATGTTTGTGTGCGAGGACCCTTACGCACGAATACTATAATTTCTTTGTTCATTAATTATTATACGTACCTTCCCTTTTCAGGTTTTGCAATCAGTCTTCATAAAATCCAACTCCCCAGCGCTATGCTGCACGATACTAGACGCGATATCGAGCGTGTATCACGCCGACAATGCGAACTACTTCATATTGGAAAACCAGAACACACTCAGTCAGTTCTCTGAGAGGATTTACCTGAAAAACGCAGAGATACAAGAGAAATTCTTCGAGCTGCTAGAGTTTATAGTGTTTCAGCTGAACTTTGTTCCGTGCAAAGAGTTGATCTCGCTTTCCTTGCTCTTGAAAGCGAATAAGGCGAGAAGCTGCAGCATACTTTGTATGAAGACTTTATTGAATGTTTTGAAGTAAGTTCATTCACAAACAATAGCAACAATAGAGCGGCGTTGAAATATGAACGATACCTTCTGTCTGTTACAGCAGAATTTAAAATGACACAAACGACATCGCGATTTGTCCTACGCGTTGTGAAATTCTGCTGTATGAAACAACATTATAGGGGTCATATTTCAATGCTTTGCACACAAATTTCAATTAAATGCTCGTTATTGTACACTGGTATACCCACATGAGAATAAATTATTTTTTCACCACACCACCGCTGTAATCGTTATACTTGAGCTCGACCCCTGCAGCTGTCAAACTTCACCTCCGTTAATGCCTGAATAGTAAGATGAGCGGAGTAAATTATGACAGGATTTCGGAATACAGGTTTTATTAAAAAAAAATGCGTTATACTAAAATATTTTGGAAGCAATTTTCAATTGATTTAAAACGTTATTTACAGGCATAATGTCATCTTCAAAGACGTTTACAGAGAGGTGGGAATGCTCGAAGTGTTTGTAACTTGTCTATCTCGATACGCAGTGTACCTCAAAGATAAACAATTACTCGAAGAGGAGAAAATGAGAGAGAGCGCCGAAGCGCAATCCAACGGGTCTAATGTCTCACCAAAAGCACCCGACAGAAGAAAAAGACTGTCTCTTCGAAACGATTCTCTGATAAAAGATCCTAAAGTGGAAGAGGAAGAGGAAGAATTAGGTTCTTTATTGATGGAAGGTTTAACAGCACTGCTGAACGGAAATACAAACAATTGTAACGTGTTTCGGGACTGTGGTGGAGCGAAATGCGTTCACGGGATGGTCGTTCATGAGTCGTGTAGAACTATGGCTCTGGGTGAGTTGCACTAGCTGTTAAGCTCTCCAAATTGTAACCTACGCATAAAATCTCGCGCTGTGTCGGTGAGCGGCTTATCCCCACCAGCAGGCCTAGCACGGGCGCCGGGATAAAATTTTGTCTACCCTATTTATCCCGCGAGAACGAGACGGATGTATCCGTATTCTAGCTTTGTCAAGTTGACGCGAAGATGAAACGGGTGGACATAACTTTATCCCGGCGCCCGTGCTAGGCCTGCTGGCTCCGTTTATGCTACCTCAAATAACCACGAAGTATACATTTTGTAAAACTAGTAGTTCGCGTCGAACTCAGACTTACTCCTATAACTTTTTGATTTTGCTCATATTCGAATTTTAAAATCGTGTTGAAACTATTTACTTGCTTGCAACAACTCGTGAAGATCGGATAAACGGATCGCAAATTATCATCGGATAAATTTAATTTACAAACAAACATATAAACACCGACTTTTTCTCATAGACTCGTGAGCCCTTCGCATCGCTCGGTCAATAAAAAACCAACCAAATATCACTGACCGTGAGGACAGGAGCGATTAGAGCGATGTTGGCCGAGCGGTACCATGTGCCCTTTTCAATCTAACGGCACCGTTTTTGAATTATTTAAAACTTTAATTAAAAATAAGTTATGCGTATTTTTCGATGCTGTCGCTCGAAAATGGTGAAAGAAAACATCGCGAAGGACGGTATGTCCAAGAACCTCGAAAGTTCAAAGATGTATGCCATTCACCGACATGCACTGGGCCAGCTTATGTAGTAGATTAGGCCCGGCATGGCAGTGGGAACAAGATAGGCTGATAAATGATGAGGACAGATGGGACTTTTATTTTATTGTATACTTACCTACCAACTCGCCTGTTGGTAAACGACGATGTTATCGAAGCTAAACCTTCCACTGGTCCCGCCGTGACACTAAACAGTTAGTGTTGTTATTTTTCCAGGTGTAATACGAGAACTCATTGTAAGCGGGTCCGGTGAGGAGGACATGTCAGCATTGCTCTGCGGAATGCACGCTGCTCCGAACGATGCTTTGAGACTGAAGCTGCACATATTGAAGGCATTGCTAGCCTGTTTGAGAGACTCGCATCGTACGAGAACCATATTTAGAAAGGTGAGATAAACATCTACAGTTGTCAAAGTAAGGAAATTTGTAAAGGCTGAGTAGCCAGTATCCGTTTTCAATTTTTTTGGGCTGCCCCACAGATTACACTAGATACCGCATTACGAGATTCGTTGTTCCTACAAAAAGTCACCAAAGTTCGAGGAAGGCGCGGGACGTGGGGAGCGTGACCAAGCGGTCTCATTGGCTATATCTTAAGGTTACGCCTACTCGCGCCTAACAATCAACTAATCAGAGTAATTTCTTACAAGTGTATGTAGACTGATGCGTGGTGCGCTTCGAGCGTCCTGAATGCAGAATCTAGGGTGTGATCTGTAGGCTGCCCGAACCCAACGTTGATTGAATACGGTGGTGCCATATTGGCTGGTGCCTTTAATATAGATCAACAATCGTTACCTCCAATTTGATGTTTTATACGAGTTATGATAGCGGTCTATCGTATAAGCCAGTCGCAGTCAACCATCCGACGTTTCACCAGATCGTCAGTTATTTTCACTGACAGTATTTTTACTGATAATATCTGCATGTATCTGGAAGGTTAGCCTGTCGAGGTACATGCTGTATCACGAGTGCTATGCATTTAATTAAATATTGAGAACTTCTTAATAATGCGATGGCGACGACGCGACGACTTTTTGTTAAGTTTTATTGCAATATCGTCTGTAGTTGGTTTTCAATTCGACTTTTAATCAGAACACCAGCCATGAAATACAAATTCTGCCAGTGAGACAGTAAACGACCCGCAACGGAGAGCAAAAAAGTGAACCCGAAACGTTTGCCTACAGGTCAGCGGATTCGTATACGTAACGAGCGTACTGGGTTCTCTAGAAGGCGCGCTGGGCGGCGGCGCGCAGCTAGACAAGGACACGCTGCAGCTCATACACATCGTGTTCTACACCGTCAGCACGGCCATGCGCTTCGAGCCCGCCAACGCCAAGTTCTTTCACCACGAGGTAAGTAAATTACAACAACACAAACACTTTAAAACCATATGCCGTCATAGTATGCGTACGACGAGATATCTCGCGTACGACTCGAAACACGCATATAAATACGAGTATAATGCCTATTTGCAACCACCTCCACCTGTTGTATTTTATGCGACTTATTAGAGTGAACTTTATTGAGGGTAAAGTTTTTTTAGCCATCGTGGTTACGGCACTTATTTTTGGACTGACATCGACCGACAAAGAGTTGAGATTTGTTAGAACTATCTGATAGTGCTACTACTGCAGATACTAATAGATAGCTATTCGGAATATTTTAGAGAAGAGGACAGAAAACTCTCCTACCTCGCTTCAACTTTTATTGGTGGCTTCTGCGGTATTGCCGCAATTTTGCCGGCTTATATCTTGTGAAGAGTTAGTGACAGTGACAGGAATGAAGAGACAGATAGCTTCACCCCTGTCCAATCAAGCGATATCTTCTGAGTAAATAATTATTGCCTCATTGCGGATTTCCGTACTTCGTTTGCCTACCAGTCGGATGGTATTTTGGTTAGGTACATGATACAAGAGCGAGTATGCTTGCTTCATTTGCAACTTTCTTATTTGGTTTTTTATAACGGCTGAAATTTTAATATTAACCTGAACCTTGAAATTTTGTTTAGATTTGCATGACGACTCTGACCGACACCATTAGGAAGCTGGGCTGTTTCACTCACGATAAAGAACTGCAAAACGACACCGAAGCGGGCGATCCTGAGCTATACGAAGTTTTCCACGAGATATTCACCGGAAATATTCTGGAAATGACGTAAGTGACCCATAGATGTGTAAAACCCTAGTACAAATCGTGCGGGCACATTTTACTACAAGATAATCAGTCTCTGTTTTGTTTTGATCCTGTAACGCGTATAATTTTTTTTATCTTGGTTCCTGGAGCTGTAACACGAGGTTAGAGGCGATATGACTACATCGCTTTTCGACTACATTGCGTTTGGATTAGACATCAAAAGGCTAGATAGCGTAACGACTATTTATCTAGATAATCAGATCATTCAGTTTGTTTTATATAGAAAATCTACTAAAGCAAATTTTTTTTACGTAGTATTATCTGATTCGTGGGAGTTGTTAGGTAATGACCTAACAAATATATATAAATCAGATAAGAGAACGTCAAAATGATAATTTTTTATTTTAGTATCCAGCAAAAAAAAAAATACGAATATGCGTCGAATTGATCAAAGCATATTTTCGCATTTTTTTCAAGTAGATCAAAATCTAGCAAAAAATATATCTAATTTTTTTATTTGAATTATCGTTTAATTACAGTTTTCCTGAAAAGGTTCCAGTGGTGTTTGTCCACGCTTGTATCGTGTTGCGAATGTTATACGACGTGGCGTTGGACTCCTTCGACAAGCCGACCTTCTGCGGATCCCTGAACGTCAAGTCGCCGAGTCTGACGAGGCAAAGCTCCGCTATCAATGAGGTGACTATATGAACCAAAATGTTCTTTTAGGACTGACTTCAATATTTTACGCAACTAAGTGTCGGGACGAGCAAATCTTGGTGATGGTAAGGTGTATGCCCATTACCACAGACCTACTCGCACCTAGCAATTAAACATTGAGAGTGAATTTGCAAATGTGTATTCTGACCGGAACTGGATATGCGACCAGAATCACCGGAGTAAGGTCAACAGCATCTTAGTAAACGGTGTGTGTAAAAGTCCCCCAATAAGGAGGAGCCTTCGTCCAGTAGTAGATGCTAAGCTGATAAAAAGCAGAGAAAAAAAGAATTCTGACCGATACATCTGCATCAGTCTTTAAACATCTCACTGCTGGGACATCAGCCTACCCTCGAAAGGTGATTTATGCCATATCCACCACGCTGGCGGATTCACTTACGCCATCCAATTCCTTCTCCGGAAATATGCAGGCTTCCTCACCGAAAAGCCAGTGGTTTATACGTACGTAAGTTCTAAAGAACTCATTGGTACTGGCCCTCCCGGGTCCGAATCCACGACCCCACGAATGTGAAGCGAGCGTATTCCCACCGAGTTGCCACGACTTTCTAACGATACATGGTGCACTTCTATTGTCCTGACCATAAAATTATAGTACTCCAAAATTGCCCCAAGTTCTTATAAGAGTCAATGAACAAAATGACGCTAGCTAAGTTGTTTTAGTCCAAGCCGGCCGGACGCACCGCCCCGCTCAACCTTTCCTCTGGCGGCAATGGCGGCGAGGCGTGGATCGTGCACTCGGGTGTGGTCATAGTGCTGGCGAAACTCCTACCAGCGCTACCTCGCCCGCCGCAACACGAGCCGCACGCGCGGGCCATACGGGACTACCTCGCTCATGTACTCAAGAGCCTAGTCAGAAGGTTAGTTTTACTCAGGGTTTGAAAAAATCCGATTTTTCTATATATCCAGGCTAAGAAAAAAGAAGCAAATTTTCCCTAGAAAGTGAAACTTATTAACGCTAGCACCAGGGAATCCCCATTTTTGATTACCTCGTAAAATAAACCTTATATGAGAAAGCCTTATAAGTTAAAAATCATATAACCCCTTGGTTAAAAACCTTATAAAACCTTATAAGTTAAGGTTTGAATTTCAATAAAAAGCTAGCAGTACTGGTAAGTTAAAGTAAAGGGGATTTTCCCAACTTTAAATGAAGTTGCCATTTTGGGAAATAATCTAAAATATTCTTATTTGTAGTTTTTCGCTACGTGTTGCCAGGGTAAACATTAATCTCCAAAATGCTTAGTTCAGAAGACAGGAAAAAATCGATTGATATACATCAAGATAAAAATCAATTGATATATATCTTGATATATATCTTGATATATATCTCGATATATATCTTGATATATATCTCGATATATATCTTGATATATATCTTGATATATATCTTGATATATATCCGCTGATATATATCGGCGAACCCTGGTTTTACTCGAGATATGTATTGGTTCGATATTGCTAGACCGCTTTAGAGCAATTAGCTAGTTTAGTTTAAAAAACGCGACGTAGGCGAATTTTTTTTTTAACTAGCACGTATCCACATTATAATATTATCGATCAGAGGGCATCGTACAATGTGCGATTTACGCCATCTTTTTTGCGTCACACCAAGAAATTATGGAATCAGCGGTACTTAAATTCCGAGTAACTACAACATGGGGTGCTTCAAAAGTTGTTAATAGAATCTTAAAAGGTCGGCAACGTATGTGATGCCCCTAAAGGTGTCCATATACGACGGTGATCGCTTACTATCAGGCGGCCCGTCTGTTTGTTTGCCATCGAATATATCTTCGGTGACTGCGACTATTTCGTATAGTAGTTGAAGCGAGCGAGGACAAATTTCGAGATACATGCACAACGCGGGTGGTTCGCTTTCGACAGTGGTTTCCTTCCAGTGATTTGCTTTCGACTGTCATGGCCGCGGTTCACCTGATCCGAGCTGCCGAGCAAAGATTATCGTAGCTAGGTTAAAAACCAACGCACCTTGCGAGTGACTTGCACACCAGCACAGAATAAATATAGCAATAAAATAAATAAAACAATTAAAAATAAACTATTATTTTCACAAGCATTATGAAATATCAGGTTGTCCATCATGGACATAGGTCTCATCCAGTTGCCGCCATTTAATTTTGTACTTGTCTCTGGCTATTCTGCACTATCCTTTGGGATAGTAGTGCAAGTAAATTTTACTCATTTTTAAACCCCCTTTTAGAGTTGTCGCTGGAAGTTTAAATCTTAAAGTTTTGTACCGTATTACTTTTTTAATTTTAATCCGGTCTATTTTGTTCAAATCTTGTTACGTACGTATGCACATCGAAGCGTAACTAAGCGCCATAAATAATTACAGGTGCGACCACATGAAAGTTGATCGCTCTGTCACTTTCGCACTCATTAGGCTAGATATAAAAGCATCTTTTTGAAATTGGCTCTTATAATCTTTGAAAATAATTCGCGTAATTGCTTCGCGTGCAGAGTGAATAGGCGAACCACAGGCCGATTTTGGTTCGCGGATAGTTTACTGTTAACTAGCTGTTACCCGCGACTTCGTTCGCGTGGACCTACAAAAAAAAAGTCGTCTATGTCCTTCTCCGACCGTAAGCTATATATATGTAAAAGTTCAGGCCGATCCGCTCAGCAGTTTAGCCGTGATAACGCGACAACCACCCAGACAGAGAGACAGAGTTACTTTCGCATTTATAATATTAGTTTGACTAGCATTGTGGCTCAGTGGGTGAATTTCCGCCTTCTGATCTTTTCGCTTTCTGTGGGTTCGATTCCCACCCAGGACAAACATTTGTGTGATGAACATGGATGTTTGTTCTTTGTCTGGGTGTTTTTATGTATTATATGTATGTATGTATGTATTTACAAAAAAGTATTTATGTATTCTATCAGTTATCTTGTTCCCATAGTACAAGCTTGCTTAGTTTGGGGCTAGATGGCGCTGTGTGAAAAACGTCCACCAATATAAAAAAAAAAAAGTTAGGATGCATACAAAGACTTGGACAGCCTCGTGTATTCCCCAGTGAGCGTAACCAGCAAGTGATGTGCGGATGCAGCCTGGGCGGCGTAGTGCTGCGCGTGTGCGGCGCGGCGCTGCGCTGCGAGCGGCATCCCTTACATGCGCCCGCCATGTACATGCTCGAGCGGCTCGCCGCGCATTCGCTCCGCCCCTCCGAGCTCAGGTACGACTAAACCGCATGCATTAACTTTGTATGGATTTTGCATGGTGCATTTAGAATGTGTTATGGCGCGCTTTCTTAGTCAAGCAGGCAATTAAAAAGAAAAAAAAAGCTTAATTTTTGTTTAATTAAATTTTCGTTGTTTCGATTATTTAAAGAGGCAATAAAACAAATCTGTCAACTAGTATATTGAGAAAACCTAAAACAGAAGACCCTCAGACTTTGCTCATTGCAATTAAATAAGAGTAATACTTTACAAGCTCATTGAAGTTGAATAATTATATGTCTGTTTCAATGATTGCACATTCGTCTGTAAGTACTTGACTAGCGGTAGTGGACCCTGTACGACAATGACGTCAATACATGAAAAGAATCATGGTCTACGAAAACTCGAAATAAATACATTAAATATGTAACATGTGATATTGGAATCACTGATCTTTTTTAAGGTATTTAGTGGCTTGGACTATAGGGCACGGAGATGCATTCATGGAAGGACGGACGGATTAAAAAGTGGAATCGCGGACCAGCCGATATGCAGCCAACATGAAAATGTATAGTACATAATGTTTCCAGAGAGTTCCTCCGTATGGGTAACCCGTTGAACTGCGTAGCGCCGGAACCTGGGCAGATATGCCAGCCGGGGGGGCCAGTGCCTCTCACTAGGATCAAGACTCTCGTGTCTATGACTACGCCCAGAGATTACAGGTAAAATATATATAACTAGTTGTTACCCGCGACTTTGTCCAAGTATCACCCGTGTGTTACAGGTATCCATAGGCGACGGTGATCTCTTACCATCAGGCGGCCCGTCTCCTTGTTTGCCACGTATGTCATTTAAAAAAAACGTAGACCTACAAAAGAAATAAGTAGCCTATGTCCGTCTCCGAGCCTTAAGCTATATATATTCACAAATTCAGGTCGATCCGTTCAGCCGTTTAGCTGTGAAAACACGCCAAACACCCAGACAGCGGTACAGATAGACAAGAGACAGAGTTACTTTGGCATTTATAATATTAGTTAGTATAAAACCAACGTCTTAAAAAATGTGTTGCGGTAGCTTCACTTCGAGTCCAGAAACAATATTTGTAAGTTCATTTAAATTAGTGCTCACGGAATTTATATTACAATTTTTATATTTTTATCGTCTACCCGCGAACATGGCACATGCAACGGTGCCGACATAAAAGGAACTCAAAAATTATAAAAATCGTGGTAAAAATCCTATGAACACTCATTTCAATGTAGTAAACAACCGCGAAATTCTAAGACACTGAAATGTTCAATATCGTATCGCATTACGATTGTGGACAGCTTACGGAATGCACAACTCCATTCGAACATCCACCCAATTCCTCTAGTAATAAAGTGGATTATTCAAGGCGAAGGTAAGGCGTGAGAGGAATGGCACGGTTATGCCTTCTCGTTCTCGCCTCAATGTTTATATCTATCATATTTTTAGGTTCATAAGGTTGATTTCCAAGTGGGCGTTTCAATCGATCTTGGACTTTCAGAAAAATTGCCTTGGAATATCCATATTCAGATCAAAAAAATGCATACAAGTTTACAAGTATTTGAAATCTTTTAGGTCCCAAAACTCTTGCACTCTGCCGCCATTTGTGGAGTTCGACATGTCGGCGGAAGGATTCGGCTGCCTCTACTTGCCGAGTATCGCGCCTCAGTCTGCCAACTTGAACGCTCTGGGGACTCAAGACAACGCCACGCTCGGGGGAATCGGGTCTGGTAAGTATGCTTCTTTGACGCTATTGCACCCTGCCCTATTATGCAGTTATTTCATTGTGACTCGTACGATGATAGATAGATAGATTTGATAGATAGATTAACTCTTTATTGTTCACACAAAATTTAACGTAATTTCAAAACAGGCTTAAAAACTAGTGTAACAACTGGCGGCCTTATCGCTGAAAGCGATCTCTTCCGCCTGGAAGAGATCGCTTTCAGCCGTTCATCTATAACGATAACGATGCTTGTACATGTATTATTTGCACAACTTTGTCAATGATTTCACATTTTTTTTCTGCTTTTTTGTCTCCTCACTCAATTTATTTAGCTAGAGTCAAGTGTCATAAATGCTATTATGTATCAAGTGAATCGTATTATTTCAAAATAAAAGCAAATCTTAGTCACAATTTAATTCAACGTGTGTAACGATCTAGTCCAAGTAATGCTCCAGTAAAGTGTTAGAGGCTTTATTAAAACTTTCTACGTAGCTTTGGAAACAACGCGACACTTAAAAAATACACTTTAAGGTACTTTAAGGTTAATGTTTCACTACTAATAAAAATGAATGGTCGGAAAACACAAGTTTTGAAAAATAAAACAATGAGGAAACATATTGTTTATTTTTAAGATGGCACAAATTTATTTTTTACTTTTACATTATCAAATCAAATTTATTTGGGCATTACAAAAATTACAACTAAATTGTTGATCCCAGAGAGTTGATCATTAATATTGTAATCTTCTTTTCTCTTCAGGCGATCGAGTGTTCCCCCCACAAACAGGACTAACGTACTCCACATGGATATGTGTGGAGAAATATTCCGATCCCCGCTCGGATCCGCATTGCGTCAGACTGCTGACGTTAGTGAGGAACATCAACAACAGCCGCGACGAGCACCTCGTCTGTCTCACTGTTGTGTTGTCTGCGAGGGATAAGGCCATCATCGTATCGACGCAGGAGACTTTGGTGCCTCAAAGTGAGTGGATAAGTGAATGTGTAGTTCCGACGTAGGTGACAGGCAGCAAACCGCAGCGACAATATCGCCAGTGCCATTGGAATCACAACTTTATACACATTGACTTAAAATCGAAAATACTTACTCACGATAACTAGAAAGCTTCTTGCGGCGGCGCCGTGTCGCCCTCTTCCCTCCAATATGGTGAGGGGAGCAATGGCTGGCACATGCGTCAAGTCGTCAACGGGTTCTGCTTGTGGGAGCTGAACTGTTCGAAGTATATACGCAAATCCAGTAATAAGTGACGCTTAGCTCTGTAATAATGTAAGTTTTCTTTAGTATATTCGTTTGTTAAGTCTTTAGTTTTTATGTTAAGTTCTAGTGGACAAAAAATTATTAAATTTAACAAATGGTATGGATCCCGGAGTCTGGAGCAAAGATAGAAAAAATAAATGTCGAAAATATAATTAACTGTCACGCGGACAAACTTCTAAAATAGCATATTTGATTTTTATTTATTTTCGACTTTGTTCCAATGTTTATAGAGTTGTGATTCTAACGGCACTGGCGACAATTCTGTTAAACTAATCTGACAACCCTAAAACTAGTAGTTCGCGCCGAACTGAGACCTCGCGAACCCTATATCTTCACAACCCCTGAACCGATTCAGCTCATATTCGAACTTGTCGAAAAATTGTATTGAAATGGACTACTTGCCTACAAAATTTCATCAAGATCGGATCAACGGTTCGCAAGTTATCATCGGACAAATATACACACAAACATACATACAAATGCCGATTTGTCCCAATAAACTCTGAGACCTTCGCTTCGCTCGGTCAATTATCTGTAGCCCTTTTCATTTCCACATGTGAGAATAGGTTGGCACCATCCTATTGATGGATTTAGACCTGTAAAATTTGTTTTAGTTTAGGAAATGGTACAAAAGAATCGACGTCAATATATGCCACGGCCTGCGCGCAAATATGTATAGCGCCATATTTTTCTCGTAATAGCGTCTTTAAAGTATAATGTGGTCCCTAGACGTGGGGTCTTGGGAGCCGGAGGGCGGCGGGGAATGCGGAGCGCGCGTGTGGTGCCCGGACCTGCAGCACGAGGGCCAGTGGCACCACCTCGCGCTTGTGCTCAACCGCGCCGTGCTCAAGAACTCTTCCTTCTCGCTCTATCTCGACGGTAAGTAGTCACCGCAAACAGAACGCAATAGACTGCTAGATACATGTCTCTTTCCCACAAAAAAAAAAAACGGGAATTAAAGTAACCATTACTCATGAAGAAAAAGGAGAAAGTTTTTTCTCTTTCCTCCTAAGAGGATTTTGGCGTCGCACATCTTATGCATTTGCCAGTGTCAAGTATACTTATATATTTTCAAGTTTTGTTAAATATTATCAAACAAGTCATAGTCACCTTCGAGCAAAGCAAGTCACGGTCAAGACCAAGTCATGCCCCAGTAAAGTGGTGAAAGCTTTACTAAAGCCTTCTATGGAGTTTTGGAAACGACACGAAAATTCACGTTTCACGACATTATACCATTCACGAACACTCGTGCATGTTCACGAACACTTAACGGGTAAAAATTCACCGTTGTTATACTTTAACACTCGAAATAACACAAGTTTTGAAAAATAATAAAATGACGCGACATGATTTCTTCACGTTCCCGCCAAAACTCCAAGGAGAAAGTTAATATAACAATTCTGTCCCGTAGCATACTTTTCAAGGTCAGGCATACTGCATCCTGATTGGTCAAAAATCCAACGTCGACGCTTGTCTCTGTTTTTGCCACTTGACACGCTGCTGTAGTTCACTTCCTTAGTCCATCTGTCCCAGAAGATTTTTCGAAGGCGATCATGGAGCAGATAGCGACAGAGCTTCTCTCTTTCGTTTGAGGAGAATTGAGGTTGTTCAAAAAAGTTTGTGCTAGCGAGTATACTACTCGCAGAACTACTAGTTTACAACAGCAATATCTGTCAGGTCAACACATGCACTCGGGCAAGTTGCACTACGTGAGCGCGAACCCTGGAGGCGGCGCCGCGACGCTCTCGGGCGCGTCCAGCGTGTACTGCGTGCTCGGGACGCCGCCGCAGTGGCGACGGTACTCCAGGCTCGTGTGGAGGCAGGGGCCGGCCTTGTTACTGGAAGATGTGAGACTTAATTCATGTAAAACTTTGCTTTGTTTTGTTGTATTCCTTTTTTAATGACATCAATTCGAACTATCCCTACTTCAAATCTGCTACAATCATTTCAAAGAATCCGACGAAAACCTTCAACTTTGTTAGAAATATTTAATTTTTTTTAGGTATTGCCAGCCCAAACCGTTTCTGTCATACACCAACTAGGTCCGCACTACGTCGGTACCTTACAGGCTCCACTACCACCAGGACAAAGTCAAGACCCTCACACGCCTTTAGTGGCGGAAGATAAGGTCGTTTTCGGCATCAACGCGCGCGCTATGTCCCAACTAACACTGGCCAAGATACGCAAAGTGTACAGCAAGAATGATAATAAAGCTATAGCGAAGCAGTTGGGGATGTCGTCGCATGAAAACGCAACGCCGATAAGGATACTGCATAATTCGGCCGGCCATTTGATGGGGCCGGCGAGATGCTTGGGCGGAACTGTCGTGGGGTATCTCGGAGTCAGGGTCTTCTGTTCAAAACCCGCCGCTATTATGGTATGTTTATGATAGAATTATGTTATTTTGTACCCACTTTATGTTAGGTTTTGAATAATACTTGTCTGGTTTATTTTATGGGGCTGTAGTCGTAATGCAAAAATGCCAGCCCCGTTACAATACTATGTTTCAATAACATTCAAACGGACTGGAGTTTCAACGCTGGATTAATATATCTAAGACCTTGGCATACACACACGTGGCTGTGGTCAGTGTGCATTGAAACGTGCCTATATTTTGGTGGCTTGTGACTACTAACGCATCATACATGATTTCATGAACTTGCTCTGTCCACACTTTACCAGAAGATGGAAGTGTCTTCTAGCCTTTAGTCAACATGTGTGTAACTACCACCCTCCGTAACGGTTGATTTGGATCAAACTTTACAATTTAGTGGAGGGAATACTCTGATACACTCATATGACGCATGAATACGATAAAGTTGCAAAATTTTAAAACGGCGGAAAATCCGTTATCTTTGCAAAATCGTGTTTACCTCTTCTTAGTGTTATTTTCACAAAATGTAATGTACAAACATACTTGTACGTATTATCATTTCAGATTGATACGGTAGGTGGGTGTTCAGTCCTTCTCGGCCTTATTGCAATGGCTCAAGACGTAGAATGTCTGTACGCGGGCGTAAAAGCGCTAGTTTGCGTCGTGCGCTCCAACAAAGCCGCTCAAGCCGAAATGGACAGGCGGAAAGGATACCAAACACTCGCCATGCTATTAAAAAGAAAGAAACAACTTCTAAACTCACACATTTTGCATCTAATTTTCGGATTGGTTGGAACTGTTGACAGTCAAAAGGAGACCTCCTCGATACCTAACTTGACCGCATTTCAAGTGAGTTGGACGCTCCAATGCTTTGAAGTTTGTATTTCCGTATATTTATCTATTCTATCTATATTACTTTACAAACATTTTGCATGTAAATATAACTAAATCCTCATTTACGATTCGTTTTTCAGGATCTAATATGCGAATTGGAAGTATGGCTCGGCGCGCCGGGCGGCCTTATAAAATCTCTATTAGAACATTTATTAGAACTGGCGACCGAGACAGCTCACAGAACGCACAATCTGCGTACAATGAGAGAACTGCAGCTCGTGTCTAAATTACTGTACATAATAAACGACGTCAAAGTCGTGAGCACAAAGAATGTATTGATACAGCTATTGGCAGCTTTGTTGGGCGGTCAGCCGCGACCGAGCGATCTGCTTTGCTTGGGTCAATTCATGGCGTATACGTTACCTCTGCCGTCGCAAACTGAAAGAGGAGTCAACCCTAAGGAAAGCGATTGCGAAAAAGAAAGTGAGGGCGAACAAATTATTCTGCGCAACAAATGCTTCAACGTCTTACACGGGCTTCTCTTCACGCAGAGAAACCTGGTGAATGGTATAGTCTGTGAAGAGATATCGAGGGTCTTAGGCATGGATTGGTTGCTGATTTTTATGCAAGAGAATGTCCATCATACGACGGTGTTGTGGGCGCTGAGGATTCTAGTCATTCTTTGTTCTGGGCAGGGACAGCAGTCTGCCATTATGCAAAGGTACTAAGAGAAGTAGAACGATGTGTTTTTGAAACGCGCTTTTGTATCGCGACACTTCAAAACTTCGTTACGTAATAAATTTTAAATAATGTGTGGTTCGGCGTGTTCATAGCGAACAGGTGCGTTTGAGTAACCCATTGCAAAATGTGGCCTATGACACTCCGGACCTAAAAGTCGGTTGTCAGAATCAGTCAAGCCGTTTAGGCTACAGGATGTCTTATAGGAACCAAAAATTTAAACATACATACTCACATAGTTACATATACAAAAACATTACTCTCCTTCTTGGGTAGTCGGTTAAAAAATGCCGTGAGCACCCGCTCTAATACTCTCTAGAACATTTAAATTTTGTGTCCTTTCGTATATGAGAAGTCTTTGGGCACACAGTTCATAGCAGCCATGATGCTATGGTATCTGGTAGAACATTTTGTAGTGGTCTAAACATCAGTCTACAAGAAAAATATCTGTCGTCAAGCCCCGTGCGACCTCACATCTTAACATGAATGCCAGTTCGCAATCTGGGCTATACGTCTTTACCATTTTCGAACACAAACAGCCTGTAAATGAAAGCGAGCTATTGAAAATGGAGATAATTTTCTAGGTTCCGCGAAGGCGTCGGTAACGGTGGTTGGCTTCGACATACAGAAATGGTCGCGTCTCAGCAACAAGCGGGCGTAGTTCTTACCGCTGCGGTTCATTCTCATTCACACCTGCATATGACGATATTGCACTCTTCTGGATTTACTCTATTGGCGTGGTAAGTTAAAGGCATCTTCCCGACGACTCTCCTGGCATAGTTGGTAGATCATCTACCTTATAAGCAGGAAGCCCGGTTTCGAGTCCCGGCCGATCAGATGTCTACGCATTAGTTGTCTACGTCCTTGTATATGTGTGTTCCATAAAAACATCGACACCGGGAATCCTAGTAGGAAGCTACGTGTGTGAAGAGTTTAAAAAAAAAAAAAAAATTTTAAAGTGGACAACTCGGCTCAAACTCAAACTCGGCTATGCCTATATCTTGATTCTCGGTGGGGATTTACTCACAGGATATTTCGCGTGCTCTTACACTTTTACAAAACATTAAAAATCTATAAAAATAGAGAAAGAAGATAATAAAAGATAAAATTACAGTTACAATTCAACATTTAATTATTAACATTAAATATTAAATTATTGTCATTAAATATTATATTATTATTAATTAGATAGGTAGATAATTATTTAAATTGCAATTCAAAATTGTTACGGTTCCTGTATAAAAATCTATTCAACATTGTTTTATTAGCTCCATTTTTTTTTATTAAAAACGAATTCCTTATTCTGAAGTCAAAAGCCATTCATTTTGAAAAAAGCGTTAAAAACAAAGCTCTAGAAAGTGGTGTATGTTTGGGTGAGAATAAGTCAGGCTTGAGAGAGAGGGTATGTGTATAGGTATCATCACTGTCATACTCCGTTATTATTATTATTATTAAACCTACAATACAATATTTGAAGTAAATTTTTGTAATGCAACATCGACGAGACGTCAAATCTCCCGCATTATGGTAAATTTCACGCTCGGCCATAACAGTTTAGACCAAAACAGAGTTTTAAACTTCAACAAATTAAACCCATACGGCAATGAACTGCGCTAGTAATCCTGTTATTTTAGATGTTAAATCTCTTTATGATTGTTAAATTCTATTTGTTACAGGCTTGTGCTCTCCCATCTACAAATACCAGAACTGTACTACCTTCTATTCGGGCTAACCCTCGGCCAGCCAATGAGGAACATCGGTTCAGACAGGGCCGTATCGGTGGAGCGCGTGTGGGGGGCAGCCTGGGGGTCGTCGGCTCCCTCTAGGCAGCCTTCCGCCGCGGTTGCCGCGAGGATAACTTTATGCCCAGAGGCGGTCGTGATACTCCTAGGGACTGTGCGATCGTTGATTCACGCCGAGAAGGAGACGCTCCCTGATTGGCTCGTCGAGCACCCCGTGGCTATTATACAGGTATATTGTAACATCTATAAATCTAATCTGTTTAATTATGCAGTTATACTAGAGTGAATGAGTGAAGATGCTATTTATAGAGGTCCTTGTTTTACACACACAGTGCATCGGCATACGCGCCATATATTCTGTTTTTGATTCAAATTTGACAGTTGATCGTTACATACATGCACGCGCTTTTCAAAATAGTTGGATCTTTTTTACGCAGACATTTGCTGTCAGTGCCCGGCGCAGAAAAGTCGCTGTTTGAAAAAACATATTTAAATAGATACAATAAATTTAATGAAACTTCAAGCTTCCTTTAAAATGTTTCTGGTAACACCATAAGTGTAAACATCGCCTTATTTTTACTGTAAATGCTATTTCGTCTGTAGGTGCTGTTCTCGCTATACAACACGTTACCGGATTTCGTCCCAATAATGATGACGGCCGAAGTGTTGACTGCGCTTGCGTCAACTCTCTTCCCACCCAACTCATCAGATGATATTAACATGCGTAAGTCCACCACTGCTGGGATATTGGCCTACCTTCGAAGGGTAGTGCCATATCCACCACGCTGGCCAGGCGCGGATTCACAAATGCCACTGAATATCTTCTCCGGAAATATGCAGGGTTCCTCACTATGTTTTCCTTTACTGAAAAGCCAGTGGTATAGCCGTACGTAAGTTCCAAAGAAATCACTGGTACCGGCTCGTGCTCGAATCCACGACCCCACGATTTTGGGTCAAGCTTACTCCCACTGACCACTACTACCACGACTTAAAAGCAAGTAAAAAATAAATAAAAAAGGCAAGAATTATTATTAAAATAAAAACAAAACAACCCAATCGAAAATGTAATATATGATACTCCAGTCCTGGAGAGGAATCCAGCGGCACAACACTCGTCCGAATAGGTCTAGCAAAAGGGCTACAGGAGGTTATATAGTTATACAAAAATTGCCTATTTCTATTCAGCAGTCGGGTAAAAAGCACTGAAACATAATACTTTCACTAATCTTTATTTAAAATGAAAGATTTGTTATAGATTTTTTTAATGGAAGCTGACCACCAGCTTCGGAAAATTTACTCGTGCGCATTCCCCATTATGTGCTTATTACTCTCATCATTATTGAATAGTCCGTTTGCTGCCCGTGGTACTTTACTACTAGGTAGACTACCAGGGGTCCGTGCCGTGACCACAATAAGGCTTTTGGTCGCACAGTGTCGGCTGAACCTACAAATTGCAATAAGGGCTTCACGATACAGGTGACACGATTGAGACAGCCTCAGTAGTATCTGAATATTTACAGCGATATTTGAAAGCGGCGAGAGCTCAGGGGCTTCCACGCCGGGCTCCGAGAAGGAAATCGTAATAGGCAGCACGACGCAGAGCGCAGCTCTCACCCAGCACCTCGCGAGACAGGCCGTCATGGACTTCTTGAAGGTTGTCGTGTTAGACTCGCTGCCTTTGAACGTATCGGGGAAGACCGCGCCGGTAAGCAATACTTGACATGTTCTTTAACTGCTGTTCCATTATGCCTTGTTCGGATTACGCTATTATTTTGGTTAAGTGACGAGTAATTTACTAAAATTTTACAGAACAATGATTAAAAAAAAAAACTTGTTTCCGACAGTAGCCGAACGTGTAAATAATCTCTACTATACGTTAAAACTTTATTTGCAAGAGCAAAATGGTAGTGTTTTACATGCTATGCATTCTTAGCTCTGTCCCGCTTACACGATTCGTACAAGATGGCGCACGGGCGGCCGCAATTTTGACGCGAAATCGATCGACCAATAACAGCGCAAAATTTTAGCGCACGTAGTACAATACTTAGCCATTGGTAGATCGAAGTTTCCCGCGCTACTAAAATTGGCTTACTGCGCAGGTACATCGGGAAGAATTATCTGTTGTGTAAAATTGTAAAAAAAAAACTGCTGTTCCATAGAAAAATGTCAATGACACTCGATATAATGTACGGACATTGTATACGAATATAACGACAACTCGCAATCCAAAATTGTTCATGCCGTTTGGTCACTTAGGAAGTTACGAACATACTTACATACACCCGTGTATCCTTCTTCTGGGCAGTTGGATAAAAATATTGTCGCTGTTACCCTCTAGGTGGCAAACTTTTTTCTTTACCGCTTTTGTGTCCGAATTTGACCACCAACTTTCCTGCTGGTGAGCGACGATGTGGACAAAAATGAAGCACGCAGATTTAGAAGATACCTACCTATTCACGATAAACGATAGTGGATATATTTTTTAGAACAGGTGATAAGCATGTTTTACGTTTCCTATAAGTATCGTATGCTATGTGTTGTCGTAGATAATTGTCACTGTTTGATGAATGTTTTATTTGCATAATTTTACACTACAGCTACTTGTGTGATTTTGTCCCACACAATTTTTTGTACTATACTTAGTGATGACTATTATAAAAATATATCAGCACCTACGAAGCTAAGAACATTTTGTAATCTGCATTATGTAAAAGTGAGTTTGCTTCATATCACTCATGATTATCTGCTGTTTGATAGAGGCGAGTTTGCCGCACTGGCTGTGATTACTAGGCGGCAAAATTTTGCGGCATACACTGCCGATTCTAGAAGGTTGCGCCAGTCTTATAATTATGCAGAATTCGAAGTTGTTCCAATCCGTTGTCCATATCTAATATCTGATTGAAATGAGCGCAGTGCATTGCTGCTCATAGTTTTGAACTATTGAAGTTCAAAATTGTAGGTGGCACTGAATTTTTGTGCGCAGGCGTGAAGCTTAACATCAGGTGAGCGACATGCTCGTCTTGTCACCAAGCTCCATAAAACAAATGGTTAGGTTATTATATACCTGATCAATTTTGAAACAACGCGCGCTTCTAGCTCCGCATAGGAATAGAACGACCTTCTTGAATCGCCAGTATACAGGCATAATTTTTTTAATTATTTTTTTCGTTTTGTATTAGGATATTAATTTCGGAATTTATCTAACGGTCTTATTCAGCAACCAATAAACCTGCAGCATGATTACTTTAGATGCCGCTCGCAATCGAAATCGTGTCATCTCGTTTGCAGCAGCAGGATGGCACATCTGCGATTACAAGTAAAAGCTGTGACGAGTGACGAGTAATTTACTAAAATTTTACAGAACAATGATTAAAAAAAAAAACTTGTTTCCGACAGTAGCCGAACGTGTAAATAATCTCTACTATACGTTAAAACTTTATTTGCAAGAGCAAAATGGTAGTGTTTTACATGCTATGCATTCTTAGCTCTGTCCCGCTTACACGATTCGTACAAGATGGCGCACGGGCGGCCGCAATTTTGACGCGAAATCGATCGACCAATAACAGCGCAAAATTTTAGCGCACGTAGTACAATACTTAGCCATTGGTAGATCGAAGTTTCCCGCGCTACTAAAATTGGCTTACTGCGCAGGTACATCGGGAAGAATTATCTGTTGTGTAAAATTGTAAAAAAAAAACTGCTGTTCCATAGAAAAATGTCAATGACACTCGATATAATGTACGGACATTGTATACGAATATAACGACAACTCGCAATCCAAAATTGTTCATGCCGTTTGGTCACTTAGGAAGTTACGAACATACTTACATACACCCGTGTATCCTTCTTCTGGGCAGTTGGATAAAAATATTGTCGCTGTTACCCTCTAGGTGGCAAACTTTTTTCTTTACCGCTTTTGTGTCCGAATTTGACCACCAACTTTCCTGCTGGTGAGCGACGATGTGGACAAAAATGAAGCACGCAGATTTAGAAGATACCTACCTATTCACGATAAACGATAGTGGATATATTTTTTAGAACAGGTGATAAGCATGTTTTACGTTTCCTATAAGTATCGTATGCTATGTGTTGTCGTAGATAATTGTCACTGTTTGATGAATGTTTTATTTGCATAATTTTACACTACAGCTACTTGTGTGATTTTGTCCCACACAATTTTTTGTACTATACTTAGTGATGACTATTATAAAAATATATCAGCACCTACGAAGCTAAGAACATTTTGTAATCTGCATTATGTAAAAGTGAGTTTGCTTCATATCACTCATGATTATCTGCTGTTTGATAGAGGCGAGTTTGCCGCACTGGCTGTGATTACTAGGCGGCAAAATTTTGCGGCATACACTGCCGATTCTAGAAGGTTGCGCCAGTCTTATAATTATGCAGAATTCGAAGTTGTTCCAATCCGTTGTCCATATCTAATATCTGATTGAAATGAGCGCAGTGCATTGCTGCTCATAGTTTTGAACTATTGAAGTTCAAAATTGTAGGTGGCACTGAATTTTTGTGCGCAGGCGTGAAGCTTAACATCAGGTGAGCGACATGCTCGTCTTGTCACCAAGCTCCATAAAACAAATGGTTAGGTTATTATATACCTGATCAATTTTGAAACAACGCGCGCTTCTAGCTCCGCATAGGAATAGAACGACCTTCTTGAATCGCCAGTATACAGGCATAATTTTTTTAATTATTTTTTTCGTTTTGTATTAGGATATTAATTTCGGAATTTATCTAACGGTCTTATTCAGCAACCAATAAACCTGCAGCATGATTACTTTAGATGCCGCTCGCAATCGAAATCGTGTCATCTCGTTTGCAGCAGCAGGATGGCACATCTGCGATTACAAGTAAAAGCTAATATAATCAGCTGTTTAGTTAAAATGTGTTTTGTCTTGGTTACGCGCGTGACTTTCCTCGTCGCCGAAAAGACGATAGAGCACTAGCCAATCGTTTGTGAACTTTAGGTTAGAATACATTAATTGGACTAACACAGCCAAGCTTACGTTTTCTAGAGCTCGGATACAGCCGACTCAGTGCAGCCGTCAATATTCTGTACACCATGTTCTACGCCGAGATCGTACTTTTATTGCGTAAATATGGCGTTTATTATTTTACTCTATGGTTTAGCTTACCTGTGCTAACGCTTTTATAACGCAACTAACGTGTATTTCATTAAAAATAAACGAACATAGTACATTATGATACAAGTGTGCTGTTGGCCATTCACTCGAGGCGGTATTATTACGGGAAGGGAGCCGAGAGTGTAATGATCAATGCACACGCGTTTCATACGACGTTTTTCAACACTTGCGAGGAAAAAACAAATATGAAACTTAACTTTAAACATTTCGTAGGCCGCTAGGTAATGCTCTCTAGATTTTGGTGCCAGCGCTGTTACGTGGCTCGTTTAGTATTTCCGGCGTGATCAAATCTGCGTATTGCTCATCTTCACTACTTGAAGTCGACATTTTTGATAATAGTCAAGCACACAGCGAAAACTTTATCAGATATTAATTTATGGAAAATGGCGCGCAGGGTTATATTTTTCCCTCGGCGCGTCAGCGATGCGCGCTCGTGTGGAAGCAAGAGAACTATTTGTTGGTATTTAAAAAACTGTATTTTCCGGTTAAATTAAAAATGCTTCGTCTATATACATATAACTTGCAGTAAGGTACACACTTAACTAAATCGGGTTAATAGCATTATAACACTAGTGCGGTAATGTAAAGTAAGATACACGCGTGTGTAATAACTTGGATTATGAGCCTTGAAGCGATGTAAAAAGAGCCACTTTACGAGTAAGTGTTTTGAAAACATATTAATTACAAAACAGTCAGCAGGCTTAGTACGTAGGCAGCGTTAAAATTTTGTCTACTTTTTATCGGGGTAGAACGAGATTTGTATTCACATTTAAGTTAATCACGTTGATGTGGGGATAAAAAGTGTGCCGAGACCGAGACAAAATTGATTTTATTGAGCCAGGTTTTATACCTAAGCGGGCAGCGAGGCAACAGTGGTAAAAATTTATTTATTTATTTGTTTGAAATTTTTAATTATTATGGACATACTTAGTCTGAAATAAATTATAAATAATAATAATAATAATAAAGAGATTATAACAACAGAGAAATGACAATCCATACAATATAATTATAATAAAGGAACTGTTCTTGCCTTTAGTGGCACCGGCCCCGCTGCCGCAGTCTCCCCGTTACTCGCTCAGGGACCCTATTCGGAGATATGACATTTTATCTCGGTCACTCTCACTCCCATTAAATTCTAAATTAGAGAGACAGTGACCGAGATAAAATGTCATTTCTCCGAATAGGGGCCCAGGTCGAAAACGCGGCTTAAGTTGTGCGGTGCTCAATAAAATGTCTCAGGTATTAGTGGAATCGCTCTAGCGTCTGCTCGTCTTTGTATGCGTTAGGAAGCGTGAATGACTGAAAAAACTAAGTTTATAAGAAATTCGAATGGTTACGATAACACGACAGCTGCAGCCTGATTAAGTTAGCTGTAACTTCCAACCGCAATTAAGCCATCATGCTCCTCTAGCGTGCGTGAGGTGGAGTGAGACAGATGGCGCCATTGCGTTTGCGAGTGAAAGCTAAAATAACCAGGCAGCGGATCTTTTTAACTCATATTGCTTTGATTAACAAGTAATATTATTAAAAGAAAATAAATACCCGACTGCAAAATGTAGCCTATGTCGATCCGGACGTAAGGAATCCAACGACACCTCACTCGTCAAAATCGGTAAAGCCGTTTAGGCTACTGGGGGTAATATATAAACTCACAAACATAATTACATACTCATATACTCGTACATACACCCCAAACACATTACGCTCCTTCTCGGGTGACGAGTACAAATGAACGGTATTTAAAAAAAACAAGCTACGAAGCTAAGGAAGCTAACGAAAAATGAAGTACGTAAAATCACACTGATAACAATAACAAACGAACTCGCTGCACGCTTTTCTGATAACACATTTACAGAACGGTTCAAACACAATAGCGCACAATTCACGCCAACGCATTGCGATATTGTTAAATTGCATAACGACGACCACGCACGACGCTTCCGATCCTAGATATCCTAGGTCATTCACAATAGTCTGTTGCTTCGTAGCGTATAGACTTTAGAAAATGTTGGTTCTACTCCATGATCGTGTGACTTCAATCCACATTTTATAACAGGATTGAATTGCTCTGCTTATGTGTTCTAAGGATATATCGTTTCATTTCATAGTGTGGTTATAATAAATCTGTTGAAGTAACCTCTAAGGTCAATAATATCAAAAGGTGACAGGTATAAAAGATTAGCTTGTTTATAAAATTAGTGATGTAGTTTATAAACACCGCATGATGTAAGCACCCGTTTAAAGCACAGCATGCTGCGTAATATACGTTACACGTTCACAAAAGGTGACGTTTTGTTGTAAAAGATACCTAATTTCAAGCAAGGGTAAATATATTTTCTCAATTTTAGGTAATTGATTTAGTACTCGACGCATCGCCCCCGAACTCCACAAGTCAGCAGCAGATTGAATACCAAACGGAAGTGCTAACGACGTTGATGGAGAATCTACTCAATACAGAACTTTTCGGCACCGAGTCGAACATTTCAAATGTGTGCTATTTGGCTGCGCGACTGGTCGATAAACTGTGGCAGGGACAGCTGTCGAGAGATCCTCATGAGGTAAGTCTAGTTCTTAACGATCGCTTCATAACCGGCCTGAAGAAATCCATGACACTGAAATGTGAGTCAAATATCGTTTCACTACAGCAGAATTTCCAATGTTACAGGTCTTCGATTTCATAGTGAAGCTCGTGACGCAAGCCAAGAAAAAGCCATCCGTGATATCGTTAGAAGGTCTTCATCATTGCTTGAACAGAACTATTCTGTTTCTGCTGTCGCGGTCTACGGATTCGATCGCTGATCAAATGTCCGTCTTGGAAGCTTTACATAAACTGACGACAAATCGGTAAATTAAACATTAAATACTCTTTAAATATCTTATATCAAAACGGAATATTATAAGTCAAGTCTCCAGCTCATCGGGCAGTTTGTATTAAATCCATTGCAAAAATTGTACCGAACAGACAAATATACAGGGTTATAAGGAAAGGGTTATAAGGGTAGCCGAAAGGAGCTGACACTACTCATGATTGTGATTAACTTTTACTATGGGACCAATCCTGAAATCGAGAAAAAATAATCAGCAATTACATAGCAGCAGCATACGTTTTGCCAAGTATCATTGACATTTTTCTATGGAACAGCTGATATTTTATGATATTTTTTTCTCGATTTCGGGGTTGGTCCCATAGTAAAAGTTGTTCATAATTATGAGTACTATAAGCCATTTTCGGCTTAGCATACCCTTTCCTAATAACTCTTTATAAACAGACAAAAAAGCGAGATAATAAAGGCGTCTTAAAAAATTATAAAACTTTTTCAGGTTACTGATATTTGGTGCCGGAAATCACGAATTGGAGTTCATTGGATGTCTCATGTACTGCCTGTTACAACTGAGCGCAAATATGAAGATTGCTCTTGACTCGCATATGCGGACCACTTGGCACGTGAATCCGAGCGGAGACCTCGAATCGAGAGACGATAAACTTACCACCCATCAAGGTTTGTAACACTTTTTTTGTAATTAAATCAAATACATAAAACAATACGGACATGATGTAATTTACATATCGTCGATTCTACCTTATATGGTTATAGATTTAAACAAAAAAGGCATGCTTTCAAGTTTTGGTCGGCTCAAGCTATATGAAATAATGTCACCTTAAGGTGCAACGTTTCGCTCAGCGCGGCAAATTCAAATTCTCTTGCGTTTTTTGTCAATTAGCCTTGGATTTAGAGTTTACAAAATTCCAGGCCGTAACCTAATGGCGGGCGCGGCGCGTCGAGTCTGGGAAGAGTTGTACGCTTGCAAAAAGCCTGCCATAGAAGAAGTGTTCAAAGTGACGCTAGTCCTGCCCGTGGGGAACGCTCGTGCGCCCGACCTCACTGCCGTTAGAGAACAACTCAGCGAGAACGCGCACAAGCTGTGGATAAACTACATCGACACTGAGAGAAAGGTATATAATAAACGTGCTAATTGACGTTGAGAGTAAAAGAGACAAACTATGTGTCTTTAGTTTTTCTTCTATTTCAGTTAAATTCATGTCGATCAGGTCATGCTGTCTGAAGGCATGCATCTGTAGGTAAAGGTGGAAACCACACTCTGAATACCTATTAGAAGCAAATGCCTATATAATGCTAACTTATTCTGCCACTTGCAAAGAGGTCTTACAACATTGTTGTCTGATCTCTCTTTTTCTCCAATAGGAAAGAGTGAGATGACAATAAGATGGTATTGCTTTAGTCTCTAGCTAGTCTAGACGAGAAAAAATATGGGTGAGCAAATGAGTTAGGCTCTCACAGTTTTCTCGAAATAGGGTGACAAGAACTTTAATCAATTCAACGCCAGCAAAACCCAAGCCTGACTTTTCTCCGCGAAGAGGTGTCTATTTGACATACCCCCTTCATTCCGAACTCCTTCCTCTTACCACAGGACAAGTATAAAGACGCCCCACTACAATCCTTACACTGTTCATTTATACGTACAAAACGTTTTGAAACAACGTTTTTAATCCGTACAGCAAAGGAGTGAATAAACAAAGGAAAAAGGAAAGGAAAGAAACAAAAGAAAGGAATAAACTGTCGGCTTCTTTGTTTCGTGAGAGATACAATCTAGGGATTTTCAAGGGCACAGTGAATAGGTGTATTCTAAGTTTGCGTGCTTCATCTTCGACCACATCATCTCTTGCCAACAGGCGAGTTAGTGGTCAAACGCAGAAATAAACGCGTAAAAAAAGTATGATTTATCCGTTTCTTCTGTTTTCCCTTAACCTTTAAGTACATAGTTACTGATATTTTAGGCTGTATACCGAGTACCGTGGGAGCTTCACAATCAAATCCAGTCGAAAATACAGAAGGTAACGGGCGGACTGACGCGCCTCGCCTCCAGAACCAAGGTCAAGAAAGAAGACTCTGCAAAACTGCGGCCCAACCCGCCGCGGGACCACGCGCTGGCTTACATGCAGGACCACGTGCAGTTAGTTAGGTTAGTTTGATAGAACAAGTAACAGACTGACTGACTGCAAAATGTAGCCTATATCACTCCGGAGATAAAGAGGAATCCAACGACACCTCACTCGTCAAAATTATACAAACCATTTAGGCTACAGGAGTTAATATAGGAGCAAACCATAAATCACACTAGATACCGCATTACGAGATTCGTTGTTCCTACAAAAAGTCACCAAAGTTTGAGGAAGGCGCGGGTCGCGGGGAGTGCGACAAAGCGTTCTCTTTGGCTATCTCAAAGTTTTTTTTATATGTTTTTATTATTATTATTTATGGGCTTGAGTTACGCCTACTCGCGCCTAACAAATAACCAATCAGAGTAATTTCTTATAAGTGTATTTAGACTGATGCGTGGTGTGCTTTGAGCGCCTTAATGCAGAATCTAGGGTGTGATCTGTGGAGCAAACAAACACACCCCAAAAATGTTTTGTACCTCTAAATAAATAAATAAAATAAAAAAAACATTACCCTTCTACTTGGGCAGTCGGGTAAATAGAATGGCGTTAGTTTTTCTGTTGCTATGTGACCTAAACGGCTTCACTGATTTTGGTATGCGATGTGTCTTTAGATTCGTCCTTAAATCCGGGGTATATAACTACGTAAGCTAAATTTTGCCGTCTATTTTGGTTTTTGTCTCTTTTTTTTCTTTCAACCCGTAACCGGGATGAGTGGTGTACGCAGAACATTGGGCATTGTTGAGCTTAGGCCTCTTTTCTTGTACGTTAACCTCGTCCAGGTTCGACCTAACCTAACCGGTACGCGGCCACCAATTCGTCAACGTTTTAGTCCACCTGCCACCACCTTGCCTGGCAACGAGTCCTGCCCAACTCCATTCGTGTTTTGTGTGTTTTGTCCTCCCAATGTCACGAACCTGTTCTCGACATTTCTCCCTCGGTCTTGTAATTTGATGCCTAGCGTGACACGCAACACGAATCTCTGATACATTAATGTAGATACGAGCTATTGATAACTGATACTTCTTTACAGACAATCGTGGTGCGCAGCCTTAGCCAGTAGCGCCAACACTAGCGCCCATACCACTCGCTACGTACAAGCAGAGTGGGCGAGCGCGTGGCGGGAACTAACGCGGGAGCGCGCGCTCTGGGGGCCCCCCACTCCTTCCCCCCTCGATAAATGGGCCCTGGACAGCACGGAGGGCCCCTGCCGAATGAGGAAGATGCTGAGGAGGAACTATCTCTTCTACCTGCATTATCCGTACCGGCCTGAGTTGGAGAATCCTGATAATGTAAGTAGATTTATAAATAAACGAAAAAAAAATAAAAAAAACGTAGTTTTTCTGCGAATTGTCAAAAACGTTTAAAGAAGGGTTCAGTTTTTTTTATTTCTTATATTTGGCCTCCACGCTTAGTGCATTTAGTCAGTGTCATGTTTTGTAATATTTCAAATGAAGAAATATATTTTATAATTAAAACAAGGCTCAGTCAGAAAGGTAAAGTAAGTCAAGGTCACGTCCAAGTCACGTACCAGTATAGTAGTGGAGACTTTACTAGGGGTATCTATGGAGTTTTGGAAAAACATGAAAACTCAAATTTTACGACATCGTACTATTCACCAACACTCGTGCACTTTCACAACGACTTAATGGATAAAAATCCACCGTTTTTACACATTAACACTCGAAATAACAAAACATTGACGCGACATGCTTCTTCACGTTCCCGCAAAAATCTGGGGTTCAGTTATGGCTTTGTAGGATTTTTAACAACCTGTTTTTTGTAAGATAGCCAACAACGTAAATAAATACGGCGGATAAACAACAATGATAATCCCTGACGAGTAATTTCTGAGCTGTCATTGGTCGCAAAAAGACATGCTGAATTACTTAATTGTAAATCTAAATGGAAACAGATTGTATCAATGTCCAGTACACGTACTAAAAATTATCTCTGACATCAACTATTTAATTTCCAGAAAATTAATCGACTATTTAATTCCCTGTAAAATTTCCAGAAACAACTAAAATACAAGGTGGCCCAGAGCCTCGATAGCAAAGAATACTACAGGGTGTACCAACAGTGGCGCACCGCCGGCAACAACTTGGGCGAGGCTGATGGAGTCGAGCCCTCCGACTTGGAGACTTACGAGGAAGAAGTCACCAAGTGAGTGGTACCAGTAGGACCAGTAGTACAAGTAAAATACGAGGTGGCCCGCTGAATATATATATATAGATAGATAGATAGAAACTCTTTATTGTATACACCAAAATAATAATAACACACGTACAGAACTATCTTATAGGCTAGTGCCACAAATGGCGGCCTTATCGCTAAAAGCGATCTCTTCCAGGCACCGACACCGACAACATTGGAGGAATATGTTATATAGACACCGACAACGTTGGAGGAAAGCGCCGGTTGTTGGGACTGCGACCGAGCGTACTCATTGGCTGTCTCAAGGTGCCAACGTTGTGTCTATATACGAACTTCCCGCCGAGTAATCTCAACTTAGTCGCAGCTAGCAATGAACCAATGAGAGTAGATTTTTATGTGTATTTTGACGGAAGCGTGGTGCGCTCCGATCGTCCTTAGTGCGGAGTGATCTAGTAGGTGGCCTAGCGGATTTCTCTAAAATTATTTTCTTAAAAAACTGACGACAAAACCTCATTAAAGAAAAATACAAAAAAAAGACGTATAATGCGCCATTTTCACTGCTGATAATTTTTTGGTATCGTAACATTGGCACAGTGGGAAGAAAATAGTTTTAAGGTGCAACGTTTCACTCATCGCGCGAAATTAAAATTTTATTGCGTTTTTTGTCAATTACAGCCTAATTTCTCATCGTGGATTTATTGAAACCAATTTTGCGCCAATAAATAAGTTGTTCTAAGAAATTACAGGTAAAATGATCACCTAGATAACATCGGTTTAGCTACAAATCTCAATAAGCTGATTTTCATCTTGGTTTTTGGTTTAGAGAAAAATGTACCTACACTAGCTTTCAAATTGAATTTTTGGTTGGTGTAATGGTCTTGAAACAATCTATTTATTATCGCAAAATTAGTTTTCATGGACCTACGATGAGTAATTAAGCTGTAATTGACAAAAAACGCAACAAAATTTGAATTTCGCGCGCTGAGCGAAACGATGCACCTTAATGAAAAATATCGATTTCATCAATATTAGGATTCATCAATATTATTTTGATGAAAGCATGATTTTAACCATGTTTTTTTTTTGAAATTTATTTTGATGATATCATAATTGTTAAATGATTAAGGCAGAAGGAGGTTTATGTTTATACCGTTCATTCTCGCAGCAATAGAGACACGTCAATGGACGAGCGGTCGAACGAAGAGGGCTCGCCTTCGGATCTAGTCAGCAGCGGCGTCGTCAGTCGAGGGAACCACCAGACGTCAGGCGAAGGTAACCGCCACGGATATCGTAATTATTAAAAAGAAAACAAAATACCAGGGTTTGAAAAAATCCGATTTTTATAATAAATATCAAAAATCCGATTTTTTGATATACATCCGATATATATCCACGCTTATAAAAAGAAGCAAATTTTCCCAAGAAAGTGAAAATTATTAACGCTAGGAGCACCGGGGAAACCCCTTTTTTTATTACCCCGTATAATAAACCTTATATGATATGAAGTTAAGTTTTAAATTTGAATAAAAAGCTAGCCGTACTGGTAAGTTAAAGTAACGGGGATTTCCCCAACTTTAAATGAGGTTACCATTTTGGGAACAAATCTAAATTATTCTGAATTGTAGTTTTTCGCTACGTGTTGCCAGGGTAAACATTAATCTCCAAAATGTTTAGTTCAGAAGACAGGAAAAAATCGATTGATATACATCAAGATACAAATCAATTGATATATATCGTTATATATATCCGCTGATATATATTATATCGACGAACCCTGCAAAATACCATTGCCGACTGCAAAATGTAGCGTATGGCATTCACGGCGTAAACAAACTACACAGTCGTTTAAGCTACAGGAGGTAATATAGGAACACACACACATACTTATATACTGACATACACTATTGTTGCACTATTTTAGTGTAAAAATATTTGTGTTTTATGTAGCCAATGAAGATGGCCCAGATAACGAGGACGAGGACGAGCAACAGACCCCTCCTCCAGACAACCAGACGCTACAGCGGCTACTCGAACACCACGAAAAGGTAACACGAAGTAACCACATTATGAACCTTAATTGTAAGAGCAGAAGGCTCATGTTTATAAAAAAAGGTCAAGTTACATAAATGTGCCTTGTGGGTTTTACATTTTTCAATTTTGCTTAATGTTTTTGTCCGTCTTTGTAATACACAAGGTTGTATTACAAAGACAGACAAAAACATTAAAATTTTACATGATTGAATGATTGCTGTGAAAATGTACAAGTTATTTTTTTTGTGATAGTAAAAGTTTATCCACAGATTTCTTAATCCCACTAAGTGTAGACCTCTGTTTGGCTGTGCTAATCGGGTATAAGTTTGAACCGCGATGATGACTATATAGTCGACCCATATAGTTGCCAAGCTATCGATATTTATACTAGAAAATCTGTTAGGATATCGATACAATGCGGCTTTAATTTGATGTCTTGCAATAGCATCGATATTTTACCCACATATCACACTAGATACCGCATTACGAGATTCGTTGTTCCTACAAAAGTCTCCAAAGTTTGATCAAGACGCGGGTCGCGGGGAGTGCGACCAAGCGTTCTCATGGGCTATCTCAAGGTTACTCCAACTCGCGTCTAACAATCAACCAATCAGAGTAATTTCTTATAAGTGTTTTTAGACATATGCGTGGTGCGCTTCGAGCGTCCTGAATGCAGAATATAGGTTGTGATCTGTGCCTCAACCCTACTCATACTAAATAGTCTCGCCTATTACATAATTATGTATTTCCAGATATCACACATGTTTCGTTGCGCTCGTATACAAGGCCTCGACACCGTGGAAGGCCTGCTCCTATTCGGGCGCGAGCACTGCTACGTCATCGACGGCTTTACTCTTCTAAAGAACAGAGAGATCAGGGACCTGGACAGCTGCCCCGATGATTACGAACCCATACTGCCTAGTCAAGGAATACAGAGGAGCAATCAGAGACAGTGCTCGAAGTTCCTGTATGAAGACATACGGTAAGTTGCTTTTGGTAATGCTCTGTTTTTAAGGTTATGATTTTGTGTTATACTGGCTTAAAACAAGTGGAGTTCTTACCTTTTTTTTTAAATTAAAATTTATGTACGCTATTATCTTCGTCTGTAGTAAAAGAGATACATTTTTTGAACTAAATGATAAAGATAACCATCTTGGTACACCAAGATAATTTTATTAAAATTCGGCCTTGAGGTACAAGGCTTTAATTAACCTAACAGTTGATGATGCGATTTCACTATTACCATATTTTCATGTACAGGGTAACATTGAACGGTGATACTAATCCGATAGGAGGTCGTTGTAATCATTACGAACAGCTTACACTATGCCGTAGTATTATTATATGTTCTATGACTACGGAACAAACCACGAAATGCCTAAAAAAATACATTCGTCCATACATTTTATTTAGTGATCAATCACATTTTTCTGCAGACAAGTACACATGTTCTGTTGACATGGTTGGTATCATGTTTTTTTTATAACGATTACTACAATGAGCTCGTTTCACCTTTCCTTTATCCGGCATCATACCACCGTTCCTAGTAACAACACTATACAACACGTCAAAGACATTTTAAGCCAGATATTTTTTTTTAAAGTCGGTTTTTTTATCGTAAGATAATTAATGTTTTGTTTTTAGGGAAGTACACAAAAGGCGGTACCTATTGCAGCCGACAGCGTTAGAAGTGTTCTCTAGTGACGGCAGAAATTACTTGCTCGCTTTTCCGCGGAAAGTGAGAAACAAGGTATGTTAATTATTAACCCGTTCCCTTTATTGCGGTAGCACAAATATAAGTTGAAAACAGTTGAAAAACTAAAAACTGGCGTAAAAGTTCAAAAAAATATATATTTACACAATTAAATTTTAAACGTCCTTTTGTATTGCTTGCAAACAAACTTTTTAACAACGTGTTCGTGTTTATAACAACAAATTATACTAATAATATAAATTGCTAAAGTTTGTGTGTAGCTGCTTGTTCCCAGTCAACTCCGTAACGGCTGAACGGATTAGGATGAAATTTGGTATGGGGGTAACTTATACCCTCGATTAACACATTTGCTATTTTTTATCCTGGAAACATATACTATTCCTAGCGGTTGAAACTGCTGGGCGTCCCTAGCTATTCGTGTTTGAAATAGAATCCAAACACGATATACTTAAATATATTTTTCAATTTGCAAAGCCAGGTTAAAAAATCAGCGATACTGGAGTTTGTTTGTCGTCATTTACCCTATCCGTAATATACAAATCTCATAGTGTTCTGTATCTGAAAATAGGACGACGTACATTGCTTGTTGTGCACTTACGCTATCGCGAGCTTACGTCATTGAACGTGGTAAAAGGGGGTAGAAAAAGAGCCTCTAAATAAATTCTGCAAGTCGTTTTCACATCGTCTTTTATTAAAAGATTGATACATCCTAACTAATATTATGGTCGAGTTTTGGCGGGAACGTGAAGAATTCATGTCGCGTCTATGACTTACTTGATAATATCTAACAAAACTTGGGAATATATATGTATACTTGACACTGGCAAATGCATAAGACGTGCGACGCCAAAATCCTCTTAGGAGGAAAAAGAAAAACAAAAAAAAAAACTAATATTATAAATAGAAAAGTAACTGTCTCTCTGTCTGGGTGTTTGTGTTCTGGGTGTGACTGGTCTAAACGACTGAACGGACCTGATTTTTTGCACATAGCTTATAGATCGGAGACGGACAAAAGCAATATTTTTTTTGTAATTCCTCGCGTACTCGGTCTCGGATAACAGCTAGTTATTAATATTTGTTTATCCACCAGGTGTACAGCCGGTTCACGGCGTTGGCCACCGGCATGGCGGACAGCGCGGCTGGCTCGGTGGCGGGACAGAAGCGCGGCGTGGCGGTGGAGCAGCCGGGAGGCCTGCTCGCCACGCTCATCGGGGACACCTCCGTCACGCAGCGCTGGCTGGTAACACACGGTCTATTACTCGACCCGCGCCTTGTACCTCAGCGGGAAGCGGCGCTGTAACAACTGCTGTCGCTGTAGAACTAGTTTTCTTACCCCATTAACTGGGTATTTCGAGAGAAATATACTTTCGCGTGCAGATGAAAAGAGACGGCTTAAGCGCCCGCTAGTCAAAATAACAGATAACTTCTAATTACATCTAAACCAGGAAATAAAACGAAATTCTGTGCCATGTTAACCAAGATATTAGTGTTACAGTCAGTGTGTGTAAATCGAGGTCTTTTCAATGATTTTTTTATTGAGAAAATGTCATGTAATAATGTCTTCCCGCAATGCAATACTGGTTAACAGAACCCAAAAATATATCCTAAAGTTAGAATTTTAATCTACAAAAATCTCTATCTCTCTCTTTTTAATGTAATGAAACTAATAAACCAAATTTAAACTAATGAAGGTTATCAAATAGGAAAATCATATTTTTATCAAAGTAGGCCGTTAAGGCGAGACACTGGAGGCGGCCCGCTAAGGGCAGCGCGGCGATTCGCGAAACCGCTGCGCAACGTTCAAATACTGTGATAAACTTGAATTTAATAAATATAGAATTTCAGTCGAAATCCCAAATTTAGTAAGTGTTCTGCAGTACTTAAAGATAAATATTTCCATATAAAAATTATGTGCAAAGGGTACAGAACATTTGTGGCATATCCACCCGCGCCATTTTTTTAAAGATTCCGTGCACCATGGAAGTAGTATATATGGGTAGAAGACACTTAAACAATTTTTTATTTTTGGCGCTGGTAAAATTTGACAGTGTCACTCGATGAAAAATTCATATCGAGCACACTGTTACATGTTGTAACGTTTTGTTCCAAGACGAGTTCCCATCGAGTCGTACCCAAAGCGATAGTGTGACTCGATTGGAAAACTATTTTCATAATTCTTCCAGAGAGGCGAGATATCAAATTTCCAATACCTGATGCATCTGAACACGCTCGCGGGTCGTTCGTACAACGACCTGATGCAGTACCCGGTGTTTCCCTGGATTCTGGCCGACTATGACTCGTTGGAGCTAGACCTCACTGATCCGGCCACTTTCAGAGACCTAACCAAACCTATGGGCGCTCAGAGTCCGGACAGATTGGAACAGTTCCGAAAAAGATACAAGGTAAATCCGAAAAATGGTAATTGTAATTGGGAATATTATCTTGTTAATAATCTAAGCCTGCTTGCTTCCTATCATCATTAAAACAAAGTTTTTTTTTTTTCGTAAATCAAAATACACTAAAAAAATGCTGAAGTAATTGTGTTTTTGTTTATCCTTTTGTTATCATAAGAAAAGACAGGACACTTTCATCCCGAAAGCAAAAAGAAAAAATGCTCACTTTCGCACAAACTTTCGCATTTATAACATTAGTGCGATGTGATGTTCAGGAGTGGGACGACCCGCACGGCGAGACGCCTCCCTACCACTACGGAACCCACTATTCATCCGCCATGATCGTGTGTTCGTACCTCGTGCGCATGGAACCCTTCACGCAGCACTTCCTCAGGCTGCAGGGAGGACACTTTGATTTAGCGGACAGGTAAGTTTCGGTTCTCTAGCCGCTTTGCTAACTGAGTATCACTAGTGATTATCAACCAACAATATTTTTTAAATGCAAGTTGCAATGCACGTCTCTTTTTTTTTTTTTTTATTCTACGCAAGTATTTCCTAAAAGGGATCTTTTTGGATCCTGCTTTGTTAGTGATCAAGCATTCTGTTTAAACTTGATATTAAGGTTTTTTTAATCAAAATTTAATGTATTTAAACTGTATAAACTCTTTGTGACGGTTTTTAATCAAAATTCCATGTATTTAAACTGTTTAAACTTGATGTGACGGTTTTTGATCAAAATTTCATGGATTTAAACTGTATATACTTGATGTGACGATTTTATCACAATTTCATGTATTTAAAGAAGACCTTTCTCAAAAAACATATATCGTTGTAATTATTCTGCTTTTTTTAAGCAACTTATAATGACTTAGTGGAAAATCTACCCAGCTATTTTTAAGGTTTAAATTCAGTTCATATTATCATAACATATATGTTATTTCAGAATGTTTCATTCCATAAAAGAAGCGTGGAATTCGGCATCACGGCACAACATGGCGGACGTCAAAGAATTAATACCAGAGTTCTTCTATTTACCAGAATTCCTAGTCAACTCCAATAACTTTGATTTAGGTAATAATTAATCTAAATATTACTTAGTACTTGCAACTACAGTTATCTGGTTCCCACAGTACAAGCTTGCTTAGTTTGGGGCTAGATGGCGCTGTGCGTAAAAATCGTCCAACAATATTATATATTATACATATATATATATATATAACTGTAGCTAAGATTTTGTATTTTAAACTGATGGTTTTACAACATTTACAAGATAAAAATACTTGGGCAAGTCTCACCAAGTCGAAAAACAACATAACTGATTTTACATTTGAAAATAAACGACACCCTTATTGTACGTATTAATTAAGTCTAATTTATGTCAGGTTTCAAACAATCCGGCGTGGCGCTAGGCGACACGGTCCTACCGCCGTGGGCGCGCGGCGATCCGCGGGAGTTCATTCGGATACACCGCGCAGCGCTTGAATCTGACTATGTATCGCACAGACTGCACCACTGGATAGACCTCGTGTTCGGATACAAGCAGCAAGGACCACCCGCGGTGGAGGCTAGCAACGTGTTCCACCACCTCTTCTATGAAGGAAACGTTGATATTTACAAGTAAGTACTAGGCTGTATCTCGCAGATTGTTCAAATGGGACGGGGACTCAGGAACGTCATCCAAACGAAGTTCGGAAACATTTACGTCGTCGCACGGCCGACCTTACTGAACACGCCTCTGGATATTATTCGTCATTTGAAATTATGAGGTAAGCAGCAAGACGTATGGATCACATTTTAATGCTAACTTTTACCGCGTGTCTTATAATCCCACATTTAATAAAGGTTAATCTTTCGTAATTAAATAACCCTTATCGATTTCCAGCATCGATGATCCGTTAAAGAAAAACGCCACAATCGGATTTATAAACAACTTCGGTCAGATACCAAAGCAGCTGTTCAAAAAGGCGCATCCGAGCAAGAAAATGTCGCAAAGGAGTTCGACGATATTAGACCCCAACAACATCATGCCCTCGCAAGGGATCACTCCGCCGGAGAAATTGTTCTTTCACAATTTGGAAAACTTGCGGCCTTCATTACAGCCTGTCAAAGGTAAAAAAAAAATGGACATCTCATCAACATCCAAACTTTACTAGATGGCGTTGCTAATTCATGTGTTATATATATTCAATATTGTTTTTTTTTTAATTAGGCAGATGACCATGTCGTTCAACAATTATATTTATATAGTCAACATTTACTTAAATTGAAATATTTGCTTAACTTGATATTGGTTAAAGTTAGCCAAAACGCAAAGTACTTCGCAAATAGCGCCATCTACATCTTTCAGAACTAGTAATATTTTTAAATAGTTTCCGTGAAAAAGCCATGACTACAAAAAAAAACCTCCGTCGGATCTATTGTATTTTTGTTACCGACCTACTCCGCAAGGATAATTTTTACTTAATGATGACTATAGCTTTTCATTGCTTTTCATTGACAATGGTGACCTAACAAAAAGGACGATGAAATTCACTTTAAAGTTGTACATGACTTGCCAAAGTTGTTCAGCAGCCCTAACACGCGCGCCGGGATATAGTTTTGTCCACCCGTTTAGTATTGGTGTCAACGTGACAACGCTAGAACGAGGATACGTCCATCTCGTTCTCGCTCGATAAAAATCGTGGACAAAATTTATTCTCGGCGCGAGTGCTAGGCCTGCAGCTACTACTTTTATTTTTTCAGAGGTAAAAGGCCCGGTCGGTCAAATCCTGTACACCGACAAAGCGATCCTGGCCGTAGAACAGAACAAAGTCCTTATGCCTCCTTCGTATAACAAATACGTGGCGTGGGGCTTCGCGGACCACTCGCTGCGGATTGGGAACTATGATAACGATAAGGCTGTGTTCGTGTGCGAGACCGTCGCGCAAGCGTGTGGGGAGATAGTGACGTGTGTGTGTCCGTCGGCGAAGACGATAGTCACTGCTGGGACTAGCACGGTAAGTGATTTTGAATTATTACTCTGATCTCGTGACCAACTCCTTCTTGAGACTGGCCGCTTTCTCTTTTATATTGTTTTATTTTTATATTTGAATATTGTTTCTTTTATTTTTGCTACGTCAATATACTTTTACGAATCGAACCAGCACCTGTATTTCTGTGTTCCATAGATCTGTTTAAAAACACGGGAATAGATGGTTTGAATGATCTCTAATTTGTTTTAGGTTTGTGTTAGTTGTTAAAGTTTGTGTTTATGTTAATGCTTACATAATGTTTATGTTTTTCATCTAATAATAACATAATTTTTTTTAAATTAATTTAAAAAAAAAAACTTTAAAGTTTATCTGTACTTCTATACTAATATTAAGAAGAGGATTTTGTAATTTTGTTTGTATAAAGTAATCTATTGATTCTAAAAATTCGTTCACCGGTTAGAAAGCCACGCTATTCCTGAGTGACATAAGTTTTGTTTACAGCATATGAGCTTTTCTGTAAACGATGGAGCTGATCTTGACGATTATTTTTTAAGAAATAGTGTGCAATATGAGAAAGGAAGTAGGATAATTTTTATTTCCAAAAAGAATTCAGTGAGAATGTGTCGAATCAAAAATCGAAGGTATTTTGGTTATTGCTTCCTAGTCTTGGCGTGCCATCATTACCGACGATCGTCACAAAGATCATGTGAATTATGAACTAACTTCTAGAATAACAAAAGTATAAAAATATACGCATCTCTTATCCTAATACAATTTTCGTACCAGGTGGTAACAGTATGGCAATACTGGTCACGCCGTCGACGGCTCGCCGTCAAAGTATGCCTCTACGGTCACGAAGATGCCGTGACTTGCCTCGCCGCGAGTCCAGCTTACAACCTCGTAGTGAGCGGGAGTAGAGACGGGCAGGTCATTGTGTGGGATGTGGAGAGAGGAGCGTTTGTGAGGCAGCTCATACCCACGGCAAGTGGACCCTTGCCACCAGTCTCGGCATTGGCTATTGACGACCTTACGGTGAGTGCTTTAGAACCAGTCTTGAACAACACTGACCGAATTCTTCAAGCTACGTCGTAGGGAGTGAAGGTTGACTATTTTACGGTTATGGCTTACGATGTGTGATGGTTGTATTTTGATCCTCAATTTGCACATATATACAGGACAGTTTTGAGGCCGTTCATATAGTAGCGTTCAGGTGTAAATCCTAATTGCGGTCAAACATCCAAGGCCTCATGGAACGAATGATAAACTTAGTTTGATGTGCCAACTTACACATTCAGCTGTAAATGTTAATAGCATTTATCCATTCAGCTAGTGAATGTTGCGTCACATCGCTGATTACACTATGAGTGCTACCATAGCCTATGTACCTTTAGAAACATTGGTAGCGCGGCCACATGAAATGGAAAATCTTTTTGCTTATCATAGTTACATCACAAGTCATACACCGCATCATTAAAATGCAGTGATATTTCTATCTTTCTTTTAGCAACAAAAGCAGACCAGCAACTACTTATTTGATGTAAAACTGTGCCAAAATAAACTCCGCTGCTTCACAACGACGCAAAATTTTGTTTTATCCATAGGTTTAGCAATTCGTCAGGTTGCTGGCTAAAAACTGACTATGCACTGTGGGACTCAAACAATATAGATTTGTCCTTTTCCTTCATGAGTAATAATTCAGTATTCTATTCCGTTCCTGTGCGATAGACTATCGTATCGCGCCTTCTATTGATTTAGCCGTTTTATATTGTCGGGATCTTATGTTCAGTCTTCAGCTGACAGCTTCAAAAATATAGACCAAATACGACCTCAAGTTACATTGCCAACACTGCAAATATAATTTGAGTGAATTATCGATAAGGTATTAACCTAAGAGGTTATCTTTCCACCAGGGTGACATAGCTACGTGTAGCGGCAGCTGGCTGTACGCGTGGTCTATCAACGGGCAGCTACTGGGCAGCGTGGAGACGGCGGGCGGCCGCGAGCGTACTCACCAAGTCCTGTGCGTCGCTTTCAGCCAGACACGCGAGTGGGATCCGCTCAACGTCATCATGACTGGCTCCACTGACGGCGTCGTTAGAGTAAGTTCATCTAAAGCTTAGAAGATCAGCGCTGTTTGGTAAACAGCATCATGTTGAGTTGAGGCTATTTTTGTGACACACATTGATTAGCTATAGTTGAACCCCCAGACACAGGTGCATCTGCAGAAACACGCCAACGGTAAACTCGAGAAACTAATGTCGAAACCTGAAAAATATCGTGCAAAAATTTTTTTTTGATGTTTGATTATTTTTGGATTTAAAAAAAATAAATAACTTGATATAAAAAAGAAACTACTGTAATATGATGACGCATTGTTATTTTTGTCTAAAAAGTCAATGTGATTTATGATATCCTTATTACATTTTTTTGTCAAAAAGAAAAAACAAAACAAACAAATTGTTGTTCGAAAGTTGCGTTGCAGCGTGGAATCGCGCAGATGTTCTTATAAAAGTATATTTTCAGATGTGGTCAATTGACTACATAGCCGAAATCGCTGAAGAACAGGCAGAAAGCATGGAAGCGGGCAGCATAGACCCAACATCATCCATAGACGCAGACAAAGACAAAGACCTCAAAATTTCTACACAAGATAGCGAAGACTTGAAGACGGACCAAGACTTGAAATCTGAACAAGGTTTGAAGACAGAAGAAGACTCGAAACCAGAACAAGATTTGAATACGGAGCAAGACGAAAAGACGGAGAGTGAGACTAAGACTGAAGAGATGGAGTCCTGCGAAAGAGAGGCAGCCATAAAACGTGTCGAAGCACTAGTCAAACAAATGAGTCTGTCACAAGAACAGGAAAAACAAGGTAAATATTATTTGTTCAAAATCTTAGGTAATGGCGTACCCAGCGTTAGGCTTGATGAGAGTATCGTTTTAAATAAAATAAAAATGTGCATTTGTATCACAGATGAACCAGATACCTCGTCACGCGGGTTTTGGTTCGATCAAAAGTCGCCACAGTTTGAGGAAAGCACGGGGTGCGCGGAGCGTGACAAATAATTCCCATTGGCTATCATCAAGGTTACGCCCACCACTGTACCGAGCTAGTACGTTCCGTAGTGATGGGGTAAGCAGTAGGCTGTGGCAGTAGGGCAACATCGGTACTTACCTACATGGCGAACTTCCGCTCTGCCATAGTAATCGCAGTCACTCGAATTTCAACTCACTAACATAACATTACTACACAACACCATTAAAGTACTAATTCTTCCTCAGTGTCGTGCACTCGCGGATTTTTCGAGATCGAGCTGTAAAGTCGAATGTTTTTTTTCGAGGTCCCTGCTTTCTTTGCGCGTTTCAATAGAATGTGTTATTCTAAAATGTGACATTTTCTCGAGATCACGCGTTTTGTTAGGTCCGAAAAATAATGTTAGTTTACCCAGAATCAACTCGGTTACTTCATCATCTAAAAATCTATTTAGCCGGGTATCGAAATTAACAACTGAATCATACACCTAATAACCTTGAAATACTTACGACGTATACTATAGTCTACTGACAAAAACGCCATTATTGTTTACCAGAAAAACGCGGGCGAAGCCGCGGGCAGAAGCTAGTAACGGATAAAAACTTCAAAGATCCTACGCACCTACGGAACCCTACTAAGCATGGCCCGACATGCTCTTAACAAGTTATTTTCTCTAGTCTCACCACAGTCTCAGGCACATGCTAGATGCTGCCGGTCGATTCTATCGTGATTTCGTTGCTTGTCGACTTTAGTCCAAGCAGAAGGTCCCGAGTTAGTTTAGTTAGTTAGAATTCATTAGTGTTCGAATCCCTTTACGGTATGGTGAACATCGAAAATGCAAGTCTGCGTTTTGTTTAATGAGTCACAACACTACTTTATACGTGCGTTCGCCAGAAAAGGACAACTGCATGGGATATCCGCAATGAGGAAAAGGGATAAGTGACGACGTGTCCATTATACGCTGAGCTCAGCTATGTCTTGTAAAACTGAATTATTTTACTTACCGATGAAAAGTTATTCCGTCTTTTTTGTAGTTTGAGTGCGCGGATGACTTTCCACACAATTTCACTGCACAGATAGTCATTTTAGTTTACTGTTGGTTGTCAGGAAAATAAAACAACCGTTTTATTTTGTAAGCCGCACGCACGCACGCACAGCTCTGGCACGTGGTCGGAACTGAGGTTCAATGTTTGGGGCGGCGTCTTATATAAGTCTTATAAAACTTATGTGTTGCGCGCTAGGCTCGTCCTAGACTAGGTATCTAGTTCTATTCATCTGTGATTTGTATATTTTAAGCACCACAGGCTTGTAAGCCTTAATGTGTATCCAGGTCTCCTGCTCTCCCTTGCCGCGTATTCATTGATACGCGCTATAGGAAAACTTCAAAAAACTTTTTTTTTCGTCATTACATTGATCGTAATACAGTCATTGATCGTTTTATTTTCAGGCAACTTAACAAAATCAGCATCCGAAAGTTCTCTATCCGACGTTTGCGAGACAAGCGCCAAGGAATCGGCGAGAAGGCACGACGAAAAGGACACTTGCAGCGATAACGAGGAATCACAGACCGGCGAATATGACCAATCAGAGCTCAAAGGAAAGGATGACGTCATCGACTCCTGCGACGAGGCCAAGCAGGACTGTGATGAGATAGATGAGGACAAAGATGGACCGCATAGAAGTAAGCTGCAAAAGCAAGGCAATGTCATTCTAAGGCGGAAATCTAAAGCCAACCCTTTGTTTAGGAAAAGTGAGTATACTTTAGAATAGCTTTGAGACCCTTTAAGACTAACTTTTTTATCGCAACTGAAAATTTTGCGTGAGACGTGCAGTAGATACCTATAGCAGTGATAATTTGCAGTATTTTTTTTTCAAAATCATCTGTTATATCTGTCTATTAAGTGTATGTGACTAATTTGTGGTGATACTTTAATTCAAATTCAAATCATTTAATTCAGACTACAAAGGACCATATTACACATAAAAATAAATTCAATTACAAAAAAAAATACATAAAATTAAATTATATATTATAATAGAACAGAGGATTTTGAAAAAAAAAAAAAAAAAAAAAAACAAAGAGTCCCCCGGTATATTTCAGCTTGATTGTTGCCTCCGTTTCCGGAGCTATTGTTATGAATTGGTTTTGTTTGTTCCAATAACGAATGAGTTTTTTTCAATTGTTCATTATTTTGGTATGTTTTTGAGGTGTGTATGTCACACTAATATTATAAATGCGAAAGCTTGTGTGTAAGTATGTTGGTTCCCGTTCAACTCTGTAACGGATTTGTATGAAATTTGGTATGGTAGCTTATTCCCTGGATTAACACATAGGCTATTTTAACGAAATGTTTCATGTTCAAAAATTGAATGTTTCCTGTAGAATAGCGGGTGAAACCGCGAGGCGCAGCTAGTCTAACATAAAGAGTGCAAAAGTGACATTGCGACTAATTTGCCTGGAAGATATCGATTTTAGCGATAATGCCGCCACGTGTGGCACTTATTTATAAGATTTCTCTGTATGTGATTTTGTTTTTCTGAAATATGAAATGAAATGAAATAATATATTTATTGTCCAAAACTGCGTACCATTTAGATGTTAAATATTATCTGGGATAAGCAAGTACTTAACTACAATCTTGTCCTGGCGGACATAAAATATTTAGAAATACTTACTTACTACTGGTTTCTGGTGTTTACAGTAAAGAGGTCTATCTATCTCTTTCACACTCATCTGGCATTCTCATTCATCCGTCTCTTTCACATTCATACGTTCAAGCTAACACATTCCTATAGTTAGTGTATCATTATCATTTTGTGTGTGCAGGTGGTGGCAGTGTAGGAGATTCGACCGAGGCCGGGTCCTTAGAGACACCCAACTCGTCGATGGAAGCAGCGTCAGAAGGCGGGTTGAGGAGCAGCAAGTCAGACACCAGCCTTACCGAGTCGTTCGTGGTGGTCTCCGCGCCGGTCTCGCCCGCGCATGTGCAGAAGCCGGTGAAACCTCCCATCACTACTATCGATATAGGTATTTAACTACGATTCAAACTTCACAGGGTAACCTTGTTCCTAACTCCAGGCTGGAGACAAAACCCTACTCAAATAGGTCCTATCTGGCAAATATTACAAAAACTAAAAATCAAGGGGCCGATCCGGCAGTATATATTATTTTTTCTGCGTTCGTTGGTTTTTGAGAAGGATACCATTATCTGAATTTTATTTACTAAAATTTTGATGTTTATGATACTTTTTATCCTAACTTATCCGATCCGACCTGTCGAACAAAATATCTTAGTGAGGCCAAAGACTGAGCAACGCTTCCGAGTTGTCATTCACAATAGTCCAAATCCGATTTCGCGTATTCCGCGCTCTGTGTTATAGCCAGTAATGAACTTTATCCAAATGGAGCTGCCGATAAAAGTGAATGCGGCCTTCAAATGGGGCCTTTTTAAAAATACTATGCACACGCTGTTCTCCCAAATAGTTAATGCTATGTATTTGTTTAGATTCTGGCATCAAATGGAAGCGGCGTTTGATCCTACGCGGCAAACTGACGATGCATACAGCGTACGAGCGGCGAGACAACGCGTGTCCCGCGTCCGTGACCGCGCTGTGCGCCGCGCGCGCCGGCCGCGGGCTCGCCGTCGGGGACGCGCGGGGCAGGGTAACTATACTACACATCACACCGCGGTAACACACGCGTGTCCCGCGTCCGTGACCGCGCGCGCCGGCCGCGGGCTCGCCGTCGGGGACGCGCGGGGCAGGGTAACTATACTACACATCACACCGCGGTAACACACGCGTGTCCCGCGTCCGTGACCGCGCGCGCCGGCCGCGGGCTCGCCGTCGGGGACGCGCGGGGCAGGGTAACTATACTACACATCACACCGCGGTAACACACGCGTGTCCCGCGTCCGTGACCGCGCGCGCCGGCCGCGGGCTCGCCGTCGGGGACGCGCGGGGCAGGGTAACTATACTACACATCACACCGCGGTAACACACGCGTGTCCCGCGTCCGTGACCGCGCGCGCCGGCCGCGGGCTCGCCGTCGGGGACGCGCGGGGCAGGGTAACTATACTACACATTACACCGCGGTAACACACGCGTGTCCCGCGTCCGTGACCGCGCTGTGCGCCGCGCGCGCCGGCCGCGGGCTCGCCGTCGGGGACGCGCGGGGCAGGGTAACTATACTACACATCACACCGCGGTAACACACGCGTGTCCCGCGTCCGTGACCGCGCGCGCCGGCCGCGGGCTCGCCGTCGGGGACGCGCGGGGCAGGGTAACTATACTACACATCACACCGCGGTAACACACGCGTGTCCCGCGTCCGTGACCGCGCGCGCCGGCCGCGGGCTCGCCGTCGGGGACGCGCGGGGCAGGGTAACTATACTACACATTACACCGCGGTAACACACGCGTGTCCCGCGTCCGTGACCGCGCTGTGCGCCGCGCGCGCCGGCCGCGGGCTCGCCGTCGGGGACGCGCGGGGCAGGGTAACTATACTACACATTACACCGCGGTAACACACGCGTGTCCCGCGTCCGTGACCGCGCTGTGCGCCGCGCGCGCCGGCCGCGGGCTCGCCGTCGGGGACGCGCGGGGCAGGGTAACTATACTACACATTACACCGCGGTAACACACGCGTGTCCCGCGTCCGTGACCGCGCTGTGCGCCGCGCGCGCCGGCCGCGGGCTCGCCGTCGGGGACGCGCGGGGCAGGGTAACTATACTACACATTACACCGCGGTAACACACGCGTGTCCCGCGTCCGTGACCGCGCTGTGCGCCGCGCGCGCCGGCCGCGGGCTCGCCGTCGGGGACGCGCGGGGCAGGGTAACTATACTACACATCACACCGCGGTAACACACGCGTGTCCCGCGTCCGTGACCGCGCTGTGCGCCGCGCGCGCCGGCCGCGGGCTCGCCGTCGGGGACGCGCGGGGCAGGGTAACTATACTACACATTACACGGCGGTAACACGCGCGTGTCCCGCGTCCGTGACCGCGCTGTGCGCCGCGCGCGCCGGCCGCGGGCTCGCCGTCGGGGACGCGCGGGGCAGGGTAACTATACTACACATTACACCGCGGTAACACGCGCGTGTCCCGCGACCGTGACCGCGTGCGTCGTCCCTAATAGACAGACAATCGGAGTAGAGCAATTTTCCGTGTCTCGAACAGTTTGGATGTATTTATTTCGGATGTAGGATGAATTTGGATGTAGGTATATCTAATGAGTTTAATATTTCGTGTAGATTTTCCGCTGGTCTGCGCCGGACATGTCGAGCGCGGCGGGCGCCAAGGGCGGCCCGGCCGACCACTGGATACGGGACGACACGGCGCCCTTCTGCACGCAGTGCCAGGTAACCCATATCATGTGGTCTTATCGTCGTGGTCGTACATTTTGTGTAGTACTGTATACCTGTGAAACGAATCTCTATTTGTACGGTTTTTCTATCTTATTGAAAAGTTCATATCGGGAAACCGTTAGTCATTTTTATTGTTACTTCGACTGTACGTTTACACCGAAACACGTTAATGCCTTGTACGCAAAAAAACTCACATATATGATCAAAAGCGCTCTCGGTCTGTAGTCAAGATAATACAGTCGGGGTGAGGTGTACTTGCTAGACGAGCAACACAATATTTTAAATCGTGGAATGAATAGGTATCTTCAGCAGGGCTAGCATAAGCACCGCGACAAAATCTTCTGTACATGAGACAATCGTATACATAATCGTCGTGTCCTGTTCTTGCATAACAAAAAGATTTTGTCGCGGTGCGCGTGCTAGCCATGCTGGGCAAACGAGCTCCACCTTAGATCGTCAATGCTTTTCGCTAAGGCAAGAACAAACGTGGGCCCACGTTTGTTCTATACGCGAAAAAAATAATGAATCTGCAGGTGCGTTTTTTTTTTCCCTTCTAAGAGGGTTTTGGCGTTGCACGTCTTATGCATTTGCCAGTGTCAAGTATATATTCTCAAGTTTGGTTAGATATTATCAAACAAGTCATAGTCACGGTCAAAGGCGAGCAAAGCAAGTCACGGTCGAGTCCAAGTCATGCCTCAGTAAAGTGGTGAAAACTTTACTAGAGCCTTCTATGGAGTTTTGGAAACAACACGAAAATTCACCACACTATACCATTCACCGACAACCGTGCATGCTCACGAACACTTAACGGGTAAAAATTCACCGTTTTTACACATTAACACTCGAAATAACACAAGTTTTGGAAAATAATAAAATGACGCGACATGAATTGTTCACGTTCCCGCCTGTAACCCTGCAGGTGCGTTTCACGGCGCTGGAGCGGCGGCACCACTGCCGCGAGTGCGGCGCCGTGTTCTGCGGGCGCTGCTCGCGGTACGAGGCGCCCGTGCGCCGCCTGCGCGCGCTGCGCCCCGTGCGCGTCTGCCAGCGCTGCCACGACACCATACACAACAAGAAGGACTGAACTCGCACATACCGACAACGGACGTCGTCGGCTCCACGCCCACTCCGCCCTCCGGTGATCTTATACAGGGTTATAAGGAAAGGGTATGCTAAGCCGATACTCATGATTGTGAACAACTTTTGCTATGGGGTCAAGCCTGAAATCGAGATATAAAAATCAGCTGCTCCATACAGTTTGTCGAGTCTCATTGACATTTTTCTATGGAACAGCTGTTTTTTTTTCTCTCGCTATTTCAAGGTTGGTCCTATAGTAAAAGTTGTTCGTAATGATGAGTACTACGAGCCCTTTTCGGCTTAGCATACCCTTTCTTTATAACCCTGTATAGAAGTAAACCAATACGACATCAAACTGATTCCTTCTCTTCCTGTAGACGTTACATCAATATGCTTGCGTTTGAAATAGGCCACCAACTTAGCTACTTAAGGTAACTCTACGTTGTGAGAAGTCGTATAACACCGTACATGTGGATATTTCAGTCTGAAAGCATGACCGGAGTGACTGAAATCAAGATAACTGATTCTCAGTTGACGCTGGCGCAACTGTTCCTCTAATATCTATTCCTTTAAGACTATCAATACGCCAATACGAATTTCGCGTAATTATTCAGCTTATTCGGGCATAATTTGTCATAGAGCCAGTTGTATGAAATGAAAATGAACAGATTAAGCAATGCTAAAATTGACAGTATCTGAGAGTGGATAGTCTGGATACTAAAGCGACGGTCAAGCCTTCGCGTTAGCGTAGCCGGTAGCGGAACACGTCGAAAACGCAAAACTAGACCTGCACACGTGCGTGTCTATGACGCCAATCGCGAACACAAGACACGTGCGCCTGAAGGGGAAGGCACAATTATCCGCACCGCATTCAACGAATTTCTTATTAACTACGTCCTAAGCTGTGAAAAATTGCCGCCGATTAATATACATTTACCTAGTATGAGTTTCGTTAATAAGGCGTTTTCCAAAAAAAATAAGTTCTAAAATACTTAATACTAGATGGCGCAATAGTCCTATAGGTTTACCTGTCTTTGTCATTTCTGTCGAAATATTTTATGTTTATTTTTTAAATCTTATATTTTGGCTCCACACGTTGTGTATTTAGCCAGTGTCAACTATTGTAATATTTCAAATGAAGTCAAATACATAGTTACGTTACTTGAAATTGTCTAAATACACATGTGGAGCCAAAAAACACGAGAAAAAAATGGCACACGTTCCTTTTTTTTGTCTGTCATGTCTTGACAGTGACAGAAAAACCTCAAGGTACATTTAATGCCATGTATTGGGTACTTTTATTATCATGTTTTTTTTTTTTTTGGAAAACGCCTCATTAAATCTAACGCCATCTATTGGGTACTTTTATTACCAGGTTTTTTTTTTTTTGAAGAACGCCTCGTTACCGCGCGTGCTGTACGAACAAGTGTGCGTTTTCCTTATTTAAGCAAGGCGCCTTAAAAGATAATGAGCAGTGGCGTGGCTGACGCGCAAGTGTGGCCGTAGCTTTACGTTTTGCTACAGTATTATGTCCCCGGGTGAAACAAAATAGATGTAATCGACGAACGCACTAAGAATTTATCGCCGAAAATAAGCAAAAGCTTAAAACGGTCGATCTCGTGAAAAATATTTAGTATTAAAATATCATTACTATTGTTGTGGGACACTAATTCATGTTTTGACTAATATTTATTCACAGTTTTATACAAATTAATAATGCAACGTTTCCCTGAAGTTGATCCGAAGAGTTTGTAAATTGCTATGCAAATTATAGGTAGTTAGTGCTAGTACAATAAAGTATTGATCTGAAATTACACCAAGGTAATATCGTGTGACGTTATAACTGACTGTGACGTGGTACTACTATAAGTTATAGTAGTACCATATAAATGAGGCGTGTAAAAATGTTCTGCATTATTATAGTACTATTAAAATCATAAAATATTTAAATGCAATCAAAAATTATATTGACATATGAAAAACGTATTTCGACTATCCGAATGGGACAAAATGATCTTACTTGTTTTCTCAGTACGCCGCTTGCCACAATGCCGCCCGATGTTGCCGTGGTGTATTCGTAGCTTTAGATATGATCCAGGGCTTGTGTCCTATTCCTAAATGGTCCGCCAATGCCGCCAAGTATCTTAATCTGTATCTTACCCTTGTTATTTAGTCACAGACAGGGGGACAAGAAACCAAGACAGCAGGACGAGCACGCGCGCTGCGATAAAATGTTTTTACCCCTCTTATCATCGCGTTAATGCGACAAAGCTAGAATGCTGATACGCCTGTCCCTTTCTTGCAGGGCAAAAAAAGAGAGGATATTATTTTATTGCGGCACACGAATTGGTCCTGCTGGAGTAATTATAGTCAATTTTAACTTGAATAATCAAGCAAAGTATAGAGATATGTATTCAAGTTATAGAAAATATTTTGCAGATTTCGATATTTTAACCGTTGAGAATAAAATAAGTGTTATATTTACTACTCATGAACTGCTTATCTTAATTAACTATTTTTGTGTCCTCTTTAAAGGCATTTTAGATGAAATTTAAATGATTTAATACATTTTATAAAATTAGACAGAACATAATATATAAATGTTTTTTTTAAGGTGCTGCTTACTTTTTGTTATATTTAATCAGTATTAATATTAAACTAAGTATTTTTTTAAAGTTGTTTTTAATATTATTACGTTTACCGTAGATCTCAAATTTTCACTAAATTTGCTTAATATTAAATGTTATTTTATATAATATATAATTTCTTAATCAATAAATCAATTTTACAGAAGATATTTGATTTCAAAAATTGTGATATATTATGTTATAATGATTTGCCTTTTATCTACATGGTTAGTCATTCCAGTATTGCGATGGAATTTATTGTGAATATTAAATTAGCGCTAGTCATGTTTTTGTATATGTTTATGCATTTGGTGTTTCTTTTAATCCTTTATTTGTAATAATATGTAAAATTAATAAACCGTGTAAGTAGCCAAAATGTATGATGTACTCCAAACAATTATTGCATTTGTAGATTACATTCCTAGTCTCCTGTACTGTAAACCAGCCTTGTACACAGCTGTCTATTGTTTGTAAACCAATTGATGTATTGAAAGAAACATACTATAATTCAATTAAGTTAATCAGTCAATGTCAAGCTGGCTGCGTATTGATGACGCCTGATGAGGGTGTCGATGCTTGTGTCCGCCGAACTCTCTCCATAAAATAAATATTGGCCAAGAACCCAGAAAGCTGGCTCCATGCAACTAAAGACAAACATTTTTTTAAAAGCTATTTATTATTTCTTTATAAGGCTACATAAAAAAAATACGGATAACTCGCGCACGCACATAAAGATACGAATGTACGACGATCACAGAGCAATTCGGTCGAGCCGTACTGCTTCACTTATCAGAAATCAGAAATATTTTTTGGCTATGAATAACATTGAATATTACAGGCAAGTCACTTTTACAAATTAAACTATGAAGAGTTAAATTAGACAAACTCATCAATAATTTAAACAATTTAATAATATTATGACAGGTATTTATTATGCTTTATTCCCTTTGTTCATTACACAAAAATGAGGATTCCGAGAATTTCATTGACATTTATATTCATATTAATTTGTAGAACGGATTATTTTCAAAGAAATGCTTGAGAATCTTTAAATTTGCTATGATTTATTTCAGTTATAGAATTAGGTAATTTATTGTACATTTAATATTTTGGCGTGACGGCCCTGTTTCTCAACTTTATCTAACCTAGTCCATGGCTTGTACAGCTTTTCCTTGTTTCGTAGATTGCTCTGATGAACATCCTTATTTTTTGGTAAATTAGCCTTGTGTATTTCAAGCAACCTATTATAATATGTAGAGAGATATCACTGTATTTTTTTAAATATTTTTTTCTTGTTCCGAAATATTCGTACGTACGCGTGTGCGCATGCGTTATCGTTCGTTGTATGGAGGTGGCCTTCTGTCTCTATTTATTTTGTGCTCTCACTTTGAGAAGGTTCGACTATTTCGACACCTGAAAGTGGCGCATCATAATCTTAATCGAGTTACAGTATAATATGATTCATGATACTATTTTCTATCGCAGTTAAAATCGATTCCGTGGCACGAATTGTACCAGTCATCGTAGTAGCTTTCTTATATTGTAACAGATATAATAGTTGTTAATGTAGATATTGTACTAAGGTATGCGACACCATTATGTATCGATTGTTCTAAGGCAAAATAAGCACATGATATTGATATTATTGGTGTGCAGTTAGCTTGCAGTTCTTGCTAGAGACATTCAGAGTAAATTAATAAGATAATATTTGTGTCAATTCTGTTGCACGAAGAATCGTTTATTTTTAGCAATTTTCACATATTTAAATGATGAGAGGCAGATAATATGGCGCTGTCTAGTTTAGAAAATGACGCATTAGAATCGATATTATTGTGTATTTTTCCTCGATTAACAAAAAATAATTATCTTAAAACAAAAATATTAAAATGCATACCTGTTTGTATGTTACTTAAAACGCGACAAACTTTTTATATGTTTGTACAAAGATAAATGTAGATCAAATTCAAATTGTATCTAAAGTTGCTTTCTTGTTAGATATTATTTGGGTTCCCGTAGTAAATGTAAGGTTAATGTGAATGTTTAGTCACCAAAAAGTGTATAGAAGAACAGACAATATAAAACATTGTTTAGGTAGTATGTAGGCACTGAAGTTTATGCAGTTGACAAATGTATGTATTCGTGTACCTATAAAGTAATAAATCGGTGCAACAACATGATTAGTTTCAATTTTAGTACATAGGTCTAATAATCATTTGAACGGCGCGGGACTCGCATGGGAAGAACGCTATCTTTACGGCAAGCCGAATTAGAAAATTTTAAGACCCAAGTTTTTATAGAGTTAGATAAATCATATTCCAAGGATCAAATTTGAACTTTATCAACCTAAATTACAATTTAAAGAAAATAAAGAAATCCTTCAGTAGGTTTAAAAAAAGATGTCGCCTGCTGTTGGCGGTATTCCTTATGAGCGACGTTACCACAGATCACACCCTAGATTCTGCATTAAGGACGCTCGAAGCGTATGTCTAAATATACTTATAATAAATTACTCTGATCGGTTAATTGTTAGGCGCGAGTAGGCGTAGCCAATAAGAACGCTTGGTCACAGTCCCCGCGACCCGCGCCTTCCCCAAACTTTGGTGACTTTTTGTAGGAACAAGGAATCTCGTAATGCGGTTTCTAGCGTGATCTGTGGACGTTGCATAATTGGAGTCCAGTTTATGGTATATTGACGTGGCGTAAAAAGTAAAAACAAATATTTCAACTAAATATAATTTATTATTCTTTATAATATTTGAACTCTTGTTACCTAGGGTATCTACAAAGTTTGCTGATATTTACATGCTTTAGATAATAGATAAATCACTGTATATTATACACAAATAACACCCAACAAATATTTTCGAAACAACATTTTACATTTTTAAGTACAAGTCAATATTATTTTAAAGCACACGAAAATGTATTTCAGTGTGACGTCATTCGATAATAAGTACATTTATTATAACAGCGATTACGCGGATACACTGGTGCTATATAAAAACCTTTACACACTATAACATTATGAAGTCCTCATTGTTACATAGTGCAAGTCGGTCTACGATATTTATATTTGTGCAGAATAGGTATACGAAATGTCTATATCGCTATCAACAGTTTACATATCACATTTATTAATTTAAAAAAGTCAAAAGAGTTGATTTATGTGAAATTAAGTTAGTTTCGGTCACGTTCAGGTTTGCCTTCTATTGACCCTAATTTATTAGACCACGCCCTAATTCCGAAAGCTGTCAAAGTACAATCGCGTCCATTTATCAAACCAAGAACACTCGAAAGTTGAAGGCTCGGCCGCGTTTCATATAATTATTTAAAATGTTCACGTTTTTGAGTGGGATTGTATTTTTTACCGAAACAATATGATTAAACTTTGACAACAATTTAAATCGGGCTAAGGCCAAGACTGCACTGTCAATAGTAACATTTGTTACCCAACTAAGGTTTGGTCCTTGTGACGCTTATTTCAAATAGTTATTGAAAACATAATTTGTAAACGACCGTAAATTTAGTTTGACACATTTTGAGGTCATATGCGTAATAGCGCCTCAGTTAGGAACCGTAAGAACAACCTATTTGAGCTTTATTGGTTTGAAATTGGTGTCCATTCTGCTGTTCCACTCACTAAACAAATCTGATAAGACTAAAATACTCTTTTCATTTCAATATGGGAGAAAAAGTTGGCAACAATTTTATTACTGTCAAGTTTAGTTTAGAAAGATTAAATGAATTAAAAGAAGTCATTGGTGTTGATTCTAATGTACCATCATTAGAATCGAAACCAATGACGTCTTTTAATTTGTACCATTATGTAAACGACAACGCTAAAATAAGTTGCGTCTTTTTTTGGATTAAATTTGTGAGATAAGGATTATCGGTCATAACAGAACCGTGAAATTTTGAAATGGTATAATAGTCGTCATTTCGGCGCTATATATCTAATATTTTAATTCCTCAATAAAATAAAAACCTGTAAGTACTTTTAATTATGAAGTATACTCTAAGGCAGAATAGTTCCACTGTACGACGCACCGCATTCGAAGCTTTTTTTTTTGTTCTTTTTGTCATATCTAATTCTTTTTATTACAAAACGTTACAATTGGTTAATACGAGTGCGAGTAAATTTTACGCAAGGCTAGTGATATGCATTTATATATATAGTTTTAAAACTATTATGAGTTTAATTGAAATCAATCTGGAATGTTGTACACCAAATATTGTTACAATCGATTTTAATTTGTACTAATTTTTTTCCGTTAAAAAACGTTCTTTTTGAATTAATCGCAGGTGTTCAATAAACATAACGCTTTTATAATTCTGGAAAACTCGAAGACTAAATAACAGCCTGAATTCGAACGCTGAACATCTCGAAAATTTACGAATCGTTAGCCATTTCGTTTTAATAAAACGGGAATTAAATTGAGTCGGTTATTCCGACCGGTTTTCGATCACCGAATGTGATCGAAACTATAGTCGGAATAACCGACTCAATTTAACGTGAGTATTCCCGTTTTATTAAAACAAAATGTATCAAAACCACGTCAGTTTTCATAGTTAAATAATTTTAGGTCAATACCTACGTTAACACCGCTAATGATAAGGCTTATAAGAATAAACAACTCCCATAGCATGCCTGTTACAAAATGACTCCAACATGGTTGACAGGAACGTATCGCATATCTCTCAACGAGCCGTCTGTCTAAAGAAAGGAAAAAAAGGACAGGAAGTTTAATTCGATTCTTCGAAAAGTCGGACGCAACTTATCGAAGAATCTAATGAAACCTTGGAAAGAACTTTCTGAACAAAACTGACATCTAACAACTGCTTGTCATTTGGCAACCTCTACGTATTTATTTGCATATTTTTGTCTGAGTCTATATGCGTAAGTACATTACATAAGTCTGACTAAATATCTGAGCTATAATTCTCTACACCCTATTAGATTTGGCTTGATTTTATTCGATGCGCCTGCCCTTTTATTATCGGACATCCAGACAAACGCGGCCAAAGCGCCCCAGTACATGATAAACAGTCCCCACATACGCTTAAAGCGCTTCGATTCCATATCATTTATACGCACAGCGTGGGTGTGGAACTCTCAGGGAACCGTCTGTGTTTCCCGAAAAGTACAAGGTGGGTCTTTAAATCTATAGTAAACTAAACTATTTATTGTATAAAAGAAAAACTAAGATTTGTATACTAAACAAACGATTAAAATTTTCGAGACGAGCGACGTTCGAAAATCCGTGCTTGTGTAGAAAGTTGTAAGTACAGTCATAAAAGTCAAGTACGAAATTGAATAATATAAGATTACGGATCTCGTTAGATCCACTATACCTACATGTATAAAAATAATTCAACATAAACAGAAAAAGTAATATAATAACAGATAAAACGTCGATAGCTAAAAATATTCCTAAAACACATAAGTACACATATTAAGAGTGACTAATGATTTATTTGTTCGCCCTAGTGCCGTATTGTAAATTCCTATCGTTTTAAAAAAGTATAAAAACAGATCCACAAAAAATGTAAAAATTCAAACACCCTAAAAATTTACAACTATGTACAAAATAAGTGAGGAAAAATATATCCAAAACCCTATTTTACAGTTCCGTGAATCGATTTAACATTAAAAATACTGCATTGTTCGTTTGTTCGTGTAACACTGTTCGCCAACAATGCTTTCGGCCAATAATACTGCTTGGACGAAAATATTATGGAATTATAAGTTAGATAATTATAGCCTTAACGTGCGACGCAAAAGCACAGTGCAGTTAAGTACAACATTCATTTATTAAGCTAAGTACTAGTAATCATTTCGCCCTTTCCTTTCCACGTCTGGCACCAAAATAACGCTTTTTTTCATCATTTTTTTTTCACCCGAAACAATCAAAATTTTAGTCTAAAAATAACTTGATCCGAATAAACAGTGAGATATTTACTCTGAATATTGAAAATATACTGGATGTATCTACCAATTGTGTACGAACCCCATGTAATCGAATTGGATTGTTTTATTGAAATATATTTTTTTATTAAAATATTTTGTCATTTGAGCATTTAATTTCGTGAACATGTTTAGTTACGTTTTTTCATATATATTTTTTTGTGACTACAAAACGTGAATGACCAACGATCGCAATTACGTATTAATCATTTTTGTGTTATTTGGACTCTCGTCTTCAGACTACCTTAGTACTGGTCTCGCAATAAGTTATATTTATTTGAAATTATTAAATTATATTATGTATTTTATGTTATCTTTAAATTATATACAGTCAACTTTAAATGTCCCAAACTGTCAACATAATATGTCGTCAAGATTGATCTAGTAAATATACACAGGATCTCGTTTACAAAAGCGGGGCATCGTCGCGGGCGACGCCAGCTTCTGCTTGAAAGTTCTCATACATGTCCGTACGTATTGTTTTACCGCATCTCCATAAACAAGGCCTTAATTTACTTTCTAACTTTTGTCCTTCGCTTGTCCATTGTCATTTTGAGTGGACTGAGAATGTTTTTTTTTTCTTTAATAGTTCTGTCTTTAGTTTGACAACGATTCCTCGTGGCAGGGTAGTACAACTGTACTTAAATTATGTACGTACATTTAAAAACGTAATTCCTTTGTCTTTGTTCTATTCCAATTGCAATATCGGCTTTTATAAATGTTAAATTAAAATGTTTACTTTATAAAAAATAAAAAAGTTTTATACCTGTATAAAATATAAAGTGAGTACTTTAGTTTCAAACAAAATTTACGATTTTCTTGTTTAGCTATCCAACACTCTTTTTATTTTTGCTTGAATGTCCGTTGGGCCAACTCAACGATTAGATTCAGTACACTGGCACTCTTAAATTGGCCTTTCAGTTTGTTCTCCGCACCAGTAAAATCTATGCTGTACACATTTTGTGCTAGTGTGGTCAGTCGATCGATGACATACATACTACTTAAATAAAATCCAGAGCAATCGGAGACTACATGTCGTACATGATTACGATGCGGATCACCGAAAAATATCATATAGTAGTCAATCGAACACTACGCCAGCAGTTTTCTGATACAGCGGCGCGAGCTGTTCCATTTAGTGCGCGGGCGCAATCGGTGCGACGGAGGGGGACGGTGCTCGCAGCTAGTTATTACCGCGCCCCGTCGTTTGTCCAGTCGGCTGATGGCGTACGATCACCACAGCCGGGAGCGCGCGGGCGGGCGGGCGGCCGGCCGGCTACAGCGGCGCGAGCGGCTCCGGCTCGTGCGCGGGCGCTAGGAAGGGGTTGGTGGAGGCGGCGCGGCCCGCGTACGACTGCGCGCGTCCCGCCGCGCCCAGCGCCGGCGCGCGCGCCACGCGCCCCAGCCACGCGTCCGGGTGCGGCAGCGGCTGGGACAACACACACACATTATTATAATAGTAATAATAATAAATCATTTATTTTTGCATAAATTAAACAAGTACAGAAAGTATAATGACTCAAAGGCTCCTAAACTAGTTAGAAACTGTATTTTAGGAGCCGATGGCCTCTCCTAGTAAAAGAACACAACGTTATTTAAAATTATGCCCGATAAAGAAAATAACACAATTTTGAATTTATATAATAATAATAATAAACCAGATGTCATAGCCACAAAAAGAAAAATAGAAAAATATAGAAAAAAATAATATAAACTTAAACACTTTGGCCGTGCGCGTGTATTTGTGTGTGTGTGTGTGTGTGTGCGTGTGGGTGTGTATGTATGTGTGTGTGGGTGAGTGTGTGTGTCCTTGAGTGTGTGTCAAGTGTGTGTGTGATTATCATTAGGGTACATATAGGCTTTGCCTAGTGAAGAAACTGATGATAATGTACTTCTAAATATTAGAAAAACTTCTCTGCAATTTATGTACTATCGGACTTTATTTTCTTGTGTATTTGTTTTGTTTAATTATTATTTGCTTATCCTATATGTATGTATTTGCAGTAAATAAACATTATTTTTTTCTTTATTACGGTGCAGCTTTTCGCCGAGTGCGGCTAATCTTATGTTGGTTATCTCATTTATTTATTTATTTCCATAACAAATAATAAGCTTATTATCCTAAACAATGAGTATAAAATAAAATAAACTAAATAACATAAATTACTATTAGTAGTAATAGCAAAGTTATCAGTAAATATGTCAATAAAATGCTGGAACTTGTGCGTGAAATGATTGAGCACAGCCACAGATCACACCCTAGATTCTGCATTCAGGACGCTTGAAGCGCATAACACATCAGTCTAAATACACTTATAATAAATTACTCTGATTGGTTGATTGTTAGGCGCGAGTAGGCGTAACCTTGAGATAGCCAATGAGAACGCTTGGACTCCGCGCGACCCGCGTCTTCCTCGAACTTTGGTGACTTTTTGTAGGAACAACGAATCTCGTAATGCGGTATCTAGTGTGATCTGTATGTATACCATACAATAATTTACGCCATAACTCCAATGTATCCAATCATCACTCCAATCATACCTGACACAAACAGAGAAGGTAACTTATGTTGTCTTATTCTGACTTATGTGTTTGGATTGTGCTGTTGTTTATTTTATTTGATTTATTTGATTCTATGTGTACTTTAATTGGGCTTTAGCCGTTTAGCCGCGATAACGCGACAAACGCCCGGACAGAGAGACAGAGTTACTTTCGCATTTATAATTGACCGAGCGAAGCGAAGGTCTCAGAGTTTACTGGGACATGTCGGCATTTGTATGTTTTTTGTGTATATTTGTCCGATGATAACTTGCGAACCGTTGATCCGATTTTCATGAAATTGTGTAGGCAAGTAGTTCATTACAATACAATTTTAAAGTTCGAATATGAGCTTAATCAGTCCAGGGGTTGTGAAGATATAGGGATCGCGAGGTCTCAGTTCGCCGCGAACTACTAGTATAAGTTAGGATTAGGATATCACAGTGAGGAGTATACCTGGTGCGGCTGCACGGGCTCGACGGGCTCCTCGGTGAGGGCGCGCAGACCGAGTGACAGTTGCTGGCACATCGCCGCCACAGGGTCCGACGAGTTGGCCCGCTCCTGTACACGACAATTTGTTTCGTGCAAAACAAGTTTATCGACATTATTTAAATCAGAGTTTTACACGACAAATAATTGCGATCGGCAGTTTTCGTTTGCGCAGAAACGCGCAGACCGATTTCCGACAGTGTAAATAATTATTTACACTATTTAAATTTTATTAGCAAGAGCAAATGGCAGAGTGTTGCTTGCTAAGCATTCTTAACTCTGTCGACGATTCGTACCCTGTTCGGACCAAGATGGCGTTCGGACCGCGAAATCACGACTGCACCAATTTTGATGAAAAATTAAATAACCTATAGCCTGAATCATGATGACGGACAGGGGCTAATTTTTTTATGAAAAATATATAATTTTACTTAAAATACGCGGTAGCCGCGGTAGAATGCTAGTGGTATTACAATTTAAGATGATTTCTTTACCCCTGTGACTGTGACGTCAGCGCGCGAGTCTTGCGCGACTTGCGGCAGCTCGGCGCGAGTAGGCGAGGCGAGGCCGGCGCGCTGGCGCTCCAAGTTGGACGGCAGCTCGCTGATGCGCAGCGACATCTGCCGCTTGAACGGGGAACTGCAACACAACACATCCATGTGTAACGAAATTTTTTACTTTCGATTTTAGGCATTAATACACTACTTTGTTACAGAGTACTGAGAAGAACGGCTGCAAAGAGAACAAAATAGTTTCATTTATTGTTGTTTATGATTTCGTATGGCTATATCATCATCTTTTATTAATTATAAAAGATGCACTCAATCAATAATAGCCACTGTTTTTCCTTTAAATGGTATCTTCTATTTTGTTTAATCAGGCACTCACCTTCATATTGTTTGTTTTTATTTTTTTATTTGTAAATTTAAGTTAGGTAGTTTTGCACTAGCACCATGTTTGTTCTATAAGCGATAGCCTCCGTTGGCCTAGGTGTTCTTATTATCCTAGTGATTAAATTTATTTGTATGAAGGCTGTTTGGTTGTCCAACTAAAATAAAATTAAATAAAACTACTCAAAAACCGGCTACATTAACAGTAAAGTGTACTCGGTCATCACCATAATATTTATGAAATTATAGCCTAATATGAAGTCTTGGCGCCATCATTTGTCGGCTACAATGATCATACTGCAAACTACAAACCGTACAGACGTTTTTTTTTTCTGTACTGGCGCCATTCTGGCCAGGCCTAATCCAGCCCAGGCCAGATCTAGTCCCTAATATTTACCACTACTTTTTTATGAACATCAAAAAATAAAAACCGTACAGACGATTGAGACTCGTACTTATTAGTCTATCACGAAAATATGCGCAAAATAGCATACTATCTTCAATTGGATCGCCTGTGATTGGCCGGCTGATCGAGCTGAAATTCTAGGCGCAAACTGCATGGAAGAATGTTGAGCCGTCCAAACAAAAGTGCGACTTAATGCCTCTTCCGCGCGGTGAGTTGTATTTAAAATAGATTAATTCTGGATCCGCTATCAACTTGATTTATTATCTTTGCAATGGACTTTATTAGCGTATTTAAGCCGCTTATGCAAGTACCGAAGCACAGAAACGTAAAACTTTACATAAAAGCAGCCCACGCACACATCGCTGAGCATGTAGCGAAGTTTTTAACTCTTAGCAGCTGATCTTCTATTTACCTCTTTGAGACATCTTGGATTACAAAATGATCGCTATTTCAACCACATTTGTCTGATACAAACCATGCTATGCTATTTTTTAAATATACATTCGTGACTATACTAGGTTATATTAAATAACTCGTGGACACTCAGGGGACAACTCTAAAAAAGCGTGTTATAAATACTTGCTCTGATTAATTTCTACAAAACATCGTCAGCATCTGTACAAAAACTTCACCAAACCAACACTATCAAGTGGTGAAAATGGTTATGCTTGACTTCTTTGATATTCAATATTGCCCAAAAAAGTGTAAAAATTCTCGTTGATAAAATGTTACTCTTAATTTTGCACTTTTTTCAAACTGTGGCGTGAAAGACAAAGTCAGTGATCAGTTCATTCGTTCAATTTTACATTTATAATTACAGACCAAACTTTTAGAGATGACATTTCTAAAACCAATCCCATCCTTTTCGCACTTATTAGCACAGTAAGCATTGAAAATTAATAAATAAATAATATTGAAATGAAAAGAGATGCATATAATTTTACTGCTGTCGCTGCTGTATTTGTAGCTAAGTTGAGACAGAATCGAAGTCACCGATAAAAGCTCAAAAGACCAAACATAGTCACGAAAAAGTTAGTTCAAAAAAGACCACTCCAAACCTTTTTTCTTCATATTTCGTAGTAAAATTCGTACTTACTATTCGTGTAATGACTGATTCAAACAGGATGCGTAGAGGTTCAGACCATGCCATGCTTCGCAACGTGTGATACTAGTGTGAATCGCAACTAGTGTGAACTAATATTTATTTCCAATGTCAACATCTATTGTGAGTTCATTTTTCTCCGTTGTTGTGTGAACTCTATATCGTGTTATTTACAGGTTAAATTTGCAAAGTACAAGCTTATAGTATGACACGCGCAGCTAGTGGCGACAAAGCTATGCCGGAACAGAAGGCCTAGTGCGAGTTTTTCCAATTACGTTTACCTATTCGATCGCGTTTACGTTGTATGTTGTTTACGTTGTCGTATGAAGTAAGAGCTGTGCCATCTAGATGGCGCTAGAGGTTTTATTACAAATCATAGTCGTTAACGCGATCGAATAAGTAAACGCAATTAGAAAAACTCGCACTCGGCACTCAGCGCTGTCGTTTCAAGTTACATGGTGATTTGAATTGCTGCTGTACGTAACAACGATACAACTCAATTTTTAATTAGGCCCCTGAAGACGGCAAAATGTTACCTATCCAACATTCTGTGTCCCGGATTTTTGACACGCGAAAAAGTCATGTTTTCGATATGTTTTCAAATCATGTTTTATCGAGTATTCATTTGTAATAATAGTAAAATATTTATCGTTAGTCGTGGTAGATCTGTTGGAGCACGCTCGCCCCACATTCGTGGGGTCGCGGGTTCGAACCCGGGGCGGGCCCGTACCAATTTTCTGGTGGAGTTTTTTGGAACTTACGTACGGATATAACATTGGCTTTTCTGTGGGTCTTGCTGGGATATCACGCTAAAGGCTGATGAAGAGATTTATCTCTAAGTGTTCGATAACGCGCATTAATGTAGGAATATCTTAAATTGTGGTAATAAGCGTATATTCGTGTTGTTTTCAAAACTCCAAAGAAGGTTCCAGTAAAGCTTCCACCACTTTACTGAACCATTGCTCGGACTGGACCGTGACTGAAATTGTTTACTTAGACCGAATTGATACAATTTACACAGGGATAAAGATTGACACCTTCAATGACCTGATTAAAAAAAATTGAGCTGTGCTACATTTAACTCGATATGGAGTTCACATGTTTTTTCCAGTTCCTGGCAGTTCTCAAGGCGGTGCGGGTAGTCGTGACTGGGCAGCGTGACCACAAATCTGTAAATTCATCGGCACGATCTACTTACTTGTTGTTGAGATGCGCGAAGCTGAACGAGCCCTGGCGCTCGAGCATGTGCGGCGCGGCGTGCGGCCGCTCCACCGCGATCGGAACCGAACTGGGGAGGATAGCGCACCCTTCAACCACCCTGTCACCCATACCCATACCCACCCACTTACCAAATTACATACACCGTGTTTTAAGATTGAGAACCAACAAAAATACATAGGATTCGGTATATTTACCACCACCGGTCATAAGCATATACATTACACAGGGCAAGTTTAAATATTTAAGAAAATAAATACGTTTCGAATTCAAATGACAAATATTTAATTATTATTTTTTATAGAAGAAGTATATACAGTAGAAATTAACGACAACAATTAGTCCGGTTAATCGAGTTTCTACTGTACGTATTTACGTACGTAAATATCCATACTTCGCCCAGAGGTATACCTTTCGCAGACGAAAGTTTTCTTAGTTCGTTGTCAGATTCTGCTTAAGAGAGAAGAAGATAATAAACGGACACCTAAGTAAGCAAGCTTCCTCCCAAACCGTAATATAATAATAATAATAATAATTGATGATAAAGATGGGATTAGGCAGGGTTTTGTCAAATGCAGGCCTATGTATATAATTAAAAAAAAAAAAAACATTCTGTGTGAGAACTGAGAAAACTATTGACTTAAATCTATATTCAGCGCAGGTTTTATGCCTTGTTCGGACTATGATTAAATAGGTTACTAACTTTGTAGAGCAACGAGTAATATGAACCCTAACAATTCAATAAGATTGTTCTGGAAGTTTTGAACCAATAATTTTGATTGATTATTTTTCTCCGTGTTAATTTATACATAAAAGTAATTTCAATATTAACCTCCTTGGAAAAAATCATTGGCCATATACGAACACAGTTTACTTTATCGTCATTTCGTCGATCTTCGGTCGTCAATCAATCGTCGAGGCATTCTTTTTCACAGAGATCACCTTCTCAAACTGCCGCTAGAACAGCGCACTTTATAGGGTTCCGTACTACTACAAGGAGCCCTTATAAGCTCGTCATGTCCGTCTTTCTGAATCCTTTACAACTTCGTTGCACGGCCATAGTCTAAATATGAACCTCAAGTTTAAAAAAATAAAAATCAGTATATAGTTTTGTATAAGGGTAGCTCCCATGCATGTAAATAGGAGATGAAAAAACAAAATTCGCGGTACCCCACCTTGTGGGGTGTCGTTGAATAGGTCTTTTAAATTTAACAATTTTGAATAAAAAAACATAATTTTATATTAAAAGGGTGGCTCTGACACATGTAAAGTGGGGATAAAAAAAAATGCCGGTCCGCCACGTGTATCATATCCGAGTATCATTGAACATGTATTTTAAAATGATGGTGAGGTCTGCTACACCATTTTTTTTTATCAGATGTACCGCTTTCGAAATATGGCAACACACAACAATGCAATGTGCAATGTGTGGGGGACATTGCAAGCTACTTTGCCGGCCATTTCTAAACTATGCATCTCAGTTACTTATCATCTTCCAAGTTGATAGACCTTAGTAAAAACTGTCTTTTAAAATTATTTCGGGCAACATGCGAGTATAACTTTTTGAGATAACCGGGAAAATCCGTTAAATACTTCAAACGTCCTACGCGTCTACGGAACCATACTAAGCATGGCCCGACACGCTGTTGTGAAATTATTATTAGTACTAAAATGCTGTTCTAGTTCACGTTAATAATCAAACTTACAGTCCAGATCTAGCACCGATCAATATTATTTTTTGGTTGTTACTTAAGTAGAAAAAAAACTCTATGGAAAAAAAATAAGACTTCTGATGACGCTTCTGATTGTTTGATTTCCAGGTGTTGGATTCCACGTGATCTTTTTATAATATTTTGAAAGCTGATTTAGTCTAATGAAAAGAGGCTGGAGGGGAGTATTTTGAGAAGCAGTATTTACTGAAATTGTTTTTTATTTTTGCTAACGACTTCTGGAACAGCCCACTTATAAGTGCAATCGAATAATTCTTAATAGTCTACACTCTCTACTCTACTCGATAAAGCTAGTAGTCCGAACAAAGCCTTAAGATAATTGCGATACTAACTTGTTGTTAAGATGCGAGAAGCCCCGGAAGGAGCCCTGTCGCTCTAGCAGGTGGGGCGCGGCGTGCGGCCGCTCCACTGCGAAGGGGTTGTGCGGGGCAGGGCGAGAGGCGGGCGGGGGCGGGGGCGCGGGCGTGGTGGCAGGCGGTGGCAGGGGCGGAGGATGCCCCGCGTCTGCTTCTGAAGAGCGACGGTTTATAACACCTGGAAAAAATCAGAAGACAATCACAACATGATACAACTATAGTCTTCGACCAAAGTGAAATGAATGGATGGACCCTAACCACACAACTTCCTTAAAAATAACAAGTCAAAACAATGGAACTTAGGCTTCAATACGTAATTAAAAGTATGTATGAGTGCGGTTTAAAATGCGCTCACAGTGCAAACACCGCACACACTGCTTACGATCGGTTTAAATTGTTAGTACGCTAATAGCGCGCCAACAATTTAAACTGTTCATGAGCGTGCTTATGTCAGATAGTTTCATTTTTCAGGTTATCGGTCTCAGTGTCTCATAATTTGATGGTCACAGTTTCATTTCTGTCTTCACAGAAGACCGTGCCCTGCATTAAATTTATTTTTTTTCTATAAAAAACAGAGAATATCGGAATTCACAGATGACAATTTGAATTTGACATTAGCGCACACAGTGCACTACCTCATTCTTGTGAGCACCGTGAGCACGCTAAAAATGACGTCACTCATGACGTCATGTGTCTGACAGGAGCCTTTATATGCGCATCTTAAACCGACTGTTTGCATGCTGACAGTGCAAATGGTAACTATGTGCACATTTTAAGCCGCACTCTATATGTAGTACATTTGTCACAAAAAAGAGATAGCGATTATAATATCAAGGCATATTTTTGCGGATATTTGGATCGCATGAATTGACGAACGTACCTACGTCTCGCACTTGTCATAGACTGAGAGCGACTGAAGCAAGGTGAGCGCCGGCGCTCACTTTAAAGTCTTCAAAATTCTCTTACTTGGGCCCGTCTATTCATTTTACTTTGTTTGAAGACTATAGTCGAGTCGAGTTAACATTTCGGATAAAATCATTTTGCCCAACACTAGTAGCCGCTCTTCTCGATTTCCAAAAAAAAAAAAGAAACCAAACTCGGTGCATCTATTTTGTCGACCCTAAATCGACAACGGTAGAAATTATCACTAGGGTCGCCTGTAAGACCTTGCGAGTTAATACGACACACAATATTTTTCGGTCACACGTGGGACCGAAAAATATTGTTTATATTGCACCGCGGGCCGCAAGATTTTGATAGACTACAGTTTAATTAGTAGTTCGAATTGTGCTTCTAAATCGCCCCTATCTTTACAGCACCTTGACCGATTTTGCTCATTTATAAACTGTATTTGCATGACCAGCCTGCCTGCAGCATTTCATGCAGATCGGATTAATCGAACGCAAGTTATCAACGAAAGAACGCATAACGACATATTGTTCTGACTCTTCCTTTGACTGACGCTGACGCTTTGCTCAGTCCAATACATAACTAAAGCTTGTGTCAAAAGGAGGCGAGCGAGCGATTGGCTCGCTCCCTTAGCCTCCCAAATATCTGCAACTCCCGATCCAATTTAAACACGTCCATAGAAAATAGTCGCGCAATCGGCGCGAGCGAATCGCGTGCCGCGTCCCGCGGCGGGATTCGCCTCAGTTTGTACGAAGTCGCACGTCCCTGAAAATTCACTCGTCCGCGATGTCATCCCAATTACTCCACGGATCACTACTACAGCGGCACTGGAACGGTTAAGAATCACCGCGTACCCAAGATTTAGGCACTTTTTTTTTCGAGTTGCATGACAATAAACCACTGAGCAAGAAACGTTTTATTCAGACTTTGTTAACAATATTTAGGGCTACAATTATCTGCGAAGTAATAAATGAAATTGAACAAACATTCAAGTATAGCTAGTTTACCTTTAAAATTCTTTATAGAGGTCAGTGATAGCTAATAGTAGTTTCGCAAGAGTTAAGGGTGTCTACACATGGCCCGACCTGATATCGTGTGAAAGGGACAGCTAGATTTGAATTTCACGGGAGCAAAAGAAACAAACTATTAAGGTTATAGCTTCTCCCTTTCGCTTCCCCAGAAACTTATATATATAGCCATCTCTTTCAAGCGATGTCGGGTCGGGCCATGTGTAGACACCCTAATAAAACGCACCGTGCGTCATTAAATAAGTATGCGTCACAATCCCACGATACAGGCACTGGATGCATAATAATGAACCTGAATTGCAATCGGCCAGTTTCGAGAATGAGATAAGTCACGATACTCGTGATTCACTGGCGGCTTGAAAACCACGTGTGGCAAAATTCGTGCTAGTTTTATAGGTAAGGTGATAAGCATGAATGTTAGTACCAAATAAATAGAGGCAAAACTCATTGTACACTTAGCAATAAATATTTTCTTATTCTTATTCTTATTCTAAAGAGCTAAAGTTTAAAATAGGGAAGATGTATCTGAATAGGTTGTTATTTTGTAGTTTAAATTTTTAAGGGAAAGATGTAACAGTGTTGTCATTCTACACGTTTATATTATCTATATATGGTCAGAAATATAGATTCATTCGTTTTCTTGCAAATGGCGTTTCATTACACAGTCCAAGTGCGTTATTTTATCGAACAGCAACAAAATTAGAAAAAAACAGTTTATTCAATGCTAAAAGTCCGATTTGTAGATTAATAACAACCGTAACTCGAAGTTCTGATTTTAAACGAGAAATGATTAGGTGCATTGAAAAGCATAAACATATATCGATATTCAATTGAACCACAAATAATAAGATATACGGATTTGCATTCATAATATTGTGGCATACAATACATTTGAAACGCAAACACGGAAACACTTTGTATCTGCACTTGTATGTCTATGTTTATCTCATTTATTTTATCTGATGTATAAATTAATCTTAACGGCCTACTTTGATAAAAATGTGATTGTTCTATTTAATGCCCCTCATTAGTTTTATGTACATTAAAATCTAATTTTGGGATATACGTTTTTTTGGTTCTGTCATGTGGTAATGCATGGCGGGAGAGCATGACATTTTCTCGATAAAAAAACACATTGAAAAGACCTCGAATTACACAAATTTTTCGCTGCGCTTGGAACCCCTAGTGTATATTCAAGTGATTATTACACTTATAGTGCGGTATTAATAATAACTAGGTTACCATAGAACATAATTTCGATTGATTTCCTGGTTTAGATGTAATTATCAATTATCTGGTTTCTTGACTAGCGCGCGCTAAAGCCATCTCTTTTAATCTGCGCGCGAAAGTGTCTTTCTCTCGAAATACCCTCTTAAATCTGTTTGCGTTAAAAGCGTTACCTATACCTACTTATGTATTTAATATTTTCATGAAACGGGAATACTCACGTAAAACTTAAAAAAAAACTTAAAAACTTGAAAAAGATAACCGAATCAATTTAACGTGTGTATTCCCGTTTTATTAAAATAAAATGTGTCAAAACCACATCAGTTTCAAGTATTTAAATGCATTATGGTATATATAACTACCTTTCATGTATACTTCTGTAGCTGATCTATTTACCATCAATGGAACCCTATACAGGACAGGTCTATTGTTAGCTTAAAGCTCACAAAAGAGTGCAAGATGGAGCAAGAGCAAGCCTCAAAAAAGTTTACCGATACAAATCAAGCGAATTCTTTGTTTAGGTTTGAGCACGTGTGCGTTGGTACCTGATTTTCGGTTACGTCAGGACAAGATATTTTGCACACGGTTGTTGCGCTCACGAATAAATATAATGAGTATATTGAAAATAAAATTAATTGTATGTAGACCGTTTAGCTTGAAATACTGGTATTTTTGGGAACCCGTACCATAGGTATCGATGTGATACTGATACCAAACGTCATTCCAGTACTAGACGGCCACAGACGGCGTACCTGTACTAAAACTTTCTAATTAGTATCGGTATTATACCGGTACCAAACAAATACGTTAGTCACGAGTGAGAAACAGATGTAGTAAAAGGAATAGTTAACCGGCATTAGTTACGGGACAGGTACCTGAATTTGTATTCCGCCTAACAGGTACCGGTACTCGTCTGGAAGCAGTACCCGTGTACCGGCACCGCTAAGTACCGATACAGAACCTGTAGTTTTGGTACCGATTCGAAGCCCTGCCTCACCTGATTTGCGGAAGGAGCCTTGTCTCGTGAAGGCGTGGCTCGCCGCGTCGATGCTCATAGAGACTGCGCACTCCTTGTCGCGGCGCTGCTTGCGCTCGAGACAAGCGGCGAAGGCGCACCCGACCGCGTGCGACAGTCGCTCGCCGCTGTCGCGCGACGCCAGGAAGCCGTGGCACATCCAGCGGCGCGTCGTGCCGTCGCGGCAGATGTAACTGGAAAAATCAGATAGGGAAGTAAGTATAAAGGTCTGCGCTAACTGGCACATTCACGGTAGCGATCACAGAATGGTCATCCTACAAATGCCCAATCACCGGTGTGACGTCACCGTTCCGTTAACAGTGACTGTAGAGACTGCCAATCAATAAATTAAAACATCTGGACAAACATCAGAAGGGAATAGAAGCCCCTGCATTGCGCTATCAGAAGTTTAGATTGCGATTAAATTTTATAGTAAATTTTGGCATGTCGTAAAAATTACAGATGGCCGTGAACAATATGCCGTAGTCAAATCGTTTTGTGTGATTATCGGTCACTATAAAAAAAATCAACCGCCCCGCGGCTTCACCCGCTATTTTACATGGAACGGTAAATTTTTCGGGATAAAAAGTAACCTATGTTAACATATATAGCAGCCGCTTATGGTATTCCCTGGATGTTAATCCTACCTCCATAACAAATTTCATCCAAATCCGTGCATCCGTACAGAGTTGAACGGGAACAAACACACTTACATACTAGGTATATAGTTTTTTTTGCGTGTAGCATAATCCCTTATTAATAGCACACTCCGTCCCTTACCTCTTCCATACAAATCCTCTCCATGCTAAGGTTGCCTGGAAGAGATCGCTAAGCGATAACGCCGCCAGTTGTTACACTAGTTTTAAGTTGTTTTTATTTTGTCTTATGTATGTCATTTCTGGTGTGAACAATAAAGACTTATCTACCTATCTATCTGTCTAATTACCTACTTACACGCAAACTTTCGCATTTATAATATAAGTGTGAGAGAAAGGTGTATCGCACGTACTGTAGCCATTAACCATGGCCCACCCACTGTTCCACTCAGTATTTAACATTCCATCAAGAGTTAGAGACCATTTCGTCAGTGCCGTAAACCAGCAGGACGTATAAACAAGGGCGTTTATTTAACTTCCATGTGGGTGAAAGGTCATTCTCGGGCGGTCCAATTAACTTGGGCCATCGAGAACGCCGGATATTTGCAAATCGTTACATTTGTTACGTCGATGGTTTGACATATGAAATTGAATATTAGATGTGAAGCGAATAGATGATAATTTTGGTTGAAGGATTCCAGAACGTAGGTACTTACTTGGTGGCGTTTTTTATCGAATAGTTTTGAGTGTGACAGGTACACAGAGTCTATGTATCATATAGTACTTAGCTTACCTAAACCCTCGTTCATGGTTTCTGTCAGGTGCGCAAAAGGACACTTTCTCGATGGTCTGGTCCACGATTAGACCCTTAGTCTCCTCCTCCACCACCCTCAAGCCGTCGCCGCTGACGTGGAGCACGGCACGCACGGGTCGCCGACGGGAATTCTGAAAGTACAAAACGATCACGTTACACAAAACAAAATAAAGAATCAAAATTAAAAGTATTATTACTAATTTTAAAAAAAATATGCAAAATATTGCCTTGTCACTCAAGGCATAAAGACTCACTCACTCGACAAAATCGGTCAATCTGTTATGGCTACAGGAGGTAATATGATTTGCATGACTAATCCTCCTGTGTACTCTCAGAAACATACTTACATACGCACGTATACAATTATACACCCCAAAAACTGTACTTTCCTTCTTGGACAGACGGGTAAAATATCTGGGACATTTTTGCACACACGGTCATCTGACCCCAAACTAAGCAAAGCTTGTAATATGGCTGCCAGAGACTGATATACGTACATAGATATTTTTAAATACAACATTAATAAATAATTAACACCCAGACATAGAACAAACACAAATATTCATCACATGAAAGTTTGTCCTAGATGGTAATCGAACCCACGCCCCCAAACACAGAAGGTAGGTTCACTACCAACTGAGAAGGAAAGGATTTACTACCAAAAGAAAAGGATTTAGATGTTTTTGATCATAAATAGAAAGCCGCAAATTTAAGTTGCAAGGGTGTATTTATGTTTAAATGTTTATATTGATATAAACATTATTGATATAAATATATCAATATTTAATTTAATTTTTAGAACCGAAGTCAATGATGATTATTTCGCTACATCATACCCACTTATATACGTCATAACCTGGCTTAAAGACTCGGTGTATAATTAAAGGTACAGATACAGGATTAATTTTACCGTATATGTTTCTGGAATGTGATTTTATTATTGAAATAATTGCTTCTCAGCGGTTTCATGCTTATTCCGAATCAGAATTTTTAAAAAAGTTTTTCTTTGTGCGGCGTTGTGATGCACATGCCGCTTCCTTGCTAAATCACAATCAGTTTTAAATCAGGTTTTCCTTTCGCATTTATAAATCAGATTTAAATGTGCTTTTTTTAAAACATTTTTTTCGATATATAAAATTGTAGTCTCATAAATAGAAAAAGACATCAAAACAAACAAAGACAAAAACAGATTTCAAAAGTCCAATTATGTAGATTATTATTTTCAAGAAAATGTTAAAATTGGCCTCAAGTTCCAATAAAACTGGGTTCACCTTTCATACTTTAACAATAGATTTCATGTCTAAAGCTTCATTCTTGTATGGCATAATCATTAATGCCCAAATGTACCTGGCATTTAGAGCCAGACTGATGGGAAACAACTACCCCTGTTCAAATAAAATGCATCGCGTCAGGACATTACAATAACAATGAGCCAGTGCGACAGTCGTGCCATTGTGTTCTCTTCGTAACTCTGCGATTTTATGTTAAGAGCTGACTCCCCTGAATCAGCTTTCTCGTTCGCAGTTTTTCAACATTTTTTAAATATAATATTTTTTAAATCATTTATTACCTTTACAATACCATTGCCTAAGTTATAAAGCAATTTTCATCCTAAGATATTAAATGATTAAAAAAAACAAATTTCCTCTCTGTATTTTTTTTTTTTAAATTGTGAACGAGATGGCGAGAATCAGGGGAGCCGGGCTTTAAGGGTACACACGATACTCGCAGCATCAGCAATCAGCGATTTTGCGGTATCGAATTCGATTGTTCTGTAGAAATCTATGATACTTAGCGTAATTATCAAAATCCCGCAGTTTTACAGCGATCATAACTGCACTGACTCAGGTACAACAAGGAGAAATGGCGGGAAAGTCTCAATAAATTGCTGCAATGACACAAATTAAAAAGAATAACTAGTTCCGGGGGACACGAAGCCCACCGGGTACTGGGGCATCTCACACCACCTGTGGCTCGAGCCACGGTATGAATCGCCCAAGAGCCCTAAATGCGGATCGAATATTTCAATTTCAAGTAAAAAACTGTTCAAATATATACCATATAATATTTTTTATCCAAAATTAATGGGTGTCGATTCTGTTCTACCAATCGCTAAACTAATCAGAGACGACCAAAATTATCTGCGTCTCTTTTCATTTCAATATATTATGTGAAAAGGATCGCAATAATTTTAGAGATGTCAAATTTTATAGTTTAGGAGATGGTACAACAGAGTAGACGTCATTGGCTAAGAAAAAGTAGAACTTGTTATTTAGTTAATTTTGATGGAAATAGCCCTAAAAACCGCTCATTGGCAAACAAGTGTGCGCGGACTGAGCTTCTGAAAAGCGACTAAATCAGTGATGGCTGGTGGTGGTGTAAAAGTATCGTATGTCCAAAGTCGTATCATCTCCGAGCTGTACAATATACAACGGTATTTTTTATATTTAGCGGAATGGCTAACTAACAAATAACTGTGCCCTAATTAGGACCACCTGCGGGCTACTTTGTAACTCCTAATTTAAATTTCACTTACTTCTGACAAGCAGTTGTTAATGAGAGGATTTTTACGTGTAAAACACCAAACGACTAGCCGTTTCCTAGTTAAGGCGGCTTAGGTCATTTCTACGTCGAAATTTTCAATCAATTAACCAGTTGTCTTAAATACGTTAAAAGGAACATTGGCAATTAAGGATTTAGGCCTTGAATGCGATCGAATTGGATATTTGTTACATGTTAGCAACAAATAGGTTTATTTCAAGACCATTTAGCTTAATGGAGGCTGCGGTTGCGTGCGTCAGCTAATAAAGACTAAGAGGCTGCAGTGGCGCTAATAAGTCCTAAGCCATTTAGCTAATTCTGTCTTATTGCTTATATTAGGCGTAAAGGTGAGATTAAACCAAGGCAACATCGTGTAATATTGCGGCACGCACTCTAATGCATGAGTCAAAAGCAGAATAAATCAGTGGTAATAATTGTTGTAGCATTGAAATAAAGTCCCAATACTTTTACGTTGTGATTCTTTGTCATCATCATTATTTTATTTACATCAACCCCCAAAAGGCATCTCGGCTTTATTTCAATGGAGCTAATGTTCTTATTAGCTTGCTCATTTTTATTTAGCATGCCACAACGCCTAATATATTTCCTAGGTAAGATACACCGTTCCTGTGATGAGAGAGAATAAAGTATGCATATGTAAAAACGCGAATCCCCCACGGCTCGAAGACCTTGGCGCGTGACATTCATATTTTTTCCGCTCTCGCAAATGCGAAGGTCCTCGCATGCAAGGACGGTGGTTTGACGTCACAGTTGCGTACATGTATTTGTGTAGTGAATTGCATACGGTGCATTATGTATGAGCATATGTATAAAAAGATTCCAATGCATTTTGGATGCCTTCCGGCATTTTATGGGACGATAACTTATTTATATGGTTTTGGGCGCCATTCAAGTTAATGACACATTATATCATGGTGTAATACAGTTTCAAAAGCGTTTTCGAACTACATTTTGTTGTATTTTTAAAGTAGGATTACACATCTACATGATCATATGGGCTCATGGACAGAATCTAGATCTAGATATCTAGAGGCACATGCTAAAACCTAAGGTGACAATGGTAGGACATTTGTACTATTATGCTAAAACCTAATGTACTATTATTCTATTCTGTGGTAGGGGTTATATACACTGATATTGCATTACAAACAAACGATGGACATGGACTAGTTCATCTGTGATCCACTTCTATACTAATCAAGGCCTGCATGCCACGAGAACAAGACCGAAGCTATTCTAAGCAGTAATGTTCAATCCACGAAGATGCACACCACCTTTCATTCTAATGGCTTACAGTGTTATTTGTACAATATTCTGCTAAAGAGTTACTTCTATCGATACACACATTATGCATGGGCACATTTAGATAAATTAGCATATATGTATTGAGAAGAAAACTTCTCACACGCACTGTAGCGATTGGGAGAAAGATTGGGGCGGATTGAACTACAAATTTGTAGTAATTTCACTGCTATGTGCATGCTCCATCGTGTTAGTGCGGCAGCCAGGACAGCGGTGAATCTAACACTACTCACCCTAAGCACCTTTAAAGCTTCCTCGCAGACTTGCATGCCCCGCGACTCGAACACCTCAACGCATCCTAGGTACTTGACAGGGAAGGTGCATGTGCCGGCGCGCACGGCGGCCTCGTCCGCGTGCCACTGGTGCGGGCGCGCCGACTCGGGCGGCGAGCCCTTGCGCCGGCGGAACGACTCGCGGAACGAGCGGCGCAGGCGCTCCATGCCGGCGCGAGGCGGCGATAGAGCCGCGCCCGCGCGCGCCCGCCGCAGCGACGACCGCACCGACGACTTCTGGAAAGACACACGCCTTGATTACACAATCTGATAAAGGGGCAACGGCACTTGCGATACAGTGGCATACTGTTTAGAGTTCTAATGGGCTAAGTGGATCAAAGAATCAGTGTTTGAAAGTTTACAATCATAATTATTATGAGTTAGGCTCTGAGTAGGACAGTTGTTAAATAGCTAAAAATAGAAAGCATAGAAATATCCATAGAAATAATTATATGTTATCACTTATTTATCATTCAATGGATCAGAGATAGTAAATTCTCCCAAGTCGTAGGTACAAAGAAGTCGAAACGCTGTCGTCTGTAAAGCTAGAAGGAAGCTACACAACAGACAAGAGCGAGAATTAATAATAAGACGAAAAAAATATATATACATGCAAATGTGCGCAAACTCACTTGATATGGTCCCAACTTCCCCACTAACGAACCCACCATTTACATCAGAGAGGATTTTTTTAATCTTTGACTATAGCCTGAAATCGTTAGTCACACACGCCTATCCTAACTTCGTTTGTCTCAGTCGTAGCTGAAATTGCCTGTATTCTTACAATACTCAGATTTGAAAGGTCACACTTCATTATTCTTTCAAGGCAAAACCCTCGGTTGTCTGGTCTACGTCAGTGATCGAGCGAGTGAAGTAAACTGAGCGTAACGAGTTTATAGGATTTCTGTTAGCTTCAATTGGGTTGGCTAGTTAAGCCTAATATTTTAACTAGATCCACGAGTAAAAAAATTATTAAAAGATAAAAATAAGTGATAAAAAAAATATATATAAAAAAAAGATAAATTAAAATGAAAAAAAAAATATATAATTAAAAATTATTTTTCGTTTGAGTTATGTAGTTAAACAAATTAAGTTTATCAGATATAACCAGAATAGAGTCGGGGTTTATGCTATATAATTAAGTATCTTCCACGAAAATATGTCTGTTAAATAACTATTAGGCGATACCTGTGACTTCGTACGCGATGCTGCTCGGTCTTTGGGCTCTCAAGTTTAGGACTCGGAACCAAAGTTCGGCCTTCGGCCTCGCAATTACAACGTAAAAATACGAAATTCCTTAATAACTTTTCTCTTCTCTTTAAATTTATCTTCTTTCCCTATAGGTGACGAATTCTCAAAAAAAAAATCTTTGTGTTCAGAATTGTTATGAAAATGTTCATGTTTCTAGACGCATCAGTTTAGTTGAATAAATAAAAAAGTAAGCAGGTATATGACGCTAAAGCAAATTTGAATCAAGAAACTTACTCCAGTGTCTCTCCAGTGCACGTGCATTTAAACATAAATGTCAGCAAAATAATTACGTAGATAAAATTGTATAGCTGCAGATAATGTGCTGCAACTGTTGTAAAGTGACAGTAAGTTTGTTACCAGTTACCATCACATCGCCTTTAGAACAACGAGACATGATTTAAATAGTAACAGCAGACCATTTTATTCTTATGGCTGTAAATATGTTTCTATTCTATGAAGCTATAAAACCAGCGTTTGAGAAGTTTAACTTGCAAATATCACGGTTAAGTGAAATAGTGAAATGTTTGCTCTGGCAACAGAGATAGCAAAATGAAAGTGAGCAAGCAAATATAATGATGAAGCTTCTTGTTATGACAGCGCAACAAAACTGTTTTGGCACTAAAGACGAGAAAAAAGTCAATAATATGTTTGGCATCGATATTCTAAACTCAGCTATTTTCTTTTCGGATCTCGGCTTTAGACATTATCTCTTACGCATACGGATCCTATATAAAAAACCATAATTTATACAGCAAGTTACTTTATATTCTCCAAATTTACTTATGTATGATCAGAGGGGGCAGGATAGATAAGGTTAGAAGTCGGAGATCATAGCTTAACTACCGAACCGACCCACTTAGGCTTTTACAAAGTCATTGTTTCTAGGAACCCTGTTACGTAATAATATTCACAAATAAATACATTTAACTACTTTTGCCTTCTTGTTGCCCATTTGGAGTACTATTATTTATTCTGTGCTCATAGCAACCTTAGACTACAGTTTTATATGGTTCTATGAATAATTTTAAATTGGAATAGAACTAAACGGGCCTTGATAGATCATTAAGAATCGGTTTGGTCTGGACAAAAATTGAAGCTCATGTGACTACATGGACCACTTGGTAGAAGTAATTTACTAGGTAAGTGTCCAGATGTCTTTTACTGAATGAATTTAAGTGAGAACGTGGCGTTTATTCCACATAACAATTTTCATACTTAAGTCTACCGGCCTCGTTTGTTTGTCCTATATATAACAACAACCGCTAAGCCTTCAGGTGGCCCAAAAATATATGGGCTAACCACTCGCCCTGTAATTATACAAACTCTTGTCTTTCGAAACATCCTCCCCCCACGAGAATAAGGTAATTACTCTTCGCTGCCAATTTGCCGTTCTCAATGGGTTCTATTGCTCCGGCAACAGGTCCAACTGGCATTACCGTCACATCTACAAAAACCAAAACTCCGAAGTAAACCAGCTGTTCTCTAGTATTCAGTAATCCTGTTAGTTACCTACATAACGTGAACAAGAGAGTAACAGCTATCCGATGACGATGTCGCTGTTGAAAACAAGAAAGCGGGTGAAAGACATAGAAAGCTAATCTACTCCCTCCACCACGTACCCTGTCAGGAAGAGGAAGATCGTAATACTGATTTGACATAATGTTAAACCAAAAGTCGGTTGTGCCTGCTCTAAGCCATCGTTGCATTTTGCGTTTACGTTGGTTTACTCGTTAACATGACTGCTTATTCTTCAGCTTTCTTTTCTGTTCTGTTTTAGCTACTGACAAAAAAGATGTGTTTTGAGAGAAACAGAGAGAAGGCTGAAAATATAATGGAGACTTACTTTGGACCAAAGGTTATCGCTATTGAGACAAATCAAGGTCATAAAAGTCCTGAAGGTTTCACCGACTACGCTTGTCTGGTATGATGCTTTTCTGGAGGATACTTGAGTTGAGAGTGGGACTTGACGTGCTAGAGCACTTATGCCATATTCACTCACAGGGAGTACCTGGAGAAATTAATGGTCACGATGTCGTAGTCCGCTCAAATTTGCACCACTTTACACCAATTTAGTTATTTAGGTAATATTAGACAATAGACAAAAGACACATATTTATTTGTGTAGAAAAAACACATTATGTACACAAAAGCAAAAAAAACAATAAGGTACTATCATACTAGCTTACACAAATTATTTTTCGCCACAAACCAATTAGGGCAGAAGGTGGTAAAAAAAGTTCTGGGCCCGTACTGTGACGTGCTTATTTCGATGATTTTTAGGTTCAGCCGCCAACGCTGCGCGACCACGAACTGTATCGCCGCGCGATAAGATGTATGGTCGCGCAGCGTCGTTGGCTGATCCTAACAATCATCGCAATAAGCACCTCACGGTACTGCCCCTGGTCATGAGAACCTCGGACATAAGGACCACTACAATTTAAACCCACCTGGATGGATAATGATTAAAATACTAATTTGATTTCAAATCTTTCAATTTGTAGAGCAATTTCACTGTTTTTAATTTCCAGCGTGAGTGAGCATACTTAATCAAGGAATTCATTACTTTAAAGCTTTAAACCTCTTTTTAAGAACGGGAACAAGGTTCTTCAACATTCTTAGGTACAACAAGGCTACTAATTAGTGTTTCAAACTTTACTCAGCACAAACGTTCTTCTCAATCCCCAAAGTTAAATTAGGTGCTTCGTCTGGTTATAGAAACTTTCGTCAAAAACAACAACTCTAGTTACTCTACTTCGCTGGGTTCAGAACTGGGTAAAATATTTGTTTAGATCGCGTTCGTGCTGTTACTTAGAAACTCGGTAGTAACTAGGTTTTATGGCTTCTTGAGTCACAATACATATAATTTTATCTTTTGAAACGGATGTCAACGGTAACTTAGCACGACATACTTATTTCCTGACAGATTTTAAGCAACTACCTAAATATCTTTGCCTACTTAATTCATGTCGTATCGATATTGAATCATGTTTTTCATTTAAATTTAAGCAAAAAACAAAAGAGTTCTGAGAAAGAATGTAAATAGTTACGAAAACATTGAGGAAAATGTAAGTCTTTAAAATCATCGGTGCTCTGTCATTTCAATTTCTTATTGTAAACAAATAACAGCTAAGGTAAGATAAGTACACTGAAACGTTAAGTATACTATATGTTTTACTATATGATTTTATGTATTGTATCTATTTTGTTTTATGTATTACCATACAAAAAATAAAACATAAAATCAGAACGAAACAAAGATAAATACAAATAATTTAAGCAAGCAGATTATTGTTTTGTTGCAAATTTTTAATTTTACAGGTTGGAGCATACCATGCGAGCTTTTAGTCCAAACGAAAAAATATCCAAGCGAATTTTCTCCTGAAAAAATGGAGATGAAAATAAGACCAAAGGCCGACGTCGACATTCATAGTTGTGTCTCTTACATTCCTAGCAGTAATATTAATCGAAACCACAATCCATAGAAATAATATTTTTAATCAAATCACTTCGGCAGTGATTTGGAACCGAGTTTCAATATGATGTTAGTGTATTTTGTCGTCTCATTGTGTCAGCAGATAAATTAGAGCATATGGACAAGTGAGCTGTGGTAGAGCTCAATTCATGACCACGCTATTGCCAAAGCATAAATAAATAGACACTAACGCCTCTACTAATATTAAATTTAATAATGGGTCAAATAGAAAATTGAAGTAGGAAAGCGGGTAACAAAAGAACGGGTTTTAGTAGTGGTAGGGCTCTTCTGCAGAGTCCGCCTGGGGAAGTACCACACCTTTGCCAGTTATTCAACCGTCAAGCAGTACCGTGCAAACATTACTGTGTTCCGGATTGAAGGGCAACGTTTTCAGCGTAATTACTGGGCACAGAGATTTAACATCTAATATCTCAGGGTGACGAGCGCATTGCATTGCCGCGCATGGTTTTGAACTATTGAGTTCAAAATTCCGGGTGGCACTGAACTGTTATGGGCAAGCGTGAAGCTTAACATCAGGTGAGCGACTTGCTAGTCACGTCACCAAATTACATAAAAAAAAAAAAAAAGAACCCCTATATATGTGACCGGTGAGCAGATCAGTAGAGGTACTTCACACACTACACACTACGTGAGATAATTATGATCGCTTTGTCGATAACGTGAGCAACGCTATTAAAATATAAAAATATGAAATATGGTCTAAAATGTGTGAATAGTTTTGCACCCAGCAGTTTTACTCGCAATTTACCACTTTCTTCGTGTGATTCTAGTGATAATAAAAACATGTAAATCGGTGTTTAACAAATAGGTTGCATTTACTTGTATTCAATGTTTTTTTGTGTTTTTTTTTTTACCCTGAATCTTTTGAAACTTTAGCAGGATTCTCTTTGGAAACTCCTTATTTATCAGTCGTATAAAAAGAGAAAATCTCATACCTTTTAACGTAATTTTTTAAAGTTTTTGTAAAAATCCATAATACCTCTAACTAGCATTTTAACCAGCCTTGGCTCGGCGTACAAGAATACATTTCATGTATAGCATTGTACCTACTTAATTGCCCATTGATATCCGTGTTGTATGCTATGTATACCAATGAAGGTGCGTCAACCAAAGATAATAAAAGTATGTACATATTTGATCACGCTTGAAGAAAAAAATCTCTTTGTTTTATAATTCAACATACTGGGCGCGGGAGGAGGTGATTAACCGAGCTTACCATTGGGCGACTCAAAATTCATTCATGCATTTGAGCCAACTCGGAGAGCCTGCCGATAATAGGCGATCGCGATAGTTTGCTATTTTCGGAAATAGTTACAGGCTGTCAGCCAGTTATATAGTCCGTGGGTTCAACCAACGTACTGCAAAACAATAAGCGTACCATTGCGCCATTTACATATCAACGTTCAGGTATTTATGCATTCATGAATCAAACGAATAATGAATTGTTATAAAGACGCCGGTTACCTAAGTTATTGCTAAATATTACTTAGTAAAAGAATAGGTACCATTTTAAGGTCAGTTGCTTGGGCAGCCTGAGCTCGATCCAAAGGCTCGTGCGGTGAAGATCCTTGATTCCCCATGTTTAAATTATTAATCCAATGTATTTGCACAACACTTAACTTCAATAACATTTATTCACATATTCACTTATCACTATGCTTTTAGTAAAAACTTCGTAATATAAAAAGAACATATTTGAAAAACAACATACACTTCATTCATGTACTGAACATGTAGTTTAACACAAAACTGTTGTCCTCTTTTGATAAAAAAACATTCTATCCGTAACACAACAAGATAATAATTTCGACGAAGTTTGGAGCTCTACAAACATGGCAAAGCCCAAAATAAATAATTTAATTTTATGGAATGCTGCAACCTTGGCAGATGGCGCATAATCATCAAATAATGACGTACTGGTGCCTCATTAGATCATTCAATTAATTTCTTTGAGTGTTCACCTATACAGGTATTCAAGGACATCTAAGCCGTTTAGGATTCAAATTTCTCGAGACAAATTTGAAAATTTAAGATGCGGCAGTGACTACTCGAACCGTGTGAATTCGTTAACAATATATATTTTTTAAAACGGGGGTCAACTTTTCCCACAAACGATGAATAAACGGCGAGAGGCGCATTGAACCCGGCAGCCGGCTCGCGGGGGGAGAGAGGTTAGGTAGGTAGCTGGGAACGACTGTCGATGCCAGCTGAACGTTATTTTTTCCCACAGCATTGTTCTTCGGACCGTGTCGAGCGACAATTATACAACTAATCCACTTTTTCTTTTGCACAAACACAATCTTCGTTTATAATGTTCAGCACTGAACTTCATTTTGGTTAGGAACTTTGAGGAATGTTTGATGGAATTTCGGGAGGCGCGCGCGCCGCACGCTAAGCGGCCAACTGTCGTGCTGACTACCGACTGTGGGTCGTACTCGTACTGTGCGTCGTGAATCGTACGAATGAAACCCTGCAGCGGAGTCCCCGTCCCGTCTCGTGCCTCACCCCGCGCCGCGACGACCGGTCCTTTGCATTGTCAAGATTGACGATCGGTGAGATCATCACGAATAGACATTCTTTAATTCAAACTCGATGATTCCATATAAGTTCCATCAAAGTCGTTAAACTTGTCTACGATCACGACGAGATTCATAAGATATTTGGCAATACTACCTTTAGGCTAACAGAACCGCTTCATACTCGCCGATTTTGATACCATGTCAAATCTTCTAATATATTTAACGAAGAAACTAATATGTCAAAAGATGATTATATCAATAACGTAAATGAGGATCCATATGATGGTGAAAATGGTACAGCAGATGTGGGAGCACGCGCGAGTGGGACGGACGCAGGTGCAAACGGCAAGCTTATTATTGGCGCTTGAACATATGGCGTTCTGAGCGTCAAAGCTTTGAGAGTATTGGAAATGTTCGAGACGCTGATAAGTAGTTACGAGTGTGACGTCTGCGCGTTGTATTTTTAGCTAAGAGATATTTTTAATAGAAATTGACTTGAATGAAAATCAGGATTCAAGTAAAAACTACTATACCTCGTTAGACATAGATAGTTATTTATTTATTTGAAAACAACATTCATCGTCATCATCAACAGCCTGAAGATGTCCACAGCTGAACAAAGACCTCCTCTTTAGACCGCCACACTGAACAACAATCCCAGTAAAATATACGATTCCTGTAGGAAAGTGGTTGATACCGCGGGGCGCTGGTAGTACCTACCTAGTACATGCTACCTTTAATTAAATCAGTACTTACACATTTCATAAATACATTAAATTGAGGAAAACTTTTTAAATAGGTAATTCACATAACATTAACATTCTTATAATACTACTATTGTATACAACCGTCAAGGAGGCTTACTAAGAATTCTACAATACCTAACCATAGCACATACATACTAAGAATTCTACAATACCTAACCATAGCCCCTTATATTTGCTGAATAAATTAAGGTGAAACCTAAGAGGAAAAGGCTCTCATTAAGCCCATGTGTAGGATTTAAAAGCGTGTAAAAGCATTTTTCGACCTCAAGTTTGAGTCATCTTCTGAGTCATCAGTAACCGCATACCGATGATTGCTGTCTGCACTAGACTGATTCGAGTGTCGGATTACGATAAAAATGCCAACTGTGATAGACACAATGTGGGTTATGTTATCGTTATATAGGTTATCTCCTTCTTTAATATTTTATCTAACAGGGACCTGTATTTGTTTTTTTTACCCGACTGCCCAAGCAGGGTAATGTTTTGGGGTGTATGTTAATATAAGTATTTGTGTGAGTCTGTAAGTATGTCATTATGTAGGTTTGTGTGTTCCTATTTATTACCTCCTGTAATCTAAACGGCTGGACCGATTTTGCCTAGCGAGGTGTTGTTGGAGTCCTCTTTATGCCTAGATAAGCCACATTTTGCAGTCGGTATCAGTATTTGGTTTTACTATCAATAATTTTAATCAAAACTTAAGATTTTTGTATGAGAATAAACTCGTATCAAAAAATTGAAAGAAGCTTTGAATACACTTTCCGTTTTTGTGATTTAAGGTGCAACGTTTCGCTCAGCGCGCGAAATTCAAATTTTCTTGCGTTTTATGTCAATTACAGCTTAATTACTCATCGTAGGTTCATGAAAACTAATTTTGCGATAATAAATAGATTGTTTCAAGAAATTACACCAACCAAAAATTCAAGTTGAATGCTAGTATAAATACATTTCTCACTAAACCAAAAACCAAGATGAAAATCAGCTTATTGAGAGTTGTAGCTAAACCAATGTTTACTAGGTGATCATTTTACCCGTAATTTCATAAAACAACTTATTTATTGGCGCAAAATTGGTTTCAATAAATCCACGACGAGTAATTAAGCTGTAATTGACAAAAAACCCAAGAAAATTTAAATTTCGCGCGATGAGTGAAACGATGCACATTAATCAAGACAATTTGTGAAGATTTCCTTGCACATTTGAAAATCGAGGCCACGATTACTGTAGATATCGTGCAAATAAAAGCTTTCACTCTGTACTGTACACAGTGTACGTGTACACTGCAAATCTCAAATAATTATACGTTTTCGCAGCCTAACTTAGTAATTTAAGTAGATTTATGATTTAAGTATGATAGAACATAAGATTGATGTCGAGGTAATGTTCATACGTTTAATAATACCTAGGTATTTTACACTTAAATCTACACAATTATATGAAAATATAACTTGCATTTTTATGCTATCCAATCCTTTATAGTCACTTTTGCCGTGGGATGAGCCAAGAATAGTACTTGGGGCGATTTAAAGAAATAAATAAAAATTTGTATGGGTTGAGCTGGTAATACGTGTTTGGGATGAATCAAAAACTCTGTTGTTACTCTGTGACAAGACGAGCAAGTCGCTCATCTGATGTTAAGCGTCATGCTTGCCCACAACAGTTCAGCGCCACCCAGAATTTTGAACTTCAACAGTTCAAAACTATGCGCGGCGATCCACTGTGCTCGACACCCTGAGATGTTAGATGTTAAATCTCTGTATGCCCAGTAATTACTCTGGAAACATTGCCCTTCAATCCGGAACACAGTAATGCTTGCACACTACTGCTTGGCGGATGAATAAGTGGCAAAGGTGTGGTACTTCCCCAGGCGACTCTGCAAGAGAGCCCTAGCAACCATCCCATTGTCCCATTGACATTGTGTAGATTGTTTGTATGGAATAAATACAAATAACAATCTTGCACCTCGGGTATACTACAAGTGTAATAGATATCCTACGTATGGACAAATATTCATAGTATGGTTACATTAGGATAATAAAGTAATAAATTAACGTACAACAACTGTAAAAGATTTGCTTCTTAATTCCAATCTGCGCCGATGAATATGTGTGGAGGCAGGACTATTATATCCCAGCTAATACATGCAACACATGCAATAGTAAAACGCATGAGATGTAACTAATATACCTGAATATATAGCTAACATATAAGTAAATCACCATCATCACCCCAGCTAAGTAGCGTTGCAGCGACGAGGGCAGTGACTGTTCCGGACGCAGCCACTGTAAAATTACAACCTACGCCATTGTCTATTCAGCATTTCCGCCAAATATCTCATCCTATTCAAACAGACCGTTAGTTGACACGGATGTGCTGACAATCAATCCTGACAATAATGGTTTGCCTAATAATTCGCGTGCACTAGTTGAAACTTCATGGAACGTTGGCCCTTTTGCCTACTGAGTAATACGTTTTCAGGATATAGATACGTATTCACCCAGTTTATACTGTCCTACTGCTGGAAAAAAGGTTTTTCTCATTTCCTCCCACAATTCAAGTCTTCTTTCACCTTCTGCCAACCCTCCCAGAATACGTCGTTTTTGTCAACAATGTTTCTTGCCTAGATGTGCCCACTCAGTACTAGTAGGTACCTAAGTCTGTAATAAAATATACCTCCGACAGCAACGCGCAAATATAGATTTTTAAATAATATTATGACAAAATATTATTGTCTGAATTTGGTTGGCAAATGTAATAAAAATTTAGTTTAAAAGGTTGACCCAAAAATAGAGAAGGGCAATAAATATCAACCAGAAAAAAAAACGCTAGATGTATTCTAAGTAAACATCTAGTGTCTAGTATTATTATCATCAAACAACCCGGGTTTTTTGTAATGGAAAATAATTATGCTAATATCAATTTTTTGTTTGACGCTATTTTATTATGAAGCCAAATTTGCGTTTAGAATCAAACAACGGTGTTTCTCTAAAAGGAGATGTATTCGCTATGTGCAATTTATTATTTCTAACGGATAAATCAAACTCTTATGGTACTGTGTATGGCCAAGGTTGTCAATAAAGCACACCTGCTTGCATACCAAGTCTGCTCATCTTGTTCCACTTGCGATGTGCGCCGTGCCGTGGTGATCACGTTTATAAAACAACGGATGTCACTTGTGTGTGACCAGGCTACCAATGTTGTCTCTAGATGCCCAACGACATCAGTTCTCGTACGTCTTCCAGATTGAACGGATACTTCGACGATAATTCACAGCCGACAAAAAATAAATTTATATCGCTAAATACGTGCACAAAAATACTCGAAAATAAGCTTGTTTACCCAGTTAAATAACCTCGAGATATTTGTGAGACAAGGACTCTGATGGAAACCGCGTGTTTTGTAAATAAGAGGGTTTGTGATCAACGCAATATTCTTTTTGGCTCGAGTTTAGATTTCGGTGCTGATATTGAGATCTTTGAAGATCATTTTTGTGAAGCTGGACGATTTTGGTCGCAAAAACGGCGCAGTACGGGGACGAAGCAATGACTGCATGGACTATGTTTAGTTGGAGAAGACTGTACAGCGGAAAACCGGGTGACGGGATGGACGACTCCAGAGTGGAACTACCGGCAGACACGAGGCAGCTCGTATACAACGTATACATGTACTTTAGCAGGAAACCAGGGAGGAGCGCGAAGGTAGCACTGTCCAAAACAGCGAGCGCTACGATGCTGCCCAGGGATATCGTAGCAGACATTATAAGGGACAAATACCGTGAATGAAGTTGTATGTAGACAAATATTTTATAAGCAATTTATTTACTAGATATAATGAAGCCCATCGAAGGTTGCATTGGTATGGCTCGCTTTATTGATTTAAATTAATTAACTGTACAGCAAAGCATTTTAGAAATATTTGCGATATTGATATCTGACATAAACTTAGTGATAAATATTGAACTTATCTAATGGTAAAGTCGTTATCTGAAATATCAGGTTTACAAACTCGATAAATTGATATTTAGTCGCTTTTATGAAACACTTGAAATTACGCAAGATATTTGAATTTATTATACTCATATTTATGTTCTGAAAATCGAAAATATATTCTTTGATGAATACATTTTATGGGTATTTTTATCTGAGAATATACTCTATTTGGGTATTCGTTGGGAAAACCCTGTCTACTGTTTTACTGGCATACGCCAACATTGAAACTAAGTAAGAGATAGCCACAGTTTAGTATTTAATCCGAGGCTTTTTGTACTTTTCAATGGAATTTAAGATTACAGTATCTACTATATCTATGGCTTGTTTGTTTAAGAAGATATAATATGTACTGTACTGTACAGGATAATTTACTATTAAATCAATATGGTAATTCAATATTTTTATAAACAAGCTCTGCGCTTTTCTTTTAGGCTGTTTCCAGTCCCGCTTTGCTTCGTCAAAGCGGGACTGGAAACAGCCTTCCAAAGATATTGAACCTGTCGCAGTATAAGGTGCTTGGTGTTTAATATTATTTGTCTCGTTAAAGTTGTACATCTAATAAATAGCTGTTTAAGAGTGATCATTTGATTAATAGTTAGACATGAAGGTAGTTTCTTATTATGTAGGTGTATATAAAGCTGTTTACGGAGTGTTAGATACTCTGTATCTCTGGTACTAAATTACTAATGTCTTCCTGCAGTAGGTATTTTTACAAGTGAATTTTGGATTTTGAAAGTTGGATTAGTTACAATTTTTGATCAATTTGGTAGGTACTACGAGTTAGTAGATTTATAATAAACCTATAAACATATATAAGTTAATAACTTATATAACTTGCATAAAATATCCTACATTTAAAAAGGTCGTTTACAAGCACTATCTTTCTGTGTGTATTGGTTTTTGGTAAATATGTATAATTATGTATTATTAGTTTTATACTATAATTATATTTTACATACATATATGTAGTATGTACTTTATAGGTATTTTCCACGGAATTCTCCTTATAAATTAAGTCTTTAGTATTTTCATATTGTTTTTTATGTAGCTACACCACCGCGCGTATTTTTTCATTCATAATTCTGTACATCCAAAGGTTGTCTGGAAGAAACCGCTTAAGGCAATAAGGCCGCCCATTATACTATCACATATTTTTATGAATATTTTTTATTTTTAAGTTTAATTGTCTTTTTACTTTATTTATTTTATTAGAGCACATATTAAATTATGGAAGTCGAAACAAGTAAACACGAAGTTACGGTTACGGTTGGTGATAGGCTTTTCTTACTGTGCAAGAAAATCACAGCTATCGCTCGAATAATTGTCATTTTACCCGACTGCCCAAGAAGGACAGTAATGTTTTTGAGGTGTATGTAAGTATGTTTGTTTGTGTGTTCCTTTTTACCTTCTGTAGCCTACGAGTGAGGTGTTCTTGGATTCTTCGTAGATTCCTCTTTATGTCTGGATTGTCATAAGCTACATTTTGCAGTCGGGTTTTTTCTGCTTTCCTTTTAATAATAATACTTGTTGATGAATACATACAGGTGGTGTCGTAATCAATGGATAACCATTCATTACCACACAAACCGTATAAATGCAAAAATTCAGCTCGTTCCGTTCAGTTGTTTAGCTGTCATAAAGCGACAAATACGCAGACAGAGACAGAGAGACAAGAGTTACTTTCGAGTTTATAGTATTAGTTTTAGTTAGGATATATAATATTAGGTATATAATGTTAGGTAATATTTCAGGTGCACTCGGGTAGAAAATCAGAGGTTGGTGATTGTATTAAAAGTGTTGGCGCCTATGGCACGAGTACAAAGATTACCTTACCTTGTGGTTTATTTTTAAAACAACAACAATTTAAGAGTACCGCTCTGATGACAAAATAAAAGATTACGTTATCTAAATCAGGTTTTAATTACTCTAGACACGATTCGCAAACCTAAAGTTGCAATTTACGTAAGGTTGTATTGCATTATTCTGTTACACCGTAACACAATGTAACTAAAGCTCCATCCTACTTAAACGTTAGCTGTAAACACAAGTCTAAAACTGGGCCAGCATCAACAATTGCGTTCAAACCAGGCGATCAGATATCTCATCAAACACATAGGTATTACTTCTAAGAAATACTTACAGTTAGTACCGCGTTTCCAGTGCATAAACAAACAAACAGCACTAAAACAAACCACACAAAACGACAAGATTGTTCACAAAAAAAACTGTTTTTTTATGGAATAGACAGAATGCACGTTACACTAAATCAACACTTTCCATATCTAGCACCGACCGCACCGTACCAAAAACATATTATACCTAGATGCTCAATGTTCGTAGGCTGCCAAGTTCTCAGCAGTATGTGTACGTATAGGGCACTAATTATACACAGGTATTATATGTAGGTATTATTATGTACTATTTTCAGGCGTGCGGACGCTCGATACACCAGCACATTCTGATTTACGCCGATCGAGACGGCTTTAAACTTTCAACGGTACAGAAACTGCTGAAGGTCGCTTAGATGTAGGAATTAACATCGACGCTCTACCAAGCCGGCAAAGGTATGACTACACAATCCTACGTACGAACAAAGCGAGCAATATAAACCTACACAAACAATACATATCGATAGCAATAAGAGTTGAGGCGTCCCTTTCCTCGTGCGTCTGGAATCTGGATACCTAGAGGAGCTATTTACAGCCCAGCATACCTTCCTTTATTTCACACTTGCACAAACAAATTGTTTAAAACAGAGTTGATAAGGCGTCGTAGCGATAGGCCGCCTTGAACTACTTCCGAGGCGAAGATATCAAATCGATACCTCCATCCATTTCGAATCTATTTTCAGATTGAATAGTTTTCAGCGTTGTAGCTTCTGAATTATTCAAAATCACTTCCTTTGTAATTAATGAATTTGTTATTAATGAAATGCACAAATCTTAACCGGATTCTCGAGTATCTAGGAACCCCAATCGAGTATGAGATGGGGTAAAGACGATATAGTTTAGAATTGAAAATTGTAAAACTCGTTATGGTACTACGACTCTTTTGCAGAATCCGCTTAGGTAAGTGCCACACCTTTGCCAGTTATTTAACCGCCAAGCATAAGTGAGCAAACATAACTGTTTAGCATTATGTTTCAGATTGAAACATAATGCTTCCAGTAACATTATTGGGCATAAAGTGATTTACCATCTTGTATCATAGGGTGACGAGCGCCGTGCATGGCTCTAAAATGTTCTTTAAAAGTTCAAAATTCCGAGGTGCTGCGCTAACCATATGGTGAGTGACTTGCTCGCCTCGTCACTCAGTTGCATAGAAACAAAATGTTCCCAATGTTATCTTGCGGTAGGTAAATGTGGCGATAACAAGTAACATACACGTGAATTGATTAAAGCAAGTAGATAATTGATGTGAGCATAGAACACCTTGCAATCACACTGGCATTGGATATATTTATTTATTGCATTCAAAACATTTGTTCGATATAATTTACGTGAGCTAACTGTAGTACGTATATATGCTTCAAAGATAAAACAATATATTTAATTATGCACTTTTCCTAGCTATCAGAGTATTTGAAACGAAAATATTAATGACAGTAACGTACGCTACGTTACCGTTACTCTCCAGAACATTTATTTATTTATTTATTCATGCAAATTAACAATTTATTTTTATTTTTTATTCATTAACATCTGTGCTCCAGAAGAAATGGCCTGAAGAAATCCTGCCAAATCGAAAGAGAATATTGGACTAAGTCTGTCTTATCTTCCAGTTTCACTGAGAGAGCAAACAAACAGACCGCTGAAAGACGACTACCTATTTGGCAGTGATAAATACAGGGTGACCCATCGGCAAGTGACCACCCGAAAAGGGCTTACTATAACATTTTGTCTAGTGTCATTGACATTTTTCTATGGAACAGCAGATTTTTTTTCTCGATTTCAGTGTTGGTCCCATAGTAAAAGTTGTTCATAATAATGAGTACTATAAGTCTTTTTCGGGCGGTCACATGCCGATGGGCGACATTGTAGAAACGAAGAACTTGAAAAACAAAGCAATAGGTATGAGACCTTGGCATTATACATACCGGTTAGCGAATCACAAAGAAATCATAAGACAGAAGCTAGCATCTTTACATGAATATGTAGTACTAGCTGTTACATGCGACTCCGTTCGCGTGGACCTAAAAAAAAGTTGTCTATGTCCGTCTCGGTCTTAAGCTATATCTATGCAAAAATATATCTATGCTATATCCCCGGTGATCTCTCGCCATTTGGCCCAAGCCGCGCCCACTTTTTTGGTGTAGGAATTATCTGAATAGATACGAGACATCGCAGCGCAGTAGAGATTTATCGCTGTCCTTCGCAAGCCGCCAAAAAAGTGTCTCAACGATCTATAACTTTTTATTTAGGATGACACGGAACTGTGGTACTTAGCCGAAAAATGTTCATTTTACTTTATCATTATGACCAACTTTTACTATGAGACGAACAACTTTTACTATAAGACTAACAAAGAAATCACATGAAAAAAAACCGTTGCTCAATACAAAAATTTCATTCAACTTCAAGGAAACAGTAGATTTTGTTCGAGATATCAGGATTGTGTGCATAGAAAAAAAATTGTTTACAGTGAGCTTCTTTCGGCTTAGTTCTACCGCCGCCGTTTTCCTTCCGTTTAATCCTGTATATAGGTACTTATATATAGTAGACTAGCTGCGCCCCGCGCTTTCACCCGCTATTCTACAGAAACCGAATATTTTTATGGGATAAAAAGTAGCCTATGCAATCTAGGGTATATAAGCTACCTCCATATCAAATTTCATTCATTTCCGTTCAGCCGTTAGAGAGTTGAACGGGAACAAACACACTTATATACTTACACATTTACACATAAACTTCCGCATTTATAATATTAGTGTGATGTACTTCTTGACACCTTTTACTATTCCTATCGGAGATTGCCGGTGTTAACGAGCGTATTCAAAACTTATGTTATTATGCTATTCATCCACCCATGCAAACTTCATTGCCACATCTTCACTGGTGCGTCAATTGCCTTGGAGTATGTAGGAGGTCTATTGCATTACGTAGCTTTACGAAAACATTTGTACAAATAAGCGCTAGTGAGCGCTTGTTACTATTTTCATTCAATGAGGCTTGTGGCGTGAGGTAAATACACATGTGGAGCCAAAAAACACGAGAAAAAAAAAGGCACACGTACATTTTTTTGTCATTCATATTTTGACAGTGACAGAAAAACCTCATGGTACATCTAACGCCATCTATTGGGTACTTTTATTACAAGGTTTTTTTTTTTTGTTGGAAAACGCCTCATTCATTCAAATATGCACAATGTAACGACGTAAAACATTAAGCCGAAGAGCATCTTTAATAAATGTCTTCTTTATTGCCTAAGCCTAACTGCGATATAGTAGATATTCTAGCTATCGAAACCAAACTCACAGCTTAGGAAATAATTCTTACTAAGCTGTGCCAAAGTTCAGGAGCCTGCACTAATACAAGTCCATGAAAGTGAGGATTAGAAGCTTTTTATTGATGTGTTTCAATATGTCAAATAAGTTACAAGTTGCAACCAGTGCCGCATTTTTCGGGACCAATTACTATACAAATGCCATTTTTCTGAAGACAACATCTTTTTCTAGAGTTATAACGCAGGGCCCTACTGATTTCGATACTTGGCCTATAAAAAAACTCTCCCACAAGATTCCTACTTCGGTTTGTTATTTATTTGCTGCGGCTATAGCTGTTCAGCGGAGCAATTACAATTCGGGCTCAAGGGATTAAATCCCGGTAACGGCTGGCTATATACGTATAAATTTAATATCGTGTATCGACTTTCGATAGGTGTATGACTGTATTGAAACGGGATATTATATAGGTAGTAGCAAAGAACATTTACGGGAGAAGAAGTACCATCTCTTTCAAAAAAGTGTACTCCGAAACAACGTATTATTACTAGATGGCGCTACGTAAATAGTCAGCTGATTTTCAGACTGCTATAATTTGAATGAATTAGTCGATAGCCGAAAACAATTAATATTTTTTACTTTTCAAGTAAAAAAAAACTGATTTAAAGATTTGTTTCGAGGACAAGATGTAACACCGATAGTTTACCAGCATTTACGTTCATTGAAGCAGATGGCGTTTTGATAAAATAAACTAGATGGCGCTTTAATAAAAAGTATACGAGGTTATTCGTTCGATCGTGTAAATTCAAAACGGTTATAACCTAAGAGGAAATTTGGTCAACCTTGCAAATACCTTAGTGGTCAAAGTCGTCCGGTTGATGGATTATAGCGATAGCGATCACAAGGTACTGTGTTCGAATCCACACAGCATAATTTAACACATTAACACAGCATTTTTGATTCTAGAATACGATTTGTTTTTGTTTCTGTTTTGAGTTTTTAGACAAGGTTCTTTAAAATTAACATTCTTTAAAATTTTGGTTTATATTGGTCACATTTATGGTATTGGTATTTATATACATATTTTTCCGTACGATCATGTTTTAATCATTTCAACGTAATTATGTATTTATATGCTCTGTTATCCTGCAGTAGCAACACATCAGTGCCTACATTTAGATAAGGATACGAAAACTGAAAACTGATAACCTCTATTAACTCTAGTTTTGTCTGTATGTCTCGCATGAGGCCAGTAACCATTTTAATACCTATAACTTAAAAATTCTATACCTATCTGCTATCTTATCTAAATATATGTACGGCTAATTCCAAACGTCCCACTAGTATATGGCGGAGCCTATATCTGGCTACTAGGAAGGTCTAATACTACTTTCCATGGGCTATTCATGGAGACCTTAGGTACAAAACGTGTGACCGTGAGGCCGGGTCGGAAGGACAATGCTCCAAGCCTTGCCCGGGAGAGTTGCCTGAAGCAAACATGCTAAGAGATACCGGTGCGTTCCTTTGGAGATCCCGGTATTAACCATAAGACACATAGACATACCACCGACAAGGTTCTAGAGGGTATAATGCCTTTTAACCGTTGACACATTGGGTTAAAAGATGCAGTCGGCAGCACTGCACCTTGTAACCCAATGTGTACTATTAATTTACATGCAAACCAATGGTGTTTCACACCGGTGTTTTTGGTGTTTCACACCGGCACGTGCAAGTGCGGATGTGGGTCGCATGTACGATCGGTAAATCTCGTACGCGTATATTCGACCTCTCTCGCGGTCGCGCGCCATGCACTCTTGCCGAGTGGTAGCATCATTATATTATACTTTGCAGAAAGAAAATTAATGTTAGATCTGACATTTATCCCACAAGTCTCAGCCATTTCACAAAGGATTACCGTTGGTCATAATATATAGCATCAAAACAAGTATAGGGAACATAAAAAGATCGCTTATATTATACCTCTGGTCTAATTAATAAGCGGAGCCTAAAGATTATATTCTTGGTAGGTACAGTGCGACTACTTTATTTGTAGAGTTGGGCAAATGAAGGTACTAAAAAAAACCGTGAGTTCTGTCCGTTTTGTTCAGAAAATACGATGGTGACTCCCCCACTGAACTGCACAGATAAGTTGGTTGAACTGTAGGTGTTTTAAACCTTTGCTTTAGCTTTGGTTAATGAAATGTAAAGTAATCCCTAAAAGCCTTTGTGTAAAAATATTGTCTAAGATTATAATACTTGGTTGGGCAGGGCAGAGCTATTTCTGTTTAACAGCTGCAAAATTAATCGAAAAGGTAAAATGACAAACATAAATAATTTGAACAAAAAATAACACAGACTTCAACAAAATACTCTGAAAAAAATGCACCTAATGATACTTTCTGAATTCAATTGACTTGTTGGTGAAAATACAAAAAACAGCTAATGTATGCCTCTAATATTTGAGGAGTTCCTTCGATTCCTCATGGATCCTTTATCGGAACTGGATTTTGATTAAAATGAGACCAATCTGGAATTCAATCCTTTCAAATAAAAAAGACTATATATATAGTTATATACCGACTATAGTATAGTCGAAACTAAGCAGAATTTTAGGGGGTACTCTTTTTTTGTATGAGATGGTTATTCTTCTCGTGTAGATTTTCTTTGGTTATTAATAGCCCTGTTTTTTTTTTTTAAATTGCTGAGGTGAATAAACCTAGGAAGAAATGATGAATGAGGGGTAAAAGCTGAGTACTCCTAAGGATAGCTACACTGCATATTATGTTTCTATTAAAGCAGCAAATTAATTTATATCTTCTGTAACAACAAGAGTCTTATTTCATGTGGCTTTATGTGATAACAGTCTCCCAAAAGATAAGAAAGCCAATAAACTACAAATGTGTGTCTAAAGAAACAGCATTGCAGATGTTTTATATCTACACTAGCGACGCGCCCCAGCTTCGCACGGGTGTAATTAAGGAAAATGATATATATGTGTTTTTTACATTATATATAAACATTCCGTGAAAAATTATCTAACTGATGGTGAAAACCGCATCAAAACCCGTTGCGTGGTTTAAGAGTTAGCGGATATACAGAATGACAGACGCGGAAAGCGACTTTATTTTATACTATGTAGAATGGGCTGATTCAATATACATAGTCATTTCTTAGACCAGACTGCGTCTTGAACACGGACTCCGGTTCTCACGTTCAGGAAGAAATAAAATAGGACACAAGTTAATCAGAAAAAAATATATTACACTGTCCATTCTAACTGCTATCTTACCAACTGTATATTTTTTCAATGGTAAGTGTGGAGCATTTAATATAAGATTTACTGGGTATATTCATTTGAAAAAACATAAAAGTTTACGTGTAATATGTGCTTTGACTGGAAGCGTATGTAGATTAACCTCCTCTGTTGTATGAAAAAAATACCACTAATCATACAAATTAATAATAATTATATTAGTTATTTCCAATACAATACAGGATTTTGGAAATTAAAAACTAAAGTCAAACATTTTTCCATTTTAAAAACCGTCATACAATGTAATGACAAAATTACAAATGTGCTGCGGCATACCAACAAGGTAAATAAAATCTAACATATTATGTGCAAAACACTTCAAGTGAGATAAAGAAAGACATTTAATCCTAAGTGGGGGTGATAAGTCAACTCCATTCAGAATTAGATATCTCATAACATATGTCTCTCTCTTTCTTTCACACTTATTTGCTAGATTGCTGTAGTTGTACCATATCTGCAGGTCTGTTAGAGTTATATAATGTGCATAATAATAAGAACTATTGTGTATGTAGCAGCAATGTATTGTGAATACTTGTTTCTTGTGTATTATTTTTCTAGAATTTAATAAAATTATAGGAACATCCAAGCACAAGAGCCAGTTCTAGATTTTATTAAATAAACAGGTTTTAGTTCTTACTAAATTTCTAGTTTAAAAGCGAGTTTGTGTTGAAGCTGTTCAAGGTACAGCTCAACACAGGTAATTATTCGTAACATTTTATGTTTTACAAATCATACAAGATGGTATATGAGCGTATAATCTCTATTAAAAACTCTACATTTATATTTTTTTTATAAAAATCTACAAAGCAAAGCAGACATATCTTAGCTCTGAAAGTCTGAAGCTCCGTTGCCACCCTGGCCATGGATATGTGTAAACCCGTTCATACAAAATATTTTTTTCAAGAGCCCACTTCTCGCTTTCATACAAAAGAGCCTAAATATATATATTGTTGATACATTGATATTATAAATTGATGTGAATTTCACATATTATATAATATTATTGTGTAAATGAGAGTGTGCCTGTAAACTGTGATACAGCTGAATAGAATTAATTTTGTAAAAAATTGCTTATACCCTATATATATACATGTGGGCTACAAAAAATAATCGTTCTCGTAGGAAAAAAATCACAAAAACAGCTAATAAATTACAATAATCATTACTTAATATGGTTAAAATAATATTAGGTACTGAATGCTGTTATGATGTTAATTTCAACATGATAACCAGCACAGCCAACATATTTTATGTACCAGTATATTCATGAATAAAACGCAAGTAAATATGACATATAAATTCAAAAGGAACCATGTCTCATGGGCACCTGGATGTCAGATTTAATTTTATGCTTAAATTGTTGTTTCTTGTGTTGTTTTTTACATGCAGAAAAATTGCAGGTCAAGCCCCTAGGCTATGTGAGTGTGGTCTATACAGCCATAGCTACAAAATATTTACAGTAGGTACTGATAAATAGAATTATAGAGAAACTTCTGTATGGTAACTAACAGTAGGTAGGCATTCAAACGAGATTCCAATAAGAAAATCTACTTTGTTTAACAACTACCTCAGGGTAGGTAGCTCAGGAATATAAGATGTCTACTTCTAAACAGCATTTGGAACACATACGACTCTGATTTTAAGAGCAATTATCTTTAAATAAATACTGTTAACACGTTAGTGTGCTTTCTACATGTACTCACCAAACTGCGATGCTGAACGCTGAATTTTCTTCACAGGAACATTATATAAGGATGGGCTCGTCCCTGTTTTCACTATTTTATAATAAATGTATAGCTGTTTTAGAACTCCTTCGGCGATATAATAAGATTTCCGTAAGCTCCGAGCTTAATTATTACACTTGGAGATTGAAAGTTCTCACTCGCGGTTGCACAGCGCGGAACTTTAGATCGCTTCAAATTATACTTGCATTAAAACCTCGTCCTGAAACAGAAATAACTGAACGGAGGCTCATTTTAGCGTTTCAGAATTGTATTAATAAGTATGAGGAAATTTTTAGAGAATTAAAATAATATTTATAGATTTTTGGTTTCTTGCTTTGCTTGCGGATTTGTCTGCAGATTTGTCTGATAAGTCTGAGCATGATTTACGTTTTTTTTTTCATTCAAGTCAAAGTCAAAACTTGTGTCAAAGTCAAAGCTGTCAAATTGTCAAATAGTACAGTTTTTTTTTGTTTTCATACATTTTGATTCCAAACATACTTCATTTAGCCAGTTTCGAGTCAAGTACAATATTTGCCAAATCACAATAAATTCAAGTCTCAGTCATTGTCTAGGTCAACAATTGCAGACACGGTCCAGTCCAAGGCTACGGTATAAAATGCGCTCACGGTGCAAAAACCACAAACATCGATCGGTTTAAATTGCTAGTTTGGATCGGTTAATTAGCGTGCTTATGACAGATAGTTTAATTTTTCAGGTTATCTGTCTCAGTCCTCTCTTAATTTGATGGCCACAGTTTCATTTCTGTCTGCACAGAAGACTGTGGTCTGCATTAAATTTTTTTTTTTCGATTTTAAAAAACACAGAAATTCACAGATGTCAATTTGAATTTAACATTGGTGCACACAGTGCACTACAAATGAAGCTGTAAATAAAACCTAAAGCTTCATGACACTACCTCATATTTGTTAAGTAACCTTTACACCTTGGAGGTAAAAAATGAGCACCGTGAGCACGCTAAAATGACGTCTCTCATCTCATGACGCCAAGTGGCTGTCAGGAGCCTATGAGTGCGGCTTAAAATGCGCACATAGTTACCATTTGCGCCGTCAGCGTGCAAAAAGTCGGTTGAGGGTGTCAATCCATGGCCTGACCTGACATCGTGTGAAAGGGACAGCTTGATTTGAATGAGGCGTTTTCCAAAAACAAAACTGGTAATAAAAGTACCCAATAGATGGCGTTAGATGCACCTTGAGGTTTTTCTGTCACTACAACTGTCAAGACATAAAAGATAAAAAAATGTGCATGTGCCTTTTTTTTCTCGTGTTTTTTGGCTCCACATGTGTATTTAGACAATTTCAAGTAATGTATCTATGTATTTGACTTCATTAGAAATATTACAATAGTTGACACTGGCTAAATACACAACGTGTGGAGCCAAAATTTACGATTTGAAAAAAAATACATAAAATATTTCGACAGAAATGACAATGACGGGTAAAACGATAGGTCTATTACGCCATCTAGTAAGTATTTTAGAACTTTTTTTTTATTTTTATTTTTGGAAAACGCCTCATTTCACGGGAGCAAACGAAACAAACTATTAAGGTTATAGCTTCTCCCTTTCGCTCCCCCAGAAACTTATATATATCCACTTCTTTCAAACGATGTCAGGTCAGGCCATGTAGCGAGGCCCTTAAGATGCGCATTTATATGCTCCTGTCAGCCACATAACGTCATGAGTGACATAATTTTACGGTGCTCACAAAAATAAGGTAGTGCACTGTGTGCGCTAATTTCAAATTCAAATTGTCATCTATGAATTCCGATATGCCCTGTTTTATAAAGAAAAAAATGGATTTAATGCAGACCACAGCCTTCTGTGAATACAGAAATGAAACTGTGGCCATCAAATTATGAGACACTGAGACAGATAACCTGAAAAATGAAACTATCTGAGATAGGCACGCTAAGGAACGGTTTAATTTGTTTGTTTGTTGGCGTTTGTTCGTTAGCAGCGTTTGTAGCTTTTGCACTGTGAGCGCATTTTTAACCGCACTTATAAATGCGCTTCTTATACCAACTTTATGCACGAGGTTTTTGGCGGGAACGTGAAGAGTTTATGTCGCGTCATTTTATTATTTTCCAAAACTTGTTATTTCGAGTGTTAATGTGTAAAAACGGTGAATTTTTATCCGTTAAGTGTTTGTGAACATGCACGAGTGTTGGTGAATCTTATAATGTCGTGAAACGTGAATTTTCGTGTTGTTTCCAAAACTCCATAGAAGGCTCTAGTAAAGTTTTCACCACTTTACTGGGGCATGACTTGGACTTGACCGTGACTTGCTTTGCTCGCCTTTGACTATGACTTGTTTGATAATATATATCAAAACTTGAAAATATATACGTATACTTGACACTGGCAAATGCATAAGACGTGTTACGCCAAAATCCTCTTAGGAGAGAAAAAAAAAAGAAAAAAAAAGTAAATAATAATTTTTATCGCCAAGGTGATTACCGAATAAAAAAAATTACTATAAACAAAACTATAAAATCCGTAATGGATACAGTTGTGAAAAGTATGCTAGATGATGACGACCAGGAAGAAGAGAAGAGGGTATGTCTACATTTTTATTATGTAAACATCCTCCCCGAGTAAAAATATTCTTTGGTAAACATGGTGCTGTGCTGTCCCGCTGACGAAATGTCTTTCTTTTGGTTTGGTATTGTGGAAAGGCTGATAACTCTCATATCTGGCAATTGCTGTCAATCTAGTCAACATGGTAGCGCTGCATTTACATGGGGACAGTAGCAGTCGTCAACTGCTGTCGATGGCGCTGGCTTAGAAGACCCTAGTCACCAGTGGTATTAATATCTTAAAAACAATTCTCTATCCAGAGATCATAACAACCAGTCCCCAAGAAGATTAATAACTCCTTTCAGTATCTCCATCTATTCCAATGGAGCAACTGCCTGTGGTCCAGTTTACAATCCAATAATTCAAGGATCTGGGATGGCTCAGGTAAATGCCGCTAGAAAAGAACTCACAATACACTTATCAGCATTAATTGCCCCCAAAATAAAATAATAACAGAACCACCAAGGTAGCAGTGAAAATAATTTATTTTACTATCCTGTGAAGAATGACTTCCAGCCTTTATATGTATGTATGTATAGATCATTGTTACTTTTTTTCAGGGTCTAGTGATATTTGGCAGAGACGTCTCCAAGATACCTTGCTTTCGAGAGAGTTTTCTATATGGCATGGGAACTGGCGTTGGCTTGGGTCTTGCCACATTTCTCAAGACTTCCAAACCAATGTTATCACAGCATGTCGGTGTAGGCATGTTTTCCCTCTCCACCATGATATACTGGTCATACTGCAGATGGTGCTGGTCCCAGCAAAGGTTTGACGCACAATTGTTACAAGACGCGTTGAAAGATAAAATTTTGCATGAAGGCACAGCGGTAGAAAGAGAACTTGAAAAGAAAGGTGTATTAAAATCTGCATAGTTGTAGTTATTTAGTTGATTGTAGGTTTTGTAGATTTAATATTTTTGTTACAGTTACACAAATCATGTGTCTATACACTTTAAATAAGTCTAAGTAACTTAATCATTTAAAGATGTTTTACATTACAAATACTATAAAGTTGTAAATAATGTTGGTGTATTTTATGAATAACGGATTTTAAAGAGAGTGTACTGCTACAAAAATCATGCATTTGATTTGTTCAAAATAAACTTTGAATAAACTGATTTATAACTTATTGATATTTCTCTTGTTACTTGCAAAAACAGTAGGTGAATGACGTGAGTTTACAAATAATGATAAATCTAATAAGATACCATTTACGTAGGTCCTTGACTATTTATATTTTATATCTAAGATTACAATAGTACACAGGTAATTATTTTGAAACCAAAGTGCAAAAATCTTGAAAATAGGGTAAATAAACGAACAAATTGTTTTTTATTTTATAATCACTTCAAAAACCACATAATCAAATCTCTTTTTTAACAAAAAAAAAACGTAGTATATAATTGATTATTTTTAAATGTGTTGTTAATTATCATTGTAAATGCTATAGAGAAATTTTATAAATAATGCTAATGTCCATAGAAAGAAGCATAAATAACTCGATTTTAGTACTGGTAAGGACGTAAGATGTCGCTAGTGCTTTAATCATTAAGATGCAACGTTTCGCTCATCGCGCGAAATTCAAATTTTCTTGCGTTTTTTGTCAATTACAGCTTCATTACTCATCTTAGGTACATGAAAACTAATTTTGCGATAATTAATAGATTGTTTCAAGATATTACACCAACCAGAAATGTAAGTTGAAAGCTAGTATAAGTACATCTCTCACTAAACCAAAAACCAAGATGAAAATCAGCTTATGGAAATTTGTAGCTAAACCAATGTTATCTAGGTGATCATTTTACCAGTAATTTCTTAAAACAACTTATTTATTGGCGCAAAATTGGTTTCGATAAATCCACGACGAGTAATTAAGCTGTAATTGACAAAAAAAGCAAAAAATTTTGTATTTCGCGCGATGAGCGAAACGTTTCACCTTAATTTTATATTATAATAAAATATAAACCTAGAGAGCAGACCAAGATATAACGTTGATAACATTTAGCGGACATATACTAATACTATGTCTCTATATTTAACATATTTTCGTCGGGTTTTATAGCGGCTTGGACATTACCTGATAATACGTAAGCTTGTTGTTAAGTTGTTGTTAAGATGTAGTGTAAAACCAAAAAATAAATAAATATATATGAAAATTATAATTACCTACATAATTTGTAGGGTCTACCTACAGTGTAGACCATACAAATTGGGCTTGTACTATAGCATATACTCGACACTAAAGTTTAGTACTACCCTAATTAAATATGTATGAATGTAATATGCACCCATAAAGTATGCTAGAATATTGTTCTCGAATTTTAAGGAGTTTTGATCGAATCTTTTACCAATCTTATTCTATACAAATTACTGTGAATATCAAGTTACTCAGTGCTTTTGTATCCAACGAATTTACAAACAGTATGGGTGATTTGACACTAGATTTAACGCCTGTTGCATATGATGCGCAACTACTTGCACAATCATCATGTACTTGAGCTGCTGCTCAAATGTAGCTCTACATTTGAGTATACATTTGAGTGGCAAAAACGAACTGGAAGACGCAGCGTAGTTATGCCTCCCAATAGGTGGAGCGACGACACCGTGTAAGTCTCGGGCAACCGGTGGATGCAAGTTGTAAATTGTGGCGCTTACGGCCTTTGTAAGGAGGCCTTTGTTCAGCAGTGGACGTCTTCAGACTGTTGATTATGATGATGACACGAGGCAAAGTACTAAGACAAAGACAGCAGGGGTTTGGGTTCAGTGAGCCTGACTTTTCACGTTGTTTCTAAAACCTCATTGTTGTGCCTCCTCATAACCTCATGAAAATTGATCATTCTCTTTAGATTTAGTACTCAGATCCATATGGTATCTACAGAGACTTTTTTCTTTTTGGATTTATCCATTAAGTGATCGTGAACGTGCACAATTGTTGGTGAATAGTTTAATCTTGGTGTTCTTAACCAAAACTCCACAGGAACCTCTAGTAAAGTTTCCATCACTTTACTGTGGCATGACTTGGACTTGACCGTGACTTACTTTCCTTGACTGAGACTAAGACTAAGAGTTGTTTTAATTGTGAAATATTTTACATCTTGTAGTTTAATAAAACTTGATACCTACTAGGCATTGAGCAACACAGGCCTCAGGCCGACCAGGCACTCGGGTCGGTACAGTTTTGCTCAATGCTACTGGGTAAATACACAATGAGTGTGTGTGGAGCCAAAAAAATAAAAGAGAAAAATCACGAAGTGAATGTACGGGTGTCTATACATGGCCTGACCTGACATCGTGTGAAAGGGACAGCTAGGTCTATTACGCCATCTAGTAAGTATTTTAGAACGATTTTTATTTTTTTGGAAAACGCCTCATTTCACGGGAGCAAAAGAAACAAACTATTAAGGTTATAGCTTCTCCCTTTCTCTCCCCCAGAAACTTATATATATCCATCTCTTTCAAACGATGTCAGGTCAGGCCATGTAGCAAGGCCTTGTACCCTTATTTATAATCTTATGATTTGGCTCCACACATATAGTATTTATACAGTGTAAATTTTTGCTATTTTCTAGTAAAGCATAGTATTTCAAAACAAGTCTCAGTCATAGTCTACGATTTAAGTCCTTGTCTAGTCCAAGTAACGCTTTAGTAAAGTGGTGGAAGCTTTACTGGATGCTTCTATGGAGATTTGGAAAAAACACGAATGGCCATGTTTCACGACATTATATCTACTGTGCACCACCACACATGCACGATCACGAGCATCCACAGTTTTTATACATTAGCAATCGATATCACACAAGTGTTTTTGTATGTTTGTGTATATTTGTCCAACAATAATGATATTTACACTGATACCTTTGCTTCGCCCGGTCAATTAACTTCAAATGCCCTTACTGCAATTGCGCCATCGCTATAAACAGCGTACCTACTTTGCTATAACTACATACAACAGAATGACATTCTGCGGTTGAATCGAAGTGAATATCTACGTTTTGCTCGGAAATCGGATAGTTGTCTCGTAGATCGTATAAGTATCGCCAGTGTATAGAGGGCGGACCTCCAAAGCGGTCACTCACGTCGTTTGTTACCTCTCACATAACATTCGCGCAAATGTTGAACCGGTTAGATGTCTATAATCTCTCATATTTGATAGAAACGTTAGGTAACTAAGAACCAATTGAGAATGGAATTGTTGGACAGTTTGGTACCGAAAGATGCAGAATCCACTCTAGTGTTTTTTGTCAATGGAAAGAAGGTAAGATTGTTTTGTTTTTCTTTAATTAAATTACTTGCAGGTACTTACCTAGGTACCTTTTTAGTATAGAGGACTACATAATAATTGTTCTACTATATTAGTTGTATTTCTTTCTGTAATATTAGTTAGGTACGACTTGCAGTTAGCTAGGTATTTGGACACATGAGATTGTATCCTTATCTGGCGCTCAAATAACTAAGTTAATATTTAAATATCATCGAAATAGTTTCAGCCGTAATAACGTTATTCTAAATAAAAGAACAGTAGCCTAGTAGGGTTTCATACTGACTTTTATCATTTATTTATTTATTTACAAAATAAGCAACTTTACAGTTCAATTTACACCAAAACGTTACTTACTCTACATATAAACTTATTAAAAACATTTTAAATAAAAACAGAAAATCAACAATATAAACTTTAGACAATTAAAAAAATATATATGTATAATATTAACAAAGGCGCGAAACAATAAAAATAAAACTATACTTATTATGTAAAAATAGTGTATTCCTCACTATACATTAGTGAGCTTTTCAAAAACACGGTCTGCAAAAATGTCGACTTGATGTGAGGATACAAGTGCATTGAGATGGCGCATGGCGGTGCGCTCGGCAGATGGGTGAATGTTGGCGCGACGGTGCGCAGCGGCGCGGGGGCGAAAAGGGGCACGCTTCCACAACGGAAACGGGCAAGATGGTCGGGAACTGACATCATGCCTGCATCAGGATTGATTTTAGGTAACCGGTACCTAAAATAATTCCCAATATACAGGAGTAGATAGACCCTTCCTACTTAGGTAGGTACAACAATGTAACCCGTTTCTAATGATTGTAACGTTAATAGCCGATAAAGTGACTAAAATTCCATTAAAATAGACTCATTGCATATCTTGCATAACTTCTTATATCGGTAAAAACTAAAATGCGTGTTCAGCGGTTTTTTTAAAACTAGAAATGAAACTGGATTCTATCCTGCGAACTGGGTACCTAGTTGGAAACGTAAAACGTAAACGCTCTGACATACCTACCGTCTAAACAAACGAGAGAGAAAGAGACATAAATTTATTTTCGCTCCCCTGATTCTCACTTTTTCAACATTATATAATATATAGGTGCTTATTATATCTTCTTATTATTATTATTTTGTATCCTTTTATTTTCTCATTGCTCTGCGGTCATTCATTGTCTGTTAGCTACACTTACATAGATATAGGTAGCCGCTTATAAATACATACCTAGGATATCAATGCCTTCATACCTAATATAATATCCACAGAAAAGAGAACGATAAAAAAAATCTGTTCTGTGATGATATCACACTAGAATTATAATTTAGGTACTCTCTTATCTATTAATTTATAAAGATCTCGAGGCCGCAATCTTGTCTGACTTCCACATTCGCCATTCCTTACTTTACCTGATGCAGGTGCGAGCATTTTGGTGATTTATCATTTACCTAATAACTAGAGTAAGATTAACCACATGGCAAGAAAACAGGCTTGAAGGGTCGGCAGGGAAACATTAGATTTCCGTGCTGATTGGTTTGCAGTCGCGTGTAGGTGGGTACTATTATATATTCTATGTGCCGCGTCACTCGTAAATAGTAATTGTGAAATTAGGACTCGGGACCGAGGCTCAGCTTTCGGCGTCGCATACATAAGGTATTCAAAATAGGTTTGCGTTTGACTACAACCTGTCTGATGGCGGTATAGATAGGTACTGGAATTGAGTACGCTTAAATAAGAGAAACTTGCTTAATAGACAAATACTCTCACCACATCCTTTCAGGTGACAGAGTCTCACCCGGATCCAGAATGCACGCTTCTCTGGTACCTTCGGAGAAAGCTGCACCTGACCGGCACGAAGTATGGCTGCGGGGAGGGTGGCTGTGGAGCCTGCACTGTCATGGTCTCCAAGTACATAAGAACAGAAAATCGTGTCAAGTATCCTTTTGAATAACACTGAATGTTTAGTTCGTTGTATGTACCTAATTCTTGATCGAAGAGGTAAACCATTTATTTAAAAACCAACCACAACTCTCCAACTTTTTAGGGTAATGTGACGACTAAGTATACGACGACTAGGTATGGCTTTAGGGATCTTTTGATAAATATTTTACTAGGAAAAAATACGTAGTCAACATAGATTGATGTAGAGCGATGCTCGGTTTCTTTACGCGATAAAATCCGGAACAAGGATATTCGCCGAAGAACTAAAGTCACCGACCTAGCTATCAGGGTTTGCAAGTTGAAGTGGTAATGGGCAGGCCACTTCGCTCGAAAAGAACCGATAACCGATGGGGAAGAAAGGCTCTTGACTGGTGACCACTATCCAGAAGATGAAGCGAACTTATATAGGTACGCTACCTAATAGAAGGCCTACCTAGACTACCGTACCTACAAAACAGCGCACCTAGTACTAGGAACGACACCCGACCGACGACATTGTGAAAGTCACGGGCAACCGATGGGTGCAAAAGGCATATTGTCGTTTAGTGTGTTGCTCTAAGGGAGAGGCCTTTTTCAGACGTCGTCTAGCTGATAATGATGATGATGATGAATGTATGCAATGTAACCAAATTTTTCACGCCCATAGTTAACAATGTATGTTATTAATAGATCTTGACCCAAGTCAGATAATTCGTAACCTTAAAATATCAGAACATAGAGATTACGTTCTTACTATAATAAATGTACAAAGCAATTCATGATATTACCAATTACATAGGTATATCATTATGTACTTCAGTAATCTGTCGAAAATGTCAATAAATTTCTTAAATCACTGCATTTGTTGCCTGAATTAGGCATATAGCAGTAAATGCCTGTTTAACTCCATTATGTGCAATGCACGGATTGGCAGTTACCACCGTTGAAGGGATAGGTACTGTCGAAGAAAAACTACATCCAGTACAAGAAAGGATAGCGAAGTCCCACGGATCACAATGCGGTTTCTGCACTCCCGGCATCGTCATGTCAATGTACGCATTGCTTAGAGATAAAAATAAAATAGTCTACACTGACATCGACACTGCGCTGCAAGGAAACCTCTGTAGATGTACTGGATACAGACCTATCATAGAAGGTTTCAAAACATTCATAGAAGGGTGGGAGAAATATTATACAAATGGATCATCTAATTGCGAAAGTAACTCGCCTTGCGCATTGGGAAAGGACTGTTGTCGCAATAAAAGGAACGAAACAGAAAGCAATGAGTTATTTCAACGGTCAGCTTTCCAACCATACGATAGAACACAAGAACCTATATTTCCACCAGAACTGCGACTTAACAAAACCTTCAATGATGCGTATTTGGCGTTCAAGGAAGAAAATGTCGTATGGATACGACCGAGAACCTTACAAGATCTGCTTTTATTAAAATCTAAAGTTCCTCATTGTAAAATAGTCATGGGAAACACGGAAGTTGGAGTGGAAATGAAGTTCAAGAAAAGAGTTTATCCGGTATTCGTTTCTCCTACTGTTATATCAGAAATGAACTTCTGTGAAGTCACTGATGAAGGAGTTGTTATTGGTGCAGCAAAATCTTTAACCGAGCTGCTAAGTTTTTTGGAAGAACAAATCAGAAATAACACTAGCAATGGGCAAGTGTTCGAAGCAATAAAAGACATGTTGCATTGGTTCGCCGGTACGCAAGTAAGAAACGTGGCATCTCTAGTTGGAAACATAGTGACTGCTAGTCCTATATCGGATCTTAACCCTATTTTAATGTCGTCTTCAGCTGTCTTGAACGTGTGTAGTTTCGAAAGAGGGAACAGAAAAATTGTAATCGACGAAACATTTTTCAAAGGTTATCGACGTATAGGATTAGAAGACGACGAAGTCGTAGTATCTGTAAATATTCCATTTACAGGACCCAATGAATATGTCAAAGCCTACAAACAAGCGAGAAGACGTGATGATGATATTTCTATTGTAACGGCGGCATTCAACGTGAAGTTCAATAAGAGAAACATAGTATCGGCAGCCAAGTTATGCTTTGGTGGTATGGGACCGACTACAAAATGCGTGACAGGTACCTCGAATCTCCTAGTTGGCCATCACTGGGATGATAAAATGTTAAAAGCAGTTTTCGATTCTCTAAATAAAGAATTGAACTTGGATCACTCTGTGCCTGGAGGAATGGCTGATTATCGAAAATCGTTGTGTTTGAGTTTATACTTCCGATTTTATTTGCACGTGCAGTCACAATTACCAAAGTTTAATGGTTTCACAATAATTTCCAAAAATGTAGCAAGTGGCGCCGAAGAAATACACTTGAAAGAACCAATCAGTTCTCAATGTTTTGAAATTTTAAATAGTGACAGGAAAATTTCTGATACAGTCGGCAAACCGATACATCATGCATCTGCATTAAAGCAAGCTACTGGCGAAGCTATCTATTGTGATGATATTCCGCATATGGAAGGGGAACTGTATCTGACTTTAGTATTCAGTTCGGAAGCTCATGCTGAAATAAAATCGATCGATGCTAGCAAAGCCTTAAAAGTTTCAGGAGTAGTAGCTTTCCTATCAGCTTCTGATTTAGATGATGAGTGCAATAAACTAGGACCGATATTCAAAGACGAGGAAATATTTACAAAGAAGATTGTAACGAGTCGAGCTTGCGTGATTGGAGCAGTTGTTGCTACATCGGAAAAAGCTGCTAGAAAAGGCAAAGACTTGATTATCGTAAGCTATGAGCAACTGTCTCCTGTGATAGTAACCTTGGAAGATGCTATAGCTCATCAGTCATTTTTCAGTGGGTATCCCAGAAAACTCAAAAAAGGTGATGTCGTTGAAGCGTTTTCAAAATCAAGCCACGTAGTCGAAGGCAAAGTAAGAAGCGGGGCGCAAGAACATTTTTATCTAGAAACCTTTTCAGCATATGCTGTTAGAAAAGAAGACGAATTGGAAATTGTGGCGACTTCTCAAAATCCGTCTGAAGTTGCTGTGAGTATATTAGTCAATTTTTTTTTGTCTCTACACTTACCTAAACCTAAAAATGTACTTTATCTTTCAGCTTTTGGCTTCGCAAGCACTTCGCATTCCAAACCACAAAGTCATGTGTAAAGTTAAGCGAATTGGAGGTGGCTTTGGAGGAAAAGAAACAAGAGCATCTATTCTAGCCGTGCCCGTAGCTATTGCTGCTTATAAGCTGAAAAAGCCAGTTCGAGCGGTCTTAGATAGAGATGAAGATATGCAAGCGACTGGATATAGGCATCCTTGTCTTATAAACTACAAGGCTGCATTCGATGATGATGGAAAGATAAACGGTGCCATATTTGAAATTTACAGCAATGCTGGAAATTCTATGGATATATCGTGTTCGGTAATTATTATAGCTCTGTAGTATGAGATAAATGCTTCACATTTGTGGCGTTATTGCTTTCTACAAGACGAGTTGAGGTATAATAATAATTTTATAACAGACATAATTTTCGATAAAAATTTGATATTTCATACGTATTTTCAGATGATGGAACGAGCAGTCATGCACGTGGACAACTGCTATTTCATTCCAAATATAGAAGTTAACGGCTGGGTATGCAAAACGAACATGCCTTCAAATACTGCATTTAGGGGCTTTGGAGCGCCAAAAGCAATGCTAGCAGCCGAAGCTCTGATACGACAGATAGCCGAAACTTTAGGGAAACCTTATGAAGAAATAGCACAGCTGAATCTGTATAAAGAAGGTTCTTTGACCCACTTCAATCAACCGCTCATATATTGCACTATTCAGAGGTGTTGGAATGAGTGTATGGAGACGTCAAATTACTGGGAGAGGAAGAAGTCAGTGGAAGAATTTAATAGGTCTGTGTTTATTTTACTGATAGCTTTGTAATACTGATAATAGCGACTTTTCTCAAATAGTATTAACTTTTTACCATTGTTTTATTTCAGGAAGAACCGATGGAAAAAGATGGGTATCTCAATGGTCCCAACGAAATATGGAATCTCATTTCAAGTCGATATCCTCATGCAAGCCGGCGCTCTGCTTCTAGTATACAACGATGGGTCCGTCTTACTGTCTATCGGAGGCATCGAAATGGGCCAAGGCCTCTTTACAAAAATGATTCAAGTGGCGTCAAGGGCTTTAGAAGTGGACCATGAGAAAATTCACATCAGCGAAATGGCAACCGATAAAGTGCCAAACAGTTCACCGACAGCCGGAAGTATTAGCTCGGATCTATACGGAATGGCCGTAATAGAAGCGTGCAATGTGCTCAACGAAAGACTTTTACCGTATAAAAAGAAATACCCTGAAGGTAAATGGGAAGATTGGGTTTCCGCGGCTTATGTGGATAGAGTGAGCCTTTTCGCTACAGGTTTTTACGCCTCGCCGAAGATAGATTACGACCCTAAAACTAACTCTGGAAATCTGTTCGAGTATTTTACGTATGGAGTGGCGTGTTCAGAAGTCATTATCGATTGCTTGACAGGTGATCATCAAGTCTTGAGAACTGATATAGTAATGGATGTGGGGTCCAGCTTGAACCCTGCCATCGACATTGGGCAAATCGAAGGTGCCTTCATGCAGGGATATGGGTTCTATACGATCGAAGAGATGATATTCTCACCGCGTGGCGAGGCGTTATCTAGAGGCCCCGGGGCGTACAAAATACCCACGTTCTCCGATATACCAAAGGAGTTCAACGTATCATTGCTGAAAGGTGCTCCTAATCCGAGGGCTGTGTATTCATCTAAGGTGAGTATTTAGCAAATTTTTTTTTCATTTCAATTCTGTATCAGCCTTTAAATATACCACTGCTGGGATATCAGCCTACTATCGAAGGGTGATTAGGCCATATCCACCACGATGGCCCAGTGCGGATTGGCGGATTCACATACGCCATCGAATTTCTTCTCCGGAAATGTGCAGGTTTCCTCACTATGTTTTCCTTCACCGAAAAGCCAAGTGGTATATCCGTAGGTAAGTTCCAAAGAGGTCATTGGTAAGGGCCCGCCCGCGTTCGAAGCCGCTACCCACAAATGTGTGGCGAGCGTGTTCCAACTGAGCTACCACAACTTTCATTTCAATTCAGGTTTAGTGAAGTCTTCGTAAACAGGATTCATATGCAAAATACAGACACAAGACCGCGCCACGGAAAAGTTAGACTCGAGCGAGCGAAAATTAAAGAGAGCATCACTCACACACGAGAGTACATGTTCTCTCGGCCTTGTATTAACGGAAGCGTAAGCTTTTTGTAGTGGTAGGACTCTTGCTGCGTCCGCCTGGAGAAGTACCACATCTGTTAAGTTGCTTATTTTTGTAAATAAAGAATTGAATTGAAAAAAAATAAAGAATTGAATTGAATTTATCAGTTACTCAACCGCCGCTACACAGGTGCAATAAAAATATTTAGGGATGAAGATGCAATTCAACTTTTATTGTTCTAGGCTGTCGGAGAGCCACCTCTATTTCTCGCATCTTCAATATACTTCGCCATAAAAGAAGCTATAAAAGTGGCCCGGGTGGAAAGCGGTGAGCCTCCACATTTCGAGCTGCAAGCGCCTGCAACTTGCGCAAGAATCAGAATGGCTTGCGAAGATGACATTACTAAACAGGTGAATATTTATTTCAGTTTTGTAGATACGGGTATATATTATATCGAAGAAAAACTGCCCGTTTTCTTAGAACGAAATAGTTACACAAAATCCGGCCAAGTGCGAGTCTCAATCGCGAACCGACAGTTCCATACCATAAAAAAATAGATAATTTTACTTATTTTATTTTATTTGTTTCGGGAATCTTACCAGCTAGGTACAAGAAAGTTTAAGTAAGGAGGTATATCGCGAAAAAAAACAGCTGTTCCATATACAGTCATAGTGTCGAGTGTCATTGACATTCTTCCATGAAACATTTTTTTTTGCGATTTTAGGATTGGTCTCATAGTAAAAGTTGTTCATATTGATGAGTACATACATTTCTTTCAATATTGCCACACCTTTTAGTAACACCGACGGCCACTTAAAATACCACATAAATAATGTTATATATTGCCAAATAAATATATAATATCCTTACACCCGGTGCGAGATCAAGGTTGACTTGACAGCAATCTCGTTACAGTTACAGATAAATAGATATAGATTGTTATTGAAGTGCTGTTTTTTTTCAGGTGAAGCCAACAATAGGGGAAGAAGGCGAACCGTGGCATGTGATAGCGTAATTCCTATAGGTATTATACTGTAGGTACTTCTTATACGTACTTTATTATGAGCTGTATGTATTTTATCAGTTGTATGTAGCTTGCTGCGACCTTATTTATAAGGAGAATTCTGTGCTTGCTGCTTTTGTAAAATAAATATGTATATTTAGTGTAATGTGTTTTTACTTATTGTTTTTGTTTGTATTGACGTTCTTTGATTGATATATTTATTGGAATTCTAAACTGAGAACCTGAAAGAGTATTTACTTATTTGTACCTTATTAGTAATTAAATTATTCATTTGATTGTTGTGATTTGTAAACGACCAAGATGGACCGGCCACGCTATTGTGTTTATAGTAAACCAAAACGGCAAACTAACACAGCAGCTGCGCCCTCAAATCTCACGACCAATCTCTTTTTAAACAACTCCTTGTTGCATGTCTAATGCAGCTAAGATGTATCTATAATAGTGTAACTAAGTACCTAATAGTGTAGTGTAGGAATTAAATCGTTTTGAGAAATAACTGACCCCGGAAACAAAACCATGTAATAGAATTAGTTTCCTTGGAACTCGGTACCGAAATATATGCGCTAACCAAAGAGGTCAAACATAAAATAAATGAGCATGAGCATTGTGCATGAGTAGCATTAAGGGCTAAAAATCGTGCCATGTTAGGTATTAGCTTGAAAGATCAGTCCGAAATACGGAAATTCGACGAAGGATAAAAGACGCGGATGTTGGAAACCGTGTCATGCGAATTAAGTGGCGCTGAGCAGGACACGTGGCTAGGCGTGGTGACCGCTGCTAGAGTCGAGCCTGGGAGAGTGGCAAGCCATTAGTGCAGTTAGGTAGGGACATGGGACTCCAGCAAATTCGCCCTAATAATCTTTTAAATATCCATGGTTACCGATGGCAGCAAAGTGTTTCGTCGGCACAAAACCAGCTCGATTGGTCACCATCACATCCATCGCTGGTCACACGTATATGAGACTAGTTATTACCCGCGACTTCTTTCGCGTGCACCTACAAAAAAGTAACTTAGTCTCCTACCCTTAAGCTATGCAAAAATTCAGCTCGATCCGTTCAGCCGTTTAGTCATAATAACGCGACAAACACTCAGACAGAGAGAAAGAGTTACATTCGCATTTATAATATTAGTTAGGATTAGAATTAGATCGAGACAGGGATCGCGTTGTCACACGCGCAAAGACAAACGTATGAGAAAATGTACTCTCGTGTATGAAGCCGCGGGGCGTCGTACGGCGCGTGCTGAATGAATTGAATGACGGCGTCTGCCGCGGAAGGACGCGCCGGGGGTCGCGACGGCGGCAGCTGCAGCAGACGCGGCGGTGGCCGCAGCGTGCTCTGCCGCGAGTAACGCGAGGTGTCAAACAAAACGCGCATGAACACGCTTCTACATGATAACATAATATGTTGATTTTCCCGCGTGACGCGCAGCACGACGCGTCGCTCAATGCCCTGCGTATCCCTGAACTAGCCCTAAGAAATATGAGGCCTCTACCTATGTCCAGGAATTGATGATTGATGAGGTAAGACGTGAGACAAACATTTAGTACCTACTTATCAATAGAAATTGATGTCTATGCCAGAGTGTGAATTTACGAAGTAGGAATATCACACGATTTTCACATTGCATTATAACAGTTATAATGCAGTTACTGAAGAAGCTGCTGACAAAACATATTTGAGTTCTTACATACGTAGTTCTTATTTTATCCGTGTTTTAATGATTTTCACGACCCGATCCAAAATTGCTTTGTGCATTATAGTTTCCGTGTACTTTTCATCTAAACGAGCAATAACTTTACCTGGGTAGGTACTTCTTTTCAGTTTTTATACTAGCGTATTTTTATTTATTTATAGTACCCACTACACTACGATGTGGTACATAATTTAAGACGAATATTTTTCTTACTTATGTTTTTATAATGTCTTTAGGCCAGACGTAAATGTTTTTACGAATAAATTGAACATGTATATACTCTCTTACTAAATAATCACAGCATTACTTATTTTTTAGTCTTGAAAGAAAATAACAGATTAGATAAATGTCATCAATGTCTTTGTATCTACGTACCCAGTTTAATGGAGCAGATAAGTTTTTTTTTATTTGTGTGGGTACGGGCATACATACTTATTTATCTTCCTGATTAAAGCGCGGGCGTCGCAGTGCGACTAACTTATCGGAAGAGTTGAGTGTGGGCGCCACCATCGTTACTCTTAAACAACCTTCCTTGGAACAAAATAGTTATGTTATTTGGCCACCTCAGCATACTGTTGGTCAATAACTACATAGCAATGTCGAATGGAACGACACTCGCTTCTTTGTCTCTAAACTAAACTTGTTCTCAGATGTGCGTGTGTAGTTAGTCCGCGCCAGTCAGCGCACAACTTTATCGGGAGTGAGACGTGTCTATTATAACCCACTTTTGTTTAAATTTTACGAAATAAAATGGGAATTTTGAACTTAGATGAAGAGGTTGATGTTATCGGGACAGAACTGGTGTTCTTCGTCAATGGAAAGAAGGTGCGTACAGATAAGATTTTTACTATGAAAGTGAAACAGTACAATCATCCTGAGGCAGACATACTGACTGATTTTTATACATTTGATTCTAATATGCGACGAACACTTTTAAGTGTTTACCGATGATAATATTAGTAGCTATACCTATATAAATAAATAAAATGCGATGCTTTCTAGAACAATATAATCACTTCTATTCTATGTAGATAGATATATTAGTGGAATGTTTTTTTGTTATTCAATAAGAAAAGTACAAATCAGTATATATTTATTATCTATTTAATTATGTGGACTAGTTAGTATGCACGTGCGCCTACTACCGAAAAAACTTTTGTACTTATTCGGTACGAACACGTGCACCATCTCAAATAATATATTTGCAAATAGATCTGAGGCCCGATCCGACATCTTTTTTTTTAATGTTATTCTTGTGACGAGACGAGCAAGTCGCTCACCTGATGTTAAGCGTCACGCTTGCCCATAATAGTTCAGTGCCACCCAGAATTTTGAACTTCAACAGTTCAAAACTATGCGCGGCAATGCACTGCGCTCGTCACCCTGAGATGTTAGATGTTAAATCTCTGTATGCCCAGTAATTACGCTGGAACATCTCCCGGCAACAGGAAGTATACAGTATGGTATAGGAGATAGATTTATCCATTAGATTCTCTCCAAAAAACAGATAATAAACAAACCGCTAGGGCCCCAGGGCACACCCCTTCTGGGGTTCCAGGGCAAGTGTGTTGTCCCTTTTCCGGGTGATTTTATTATCCGGGTATGTAATAAAACTTCGACCAGAACCAGAACTACCGGAGGACTGGCAGCAGCGTCCCCTTCGTAAATGGTGTGCGTCCTGCGATCCCAAAGCCGCCTCCCTATCGTGGGGATCATAGCAAACTGCCCCATAAGGGGGAGGCCTTCGTTCAGCAGTTGACGTGTTCTGGCTTACATTTTTTTGTTTTGGTTTTAATATTATTCCTTTCATTTTCTTAAAACTATTGAAATTTTCTTCTAAGTAAGTAGGTTCCTATCCAAATTTAGGATCACTCTCGTTAGATCCAGTGCTAAGACCCATAATGGATAGAGTATTTTTTTTCTCCCTGAATTCTCGAACGACCATATTCAGTTTGAAATAAACTAATTTTAATTTGTTGGAAGAAAGACTATGTAAAAATATCTGTGTAAAAATGGAAACAACAAAGGTGTTGCATTTTTTACAGGGGTAAACACAGAAGAGGAAATTTTTTTTTACTTCTCTCTCTTCTGTGGGGGTAAATGTAGAATGTAAATATGTATATAATTTTTCATACATATTCTATCGATAGAAGTTACCTTAAAGCAAGTTGTTATTAGGTAACTTGAATGAAATGTTTGGATTCTTTATTTTATAAATACAACTTAGAATCTACATAACTGGTTTTTTTCACATTATACATAATTATGGATACAGCGTTGGGTACCATCGTCACGTTATATTCACCTATATCTGTGACTGTAACATACCTATGAATCCTATAAAATATACAAGCCATAAACGAGAGTTCCTATAACTGCCTATTTTCTTCTTGAATTATATGTATATACGAAATATGTATACATTCTGTACCTACTCAAAGTATTATTTAATCTGTGCCTGCACAAAGTAGATACATAAAAGTAGGTACTTAGGTACCTGCTCTAAGATTAAGGTTTCACCAATTTATCTTTCGGGTGCAGGAATAAGAATAAGAAAATATTTATTGCAGGGGCGGATTTGATACCTTGGCTGCCCTAGGCCTATGGAAGATTGCTGCCCTTTGCAGGGTCTTGAACGTACCAATTTTTCGGTATTTTTACCGACATACTGAAATGAAAGATTTCCCCACGATTTCTGGGAATAGAAGGAAATTCTCTCGATCCCGATTTTTTTAACGATTTTACATTTACTGGAAACCCACTTCGGTTTGTCTATGTTTCACGGGTATTCCTCACCAACTTTGACAGAAGTAGTAATTTTCGAGGGAATCCTTTTGCCCCTAGTTCTAGGGCATGCCACAAGTTGGTCGGCCTCCGGATTTTGAGTTTTTAAACGTTGACGTGACTTCGCAGAGTGCGGTACTACTAAAAAAATATCACCAAGTCCAAGTTTTGCCGCCCCCGAAAAAGCCCCCCCTAGGCCCGGGCTTACCTACTCACTCTTTTAGGAAATCCGCCCCTCCTGATGGGTGATAGAAAATACTCTAGCCTTATATCCTCCAAACTCCGAAATATTGAGTCATGAAGTTCAGCAGATAGTTTATGAATATTGGCTGGCCCCTCACTGGCCCCGATATGATGTTGACCCTTGCCCGCTCTGCCAATCATAACAGATGAATACATCACTGAAGATTCATCATAGGTAGGTACTAGTTATCTGGTGATAACCTTAGTTGCTACGTTTAAATTTAATTAACCTTTAGGCCCTTAGTCGCGTCCACAGCTGTCTCGCTCGCGCATTTTAACGTTATATAAAATAACATGTGTATGTGAGTATATTATAAGAATGTAAGTAAGTATGTATGTTTGTGTGTTCGTATATTACCTCCTGTATCCTCAACGGCTTGACTGATTTTGTCAAGTGTGTTGTCGTTGGGTTCCTCTTTACGTCCGGAGTGACATAGGCTGCAGTTTGCAGTCGGGTAATTTGTTTTTATTTTTATAAAGGGAGAACGAAGAAAACCGATAATTACTTATGTATTTCTTCCGATCTCTTCGAAAGCAAACATTTTTTCTTTAAAATATTTCTGATTTTATAATAGACAGATACGAGTTACGACAGATAGGTACCCAACATACAGTTTTATGAAATTTACAATCTATCTGTAATCGAAATTACAAAATGTGCTAGTGAGATCGCTGTGGCACGACTATGCCCTTTGAGATAAAAATCCAGTCTGTAGATACGCATTCATCATCATCATCAGTCGGAATACGTCCACTGCTAAACAAAGGCCTTCCCCTTAGAGCGCCACACCGAACGACAACCTGCCACTTGCATCCTCCGGTTGCCGGCGACTTTCACGCTTTTGCGACTTTTGTTGTCGGTCCACCTAGTGGGAGGCCTGCCTACGCTGCGTTTTCCGATTCGTGATTGCCACTCAAGAATCTTCCTTTACCATCGGATACGCTTCAATCTTACTTAATTATGTTTCTACATTTCATTGTTGGTTTTATGGTACCTACAGCCTATTTGACTGTTATCAGCGTCATCCCTATATTCGGCAAATTCGGCAACAAAACTAAAAAGTGCGAACGAGATAGCCGAGTAGACGATAAACAAGAGTCCAAAACACGGTTTCGATTTTTCTCGATAGGAAAAAACCGTAATTACTGTATAATATACAACATTTTAATATAAACCAACCACCAATAGATATATTTAACAAGCCAGAGAGAAAAGGACGGGAATATTTTCCCGTTATTTGCTCTCTTTGGTCGGCGGTCTATTAGCTACCTAAGTAAGCACCCGCAGGCTTTATCTTATTCTTCTGGATTACAATTTTCAATTTGCAAAACAATTAAAAAATATGTTTACATATCTAGTATGAAAATGGTGTCCACATTTTACCACCGGTCAACTATGCGTTTCCCAGGTAGTTGAGTCCAGCCCAAACCCAGAATGGACGCTGCTGTGGTACCTTCGGAGGAAGCTTCGGCTCACAGGCACAAAGCTGGGCTGCGCAGAAGGCGGTTGCGGCGCTTGCACCGTGATGGTCTCCAAATACAATCGCAAGGAGAAGAGACTAGTGTATCCTTTTATCCAAACAGAAATAATATTTTCATAAAATAATATGATAATGATATTTTATTCATAGCTTTATCTTCTGGGCTTATAACCTTTATTTATACAGCTCCAACTGCATAAATAAAAGTTATACCTACCTACATTGATCATCAATGCATGTTTATCATGTCTTACAATAACATGTGCTGTATAGATTTATAAATCAGTCCGTATTTGAAAACTCGTACAAAATTTCTTTGACTTATTCTTCAGTCATCTCGCAGTAAACGCATGTCTAGCCCCAGTGTGCGCCATGCACGGGCTCGCAGTCACCACCGTCGAAGGCATAGGATCCACTAAAACCAAACTACACCCAGTACAAGAACGAATCGCCAAAGCACACGGGTCCCAGTGCGGTTTCTGCACGCCAGGCATTGTCATGTCCATGTACGCGTTGCTTAGGAGCTGCAGCAAAATAAAGTATGAAGACATGGAGGTCGCGTTTCAAGGTAATCTGTGCAGATGCACAGGCTATCGGGCCATTATAGAAGGATACAAAACGTTCATCGAAGACTGGGAGGTGAGTAGAATAACAAACAGTACTACGAATGGCACAAACGGGACGACGAACGGTATAAGTGCTAATGGAAATGGAGTATGTGCGATGGGAAAGGACTGCTGCAAAAATAATACTGAAAAGGAGGATGAAAGCGAGACGCAGTACATTTTTGACAGATCATCGTTTTTACCATGTGACCCCACTCAAGAACCAATATTCCCACCAGAGCTAAAACTACACTCAATTTACGACGATCAATACCTGCAATTTCGAGGAGAAAAAGTTACATGGTATCGTCCTACAGATATTTCCACAGTTTTGAAATTGAAGGAACAATATCCTGATGCTAAAATAGTCGTAGGAAACTCAGAAGTAGGCGTGGAGGTAAAATTTAAACACTCCATATATCCAGTTATCATAATGCCAAACTGTATTCCAGAAATGAATGCAATTGAAGAAACCAATACGGGCATAACAATTGGAGCATCCGTAACTCTTATGGATGTAGAACATACGTTCAAAAGATACATCGATACACTGCCGCGTCACAAAACGAGGACCTTGCTCACTATAAACAACATGTTAAACTGGTTTGCGGGCAAACAGATTAGAAACGTAGCCGCTATGGGCGGGAACATTATGACGGGCAGTCCGATATCGGATCTAAATCCTATTTTGATGGCTTTGAAAGTCAAGCTTAACCTTTTGAGTGCGCAAAGTGGACACCGCCATGTTCTGATGGATGAAACATTCTTCACAGGATACAGAAAGAACGTAGTCAAACCAGACGAGATTTTGCTATCGATTGAGATTCCTTTCTCGAATAGATACCAGTATGTCAAGGCATACAAGCAAGCCAAAAGACGCGAGGACGACATTTCGATTGTGACTGCGGCAATAAATGTTGAGTTTGAAGATCATTCAAATGTGATCCGTCACATTAACATTGCATTTGGTGGGATGGCTCCGTGGACTAAAATAGCAGTAAATACTAGTAAAGCCTTGATAGGATTGAAATGGGATGAAGCCATGGTCGACAAAGCATTTACGCACATGCTGGAAGAGATGCCATTGAGTCCTTCCGCCCCAGGAGGGAACATACAGTTCAGACGAACACTCACCATGAGTTTGTTTCTTAAAGCGTATTTAGCTATATCAAAGCAAATGTGCCAGGACTACATCCACAAAAACCTTATAAAACCATATCACAGCAGCGGTGCTGAACAGTTCCATGGCGGTATGCCAAAAGCTTCACAATATTTCGAATTAATCGGAGACGAACAAGTAAAAAGCGACAGCGTAGGAAGACCCGTGCAACACATGTCAGCATTCAAGCAAGCTACTGGTGAAGCTATTTACTGCGACGACATGCCGACAGCAGAAGGAGAGCTTTATTTAGCATTTGTGCTCAGTACCAAAGCGCATGCGAAAATTCTTAATATTGATGCTCAAAAAGCTCTACAAGTGCCAGGAGTAGTTGCTTTCTTTTGCCATAAGGATTTAACCCCGGAACAAAATGAAATAGGACCGATTTTTCACGATGAAGAGTTATTTGCTAGTGAAAAAGTTACAAGTCAAGGACAGACTATAGGCATTGTTGTCGCAAACGATCAAAACACTGCCCAAGCCGCAGCAAGGATGGTAAAGATTGAATATGAGGATTTACTACCTATAATCGTAACGATGGAAGATGCCATCAAACACAATTCGTTCTACCCTCAATTCCCAAAGACAATAAGAAAGGGAGACGTCAAGCCCGCCTTTGAAGATCCCAACAACATTGTGATCGAAGGAGAGTGCCGAATGGGTGGGCAGGAACACTTTTACCTCGAAACTCATGCGGCGTTTGCTATTCCAAAGAAGGAGGACGATGAACTCGAGATGTTTATTTCGAGTCAGCATCCTTCTGAGATAGCGGTAAGTTAGAAACAATAAAAGACAATATTTTGACATAAAGTCCTTTAAACCAGTCATAAATTCAATTTTAATTTATTTTCAGAAACTAGTAAGTCATGTGATCCATGTGCCAATGAATAGAATCAGTTGTCGCGTGAAACGGATGGGCGGCGGCTTCGGAGGAAAAGAGTCTAGGGGAATGCTGGTAGCTTTGCCAGTAGCTTTTGCAGCTCATAAGCTGAATAAGCCAGTGCGTTGCATGCTGGATCGAGACGAGGACATGCAGATGACGGGCACTAGACACCCGTTCTTAGTTAAATACAAAGTTGCTGTCAACAAGGAAGGGAAAATGCAGGCTGCATCGGTCAACATCTACAACAATGGCGGTTACTCGTACGATTTGTCTGGTCCTGTGAGTAATTCAGAGATATCTATAAGCTTAATTACCTAGTAGGCAGCATTTATACCGAATTTTGACTGAGATTTTGTATTTTGGCAGGTAGTGGAGAGAGCGATGTTCCACTATGAAAATGCCTACTACATTCCACACGCTGAAGTGACCGGTCACATTTGCAAAACCAATTTACCCTCAAACACAGCGTTCAGAGGCTTTGGTGGTCCCCAAGGAATGTTTGGTGCTGAAAGCATGATACAAGACATCGCTTTCAAATTAGGCAAAACGCCAGAGGAAATTAGAGTTATCAACCTCTACCAAGAGAACTTGACGACGCATTACCACCAAGTCTTGGAACACTGCACCATGCAAAGATGTTGGGATGAATGTGTCGAGAAAAGCAAATTTGCGGAAAGAAAAAGACACATTGAAGAGTTTAACAAGTAAGTTTTACTAACTACAAGCCCCAATGGCACGACTAGATTAAATATTTCGTGTCAAGATATTCCTAAAACTTTCTTCCGTTGCAGGCAACATAGATGGCGTAAGCGTGGAATTTCAGTAATACCAACCAAATTCGGTATTGCTTTCACGGAAAAGTTTTTGAACCAAGCCGGAGCTTTGGTCATCATTTACAATGACGGATCTGTGCTGCTGTCTCACGGAGGAACAGAGATGGGACAAGGATTGCACACGAAGATGATTCAAGTGGCTTCACGCGTTCTCGGTGTTGACGTCTCGAAAATTCACATAAGTGAGACAGCGACTGATAAGGTTCCAAACACCTCGGCCACAGCAGCTAGTGCCGGTTCAGATCTCAACGGGATGGCAGTGCTTCAAGCCTGCGAAATTCTAGTGAAACGCATTCAACCTTACAAAGAGAAGAACCCAAAAGGAAAGTGGGAAGACTGGGTTGCAGCAGCATACTTCGACAGAGTTGGCCTCTCATCGACCGGGTTCTACGCGACTCCAGAAATAGGCTACGATATCAAGAACAACAAAGGAAAGGCATTTAATTATTTCACTTTTGGTGTGGCTTGCACTGAAGTGGAAATCGACTGCCTCAGCGGTGATCACCAAGTGATAAGGACCGATATCGTGATGGACTTGGGAGAGAGTCTTAATCCAGCTATTGACATTGGGCAGATCGAAGGTGGCTTCGTTCAAGGTTACGGCCTATTCACGATGGAGGAGCTGATATATTCGCCAACTGGAACACTGTTTTCAAGAGGGCCTGGAGCCTACAAGATACCCGGGTTTGGGGACATACCTTTGGAGTTTAATGTTTCGTTGCTGAAAGGAGCTCCAAACGTCCGAGCTGTATACTCTTCTAAGGTAAGAAATTACCAGGAATTTGATTAATTTTTCTGGTGCCATTCCGCAACTTGTCTCAGTTTTCAGCCAAGTGACAAAGTACTTTAATGCAACGCTCGTTCAATCGTTCAATCTCCTTCAACTCAACTTTAACTCCCAATGGCCAGTAAATCAAGAATGAGCGTTTCTTCAGCGGCCTCCGACTCCACATATCAAGTGGACTTCTGTAACATTCGGGGTATTCATGCCAATTTGAATGAGGTTCATCATCATCTTGAATCTACGAAACCTGCCTTGCTCTTCTTGACGGAGACACAAATTTCCTGCCCTGCCGAGACATCTTACCTCTTATACCCTGGGTACAAACTCGAGCATACTTTTATGCGTCGTGCCGGGGTATGTGTGTATGTCCGGGAAGATGTTTGTTGTCGCCGTCTCAGTGGCCTTGAAGAATGTGACCTGTCCACTTTATGGGTGCGCACGGACTTTGGGGGTAGTACCCGTATCTATGCGTGCCTCTACAGGTCTCATAGCGGGGACGCGGAGACAACTCGGTTATTTGAGCACGTTGCTAGAGGAGCTGACAAAGTATTAGAGCAGCACACTTCCGCTGAGTTAGTGGTTCTTGGTGACTGTAACGCTCACCATGCTGAGTGGCTTGGTTCCAAAGCTACTGATCACGCGGGTCGTGCTGCTTCTGACTTTGCCTTAGCTCATGGCCTCTCTCAACTTGTTACTGGAATAACAAGAATTCCTGACGTTGAGAGTCATGATCCCTCTTTGCTGGACCTTTTCATGACCTCCCACCCTGACCAGTACCAGGTATCAGTTGAGGCACCACTCGGTCATTCTGATCACTGCCTCATCCGAACCTCAGTGCCTTTCTCGGTTCACGCCCATGCCGTTCCCTCTGGCAAGCGCAAGGTTTGGCACTATAGGTCAGCGGATTGGGATGGATTGCGTGAGTTCTACGCGTCCTATCCCTGGGGGCGGCTTTGCTTTTCTTCAGACGATGTTGACACGTGTGCGGACTCCGTCACTGATGTCGTGCTTCAAGGAATGGAATGTTTTATTCCAAACACTGTCGTACGCGTCGGTGGACGGAGTCGTCCATGGTTTAATAAATCCTGCGCGGAAGCTTCGCGTTTGAAGCGTGATGCTTTTAAATCATGGTCCGAAGCTTTCGCCAGTGAAAACCCGCACACACCTGTCTTGAAGAAAAATCTTAACGCTGCCTCTAGGTCCAGTAAAAGGGTGATTGTCGAGGCCAAAGCTGCCCACGTCAGCAGAATTGGCGACCAACTTGCACGGTTCCCATCTGGAAGTCGAGCTTTTTGGTCACTTGCCAAGGCTGCTGAAGGCAACTTTTGTCGGTCCTCTCTACCTGCCATGCGTAGGCCGGATGACACATTGGCTCATAGCGCAAAGGAGAAAGCCGACATCCTTGGTACCCTCTTTGCCTCAAACTCGACTCTCGACGATGGGGGCGCAGCACCACCCACCATTCCGCGGTGTGCGAGTTCCATGCCAGAAGTACGCTTCTCTCAGAAAGCGGTACGGAAGGAACTCATGTCCCTTGATGTGCGAAAGTCGAGTGGGCCTGATGGCATTCCGGCCATCGTCCTTAAAACTTGTGCTCCCGAGTTGACTCCGGTCCTAACGCGTCTTTTCCTGCTTTCATATTCAACCGGATGTGTGCCTACTTCGTGGAGGATTGCCTTGGTCCACCCGATTCCTAAAAAAGGAGATCGGTCTGATCCGTCTAACTACAGGCCCATAGCTATTACCTCTCTACTCTGTAAGGTGATGGAGCGAGTGGTAAACACCCAGCTCCTTGGTTACTTGGAGGAGCACCAGCTCATCAGTGATCGTCAGTACGGTTTCCGTCATGGACGATCAGCTGGTGATCTTCTGGTATACCTCACTCACCGTTGGGCTGAAGCCGTTGAGAGTAGGGGGGAAGCGCTTGCAGTTAGTCTGGATATAGCCAAAGCCTTTGATCGGGTCTGGCACAGGGCACTCCTATCCAAGCTACCATCCTATGGACTTCCTGAGGGGTTATGTACATGGGTTGCCAGCTTCCTTGCTGATCGGAGTATCAAGGTCGTTGTAGACGGTTGCTGCTCCGACAGCATTTCTATCAATGCTGGCGTCCCGCAGGGTTCTGTGTTATCGCCGACGCTCTTTATTCTCCACATCAATGACATGTTGCAAACAAGCAACATGCATTGCTATGCGGATGACAGCACTGGCGATGCACAGTATACCTGTCGTGCTAACATACCTCGTGCCGTTGTTGAAGAAAGTAGGAACAAACTAGTGTCTGAAGTTGAGGCCTCTCTTGAGCAGGTCTCGGATTGGGGTGAACTGAATTTAGTCCAGTTTAACCCAACGAAGACACAGGTTTGCGCGTTCACCGCTAAAAAAATCCCATTTGTCGTCGCTCCTCGGTTTCAGAACGCTCCCCTCAAGGTTTCGGAGAGCATCGGGATCTTAGGTGTTGACATTTCTGCAAATGTACAGTTCCGTGGTCATATTGCAAGTAAGGCGAAACTTGCATCCAAGAAACTTGGTGTGCTCAACAAGGCGAAGCGGTACTTCACGTCGGGTCAAAGGCTTCTGCTTTACAAAGCCCAAGTCCGACCTCACGTGGAGTATTGCTCCCATCTGTGGAATGGAGCACCCAAGTATCAAGTTGAGCCCCTTGATGCATTACAGCGTAGAGCTGTCAGAATTGTCAACGATCCCAAACTCACCGAAAACCTAGAGCCGCTCAGCATGCGCAGAGACATTGGATCTCTCTCTCTATCTTTTATCGCATTTATAATGGGGAGTGTTCTGAAGAATTGTTCGACCTGGTACCGGCGTCGCGATTTCATTACCGCACCAGCCGCCACCGCTTAAAAGCTCATCCGCATGTGATAGATCTGTGGAAATCGCACACTGTGCGTTTTACGCGATCCTTTTTGCCTCACACCTGCAAATTGTGGAATGAGCTTCCACCAGCGGTTTTTCCGAGTAACTACAACATGGGGTTCTTCAAAAGGGCTGTTAATCGAGTCTTTAAAGGTCGGCAACGTATCTGTGATGCCCCTGGTGTTACAGGTATCCATAGGCGACGGTGATCGCTTACCATCAGGCGGCCCGTCTGCTTGTTTGCCACCTATGGCATAAAAAAAAAAAAAAAAAAAAGGCTGTTGAACAAGCAAGACCTGCTAGGTATATTGCTTGTTGCAAGACGACAATAGTACATTGTCCAACGAGGGGAGGGTGACTGATTAACAACGAAGGTGAAGTTTGCCTTAAGAGCCAGCTCCCTGATTCCGTATTACGTTAGATTACGTCGTAAATTGCAATCTATTTTGAACTAAATCAGATACTATGTCTCTATATCAAACATATTTTCATCGGCTTTTATAACGGTTTGGACATCAACTGACTAAATACGTAAGCCCCGTCTAGTTTTAAGCAGATTTATCGGGGGTGCACTTTGGGTGAGATTGTCATTCTTTTCGTGTTGATTTTGTTTAGTACCGACGATGAGTCATTTTTTTACTGTTTGTTGTAGGCTGTGGGTGAACCACCCCTATTCTTGGCGTCGTCAGCGTTCTTCGCGATCAAGGAGGCGATCCGCGCCGCGCGCGTCGATGCCGGTGCGTCGCTCGACTTCCGGCTCGATGCGCCTGCGACTTCAGCCAGAATACGCATGGCTTGCGAAGATCATATTACGAAAAAGGTACTTGTAAAGTTTGCTAATTGTTAAATAATAATAAAAATTGTTAATTGTTGTTGTTAAATATATATGTACGTATATCAGTCTCTGGCAGCCATATTACAAGCTTTGCTTAGTTTGGGGTCAGATGTCCGTGTGTGCAAAAATGTCCCAGATATTTATTTATTTATTTATTGGTTCTATTCACAAAAATACGTTCCACTCATGAACCAAGTACATGTAATTACTTGTGTGCAATGTTCTGGTCGTGATTCGTCTATTTATCGTACTATGCATTTGTGCTCACATAAATATTTACCCTCTTGTGCATACATACTCGATAAGCTTATCTACGCTAGTAAATGACCTTTTCCCTGACGAAAGACAACACGCATTTTTTATAGACAAACACTATGTTTTAGACTTTCGCTGTTGCTTTATACGTGAACACTAAAGTAGTTTACATATTTTTAATATTGAATAGCTCATGCGTACACAATAGACTGTGGCAAGTAATTGTTAAGAGGATAGTGCTTCCGTGATGTTTTGGCGCATTCGATATTGGAAATTGTATAGCTGTCGCCCTCGTTTCTCGTGCGTGCTATAGAGTACATTTTCCTAACTTTTTGATGAAATTAGCCTTTCGGGCGTAGTCTGTTATCGCCCCCTAAATCTTAAGGCGAGGGCTGATCGTGATTTGAAATGAGTATTGTCCCGCTCAAAGTTCTAAGGCTTAAAGTTGAAAATCGCATATCATACTTGATGAGAAAACGGTAAATTGTAGTTTTTCATTGCTTTTTTGCCGATTATCGGAAATATAAAATACAAATAAAATAACTATCTGGTTCGCCGTATAAACCACTAGCCTGGATATTTAATTTGTAAAAGAAAATTTGTATTTACCGCTGAAAATTCAGAGCATTTGATTTCAGAAGGGTTTTTCAGGGGGTAATTTTGTGATTTTTTATTTTGTAACTAAGACAGATTTTCGAAATTGTATTCGGTTAAATGTAAATTCAGTTTTATTTTTTATTTGCAGTATTTTTTGCACCTGATTAAGTAATCTCTTCACTTTGAACAAAGCGCTGAAAAATGCTCCTTTTTGTTGTTTTCCGATTGGACCTCGCCTTAACAAAATCTTTTGTTTTTGGTGTCAATGGCTTGGATAAACCATAATATATGCCGCTGTTTTGTTTTTTTTTTTTTTAATGTTTCTTCTTCGTCGTATTTTAGACACAAAAAATTGTCACTTAAAGTTCCTATAACAACGAACATATTGCGTTTTTTTTTTAAAACAGATGAAATAAAAAAAAACAAGGGAGTGATAAATAAAAAATAAAATTAGGGGTGGGTATCAGACTACGCTTTTTGCATGGACAAGACGGCGGTATACTATATTCTTAAGCGGAGACTATAGGTATATTGTAGAACAAGAATACTGCATCGGTTTCCCCTGCCTGTAGTAAGAGCCTACTGAAAGGGGACTTGTGGGCTCGGGGGTGGTTGGAGGTGGGGCTCAAACCATCTACCTAAGCGAGCCCAGGGAGGACTACAGCTTTGAGTGGCTGACGCTGTTGTAGGCTTAGGCGTCTCACGACAGTTGCTAGCTGTCCCGGGAGGAACCTAAGCGTGGTGCTGAAGACTCCGGTGCGTTTCCTCTGACATCCCGGAGCCCTCGGTCATGTATAATCCCACACAACCCGTCTGCACCCTAAATCAGTCAGGAACCTTATAAAGATTTTTTTCCCTCGCAAAAAAAAAGGTACACTGTACCAAAATAATGTTGGGGACCATGAGTTCATATGACTTCCAAGCGGATGTTGATTGGGGCCCACCCAGGAGACCCATGTACTGTAAAATGAAGGACTAATATTATACATTTTATTCCGAATGCGAGAAAATAAGATCATAGGTAGATACACACGCAGGTTGCAGCTATAAAAAAAAACTCAAATCGCGACATGTACTCGTATTGTAAGCACTAATTATTCACACCAATTTCTTTCTTTCAGCTCAACCAACCGGATCCGGACAGTTTTGTTCCATGGAATGTAGCTCCATAGAGGCCCACGCAAACAGCCGCGATCACGCAACGATCACGCGGTGGTGGTCAGCTGACGGCTAATCACAGTGGCCGGGCTGCGCGGACGGTAATCGGGTTTGTTACCGCGCAATCGCAGTGCCTACACAAATTATTGGTTGTGAAAGTGTTGTGATTAAAGATGAAATAACTTTGATTGTACATTACTGAGTCAGAAGTTAAACTACTTATATGTAACTACATAATCTGTAGAAGATAATTAAAAAAAAAAAAACTATTTAGTCCACCTCATTAGATAAGTAGGTCAAGAAATCTTATTTTGAGATATATGTTTTTTTTTTGGTTCTACCGTCTAGTATGCCTGGATCAGAGGGAAAACATGATTACATGACATTTTCCCGATAAAAAAAAAAACAAAAATAAAGAAACATTGAATTGACCTCGATTTACACACATTTTTTGCTGGCGCTCGGATCCCCTTATATTCTAGAGATTATCACACTAATAGTGAGGTAATAATAATATCTAGGATAGCACCGAGTAGAATTATGATTGATTTCCTGCTTAGCAAATGAAGGCCTCACTACATGGCCTGACCTGGGGCCCGTACTGTGAGTTGCTTATTGCGATGATTGTTAGGTTCAGCCGATAACGCTGCGCGACTGTACACCTTATCACGCGGGGATACGGTTCGTGGTTGCGAAGCGTCGTCGGCTGAACCTAACAAGCATCGCAATTAGCACCTCACGGTACAGGCCCTGACAGCTATGCGAAAGGGACAGCTAGACTTGAATTTCACGGGAGTAAAAGAAACAAACTATTATGGTTATAGCTTCTCCCTTTCGCTCCCCCAGCAACTTATATGTAGCCATCTCTTTCACACGATGTCAGGTCAGCCCATGTATAGACACCCTTAAGATGGTTGGTTAGATGTAATTAGCAATTATGTTTTTTTTAGCGCGTGCTAGAACCACCTCTATTTATCTGCGCGCGAAAGTATGCTTATAGCGCTAACTTTTTCTTGAAATAGCCTCTGAGCATTATATGTAAGTTCCAGTTTCTATCATAAGTCTATGATGATTAACATGCCTAGTTATATTGTTTTAATCGAATGCCAACAAACTTGCCTCATAAAATCTAACATTAACCTATGATAACAATATTTTATAAAAAAAAAACAAAAATAGATTAAGGTGCAACGTTTCGCTCAGCGCGCCAAATTCTAATTTTCTTGTCCTACTTGTCTTCTTATCAATTACAGCTCAATTACTGATTGTAGGTTGATAAAAACTAATTTTGCGCCAATAAATAGGTTGTATCAAGAAATTACACAAATCAAAAAATCAAGATGAAAGCTAGTATAAGTGCACTTTTTACTAAACCAAAAACCAAGATCAAAATAAGCTTATTGAGATTCGTAGCTAAACAAATATTATTTAGGTGAACATTTTAGAAGTAATTTCTTGACACAACCTATTTAAGTAATTGACAAAAAAAAGCAAGAAAATTTGAACTTGGCGCGCTGAGCGAAACGTTGCACCTTAAGAAAAAACCTACCAAAAAAAAAAGGTTGTAATTTGAAGTAAATAATATTGATTAGTATGCCTTATATTGTATTATGATTATTCTTGACCTTCCTCTTACCAGTGTATAATCTTGGTGCCAAACAACATATTTACATATCTTTGTATAAAATATATACCTTATCATGTTTGCGTGTGGTTTTATTTATTATAGTAAGTATATCAGTCTACGCAATAATATAAAAAGCAGATGTTTACATTACATTCCACATAATAATTCCACGACAACGCGCTCCACCTTTGTTGGGCGTGTGTTATAGTCCTTTCGCTATCTAAAATACGCAATCAGTTTTTAATCATTTGCACCTGCCATCGCTATCATTCAATAGCGAATGGACTATAGGAACCTAAGGGGTAAACTTTCACAAAATGTCGAGAAATTACAATATGTGTGGCAAGCATTTTTATTACTTACAGCAAATGAAAAAAAAAAACCCGACAAGTGTGAGCCTGACCCGCGCACTGAGACTTCCGTACGAACATAACTTTGTAGTTGAAAAAAATATCTCCCATACATAGATATACGTCACGGTCATTTCTCCAACTACAAAAAGTTCATGATAGCAATTTTTTACGAGCTAAACCTACAAATGAATGCTTTTCAGATTTATCCCTTTACTTGTGCTGTAAGACCTTGCTCTTGCCAAATTTCATGATTCTAGGTCAGAAGTATCATATAGGTTTTTATTTACGAGTGAGGCAAATGCGACAAATTATACGGCGTATATGGCCGTATTTTTACGTAGAAGCTTGATTTTTAACAGCTCCAAGGGACTGTAGGCATCAGTATTTGATATTAATCTCAACTTGATATCTGAGAAAAAGGGTGTTGTCCCACCAATGGGGCAAAGAAGTGGGACAACGGAACGACACGCCGTACTTCTCGTACCTTAAGGCCTCGCTACATGGCCTGACCTGACATCGTTTGAAAGAGATGGCTATGTATGTTTCTGGGGGAGCGAAAGGAGAAGCTATAACCTTAATAGTTTCGTTTCTTTTGCTCCCGTGAAATTCAAATCTAGCTGTCCCTTTCACACGATGTCAGGTCAGGCCATGTATAGACACCGTTAATTGCATTATGCATCCGCTCGCGCACGATCACTATCTCAAGCAGGATCATCGGGGGCAGTATCTTATTGTATCACAAAAGGCGAGGGCCCGCGTTCAAGTTCAACTGCGCTGCAGATAAGCGTTTGTTTTGCGGAAGCCAGCATTTACGATTGACGACGAAAACAAAAAGTAATAGATAAAATTATTTATTTAAAATCATAATATTATCTAATAATTATAATACAATTAATTAACTGACTAATAAAACAACGAGTGTTCAATAAATTACACATTTCAATCGATGCTTATGACAGGGCTTGCTGTAGGTATTGCTTGTTAAATTGGAAATAAATATGACACAAGTTACGAAAAATACTATAATAGGTAAAGTTACAAAGTTAAAAAGTAAATATAAGTACATCCACGTATAATTCAATTTAAATTGTGAGTTGAAACTGTCAAAATCTCACCCCCGCTGATGGTGAAGTGAGAGAGTAGCCAACAGGGACCCTATTCCAGGGTCCGTACCGTGAGGTGCTTATTGCGGTGATTGTTAGGCTCAGCCGAGAACGCTGCGCGACCATACACCTTATCGCGCGGTAATACGGTTCGTGGTCGCGCCGTGTTGTCGGCTGAACCTAACAATCATCGCAATAAGTACCTCAAGGTACGGGCCCTGTGCGCTCGAGATTATCTCCATCACTATCTCTCTCATTTAGAATTTAATGGGAGTGAGAGTGGAATAGGACTAGGACGGACAGGAATAGGATCCCAGTTAATGTTTTTACAGGTACAAGTAACTTATTGTTTTGTTTGAGTTATAGCTAGAATTGATAGTCAGAAAGTTAAGGAAGAACTTATTACCTCATTCGTAAGAAAGAACTCAGGTACAAGGTAGGAAAACTTCTTTGGTATATTCCAAAGTTATGTTAAATGACCAGGAAGCAGTGAAATTCTTTTTACCCGACTGCCCAAAGAGGGTTATGGTTTTAGGGTGTATGTGAGTAAGTATGTGTTTGAGTGTTCCTATATATCACTTCTTGTAGCCTAAACGGCTTGACCAAAGCTGCTTTTAACGAGTGCGGTGTCGTTGGATTCCTCATCAAGTCCAAATTGACATAGGCTACATCCTATCCTACCTAATATTACAAATGCGAATGTAACTCTGTCTCTCTGTCTGGGTGTTTGTTGAGTTATCACGGCTAAGCGGCTGAACGGATCGATCTGAATTTTTGCTTAGATATATCTTAAGGGTAGGAGATGGACATGGGCTACTTTTCTTCTTTTATTGGTCTACGCGAACGAAGTCGCGGGTCGCGGGCTAGTATACATAAATTTTGTAGTCGGGTATTTTGTTTTTCTTTTAATAATATTACGATTAATTCAACAATTTTATAGTACTACTTTGCCTTCTACACTAAAAAAATATTAACAAATTACAACTTAATGAAAATCTACTTATCAATATCATTAAGTTTCTCCAGAATTCTCGGGCTAGGCCCAATATTTTGGAGGGCCTCAGTGGGGCCGAACCCTTTATTGTTAAGTTATTACTATTTATAAATAATAACAATTTGTTAGTGCAGTAGGCTAAGTAGTTAAGGCAGTTTGTTTTAGTTGGTACATAATTTTTCCTGTAATAAAAAAAACAGTACGGGAAAAAAACTAGTTTATAATACAAATAAATAGTTATATAGACCTACGAATAATACAAACTAACATGTTTTGACCGATTTAGCCTTATGTACCAATTTTACCTAAAATTTTTTTTAGTTGGAAGCAATTCAATTAATTAAATCAGTACAATAAAATAATAATATTATTTCGAATAAAGCATCTTTCTTACTCTAAGCACGTATTTATAATTTTCGTACGCTATTTTTAATTCCATAAAACGCCGCATTTATTTTGATACAATTATTTGATATCATTTTACGTTAAATCACAAAAACTTGGAGAGAAGACGCATGTGTTCTTAAAATAACAAGATAAAGTAATTTACGGTGTGTTTTGTAATAAATAACCTAGCACGTAAACAGATATGGCTGATAGGTGACAGGCAGCCAATAATAATGACTGGCGAGGAAACTCAGAGCTGTCATTGGTCGAAAAACGCCATGCTCAGTTGGACATCTAAAAATAACAGACCTATACATATACGCAGTTGAATGCATTCATATTTTATTGGCTGGCAAGTAAACAAATCAGTAGCTCTTATTCTTATAATTTTATTCAATTAGATATTAATGGGATGAAGAAATAAAATACATTTGAGGTCAATGACAATTCAGGAATAAAATTTAGGAACTACATTCAACCTTAAGCACTTGTCTTATGAAAAATAAGAATAATTAACAATGTAACCAAGGAATGAAGCATAACAATAGGTTTAAAGTAACCGTTCACTTCAAGAAATATCTTTATTTTTTTGTTGTAACTTATTTTTTCTCTAAAATTTGACTGTTAAGAAAATTGTAAAGTGATTTTTGCAATCTTTTTAACGATTCAATATTTTGTCATAAGCAACTAATGTTCACCGTCACCACTTTTGGTGTCCTAGTCCTATAAAAATCATTTATCCCTATCCGATCCCGATGTGTATCCCCCTGATCCGGAACTACCTGCAATTATACATTTTTTTGTTACAATTTTTTTTTTGGATTCTGTATTAAAAACCAATGTTGTAACCACCGAGAAGACACGCCATAAGACATAGTTTGGGACATCAGTGCAGTTGTCAAACGAATTTCCACGAAAATACAATCCGAAACAACCACAAAAGTTGTGGTTATAAATTAAATTATTTGAGATATGATTTCAGCAATTCATCGAGTATAATTTATAGTTTAATTTTGTTCAGATTAGTCCGATCCAAAACGTCAAAACGCCTATGTAAAAGTGGCACGCATCGAATCGATTTCATCTCGGCCTCATTTAGACATTTTTGACACCTGCCATTTTGGCATTTGTCACTTTGTCATTTGCATATTTTTGCGCAGATATTTTGATCGTTGGACGTTTTGTTAACTGAACATTTTCACATCACAGAAATTTGCTTTCTTTCGTTTTGCCCATGACATTTAGCTAAACTATGTATATCACTGCTTATCAATGTGCGTAATGGAGTTATTTCGTGTACGTACCTGAATGTCGTGAGTATCTGCGTAGGCGGCGCGGGTCCCGCGAGGGGCTGTCCGAGTTGTATTCAGTTTCCGTGTCGGCCGGACCGTTCCGGGTGCGCGACCCTCGCCCTTCCGAGTACCTGAACGAGTTAATTGAGACATGATTTTAAACCGTGTGTTTGTATCGGACTAAGAAATAGTGTTTTGATCGAATATTATCATTTATCGCACAGGTTTTGAAAATGATTCTGAACAAAAATAGCATTGTAGGTGGCATACTATAATATAGAAACAGAGAGCAAAGTGACACTGCGCGGGATGAAGGGATCGCATGAAGGGATCGCAGCATTGTAGCATAGGTTATAGTTTTCTCGACAAATAATTTCTCCCGATGTACCTGCCCACTAAACCAATATTAGTAGCACGGGAAACTTCGATCTACAAATGGCAGCTCCGCGCGCTAAAATCTTGCGCTGTTATTGGTCGATCGATTTCGTAGCAAAATCGCGCCGCCCGTGCGACATCCTGGTCAGTGTCAGAATCGTGCAAGCGGGACAGAGCTAGGCATAGCAAGCAATACTCTGCCATTTGAGCTTGCAAATAAAGTTCAATATGTGTAAATAATCATAAATACGTTCGGCTACTGTGGAAACCGGTCTGCGCTTTTCTGCGCAAACGAAAACTGCCGATAGGAATTATTTGTTGCGTAACACCGCATCTAAGTTTATGGTTTAGTACATACAACGTGGCGCCACCTTTTGTGAAATATTGGTAAATGTCTATAGGTATGACGTAGATGATGCTAGCATCATTATACTATTATTATTTTTAGAACTATTATTTTGTCGTGTAATACTATATCTAAGTATATGTTTTATTACATACAATGTGGCGCCACTTTGTGTGGAGTGGTAAAAAACAGGCCCACTTACTAGGACGCATGCAATGTGGCGCCATCTTTTATTAAATATAGAAATGTCTATAGGTATGACTTTGATGATGCCGTTTCTAACTTTGGGAATAGCTAATTACGGGTTTTTCTTTAGTAGGCAACTCAAATACGTATCATATCAAAAGTACTTGCGATAATCTCAAGGTGGTGGATCTATGAATAAATTTAAACGACGTTATGGTATTTTCCTTGTAGATTGGTAACAAAATTTACCTGTCCCTAGACCGTCTCCTGGAGCGCGGTGAGTAAGCGTCGAGTCGGCGCGGCGAGTAGCGTGAGTCGGGCGAGTAGCGCACCGTCTCAGGCGAGTAGCGAGACTCGGGCGAGTATCGCGACTCGGGTGAGTACCGCCGGTCGCCGTATCTAAAAAGTACAAAACATGGAAATTATTAGACTAAGCACGGCTGTACACTACATCAATATTTCAGCGCCGAAATATCGGGAGCTCAATATCTAAACATCCGTAGAAAAACAGTAAAAAAAGTCAGATAAGGCGAAGATGAGAGTGCTCAAAACATAATGGGATATTTTCTATACCCAATAGTGATGACATAGACAAATTATGAAAAGAAGAGGGCCAATAGCGAACTCGAAGCGCACCACATATCAGCCTAAATACACTTATAAGAAATTACTCTGATTGGTTGATTGTTAGGCGCGAGTAAGCGTAACCTAGATATAGCCAATGAGAACACTTGGTCACACTCCCCGCGACCCGCGCGTTCCTCAAACTTTGGTGACTTTTTGTAGGAACAACGAATCACGTAATGCGTTATCTAGTGTGATCTGTGCAATAGCCATAGAAAGATGCGTAATCGATTGTAGTAACTGATAAGGACGCCAGATGTCACTAGTGCTCGAAACAGCGACATGATCGTCACAATTATACTTGACTTGATATAGAAACCCGAGCTAACTAATTCGTACGGAGAAAAAAACCCTGCTTTTTATTAATATTTTTGCATTAGTAATATCAGTAAAATTATTGATTTTATATTTTATTTGCAAAACACGCTAGGTTCTCAAGAGATGGCGTCGAAAACATATTTTGTACGTCGTATAATGCAAACTAATTTGAACTAAACCATAATGCTTTATCATCTTTTATAATTAACAGGGATGGAATCAATAACAGCCACAGTTCTTCGTTTAAAGTTTATTTTAAATTCTGTTGAATCAGGCACTCGCCTTCATATTGTTAGTTTTATTTTTTTTGTAAGGTTACGTTATGTAGTTTTGCGCACTAGCACCATGTTTCTTCGATAAGCGATAGCTTCCGTTGGCCTAGGTGTTCTTATTGTCCTAGTGTTTACATGTATTTGTATGAAAACTGTTTGGTTATCCAACTAAGGTAAAATAAAATAAATGGCTGAAATTATACCAATACTATGTTTCTATATTAACATTAATATTCACTGAGATTTCGCCTAAAGAGTAACACAGTAATGCATTCACATTACTGCTTGGCGGTTGAATAACTGGCTAAGGTGTGGTACTTCCCCAGGCGGACTCTGCAAGAGATCCCTACCACTACAAAAAATGCTAAACAGTTTAACAGTGAGAGGGTAAGGTGGTCCTTTACCTGTGCGGGAGTGGCGACGGCAGCCGGCCGAGCGGCGGCGGCCGCGGCAGGGGCGGCAGCAGCGGCGGCGGCAGGAACGGCAGCGGCAGCGGCGGCGGCAGCACGCTGGCGTCCACCACCTCGATCGGAGATGCTACTTCTACAATACCATCAAAGCGTGGTTACATCATTAGTAGCTAGTCTCTTTAAGTCACACTAGGTACTTAATTGTGTCCGCGTATTATATATATTTTTATCTTTTTGTGATTTTGGCTTCTGTGCGCTTTGGGCAACTGTAAGCACAGTAAGCATTGGAAAATAAATAAACAAATAAATAGTAGATTTTGATGACTATTTTAAAGCTAACGTTCCACTGCGGATTTTGAAATAGACATTTTGAGCTGGGCATAGAGTATCGGACCTGAAACCCCTAGACACTTCTTGAGAGTAAGGATGTTACACCGCGAATCCAGGAATTGAAAAACAAGTTTTACCTAATGATACGGATGTGCGAGCCTAAAGGGGTAATAATTCGAGTCTACTCCTAATCAGGACAATCAGGACGATTGAAACGCACGACGTGTCGGTCTAAGTCACACTAATATTATAAATGCGAAGGTTTGTGTGTAAGTATGTAACTGAGTTTGTTCCCGTTCAACTCTGTAACGGCTTAACGGATTTGGATGAAATTTGGTAAGGTAAGCTGCAGTATACTCACTGTGATGCGGTGCGCCGCATCGTCTCATGTCATTTCTCCGAATAGGGCCCCTGCTCCGTTAGCTGCAGTATACTCACTGTGATGCGGTGCGCCGCATTGTCTCCTGCTCCGCTAGCTGCAGTATACTCACTGTGATGCGGTGCGCCGCATTGTCTCCTGCTCCGCTAGCTGCAGTATACTCACTGTGATGCGGTGCGCCGCATTGTCTCCTGCTCCGCTAGCTGCAGTATACTCACTGTGATGCGGTGCGCCGCATTGTCTCCTGCTCCGCTAGCTGCAGTATACTCACTGTGATGCGGTGCGCCGCATTGTCTCCTGCTCCGCTAGCTGCAGTATACTCACTGTGATGCGGTGCGCCGCATTGTCTCCTGCTCCGCTAGCTGCAGTATACTCACTGTGATGCGGTGCGCCGCATTGTCTCCTGCTCCGCTAGCTGCAGTATACTCACTGTGATGCGGTGCGCCGCATTGTCTCCTGCTCCGCTAGCTGCAGTATACTCACTGTGATGCGGTGCGCCGCATTGTCTCCTGCTCCGCTAGCTGCAGTATACTCACTGTGATGCGGTGCGCCGCATTGTCTCCTGCTCCGCTAGCTGCAGTATACTCACTGTGATGCGGTGCGCCGCATTGTCTCCTGCTCCGCTAGCTGCAGTATACTCACTGTGATGCGGTGCGCCGCATCGTCTCCTGCTCCGCTAGCTGCATTATACTTACTGTGATGCGGTGCTCCGCATTGTCTCCTGCTCCGCTAGCTGCAGTATACTTACTGTGATGCGGTGCGCCGCATCGTCTCCTGCTCCGCTAGCTGCAGTATACTCACTGTGATGTTGCGTGGCGAGCTTGCGGCGCAGCGCGGCGGCCTCGTCGCGCGCCGCGTCCGCCTCGCGCCGCGCCGCGCGCGCCTCCAGCCAGGCTTGGTGCGCGCGCATCTCCACCTCGCCCACGGCGGTGCGCCGCATCGTCTCCTGCTCGGCTAGCTCCAACGTTAACGCATCGCATTTCTCCCTGGAATATACGCCGAATCACCATGACGTAAGACAGAAATCAACAAGTCAATTAAAATTAGTTGTTCGCGCCGAACCGAGACTTCACGACCAAAATAACTTCACAACCCCTGGACCGATTCAGCTCATATTCGAACTTAAAAACTGTATTGAAATGAACTACTTGCCTACACAATTTCATCGTCAAGTTATCGTCGGACAAATATAAATATATACATATAAACAACTGCCGATTTGCTCCCGTAGACTCTACGGCATTGGTTATATACAGTTTTCGTACGTCAAGAACAAAAATAATTTAAAAAAAATGCGCTAGTGCCTTTTATCCCTTTATGATCAGACTGCCTACAAAGCAAAAAGATTACGAGGACAGAACGACTAAAATATCTCAGAAATATTCGCGCCCTCTGTCCGTCACTAATATCCGCCCTTTGTTCGTCAAAATATAAATTTGGCTATACATACGTATTAGCGCTAGCACAATTGAATTAAAAAAGCATTATCACTCACTTAAATCTCTGCACTTCTTGCTGCATAAGTTCAATTTTCTCCACAGTACTAATAGACTCGCCTTGCTTGCTGAGAAATAGCGACTCTTTGGCACTTAGTTCCCTGAAATTAACAAGAATCATATTACCACAAGACACAAGGTTACCGGTCATTTAAACTTGAGCAATGTGCATTTAAAAAATCAAATGTTATCAAGAGAGTCAATAGCATACTTCAAAAGCTCTCCCTCTCTTTCCTGGAAGTATTTCCCGAGCACGTCGAGCCTGGTGGTGGCTTCAGTCGCCTGCTGACTACTGGTTCGTAAAGACTCCTGCGTGTTTTGTAACTCTTCAGACAACCGCTTTCTCTCTGCTTGCTCTACCTATAAAATATTTGTTATTCATAAAGTATGATTTGCACGACTCCAGTCGCTGGCGACAGTCTAACCGGCAAGCCATGGCATGGTATAGCTTAATGTATGTAATGATGAGTCTATAATTGTGATCTAAAGCGGTCAAAATCAAACTCCCAGACTTTTCTCGAACATAGCCAAGACATTCAAGCAAATATCACGATGAGTAATGATAGAATTTACAAACAATTTGTCAAGACTATGCTACAATTAGAAGCCTAGGCTAGGCCATACATTGTTTGTGTGTTTTTTTATTAAGAGTTATCGATTTAAATAAATAAATAAATATTCGAACATGTAAGAGAAAAACTTTTTGTGTATTAGGTGTTTATCTTAAGCTATTCACAAATAGGTAAGCATGGTAAGATAAACAGTTATTTCTCAGGGTCACTTCTCCCAGATTGTCCAAGTCTCTGTTACGATATCGTATCGAATAAAATATACAGTTAGTATAGCGGCAGGACTCTTTTACAGAATCTCCGCCTGGGAGATGGAAACACATTCTGGCAAGTTATGTCTTATGAAATGCAAAACACATCTATTAAGCACAAGTGTCTTTGGCATGATACCAATAATTTATAATAAAATTCCGACAAACATAAGAGTTGAGAGTGACATTAATCTTTTTAAAGTAAAGCTTTTTAAATTCTCTTCTTCTTTTTTTAATGATGCATTTTTTTGATATTTGATTATTCTGACTCTGTTTATAATTGTAATAATTGGAATGAATTTTAGGTAGTTTTTAAGACTTTGTGATATTTACTTGCATGCTAAATTTATAGTTGAGATAGTGTGCATTGAATTACCTTTAAGACCACAATGTAAATTGTTCTACCTACTCTCGCAAGTAATAAATGAATATGAATATGAGAATACCACACCTTTGCCAGTTATTCAACGGCCAAGGAATAGTATGAAAACATTACTGTGTTACGGATTGAACGACAACGTTTTCAGCGAAATTACTGAGCGTAAAGAGATTTAACAACGTATAATTATATCTCAGTGACAAGAGCAGTACACTGTCACATAAGGTATTGAACTTTTGAAGATCAAAATTCTGAGTGGTAATGAACAGGTAAAGCAAGCACTTATCAGGAGACGAAAGCTCGTGAAAAATAATTGTGGAATCACTTACCTCGTATTGGCTTGCTAATGATTGTTTCTCCTCCAATGCTTTGGATAGCTGTGCTTTTATCGCAGTGTGGTCTATAAGAGACGTCGCGTCGACATCGGCGACACTACCGCTTTTCAGCTCACGTATCGCATCCTGAAAACAATAATACGCATTTGAATGTTGAGTTATCCATTTGAACGGTAGAGGGGCATCGATAGTAAAGTCTTACCATATTCCAAGCCATATTTCGAATTTCTAAATCATATAGTATCAAGCCTAAATTCATCAGCCGCAAGAACCACTGCTAAACCTCTCCCTTAGAAAAAAAGTGGGAGGGGGCGTTGCTATAATCCCCACGCTTGGCAGGCTTGGGGATCGCAGAACGCTCACCGTTTACTAAAAGGACACCGGAGGACGGGCTAAGTGGCCGACCTCCGGGCACTTAGGAGGGACTAAGTGCCGTGCTCCGGTGGTTCTGGTCGCTGTTTTAAGACATACCTGGAGCCTAAACTTAATCAACATCAGTGAATTATAGACGAGACAATTAAAAATGATACAAAAATAATCCTTCAAAATTTTAGTATTTGATGGACAATATAAAGGAATAATTATAAAGAAGCGCCCTGGCGGGCTCAAACGGAAACATATAGTAAACGGACCCATTTTCTATGAAATGAAAAAGCATTGGTAAGATTTCTTTCATAGCATTTGCGCTGGGGTAGGTACTGATTGACAGAATCGTATGACCCCACGAAAAGCAATTCTTAGGGTTCCTTAGTACTACAAAGAACCCTTATAAGTTCGTCATATCCGTCTGTCTGTTTTGTGAATCCTTTACAGCTTTATAGCTTCCAAAGTTATAAACTTAGATGCATGAAACTTTGCACAGCGATAGTCTAACTAAAGACCTCCAGGTTTGAAAAATAAAAAAACTACAAACGGCCTACGCGCCTACAGAACCCTACTAGGCATGACCCGATATGCTAACGCACGTTACACGCAAATTACATGTGACAAGTAGAAGTAGGTACATACTTTCAAAGCTGTTGTTTCATGTTTTTGTAATTCAATAGTATTTTTGGCCTCGGTGAGTTGCTGGTGTATATCGTCAAGTTGTTTCTTGTATTTCTTCGACTCTTCCAATGCAGTTTCTGCTGATACGTACTTCAGTTGGTAATTGTCCCGTTCTCTACTAACTGATATCAATTCTTCTTCGAACGCTTGAACTTTACCTGAAAATAGTAAATTAATGCAGCGGTCAGAAAAAAATCAGGCAAAGAATTGACGCATCCTTACCTTCGCCTCTGGCCACATATTCTCGTTCGTCCATCACCGCTAGTCATGTATGAAATGCCACGACGACAGTAAAAAACGATTTTCTTAGCCGCTAAAGCATGACAGAATACGGATTTTTAAGCGATCATATTTTTATTTCTTCATGATACTGCAGGCGTTTTTGAAACTCGTGAAATCCTTTTTGCGATGATTATTAGGTTTAACCACCGAACCTATACGATCGTGTTCATTAACTTATTAAAGATTATCCCAGCATTAGAGAATATGAATATCAGAAATGATCGATATGCATTCGTTTCGCTTACTCAAATCTGTATTACGAGATGCATCGAATTTACAGGTAACTACCTAATGCGACAGCGAAGCTAAGTATACATAGTTAAGAATAACACAACACCCGTAAATTCACTCAGAGCACAATCAAATAGGTCAATTTCAACCGCAATGACGTTGAGAGTGCGAAGTGCCCGTGTAAAAGGTGCCTCCTGCAGGAGATTAAATGTTTAAATTAAAATTCAATACCTATAATTGGGTAATATGGTATTGGATTTAGCTATTCGGCGCCGACAAATCAATGAAGTCAGATTTTCGGGTTCATTAGCGTTCGACTTTATTATACCAAGATAAAAACGTATATATACATTATCTGTGATGAGCAATGTTACGCGCGAAAAAGACATCCACCATAGTTTGACGATAATATGTCTTTGTACAATGGTCTGATCTTGCTCTTATTTAGAATTTATATTTTCTAAGGCTTAGCGTTAGTTAGCCCCTGATATTTTGTGCCCTTAGTCTGTCACCTCGTTTTGCCTTATAGTAAACGGACCATAGATAGCAGGATACAAATGACAAGGTGAAATAATGGACTTACCATTCAATTCGTTAATCTGCTCTTCAGAATTAGCTCTTTCAGCCAAGAGCTCACTGAGAGTATTTTCCACTTCTCCCAAGGTATTCTGCAGTTCCCCGGCCGTATTCTCGGAAACCCTGAGTAATTTTTCATTGTCATCTAAAGAGTTCCTCAATCTTTCATTTGTGGCCTTCAGTTCATTGATTTCCTCTTTCAGCGATTGCACCATGTCGTCCTTCCCAAATGAGCTATCCTCTATACCAGCTAGCTTCGTTTTGGTAGTCGAAAGCTCCTCTTTGAGGATCTCACACTCCTAGAAACAGAGAATAATATATTGTAATCCTTACCAATGCTACTCACGTACCTTATAGCGTCGAGGAGATCATTCCAAAAATAGAATAGCTTGATATAATTATTTATTTATATTTAATTTATTTTATTAAATGTAATTTGTACAATTAATTTTTAATCTGGCACATTTATAATTTAATATTATTTTTAATTTTTAATGTGATTTATATTATTGAACCTGACATGTAATTTTGTAATTATATATTTTTTTTATTTTTTTTAGGAGGCGTCGGGTGTCCAGTATCCTGGCTTTTATTTCGCACAGAAATTGAGCATTGCCATTCAACGTGGCAATGCCGCCAGCATCTGGGGACCTTTCCCTCCACTAATAGTCTTTTAGTTTAGTTTAATTTTTATAGTTATTTTAGGTTTAAGTTTTTTGTTAGTATTTTTAAGTTTTCTTTAATTGTCTGTTTTTCAAGTTGTAATTATTAATAAAATATCAATATCATATTAAACGTTCAACTGTTTCGACAAAAGTAATACGATATTCAGCTACCAAAAAATACTTCAAAGGTCGATATATAAAGACGTGAAAACAAGTAAAGGCGAAAATTAATTATGAGTTTAGTGACGGCTTTAGCCTTTGTACATACGGCGGTCGAATGGACTCGAACGATATGGAATAAACCATAAATTAATTAAATTCAGCAGTATTTTGTGCTTGCTGCTTCATAGCTACCTGAACCTGTGCTCTCTATGTGTATGATAGGCTTCATATATATGTATATTCGTCACTACATTGAATTTTAGGACGTCCTACGCTACGTTTGCCGATTTGTGGTCTACATTCTAGAACACGTTTCCCCCAGTTGTTATTGGTTCTACGACAGATATGGCCGGCCCACTGCCACTTCGGCTTGTAAATACGCTGAGCTATGTCGGTGAATCTGTCGTTGTCGGCGGATCTGGATAAGCTTAAGTCTCCAGTCTGTAGCTTGTACTATTAATGTTTTGTGTTGTAACTAAGGTGCATTACCTTAGTGGAAAAAAGCAAATCCCTTTGCAGTGAATTAATTTGTCCAATGAGCTGTCCGTCCTGCCGTTTGTTGTCGATGTAGTAGTATCCTAGGGTGAACAGGACTACTGATGACGCTGCAGTTACAAGGAAAGTCAGGAACCGGTTGCTTTGCTCCCCTTTACCATCACAATACTCGTCGGAATAGCAAGTCTCTCCTGAAATATGATAGACCATAAAATGTCACATATCACATTGTCATTTATATTCTTCTATATATAAAAGAACAGAACATTTTCAACCAAACCGCTTATGATGAAGACGTGATTTGATCCCAATACTCCACAAATACTCTAGGTGAACACTAAGATCCGACTTTGCATAATTCCAATTTTAAACGAGTAAAATGGACCCTCAAAGTTTATACGGAAAAAAATTAAATTCCCTGCTAAGCCAATGAAACTCGGTTTGTGTAATATGCGTTAAAAATAAATAAAAAAAGGCATGCCTCAGGATTTTTAGAAAGAGGTGACATACATATTTTTTTACTTTTCTTTGTTAGCCTAAGGGACTTCCAAACCAGTAACACAAAACGAGTCACGACATCTAAGTACGTATTCAATTCTTTTCGCTTTTGTTTGTGTTAGGAAGTCGAGGGGAATCGCCACCAAAACCCAAAATGACCCAAATAGCAAATAAACTTGTTCAAATAAACATTATTATTATTATTATAGCACAATAGCAATATCATTTGATAGCAAAAAAAAACTATAGGTACCTAGGACCTATTTTGGCGCCCCCTAAACTCGGCGCTCAGGGCACGCAACCCTTCTAGAAAGATCCGGGCCTGACTGCGGGGCACAGCTATATATAATCCAGAAAAATACAGTTACTTACAATACACTTACCGGCTAAGGCTTATTTATTTTTAGGTATAAGTTAAAAGAAATAAGTGGGAAAACCTTTGAGATTAAATATTATGTAATACTTTTAAAACTTTTAATAGAATTAGTGCTGTAAATAGAATTAAGTGTTGTAATAGTTTAAGTGTTAATAGAATTAATGAAAGAATGACCCATTTTTTTCTGCCAGTGTTTAGATATATCAATTCAATAAGTAAAAGACTGTAAGAAACTGGATACTGCACCCTTATTATGTACACTCTTGATTCTGATTGTGATTGCATGGCATCCCACACATCATACCAAATTACTTGCACAATGCATGCTCCTCCTTGCGCAAGACCACTATCACAATCAGGACATTCATAATAGGCCCACTAGTTTGAACAACAGACCTCTTTATACTATTAAATGAAATAGGATATAATTTTGTTGTACTGGGCAAATAGTTTAACAATAATGTTCATATTACAAAATTCAATAAAATTTAATAATAAAATCAATGTTTAAGCATATTTAGACATTACTGATACAGATTGATGCCTTTATATTGTTGAAAAAAGCTATCCGTATCTGTATCTCTTTTAAAAGTGTTTTATGCTTCTAGTATAAAATCCTAATTTACTGAAAACTTTTGAAATTGAATTGAATTCCTTTTTACCCGACTATCCAAGAAGGGTAATGTTTTGGTGGTTGGAGATATTGGGTGTTTGTAAGTATGTTCATCTTTTCCTATAGTACCTCCTGCAGCCTAAACGGCTAGACTGATTTTGAGAAGTGAGGTGTTGTTGGATTCCTTTTCACGCCCGGAGTCACATGTTGAATATCACACTAATATTATAAATGCGAAAGTTTGTGTGTAAGTAGGTAAGTATGTAAGTGTGTTTGTTCCCATTCAACTCTGTAATGGCTGAATGGGTTTAGATGAAATTTGGTATGGAGGTAACTTATTCCCTGGAATAACACATAGGCTATAGGCATTTTATTCTGAAGTTTAAATTCCTGTAAAATAGTGGGTGAAACCGCAGGTCGCAGCTAATCTTATAATAAACCAAGTGATAGATGTTTTAAAAAATACCAACAATCCCTTAATACCATTAGATTTCATAACATGTTACATTTTGGTTTCTTAAAATATTATTTGGTAACTGTTTCTTTAATTTTTGTGTTCTTAACTTGTCACCTGAGTATGTCTTAAACTACGACCAGAACCAGCAGAGGACAGGCTGCTGTCATCCTCTGAATATGGCAATCATCCCCGCAATATGGGGCAGGCTTTGTCCAAAAGTGGATGTCTAAGAGCTGATAGGAAGAACTGTTTCCTCTTACATTTTGTAATTTTAGGGATTGGTTCACAACATGAGTGAAGCAAAAGGGGCCGTTCAGCAGCCTAGTTGTGGAAAGAAGCCCACTCTCCAAGTGAGTAACATGAGTGAAGCCAGAACAAACAGCTACAATACACAGAGTAAGATTCAAAAACTTACCATGAGATGGGAACAGTGCCTTTATGTCATCATCAACCCCCATAACTGAGTAATATGCAGACATGATGTAACTCATAAAAGAGAACCCAGCTTTGCCATCTGCTTTTTCCTCTTCGAATGTCGGATAGGCCTCGGTATTAAACAGGCTTGGAGGTGCTTCAGTAGAAGACGGCCAGACATCAGCTAATGTTGAATACATGCTTGATAAGAAACTTTCTGAACTCTCCTCATTTACTTCGTTTGATGCTCCATTTATGTTTTCATTAGATTGAGGTTCGGCACTGTAGATATCTTCCAAAGGTGGGGCATCAGAAGTATAAGTGTCAATGTAGTTTGCATTTGTCGTAGGTTCTCCTATGTCTATGTTACTTGCCTGGGTATATGAGGAGCTGTACGAATCTGGATTAAGGTTTTCTTGAGGCTGTGTTGTTTCAGTTTGAGGATTAAAAATTGGAGGTAAAGTTTCCGTAGTTTGAGGCTGTTCATATGTTGGAAGTGTTTCAATGGGTTGATTTTGTGGTAAATTCGGATTCTGGTTAGGGAATGAAATTGGCACAGGAATAATATCAATTATTGGAGGCGCTTGGTCTGGGATTGTCTCGGATATAACTTGAGGTGACTCTGACACTGGAGCCATAGATATTGTATCTTCCTTAGCTACATCTTTTGGTTGTTCATTTGATTGGGCGAGTTCCACATTGCCTTGACTATCTTTTGATTCCTCAATATTTGTAACAGACTCAGTTGAAACTGGGTCACTCAAAACTACGTCACTTGGAAGATTAACCTCATTTTTGTCACTTATTTCTTCACTGTTTGTTTCCTTAGAGTCCAATTCACTATTTACCTCGTTGGGTGGTTCATTGACTTCTTTTCTTTGTTCACTCGATGTCAGAATAGGTTCAGTATTTGGTTCAGCCACTTCATTTAGTTGTTCATTAGATGCTGGGGCAGAAGATTCATGACTAAATAAGCTGCCAAATAAGACTGTATCTTGGGCTGGAGCGGGCGTCTCAATTGGTTCATCTTTAATTTCCTCAGGTTGGCTCTGAACATTACCATCTGAAGGCACAGCTGGGCTTTCAAGCACATGTAAATCTTGACTATTACTTTCAATATTATCTACACTGTTCAACAGAGCAGAGGTGGTAATTTCACTACTATCTGAAAAAACAGGTTGGGGGGTATTTTGTACACTGTCATCAGTTTTAGGCACTTCAATGGTCTCACTACTCAAAGGAATCTGGTTTATTGAGACTGTGTCAGGGGATTTATTTATTGGTACTTGATCTTTGTCTTGTATGTTCACATTATGTTCACTGACTATGTTATTGTTAGCTTCATTCATTGGCAAGTTAGGATAATCACCCTGATCTTCACTACTGAGGGTGTCTGGATGAAACAGGATTTCTGCACTTTTGGTTGTTTCAGAGTTATCAACAGGTATTTCACTACTAATTTGGTCAGTATTATTCTCAAGTACAGCACTTGGTTCTGTTTGATATTTTTCTAATAAACTTGGACTTTCAGTGAGTTGTTCAGTGGCACTTTCTGCTGTAACATTAGGTGTTTCTGTAGTCACGCTTTGTTCAGGAGTTGTAGCTTCTGTAGTATAAATTGTAGTACCTTCAATAACTTCATGTGCTTGCTTTACTCTATCAGGTTGCACGGTAAGGGTGCTAGGATTTTTTCTAACCTCAATGGGATTTATGAACTTAGGATTTTTTTCGAAAACCTTCGTTTCTCGTAAAAATTGTGAGTTCACGAATCCAGATTGCTCATTGATTTTGATGTACCACAAGTCCTTATTGGTACCAGCTGATTTCATGTACACAAGTGCATCTGCATTGCCGCGAAACGATATAACATTATCCGGGTCGCCGCTATTGTAAGTGAGCAAAGTTTTCGCTTTTGATATGGGTTCTGAAAATTGATAGAAAAAATTATATGAGAAAGTATTTACTATGAAAAATTCCCTGGACGTTCTGGAAGCACACTCACCGCTACAATCTTTGTTTACACAGTAAACTTTGTCGGGCACTCGACATTGTGACGCTGCTAAATAAAACATAAATAAAATAATTTTGTACAGAAGCATTTTTGCATTATAATTAATTTCTTCAATTTATTTCGTAAAAATTTACAAGACTCTAGGCCACATCACAGCTGTCATGTCGTTCGTTCGGTCGTTGAGTGTTACGCAGAATACTAAAAATACTAAAATAGCGTATTCATCTTTATTAAAAGATTTTAATGCAGTCTGTACCTTCTAAGTGCAATTCTTAATAGACAAAGAGAAAATTAGTATGGATTCTCTCTACATTAGACAATTAAAAACTGAAAAATACGGTCTAGGCTCTAGTTTCTCCCTATTATAATAATTTGGCAATGGTTCTGTTTTTCAACTTTTTGTTCACTAGCGTGAAATGAAACGTGTTGTAAGTGAAAGTTGCCAGTCCATCGACGAAAGAGCGGCAAATTCAAGGCCTTTTTAAAAACATACAATATTATACGACCTGCTTAGTTATTATAATGTGTTGTCGGTATTTAGAGGTTGTGGGCTACGTATTTAAATATCATTAGGTGCTTATTTAACTAGCTAGCTCAAAAAAAGAGTACAAAATACTGATCACAATCATGAAATTGCAAACTACTTTTTGGTTAGACCCATAACTATAATAACATGGCCAATCCTTGTATATTTCAGTTTATAGTCAAACCAAGTCAAACTCAAGGAACATAATATTCTCTAACGAGACGTCAAACTTCACAAAAAAAAAAGATTAAAAAAACTTAAACGTAACAAAAATACTAAATATTTTTTTACCAACTTTAATGTGAACACGTGCAGAATGGAAAGAGGTTCTAAAATATCTTTATTAGATTTGTCATCACAATTTCCATTCGAAATTGGTAAATATACTGTGTCCTCAGAATTATTTAACCATAGCCTCACCTTTGCCATCACAAGGAACATCCGATGACCTTATTTTTTTAAGATTGTGAGTGAGTGTGGCATCTGGAGTCACATCCTTATTTTCATGGTTCAGCTTATTTTCGCATGTCTCAGTTCCTGATAAGGTAGCGCCTCACACCAAGGAACATAGTAGGTAGGAACCAGACCCTGAACCCACTAGGTGGACCGACGACATTGTGAAAGTTGAGGGCCGGCAGATGCGAGTGGCACGTTGGGGGAGGCCTATGTTCAGCAGTGGACGTCTTCTGGCTAGTGAAGATGAGGATGTTGAAGACTCAGAACAGATGTTTATATATTTTAAAATCATCATTGAAACATGTAGGTACTTACCTCGCCCGCGAATCGAACTCGGGACCTCCTGTGGGCTTATCCTCTAAGGGTGTCTACACATGGCCCGACCCGCCATCGCTTGAAAGAGATGGCTATATATAAGTTTCTGGGGAAGCGAAAGGGAGAAGCTATAACCTTAATAGTTTGTTTCTTTTGCTCCCGTGAAATTCAAATCTAGCTGTCCCTTTCACACGATGTCAGGTCGGGCCATGTGTAGACACCCTAACTTTGAAACGTTTGTGATTCTGATTGCGAGAGCATGTCATCTCGCTCGTACCAACTTAGTCGCACTATGCGCGGTCCCGCTCGCGCAACTGTCGCTATCGCTTTCAGAGTAACGGGATAAGCCCACTGCTTGGAAAGCTATCGCACTATCAAGTCAAGAGACAAGCTTTCTATCTGAAATTAGAAATATTTTTGTTGGTAATTCACATATATTTATGAAGTAAAATAGCCGCAACTTTATAATGGATGATTTACACGCTTACACGCACACGCCCACGTGACAAAAAAAAAGACCGGAATACAACGTTAGACAAAGATGACGAATCATTTTGTTTTTTAATTCGGCTTCATTTAAAAACGGCTGAATCAGTTTCGATAAAATTTATATTGGACCACCTCGACCACCTTTAACGTATGAGTATGACCTACTAAACAAAAACAGAATCATCAAAATCAATTCACAATTGGTTCATACAGTGGAATTTAGAACCTTATTTTTTTGAAGTCGGTTAAAATCTACGGATAGTGACGTGAGCTAGAGTCACAGTCCGAAATACTTACAACTTTTTTTGAATGGTGATGCTACTGAATTCTTCTAGATTCAATAATAATTATAAGCATGATGCGTGAGACCAGCGCTCTTTACCTACAATTACCTATACTGCCGTGCTAATAAAAAAGGCACATCTAACATTTTCTCAAAATTGAGTTAAATACATATTCAGAATCATTCGTGATCAGAATATCTATTTAACTCAATTTAGAAAAAAATTGTAGGTGTGCCTTTTTTTATTAGCACGAATAACTCCCCAAAAGTTTTACGGAATCGATTCACACGTAAAAAATGAGGATATTCTCCTGTTTTACCGAGGTTACAATATTAGTTAGGTCTTATTCATACTTTCAGATGATGAAGTAAAAAAAGAAATCTGCTTTGGGGAAACTCTTATCATCAGCTGTGGCCATTATGAAGGAGATATCGAAAGTGGAGAGTCTGATTCTGAGTGGTCGTGTCACGGCACCACACCAAGCGAAGCCTCTGAAGAAATCAAAGATGACAAACTATTTGTAGTCAGAGATAATGAAGAAGAGGAAGCTGAACCTGAAGAACCTAAACAGGAAGATGATGATTTCCATTTCTTCTTTTTCCCCGATTGTAAGAAACCACTCCCACCACAACATAGCAAGGCTAGTCTTCTCGTCGTCGACGGCCTACCCCAGGTTAATCCTACAGCAAAAGTACAAACACTGTGCACCTGCACGTATCATGCGAAAGGTCGTTGCGACTGTTCCTCTAAATTACCCTGCTATTGTGGAGCAAAGACAACTGCGGAATGCGTTTGCAGCGAATTAAAAAAAATCTGCATTTGTGACGAGAACTTGCCGAAGCCGGTCTGCTCGTGCAAGGGCGATAAAGTTTGCGTATGTTTCCCTACTGTCAGTCCGTTTCCCACTTGCACTTGCCGCCAAGTAGAAAAACCTTGTATCTGTTACGAAAAATCTGGAAAGTTTCCTAGCCCAGTTTGTCCCTGCAGACATAAGCCTGAATTTAACGAAAAACTAGACCTTTGGTCGCAGCCTATCATTGAAACCCCACTTCCTGCTATTGAAGAACCGAGTGAAGGTGGAACTGAAATGGAAGGTGTAGATGAAAATTTAAGGGATTACCCGTGCACGTGTCAGAAAGAGAAAAAACCTCACTGCTTATGTCTCACGGGGAAAAAATGCTTTTGCGAAGCAGCCTCCTGTGTATGTGGCGTGCAGAAAACATGTGTTTGCGAACCGACTTTAAGTCAACCGCATATCTGTAAAAGCTATGACAGCAGAATTGTTTGTGAGTGCAAGAAACAAGCCGTACAATGCACATGCGAGGGCATCGGCTATGAATGTAAATGTTTCCCAGAAAATATTTGCACATGCGGAAATCCGGAGAACTGTAAATGTTTTGTTTCTTGCGACTGCAAAGATCCTTGTATTTGTGACACTCTTCCGAAGCCGAAACCTGTCTGTACTTGCTTGGAGAAAAAGAAAGAAGAAGATACGGTCTGTATTTGTAGAAGCAAACATGATGATTTAAGAAAGTTGAAGAAAGTAAGAGCTGGCAGAGACGGGTATCGTTGGTGCCATGATGTGGACCCGCGCCACACATACTTTGATTACGGATACGATAGACGCGATAAACTATTGTCTAAACAGAGTATTGAGGACAAGATACATATACTCGGCCTTCATGGCGACAAAAAAGACGAGAACGTATGTCCTGAGCACGGGGTTAAGGCACCACCGTTCAAGAAAAAAGTCAGGAAACCATCCATTGACTGCTGCAGTTCCATTGGAGGTATGTTTTTATGAGGCACCTTATTAAAATTATGACAGTTCGAGATTAACGTGAAATGAATTTTAACTAGTACTTTTTAATTATTGTCTTATAATTAAATAAATAATACTTAGGAAAATAATAAAATAAATAGATAATTTCAAATTTTTAACAGGAATTAGTATATCTGTGGAGACTCTCGGCGAAGACAAAGACAAAATCCTCGTCCAAGTTGTTTCCCACTCTTCTAAGGAAGGCGCTAAATCTGGCACAAAGCTCGTCAGCATTTTAGACTGCAACTTGCACACCATGGAAGAAAACAGAATCGAGTAAGATTACCATTCTAAAAACCTTAGGCGGACCTTGAAAATTCACGTATAGTATAGCCCTAAGTTAGCGCCCTAAGTTCCTGTGTCTGAAATACTGCAAACCCATCGAAAAATCTTCCACAAGAATACTGTTGTGCTAAGAAGAAAAGGCACATCTAGCATTTTTTTCAAAATTGAGTTAAATACATATTCTGAATCACGAAGACTGCGTGACTGAGAATAAGTATTTAACAAAATTTTGAAAAAAAAAATTAGATGTGCCTTTGCTTCTTAGCACGACAGTATTCTTGTGGAAGATTTTTCGATGGGTTTGCAGTATTTCAGACACAGGAACTTAGGGCGCCTGTTATTTAAAACTTTTTACTCGTTTTAGGCATATAAGTAAGCACAACTTGACAAAAGAACGCAAGAGTTACTTAGCAATTTGTGAGAATGGGTACTACAACAAAGTGACCCGTACTTGCGGAGATTTGACTGTGGTGAAGCGTCATTACCATACCTTTGAAGACGCCAAGTATTTCTTGCTGGAAGGCGCCAACGTAGTGCTTCTTCGGTACTTCGGACTGAAGCGGTATCGCGGTAATGTGAAGACAGAAACTGTGATGATGAATGGAAGCATATGCGAGAGTATTTACGTGAGTACATATAAATGTTGGAATTTAATCTTTCAAAAAACATAAAAGGTTATTTTGTAGAACTAATATTAGATGGGAATCCAGCCATGAATTCACAGTTCGCTGGATTGATATAACGTGGTGTAGGTATGAGTCAAAGATCAACTCATAATATAATCATCCATGACAATTCGCAAGTGGTTTATAAGTTTCGTCTTTCACTGATTCTTCGATTAAATTTTTGAATCACAATTGGACATACCAATCATATCGCTTGGGACCCTATTCCTGTGCGCTCGAGATTATCTCGGTGACTGTCTCTCTAATTTAAAATTTAATGGGAGTGAGTGAGAGAGAGATAAAAATGTCATTTCTCCGAATAGGGGCCCTGGTATCAATTAGGCTCGTTACCTATTTGCCGACTACCTTCTGCTATTATCATTATGTTATTCATCAATCAAATATCCTATAATTATATTTGATGTATTCCCGTATTACGACAGGTAATGACTGGATCTGAGTTTACTTAACTAATGAGCCTGTCTTGTATTAGGCAAACTGTGCTGTATGCATTTAGGCGAGGAACCGCGGCGATGTGGAGAAAAATGGTTTACTAGATCAAAATTGTACGTATTCACTACCAAATACCAGTCTTACAAAAAATATACGATACACCTAAAAATATTGTCTAAGGTATGTACTAATTGGTTACACGATAGGATGTATTTTATTCTATCTTATAAAATCCTGAAAACAGGCAATAATAAAGTCTAAAACGAATTCTTTATTTATAAAATTTCTAAATTTGCACATAATTTTTATAATGGAATATTTGTCTTTAAGTACTGCAGAGCACCTACTAAATTTAGATTTTCAACTAAAATCCTATATTTCTTAAATTCAAATTTATCCCAGAATTTGAACGTTGCGCAGCGGCTTAGCAACACGCCACGCCGTTCGTAGCGGGCCGCCTTCGGTGACTCGCCTTAATTTTCTTTGACTTTACATGATACATGAGGGTCTTATTTGAATTTTGAAAGTGATTCTGCAAATTTGTTCGTACGTAACTATCTACAACCTAGAAATTGACTTATATTGTACACCGAGTACCTAAGTACCTACCTTGTATAGGGCTCCCACTAAGGCGAACCGACGACATTGTGAAAGTCGCGGACAACTGGTGGATGAAAATGGTAGATTTGGCACTTTTAGGGGGAGGCCTTTGTTCAGCAGTAGATGTCTTCTGGCCGGATGATGATGATAATGATGAAGTATCTACCTGTGCGTTTACGCGGGTAGTATTTAACTCCACCACGTAACTGTAGCAGTGAAGTGTGTGGTCAGCCCTAGTGTCAGTGTTAGGTCGCTAAAGCTTTCGTCATGGCTTAAGGTGATGGGAAAGGCAAAAACACGAAAACAAGGTGTTTTTAGAAACATTTCTGGCGAAAAATATAGCATGTGGAGCGTCGATATTTATACATCCTATTACACATATCTTGTAGTTATTATTGCCGACTCCAAGTACTTGCTGTCGGTTATAGCTAGCACCAGTGAACACCCACAACTATTTCAACTACTTTGATGTACCAAGATCTAGCAAAGCGTTTTTTATGGGTGTTTCACATTCGCTTAGTAGCAAACTCGGACTAGTTGTTCTTATAGTGCGTATCTTTTCTGTACAGGTCTATTTGTTTCGAACAGTGATCAACATAACGATTTTTTAAACAAAAACTATTTGCGCCTACAAAAACGTCGCTCTTCACGAACGTATTGTGCTCGCAAAATACGATCAGGCAATAGGTGTTTTGTATTTGTATGGACGGGACGGAATGGCAACGTCGCTCTCACATCCACGAACGCAACGCCGCAAAGTGCGACCCGCGGATGGGACGGAATGGCAACGTCGCTCTCGTGGATGAGCATGCTTGCACTTTTCAGCGCCCGTGCGGTATAGTCACAGATGATCTGTGGGTATAGTATAGGCAGATACCTAAGCTCAAGCCGTTTGGTTTGATTATCGAGTGTATTCTAGTGGTTTAGTATCGAGTATTAGTATCATAAAATAAATATGGGAAATAAGAGTGGGCGGAAACCAAGACCATCAAAGTTGTTTCTAAAACGTCAATCACGCATTGCAAATGCTAAATTAATGTTTTTTTGTTCGTCATCGTTGCATGCCTTAACCGTTCATAAACAGTTCTTTATTTTTTTAGTAAACAAACCGAGTTTCTTTGTATTTTAATGAAAAATATATCACTTTATAAAGGCACATCAGCTAATGTTATAATATTCAAAAATCAATCATAGTTTATAATAAATCAAAAATAAACAAATTTTTCACATTTATAATATTAGTTGAAGTGTGATCAAAATTAACTTGTATGTTTTTTCTTCATTAACATTAAGCTCGCGTACTAAATTTTGGTTCAATAAAAAAAAAATTGTTCTCTTCTGAAGAGATGAGTCTCTGGTCATAAAATATTCTGTAATGAAAACATTGAAACAACTCACTGCAGTGTTGTTCCAAGTCGATTTTGGGGCTGCCGTATCTACACTTCAAAATTGCCGTATTTGGGACAAAATCAAAAAAAATTGCCGTATGTTCTAATTTTTCATTAATTTGTATTCAAGATTATGATTCTTAGCTTTTATTTACTGGTCTCCATGTATATTTTGAATTGTGTATATTCACTTGGAAATGGTATCTCTTCTTCTCTTATCTTCCGCAGTGTCGACATTTTCACCCTTGAATTTTCTTTTTTTTCTGATCAATGTATCACTAATCGTAACACCTTCTCTAAGCTCAGTGAAGCGATGTAAATACAAATCACTTAATAGTCCAACATCTCAATATTGTCGTATTCATAGAGGGCGTTTTTCAACGGGGAATTCCGGGTGCTCGGTGCGTTACGTTACACGAAAAATTAGTAATGGCAGTTTTTTTAACTCTTTCGTGGATTGCCGTATATTTCATACAAATATTATACGGCTTTGGAAGTGCTGCCGTATGCTGTGTATTTGAAGCGTAGCGTGCCTAAAAACCGTATAATATGGCAATTGCTGTATGGAGAACAACACTGCAACTCAGTAGGTATCTTCTGAGACGCCGGACCGGCCGCGCGCCATCTAGCCGCATAGAAGCGCTAGTTCGATAGTAGGGCAGCGCGCAAAATTTAAAGCGCGTTAAATTGCAAAGCAAGCATAGTAAAGTCGTGCTTTGCTCGTATGGGCAATTTATGCATGGGCAAGCCAGTAGGTATAAATATATACGTGTCTCAGAAAGGTGCAACAATATTGAAAGGTATGTGTGTATTCATCCTTATGACTTACAACTTACTATGAGACCAACACTGAAATCGCGCAAAAAAAAACTGTTCCATACATTTTGTCGAGTGTCGTTGTCATTTTTCTATGGCACAGCTGTTTTTTTTTCGCATAGTAAAAGTTGTTCATAATGATGAGTACATACATACCTTTCAATATTGTTGCACCGTTTCTGACACACGTTGAGGACAATTTTAAACAGGACATAACAATGAATGCTTTAGTTTCTCGTTATAAGATAAACGTTGCTCGTTATTTATTTCCGGGCACTTTCTGCAAGTGTCTCAAATAGACGTTTAGAAGTAGTTAAAAAAAACGTATATTTTGTCTCAACAGGTCTGTAATGGTGTAAGTCAAGCGATCGTGAATGGAAAGCCGTTGTTCGTTGTGAAGGTGGAACGCCACATCATAGAGCCTTCGGGATTTATTCATCAGACTTTAACAGTTCTCAGTCTGAGAGGTAAGTCGAAGTCCGAATGTTATGATTTGTGCCGATTATGTTGTATCATTTCCTACAATATTCTAGCAAGAACTCACAGGACCTTACGTATAACAGTTGCTTAGTTTTATAATGGTCTCTCCTTTTCGCGCGTGATATTTCACGTCAGCTACGATAGATAGATTTAAGCATTGATAAACTTAAAGCAACGTTTATAAGTAAGGTCCTGTAGTAGAATGAAGGAGCCTTATTTTCACAAGCTTTTGTTTAACTTACAATGTTTGTTAGTATGTCTAGTTCAGCACGCTTATTCCCAAGCTAGACGGAAAGTTTCGAATCGACATTGAAAATCTCCTTCGAATACGGATCGGCTTTCGAATGAGAGCAAAAACCTGATTCCGAAATCCGAGCGGATTCAACTTCGGTATTCGTCGGCTTTTTCCGATCGAGTAGTCATAGACAATCATACCTATCTATATGTTGCAGCGTTTGCAGAGATTGTTTCATATTGGTAGAAAACTGAATCCATGGTAGAAATTTAACTGTTCGAAATCTTAGTTTATTCTAACCACCAATTAGCAAAAACGTAATGTAATGTACGTTGTTTTACCAATGAAATTAATAAAATTACATAGTGCAAACTGCAATCCTGCAAATTGCATTTTAGATTTAAAAATATGAGACTTAATTCTGAAATAGCATACTTCGTAAACAGAAATCTAATAATGTCAAACTTAGTTTTGGCGGGGACGTGAATTCATGTCGCGTCATTTTATTATTTTCCAAATTTGTGTTATTTCGAGTGTTTATGTGTAAAAACTGTGAATTTTTACACATAGAAGGTAAAGTTTTCACCACTTTACTGGGGCATGACTTTGACTTGTTTTGCTCGCCTTTGACCGTGACTATGACTTGTTTGATAACATCTAACAAAACTTGAGAATATATATGTGGATACTGATAACCAATAATATGTCAAACCACAAAAAAAAAAATTGTTAATGATCGCTTCCTTGGGGCGCCTACACATGGCCTGACCTGACACCGCGTGAAAGGGACAGCTAGACTTGAATTTCACGGGAGTAAAAGAAACAAACTATCAAGGCGATAGCTTCTCCCTTTCGCTCCCTCAGAAAGTTATATATAGCCATCTCTTTCGCACGATGTCAGGTCAGGCCGTGTAGCGAAGCCTTTGGCTGACAAAGAAGCGTTCTGTAACATTAAAAAAAAACTTTTTTTTTTTGTTGGTTGACATGTTATTGCTTATCAGTATCCATGTATACTTGACACTGGCCAATGGATAAGACGTGCGACGCCAAAATCGGTCATGAAAAGGATCGGTAAGGTCTCGTATGGAACGGTGAAGGAGGATATGTTGCCCCTGCCATCGCCCACGCTGGCGATTCATTTCGCGAAATGCGAGTAAATGCTCCATCTAAAAATAAACGTAGGTTTTGAAATATACATGTAGAAAAGATTTTTAATATTTGTTGTGGCAAATGGCAAGGCGAGCAAATCCCTCGCCTGATGGTAAGCGTCACGCTTGCCCATAACAGCACCCAGAATTATTTATTATTCTTAAGTCATAAAGTCCTTCCATATACCTACGTATTACTTTACTAGGGTTGTTTTATTACTTACTTGTTAATTATTTACCTTGAAATAAATAAAAAGTCCAAAACACAGTAAATTGTTGTAAGAAATCGTCTCTGGCTCTCTAGACGGATTGGTTCCGAGAGCAAATAGCTGTCGGAAACTTTTCGAATGAAAATCAGCTGATGTGTCGATTTGAGCCGTCAAACGATTTCGAATTCGGGTTTGTGAATCGCTGTAAAGCAATTCGAAACGGAAACGTTCCCGTATTCGATCCGAAAAGCAATGGGAATAGCCGCGCAGGTCAAATATCGCAACTGAAATTTAGATGCCCGTGCCCGACCAGGGGCCTTATCCCGTAACTCTGGTGGCGATGGTCTTCGTTTGCTATCCTGCTCGCTCGCATGGTGCGAGTAAGTTGGCGCAAGTGGGATGGCACGCGATGACCATTGCCACCAGAGTTACGGGATAAGGCCCCTGTTCTCCGTGTTGAGTAGAATAAATGCATGCCTGTCAAGTTCCGATGACAATACAATGTTATGAGAGCGAGCTGATCTGATGATGGAAACGGAAGTAACTAATTATTAATCTGATTATTATGTAAGTAAAGTTGGTACTTATATAGCTATGAAATGTCGTAGGTATGATGAACATTTCATTAATTATACAATTTTGTAAATTTTGGTTATTTATTTTTGTGGTGGTTACGTCCCTTGGTGGCTACATTTTTTCCGATTGAAGTGCGTTACATGACTTACCTACCAAAGACAGACAACATCGATGGGAGATCGCAGTGACTTTTCGGAGCTGGTCCGGCAAAACTGAGTCTAAAAAAGTAAAAAAAGTGACAACCACGGATCGCAGAGCAACCAGAGAAAATAAGATTTAAAAAAAAAACTCGTTCTTTCTCTCTCGTTTGTTAGACGGCAGTCGGCGTCGTTGTCATACTATTGTTTGTTGTTGTTGTCTACTGTTGTTGTTATCTACTTGTGTTAGCACAGTAACGACACATAGCTTAGCTCGGTACATCGCTTTCTAGTTAGCACGGTTGTTCTAGCGTATCACTCTGTTCTTGTCAGCCATCTTGCGCCGAGTCAGCTTGAGTTCAACTAGAGTCCATGGTGTGTTGTGTCTGACTATTATAACGTCACGCGTTTTCTCCTGGTTTGACGTTATTGACTGAAATTAAGTATTCTGTCTGTGCATTCAGGTTATATGATAAGCCACGAATGGGCCGACACCAACTACATGTTCCATATCAACCCACTACTAAACATAATTCCTGAGAGGGACGAGATTGAAACTCACGCGCCACTCAGAGAGCGATGGAGGGAAGATCTTCAGTTGCTTTCCGATTATCTGGACTTCAAGGTATTTATTAAAAAGATTGCGAGGTTTAGTTTTTATGAGTGCCGGGGTACACACATATTGCAAGCTACTATGTCGGCTCAAGCGGGACATTTGATAAAAAAATTGGCGTAGGAAACCTTCCTTCATTTTAAAAGACCTATTCAATAATACAACACAAGACAGGCGAGAAAAAAATATTTTACATGTACAACTATTTAATATAAAATAAAGTATTTTTACTCTTTCAAAATTGTTAACTTTAAAATATCTGTTCAAAGACACATGGATACACACACTCCCCACAACAAAAACTTTTTTTTTATCCCCTCTTTAAAAAACTTAAGGTCTATACTTAGGTTATCTTTGTGCAAAATATTATCATGCTTGTACTTTTATAAATTTTACTTCTGTAAAAAAAATAAAAAAAAATATGCAGATCGAAGTTTCCCGCGCTACTAAAATTGGTCTACTGCGTACATCGGGAGGAATTATTTGTTGTGTGATACTGTACAAGTATCAAATATATTGCCTTTTGGATCACGATTGACAACATATCATATCAACATATCAAAGTTTTTTTTATTTGACACATAAGAGCGGTACATAAAATTGTTTTTTTATTATCTTCAATAACGTAAAAATGCGCGAAAAAACAGCTACGGACGCAATTAAGAGCGTTATCGCGTTCCGGAATAGAAAAATCAAAATCGTATTAGCAACATCCGCATTATACAAAATCGCCACAGTATGAGTGGAGTAGGTAATATCGTACCTATTGGTGTTCAAACAACCGTTTGATGAGGCCGCTCTCTCTCATAAATGAAATTCTATTTAGAGATTATGTACGCACATAGAATATGAAAACATATAGGGAATTTATTGGTTCCACAGCCTTTCATTCGAATGATTAATTACTTACCTGTGATTTCATCGCGATTTCTTCAGTAATTTTCTAGGATTAAAAAGTAGGTACTATAAGGCTATCCTCATTATGTAGATACAGCTGAGATATCCGGCCTACCCTCGAAGGGTGATTAGGCTGTATGTGGGCTGTATACACCACGTTGACTCAGTGTGGGTTGACGGATTCACATACGCCATCGAATATCTTCTCCGGAAATATGCAGGTTTCCTCACGATGTTTTCCTTCACCGAAAAGCCAGTGCTGTATCCGTACCATACATAAATTGGTTCTAGCTACAAAACTCAGGCTGATTTTCATCTTGGTTGTTGGGTTTCGTTTTGGAGTTAAGGCGTATCTAAATCAAGTTTATTAAGATGCTGTTTCTATCTAGCGTTAACACACTAGAAAACCACGGATAGAGGAGATATAAGAGAAATTCAGAAGGAAAAATATATAACCTCATCTCACTCTAACTGCCGCTTGTTGTCATGTTTTTTTATTTTATTTGTTGGAGCACTTTGTATGTCAACTTTGTTTGGTAATTAAGGAATAGTGATTTAAAAACGACATTGTTTATATTACTTAAAATATAATAGACCTATAATTGGCTGTTTTATAAAATGTATCTATGTTCATTAATTTGTATTATTGTGCTGTTGGTCTTAAATAAATAAATAATCTGTCGTTTATTAGACTGCGGTCTGCATATGCGCACCAAATCCTCATGTGTGCACTTTGAACTATAAAGGCACTATATTTTTTTCCATAAACACAAGTTACTATAATATTATACATATTATCAATTATAAGAAAATACTAGTGATTATACAACAGAAATTGGTAGGCACTAAGATTATAGGATAGTAGCAATAACAAAGATTTTTCCTTACTATAAAAATTAAATATGAATGTATTAAGCTATATTCAAAGTCTGTGATGGTACTAGAAATCCCCAAACTAGAAAAAGTCTGTTTCTTGGTGACCCAAAACGCTGACTGTAAAGATGGATACAGCACGGTCCGCGGCATATAGTATGGAATAATACCTAACCACTTAGACTTACTAAGCTGTGGTATTCTACCACAGATTAGTGAGTAAGCATTTACCTAGAATGCGTTGCGACTGCGGTGTGCATCTGTGCGGTCACTATTAGAGCTACGTTAGTTAGATAGTCTTTGCTATTTAAGACCGCGCCATTAGCCTTTCACATATTTTCAACATTTTATTTGAATAGAAGTAAATTAATTAGTTGTAATTTAAAAAAAACAGTTTTCTTCAGATTTTCAATGCTAATGATTGCTAATTGGTTGCTGTTGTATGTTTTATAGCAATGTTCATTTTATTATTTTTAACTAGCTGCTACCCGTGACATCCTTCGCGTGGACTAACAAAAAAAAAAGTAGCCTATGCCTATGAATTTGTGCATAGATGTAGCTTAAAGGTAGGAGACCTTTAAGCTACATCTAAGCAAAAAATTCAGGTCGATCTGTTCAGCCGCTTAGCGACAAACACACAGACAGCGAGACAGGGACAGAGAGATAGAGAGACAGATAGACAGTGTAACTTTAGCGTTTTTATATTATTAATTAGGATTAGGACTAGCTGTTACATGCGACTTCGTTCGAATGGAGCAATAAAGAAAGTAGCCTATGTCCGTCGCTTACCCTTAAGCTATATTTATGCAAAAATTCAGGTTGTTCCGTTCAGCCGTTTAGTCGCGTTAACGCGACAAACACCCAGACAGAGACACAGAGTTACATTCGCATTTATAATATTAGTTAGATTTAGGATTTTGGCGAATGAGAAGGAAGAAACTTCTTCGTCAAAATAGAACATTTTTACATAATAATTGCTTTAAAACATTGGCATTGTTATTCTAAAGGTATATTACTGTTTTTTTTTTTTTTCTACTGCGTGGTTTTTATTATTAAACGGTTTTATTTAGCTTGCCCTGTTTGTTTGTCAAATTTAGTAATTGAAATTTTACCCCTTTCCTCTCTAGAGATTTATCTTATATTTGGTACACCTTACATAAATTACCTATCGTGAAATTTCTATCAATAGTCAACCGCTCACATCATTTTAAATGCTATTCACATATTTACTAGGGCAGGTTACGCTACGCTCTATGCCACAAGATTTTATTTTCAACCTGTTTAACTTTCACTTTTTTTTTAACTTATTTTATTATATTTGAAAAATTTGAAAAAGTGCAAACGGGATAGTCGATTAGTCGTTAGTTCTGAGACGAAATTACTTATATACAGTCAATACAATTAAATCCCTCATATCATAAACTGACTGATGTTTTTACCCGAATGCCTGTAATAGGCATCACCTAATGTTTTTGGGGTGTATATGTAAGTATGTTTGTGTGTTCCTATAGTAACTCCTGTAGCCTAAACGGCTTAACCGATTTTGCTGAGTTAGGTCGCATTGGATTCCTCGTTACGCGTAGTGACATGTGCTACATTTTCAGTCGGGTATTTTGTTTATGTTTTAATAATATTATAGTAGGATTCAAATCTTATAGCGGATGTGAAGTTAGAGCAAAACGCTGCGCAATAGCAAAAAAGTAGTTATGCGCAGGCGTTGCAGAAGCCGATTGGGCTGAGCTCGCTCGCAGCTCACTTCACACAAATGTAAATGTAATTCACTTTCAGAGCACGCGAACGTCTGAGGGCGGTCGTTACGTGACAGAAAGTGGCGCCCTAACGGGGACCATCCGAGATTACTTACAAGCTGTGCTCTTGCTGCGTCCACACGACGCCCTGCACTTCACCAGACATTACTTCGCAGCCGCTCTATCAGCTCTCGACCTGCCTCATGATGAGTACTTCGATCCGACGCAGAAACACGTCCGATACTATTTCTTTGAGGAGTGATTGGTTTTAGGTAATTTGTAGCTACACATGTTTTATAGACTTTTATTTGTACTAGTTAAAGCTTTTTTTTACTAATTTGGCTTTTGATTGAGATTGTTAATGCTTATTTCCTGTAAGTAATGGTAAAACAAATAAATAACCTTATTTAATTAATCACTGAACCTACTTGGCATGAAAATATAAAAATTATGCGTAACGAAATATATAAAATTTCTGCTTTTCATTTAATACCATCATCATATAATATAATAATTACCCCCGAATACTGAAATGTTTGTTAACTTTGACGACAGATTAAGTCCGTTGCTGCCTTTGTCATTTGCTTAGTGCCAGACAAAGGCAGCATTAGAATTAATCTGTTGTCAAAGTTAACAAGCGTTTCAGTATTCGGGGGTTACCTTATTACAATTATAGGTTACTAGACCCTTAAGCTATATCTATACAAAAATTCAGCTCAATCGGTTTCGCCGTGATAACGTGAAAAACATCCAGACAAGCAGACAGTGACACAGCTACTTTCGAATTATTAATTTTAGTTAGGAGTTAGGTTAGTTATACCTAGCCTATATCAAAACCAGAGGCCTTATCATGTAACTCTGGTGGCGATGGTCTTCCTTTGCTATCCCGCTCGCTCGCATGGTGCGAGGAAGTTGGCGCGAGTGGAACGGCACGCGATGACCATCGCCACTAGAGTTACATGATAAGGCCACTGGTCAAATATTAAAACATCTGCTTAAACCTACCTACTACAAATATACTAACGAAACATAAAGCAATTTTTCTTGCTCTTTAACCTTATAATGCTATATTATTACGTAAACATGTAATGTACGTACTTACTTGCTCAGTAAGTATATCCTAAGAGATTTGCGAATGTCACGCAAGATCCCTCCAAACAAAATGACAAAACTGCGCCCGCGAAGGCCCTCAGACTCGAAAGGAATTTTAATTTTTTGTTCCTTTTGTACAAAGGAATTTATTATTAAGTTCCAGCATCAGGGGCATACGATATTATGGAAAGGGACAAACCCAATTCCTGCGTACCTTCGACGAAGAATTTTGATAAATATGGTGCTATTTCCTTTTCAATTACCTGTCGTAAGGAGATGTTATGACACCCATTATTTTATATTCAAGATGAGCTCGGTCCCATTATCATCTATTTCACGTCATTGTTATTACTCGTAACGTACGCTTCGCGTATAGGTGGTGAAATTACATTTACCTAACACCCAAATGATGGCACGGTAGCAAAGCCTAAGGATGTAGATACGGGTAAAGGTGCGTATAGCTACTTCATTCGAACGCAAAAACCGCAAAAGACTGAAACAGCAAAGAAAATCATTTTATTAAAATGAAGAACGAGTAATATTTAACAAGTAAGTTCAAGTATTTACTTGATATACACACTTCTAGCTGTTATCCGCGACTTTTTTCAGCTGGACCATTAAAAAAAAGTAGCCTATATTTGTCTCCGACCCGTAAGCTATATATATATGTATATTTAGGTCGATCAGTTCAGGCGTTTAGCCGTGATAACGCGACAAACACCCAGACAGACAGACAGAGAGGCAGAGAGAGACGGAGAGACGGAGAGACGCAGAGACAGAACGAGCTACATCGCATTTTTGCATTTATAATATTAGTTAGGATTTACCTAATTGGGGTTTCCCAAAGTTTCAGGCTTCTCGTTTGGCTAAAAACATAATTTGCTTTAGATTAACTTGTTAGTGTATCGACTAGACGTACGTGTTTTGTTCGAAAGTCTGCATAAACAACATCGTTAGTACTCTAGTTTATTGACAGGCCTGTGTAATGAATTCAAATTTTGTTTACAATGTTATTGTTAAAGCTCCATCAGGCTAAGTCGGATGAGCGTTAGAAGTTTAAATTAACTTGTTAGGATGGCGCTGGGGTCCTCTCACCACCCAGCACCCCTGAATACAAATTGACAGCCCTAAATTGAACGTGTGAGATGAATTTGGCTTCAGAGGCACTTTGTGTATCCGGTCGGGCTTGGCCTAAAACAATATATAAGCATGCATGATATTACTTAGGTGCTTTATTACCTGCTGATGTAGAAAGTGTTAGATCTATTCTCTAAGGAATATCAAGGCCGCATTCATAATGGTTAAAATACTGTTCAGACGCTCCAGGTACATAAGCTTGGAGGGTACTTGTTTGAAGCCCACGTCATTCCATGATAAGATATAGTATGTAAAGTGTGATAGGATGGAATGTCTTAGTATCAGAGGAAGCTCATAATGGCTCGATACGTGAACCTAGTGAACCGACTGCTTAAGAAGATGTAAGTAACCCCTGGTACACCATCCCTTCGCGTAAAGGAAGGAAAAATTGCCCGTGGTATAGCCACGTGAACTATGTAGGTAGACCGTGGGTATGGAGGGTATTATATTACCTCCTGCAGCTTAAACGGCTTGACCGATTTTGGCAAGTAAGTTATCGGTGGATCCCTTTTTATGTCCTGAGTATCATAGGCGACGGTTTGCATTCTGATTTTTCTATTAATAATATTTCGTGTTAACTTTATTTAGTTTATAATAATATGTCCAGCAGTCTGTAAAACAGTATAGAAACAGCCACTGCTATTTACATTTTGCGATCAAGAAAAACTTACTTTCATTATATAAATCCCTATCGCCAACAAAATTGAACCTAACATTCGACCTTTTTTTTGTCAACTTCAGCCAAAGTCCACCAAAATAAACCATAATTGAAATTTCGAGTACTTTGAGGTAAGTGCTCTGTAGAGAAGAGAGGGTACTATGGGTAGTGTATCCGATACATCTGTCGTAATCACCTTGAAGCCATTATAAAAATCTCTATCCTCAAAAGACGAACCATACCTTTTAACTGACTTCGCAAACGTCCTCGAAAACCAAAACATAATTGAAACGTTGAGGTAAGTGCTCTGGAGAGAAGAGAGGGTACTATGGGTAGTGTATCCGGTACATCCGTCATAATCAGCTTAAAGCGTTGCGGCGCGCGCCGAGTATTCCAGGTGACGGTAAGCTTCTTTAGGCACGTTAGTGCTCTACCTACAGGTGTTAGTAGGTGTACATTAAAGCTCAGTTTTACAAGGTAAGCACACTGAATTTTTGGCACAGTTGAAAATGGGTTGATTTTTTTAAATCCACGCAGTTTCTCGGTCACAACACAATGCCGAGTGCATTGCCGCGCAGAGTCATAAATTGTTGAAATTCGAAATTCTGGTTGGCACTGATTTATTATGGGCAAGCGTGGCACTAACCACCAGGCAAGTGATTTGCTCGTCTCGTCATACAGTTAGTTTTTTTTTTTTCTTATTTTGCCCACCTACTTACTATCCACCCACACCCAAAAAAAGAAAACTGATAACCTAGATATTATGAGTTTTCTCTTAGAGAAACCTGGCCTCCGGCTGACTATTCGGACCGGTACCGAGTTGCTCTGTACCACCTCGAAATATTATCCGAAAACTTCATTGTTATACTCATAGGAACCTTAAGCAACGATGTTTTTGCGCCAAAGTAATTTAACCTAGTCATCCTTTTTCAGAAATAAAGACTAGTTTTGTTTTGTTTTGTTAAAAAATTAAACGTAGGTAGATTTAAGACTAGATTATTATATATATACACATATATATTATATACAGGGTTATAAGGAAAGGGTATGCTAAGCCGAAAAAGGTTCATAGTACTCATGATTATGAACAACGTTTACTATGGGACCAAACCTGATATCATGAAAAAAAACCAGCTGTTCCATACATTTTGTGGAGTGTCATAGACATTATTCTATGGAACAGCTGTTATTTTTTTCATTAGGTCCATGAAGTTTTCTTTAAGTATTTTTTTATATTTCCAACAAAAATATTTAAGTGACCTAAAATAATTTTCAACATAAACAACATCATTGATTAAATTGTATACATTTTCCATTTTAGCAACGTAACCATCTCAGTTTTTACTCCGAATGGAAGGGTCATCCAGATTTCAACGTTCAACCTACTTTTTATAATGTTATCTCTGCAATTGAGAAGCTGAATCTCCGAGCTGCATCTTTGAAGTATCGATGATTTTATCTCGTCGCGCCTGACCTAGATTTGCGATCTCTGCTTTTGTAATAGTTGTGAGAACTATCCAGTGCTCTGGATAAACTGTTTATTTGTTGAAGAACCGTCATCATCATCAGCATCATCCACAGCCTTCCTTATCCCACTGCTGGGTATAGGCCTCTCTTGGTATGCCATCTGCCTCGGTCCTGTGCTGATCTACTCCAGGATCGACCCGCGGTGATGACGATATAGTCGACCCATCTTGCAGCTGGACGACCAACACTATGACTGACACTTATTTTAATTGTGAAATATTTGACTTCACTTGAAATATTACAATACTTGACACTGGCTAAATACACAACGTAAGGAGCCAAAAAAACAAGAAGAAAAAAAGGAACAAAACATGTTTTTTTTTTTTTAAAGAATGAAGTATGATTTATGGAAGCTGCCTGCTAGAGTTTTAGTTTTAATTAAAATAACCCTGTATAATTTGAGATGCGTAGGTCATGCATTCGATTTCCGTATAAGCTATTGCATGTGTGATACCTACAAACAAATATTTGTTGTCTGACTAAGTGCTTGTGGTCAGGGTCAGTCCGAGTCTAGGACTGTTTGCATACGCTGTGAATACAATACGGACCTAGATATACATTGGAGCTTATATGCAAAAACATATATATATATACTAGTAATTAGATTACATACATAGCCCTCAAACGTTTTACCAGCTTCTTGGCCGTACAAAAGCATTTGAACTAACAACAACAGAAAACACGTTAAACTTCTCTGTGTTTGTTTAGAGAAGTGGGTTCAGCACACAGCGTTACCTTAGAAATAAAGTAATTTTAACACGAGAGATTAAATTTTGACACGTTCCTTAGCTCCCGGTGTGGCTGCTAGCCGGCAAAGTTGGTTGGATGTAATAAAAAGTTAATGCATAGCGCGGGTCGGGGCTGGATTGCGCATTACTGCTACATTATAAACAAGACTGGCTGTGACACCCCTCCTTTATGACCCCTCTCGGCGGCCGCATGCATAATTAAATCTCTGCGGTCAAATTAGCAATTTCGGCCTCCAAACAATGGGTATAGTTCAGTCCTTCTTTATTGTCGAAACAGTCCGACCATTAACGGGCTCAATTAGTGAAAGTCCTGAAACCGTTCTGTTTTATTATGTCTTTCTTATAGAACTTCCTTTTATAGAGTCGTGTTGCTTTAAAGCCCTCTTTTAATAATGAATGAAATACGCAGAAGTTTGCTTTAATCCTTCGCCGTCGCTGCAAAGTCCCCGGTCCCAGAGACTCTAGAGTTAGCGTGATTAACGGATCTGCATACAGTGGTAGTGTTCTCGCAGACAGCTCGAACTTCTTTGTTGTCTGCTCGGATCAGAATATTTAGCTGTTAGCTTGATATAAGTTATGGTTGTCCTGCACGAGCTGCATAGCGGGCTGCGTCTACCAGCTTATTTACTTTTACTCATTGCAATTTATGGCAATTAAGTTGATGAAATTCTTAGGTAATTATTTTAATGGAAAATGCATGTGTTGTTTGCATTGTAATAGCATTTAGTTTCTTAAAGCTCTTAAGAAAAGCATATATGTAAATTATAATAATAATAATAATTATTATTATATTTATGCTTTAAAGCATTTAGTTTTTTTTTGTTTAAAAGTGTAAACAGCTAAGGCTGATATTTTTTATTTAATACTAAGCTGCTGAAATTTCACACTAGCATATAGTTAGTAAAGAAAGTTTGGGTATTACATGCGCTTCAAATTATTATGGACTCCATAAAATGTCGATTAATTCCCGTGATTCGCTAGGGATGCGTTCTGATGATATCATTAATTTAGATTTGGTGCATTCGACGTAAACGCCGCGAATGGCCTCTGATAACGTCATTTGCAATCTAGGGGAATACGGAACTCACCCGTATTTGGATTCCGTAAATATGCTGAGTGCCGAGTAATTCTGTGAAATGTGCTATTTGTGATCCAGAAAATAAGTAACCTTGCTGTAGTTTCACTAACAGATATTAACAATACATTAACAACACACGTGTGTGCGACGACAGACATGCTAAATAATAATGTATTGGGCATTTATTTTATTGCTTTTATGATATGGGCCATGTTGCCTGGAAATATAGAAATTTATTATTATTAAAAATTTTAACCGTAGCCACCAAAATAGATGTGACAACACATGTGTTTTAGTCGATAGTTATCCTTCCCACCCTATTTAATTTTTATACTTACATTTCGATTAATCATTTTTATTGTAAAATAACATACATTCAAAATTAAAGTAAATAAGGCTTAAAATTCCGTTTGAGTTCTTAAATGAAGTGAGAAAGCACGAAGACTTTCTCTTGATGAGTTCTGTTATGATTATATTTCTAAGCTTATCTACCTTTTGTAAGCAATACGTTAATTTCAATAATATGTAAATTCTACCGAACGTTTTTATGGATGTTTCATAGACAAGGCGTTTGACCACAGCACTGCACTTACCCTATTCAAACTAATACTCCTATTGCGCCACCCTAAGAGCTTACGTGGTTGGCCCCGACCACTGACTAGCAAATAAGAGAGAAGGAGATAAATATATGTTCCTCTTATTTTCTCTCGTTGGTCTGGGGTCCGTGGTTGTCAGATCTGTTAGGTACATAATATTTTTTTTTTCAATTATTCCAAACAAATCATAAATATTTACGATACCGTGATCGTAATACCAGCTTCCAATAAAGTGCGGTGTCGATAAGTGGTGCGGCAATACAGCCACTGGGTGGCAAAGCAGGCGTGCGCGACACTGATAAAGGATTTAAGGGTGTTTTTCAATTTGTGACTCCACACTCCCACCAATATTATTATCTGAAATAGATTTGCGTCACACAGTGGCAGTGCAAAGGTTGGTATGAAATGGGAAATCGTTTTGGCGGATTGCCGGATATGCGCTGTTATAGCATAGTTAGTTGGATTAATGAATCTATGATGATGTTCATATTTGTGAACAACTTTGTGGTTCTGTCATAAAATTGAATTTTGTTACACATGCAATAATTATATGGAAAACAATGCCAATTTTTAAATGCCTTTAATTAACAGGGAAATAACACAAACTTAAACTAATAAGTTATCTGGATTTAGTTTAGTTGGATATTGGATATTCACACTTTACAAAAACTGCAAAAATTAGCAAATGTGCGAGTGAGTTAGTAAAATTGAAAATAAAAAAATATAAATTCTGATACCGGTCGCGGTTGTGGTCGGAGAAATCCGATTCTAGGTACATTTGAATTTGAGAATAGCATAGAAGGCTTCGATTTAATATCGCAACCTTTTCAATGGTACCAGTCACGCACGAACTATATTTTCAGAGACCACATAAGTACCGTAGCGTAATAGTGTTCTTCATATATTATCCAAGTAGTAAAAATATTACAGGGGCTGAATAGTTCAATCTTACCTCACTCAGAAAACAGTTGGATCATGAATTCACTCAATTTATTATATAGGAAAGTTTGATGAATCGTGGAGCTCTATGAGTTTTTGACACAAAGAAACCTTGTGAGAATTCTCAGATTGAGGTTTAGGCAAAAAAAAAATATTTACGAAAAGCATGAAAGTAATAACATAACAAATATAACAAGCATAAATAAGTGAATACCAATTTTGAAGATAAATCGGAGTATGTGAAAGGTTTGCAATGGGCTCCCAAAATGTACACAAAACGGCTTAAACAGTGCTGGGCCTGTAGCGTGAGGTGCTTATTGCGATGATTGTTAGTTTCAGCCGACGACACTGCGCGACCAAGAACCGTATCGCCACGGGATAAGGTGTATGGTCGCGCAGCGTTCTCGGCAGAGCCTAACAATCATCGCAATAAGCACCTCACGGTACGGGCCTTGAACTTGTAGTACACAATTACCGATTTCATATTTTGTCCTGTACCCAAGCGAAAACGTTTTGATCTAATTTATTGGTCCAAACACTTTGCCGTTTAGATGGACAATATAGAAGAAAAAACGTTACGTTAAAATGAATGGTTGTGCTGAAATACAATCTACGTAATACGAGTCTGTGCTCGCACAGCTCCCTTATTAGAAAATACTTACATCAGTACAAAAAGATAAACTAAGCTCAGGAAACGGATTGAAAATTAACTCGAAGTTATTAAAGTTTGTAAAACTTTGCGCTCATTTAAGGTAACTTACCTCCAATACTTTGAATAAACAGCAATTTTGAAAGTACCAAAGCATCTAATTAATTCCACTTCTTGACTTTTGCCATACTTTAAACCGAAAACAGTTTCTCATCAAGAAGTTTACATCAAAAATGTATTCCGCGACCCTAGAATTAATTTAAACTTTGCATTTAATCTTGTTGGCTGACGAAAGTTTCGCGAAGTGAGATAAAGTATTACCTAAAACAGCAGAGCTGTGAGCATTACCAAAGATAACACCGGACATACAGACTGGCAGAGGGTGAACAAGAAATCTTTAATAACTTTGCGAGTCAAGTTAGTTGGTAACTACGCGTATTTTGGTCGAACAAACTTTAGTGTTGGCTCAAAGGCAGTAACGTTATGGCTAAGTAGATACAAAGGTAACTTGATTTTCAGGAGACTTTGTGAATGTATGTCAAGGAAGGTTCACTGTGGATTAATTACGCTTAGATTTTGCAAATGAACTGCATTGTAACTGGTCCAGATTTTTCTCTTCACCTTATACTTAATTTTAATAAAAAAGTGCCAAAAAACTGGTTGCTCACTTGATAGTAAGTGATCCACGCCGCCTAAATAGGCAACTGCAATATTTCCAATAACGCAGAAATCAGATACGAGACTGGCGTTTTTGTAGTCAGCGTGAAAGAATCATATACCTAGCCGCTTTATATTATTTTTAAAACTTGTGTGCTTTCGAGCGTTTATGTGTAATGACGCTGGAGATCCATTACAAGTTCGTTAATGTTCGTAAATCATACAAAGTAATATTAAAATAAGATAATTAAATCGAACTTTTTCGCGTTACATATTTATATAGTATGTATTTATTGTATGTATTTTATGTAGTTAGTAGGATTATGTATTTTTTTTATGTATCTACACCACTGACCATATTTTTTTCAGTCATAATTCTGTCCACCCAAAGATTGTCTGGAAGGAATCACTTTTAGGCGATAAGGCCACCCATTATACTACCGATTTTTTATTATTGTTTATTTTTAAGTTTAATTACCTTTTTGGTATGTAATAAACTTACATTGTATTGTATTGTCATTTATAAAACTCCGTAGAATATTCCGGTAAAGAATCCAGCACTTTACTGAACCATGACTAGGACTGGACTAGACTAAGATTAGATTACGATCTATGAAATATTTTACTTTACTTGAAATATAACAAAACTTAACACTCCCTAAATACTCTATTTATGGAGACAAAATAGAAAAGAAAGTATGATACAGATAACTACAAATAAATACAAATAAATAAAAATCGCGTCACACTCCGCACTTGGTTTTCCTGTGTCTGGAATGTAATGGAACATAAGCAAATATGGACAACTATAACACCCAGATCAAGATCAGAACCTTATACTTCTTTCAAATTTCTGGACGACTGGGAATCAAACCCGGAAGCTCATATACATAAGGCAGGCCGGCTGGTAGTCAAACTACTAAGGAAACTTAGCTAAGATGGTCATACACTGGAGTTTTGTTCATCATCTTCACATACAATTTGGGGAACGGATATTTTGGGAAACGGACGAATTTGGGAAACTGACAATTACGTATATGATATTTTGTGAAGTGGTCTTTAAGTAACTAATAAAGGATTCCAAGGTGTGATTATTGATTGTAGAGGTATGAATTTATAAACAGCATTCATAACATTCATATGGAAGTTTCCCAATCTCGACGTTATATTGGTTTCTACTTGACTGTGCCACGGCAATAAAGTTAAACTCTGGAATATATGAGCAATTGTAAACTCGCTGAGAAAACACAATAAGGTGTTTGTTTAATATATATTTTGTCAATATTCAATGTGAATATGGAACTTACTACTAATAGAAGTAAGAAAGACTATTGACAAGCCTTGTGGTCCAACGATATTTATTTATTATTATTTATTTAAAGTGTGTGTTAAGATGTTTGTGATTGGTGAATCTGTGTTTACGTGTGTAAAATGTGTGTGTTCGTGTGTTTAGGTATGTAATATGTGTCTTAGTGTATGCGCGAGTGTGTTGGTGTGTGGGATTTGTGAGTTTGGGTGTGTTTTGTGTGTGTGCGTGCGTGTAACATGTGTGTGTCTGTGTGTAAAGTGCGCGTGTGAGAGTGTGAATGTGTGTACGTGTGTAAAATGTTTGTAGTGTGGTTGTGTGTGTGTAAGTGCGTGTTAGTGCGTGGGTGTGTGTTTGGTTGTAATGTGCTACGATTAGGTTTCGGCTTTATTCAGCAATGGAAGTTTTCTGGGTGATGATGATGATAATGATAAGTAATTAGGAATATATTAGGGATTTATCTACAATAAAGTTAAGACACAATACATAGCCATCGTATTATCCAAGTCTGTGTGTCCGTCCAAGTATCGTGATTGGCTCTTCTCTTTTCAGGGTTCGGTTACCGAAGGGTGTCAATGGGATCCTATTAGCAAAGAACATATATTATTTATCTATGTTATTAGCACGGAATTCTCCTTATAAATAAGGTTATTAGTAAGCCAACGCCGTCTATTCGTCCGCCCGTCCGTCCTACCTTAAAAAGGCTCTATTTTTTTACTACGATTTTTCATTGACACATTCATTGACGTTTGCTTAACATTTTTACTCATTTATTATTCTATAAATGTGTTATTTTTGATCTAGGTATCATAAAAATGGTGATTAATAAAAGCGTCAAACTTGGTGTGATAACAGTGCAAACTCTATAGTATTACAACATATATATATAAAAAATTGGTCAAGTGTGAACTCGCGCTAAGGATCCCGAAAAGAAAGGAGGAAAACACCTTTTTTTTTCTAGCTTTGGCACGGAACTCGGAATCCGGTACTGGAACGGAACTCGGTGCGCAAGTCCGACTCGCACTTGGCTGATTCTTTGATTATCATAAGTAATAGCCGTGTTCGAGTATTATAAAGACGAAAATGTATATTAGCTCTGTCATTTCCAGAAATATTATATCGTTGAAATTGTTTGTTTAGCGACTAATTAGACAAAGTTCGTGGAGTTGGGTGGATGCCTGTTCATTCCAGCGAACAGAGGTAAGGTTTCTATCTCCCCCATGGGGAAACAGAATCGGACCTTTGAGACGGCCTCGATTGTATAGTTACGTAATCATAGCTGTAACAAGCTTTTTTCGAACGTCTTACTTATAGTTTTTAGGGTTCCGTAGTTATTTTATTTTTGTGTTTTTTCTTTTCCTGGAACCTGGGTTAATAACATAGTTTTGTATTAACCCGGAATCCAGGAAATGGAACAGAGATCATACATAATGATGATTATAATAAAGTTACCAATAGTCTGGGGCTCAAGATTATGTATTTGCTTTAAGCTGATATTAAGCTGTTTTAATATACCGCAATCTCACCTGATGGAAAGCGACAATGTGACCGAAGATGACACGCTTGGCCTAGACAAGCGTGTTATTTTTGTATTATTCTTGAACAACCCCAGATTGTAGAAGTGCGGAAAGACAAACGCAGGTAATTAGTTCCACACCTCTGCTGTTCTAAGAGAAAGTGGACTGGAAACGCTTAGTGCGTTCGCACTGTATTTCAAGTAATTTTTAAGAGGAGTCCTTCTTGTCGTTTGATCTCATTATTTTAATTTTTTATTACAGCTAAACGTGAGGTCTATGATAACTTTTAACATTACTATTATATAAGTAGGCACTTATGTTGGTTTTTACCAACTCCAAGACACAAAAAACATTTTGCTGAAACTTTGCCCTTGTCATCTCCGTCCCCATTTCTACGCCACAATTATGTCGCAAAATTAATCTGAGCCCTTCAAACGGCCCCTACCAAGGTCGTAATAGCATCGTGACCACATCTTACAGTAATCCTTTGAAGTATTAAACTCCCACTTTAATATAACTTGAACAATGTCTCGACCCAGGGCTCAGCAGTAACAATAGCAAAGTTTTACTTCCAAGATTCCGTTTTATATCTGCCCGGACCCTTTTGTTGTGTGCCGAAAGGAGCGTGTTTGCCGAGTCTACCCCTGTTGTTATGACGACGGGACTAATTTTACAGGAACTTTATGCAAACTATTCGCATTTGTGACATCAAGGTATGCTTTCATTACGTTTGTACCCTACATATATGTGTGTACATGCATATAGGTAGGTACATACGAACACCGATATCTATCTATGTACTAGCAAAAAATAACAATGTCATACAAAAAATTGCACCCCCAAAAACTGCTTGAAACTAGATGGCGCTTACGTATTTAGTCAGCTAATGTCCACACCGGTTTAAATGCCGATTATAGCTGATTAGTATAATTTAGATTTTTGATTCAAATTAGATTAAAATATAAGACGTAAAAAAATATTTCCAAAAAAATGTTTTCAACGCCATCTCTGGAGAACCTAGCGAGTTTTGTAAATCTAACCTAACCTAACCTAACCATTACCCAATATTATAAATGTCAAAGTAACTCTTTCTCTCTGTCTGGGTGTTTGTCGCGTTATTACGGCTAAGCGGCTGAACGGATCGACCTGAATTTTTACAAAAATATAGCTCAAGGATCGGAGACGGACATAGGCTACTTTTTTTTGTAGGTCCACGCGAACGGAGTCGCGGATAACAGCTAGTAAAATATAAAATTAATATTTTTAGTGCTATTATTAATACAAAAATAAAATTAAAAATATAGGTGGACGATTTTCACACACAATGCCCCAAACTAAGCAAGCAACTGTGGAAACCAGATAATTGATAGAGTACATAAATACTTTTTTTGTTTGTAAATACAAACATAGAATACATAGAAACACCCAGACAAAGAACAAACATCCGTGTTCATCACACAAGTGTTTGTCCTGGGTGGGAATCGAACCTACAACTTACAGCTCAGAATTTGGAATTCCTCCCACTGAGCCACCTACTTATGACTACGTTATGACTACCCGTCATAACAAAATATTCATAACAAGTCGCGTTTTTCTTCGTACCCTTACGAATGAGTTAGCTTGGGTTTAATTTCTAGTCAAGCAGAAATTATGACGATCATGTCGGAGTTTAAAGCACTAGCGACTTCTTACATCCTTGGATCAGTACTACAATTGTATTACATCTTTCTATGGACTTTGGCACTCTTAGTATAATTTCTCTATGCTAATATTGACTCGGAGCGCCACTCGGCCTTTCTTGGTTCGCGAGGCGAGTAACATCTGTTACAAGAAGAAAAATACTCGGGCGAGCGATTAAAAAATGGAACTCCTGCTAGTATTTCAGGATGTTGGCATTCCTGCTTCTAGGCAAGCAGGAATGCCAACTTCCTGCTTAGGTGCCGTAGCAACGTAGCGCCGTAGCACCCCAGCATCGTAGCATCGTAGCAGCAAGTATGCCAGTTATCCAGCGCTCGCAGTTGACAATGCCGCTATTTGGCCGCGAACATGTAATCTCTGTCTTGTCATACAGCTTTAGGCCAGTTATCCACTGAAGCTGTGTAGAGATAGGCTGGGTTTAAACGTGTCATTACAAGGTTTTATTGCTCTTCTCGACGACTTTGGTTCTATATTTAATAAATTAACACGCAATAAAAGGATACATAATGCACATCATAACTCTCTATTATGATTCCCTGCATCGTAGACACCACGAAACATATACAAAATACATTTATAACTAACACCCAGACCTAAAGCAGATTTGTATTCGGATCGGATTGGATCGGAAGTTGAACTGAAACCGGGTCCTCCTTGCTTGTAGGGCAGATATACTCGTATTACTCGTAGGCACTACCAAATAAGCCAAGTTTTTTTTGTCACATCCTGCCCGATGTGTGAAAAATAAGTAAACTCAAACTAGAGGTTGAGGTCCGATTCTTTGCCTCAAGTAAGTAGAAGAAAAACATGTAAGGAAACCATGGCATGGAAACTCGACTGTCTAGCCCACGGTGTGTTCTGGCAGCCACAATCAAGAGTCAGTTTCCATTCCAGGCTAGGCGTATCTAGGGCTTGACCCCACTGGGACTTACGAGGGTACTTAACTTTAGGTGCGTTTGCGGCAAAATGGTTGCCCGATATTTAAAAACTTTCCTTCTACAACTACTTCATGCATTTTTGTTATTCATTTGCAACAGCCTCCTTACTGTTGATAGAATTACTAGGCCATAGGCCAGCCACTTACCGGCTTTTGCATTGAACGCTCGAGAGAGCCGTAATAGCGCGCCTACCGCTTTGCTCTGCATAAGGACCTCTTTGTGATCACAATATTATTATTATTCGATTCGATTGGACTTGAACGTCTTACCGGCAGGTTTATATCCATAAAAAATATGTTTAACATTTATTCGTGCGTGGGTAGTATTGTTATTTAGTTTTTTTGTGATTGTAATTTAGTTTGTTCTAATTGGTAAAAGCACTTCTACACGATAAAACTTCTAACTTTTCTTGCTTAAAACTAGATGGATGGCGGCTTTGTCAGCTAACCCCCGAATACTGAAACGTTTGTTAACTTTGACGACAGATTAAGTCTATTGCTGTCTTTGTCATTTGCTTAGTGTCAGACAAAGGCAGTATTAGAATTAATCTGTTGTCAAAGTTAACAAACGTTTCAGTATTCGGGGGTAAATGTCCAAAGCCGATAAAAATATGGTTAATATAGAACCGTATTAGTATATGTCCGCTTTTTAAGGCTCATATTACATTGCAATATACGACGTGAAAAATATGTTTCCAAAAATAAATTTTGGGCCAAAAAGCCATGTAACGTTACAAAAAGCCGTTTCTTGAAAACCTAGCGAGTTTTGCAAATAAAATATATAATTAATAATGCTACTGATATTATTAATGCAAACATATTCGTAACCAGTCGCGATTTTTCTCCGTACCATTACGAATGAGTAAGTTTGGGTTTCTATTTTAAGTCAGGCAGAAATTGTGACGATCGTTCGTGCTTACGTGTAGATGGATAGATTAATTGTTAATTAATAAATAATTAATTGTTCACACCAAATTTTACATAAATGTAAACAGATGCCTAAAAGTAGTGTAGCAACTGGCGGCCTTATCACTTAAAGCGATTTCTTCCAGGCAACCTTAACTACAATCAAGGTATGCATCTTTCTATGGACATTAGCACTCTTAGTATAATTTACTTATGGTAAAAGTTACTTACGCATCGAGTGGTGTATCGTTGAAAAGTAAAGTTTTAATTAGTAATTTAAACTATCCTCCCATTTCGAGTCCAAGTGGCTATTTTCGTTCATGATTTACAAAATTCTAAAGATACAGACCTACAGATGTTATAACTTTTTAAAATATCACAACCAACAAAATAGAGTAAGCTCGCATTCTTAAAAGAAACTTAAAAGGAGTATACTCCTGCATTTTATCTACGCTATTAGTTTATAAATTAAGCCGACTTAAACGACATTTCAGGGAAAAGCCGCAAAACAAATTTGTACAAAATATTTGATATAAATAATTTAATTTAATTTAATTAATCTAAAAGCACGGGAAATGGCGAAAAGATTTTTGGATATTTATGTGTAACGGAGAACGGCAAAATACCTTTTTGTTCGTTCCCCTTCTAAAAAAAGATGATCGTGTAACAAAATTAAAATATTGTAAAATGCATCGAACTATAGAAGACTATTATTATATAACAAAAAAAAACTGATTATTCTATTTGCTCGGCGTTCGACTCGCAGCGGACTGTTGCATGCAATATTTTTTCGGGAAAACCCTGGGCAAAATTAACACGTAAACTCCAAGCAGTTTCGCTAGATGGCGTTACCAGTAGGTAATGAAAACACAATTCTTATCTTAGTTTTATACCCAGCAGGAACAATAATTAGTTTCTTAAAAACCTGCCAAGAATATTAATCATAAAGTAAGATAATAGCACGCTACGTAATAAATCGTCAGAGCAAAAAAGCTACTATAGCTAATGTATTTTTGATTGTTGTGATTGTTTACGATACCGACCCAGAACTACCTTTGCAATCACAACTTTTCCCAGACGGGTTAGTTTATGTACCTACCTACTTGTAGGTTAGTTTATATACAGGTTGTAAACTTAGAGATGGATGAGCGTGCTGGGTGATGGAGGAGCTCAATACCTAGCGATGCTACGGGCCAAGCCATCGAGAAAAACATTTAGCTATAATTTTTTTTAAATCTTTTTCTTTAAAACAGTTGTTTCAACGTGAAAACTTTAAAAAAAAGGCTTACTACTTCAGAGTTAGCGATGAAACGCTAATGTTGTCGCAAATACCGGCCACCGTGTGTGAGGACCAGCCTGCTAAATAAAAGACGTTTTCACGCAAAAATATAAATACAGTAGTGTATCGATTCTACCCACCCCGTCTTATTTTTTTGTGATTTTAGATTAGCTGACATAAATTATAAGGTATTTAGGGCTTTCCGGCTTCGGCTGGTTCTGTTTACAGCCTGTATAGGTACCTACCTATGACACGTTGGTTGATATGTGGCCGACCTATCTCGATATCAACAGGATGATGTTGTGCAAAAGTTTTATCCTCTCCCATTTGTTATTTACGATTCGAAAGATACAACAACAACATATCCTGCAATATAGTTAGTAATGGCATTTACGTGAACTCAAAGCATGTATCTCATTGCCATGAGTCGGAAACGTGCGTATGTTCACAAATATACATTATATGTAACCGTGTGTTATTTTTGCTGAAAAATGTTGGCTTTTTTAACAAAAAAAATAAGCATTAACACGAACTATAACAGAAGTAAAGGAGCTAAACTAAAAAAGAAGTTTTTTTTTATATTCTGTGCATCTAATTAGTTATTAGTGATGTTATATTAAGATATATGTTTTTTGGTTACATAACTTTTTAAGCAGTCACCAAGTTTTGTGCACTTAAAGGTTGTTGAAAAATAAAGGATATGAACCGGAAGACGAAGCGTAGGCAGGCCTCCCACTAGGTGGACCGACGACATTGTGAAAGTCGCGGGCAATCGGTGGATGCAAGTGCCACATTGTCGGTCGGTGTGGCGGTCTAAGGGGGAGGCCTATGTTCAGCAGTGGACGTCTTCTGGCTGATAATGAAAGTAGCTACAGCAAGAGCTTTAATCATGGTCACTCTATTGGTGATTGTACTACGAACACCTACGATACGCGTAGGTACCTTCATCGCTTCTTCTCGCTCGTCACAGCGAGAAGTAGGTTATTATTTTATTATAGGTTTTCCGTCATTTCGTTGTTATTAAATTAAAAAATGCAAAAAAAAATTGTACTTTTTAGTGGTTCTATTTCTTCTATTAACGATACTGATTGCGTGATACAATTCTGCCCACTGCTTAAGAAGTTACCCGGTATATTTATAGCTAAGTTGAAATACATGATAGCATGTCATTAACTCTAAAAAAGAAAAACATTGAAAGAACTACAGGTAAAAATAATTTCCAGGTTAACATAGCACAGAATTTTAATTAATTCAAAATGTCAAAAATAGGCTTTGTTTCATCAAAATTGGTGCAGAAATATTGAACTTATGACGTTTTTTATAAAAATATGAGAATATCTATTAATAGTTGAACCACGGAAATATCGGACCCTTAGTGCACAAGGGTCAGTAAAGCTGTTTTTTAAAATAATTTTGAGAGTTTGTAGAATTAAGAGATGGGTTGACATGAGGTTTTCTAAAAAAAAAAAAACGTTTGTGACTTTATAAGAAACCTTGTTTCAATAAAATCTGTTCACAGTAGCTGGAGTTATTACGTAATATTTAAGAACGTTGAGTACCTATGCAAAGCCATTTTACATCGGGCCGCCAATAGATGGAGAGACGAGTCTTCTGAATCGCGGTGACGTCATATAGATATTGTGAAGAAGATTTATCTATTCTGATCAATTGGTTCTATTTGTTGGTACATAAAATCAAATGACTCATAAGATGTCGCAACCATCCCTACCGGTCAAGAAGCGTGAATAGTGCAGGTGGAATTCAGAATGAGCACTAAAAAGGTTTAAAAGCATTTCAGGTATTATATCTAAGTTACACAGGCCTCCGTCGGACCCAGAGGCCGTTCGGGCCGGTACCAAGTTGCTCAATACACCTAAGGCATAGAGCTTTGTGTGGAAGTTCGTCATTTTAACATAGTATTTGAAAGGATAAGGCCGATTCTCAGTTCTGAGCCCTAAACCCGTGCACGAAGTCGCGGGCATAAGCTAGTTTACTATAAAATAGCTTCATAAAAGTATTACCGACATTTTAAACTGAAAAATGAGGTTCACATAAGTCTTAATCCCACCTAACCCAGGGCAATTTATTAAAACTTCTTTATTTAATCTCACAAGTTATAATTTTTGTGGCGAACTTTAGAAAACTTCGAGATAAAAGAAACAAAACAGCGGAAAGCTTTCTCAGGCTGTTATCAAAGGCCATTATCTCTTGACCTTAAAAGTGGAATTATATTTTGTTTCTTCTTATAAGGAGTAAATAAGTTAGCGAAAGCGGAGACGTAATTTAAAAGTTACCTTCAAGAGGTCCTTCCTTCCCGAGGCTTAGTTATTAAGTGCTCGCCTAAACAAGATTTAACGGCAGGAAAAAATGTAAATTGCGTTGTTTGATGACGGTTAATCAACGAGATCTACCTTCCCTATACCCATCCATCTACCTGCCAAAAGGGATGGCAGCTTTTTTAATATCGCAAAAGCTTTAATTAACAAAAAGGTGAGTAGCTAGAGACACATTATCAGCATTAGGTATTTTACATGACAACGAAATTAAAAAAACGAACTCTCATTTCCGTCCCATCCATTTGCCTAATGGACTTATATGGCACAGGGGACTTTAGCGCAACAACTTTCATCACACTAAAAGCAACGTACGGAAAATGCCCTCAGATTAATATACTTACTTCATAATATTTTCTCTTGCATGTCGGGCTCGTAATGAAATTTAGTTTCGGTGTTACGTGTATTTGCTACTCTACTCCTCCATTAGATCCGTCGAACGGTCGATACCCACGTCACAAAGAACCGTCGCGTAATAACTACTCACATAACTAAGTATTAATTATGTCTGCAATAAAAGAAACTTACGGAAGTTAGTTACGGATATAATACGTACTTTTGTTCGAATGAGATAGAAGAAAGTTGCTTTTTTTTGGCTACGTTTAGTCCGCATAAAGTGTTAAAATTTGGGACAACTATAGGCAGCGTTTTCTAGTTTTACACCCTGCAGTCAGCACAATAGAGGTTATTATGCAAAATTTGTGCAAAACGCACCCGTTGTGTGCACAAGTTTCGGTGGTGGAAGCCGTGGGTTTTTATTTACTTGCCGCCCGGATGCAATTGCATTTGTGGTGTCACAGAATAGGGAATATAGACGGCAGCTCCCTACTTCATCTATCAAACCAATAAATGGTTTTAGTTCTCTTCGATGACTTTATTTGCATAGAACTCCATGCAGAGTATTTCTCGCTAGCTCCAGATAAGCCAATACTGTATACTAATTTCAAGTTTTCGATGAGACCCTAAACCATTTATACAACACCTGCTCGAAAATGGCCAATTATGTATAAAGCAAACCTCATCTAAAGTATATCATTTGCGCCCTGCTGTTGAGCCGGGCAATAATATTGTACTGGATTTAATTATTACCCTCTGCGCAGGTCAATAATATTGTACTGAATTTCAGTATAGCTCGCTGCGTTTTTTTGTATGTTGTGTTTGTATTTGGTCATTCTTAGCAATATTATTATGACTGCTAGCACCACCTAAGTACATACGCAAGCTTACGTCTATATACGAACGCATACATATGCCTCCCTTGCAGTTATGGATCAGCCATAGATAAAACTAATCTTGAAATTTGACATTTGACATTTGACATTTGAAATTTGAGTTTCATAACCATTTCGAGTTCCGTTTCAAATTTGAAATTTTAAAACTCAAGTCTCAAATTTAGAATTTGATTCAATTTCCAAATTTTAAATTTGATACAATTTTATAATTTCAAATTTGATTGAATTTTCAAAGTTCTAATGAATATAAAATAAATTTCAAATTTATATGTTAAACACATTTCTTTTTTGTTTCCCTTTTAGTTTTTAATTAGTTGCAATTTGTACATTCAGTGTTTTTAGAACTATATTAGTTGAAAAATATTTACACATATAATTTGAGTTTTGAGTTTGAGTTTGAATTAAAATGAAATTTAAATTCATACTGGTTTCATACAAGCTTTGGTCCACAATGACTGGCACTGCTGCCCATGCTATGAGCCTTGAGCTAAGCTTAGCTACGATCTCGGCCTTCATGCTTGGTCAACATTGCAGCCCTTGCTGTCCGCGCTGTAAAGTCCGTAAGTCTATAAGTTGGCTGTAAGTCTGTGTAATGTCCGCTGTTTATTCCAGCTTGTCTATAAAGGGGTGCAATGCTGACCGTGCTGGCCGGGGCTTGCGCTACGCTACGTTTTCGGCCATCATCATCGCTGCCAGCAACACAATCAATACAGACAGCGACAGTAATGTACTATTATGAGTAAAATGCTGAATCAAAAATTTAGAGTCATCTTAAATCAGTTAGAAATACAATAGTCTCGTGTTTTCGTAATGAAAAAGCCACGTCGATTGCAGTCCTGAGTAATTATTCTGTGATTGCGGTGTGGAATTCCGCATGATAAATTGTCAACTGATTTCGATGCAATTCGCTAATTAACGTTTGACTAATTCGTACGACCCACATACGTAGGTAGGATACTAGAATAGCATTCAATTCGATTAATTTCTAAATTGATAGATATGTGTACAAATGCATTATGCTGTTTGGATGCCGTAATTAAAATTTGGTTCGCTACTATTCCTTATATCATACCGCTAACAACCTACATAGGTACATTTTATTCTATCATTCTCTCATTTTCGTTTATGGATGGCAGAAAGTTAAGCAATTCATTTTGAATTACATTAAATTCGAAAGTCTGGTTGATGTATCCAATTGTACCTAGACTTTCTTTTTCTCTTATGTTTTGTCTCCACACCTTGTGTATTTAGCCAGTGTCAAGTATTGCAATATCTCATGTAAAGACAAATTTCACAAATAAAACAAGTCTCAGTCTAAGTCTAAGTCAAACATAGTAAGTCACGGCCAAGTCCAAGTCATGTCCCAGTAAGGTGGTGATTTTACCAGAGGTTTCTATGGAGTTTTGGAAACAACACGAAGAGTCACGTTTCACAGCATTATACTATTTACCAACATTCATGCACATTCACGAACACTTAATGGATAAAAATCCACCATTTCTAAACTAAATTTGTAACACTTAAAATAACACACGTTTTGGAAAATAATACAATGACGCACCATGACTTCTTCACGTTTCCGCCAATACCACTACTTGGACTTTTATGCGGTTATTATGGGCGTATCAAATAACAAAGACAAAATATAGATTTTTGCCTTCAAAATTGCGCTTTGAATTGGGCTCCGCTGCAGTCTGTTTACAGCTAATTGTAACCTAGCAACCAAGTTTCCTAAGGGGGAGGCCTAAGTTCAGCGGTGGACGTCTTCTGGCTGATAATGTAATGTAACCAAGTTTCGCCAAAGAATGAGAAAAAAAATGCGAAAATAAGAGATAGCTATAATGAAATCTGTCTCAAGACAGATTTCGCGGGGCCATTTTAAAGACACTTAATGGTATCTCGTGGTATATTATTGGCTGTAGTGCATTTTTATCGTCAAATTCAGCATTTTTGCACAAAACAATGCCAACAGTTTTACATTGGTTTGACCCAGTTTTGAATATTCCAATTGCCCTGTAAAATGTACCATTCGAAATTCAAACATTCCACCCAAGTTTAAGAACATCCCTATTTGGGATATTCAAAATCCAAATCAGGATTCTTTGGACTAATACCTAAAACTTTAACATAGATTGTAGTCGTCCAGCTGCATGAAACACTATAGAAAGCTCAAATTAGTGTAGCGTATTTTGTCCCAAAGCAATTTTATGTCACCCAGCCAAGAGCGTGGTACATTATACTAACAGTAAACAAAACTACGTCATCATCATCAGCCCATCACAGTCCACTTCTGAACATAGGCCTCTCAAGTCACGCCACTTAGCTCGATCTTCGACTTTTAACTTAACCCACTGCCCGCCTACGTATATCGTCACTTCATCGCATTTCAAAACTAAGTAGAGATATCTTATTTTAATTTGTACTACGGTACTCTAACAATTTTCTTCAATATACTGTGCTGTTATAATTATTATTATGCTCGTGCCTGTTAGCACATTGAACACATGCGTTCTTTGCAGATATGTTCCTGTAGCAGAGTTCGCTTTAACGGGAAACCCTTACTGTTCATTGTATTGGGCTGGTAGTATTAATTTGTTCGTGGACCGCGCCTGTGTTTCTGTCACCTCATTCCCTAAATTAATGACAAATAGAGTCCCGCCCAGCGCCTCTAAATGTCACAGGGTGGTGTATTCGATTGCTAATTGGTTGCGAACCCTTTGTTCAAAGTAAAACTACAAGACGGTTGTTAATATTTGTATAAAGCTTGTTTATACTCTGCCAAGATTCCTTTTTCAAGATGTTGTAAGTTTTATACTCAGCAAGCTAGATTTTGATGATGGTGATGATTTCCTGATTTCGCTAAGGCAACTATTGTTAGGTAGTCTCTTGAGTCGTTAGGAAATTCAGTACCTGTACCTGGCTTGGCCACGGCCTGAGAAGCCTAAAATATATAAATAAATATTATTTTTATTAAGTGATCTCAGGCTACTCCTATGTATCAAGTTACCTATTAGGTGTACGCCAAAGACTGTGAAACCAAAATTTAAAAAAATATAACATGGCTAATTTAGACACCTAATTATTTAAAATTGTAAGCCTTCGCTTTATATTATACAAGGATACTATTGTTTGTGAGTGGCAATTTTCATACACGACATAACCATTGCCCGATAAATAGGTACAAATATGTACCAAGCTTGTTCACTGCGTTCCATCTCCTGTATGCTTTGTAAGTGATGACGGTTGTAATGGGCTAGTTAACCTATGACATGTCACACGCAAACCACCCTATTTTGCCGGTCTCAAGACGTTTATGGTGTTGCCAACATGCGCCTATTGAGACTAATTTAAACTGGTATTTTGAAAGGTTACACGAGCGAGGGCGTTTACCCCTTCATTATGACAAGTTGTTTTAAAGAATCTTTTAGTAACGCCTAAATCTGCAAGTTTTTTTAAATATACAGTTTTTAATGAAATACTGCAGAATAGTTCTGTGAAATTTAACTACCCATAAATTAAATAGGCTTTTTGCAAGCTCCGAGCGATCCGTTTTTTATAAGCTGTAACATGTTTTACGAACTTTTCTGAAAAGTTCATTTTACGCCTCGTAAAATACAGCATAATACCTGCGTGATAATAATAAGTACCAACATAATACAAGACATGTGAATCATGTTTTACGACACATTTTATGCTCTGGCTTCTTCCATTTTACGCTTAAGGAGATAATTCATGTTATATGGAAAACATATTTCAGATTTATAAGAAGTTTCCCGCGGTAAGTTTCTCGAAAGATTTGACAAATGATATTATATTTCAGCTTCTCTATAGTCGAATAATTTTAGCTTCGTTGGTATGAAATATAATTTCCAGATATTCTAGGTTATTTTTTATTGAAATACGAGCTAAGCTTGAAAAAGGTTATGTTAAATGATCTTCTTTTATTTGGTGACATTTTTTTTTCACTTGGATTGTTCTAGCTTCGTTTCTAGATGCAAACAAGACATTTACATGAAAGTATTTTAATATGAAGGTTGATATTTGTGATGAGTATTAATAGTGTTTGTATGTATCTGGGCCGTTCAGGCCGGTACCGAGTTGCTCAATGAGTGCTTACCACGATATCGGTTATTTTGGAGTTGTATATAAATATTTGGAGTTCGCTAGTTGGTTCCGAAATTATTTCAGCGTATAGCATGGTCACGTCCATGGGTACATGTGCATCTCGAGATGCACCATTCACGTCACGCTTGTACATAACAGTTCGATGCCACCCAACATTTTGAACTTCAACCGTTCCAAACTCTGCGCGGTATCGCACTGCGCTCGTCACCCTGAGATATTAGATGTTAAATTCAGTCCCTTCAATCCGAAACACAGTAATGCTTGCACACTACTGCTTGGCGGTTGAATAACTGGCAAAGGTGCGGTACTTCCACAGACGGACTCTTGCAAAAGAGTCCCACTACTACCAAATACACCACTATGTGTACAGAAGAAAACCCCAAAAAAGTTGAGGAAAAAATTATAAGAGAGAAATGAATGAACGACTGTGAAAAGCTGATCGACTTGTGTATTGAAACGTGAACTACTTACATAAATATACCTACTATTAGTAAAATATAATTACTCCAAAAACTTGTGTATGGAATTAAATAGCCGCCCACAAAGAGTGACGCCGATAAAACGGCTCCCTCGAGGGTGCTTCGGTGATAATTAATGTTCGTATTACCTCGGCTCCCGGGCTGGGTACATGTTTAAAGAGACAAAAACTAATTTATCGCGGAGCTTGTCACAAGTGTCATTAGTGGTATTGCCGCGTGTATGCAGGTCCCCATCCAATTTTCCGCAGCAATCAAGTGCGGTTAATAAGCTGCGTGCGTCTATATGCTGCGTAGTTGCCCATAACTCTTAATGCGAGTATGAACATACAGAACACACGCTCTTACGACCGGTGGCGTAAATAGAGCGCTGAGTGCGAGTTTTTCTAATTCCGTTTACTTCAATCGCGTTATTGTTAAATATGATTTGTATGAAATAAGAGCAGCGCCATCTAGTGCCATCTTGATGGCACTGTTCTTTCTTTATACAAATCGTATAGAATAGGGAAACCTCATACTCGGCACTTCTGACAAACACGTTTAGTAGTGAGCTAAATATAGCGCATGTACGTATACGTACGCTAGTATACATTCTTATCTATGCGTACACGTACGTCAAAATCTCCCGGCGCAACCTTCACTCCGCCAAGAGATCCAAAAACCGCCTGTAGCGGAAATGATGCAATTTTTCAAGATATTTGCCGGCTATTGTATAAATATCATCATAATAAATCAGGTCCCATTCCAAGCTAGTGCCCATTCTAGGCTACGCGTTCACCCTTCTCGAACACACAGGCAATTAACATCAGGTGAGTAACTGGTAAATAGAAAAAACTATCAGAATTATTCTAAAAAACGGATGTAGGTAAGTAGCAACTTGTTTAAAAGAACTTTTATTGAAGGTTTTGATTCTTTTTCTCCTCATTTACAGGGGAAAACATTCAAATGGAACCCTTATAGGAACAATTCGTTGTCCGTCTATCCATCTGTCTGTCAAGGTCCATTTTCTCAGGAACGTTTAGAGGTATCAAGTTGAAATTAATATTCAATACGTAGGTCTACGGTCCCTTGAAACTGTAAAAAAAATCAAGCTTCTTAGTCTACTCATCAAAAAAATACGACCATTTATGCCGCATATTTTATATTTGCAAATAAATTGGTTAAATACCATTGGCTTTTTGGTGAAGGAAATCATAGTAAGGAAACATACATATTCACGGAGAAGAAATTTGGTGTAGGTGAATCCTTCAACCCGTACTGGGCCAGCATATCGGATATGGCCTAATCACCCTTCGAGGGTAGGCCGATATCAGTAGTAGGATGTTTAAAGGCTGATGCAGAAATAAATCAAAGCCTTTAGTGTACTTCTCGTTGACTTGGAAACATGTAATTAGGCAAGGACCAAGAACAAGTAAAAGAAAAAATCTAGAAAAATAAAAGATAAAAAAACCATACACAATTTATTTTTTTTGCTGTTACTTGCAGTATAATTATATAGTTGGGGAATTGACCGTGACGTATATTGATGTAAGGGAGATCATTTTTTGAATTACAAAGTTAAGTATATCTTCCAATCCGACTACATAACAACAATGAACAATGTTCGGTGCTTTTATGGTTACATTAAAATTACAATTTAACATAAAAGAAGTTGAACGGAACCCTCGGTGCGCGAGTAAGATCTTGATGAGTTTTTCAACAAATAGGCGCATTAAAAATCGATTGCTGTTAAGAAAATGAAAACAAAGATACAAACCACAACAATGCGCAAAACTAATTAAATACTAAATTGGTGAGTGTGTATGTATATATATAATTAGTGCATTATGTAGATATAGATACATGAAAGAGCCAATCCATATTATATAAAACAACAAGCACATTTCTGGGACTCAACACACATAACAAACCGCTCATGTTAAAGACGTGAAATTTGGATCCAATACTCCTCAAATGGTCTAGGGGAACAATAAGAACGGATTTTGCAAAATTCCACCTCCAAAGGGGTCAAAATGGACCCCCAAAGTTTGTATGGAAATAATAAAAAATATATCATACGGCCATCAAATTCGGTTTGTGTACTAAACAAAAACAATAGAAAAAAGGCGTGTCTTAGAATTTTTCTAAAATCATCCTCTAATGTAATATATACAAAAGAACAAGCCCTTTTCAAAGAATCAACGCACAGACCAAACCGCTTATGATAGAGACATGAAATTTAAACCCAATACTCCTCAAGGACCTAGATGAACAATAAGAACGGATTTTGCAAAATTTACCTCTAAAAGAGTAAAATGGACCCCCAAAGTTTGTATGGAAATAAAATATTTTTTTCATGTTAAGCCAATGAAACTCGGTTTGTGTACTAAGCATAAAAAATAAAGAAAGGATTTTTTTCTCTCAGGATTTTTTCGAAAATGAACCCTAAAGAAAAAAAAGTGTGACCGTAAAGAAGCGAAACGGGGTGTTGTGTTTAACAGCGTATACGAGCGAAGCCGCGCGGGCAAGCTAATAGATACATACTTAATTATACATTACTTTACATATTGTGCTAGCGTGGTATTGTAGAGGATACAGGTGCAAGACAGCGCAATTAATTCTCGAGGTACAAATACCTACGCTAATTACTGCGATGTCAACCTGTCAGTCAAATCATTAAAATTATTATGCTCATGACAGATACGAGTAGGTAGGTAAACTTCTTTAAATAAGCAAACTAGAATCTGTGTGTTTTTTAAACTTTGTCTCAATCATGATGCGTTTGAATAGTGAATTTAAAACCACGAGATAAAAAAGTGTTCCTTGAAAAATATCATATATTCATCACTTGAAGCTGAAGCCTATAAAAAGTGCCACCGATATTAAGCAATAGTTACTTAATTAAAAGTACTATTTATTTATGTAAAACATTTCTATTTTTTTTACATAAAACCTTCATTAAAAGACTGTTTATCCTAATTTACCTACTTGAAATAGCGATTTTTTTATTCATTAGTATTTTCTTAGTTAAACCTTTTGTTTAGGCGGCGTTGTCATAAACTGTAATCGGCCGTCATTTATATCCTTGACTTATGCTCAACATAACATCACCTATTTTATTATACCAATTAGGTACACACGTGTCTTCATACCGATTGCTTTATAATGATCATTTAGCACCATTAAAAGTTTCTACAGGTTCGGTGCCGGTGCTCTATTATTAAGCCTTTTTGTCTCCGCTTTGGCAATTATATGCCTTTGTGATAGTCACGTTTTGAGGTTGTTAGCAGAACTCCGAAGACCTCAGTTTTGTAATTATTCCCAAATTCGAACTGAAGAATGGAACTCGGATCCAGAACTTATACTTATTGATTCAGTCTAGCGACTTTAACGTAAAGTTACGTGATCTAATTTGAATTTCTTGAGGACGTTCGCGGACGGTTCTCAAGGATAATTGTAATTACTCAGCGGAATATTAGGATCAAAATCGTGAGCGATGTGTTGATTAAACTCTGAAATGTGTGACAAACGAGATTCTATATGACATTTATATTATAAATGCGAAAGTTTGTGTGTAAGTATGTAAATATGTTTGTACCCGTTCAACTCTGTAATGGCAGAACGGGGTTGAATAAAATTTGGTATGGAGGTAGCTTATATCCTGGATTAACACATAGGCTACTTTTTATCCCGGAAAAAGTGCCAGTTTTTGTAGAATAGTGGGTGAAACTACGGGGCGTAGCTAGTAGTATATATATATATAATAACTATTGCAACAAATTTCCGTCCGTCCGTTTTCATAGTAAATGAATATAATAAGAAGCATTCCGTGTTCCTGCACACGCTTCAAAAAACGTTTCAAGTTGTTATGTTGGTAGTGTGAAGTGTGATTCCACTATATGAGTAAAATTGTTTAAAACGTGATTATTATCATGCAAGTTTGCAAGTTACAAATGTATGTACAATTTTGTGTGAACAATAAAGAGCTTATCTATCTATTTATCAAGTTTTTAACTATTTGATAATAATCAGAAATTGTTACAGATAGAATCTACGGGAACAAGTTGGTTTTTAGGGTTCCGTAGTACTACAAGGAACCCTTATAAGTTCGTCATGTCCGTCTGTATGTCCGTCCGTCTGTCTGTCTGAATCCTTTACAGCCTTATAACTTTTAAAGTTATAAACTTACATGCATGAAATTTTGCACAACGATAGAGTAAGTATAGACCTACAGTTTAAAAATTTATACTTTTTTATGTAAAAAAAAGGGTAGCTCCCATACATGTAAAGGGGGGGTAAAAAATATATTTCGCTGCACCCCATCATGTTGGGTGTCGTTGAATAGGTCTTTGTAAAGTGACAATTTCGACAGAATTAAAAAAACATAATTTTATATTAATGGGGTTGCTGTCATACATGAAAATTGGGTATAAAAAAAAAAAAACACCTGTACCCCACATGTGGGGTATCATTGAATAGATCTTTTAAAATGATGTTAAGTTTTCCTATACCATTTTTTTATCAAACGTACTGCTTGCGAAATATGGGCCAACAAAGTTGCTTGCAATGTGCCCCCCCCCCGCCATTTCTAAACTATGCATCTCAGAAACTTGTAATCTTCCATGTTGACAGATCTTAGTAAAAACTTTCTTTTAAAATTATTTCGGGCAACAAGTGATAACTACTTTTTGAGTTATGCTGTAATAACGGATAAAAACTTCAAACATCCTACGCACCTACGGAACCCTACTAAGTATGGCCCGACATGCTCTTAACAAGTTATTTAATGTTTATCCGATGCTGCTGTTCAGTAATAATAAGTAGTATTAAAAGTTTTTTTTTTAATTCGAATATGAGCAGTCTCGGCTGAGGGGTGGTGAAATTACAGGGGCCGCGAGGTCACAATTCTAGGCCAACAACTAGTTTTAGTTAATACTGGCAGCTACTATATGTATACACACGTTTGATTATTTGTGAAGTTATACTAAATTAGGTTATATTACAAAAAAATTACATGAAAGTATTTATTTAGTAGCTGGCTTTGACGTCTCAGGGCGCCATATTTTATAATTACAAGCTAATCCAAACTTTTGCCGGAATCTCTTAATTAGAAATGAAATACGAATATTATTAGGTATATACGGTATATTTACAGGTAACTTTATAGTTGATTTGTAGTAAATATTTACACCGACACTTTATAGTTGTAAATAATACTTAAGGATCATCAAAAAACATGACTCAATACTTATTAGTAGTTCACGTCGAACTGTGACCTCGCAACTTCTATAATTTCCCAACTCCAACCGTTATAGCTCATAATCGAACATAAAAATTACATTTGCATGAACGATCAGGACCAATCAAGCTTCGAGGTATAAAAATGATTAAGTTTGTCTTGAGGAAAAAACTTCGCTTGCGCGATTCAGAACTCCCTACATTACAAAAGCTGTCAGTCTATATACAAAACGTCAAAAAATGCACAAAAATAGATCAAAGCCATCTAGCGAACTATAGGCCGTAACTTTGTTTCTCTATCTCGATGTTTGTCACTTTATCACGGCCAAACGGCTAAACGGATCTTGATAAAATTTGATAACATGGACATATGATATTTTTTTAATGTCCATGCGAACGAAGTCACGGATAACAACTAGTATTTATTATATTAAGGATATGGTCAGAGCGACCCTTTCTACGTTTACTCTCATTGGTACAGTGCTAGGCGCGAGTATGCGTATCCTTGATAAAGACAAAGAAAATCTACACGAGAAGAATAACCATCTCATACAAATGGTGTACCCCGAAAATTTGCTTAAAACTATGTGGCTCTTACATATTTAGTCAGTTAATGTCCAAACCTGAAAATATGGTTAATATATAGAAACGTAGTATTATTATATGTCCGCTATTTAAAGTTTAGTTTGATTGACAGCGCAATATACGACGTAAAAAATATGTTTCAAGAAATAATGTTTTCAACTACATATTTTGAAAACCTAGCGAGTTTTGCAAATAAAATCTAAAATTAATTATTTTACTGATACTAAGAATGCAAAAATATTCATAACCAGTCGCATATTTTCTCCGTTACGTTGCGAATGACTTAGCTAGGAGTTTCTATTTCAAGTCAAGATGAAATTGTGACAGTGCTAGAGACATCTTACGTGTTCATCAGAACTAAATTCGAGTTACGCATCTTTCTAAGGACATTAGCACTCTTAGTATATTTATGTTTCTCTATGATAAAGCCAATGAAAGACAACAAAATGACAACAATTTGGAGTTTGTATGTATGTCACTGACTTTAAGCAGGTACTTGCACCATGCGTTTTTATTGGCTTTATCATAGAGAAACATAAATATACTTCGCTTCACTTAGTCTTTCCTACATTTTTTATCTCTATCAGATTCGAGTAAAGCGTTTCTAAACATAATTAATTGTTAGCACAGCGTGCAAAGCGGGCAACAGGTAAATCTTCTAAATAAAGTAATTTAATATTACTTTCGCGATTGTATTTTAATTCAACATTTAAATAATCAGTGCGAAGTAATAAGACGCCAATTAGAGATTGAGTTGAGACTGATAGGATTAATTTTCTTGTAAGCAAGTATTGGAGAAAATAATGAAGGGATTATAGGTATTCGTTTCATGTCGTTCTTTTAAATTATTTAATCATGATGGATGCGATTAGGTATCTTATAATTTTTCTTGTATAGACTATTATTATAGCCATTTATTTATAAAGCAATTGTAATTATTTTGATCTTTATTAGTGAGAAACAATTGATAATTTTGAAGGTCCGAGCAAAACAAAGGTCTCAGAGTCTATGATGTACGGTGGTACTAAGCATGTTTGTATATTTTTATGTATATATTTGTTCTACGATAATATAATTTGCGAACCTTTGATCTAGTTTCATAAAATGTTGTAAGCAAGTAGTTAGTTTTAATACAATTGATAAGTTTTAATATTAGCAAAACCGGTCTAAGTTTTGTGAAGTTACCTATAGGGATCTTTTTGTACACTTTATGCATCATAAAAAATATTCTAATTTAAGTCTAGTCGAATTTCCATGTGTATGACGTGGTCTCCTGTAATTGGGGGTGCACCCAGGTTAGTGCCTATGTTTCTGAATGTGAATGTAATGTGGAACTTCTGTTGGGGTCATTAGGGTATAAATAAATAAATGATTCAACATAATCTACAAAACTCATTTTTACCCGATTGCCCAAGAAGTAGGGTAATGTTTTTGGGTTGAATGTAAAAATGTGATTATGTAAATATTTATGTATAAAACGTATTACAAAAACGTGCAATAACATTTAATACATACCTTTATGTATGTACTCATCATTATGAACATTTTTTACTAAAAACCAACTGTAAAATCGTGACAAAAAAAAACTGGTATTCCATAGAAATAAGTCATATAGTAGTGGTAGGGCTCTTATACAGAGTCCGCCTGTAGCCCAGCCAAGTTACGCGACTTAGTATGGAAGACCCCGACATAAGTCATAACATAAATATAAAATTGTGTTTGGTATAATTTGCTGACGTAGAATCAATATTAATTTAAATTAAACAGTCTGGAGGTACGGAACATAGAAAAAGACAAGCATTTAAGCTTGAGCCATAATACATTATCGTCGTCAACGATCGACTGACAGATCGTCGTTTGAAATAGAGTCTAACGTAGCGAAAATAGAGACGATATTGCAAAATGTTAAATTCGATTCTGTTTCGGATACGCATTTTCGTTGAATTCCTCTTTTTAAGTCCGGAGTGGCGTGGGCTACATTTTGCAGTTGGTATTTTATTTTTCTTTTAATAACATTACTTATTGCATTTATTTTAATAGATACGCATTTTATCTTTACATTTTTTTTTACTCGCTGACGAGACGAGCAAGTCGGTCATCTGATGTTAAGCATCACGCTTGCCCATAGCAGTTCAGTGCCACCCAGAATTTTGAACTTCAACAGTTCAAAACTATGCGTGGCACTGCATTGCGCCCGTCACTTCGAGATGTTAGATGTTAAATCTCTGTATGCCTGAAATGTTATGATATATATATGATATATGATGTCTCGATGCTGGAAACATTGCCCTTTAATCCGGAACACAGTAATACTTGCACATTACTTTTTTGTAATGCCCAAATAAATTTGATTTGATTTGATCACTGCTTGGCGCTTGAATAACTGGCAAAGGTGTGGTACTTTCCCAGGCGGACTCTGCAAAAGTGCCCTACCACTACAACAACTATTACTAATAGTTTACGCCGAACTGAGATCCCGTGACCCGATATTTCATCACAACCCCTGGACCAATTTTGGTCATATTTGAATTTAAGAGGTAACTATTTGACTATCTATGTTTTTTTTTTATTAAAGTAGAAAAATAAGTGTATTGCAGTGGTTAATATAAATTTTATTGCAAAAAATACCAGCCTCATGGAATGGGGCTGATGGGAATCAAACTCGGGATCTCCTGCTCATAAAGGTAGACACGCTACCGACTAAGCTAGGAGGATCATCTAAAGTGTTTGGTTAATTAATCGAAGCAAGTCAAAATGAACCGAGCTTCTCTTTTATAAAACTGAGAGACAAGACGAAAAAGTCGCTTGCCTGATAGTGTTAGTTTCGTAAATAAGTAGGCAAAGATACAGTAAAAATCGATATACAGTCTTTTAGGCTTTTGTACAAGTCATTAGCTCCCCAGCCTTTGTCAGGTATTCCGTGGTAGAAGCTAGAAAGCTAACCTAGAATTAGATACTTAAAATGTTACGAAGGTCGTAACAAGATACCTGGGTAACTACGAAGGCGCTGGGTACCTTAAAAATATATCTCAATTTAGAATTTTCTCGAACCTTTCCGATAATATTAAACCTGACCTTTTGCCCGAAATGGCGAAAGACATCGCCAAATATAATGATATTCGTCCATTTAATGCGCAATAAAGTCTACAAGTACTGAGGACCTGAACCAATAGCGCCAAGTATAGATACCTATGTATGAATAAGGATATTCAACTCTGAAAGTAAGTAAGTATATGTCGCGGGCAGGTATGAAAATAACAAAAGTAACTTTATATCGGTTCGATTTTACTCTGATTTTATCTTTGATTTCCATATCTTAAAGCTACTTTGCAACAGTTATTTTCGAATTGGTTTCTTAGGGAAAATTAAATTAATAGCGAGACACGTTTCTTTGTATTGATTTTGCGTATCTGTAATTGGTAAGGGTTAGTTTGTATACAATTTGAAGTTCTTTAACAATAAACAACACAAACACGTTATTCGCTACTTACTACAGTGAGGGACCACGGCTATTAATATGGTACTACTTGTCCACGCTGTGGTACCACTGGAGTTAACACGGCTAAGGCTTTGGGGGTGACACGTTTATGAAAATGTAACCGGGGTAGTACTAATGGTGCCACTAGTGGTACCACGAAATTATAACATCTTTTATCATGAAAACACTTGCAAAATCTGCACTAGATAGATAGATTTATTGTTCAGACTAAAACTGGAGGCCTTATCGCTGAAAGCGATCTCTTCCAGGCAACCTTAGAATGGAGAGGATTCATAGCAGAGGTAGAGGACGGACGGATTGTGTGATATCTATACACAAATTAGCCAATATAATTATAGACAAAATAATATTACATACTAATAATTAAATTACTTATGATAACGACAATATACTAATATATAATATAATACTTTAATATTTTTTTCCACTGCGATGTCTCACTCTAACGTGGGATTAAATGCACCCATGGCTAGAATGGTGCGTATGTATAATATTCTGTCTAAGACAGCCGTTGTTGACATATTTGGTGACCATATTAATATATTTAGGAAGACTTTGAGGTCTCTGACTATCTGACCAATGATGATAATTCATATAATGACTTTTAAATTTAAATTTTTGACTTTTATGTAATGACTTAATTCTATTTATAATTATAGTACCTCGCTCTTTATTATTGCATGCTGTCTTCACCTGTAAGTATTGTGACATTTAGTTCTATTTTATTTGTGTATATTTTGACATTGTATTGTTGTGCACAGTGTAGGTGAACCTAAATAAATAAATAAATAACAGAAATAGAATTATATATATCTAAAGATAGCAGTAGATATCAACAAGGCAGCAACTGCGATAATTATGCAAAGTTACACTAGTGAGTCTATTATATCTATTATGTCTTCTATATCTGATGCAGTGGTAAAACTCGATATTGTAGTGGTAAGATTCCGCCTGGGGAAGTATCGAACCTTTTCCAGTTTTTCAAACGCCAAGTAGTAGTGTGAAATTATTACTGCGTTCCGGAATGAAGGCCAATGTTTTTAGCGAAATAACTGGATACTGGATATAAAGGGATTATAATATCTGAGGCTGGGTTGCACCATAATCCCAGTTAAAGTTACTGTTATAGCTAAATTAAGTATAACCTTAACCATGACGTTTAGCCAGCGTGTGTTTGTTATTCGTCATTTTGACCATAGTTAAAACGGTGCAACACTTTTTCCTGCTTAACGGGATATTTAACTGCAGTTATGAATGTAGTTATAATTAACCTAGATGGTGCAACCCGGCCTTAGAGTCACGAGAGTGCATTGCAGTGCATCGTTAACCTGTTGAAATTCAAACTCCTTGGTGGCATTGAATTTTTATAAGTAAGCGTGAAGCATCAGGCGATCGAAATGCATGTCTCTCCTATCAGTATCATTAAAAAATAGTACACATTAAAACTAGTCAAATAGTGCCATAGCTAGAAAGTCTGTCCAGTTTCTCGATAGATAATACTTTCTAATCAACGTTATGTTTGTTGATGGTGTTTCTTGGCGCTTCCATGTAGACTCCATATCATTAATTTCAATTAGTTGACCCATAGCAATATTGCCTTCCAATAAACTGAGTGGAACGGCCCACTTATAAGGCGTATGGCTTCTATTAGGTATTTTAACAACGTACAAATACTAGCCTTTACTTTGACTTTGAAAAAATCCACAGTATAAATTTTAGTAGCAGAGCAATATTTTTTTTTTTTAGTTTGTACAATAAATAGAAACATCATTTTGCATTTCTAATTTTGCTGTTACATTCTTCTTTCTGCTAGGGTAGGTATCATTCGACATTTAATTTATGTAGTCTTAATAGAGAAAATTAAAATAGAAATTTTTTTTTCGGTCTCTTTCGTCACATTAAATATATCACATTAAATATATATATATATATATATATATATATATATATATATAAATATATAATATATCAATACGAATATAATCTTAAGCATTTTGCATGATAAGATACATAATACAATTTGCTGACATTCACGCTTACAAAACAAAACTTGCAAACTCGTCGAAAAAAAATGTCAATCACAACATTCGAGCTAAATGACATAAAAAGAAAGCTTGTCAAAACCAAATATGATTGTTTCATGACAGATACTGACTATAAACATTTTGAGAATTCACACAAAGAGCACGGTTTAAAATGCGCAGATTGTTACCATTTGCACCTTGGACGAAACATCATACTAAATCCATAATTTGCACTGTCAGCATGCAAAAAGTTGGTTTATGATGCGCATGCTTAGACGAAGCAGTGATACAAGATCCATGTGCGCATGTATTGGTTCCTGTCAGCCACATGACATGACGTCATTTTAGCGTCATTTTTGCTGACAAAAATGAGGTAGTGCACGGTGTGCGCTAACGTCAAATTCAAATTGTCATCTCTTATTTCCGTCATTCTGTTTTTTATCAAAAAAAATGTATTTAATGCAGGCCACAGTTTTATGTGAAGACAAAAAAGAAGCTGTGGTCATTCAATTATTAGACACTGAGACAGATAGCCTGACAAATAATAATAATAATAATTTATTTACAAAATCAAATGAAACCTATCTGACATAAGCACGCTATTGAACGATTGAATTTGTTGGCGCACTATTAGCGTACTAGCAATTTAAACCGATCGATATCACTGTTTGTGACTTCTGCACTGTGACTGCATTTTAAACATTTTTCATACCTCTAACAATGTAAAAATACGCGAAGGAGAAAGCTGTGAACGTGACTAATTGGCTTCAACTGAAAACTAAAATTTGATAGCAATAGGAAGGGCGTCCACCGGGTCGTCACCGAATTCGACACCGACCGCGCCCAATACGCTTAAATTAAAATCACCTAGAGCACGTCAGGGAAGAGGCTTTTTGTCGATGGGTTATTGATATTAGATCGATATAGGAGCGTCGATAACTGCGTCATCAATAACCGGACGTAGCCGGCCGGTGCGCCCGCCATCACCGACGGACAAAGGCTTTTAACCATAACAATACATGATGGATATATTGTTGCACTTACTTGCCGAAAATTTTATACCTATCAACTATTTGTAGTGAAGCTCTTTTGCAGCGTCCGCCAGAGGAAGTACTACACTTTTGCCAGTTATTCAACCGCCTAGCAGTAGTGTGCAAACATTGTTATATTCTATCAACGTACAACGTAGGGCAACGTTTCCGGCGATAATACTGAGCATAAAGAGATTAAACATTTAAAGTTGAGGGTGATGAGCGCTGTGCATTGCCGCGCAGGGATTTGAACAGTTGAAGTTCAAAATTCTGGGTACAAGTGTACTGTTATGATGACATACTCTCGTATCATCAAAAAAAAAAAGCTCGACATAACACCTTTCACACTTTCTGGATGAAATATTTCAACACAGTTAAAAACACAAGAATCGAAATAGAACGAAAACGTTTTGCGTGGGAATGAATTCCCAGAGTAAATTTTCCCCGCGCCAACGAAAGTCTTTTTACGGGTATAATACATTAGGGTAGACGTGTAGAGACGCAAAACGAACAACAGCCAAAGTTCCCCTATCAAACACGTCTTGTGTGAAATCGCGCCGTCTATGAATGGCGTCGTGCGATTTTCTGCCAGCTTACAGTAAATAAGAAAATTCGCTCGTACCAAGTCGTTAAACGTAATCGACCGTTCGTGGAAAGTATTAAAGAAGCAGACGCTATATTGCATAAGTTAAGATGTTACAATGAAAACTTTGAGAACAGCACCGAGTGTGCGCAATTCCTCTTTGGCGGAAAACGTCCCTGCTCATCAAGCGAAGTACCGTTATATAACGTTATATGATGTACGTAGAGGATACGGGCGTTCCAAACGGGTTTTCATATTGTTTTTCATCACATAATCTGTAGCTGATGGCAGAGTCTGTGTACGACCTCACAGCAAATGACTCGCATAAATACAAAAAAAGTTCATATAATATTTAAACAATAAGATTGACCCGCTGGTGAAGATAACAATAGGTATACTCTATAGTACTCGGCTGGCTAGCTACCTCAAGTTGAAAACCTGTCACCGAGTACCTACTGTCGCAACAAAAAAAAACAGCAACTACTACAATAGTGTACAAATTAGTACGTGTATAGTTGATGACATTAAAATTGACAAAACGGGAACTACTAACAAAATTATATTGAATTGTTAGATTAATGCTAATAATATCATAGTTTCAAAGTTATAGCTAGGTGATTTTATGGCGGAATGCCTGACCTGTCGCAAACAAAAAAAAAAACAACCATAGTAAAATAGTATAAATAAAAAAATAAATAAATGTAAATTAGTAAATTCATTGAAATTGACAAAATGGTAACTACTAAGTAAATTATATTACATTGTTAGACTAACAATATAATAATTTCAAAGTTTCGCTTTACTGTGATGCAATCAAGCTCTCTGCATAACCTTCCCTGTGTGAGTTCCCCCATGCTATAACTTCATAAAGTTATTTATTAATTATATTCAGTTTACAGACCGACCTAACCAGTAAATACAAAATGTTTAACGATAAGTAGTGTATAGGTTATTGTAATTCTCTCTTAGAACTTTTTTAAGTAAGATAAGATATTGTGGTAGATAATGATGTATGTTTCAAGTATTTATGTATGGTATTCGTTGCAGGTAACTTACACAAAGAACTAGGTGTTGCTTTGAGTTGCAATAAAGCGAACGGATTAACAATCACATATCACGTTTTTTTTTTAACTGTCAACTGTCTTTACTAACTAATCAAAATACAAAGTACAACTACCTAAACTACTTACTTACTTACCTACCACATAAAAATAACAGAGAAATACTAGAGACTATATTTTTTTAATTGATGTTGACATTTTAATACATTCAAAATGTGACCATCGCTGTACATTCTGTCATAAATATGAAAATGGATTATAAAGTTATAATTACAATTTTTTGGTAAATAATTGAACTTGTGGGAGACTATTGTTTCTTAACATTATGTGAAGTTGTTAGGGAGAGAAAAAAATTAAAAGCGCATCGTAACTCCTCTGAAATAATTTCTATAATTGCTCAAGTTTCCGAAACGCCAAACCTGAAATGTCGAGAAGAATTAGGCAGCCTATTTAAATTATGAAGTTTCCTTCACTTCCACTTCGATTTTTGCCCGTTGCGAGGCAAAAGTTGTTCTTTGTGTGGCACAGTTCCTTAAATCTTTGTTCGGATTCGGGCTCACGTTGGAATTCTTGGCTTATTATCGTTATGAGCTTTTCTAACCCCTTGTTTGTGTTCTTTAATTATTTTACTCGGTAATTGGATTATAAGATTAAAGGATTCTTGAGAAATTACAATGCCCATATCGAAAAACGATATTCATTTAAAAGTACCTGGAGCTTGGAGTGTTGCCATAAGGATATTCATCTACTTATACCCTGGAGGTGCCTGGTGGGTTTACCAGACCCGTTACCTTAAGAGGATAGTCTTTCCGCGAGGGTTTGGACACATTCGATATTTGAAATTGTATAGCTGTCGCTCTGTTTCTCGTGTGTGCAATAGATTTAGTTAGTGGATTTTCCTAACTTTTTGATAAAATTAGCGTTACGGGGTATTTCGTTATCACCCCCTAAATCTTAACAAATCTTTTGTTTTTGTGTCGCGTTCGACAGTGTTCCCCAGTGTCTGCTTAGCCTCCCGGCGCAGCGAGCGAGCAAGCGCCAATTCACGTGCCGCATCCCGCGCGGTATTCGCCTCAGTTTGACCGAAGCTTTATTGCTTATTACCACTAATCCATGAATTCAATCAAAATTCTGTACTACGCTCCAAGACGTTATTTACCTCACTATTAGAGTAATACTTAAATATACACTAGGAGTTCGGATATCTAGCGAAAAAGTGTGTAAATCGAGATATTTACATATTTTTTTAATCGAGAAAATGCGATATACCCAAAAACATAAATTTCAAAATAAGATCTATAATCTAAATAACTAACAGGAGGAGTACGCGGAATAGAAAAACCACATTTTATTCAGTATATCTCCTTAATGTGTACTTGTACCTACCCGAAGTTCTCACTAATTGCTTTCGGGGTAATTTATAAGCCTGTACTATCCAAACATATGCAATGAGACGTAATCGTATCCTGTTTATCCATATGAATATACATATAAGAATAAAACAAGCTCTTTTCTAAGAAACAACACCAAACCAAACCAAACTAACCAAACCGTTTATTATGGATGTAAAATTTGAACCTAATACAAGTACTCAAATGCTCTATGTGAACAATAAGAACGGATTTTGCGAAATTCCACTTTTAAAGAGGTAAAATGGACCCCAAATTGTGTATGGAAATACAATCTTTTTTTATTTTAAGCCAATGAAACTCGGTTTGTGTAATTAGTATAAAAAGTAAAGAAAGGCATGTCTCAAGGTTTTTCGAACATCAAATGATTTATTTTGACATGAATGAACAGTGCACAAAATGTAATGAATCCAAAGACCATCCTAAAGAGGTGAAATGGGGTATTTCATTTAGCCTAGGCGAGCAAAGCCAGATAGCGCGGGTAAGCTACTGTGCAGGATAATCATCATCATCAGCCGTAACACGGACTGAACATAGGCCTCCCCCTTAAACTGTATTATAGGTATTAACATAGTACAAAGTTACAAATAGAAAGGGTATTATTGTTAAAGGTAGTGTGCTTAAATCTAGGATAATTAATATATTAGGCCATCATAATCAGCCGTAAAAGTCCACTGCTTAACATAGGCCTCCCCCTTAAACTATATTATAGGTATTACCTATTAACATAGTATAAAGTTACAAATAGAAAGGATATTATTGTTGAAGCTAGTGTGCTTAAATCTAGGATAATTAATATAATAGGCCATCATCATCAGCCATAAGACGTCCACTGCTGAACATATTAACATAGTACAAAGTTACAAAAGATTGGGTATTATTGTTACTTCAAGCCTAATTTTTATTCTTTGGACGTATCTAATACTTTACCATACCAGCTTAATAGATCCGTAATAAATTGATAGCAGAATGAGACAAACAATTTCGTAGATTCTCTCCGAAACTGGGCTGGAAGTTGATGCGTTTGTTTCGGTACATTAGTTAGCGTCGGCGTCGCGCATATTTCATTAGTACTTCCTCTGCCTCCCCAAATTGTTCATCTCGTTGTCTTTCGTAAACTTTAATTCATTTATGTTATTGTCTTTCGCCTTGAACAAGAATATATACGAGACGAGGTCGCGCGCATCTCGCTTAGCATTCCTTGATAAAGGTCACCGAATGTGATCGAAACTATAGTCGGAATAACTGACTCATTGTAACGTGAGTATCCCCGTTTTATTATTTATTTAAGTATACATTGCCACATAATGCGTAATGGTAACATTTTTCAGAATGTACTAAATTACACATTATACCCTGTTATAGAGTGTTGCAAACAGTATTGTTGCCTACATACTGAAAAGTAAAACTACCTATGAATAAATATAGAAATACAGAATAATACAGAAAACTTATACAACTTATAACTAAAATTTATAAAAAAAAACCTCCGAAAATTCTTCTATATTATAGTAGCATTTTTTTAATATTAATTAAAACAAAATGTATCAAAACCACGTCAGTTTTCATAGTAAGAATATATATATATATTTATTATTTTAGTCATTACACAGTACATTTTAGTTTCAAAGAAATGGAGTACCGCGAAACTATAGTTTTGTGGTACTTTGAGTTTGTCGCGGTATCCACATTCGCAACGCGCTGCCACATAAAAAACAAAAAAAAAAACGCGAACTGACATACTTAAATAAATTACTTCAGTAAAATAGTACAACTATTTCTTAATATAGACTTTCACTAAATATAGTAACAGTATCCATTTTACTACATTGGACGTGATATGCATCGCTGAAATACACGTACCTACATCCCTAGCATAAGTTCTATCGAAGATTCTTTCGTTACGTATTTGATAGAAATTTTTATTTCCATTTACGTCATCTGATCCATTTTTCATACATTTTGGTATTTAATACTTACGAAAGTTTTTATATGGCAGTTGTAAATGCTGAGGCTACTAACCTCTCACCCTGATAGAACACTATATGGAATACGACATCGGTATCCCCTCCCAGTAGGAAGAGCCTGCTAAAAGGGGACATGTGGGCTCGGGGGTTATTATAGGTGGAGCTCTAACTATCCCTCTATACTAGGCCGGGGAGGAAGACAACGTCGAGTGGCGGATGTTCCCGTAGGCGGAGAAGTTTTAAGCTGTCCCGGGAGGAGCTGAAGCACAGTACCAGGGGCTCTGGTACGTTCCCTTGCAGTTCTCGGAGCTCTCCACCAAGCACTAAGGCAGGCCACCGGGGGTATAATCCTACCTAATCCGCTGAACTCCACAGCAACCGGGTATCCTGTGAAGATTTCTTCATTGTCAACAAAAAAAAAGGTACTAACCTCTCCACTATTGACGCATACATTTACATGACAACTAACAAAGCCGAGCAATTTATTTTATAGATAACTAGCTGCGCCCCGCTGTTTCACCCGCTACCCTAAAGAAACCGTTATATTTTTCGGGATAAAAAGTAGTCTATTTGTTAATGTGTATAAGCTACCTCCATATCGAATTTCATTCAAATCCGTTCAGCCGTTACAGAGTTGAACGGGAACAAACACACTTACGTATGTAACACGAAAACTTCTTACACACAAACTTTCGCATTTATAATATTAGTGTGAGTGTGATAAATATATATAATCAAGTTTTCAGACAGATATGAAAATGTCAAGAGCAAGCTGAAAGCCTTCTTTATTGTGGAAAGTTATACAGAGTTTGTAAAAAATTAGATTAGCTGTGTTCTTGTAATTGAATTTAAGATTGACGATGTTGACAGACAAACAAATCAGAAGTGGTAAAATAAAGTTATTGCGCCTGGGGCGGAGTAATTTGGGAGAGATTGTGGGTGGATGTGGGTTTTAGAAGCGTTCAATGGGAACTCAGCATGCTCTGAGCTCTGAGTATTGGGAATAAATATTGAAGCAAAATCTGTAATGGCGCTACACACGCTTTGATTGCAAAAAAAAGTAAGCTACGACCGAGTGTCAAAGAATGTTTAATATTCAATACATGTTTTCTGCTATATTCGAGTCGTCAATGAAGTGGTACTATATAAAAAAATAGCATTATGATGTACGCAGTTTTTTTTGTAAGGGACCTATTTAATTAAATAGCCTTGTGGCTCAGTGGGTGGATTACCATCTTCGGAGCTGTAGGTTGTGGGTTCGATTCCCACCTAAGACACACATTTGTGTGTTGAACTTTGATGTTTGATGCTAAATCACCGTAATACAGTTTTTACGCTGGAACCATTGCCCTTCAATCCGGAATACAGTAATAATTGCTCACTACTGCTTGACGGTGGAATAATTGGCAAAGGAGTAGGACTTGCTCAGGCGGACTCTGCAAGAGACCACTACATTAAAGGCGGCTGGTTAATTAAAAATAACCCTGTATAGTTTTTCTTTTTAATTTTTTTTAAATTGATTAAATCACATTGTTTTGCTTACTTATCAACCTAACTAATTCTATGATTCCTACGCTTTATCCTAATCTTAAATTATATTATAAATTTGAATGTAACTCGGTTTCTTTGTCTCTCTGTCTGGGTGTTTGTCGCGTTATCACGGCTAAACGGCTGAACAGATCAAAGTGAATTTTGCATATATATAGGTTAAGGCTCGGAGACGGACATTTTTTTTGTTGGTTCACGCGAACAAAGTCGCGGGTAACACCTAGTAAATATTTTCTACCAATACTGAAAATAATTGACCGAGCGAAGTGAAGTGAAGTTTACTGGGACAAATCGGCATTTGTATGTATGTTTGTGTGTATATTTGTCCGATAATAACTTGCAAACCGTTGATTCGATCTTCATGAAATTTTGTAGGCAAGTAGTTCATTTCAATACAATTTTTAAATTCGAATATGAGCAGAATCGGTCCAGGAGTTGTGAAGATATAGGGGTCGCGAGGTTTCTGTTCGCCGCGAACTACTAGTAAATGCAGGCGACGATAAAGGTCGTCTGTAAGTAATTAGTCACACAACAGAGTCCTACATAAGTAATCGAGATTGCGTCTTAATCACAGACCAGCCGATGGAGGCACGTAATTTACCCCAACTTTGCTCAACTTTCCCAGTAAACATACCTCGCTGAAAGCGCCTTAAAATCAATCCTACGTCTTAAATTTTCTTACATGAGTGAACCTTGACAAAAGTGCCAGATATTCATATTCATATTAAATTTATCTATAAAAACATTTATACGTCAGTTACATTATAAAAAAAACTAGAAAATATTTAATTATTTGAAATTATACTACAGCGTAATGTAACTGGGTAATAAAATGGGTAACTTCCTAAATTAATAATAATAGTAATAATAATTCAACGTCAAATGTAAATTAATAATGTCATTAGTACTTAGTAAAAATAAAATAGAAAGATAGATTAACTCTTTATTGTTCACACAAAATTTTACATAAATTTAAAAAGAGGCTTAAAAAGTATTGTAACAAGTGGGTATTTTGTAAAACACCCTTGTTATATGTGATAATCTAAAGAATTATTCACCGAGCGAAGCGAAGGTCTCAGAGTTTACTGGGATAAATCGGCATTTGTATGTATGTTTGTATGTTTGTGTGTATATTTGTCTGATGATAATTTGCGAACCGTTGATCCAATCTTCATGAAATTTTGTAGGCAAATAGTACATTTCAATACAAATTTTAAGTTCGATTATGAGCTGAATCGGTCGCGCGCTTGTAAAGATATAGAGGTCGCGAGGTCTCAGTTCGCCGCGAACTACTAGTAATCTTTCTCTTTAATATCTTAATAATATTTGTCAGAAATATTTCGTTCTTAATAAAATTCTAAGCAAGAAATGAAAATATGATCATAATCGGTCAAGAGGTTTAAGGTCGTGAGGTCTTAGTTCGATGTCCTGAATTGAGACCTCGAGGTTCGCGAGGCCTACTGTTCTCAGAACTACTAGTATGTATATAGACGTAGATAGATACTTTCGTACTATGTGCCTAAGGTAAGCTGGCAAAATCAATCATAAGTGTTGAAGTGTTTTGTTTAATCATGATTAAGACACTGCCGGCTGTATGGATCGGCGCTCGTGTATTAATCGAGCGCTCCCAAATCGTCTATTAATCACGTTAAAGCATCTAGATGACAAGCGACTGTCAGCTTAAGTAGTGTTTAGTTTACGAGCCAGAGCAAACAATCGTTTGCGGACAATGGTTTGATAACTTATAGACAATACATCAAACTTATTCTCAGTACAAAACATTCGAAAATAGCTGAGGCACGCGTGGATTATTGAACGCTGATTAGTCCGCTCAAGGTTACGACAGCTATACTGGTGTGCCGTTGGTGGCGGAGAAATGCTAATGTGTTGACTGAAAGTGCACATCTTATGATAGGTTTCTATAGGGTAGGAACTTGTTTGCGGAACTCGCTTCGGTTCTGAAGCTATTGTTTTATGTTTACACGCTCGTAATGATCGAGGCGGGTGTATTTTGTGACTTTTGAGGTTTTATAGCCGTTACGTAGATTGATTTCTGATTAAGTTGAATACTTTTCCTCCACTATTGACATTGTCTATAAGCTCATTTCTTTTATTTTGGTGTTAACTATTTAAAAAAACATTTGATTTTATTACACGTGTACTTAAAATGTGTACATTAAACATCTAAAATTATAGTTGAGTAATACCAATATTAATTAATTTTACAAAAACTTACATGAAAACACAACACCATTAACAACAAAGCGAACAACTGATAGACACAGAATACAAGAATAATAAAATGTCACAGAATACGCATAACTTCCCGTTTGAACGTTGCAGAAGACCCCTTTAATCCATCAAGCGGATCGTCATAGCCTTTCCAACATTTTTTCCAAGCATTCAGAATAAGAAAGCTGCAACCGGTCATTAGACGCGTCGCGTTAGAGCTGTTATCCCACTAAGCGCATTCGGCATTCCAAATCAACAATGACATTACCCCCCTAGTGTGGCAATCAGAGAGTAAGTGGGAATTTCCGCGTCGTTTGGTACGGCTCCCGGCTAAATGTTAAGAGCTCGGCAGCCGAAGCAACGACCTATCTACGTATACAGACTACAGTGACATACTGATTCAATTAACAGTGAGCGACTGCTCTTAATAGAAACGTTTGTTTAACAGCTAATGAAATACTAAGAAAATAGTTTTACAATGCTAATCTAGAGCAGTTATAAGGTGGAAGCGAAAGACAATTCAAAATATTTAATGAGTCAAGTGCACTGCTCTGAAGATATGTATACAAATGACAGGATATTATGTACAAAACCCGTTTAATCAACTCAAAGAATTTAAAGTGTTACGAACCCGGACGGCGAAGGAGAGATGAGTTAGACTCTTACTTGTAGGACTGAACCCAAATTGCATAAAACAGAGAAGTATGGAAGGAAGTAAAGGAAGCTTTTGCCCTGCAGTGGAGCAGTGTAGGCTAATATAATAATAACAACGTACTCGTGTTCAAAATAATGTCGCTCCGAGATGGTCACTCTACTTTTTTACACCTTCTGTTTTTTATCAATTGATTATTATTGATTTATGTAAATTCTATTATTATTAATATTTGATTAGATATTAATTGATCATTTTATGAATGTCATTGTAATTTTATTTTAGTTTAATTTTTAAATTTAAATATTTTCTAGTAAATATTATGGAACCTGACGTGTAACCAATGGTTATTAATAAATGAGTAAGAGTATGGAATAAGTAAGTACAAATTATGAACAATAATAGTACGTTTATTTATTTACATACAATTAGAAACAAAACGAAAATAATACATAACATAGAAATAATTAGTGGCTAACGCACACAATTTTTTTATAAAACTAAGGAGAAAGCATTTCGCACGTTTTTCATTTTTTCATAAGCTTTTTTTTTTAATTTGGCTCGAACGCGGTTTATATATACTATACAGCCTGTTGTTCATACAATGTTCGTTATTGATCTCTTTGGTGATTGGGACTTTTACTAACAATATCCACATTCCAAACTCAAATCACTTTTAGTCCCTAGGAATTAAAAAGGTATTTTAGTCCCTGTTTATGAATAATAAACTAGCTCTTTTTGAATAGATGTGATAAAAATATAATTAAATTCGCCAAATTAAACTGAACTGTGTCACCACAACGGAATGGAGTACCGCAGCAAACTATCGTTCTGTTTCAATTAATTAACGTATTCTATTTTTAGACAATGTAGCAAAACTCTTAAACTGCTCTCCTTTTTTTATCTGACAGCCATTATGTCTGTTATGAAATAAAACGCGAGCGTAATTTAATTCCGATTCAAGCACAGAAGAGGTTTTTTTTTTATTTCTACTTCTGTGGATTCAAGTAACAGGAAATCTGTCCGTTCAAACGATTGCTCCATTTTTAAACGGGCAGTAACAAGCATTTTATAATTGTAACATTTGCTAGAGAATAATTCGTCCCACATCGGTATTTCGCTGACTTCTGCCTTCGTTGCTGAAAGAAAGGAATAAGGAAAGATTTTGCAGCAGGTCGCAGAGGAAAATTAAGGGAAATTCTCATTATTTTCATTCACGTTTGCCTTCTTGTTAGGCATTATTAAGGTTGAAGAAAGGTCCAAAAGGTCGATTGTTTCGTAAGAAACCTCGTTAAATATTTTACTGAAAACCTTGTTAATGGTGTAAGGTATTGAAGATTATTTGAAACACGGTAATTAGTTTGATGAATTCGCTCTAAAAGGGCTTGGAGAGTGGGACGTTGAATTGAATGTTTTTGCCAGTCTTAAAGACAGAACTCTGCTCCGGCTCAGGATCGGCAGAAATTAAATAAGTACATTTGTAATTAAAACAATGATTATCATTTGTTATCCTTGCTGATTTCCGCTTTCGCAATTTCTTTCTCGCTTTATTAATGCCCTGTTACCTCAATCATCATCATCATCAGCCAGAAGAAACCCATTGCTGAACATAGGTGCCACTTGCATCCACCGGTTGCCCGCAACTTACAGAATGTCGTCGGTCCACCTAGTGGGAAGCGTGCTTACGCTGCGTCGTCCGGTTGGTGGTCGCCACTCAAGAACCTTTTTTCCCCACCGGTTATCGATTCCTCGAGTGATGAGGCCTGCCCATTGCCACTTCAGCTTGCAAACTCTGAAAGCTATATCGGTGACTTTGGTTCTTCGACGAATATGATTAAAACAATTTCGATACGCGAGTACGCACATTTTTAATTGATGTAAATATTATTAGAGAGACAATAAAGTTGTCATACATAATTAAAACAAAAACCCTCACTGTACTTAATGCCCTTCTGGGCGCCAACTCGAAATAATATGATGAGTGAGAGAGACTGGAAGGCGATATTTTCTGAATGCCTGACGATCTGAGAGAACTACGGAAAAATGTTATAATTTTAATTTTAGAGTGACTTGACATCAGTTACTTTTCGTTTTTTAAACATTTTATTTGTATTTTCAACAATTTCACATGTATTTTTTTCATCAGCTTAATAATATAAGTAATTAGTGAAATGCCTTACTGACATAAATAAATAATCACGCTTTTGAAATAGTCAAAGTCAAACGATCGCCAGCTAAGTGCCTAGTTAAAATAAATTGCTAGTAAAATAACAAGAGTGAAAGGAATAGTGTGCGATAGCGTGCGTGGCTTTTCATCGCCGGTACAAGTCGCAGCGCAACAAGTGACGTCGGCCCTGGCCATCACCTCAGACCAGCTGCTTTCCATTATTATAAAGAACGCGCAAAAGATTGCTTACTTCAAACTTTACTTGTAGAAAATTCACCATCTCTCGACCAACATACGTTCACTCACACCTAATTCCTTAACTCCAATTAGGTACATCTTTCTGTTCTAAGTAAACAGTTCGTGTGAGTTTATTTACTTTTCACCACTTTTAAAAGAGAATTACCGAGCAGCGCGCTTGCGTAGGAAAGGAGCGAGAGAAATGCTGGAGCGGGACGGGAGACAGTACGACTCGCTCCGACCAATCGATTAGTCGCATAACGATAGCGGCTTCTTAAATGCAGATGTGTCGTGTATACCAACGTCAGTCGGGCACCGGCGGCCGTCCGGGACGCACTGCCATGAAACCGCTGTGCCGGCATAAAACACGCTCTTTGTAGTGTAACGACGCTCGGTGGCGGCGGGTCGCGGCTCTATGCGATCGCTCGGATCACACGGTGAAATGTAACGATTCCCGATATACACTCAAGACCACGCAAATAAGGAAAAAAATACGACAATTTTAGGGCCTAATTTAAAAAAGCATTTTAAAAGCGAATTCTCATCATGTGCGCGAATCATGAAGTGGACAAAGAAAGGATTGGACATTGGAAGGTAGGTTTTACTACTTGCTGTATTGTTTTTCACTAGATATAAAACTGGAACGGATATCTCCCGGGGGTGATTTGAGCCGGTCATCTTTGCGACGGTCCTTTTATTTTTATTTCTGACATAAAAGATGAATGTCGGGAAGGAAAAGTACCGAGTCTTCAAATGTATTAAACTTACCATTTATGTAAGGAGACCCCTACCGTATTACCCTATCAAGTAGATGTACCTAAAATAGGATTATAGGAGATTAAAGGATTCATGAAATGCTTTGGAGCTCATAAATTTATCCCTTGCAATATTATTCAGTAAACGGATACATTCTACAGGACCTGGATTGTAATCTGAAATCAGTTGATACAATATACTCTGCAATTCACAGCACATTTCTGTAGCAGAAAAAAAAAACGAATCTGAGATTTTAACCCATCTAGTACTCTTTTTACGTGTAAATCAATCGTTTCAATTGACATGTTTCATCTTTATCTACGTAGATACCATATCAGACAATGTAGCATAGGTGTCATCACAATAAAGCAGTCAAGGTCCCCTAAACAGCAACAAAATCACGAAACGGAATTGAATATAAAATTACACATACAAATGTACACATACAAATGAGTCGTAGCCCGTAGCGGTTCGTAGCAGTTTCGTAGACGCCCGATGTTCGTAGCGGATGATAACATAATCATTTTAGATATAGAATCGTACCTGAGATATTGGCACCAGAAGGCTTGAGACGTTTGAGAGGACGGTTGTCACCTAATAGACACTTTCATAGCCACCTCCGATGTTATTGAACTTTATCTAAGTGTGAGTTCACGCACACGTCTAATATTGGCGCGTGTACGCGTTTATTAAAATTTATTTTTCTTGCAAAAATTGAGATTTCTTGCTATATCACATTATGTTTACGTCTCCGATGTTTTGTTATTGAGTTCTGTATGGTTCAAAGCGGTCTTATTTAAGCAGGAGTGTTGCTTCAATGTTGTTTATACTAGACAAATATGATAAACTTTAATGTTATATAAAAGCTTCACGTGAACTATTTTTCCGTCGCAGGTTGTTTACGCTGTTTTTGCAATATTTTCAACCCCCGGACGCAAACAGAGGGGTGTTATAAGTTTAAGATGCGACGTTGGGCTGGGCTCGTGAAATTCAAATTTGCTTGCTCAATTACAGATTAATACTCATAGTGAATTTATTGAAACCAATTTTGCACCAATAAAAAGGTTGTGTCAAGAAATTACGGCTAAAATGATCACTTAGATAATATTGGCTTAGCTGTGAATCTCAATAAGCTGATTTTCACCTTGGTTTTGGTTTAGTGAGAAGTGTACTTATAGCTTTCACCTTGACATTTTGGGTGTTGTAAAGGGCTATGTTCAGCATTGGTCTTCTGGATTATCATATTGCATTTCTTGATACAAACTATTTATTGGCGTAAAAACGCAAAAAAAATAATGAATTTGGTGCGCAAAGCGAAACGTTGCAACGTTTTGGCGTCTAGCTCCTAAACGGATAAACCAATTTTGAGAGGAGACTTGATCGACATTGTAACTTTTAAACTTTCGCGATTTGAACACATAATCCTAAGTTTGTTTTCAGGACCTACTTGAGGTAAATAAACGAAATAGTTATTAGCATGGTTATGAATAGAGTCGTCCATACAAAAACCGAAGTCTGATACCCACCCCTAAATGTTATCCGATGTCGATGATTTTTTTATATGTTGTCTATACCGTGGACAAGTATGTTTTGTTTTTTATTTATTTTTTGCATTATTTTCCTTGTTATGTGCATTTCAAGTGACACATTTTGGCGTCGAAAATACGACGAATAAAAGTTAATAATATTTTTTGTAATAACAAAACAGCGGTATAGATTGTGGCTTATCAAAGCCATTGTAACCAATACTAAAGGTTTTACTAAGATTTAGAGGGTGATAACAGACTACCCCCGAACAGCAAATTTCATCAAAAATTTTGGAAAATTCACTAACTGCGCGCACGCGCGATCAACAGAGCGATAGCTATACAATTTCAAATATCAAATGCGCCAAAACCTCGTGGCAGGACTATCCTCTTAAGTTCTGACAACAAACATTCGATCGAGATCACTGAAGAAATTCTATCCAGCCGATTTACTATTAAATTTGTGTTGGGGGTTAAGAATTTATACTTCTATTATTTTGTATTCCGAAGTTGGATTTTGAGTAATTTTTTGCAACTTTTGAACCTGTTTTAAACAATTTGAATAAAATTTGCTTTGCCTATATTGTGATGTTTTATTTAATATTTTCTCGTTTATGAGGTAGGCTATGACTTTTTTTTTTAAGTTTGAAGATTATATGTATGTGTTTGTAGTCTGTCTGTGGCATTGCAGGTCTAAACGGGTGGACCGATTGAGTATTTTTTTTTTTAAAGCAGATGTTATTGTGATGGTTTTTAGCTACTTTGATGAAAATTTAGCCGTTTGAAAGTTATAAAAACGAAAAATATTCTATTTGCGATGCTATAATAGATATCTATAACATTGTATGCTTATATGTTCCTAGATTACCTCCTTAACGGCTTGTCTGATTTTGCCGAGTTTGTTGTCGTTGGATTCATTTTTATACGTGTTTTTTTAAAACAATAATTGTAATTATATTGTTGGAGCGAGACAACTATGGACATGATTAGAGACTTACCAGCTTAAAGTGTAGCGTGTCAATCAGCGCGGTTGCACCTTAATCCGTAAAAGCTCGGCCAATCCAAATCGAGTGGCCATCCATTGCCATTGCGGGTGTAGTACGTGACCACTAATTGTAGATATTGAAATATCTTAGTAGAAAATTTAAGTAATGTAATTGTAGATATTCTATGTAAGATTTTACTCTACATGCAGAGTTACATTTAATAGGCTTGTGTACTTAATGACATTTCATACATTTACTATTTATGAAATTATATTAAGAAGCTAAACTAAAGCTAAATATTAGCTAAATAAAGCTATTTATGAAATAAAATAGATTTTAAGGGTTCCTTACCTCAAAAGGAAAACGGGATCCCTTATAGGATCACTTCGTTGTCCTGTCTGTCAAGACCCTTTTTCTAAGGAAAGCGTAAAGCTATTAACTTGGAATTAATATCAAATACTTAGGTCTACGTAACTTAGGTAGCTTCGACAAAGAGGTCACCCGAAAAAACCAACTTGGATGGGCAGCGTTCGGAAAATTGCGTGATATCTTCTCGTCCGAAATCCCGCAGTCCCTGAAGACAAGGGTCTTCTACCAATGTGTGTTGCCAGTGATGAAACGTGGTCCTTTGCTACTGGCCTTTTGGAGAAACTCAGAGTCACACAGCGGGCAACGGAGAGATCTTTCTCGGAGTTTCTTTGCGCGATAAAATCCAGAACTAGGATATTCGTCGAAGAACTAAAGTCACCGACATAGCTTTCAGAGCTGAAGTGGCAATGGGCAGGCCACATCACTCGTGGAACCGGTAACCGGCAAGGAAGAAACGTTCTTGAGTGGCGAACACGAACCGGAAGACGCGGCGTAGGCACGCTCACCAGGTAGACCGACAACATTGTGAAAGTCACGGGCAACCGGTGGATGCTAGTGGCACGGTGTTGGTCAGTGTGGCGCTCTAAGGGGGAGGCCTATGTTCAGCAATGGACTTCTTCTGGCTGATGATGATGACGATGACTTTGGTCTACGGCCCCAAGGAACTGTAAAAAATCAAGCTTCTTTCAACGAAATGAAAAATACGGCCATTTATGCTGCATGATATTTTGCACAACTAAAGAAATAAATCTGAAAATCATGAATTTGTAGTTAAATCAAATAATTTTAAATAATTTTTTGCGATTACAAATTTAAATTTGTAGTTGGAAAAATAACCGTGACGTTTATCGATGCATGGCAGATAATTGTTTCAACTAGAAAGCTAAGTTTGTCCTTCAACCTGACTTATCTTTTCAATTTTCGGTGAACTTAATAGTATCATTTTATACATGTAAAAAATGTTGCCCTCGGTGCGCGAGCCAGTCTCACTTGTCCGGTTTTCTATTCTGTGCACCTCTTATGTTGAGATGTTATATGTGTTTTGGTTCTATCGCCTAGACGACACTCACATGTCATTATTACATGACATGTTCTCGATAAATAAATCATTGAAAGACAACGATTATTCGCCAGATCGGTGAACTCCTATCCCCTTATTAATAAACGCGGATATACCTTGGAGCAGTTACCACGTGTTTAGTCCTTTTCGCTCTTCCCGAAATTAGAGCTCGACTGAGAAAGACAGAAGACTGAGTAACTGCTCCAAGATTTATCCGCGTTTATCAATTAGGGGGACTAGTCTATATTCAAGCGATTATTACTATAATAGTGAGGTAATAATAATTTCTAGGATAGCATAGCAAATAATTTTGATTGATTTCATGGTTTATTTATAACTGGTGTTACCCGCGACTTCGTTGATGTGGACATAAAAAAAGTATCCTGTGTCCGTCTTTGTGATATACAGTAACTCCTTATCAAATTTTATCAAGATCCGTTCAGCCGTTTAGCCGCATGATAACGCAACATACATCCAGACAGAGACAAAGTTACTTCCTATAGTTCGCTAGACGGCGTTGATCAATTTTTGTGTATTTTTTGACGTTTGTATGGACTGACAGTTGTAATGTAGGGAGTTCTGAAAAGTGCAAGCGAAGTTTTTTCCTCGAGATGAACGTATTAATTTTATATACCTCGAAGCTTTATAGGTCCTGATACGCCTGCGGCTATATTCCTCTGATTTATAATATTAGTTACGATTAGCAATTTTCTGACTTGACTTACGCACGATAAAGCCATCTTTTCATCTTCACGCAAAACTGTGTGGCGCCATCTTTTATCTCGAATAAGCCCCTAAGACATTGATTACACTGCACTGCATATAGTACGACGCAATGAACACGCACAGCATGCACTGTGACGTCTTTAATATAATTTAATACATCACTGGTCCACAAAAACTGCAGTGCATCCACAACGGGCATGGACTGCAACTGGATTTTGTTGTGGCTGGGCTTTACCAATTACAACACATGTCACTTGATTTCCTCATATTGTCTTTACGGCGCCGGAAGCGAGTAAGTACCACGTTCTGTCAGCGCTGCTCAGCCCACTGCGAGACTTGATTCTCGATTGTTTCTCCTTTGTTCTCGATACTGAGATAGTCCAATATACTAACTAATCTAATACGTAGAATATCAAGTTGCGTTTTTTTTTTTATATTTCTCGGTGGCGAGACCAGCAAATCGCTCACCTGATGTTAAGCGTCACGCCTCCCCATAATAGTTCAGTGCCACCCAGAATTTTGAATTTAAACAGTTCAAAACTATGCGCGGCAATGCACTGCGCTCGTCACCCTGAGATGTTAGATGTTAAATCTCTGTATGCCCAGTAATTATGCTGGAAACATTGCCCTTCAATCCGGAACACAGTAATGCTTGCACACTAACGCTTGTGTGTTTTGGGTTCCGTGACGAAATTCTAAAAAAGGAAGGTGATAATTCGGTGTGTCTATCCGTATGTATGTCAGACCCTATTTTCTCGATAACTGTAAGTGCTGTGTGTAGTTTTTTGTTTTAGGTTCAACGTTTCGCTCAGCACGCGAAATTCAAATTTTCTTACTTTTTTGTGAATTACAGTCGCGAACTCGTCTTGCCGCGACGCCGGCGTTTGATGCGAGGTCGCGCGCGTGTCTCGCTTAGCATTCCTTGATGAAGGTCACCGAATGTGATCGAAACTATAGTCGGAATAACCGACTCAATTTAACTTGAGTATTCCCGTTTTACTAAAACAAAATGTATCAAAACCACGTCAGTTTTCATAGTAAAATTAGGCTGTAATTGACAAAAACGCAAGAAAATTTGAATTTCGATGAGCGAAACGTACGTGCACCTTAAGAGAGTACATGACGTACGACGCAGTTAGCGTGTGCTTGTCACCGATCGCATCTTCATATCACATCTCAATCGGTCCACTATACCTCACAAAACGAAACGGTCACATAGTTTTGTAGCTTAGCTTTACGTCGTTCATAGCTTAGCTTAGGTCTACGATAAACGTTTTGTGTGGTGTACAACATTTGTGTAATGAGCCTAAATCTTACGCAACGCATAAGCATCGCCATAAAGCGTGGTAATTTTGGATTTTCGAATTCGATTGTGGTAACGCTGCCAACATCCTGGGTATATATTTATGCTGCCAGTTGGTACTAGGTTTGAGCAATGGAATTATCTTCAGCTCTTAAATGATCCAATGGGTAACCCAACTGTTTATATGTTCATTCATGTGTAGTAAGGTAAGTAATTTAGGTAGTTTGTTTTAGTTAATAAAGGTACAGTTTTAAAAAAAAACTTTATAAAGTTACGAATAATTGCATTTTCTGTCAATATGTTGTAAGTAGACTCTAGGAAAAAAACCACAGGCGTAAGGTAAGCTATTCTCGGCATGATCTTTATCGAAGTTGTAACAAAATATATTTCACGGCCTTCAAATACATTTCAATAAACGGTTAGGTATATTTGCTTAATATCGAGTACGATAGACGTCTATCTACATCGAAGACGTACCGTCTGTCGCTGAAGCTGCCTTTATTTCGTTTCGTTTGATGTTTTGACAGGTAAATACGTAAATTATATCATTTCTATTCTAGAGAGGTATTGAGAGGTTCGCTTCTTTGTTTCTATTGTGAAAGGGTTGGTTGGTATTAAACAGGCATTCCTATACAGAGTTTCCGACAGGCAATGTCCGTTACGGAATTGAGTAATCTGTATACAGCCACGTCTATCTCAGCAAGGATTGAATAGATACTCCTTCAGCTTGGAAGCTTTTACGTGAAAATCGGAAACAATAATTTTAGATTAGACCATCTAAAACTCGATATAACCCATAGTGGGTTATATCGAGTATCAAAATTGCGAAAGGCTTTCTTTCTTATATCTTATAGTTTCGCCATGTCTCCCGTCTGTATAAGAAGCCGTCTTTAATTACCTACTTGACTGAAATTTGGAGGCCATATATAAGGTGTTTTGGTGGGTGCTACCCCCTTATTCATTATTCATTATAAAAAAACAGCTGTTTCAAACATTTCGTTGAGTGTGAATGATATTTTCTATTATTTATTCAGGGTAATAAAACCGCCAGCAATGTTTCATGCCACTTGTTTATATAGAGCGATAGTTACCATTAGGTAAGCCACCTGCTTGTTTTCAACACTACGTGAATCAATTACAACTTAGAATCCTTGTCTATTAGCAAAGAACAATCCTATATTTAATCTATGCTATTAGTATTGCGTTCTGTATCTGTTGTTCACAAGAAAATGTACTACAGCAAGTTTTTTTCTACTACGTCAAAGTAGCGATAAGCTAAATTCTGCTAATTTTGATAAATTTGCCACTTGCATGTCGTAAAGTCATGCGCAAAATTCCGAGAAGTATAAGCTACATATATTGTATTCAGATGAGTCAACGCTGGGCTTGCAAAATCCATTCATCTCGGTAAGTTTCTAGTAGATACCTACTAATTTCCGATAAATTTGTGCGTTCTCGGGGGTGAAACGAGCTACGGGAAGAAATTTATGGGTTTTGAAGCGGCGTTTACCTTTAGAATCGAGCGTTAATCTTGTGTGAAAGACGGGATGTAGCGCGCGTAATCTCAGATTTGTATGTAACAGAACTCCTTCATTATGTTGTATGGTAATTTTATTCGAAGTTGATTCTACTCGGGACTTGATATGTTTGTATGAGGTTCAAAGGTCGATGTATCGGTTCTACTACCTTATCAAGGTTGCCAGATAGATGTTTCTACGAATAGTTTCCCGAAGATGTACTTCTACGAAGAGAAACACTTATAAATGCGCATTAACAGGCAAAGTAATTAGATGATCGATGTGACAGCTGTCGCAATGACAGGTGAAATTGTATATTTTGATTTTAGTTTCATTTTACAGATGTGAATTTCAAAGACATTAATATAGCAGATGTCATATTTATGGTGCATGTTTTTGGTCAATTTGACCACCACACTGAAATCAACGTCGAAAACAAAAATGACCAATGACAGATATTTATATATTTTGCAGCTATATCATATTGATATCTATATGACAGATGTCATATCGATATCTTTATGACATAATATGTCATATTGATTTAAATACGAAAGATATCAAATCGAAGTTGTATATTTTAGCTCAATTTGACCAGGAAATTAAAACAAATATCCAAAACAATCATGACCATAAATGTCACATTGTCAGCTGTCACATTCGACATCAATCATGTTATATTTTTTAGGAAGGATATAAACCTAAAAATTCCAGTCAATTTATAAAACCCATTATTATTGTCGTCTCCATGATAGTAATAATAAGTCCACATCTGAATATAACTATTTAACGGATAACTGTACCGAAAAGTGTACATACCTAATATAAATAATTTATATATATTTAAAAAAAATAAAGTCTTGTTTTCCATCTATCGTTTGTCGTGTTCTGGAAAATGGAAAAAAAATAATACTTTAGAAGCAAATGCTTCATCATATTCTACAGTTGTACGTTGGTGCGCCGAATTAAAATGTGGAAGTACAAAGGCTGACCATCGCCCGGGCCGCCCCAAAACGGTAGTGACCTACAAATGGTCAAAGAAGTCGAAAACATTGTTTTAGCAGATCGTCATGTCACGGTACGTTTTATAGCCGAAGAAACAAAGATTTCGACTGGTAATGTGTATAGCATTTTACGCGAACGCTTGGGGATGAAAAAAGTATCCGCGTGCTGGGTCCTCAGAATGCTTACCGATGCAAGAAAACAAACCAGGCTGAAAATTTCTCGAGCTTCTTTGGAACTGTTACAACAAGATCGTTTTTGGATGATGGATGGATCACACGTGGCTTCACCGTTATGATCCAGAAACAAAATCCCAGTCTATGAATTGGAAAAGACCGTCGTCTCCAACCCCTAAGAAATTTAAGGCGAGTCGTTCCGCCGGAAAGATCATGGGCTCTCTTTTCTAGGATAGTGAAGACTGGTCTTGATAGAATATCTCGATCATGTATTTAGTTACTGTTAAGGGCTCTTTGTATGCAGAAGAAATAAAAAATGCTTAACGAAATTCGCGAGAAACGGCGAGGCAAACCAGCAAAAATTATTCTGTTCGATCATAATAATGCCCCTTACAGGTCTGCCTTTCCTATTGCTGCATTCGAGATGCTAGCTTCCAAATACTTGAGCATTCTCCGTATTCACTCGACCTTGCCCCTAATGGTTTCTATCTATTTCTAAGGTTGAAGGAGTCTCTGAGAGGACAGAGATTCGAAAATGATGAAGCAGTAGTCGGATTTTTTAGGATTTTTTAGGTGTTCAGGATAAAGAGTTTAAAAAAATAATAATTTTCAGCTTAGTAAAAAGATATTCCAAGTGTATTTATACTAATAGGCGACTATATCGATAAATAAAAAATAAGTTACCGGCAACATACTAATTCTCACTTTTAATTGAACGCCCTACGTATGTTACAGGAATAAAAGCGAGCATTCTTCAAAAGTAACTACGACCTCTATCATTTTTGGAGAAATATTCGTTTTTACGTTAGCACTGGCTAGTCTTAGACGATATCTATCAAAAGTATACAAGATATTTAAACGACGAGCATCAGTATCCAAATATTTTTGTAATCAATGTGCAATACAAACTTATCGCAAACTTCTACGACTCGAATAAAACATAAACTTCTGTTTGCGCAACTCATGTTCCCTGTATTTTTATACACCTGTCACAAAACAAACAAAAGACTCCGTCCATGCAACTACCTCCGACTCCGACTTAGCCGAATTAAAGAAAACAGGTATATTTACTTCCGGACAGCTTTCATGGAGCCAGCGTGGGGGGATAATAGCGAAAATGCTTCCCCTGCCCAAGTCATGCGTAGTTATTTACCTGTATCTGATCCTTTGTCTATTTTCGCTTCACAAACCCCGCTTATTTGCTCTACGCCATTGGCTCATTTCAACATAACAAATGGAAGGGAGTTATTACTCGTTCTTCCAGATTAGCTTCTTCACAAAAACAAAGCCCGTTTCTTAAAGTTTTAATTCTGCTTGTGCTTGACGATTTTCCTTTGTCTTGACTGACTTGACTTTGCAACACGTTGCTTATACCAATATTATTCACGTGTACTACGTATCTGAATAAGTACTGCTCTTTAACCGTAAAATAACAAGGAACCCTTCTAAGATGGGTCTGCCCGTCCGTCTGTCTGGTCAGATTGTCATAGCATCATAACTTATATATTTGTGTACCGACAATTTTTTTTTACTATGTATGTATCAAACACATAATATATTCCAATTTTAAACGAAATAAAAAAACCTAATTGTGCCTTTAGCTTCCATGATATTTTTTGAAGCTTTGAATTGTTGAATAGGCCTTTTAATATGGAAGTAAGGTTTCATAAAAGTCTTGTATGCAAGCTGTATTATATTTCATCAACATGTCAAGCATTTGGATTTAGAAATAATCATTTTGGTGAAGTGGAACTGATGAAAAAGAACACAGATGGCCATCTGAACTCAACAATGATACGTATTTCAGGGCTGGCGCCAAGATAATCTCGATAATGATAGTTAAGAGACTATTGACGAAGCAAACTTATATATATGGTTGTGATGAAGTCGGTTTTTTATTTAAAATTGGGTGATTCATATGCGTGACTCACCACACTTGTGCCAACTTATAATCAAATAGCTTTGTAAAAAACAGACAGTAAGTGAGCACATCAGCTTTTGTATATATTCAATTAAACAGAAAACTTGAATTACATAAACAAATTCTAGCAACACTAATCTAAAGTTATTATAGAAATAATCCCTAGCAAATTATTTCAATTATTATACATATCTTATTTAATGTGAAAGAATATTTCATGCAAAGAAGACAAGGCTGCAAAAAAAAAACCGTTTTATTTAATCTAGCCATTTTATTTCAACGCCCAGTTCATTTAAATTCAAGTAAACTTAATAATTACGAAATTATGGGGCGGAGATGGCAGCTGATAAATAGCCCATTTTGCGAGGGCAGGACCGCGCATTTTTCCATTACTTAGATCAAAAGATATGGTACTTGAGTCGAACCTCACTCACATAAAAGAAAACATTACGCGGGGAGATTAAAAAGGATAGGGAAAAACGAATTGCTGAGAAGACAGTCAATGAGATGGAAATGAAAAGGCTAACCTACTTTGACGGTACGCATAAAGAGAAAGCGTGAATGAGCGTCGAAAATCTGCAGAGTTGCAAGCAAGGGCAAATCCAGGACATGGGATACTGAATTAAAATTATTTCTTACTTTTAAGCAACATTCAAGTCACAAAATTTCGCGAAACGGCATTTCTGTTAATAAATGCAACTATTTTATTAAGGTTACCGATATGATAGACCGTATTAGTTCCGTATTTCTTACGAAGCATTCGTTATTTTCCTTACTATTCAAATTCAATGCAACGATTTTCGTCATTAAAATTCCTTAATTCATCCCTCACGGCACGCACGCAAAGCAAAGGCAAACATGTTGCAAGGCACAAAAGACGGGCTTGGAAAGACACACATATCTAGCTCGAAGCGAATCCGGCTGCTCAATGTCTGACAAAGTCTATGAATAGGAACATAGCATCTGTAAACGCGATTGAGTCATCTTCAGGAGCGCTGGCTCTTTTCATTCGTCATTGATAGCGATATTAGAAGTCCGGATAAACCACCTGGTTTTACTAAGCCACGAGGGTCGTTGGAGAATCAACTGGTTGCGCTCATGCCTTATGAGCAAGAGGTTCCGGTTTGATTCTCTGTCAAGAGGATGTTTAAATGATGAAGTTTAAAATCTGTCTGGGTGTAAGTTGTGTTTGTAGTATGCACTCTCTTTAGTAGTACTCTGTAGTTTTTGTGTGTCCCACGGAATTCCCGTCACTTAGAGCAGGGAGATCTGGCAAAGGGGAGAGTGAAGTTATATTTATTTATATTGTACACCTGTTTTGAGGACTCTAGGTAATATCGAGACAAATGTTGGTTACTACAAATGAAACATATAATATAATATACATACATATGTACATATACTAGCTAGTTTACTTGCTTTGTCTCAGTGGGAGAATGTACGCCTTTTGAGCTGTAAGTTGGGAGTTCGATTCCCACCTACGACAAACATTTGTGTGATGAACACGGATAATTGTTCTTTGTCTGGGTATTTCTATATAATTACAAAAAAAAGAAAAAATATTTATGTATTCTATCAGTTATCTGGTTCCCATAGTACAAGCTTGGGGCTAGATGGAGCTGTGTGTGAAAAAGCCTACTAATATATTTTCCTACTAATACTAAGTCATATGTGATGTTTACATCAAATCACTCCCTTTCGCTCAAATAAAAATCTCTATGCATTATAAAAGTAATTTTTCAAAAACCTGCATAAAATTCGAGACATTATTTGATAAACTTCAGTTCTTTAAAAATACTAAAGCGTGTTTTCTCACCGTCAAGAGTCAGCATTTAATTAGATATTTAAATGATCAATATTGGCCATAGAAAGTGTACGTGGAACATAAATCGCGTTAAGGTAGTAACTTTTGTTACAGCGCCGGAGACGTGCGACAGACACGCCGACGACGTGAAAAATGTTCCCAATGAAAACGTCCGTGTACGTACGCGAGCAAGATTAAAAAATGTGTTCAATCCAGTAGATTGAAAATAGAGTGTGGCGCAATAGTTTTATTGTCTGCTCTCTAGTATTTCTGCAGTAGTGCTTCTTCATAGAGCGGTACTTAATAGTAACTGTAATAAAAGAATTCTTTAAAAAAAAAACGATTCATACGAAAAAATCTATTTTTAATCTACTTCCAAAAAAAGAGGTTTTCAATTCAATTGTTTTTTTTTTAATTTTTGTTATCTACCTCAGAGCTCCGTCATTTATAAACCGATTTGGGATTTTTAAAAATCGGTTTTTCTATTAAAGTTCTACCAGATTGGTCCCATTTTCATCAAAATCCAGTTTTATAATGGGATCCATGAGGAATTGAGGGTTAAAGTTAGTTATAATATATATATAAGTTATATAATATACATATACTCAAATAAGTTATAGGCATATAATTATATATACGTTGATTTTGGTATTTTCATTCAAAAACTGCATTCAGAAAGTATCATTTGGTGTAGTTGAATTGATGAAGAAGACCACAGATGGTCACCGGAATACCTTAATGATACGTATTTCACGAGTGGCGCCAAGATAATATGAATTATGATAGTGTGACTATGACAAACCAAATTTAAATAAATGGTTCTGATGAAGTCGGTTTTTATTAGTTAAAAATTATTATATCATTGTTTAACTTCCGGTATATTAGAAAGACCGTGACTTAAAAATATAGGCTAACTTTTTTTCGAAACGGAAAATGTAGGGCGTGACATGCACATGGAATCGAAGTCTATGGCATAGTTGATTTACATTGGTATTTTTGAGTGTTCAAAATCTCCTATTACTAATTAATCTGTCTGTCATACAAAAGCGGATTTTGTTTTTTTTTTTATTTTATTTTTGTTTTTTGTATAATAAAATAAATAGTTTCAATTATTTACGTTACAGGATTCTACCTTATGTAACTGCCTATATTTTCGGTTTCGGTAAAAAAAAGTCACCCTCCAAATGTTTAGAACTACTGGTTTTGAAAAATATATGTTGTATTCTTCACTGCAGAGATATGAGGTATTGTATTCACGAACTAAAGTAATATTTTTATCCGCATACAGCATCCATCAGAAAATTAAAAAGTCTTCAAGCTCCACGGAGTCAGCCCAACGTACCTAACCTAAATCTGTTTGTTCTGACATGAATAGTGCCTGCAGCTAAAAAGAACTTTTACAATAATACTGCTTTTATAAAAATGGGTGCGAGTATAATTAATTTGTTCTGGTTAGGACCGAGATATTAAATGCGGTGACAGTGTTATGTCTCCCTTATAAAAAAAGAGATAGATTTTTTAACTTCACACAAGACAAAAAATTAGAATATGATACTTCAGCTTTTACAATTAAGATGTATATTAACTAGTACTATATTAGTACTACTATTAAGTATTTAAGTATTACTATACTATACCATACCATACTATACCATGCTTATATACCGTACTAGTATTTAAGCTAAAACATTACTAGGAAAATATATATTTCAGACATGTCTTGCCTTGTTTTCGTGTTACGACAACAAAAATATTCGGGTTGTCGCGATGTGTGTAGCTAATTCATAACGAAGATATTTCTTATTAAATCTTACATCGCTATGACATTTGCGCGAAGTTTGTGTTGATATCGCGTCGTGCTGGCCTACCATTATGGTTACTGCGGCACGATACCTAATATAATTCAAAAAAACGTAAACCTTAAATTTTACTTTATTTATTATTTGCCAAAAATCTGTCGATGATGTCGATGTCGCCGCCAATTTCCTTCGGTTAGTGAAAGTTCGTTTGATGCGGTGAGCATCACATGCATGGCATATTTACAGCAAAATTGCATATAGCTAAGTAGAATCTGTAGCTTACTTTCGTAAAGTTTTGGGTGAATATATGAAGCTATAGAGAATAACCAGATACAATTGGAAATTCGGTTAAAAGTTAAGTAAAATTCGTTTCAGCCGAGTGGCTGAAACTGATGTCTGAGTTCAGCCACGTGATAGCCTCTGACATGGCTAAGTGGTTGTTGTAATCGGACAACCAACCGGGTCCTGCATTGAAACGTATCATTCGACCCACGGTAACGCTCTGTTATAAAACCCACCCGCGGACACCTATTGGAAAACTGACCGTGTCGTCCTTTGTTTAGCTGGCGTTGGCTAGCTTACTTAGCTAGATATATTGTAATAGCCTACTTATTGGAAAATTTCGGTCCTAAGCTCTAGAATCTCTAGATGATCTAGTCCACTTTAGTGATTCTTGCGGGATATTCCTACGTGGTATACTCTATTCTTGGGCCGTGCATTCCACTTTCTACCTTTTCTGTCAATTGCCTTGATATATATATTTACAAAAAATGTGTCGAGATAGCAAAATAATGTAAATTATTTTAGAATTACCCCGCAATTCTTTAAAATGTTGTTTTTTTCCAGGCATATGAACCAGCACTGATGTAGCTGCGCCTGTCATGATGGACTGGGTGACGGTAGCGAGCTCGCTGCTCGGCTTCCTGCTCTATTACAACACCTTAGATGCGGGATTCGTTTACGATGATCGGTAAGGAGCCAGACTTTCTCTTTTATAATAATGTTACGTAGTGAAAATCTATTTTCACTATGCTTAGAGCAACACAGGCCTCCGGCCGTTCGGGCTGGTACCGAGTTGCTCAATGTCACTACGTAACAATAGTATAAGCTCGGTTTATTCCTTTTGTAACGCCATTAGTTGTATTAAGTTAAGTTATAGTTAAATCACGGACCCTAGAGTCTGTGTAGCAAAGATTAGGATAATAAAAATAAAAAAACTATTTTGAGTTAAGGCATTTTTAAATTATTATGGATGAAAAATCACTAAGGGTAAGTAAAAAAACTCAAAAGCTGTGTCTTGCATCTGTTTATGATATATTATGATAGCAGATTAATAAAAAAAAACTTCAAATTAAAAGACATTTTTTTTATTGTTTTTGGTGTTATGATATTTTAAGGGGTAATTTTGCCCTTAAAGGGGTACACATTCAGGAATACATTTGCAGGTTGCAGTAGGTAGAGTGTTAATTTCGAAAAATTTGTGTAATAATATCAAAAATATTTTCCGGGAAATTTAGTTTTGGTACTATCTTATAATTTGACGGAAGATATTAAAAGCACTTATTTTGTCGCCTTTTTAATCTATCTCATGTTTAATTAAAATACATTTTTTTAAGCCCCTAAAAAATGTAATGTTATTATAAACACAGCATTTATATTTTGGAAATTCACACTTAGTGATTTTATATCTTTAATAAGGTAAAATTCCACGAGCGAGACAACTGTGAAGAAGTTGGAAGCTATGTGAAGTAGCGTAAGTGAGCACAAATAATTCAATTTATTATGCACTTTGAAAACATACTTAGCACTTTTTTGGGCCACGGGCAAAAACAAACAAACAAAGAGAACAGCCGGACTAATTATACTACCTCGAATTTACGTTTATTCTGTTTCATAAAACTTTTCCTGAAGTAAAATTTATTTGCAGCTTAGTTTTTTCAATGACACTGAACAAAAGAAAGCGTAGAAATAAAATACCTCTATACGATTCTTCATAAAAAGAAAGAGAGCTCTTTGTTAAGCCATTTTGCACTTTGTGGAAACAAGATTTAGCTTTTCCAACCTAAAATATATTCTGGCATCACATTTCATAGTGGATTGAAGCCATTTACCCTTTTTGTAAGTTCGGAAAAGCAGAAAAATAGCTTCGCAACAGGAAGCGCCTCTCTGTACTCTGAAAGAAAAAAATGGATATTTTATACAGTTTGAAACATAAAATAAATATTTTAAAAATCTCGCGGTAAAGTCGAGAAAATACATAATATTCGAAGTATTTCTTCCTTTCATTAAGTTATATCGTTGGTAAACAAAATAAGTGAAGTTTAAGATTTATAATACCCATTGAAATATAAGCACCTATTTGAATACTTCATCGTATTACTTTGTACCATTTTTGTATTGCTTTTTCTTGTTCATACCTAGTCATAAAATAAAATGTATCTATGAAAACGCGAATTATACTAGACATTGTTGTCGCCGACTCTATAGCAGTAAAAAGTAACTGTTGGAACATCGGATGGACATTAAGTATCTATTTTGGCCAAGAAACTGAACCGCAAGCAAAGCTCTTGAGAAATTCAACCAATTAACACCTAAAATAGGGCTCCCGCTGGACCTGAAATAGCAGTAAAAAGTGAACCCTTGGAACGGAATGTCCAATGTTGAATAATTCGGTTTCTTCTTTGATCCCGGTCTCAAGGGATGTGAGACAGTCACAGTATGCCAACGGTACTATAAATTGTAATGACATTGTGTTAAGATTTTCAAACGAAAAAAAGAAGTCTACAGAGCTACATGTAATTAATAAAATAAATTGGGCCAAGGTACACAATATGTATGGTTTATAAAAACGCCTTTTTTGGGTTCCGTAGCTAAGGGAACCTTATACTTTCGCTTTGTCCCTTTTATTAAGAGACTATAAGAACTATAGCGCTGAATTTTGGTACACATAGTAATACTCGCTATCAGTATAAAATTTTAAGTTTTATAGATAAAAATATTTACCTACCCCATCAGATCTTGCTGTACCTACTTTCATTTGAAGTTTTTTCGATAATTTTATACCAAGATGGGTAAAATCAAAAAAATACGTATCCATTATTTTTAACAATCTTTAAATATACAAAATTTGCGCAATACTTAAAAAGTTACCCTGTTTAATATACACATTATACATATATATTAATATAAATATATATTTGTCTGATGTACTAAGCTTATCTTTATGTTAATAAACGTATTTGTATTTTTTTTTATATATTTCAACTGTCCTTCAAAAAGGTTGGTTTTAAGTCTTTCACCGCCATATTAGGTGAGCATTCTTCCAATATAAACTACTCGTTGCAGCTAAAATGAAGATAGAGTGAGTCGCTCAGGTGATTATGCCTTCCTCCCACTGCGCTTGTTAAATCGCATGCGCAGATGTTAAATCTCTTTATTCCCAGTAATTATACTGGAAACATTGCCCTTCAATCGGAACACAGTAATGTTTCCACACTACTGCTTGGCGGTCAAATAACTGGCAAAGGTGTGGTAATTCCTCAGGCGGATACTGCAGAAGAGCATCTTAAATATCTAATATTTATAATAAGTGTAGGTGGTGTAGGGGTATCTTTGTAATTACACTTAGTTATCTCCACAAAATGTCCATCTAACTAGATCGACGTACATTCTTGGTGGTTACGCTCTTGACAGAGTGCCAGAGGCGGATGTGATGCTCTTCACCACGTCTCGCTACCTTTACCAATCGCAAAATGTAAGCTACCAGATTTTGAGAGGCCCAGTTATTTTGAGATTATTATGTTATTTGAGGTTATTGGTATAACCTCAAAATGAATAAATTTGATTCAATAGCGTTATTTATGAGGCGCGTAGATTAGTAGTGTATTTGCTTAGTGCATCTACCCAGGGTCTATAGTAAACAAAAAGCAAGTAAAATATATTTTTTTTCTAAAGAATTAAAAAAAAAAGAGTACTATAAACATAAAAATTAAAAAAAGGAAATAAATTAAAAAAATAACGCGAGACTGATTTGTAAAATTCAATAATATAAATAAGGTATTATAATATAACATAAATGAGTAAATGAGAAATTGTTCAAACCTGAATAAATGCAATTAAATTCCCACCTTATTTTTATAGGTCTCGAGGAAGTTTTTACGTAAGAGCAAGGGCCTAGGTTACTAATTCCTTGTTTCGTGCAAGTGTTGCGAAACGATAATCGTAATAGAATCGATGAACTTTGTTCTCAATTTGAGCTCCCGAAAACTACTTCAGTGTTTCGTAATTGAAGGCTTACGTGACGACTGCGCCACAGCTGGCCCCGACTTTCGCAACAAAAAGTTCTACACTATCCCCAACTTTATCTCAATCTTAGCTTCGATTCTAGGGACGCTTTTTATCGATACGGTTATGAAAACCAATATGAGCCAATATTGTTATAGGCGAGGCCTCGATTTACTATGTATGGGATTAGAGTTTCAGTGTTATTGTTGTATGATCGTTATACGAAAATGGATCTAGTATCTCAGCTATAAAAATTGGAAATCTAATATCGAAAACCCGATATTGAATATCTACTAAAATATGCGGTTCAGGATTGGATTTCGATTTTCGTTTATCAATTATTCATACATGTGGTTTTATTATAATCGGCTTCAACTGAAGAGGATATTATTCTATTAACCATTATTAACTAACGTAAATAACAGTTATTTATATTATAAATCTATTATTATTCAACTTGAGGTACATAAATGGTTTCGCACATCATTTAGTTCGGCTAAATAGTAATAAAGTTTCAGTAAAACTTACTGCGATCGCATTTGGTATTCCCGACAGCACCTACATCCAATATCGATACAATTTATTATCTGTGTAAATCGATACGATCCTCGCAGTGATGTGAAAACGAGGCAGTGCCGGTTACGGACCTGCTGCCACCATAAAGTGAAAACGCCCATAACGAGAGTCTACTGAGCCATTCCGTGTTTCTATTTTCATATTATGAGCGCAGGTACGTTATGATACTACGCTTTCATTGGCGAATTTTGACTTAACCGGCGCTAACGTGTTATAATTTGATGATTTGTTATCATCAATTGAATCGTATTATTTGTTCTATCATTTTCATTAACGTTATTTTGTCGGTGTATCACAAGGTCACATTACGTAGGATTTGTTCTAGAAATTCATACTGCGATATTTTAACGTTTTTGATCAACTTATATTATTTATTAGAATATATATTTCTATTTATGTTTGAATATAGGTAAAAGGAATTGAAGTTTTAAATAATTTTGTAAAAGCTAAAAAGAGGAAATAGAAAATAATGCGCGAGCGAAATACTCGTACTTTCAAAGAACTTTTTATGTAAATAGGTGGGAAAAGGCGTTTTGCTCACAATTTGCAACACAATAGCTGAACGTTAGAGATGATTTTTCCTTCTTCGCATAGTAAGCGTTTTGGTCCCATAAAATATATTATTCAATCGGCTATTTCACTGGATTTCCACTCGTAATCTAAAGCGAAAGGATAAAAAAGGATCCGTATATGACATGATGAGTATATTTTTCTAAAATTTCATAGAAACGTGTTAAAACTAGGTACTATTTCGATAACATAAAACTCAAAAATATCAAATTCAAATTTTTCATGATTGCAAAAAAAGGATCAACACTGGATCGGTTAGCATAGGTTTGATATCAGAATTAAAAAAAAATACCATAATATTTATATCAGAAAATTATTCCCCGTAAATCAATCTGACACAGTCAAGCTCAAGTTATCAAAGGTGCGCTAATAGTTTCCGTCGTCACCTTCGTTAGCAATTTCCTGTGTCTGTCTCGTATCACTTGTTAGGAACAAATTAAGAGACGTGAAAATTGAGCCCGTAGGTGTCGGATGTAGCGTGTCACAGGTCAGCGGTCACAGAGAGGGGCGTTCGTGGCGTGGTTGCTTCGTACATCACCCGGAAAGCGTCAAAATACGGTTCACAAAACCAATTCTGGAGGGCGACTCGTACATTGAAACATGTTCATTATTTAGAGGCTGGCTCGGGTACGGTCGGGGGCAAAGGGCCAATCGCTCGGGAAAACACCCAATAGATTCAGCGCCGATGAGCGACTGCCCGCCAGGTAAGAGGGCAATATTTTATTTAAATTAAGCCGTTACGGCGACGGCTCTTTGAATTTGTTCTTTTCTTATTAAATTTTTACCTACAATCTGAAGGTTGGTTCTTGTTTTACAGTGATTTGATGTTTTAATAAATCTTACGCAATTTCATCGTATTTTAGGTATGATTTAACATAAAATAAATGAATTTGAATTTCAAATGAAATATAAAAATTACCCTATGTCTGTTTTTATGTGAGAAGTATACGAGTAAATTCACTCTACAGATTATTTAAATGCAACGTAGTAATAAAGTATTACAATTACTGAGCTTGTTTACAAAGATTTATTAATTCCGGCAAAAAACTGGTACAGTAGACGCTGTAATAACACACTTTTCTTAAAAGGTAGAGCAAACTGAAAAAGTTGCGACTGAAAGTTTTTTAATCAAAGCTGATGAAAAATATACGTCAGTTGCGAAAAACTGCGAGGTGGTTTTAAGGTATATTTTCTGCCAATAGATCAGGGATATATCTTATTACTTTTTTTAAGAATTTACCTTTTCGTTTTCAGCTATTTGAATAAACCACTTTGAATGACGAAAAACCAATTTTTCTACAAATGTGACTTTTTATTTTGCAGGCGGGCGATACTCTCGAATCCGGATGTAATCGGGCATACTCCGATAGAAGCTCTATTTGAAAACGACTTTTGGGGAACTCCACTTACCGATCCGGGGTCGCACGGATCGTACCGCCCTCTCTGCGTCGCTACATACAGGCTCAACTACGCTTTCAGCGGATTCAAGCCGTGGAGCTACCACTTCCTCAACATTATATTCCACTGCACGGCTACAGCACTCGTAGTTACTACAGCGAGACGCCTCTTACCTGCGTATTGCATAAGAGTCGGAACTGCAGTCGCGGGACTCACCTTTGCGGCTCACCCTATACATACAGAAGCCGTGGCTGGAGTAGTCGGAAGAGCGGATTTAGCCGCGTGCAATCTATTCCTACTGAGCTTCCTCCTATACAGCGAACATATACGCCTGCGCGAGGCGCGTCACAGAAAGCAATGTCGGCAAATAGTAAAGGATAATACCGTGCGGCATCAGATCTCAAACAGCGACGCTACATTCCGACTCAGCTGTCACGGTCTGGTGCAACAAATCATGATGAACTTTCGTAGACTGTTAAAAGCGAGTAGAGGCGGACCTATAAAAATGTTTGACGCTTGTGAAGTGAAGCCGGGAACGATGCGGCCGAGTAAGTGTCAGTACAGTGGTAGTGTGAGTGAGGATACGGGTGAACTGTTGCAGTGGGTGACTCTGGCTGGGACGCTCCTCTTCGCCGCGGCCGCCACTCTATGCAAAGAGCCGGCTATAATGGTTCTGCCTCTTTGCATATTCTATGACTTTTTGAAAGGCACTCGGCGCGAAGATTCTTACTCTAAGGTAAGTTGCACTATTTTTAGCATCTCTAAGATAGCATAAAGTAAGTATATACAAAGAGTTATCTGTCGCTTAAAAATACAAACTGCAATTCAGTCTGATTCATCAATCTATTTCAGGAATAAGAAAATAACTTATTCTGCTTTTAACTGTCATTTGAAAACACGATTTGAGAGGTCATATTCTCTCTTAAGGCTAGACGATTTGGGCGGTCACCCGGTATATAGGTTAGGTAAAACAAATATGAACAGAGTGCATAATCAATATTTGAAGTGGAATAAAATGAAAAAAATATTTAAAAAATCGTCACACGAGTGTGAAATTTATCGAGTTAGTACACTCAAACTGGTCGACCTACTGGTTCGGCTGAAGTGTTTTCCAATTCCCTCTCTTGCAGCTTTGCAATGAAAAATAAATGATCCAATCAGAGAGGCTTCCGCGTCCAAAAATCCCCGAAAACACGCCCAAATTAACTCGATTACGCATCCGCTGCTAGCCAAAAAACGTTTTTAACCTTTAATTAATACAAAATTAAAAACAAAAAAGATTTAATGAAAGCTTCGTTTTGTAATAAAATAATAATTGTTTGAATAATCGCTAAGGGCCTCCTTCATCATCTGAAAATAAAGTGTTGATTATCTACTTTCTGGTGAGGAGTGCTAACTGACGAGTAAAACTCCCAAGAAACTTTAATTTTTGTGATGGTTAATAAAACTCCAATTAAACTACATTGTTGGTGTCATCATTAGCCGACATCAGCTGATCGACGGACTTTCTTACAGTATGCCACTTAACTTAACCCTCAGCTGTTTACCCGACTGCCCAGAAAGACTAATGTTTTTCAGGTATATATGAGTATGAATGTTTATGTGTTTCTAGGAGGCCTATCGCATAATCGGCTTAACCGATTTCGGAATACCTAGAGTCGTTAGATTAGTCTTTATATCTGGAGTGTCAAAGGTTACATTTCGGGTTGTTTTTCTTTTATTATGATAAGATAAGATAACATTATTTAATAGACCGAATTACAAACATCTTATAATACATTATATAATTTGAGCTGTGCATCACATCGTATTTCGTCGGTATTTTAATTTAGAGTACATTTACGAGTCTATACCCTCTCTGGACTCGGGTATGTCTTAAAAGTGCGACCAGAACCACCAGAGGACCGGCAGCAGCGTCCGCTTAGTAAAACGATGAGCACTGTGATCTCCACGCCGCCTGCCAATTTTGCGGATTATGTCAATAGGACAAACCCCTAAGCCCTTTTGTTCAGCGGTGGTTGTCTTCAGGCTGAAGGTGGTCGATGTTACAACTTTATCTAAAAAAAATATTTTAAAAATAGAGGCAATAACTTACCGTACGAGTAACTATCGGTCCACAGAGACTGTTGTTAACTAAACTACTAAGACTAACAGAAATCCACATGCGTCGAACGTTTTGATTGTTCCAAAGTCGTGACCAGAAAATACAATGATCAGACAAGAAGCATTCAGTAACATACATTGAATAGGTAGTTTGTTAGCGATAATCGACTCTATTTCTCTGCGTGCTATAAATAAACTCGGTCTAAAAAATAAAATAGTTTTTCTTTGACGTATTTGTACAACAGATAAAAATATTATAGAAGCACCCAAGGCTGACGCAAAGAATACCTACTGTAGATAATAATATAAGCAAAATTTAAAATCAAGATATCTAAGATGCGACTTTAGTATTAGCATTTTGATAAGCGAATAAGATCTTTAAGTGACTACAGTTAGAAAAGTATCAAAAGCTTTTAAGAAGGTCGAAAAACTCATTTCACGTAAACTGTCTAAGAATGAGAGTGCAGTGCTTTAAAGGTCGGGAATCGCGCAAGATTCGTGGCAAACGCAATTTTATAAGCAGTGATTTTCAAAAGGATAAGTTCTTTGCTCGCTGCCAGTGATCGTTAAAACGAACCCACCTTAATGCTGCGTGTATTTTGCAGCTATTTTGGTAGAATCTTGCTTTCCCCAAAGTAAAATTTTAGAATTTCCGACGGCTCCAAGCAGATACGTGGAAAATCGGATACAAAGGGATATTCGTTTGTCGTATGACTCACACTTGCACCGGTATATCTGAGATGCACACTGTTAAGAGCTTGGCGATAAATTTTCATCTTGAGAGTGGGAGATAGCCAGCTGAGTACTTGAAAGCAACACCATGCTGTGGTTTCTTCATTATGTTTTTTCTTCAACGGGACCTTATGCTCATTGTTGGGATTTGAACCCGTGCCCTAAGGCGTGCGATCCAAACGCAATAACCCCTGAGCTTTAAAAGTTATACTTTAAAATATTCTATCAGGCTTGGTATATAAGTGATAATTGATTAAAAAATGATAGTGTAGAACACAATCTGATTTATATTTGTTTATTATTTAAATAACGGTAAGCTGTTTATTAAATGTAATTGACATAAATAAATAAAAACACTTTATACTAACACTATTTTAAATACAATCTAAACTTGAATAAAAGAGCTAAAATTACAACCAACATTATTATAAATGAATTATATGATTTATTAATCCTCTAATACGGTGCATTTAATTTTTAACTTTGTAAAGAAAGCTTTATGCTGCGGCCACATACTCGATGAGTGGTGAAAAAAGTAGCGAGTGAAGTAAGCAGAGTCGTGGTTAGCCCACATTACTTGTTCTGCCGCTCGTCTGTCGTGACAATGCTTTTTGATACATTGAAAATGACGATGTTTTGGAATTTAAAGGATTTGAGATGATTAATTTAGACATATATTCCGTCGTTTAGCAAAAAGGAATTCTACGAAATCGACCAAGTGCTACGTCATCATTCCATAGACAAACGGTACTCGTAAAGCTTGTTTGGAATGCCGTGGAATAATGAGTTTTCTTCTTCTAAGCTCTACACCTATGATGGGTAAAAATTATTAAATAAATTTAAATGCTTATATTACAAGTGCATGCATATTTTACAGACAAGTATTTGGAAAAATAATTACAAGGTAGAAAACTTATTAAAATACGCGATTGGCAGGTTAAAGCCTCTATTAACTTTAGTTTTTGTTCAATTTTTACTACAGTTACTTGTCAATTTAAGCGGCGAGTAGCTTACTTAATTAAAGTAGGTAACTACTTACTCTCTTCATTTTGGAACTCCCGTTTAATGAGTGTTTCGGAGGTGGGCGTTGCTACCCGCGACACAGTTATTTAACTACTACGGGTAGCATCGGTCTAATTGTATTATTCACTAAGTTTTAGTTCCAAATTAAATTCTTTTTTTTTTTTACTTAGACTTAATTGGAGATGATGAAAGAGGCCCTTAATCTTTTTAAAGTGCTCCAACACTGCATCATCATCATCATCCACATAGCCTTCGTTATCCCACTGCTGGGTATAGGCCTCTCTCTTGCTGTGCCATCTGCCTCGGTCCTGTGCCAATCTAGTCCAGGTTCGACCCGCGATGGTGACGATATCGTCGACCCATCTCGCAGCTGGACGGCCAACGCTCCGACCACCTGCACCAACACTTCAGCTTTTGTAAAATTTGACAGAAACTGTTATAAAATTAAATTAAATTTTCAAAGGCGACGTCAATTAAATAAGACAATATCTTGTTGCATTAACGAGTAAACAACACACGTGGTAACTCGTAGGCACCCCCTTTGTTCGCTTCTGGATAATTAAATCCAATTTTCGGATGCGGGCACCCATGACAGAGATATTGCGGGTTCAAGGAACGGTTCCGAGAGGTACACGTTTTATGTACGCGTTGCTGTCTTGTATGTTAATTTACTGAAACAAGGTAGCTTTATACTGAGTTATGTTGATGCATTAGATCCACAACATACAATTTTTATAAATTTTGTCAAACAGTGTATTTAGCTAGTGTGAAGTTCTGTATATTCTTGATCTAATGCGCTGCACTAAATATCGACTCGCGTAATATACATGCACGTATATATAGATATTAAGCCACAGTTATTACACATTAACACTCAAAGGTACACAATTATATAATTATATAAATATTAGATGATTTTTTCACAAATGAAATACTCCTACGTAATAAATATTTATTAATGACCTAGTTGAAAGTGAAACTTAAATTTATATTTCAAAGATCTTATGAGTGTTGATTGATAAGCTTTTAATCACAGTTCTCTAATGTAAGAGTCTCAAAAAGATCAAGGAATATATGCGTACAATAATTCATTTCTACAATACTAGCAGGTACTAAGGCACATTATAATTTATTCAAATCGGACTATTTTTATGCAGTTGGTTTAAGTACCTGCTAGTACGCCATCATAAGTGCGTTGATTTGATGCAGGCATTTTTGAACACGATCGACTTTCAATTGTTTTCAAATGGTTGTTGTATATTTTTGAATATTTGAAGTGATTGGCATCCAAAAAAAAAAGCACTATTGTAGGTACCTAGCCTAAAAGACACTGAAGCGTAAGGCCCATCATACATTACGATACATGCAAGAGACGATACTTCAATAGCATACAACTAGAATACTAAAATTGTTCGCTACTCGAAGTTTACATTACGCTACTGAAAACAAAGACTTCTCTCGCACTCTGACGAAACTTGGTTGCTTGATTGAAATCCAGCAACCGGGATGTAAACAGAGCGCAGGAGGAGCCGAATTCAAAGCGCCATTTTGAATGTAAAAACATATCAAAAGTAAAATATAATTGACTGTTATTTTCTTATTCTACCTAATATTATAAATGCGAAAGTAACTCTGTCTCTCTCTGTCTATCAGTCTCTCTATCTGGGTGTGGTTCTCTCTCTGGGTGAGTAGGAGACGCGACGCGCAAGCCACCGACACGGTGGGTATCGCGAGACTAGTAGCGCAAACGTATGATACCGGTATCATAGTGAGCGAGTCTCTCCACAAATTTATGAGCGATGTATCGGTGTACGGTGTACAGTGGCGACCAGCCTCCAAGACTCGCTTATGATACTCGTCGCCTGTGAGTATCGTAATGTGCGAAGGGCCTAAATTGGATGCCTATTATGTGTTTGCGTAACTTATAAGTAAACAGTTTTTTTAAGTTTATATGTTTGTTATACCTAAAAAGTCTCGTCATATAGAATTACCGCTTATACTCCCCAGTAAAGTTTTATTACCAGTCTTCGCGAGTTTACGCCATCTCATGCAATAAAGTGATAAAACAGTTAGCTGGCACTACATTACCCGACCACCACAGATATATCGACGCCAACAAATAAAACAACCATTAAAAGCGCAAACTTGCCCCATGTTTTGTTTTCTTTTTCATATTTCCATAATTCTTACACGAGCCCTCGTATTATGTGTTATGGCTATAATATTTTACTCAACAACTCCAGTAGGTAAGAGATAGTAGCTCCTAACAACACTGTAGCCTTGTTCATTGAAAGTCATTCTATAAACTCTCAAATAGTAGGGCAAAATCTGCAATTTCTTCACCCGTAACAGTAAGTAGGTTCGTAATATTCATGATACCGCCCCAGAGTAAAAATTAACGGTACGCTTAGCCAAATGAATATCGATTCAACGCCATGCCCTCGGCTCATTTACCCTGCATAAAATTAGTATCTGTACCTTTTCGCGGGCAGCGCCCAATATTTCTCTCATCTAGAGGACTGAAGCAATTTTCTGTGGCTCTCAACATTAAATTAACATTTGGGCTTTTTCTTCCCCCGCTTGCCCTTCGTTCTTTGCCGTCCCTTGCTCAGTATATTTCAGCGGTCGCGTAATTTGTGGCTCGTAAATGTTCTGAAATTGGTCATCCCTTTGGTTGAGGTGAATTTATTGCCTCCTCGACCGGCCTGTCGAAAGGGGAATTAATAAGTCCCCTCTAATGGTGAAACGTACCCTTACCATCAATTTGAATGCCAATGCCCCAAGCAAGATTGGTGCGGACCAGCAAAATGAGCTTGAACATGATATATCTATACCACTTACTTACATTTTCTTATTCATTTTGCACACTCGATAAATTGGATCCACGTTCACTGCTCATTTTATTACCAATCCCTACCACATTAGAACATTGAAATTTCAACTCTGATGGATCGTAACGTAGAATATATAATTTCTATATTATTATTAAGGTACCATACGTGATAAGAAATGTGTTACCTATTTGGTACCTACCTAATAAATTACATACGTTAGTAATAGTATGTATAATAAAACATAGTTTAATTTAAAATAACCCTTTTTTTGTTTCCTGATGATAAACACTAGTAGTTCGCCCCGAACTGAGACCTCGCGACGTTCTGTTTTACAAAATTTTATTTCACTTACCTACTTATTGTACACTGTTCATAATGTATAGATATCTACACGATATGTTGTTCTTCCAAATCAAAACTTGTCATTAATTTTTGACACTTCAACACTTTCAACAGTTTCGATCGAGTTGACATTTAACAAAGCATATAACAGATAAGTAATGCATGGTCCTATGACAGTAAATGATGATGATGATGCAAATTTTTTTTGGTACCTAATTGGTCGTAATGTTGTGAAACGTGACTCTTCGTGTTGTTTCAAAACTCCATAGAAACCTCTAGTAGTCTCCACCACTTTACCGGGGCAGGACTTAGACTTGACCGTGACTTACTTTGCTTGACTTCGACTTATTTGAATTGTGAAATATTTGACTTCACTAGAAAAATTACAATACTTGACACTGGCTAAAAATAACACAACGTGTGGCGCTAAAATATAGAAAAAAACAAAACCTCGCACTCATGTACCACATCTTATGAAGTCAGGAGTAACATCTCGATGTTTGTGTCGTATTATAACGACGCTAAGGGTAAATTAGTTTAGTCAATGACTGGATGAGAGGTGCTTTCTGTCTGCGAATCTCTCCACCGCGTTTTAAGTGGCACCACAACGCCATCTAGTTTGTATTATAAGAAACGAATTTTGTTCTCTGTTCCGTTCGACCCCTATATCTTTGCAACCCCTTGACCGATTATGCTTATACTCGAACTTGAAAATTGTATTATCATGAACTACTTGCCTGCAAAATTTCATGAAGATCAGAACAACGGTACGCAAGTTATCGTCGGACAAATATACACGCAAACATACTTACAAATGCCGATTTGTTCTCGTAGACTCTAAGACCTCGATTCGCTCGGTCAATAATTTGTAAGTTTGAACTACTTAGTTTAAAAATTGATGGATAACTTAAGTAACTAGGTAGTATATAAGTATAATTCATTACAATAAAAGTTCTACAATTTTTATGATTACTACTAAAATCGTGACTTACGAATCCTAGTGAATAGCTAATGTGTAAATAATGAACACCTGGCAGTAGATTGAACCAGGCTAATATTTCTTTCGTGTGTCAAAAGGCACCCAGGTAAAATTGCTCTTCGGATAAATATTTGTTTCTTTTTATTTTTGTTTCTTATAGCCTCCTTGAGCCTCGCCTTTTCCTTATTTGGGACCGGCTTTGTAACTTTAGTATCTCCAATTTTGTACATCTCTGCCACGTTGATAATGTATACCAAATCTGAAACGTCCTTGCTACTTAGAATAAATAGTTTCTTTCTGACAGTCCATTTGACTTTGTAGGAAGCTTTACGATTCCCGAGAGTAAGCGAAATCCTTTTCTGTCGGTGTGAAGGAAAGTAATAATTCACAATATTCAAGTAAAGCAATAAACAGACCTGGCTGTAAATAACATTGGTTGAACGCCTCCTTGTCTTGAGAGAAGAATAATGGTATTTTCTATTTCGTTAGGTTTGCGTGTATAGTAAGGTAAGTAGATAGGTATAGTTGTGTCCGCTCGGATGGCTGCCAGCTGTGGCTTGCGCCCGCATCGAGTTCTAGTGTCCCTCCCGTTTGGCAACGACTTAAAGTTCTACAACGTCTGGATGTGACTTTTACTGTTGTATTAATAGTTCTGTTATGTGGGTGTTCGGTGAGGGTGCACGTCGGGTCGCATTTGCCGAGATAGTTAGTTTTGAGCTTCCATCTATTGGATAGTCAAATTCAATATTGCTAGAGTACTTTTTATATGCTCCTGTGTGGATTAAACTTGCTGAGAAACCTTTATCCACTATCGATTTGTAAGCACAGTTGAGTGCACTTTAAATGGTAACTTATTAAGGCCGAGTGGCGGCATTGCCCTTAGAAGATTAAACGAAGTTTCAAGTGCGTGTGGTGTTTATACTTGATAATTATTCAAGTACAAAGTCTTAACTCCCGCGAACTTAAGTATCTTCCATCACGGCTGTCTAAAATAAGTAATTTACAGTTTTCGTAAGGGTTGAAATTTAGTTATCAAATAAATAGGTCTCTAAAATCGCACTCTAGCTGAAACAGAAACGGGTTTTGTGAAATTAAACGCATGTAAAGACCTCTATCTCGTCGTCGTAAAAAGGTTTCGTGACACAGATAGCATCCTTTGTCCGTCCGTCTCGGTGTTCTGAATCGGACCGTAAACAACGAGCGGCAAGAGCGCGCTGTCTCTTCCACTCACGCGATATTGCGCGACGGCCTTAAATCAAAGAGCCGTGAAGTCCCTTCCCACACTTCCATATTTTCGCACCCCGACAACGTCGTATAATGGCTATTGACCAAATTTATCGACTTTTATGTCATATTCTCATCTTTATGCGGGCCTGGAAGCCTGGAATTGGGCTCACATAACATATTTGGGAAGAACTCGCGCTATATCACGTTACGATAAATAATTCCGATCATTGTCTCGTAAATATTAGCTTTGGGTCTTACTTATTGCTTGATATTTCTGGGAGAGGCGATTATGTGATAAAACGACGTTATACCTACTATAAGGCCCCTAAATTCAGTTCTATCTACATTTATATATATCAATTACCATAAAGAATGGACCTATTGGTCCTTTCTATTTATGGTACCACAAAATTGACAGTAGTTAATATGTGCTTTTTAATTTTGCTCCATTACATCTCAATTTAGGTGTATACACTCATTTTGATTGACTTTCTCTCGCTGCTCACACATTTCTACATGTCTTTCAGTCCTTTCCAAAAAAAGAAAACTAGTATCTCGTATAAGAAATATACTGCAATATAGAGCTTTTCGTTCTCCAGTCGAACGGACTTATATCGATTATTGTATATATATTATAGTTATAGTCGTATATTATACGAGTTGAGTTATAATTCACTAGAATCATATTTTTGTGAAAAATTACATAACGATGTAAAAAAACAGATATCGTACATGAGTTTTTAAAATGTATATTAGTACAGAAATCTAACGATACAGTGAAAGTTTACTACTACGTAACACGAAAGAAACGTTCGCTAAAATTCATTTTATACCCCAATCGAAATAACAACAACAAAAGCACAAAAGTGCTTTAAAAGTAGAGCTAAATAGAGTCTTTAATCTCGCCAACAAGGTCGTGTTTATAAAATCCAAGTGCCACAAAACACCTTAATGCCCGGGACAATTGTTTGCTCACGTATGAGCCCATTCAAAAAGCTGAGAGAAACCGGCGTGAGCAATCACAAAAGAACGGAAACGAGCTGCGAAGAAACACTGTCATTAATATACGTCGCTCGATGCCGTCGCAGTGGCTCGAGATTTTGTTTTCATTCACAACAAGCAGAGGGCTCCACTTTGCCCTTGCACTGCCGGATGTAGGGCGAGGGTAAACAAAAGCCACGCTGGTCTAGAGGGCTTGCGTGTTACTGTAATCATATGCAGCAAGTTTGATTATTACAATTTGTTTTTATATTTTCGATTATTCGACTATAATAATTGTGTCAGTAAATTCGTATTTATAAATAGCTACAGTAACTAGGTAGGTAGCTCACACTGACCATGCTGGTGGATGCTTATGGAAAATTGTCGTTCAGCAGAGGCCGTCTTCCGGCTGTTGATGATGATGATGATGTACTTACTAGGCAAGTGTGTTACATCTTTGGCCACATCGTCGCTTTCCATTAGGTGAGATTGTGGTCAAACGAATGCCTAGTCTGATGTAAAAAAAAGTTGTTGAAGTTGTCATTGTTCTTCTAATGTACCTAATATTAAAATAATTATGATCGAAATTTACGGTGTTTGTACTGGTGTCGAAGCCTAAAATACTTTTAAGTACTGAAATCTGAAATCGCGTTTGTTTTTTTTTTTGCTTTTTCTTACATTTCGTTTAGTGTGAATGATATTTTTCTAAGGAACAACTTTTTTTTTCGCGATTTCTTGGTTGGTCCCATAGTAAAATTTGTTTTAGAATTATGAATTCTTTTAAGTGTTTTCGGCTCCGACACCGTTCTACAAACATTCTGTATAGTATTCTATAAAAATGCGCAGAACAAGTTAATATTTTTGAAACTGCACTTTCATTTGTTATTTGAAACAAGATTTATGATGACATCTCATGTTACTATTTTTGTGTTCTTGTAACGTGAAATCAGATATAAAACTGAACGTTTTCCGTTTTTAAGGAATTTTCTATGAGCGTAAAATAAAGCTATTATGTAAAGCCATGGTATCATTTTAAAAATATCCAATTCCACGTTTTACGTAAGATGATAAATTGTGAGCAAGAAAAATGTTATTCGATACCTAGAAAAAATTATATGAATATTATAAAATTACAAATCATAAATATTTTTGGGGTCGAAACCCTCTAGGACCGAGTGCTAAGAAAATTTATAAAGAATTATCAACGCGTCTGGTCGGAGCATCTCGTGACCAAAATTCTGGCCTCTACTTTGCTCTAAGATATGCAATCGCCATACAAAGCGGCAATTTGGCCAGCATTTTGAGAACGATGCCTGCTGGTTGCAGTTTATTAGATTAGTGCTAGTTTTAAATTGTACATATTTATAATATTTTTTTTCGTAAGATTTATTTCAATTTATTTATTATTTAATGTTATCTAAGTCATGGAAATAATAAACAAATAAAATAATAATTATAGTCATTACTCAAAAGTTCTATAGATGGCATAAGAATTAAAACAACGTTCTAACCTGGTTCCAATTCCGTGCCATCAAAACAACCCAGTTGTGTACGGGTACCGCTTGTTAGAAGGCAACCCAATTTCTTGGCGTCATGATCATTATTACAAACTTTTGCAACAACTCCGAAACACTCTGCACTGGTTACGTAAAGTAAGGAAATTTATTACGGAATGTTTTTACAGGCTCACGAAGTTTCTTAATCTAAAATCGATGGAAACGACGCCAAAGAAAGTTGCGAATAGTACCTTAAGTTAGGAATCGAAGAAAGTCGGACGTACTTCGCAGCACCTGGTAGATATTCTCGGCAGATAAAGCCGCCGGTCCGGTATTGCTTCCGAAATGAGACAAGTCGAAACCGTCTGAATCTTCACAAGGAAAGTCAATGCCTTCCATCCATACGAAAATAATCTTAGAGACATTTCTAAGTGACTTTTGCTAGGGAGCTGTCAATGTCGACTTATCATTGGTATAATTGTCATCAGACTTCCACTGCTGAACAAAGGCAATCGAACGAACGAACAAACAAACGACAATCTGCCATTTGAATCCACCAGTTGCCCGCGACTTTCACAATGTCGTCAGGCCATCTAGTGGGAGGCGTACCTATGCTGTCCTATGCCTATGCTGCTGGTCTTTCGAAACGTAGTCGCCACTCAAGAACCTTTTTTCCCCATCAATTATTGGTTCATCGACCTATGTGGCATGCATATTGCCACTTCAACACTGAAATAAGATAGGTATACATACGCTAAGCAAAACAAGTAAAACGCAAGTAAGTTTGGCTTAAATATAATAATGTTTATTTGACTCAAAAAAAAGTTGTACACTTAGTAAATGCTGTTTATAAGTAATAATTTGATTCAAAGATAGATAGTTAGGTAGGTAGACTTAAACATTAGCTTATTAGGTATTTATGGAGTGTTAGCACCCGAACAAGATATTCTGTATCTCGGATACTAACGTCTTCCTGCAGTAGGTTTTTTAGCGTATTAATTTTCAAGTTTAAATTTCGATTAGTTACAATTTTTGACCGATTTGGTAGGTACTACATTATGTAAATATTTATAGGAGTTCGTCAAAAAATTGTCTCACTTTCAGAAGTGTACTTGAGTTGACATGTTGACATTGAATACTTGGCTCTCTACCAAAACGTTTAAGTGAAGAGAAAAATATAAATATCATTCCTAAAATATTTAGACAGCCAAAGCGTCGCAAACCTCTTCGTTTAAGTGTATTTCAGTATAGAGGCAGAGGAAAATTCACTCTAACCAAATATATTATGGTCGAGCGCATTCTGCTCGTTGGTCGAATGGAGGTAACAAATCGCATCACTGCATGAAACGCATCTGCGTCGCGTATCTATAGAGGTGCGAGCGTTTCTATCTCAATTTGTATTCGACGAAATTCGATTCGCTTAAGCTTTCTGCAGAATATTTAGGACTTAAGCGTAATTATTTCACCAAAATACTCAGGTGCAGAGCAGTTACGAACGATGGAAGTTACCATCATTTATTATTATTATTTTAAGCCCTGTATAACTTTTTTGGATCGTGATATGTCCTAAAACTGCGGCCAGAACGACCCAAGGACGGGAAGCAGCGTCCTCTTAGTAAACAGTGAGCGTTCTGCGGTCCCCAAGCCGCAAGCCAAGCGCGGGGATTATGGCAACATCCTTTAACGAGGAGGGCATTGTACAGCAGTGGAAGTCTTCTGGATGATGATAATAATTAAAATTGATTTTGTTGTACCTTTTCTAGCTATTCAACCGCTAAGCAGTAGTATGCAAACAACAGTGTTATATATTGAAGGGCAATGTTTTTTTGCGAAATTACTGAGCACTTAGAAACTCAGTTGTGTTCATGGTTTTTGTTTGCTAATGAATGACGAGGCGAGCAAGTCGCGCGCTTGGTGGTAAATACGACGCTTCCCAATAATAGTTCAATGCCACAACAACAACCTCATTTTTATAATTTTGACCACTCATTTCATTTATTTGAATAACTAAAAATAAAACAGTTAAGAAAATGTAAAGGCAGAGCTATTATTAAACAGTTTCCTATATTTCGGGAGAATCGAACAGCAATAGATTTCTATGTCTGACTGAGCGCAAAAAGTAAAGCGCCATGCTCTACCTCTCATTTCATCCCACCCGACCGACTGGAAAGAATACAGACGATGACATTCTCTCTTTTGTATTTCATATTGCTGAAATAAGCAAAGTAAAATGCCTTTGCCAAAACTAATATCCAAATTGTTGAGTAGAATTGTTATGAAACTTGGAACTGCTTTATTGAATTTGTTTTATTCAAGCTGTTGGTAAACAATTAAATTCATTTTGATTAAAAATGTTTTCGAATACATTAAAATAACTTTGAATAGTCTAATAGGTAATAGGTAATCTTATGATTCAAGATTTTGTAAAAAAACCGTGATTGCACCATTTGGAGCGTGACTGCTTCCCTCCGGTCGACTTGGGCCACTTTCTAACTTGTTCATTTGGATCAGGGGTTCCATTTTTAATGGCTCATATGACATTTCGCACGAAAATATCGTGCGGATTGAAAGATTTTCTATTAATAAATTCAGATGATTCAAACCACTCGTTGCGTTAGCGAATGATATGATAATTAAAAAAATTAAACTTTTATTTGGGATTTCTTTCGCAAGTCATTCACAACAGTACCCATAAATAGGAGCTCTATTTTTAATCGCTCATATGATATTTCCCACGAAAACATCACGCGAAATATGATAAGAGCGATAATAAATAGAGCTTCTATTTGTGGGTACTTTTATACTTTAAATGATTTTAAAGCACACATGGCACGTACAAACGTATGCATATTAAAATAGATTCTATACGTAGTTATTAAAAGATTAAGGAGCATTATTCTGCATCTGTGGTTAGTTCACTAGACGTGAATGATTAATTAGAGCAGTAACCTAGATAATTAGATTAAGTGATATGATCAAAGTACTGATTAGGTTCAATACAAGCCTTTGTTACGTGCACTTTCAAATTGAAATTCATCAAATAGACCTCTACGTTGACATAATCACATTAATATTAAAATGCGAAAGCTTGTGAGTGCGTCTCTGTAAGTAAGTCTGTATGTTTGTTCTCAACTACGTTACGGCAAATCGGATTTGGATCTGGTATGGAGGTGGCTTATGTACATTGTTTATACGTAAAATCAACGGCTGCTATAGAATAGCAGGTGAAACCGCGGGCGCTAGTGTTTTGTAACTTCATAAAATCTAGTTCACAGTTCTTTATTTATAACAGAATATGTGATATTTAAAGATATTCAAAAATAATGAACTAAACATATAAAATAAAAATATAAAATATACCAAAAACTGAACAAATACAGAACATTACAAAAATAAATAACCTTGATTTGTGTCATGCGGTCGACCTTGTTAAATGGCTGTTCCACAAGCAATTTTGCTAAATTTATATTTGGAAGGTGATTATCTGACCTCATGCGAGAGTCAGCTGTAAGCCTACGTCGTAACCACATGCACTAATTTTGACCGATGTGTTAGCGAGTTGGCGTGGTACATACAGCGCGCACACGGGGCGCGTGCCGCCCTGTCGAATGCGCTCGGGTCGTAAACAAGTACTCTTCGGGGCTATGGGACACTAGTGCCGCTTGTAGACAGAAGTTTTCTTAATTGTTTGTTTAAAAATCCTGCTCATTCAGCTGTAGACGAAAAGTCGTCAGAAGTTAATAAGCAAGGTGTATTCAGGGACCAAAAAAATTGATCTATTTAGATATAATATTTTCTTTCGGCGCAATATTTGGCCGGCTTACCTACGGCATTACATTGAGGGTAAAGAGAGTTAAAAGGGTCTCAGAAAACCCAAAATATATACGTAACAAAATATAATCTAAACATTCAAATGAAGGTCTTTATTCGTTAGGTGTTTCACCACCCTTTGGGTGTATTAAATATCTTTTGTAGGTTGCCCGTTAGGTTAGCAACTGTGGGGACGTTTGGGACAAAATGGACGCTCTTCCGGCAGTTTCATTTTAATTGCCGTTGTTTATTGATGTTTCCAATTTGTGTTTTTTGTGTTGCATGATTTTTTTCCCCTTTGACGGGGTCTTTGCCTTGGTTCTTTATTATTACCTGTGATGTGCGCCATATTAAATTTAAACTAAAAGGTATCCCATCCTATCCCACTAATATTATTAATGCAAAAGTTTGTGCGTATGTAAGTGTGTTTCTTCCCAGTCAACGCCCTAACGGCTAAACGGATTTGGATGATATTTGGTATGGATGTAGCTTATACCCTCGATTAATACATAGGCTTTATCACGGAAAAATATACTATGCCTATGGTGTATTGAGTGAAACCGCAGCGCGATGCTAGTTCATATAAAGAATTGTCCAAACGGTGATGTCACCCGAAAAATAGGATTTTTTTTCTTAAGATTTTCCAAATGAGCGGCTTAAAAATATTCTAACTTTTTTTGGGTGGATTTTTCGAAGAGGGACGAAAAAAAATACGAAAAACAGCATCGAAAAATCCACCCAAAAAAATGAATAATGGAACAGCCTAAACGAAAACAACTTACAGTATATAACTTATATTTTTTTGATATTGTTAATTTTAGGGGTAGAGTAATTGCTATCGATCACGTTTGATCGATTAAAGATCGCATCAGTACCAAAAGTAGGAGTCTATATTGAACCAACTTTCTAAAAAAAGCAGATTGAGTACTTACTTCATTGGACTTCAATTATTTCATGTTTTACATCCTAACTAGTATTATCAATGCGAATGTAACTCTGTCTCTCTGCCTATCTGTCTATATGTATTCGTTGTTATAGTCACGTTTTCACGGCTAAACGGCTGAATGGATCGACTTGAATTTTTGCATAGATATAGCTTAAGCGTTGGAGACGGAGATAGGTTACTTTTTGTTTTAGGTCCACGCGAACGAATTCGCGGATATCGGTTAGTTGTTTTATATTTCGTAATATCTCCTCGACAATCGATACTGAATAAAATAGATATTGTTTGTCTCCCTCTTCATAGATTAAATATTCGTCAACAAGGTTACATGAGACGGTGTTACTAAGCTGTAAGGGACTCACTACTCTTAATAATCAACAGCTGTTAGTGAATTACTGAGACCAACCATGTAATCACGAAATATCGCCTTTCGATTTATGTCCCTCCTCTGTACATCTTCAAATAATGATCCGGATCATACACTCTATACTAATTCTCTTAACTTTTTTAAAAAATAATAGTATCTTTATTTCAATAATAATGGTACTAAGGGGATCGTTATAGTTTTGATTACGTCTATATACTAGTTAATTAATTTTATATAAGACAAACGAAACAGCGTGTTAACACCCGGCCAAGAAATTCTAAATCCCAGATGCCAACGTTTTCCTACAGGCTTAACAAAACAAAATTTGATTTAATATTCTAAAGCAAAATTACGTAAGCACTGCAACTGAAGGTCACTGCACACACATAACTGACTCGGCTGTATGATATTGTCAAACGATGGATGCAATAAGGCAATAAATCCGGCAATGTTTTTATGCATACATAGTTCTGGCCAACATGCTACTTTGAATAACTTGACCAACCAATATTTTTCTATACACTTTAGTTATGGACTTTATAAAAAGCAGATTAGGACGTGATAAAAATACAATTTTATCTCTGCCAAGGACAGCTGTCGTGGTATGCGTGAGTCTGAAGGAACAGTTCAATGTAATTAATGTATTATTTTAAATAGTATCATATTAGGCACATACTACTTTTGGAAAGTAGCCCAGTACGTAACCAAATTTGTGCTTTCTCTTTAACCATATCTGTGTTACTTTCTGTTATTTGTGCTATGAAATAAATAAATAAATGTGCAAATAAACAATTACAATGTACAAATTGTTATAATCACTAAAAATGCACTAAAAATACAAAATGCGGAACAGAGTCTAATCTCTATCTACATTTTCACAATTAAACAACTGAACAGAAAATAAGAAAATTAATTAGTGCGCATAGCGCATACATGGACGCACATAATATTCTAGTAAAACTAAATAAAGTATTTAGTAACATTCCTAGTATAATTAATTAATTGTTTGTGGCAATTAAACTGAAATTTTCCATATTTTCCTAATTGAGGAACAGTTATTAAATTGGTTTAATTATATTGATTAAAATTTTTGTCGACTAATAAAAATGCCGGAGTAATGATAATAATTATGTAAGTAGATGTCCCTGCATACTAAAATAACTACATATTTAGTACCGAATTTAGACCTCGCGACCTCTATCTCAACTAATATTATAAATGCGAAAGTAACTGTCTCTCTGTCTGTGTTTTTGGGCGTTATCATATATATATATGCAAAGATTCAGGTCGATCCGTTTAGCGTTTATTATATATATATAACTTAATAATCGAAGGATAGGTCATTTTATTTTGTAGGTTACCGCGAACGAAGTCGCGGGTAACAGCCAGTAAATTCGTTACCCGTGGACCGTTTTTGCCCATATTCGAAAAAGGTGTGGGGCGAGTCAATAATAGAAGGTGGGTTGATTTAAGAAAATTACGTCTTGGAATGAGATCTATTGGGATGAAGATGGAACAAGCCAACTTTAAATTTTGTTAAAATTAACTTACTAACCCACAAAGTTTTGTTAAAATCGGATCAACGGTTCGGAAGTTATTTTTGGATTAATAGTTTGATAGTCAGTTATGGTCAAACGCCTAGCCTATCACCTTATAAAAAACAAGCAGTAATGCGACGTCTGTAGGTCGCTCAATATCCATTAGTTTCACTAGGAAGAATATTATCATCGATAATATTATTTCAGTTTGAAATGGGAGAGAATGGATGAAATACAATTACTTAAACAGAGCCCGACAGAAGCGTCCTATTTCTTTCTCGCCTACTACAGTAATGGGTTTGGTGCTCCTCGCTGCCAGTAGTAGCATTGCCGGTGCCGCCCCACTCCCCCCTCTACCCCCATCCCCTCAGAATCCAACGCCGTCGGTGCCACCAACAATGACCTCGTATTTCAGACGGAATTGCTCAAACACGGAACAACGAAAACTCGGAATAGCGCTTAGGTTTTAAATTAAAACAATGTGGAGTCGTTTTGTTTCGTGTCACAAGATCTAGCCTCGTGATTACGACGTATCGTCGCACTAATGTTACTTTTTTTCACTGTGTCGTATTAAGCAAACACCCGCTACACAAGAATGATATCTGTTTTTTGGATAATTTTCCTTGCAGAGTATTTATGACGTACTTAGTATGTAACGACGTTCTAAATACTAAGCTGAACTTCACAACCCCTGGACTGGATTATGCTCATATTCGAAATTCGATTTAGATTGCTTAGATTCGATTTAAAAATTGTCGTAAAAGGAACTACTTGCCTATAAAATTTCATGCAGATCGAATATACGGTTCGCAATTTATCGACGGAAAAATAAACACATACATACAGCTGCCGATTTTTTTCCCGTAGATTCGTAAACTATGGCTTCGCTCGGTCAATAAAAGATACAAAGAAAGCATTAGCTTTATTCTGATTGATGATCTATTCATACGATGATAAACTTAACAACTTTGGTAGGTACATCTATATTTCTTTTGCAGAAACGTCTCGAGGGAGTCCGAACACTACAAACCGGTCTTGAAGGCAATCTTCATTTTTCATTTTGCTGTGTGGAGTTAGGTATCTTTTGCTATTGGAAAGTTATGGAATCTCCCACATTTACTTTCAAACATCATCATCATCATTTCATTTGAATATCTAAATGATTGTTAAATTAGTATAACGAAAATATAATTATAATAATATATAAAATTCAATTGTCGTGCGTTAGACTCACAAAAACTCGGAAATGGCTCGATTTTTTCAAATATATTTTTTTGTTTTGTTCACCTCAATAGTAGGATAATTTAGGAAACAGAACTTACCACGTGGGTAAAACCTCAGGGCGCAGCTAGTTGTTAACTAAGTATAACGAAGACTACAGTAATAAACTTGAAAATAGGAGTTTTGCCGCCAACGTAAAAAAACATGCCGCCACTTTGTATTCTGTTCCAAAACTTGTGTTCTTTCGTGTATTAATATGTCATTATCTATATGGTGGACTATTATCCATTAGGTGTTCGTTAACGTACACGAATGAGAGCAATTAATATAATATGTTATTTTTGTGTTGTATCCATAACTATGTAGCAGCTTCCAGTAAAACATCCACCGCTTTTCAGAAGCATGATTTGTACTGGATTGTGTTTCATTGAAATTGAATTAAACTACGACTGAGACTTGAATTAATTGTAAATTATAATAACAACACTTGTCAATGTCAAACCCGAACAGCACAGGGCGAAGGCATATGGGACAGTAAGAGAAAGCCTATGCAATGGGATAAATAGGGCGTGGATGATGATGATTAATCCACTAATGTTATTTCAGGATTCGTAGCAGTTTTAGATGCTATAAATTATCAGTAACTCTATTATTTCTATCTTAATAAAGCAATAACTTAATAGTGGCCGCCTCCAGTCCCTTCAGAGCAAAGTCCCGCACTGAATTAAACTCGGGAGAAGCTTTCGTCTGCTTTGGTCTTTCTGAAATAGTTCTCGGCTTACAGTTCCTTCTGCTCTAATAACGACTTAGTCTTTAAAGTTTTGGAATCCTAACTCTATTAAGCTGTTTATTCTTGATGAAAATTCGTTTCACAGTATAAAGCATTCCAATATATGTTTTAAGAAAATTATAACTCTTAATTTACTTTAACCGAAGTTTTTACATTATTAAAAAGGAAAGATTAGGAGAAAAAAATACTAACACCATGTTTTATTATCACGTTACATAACCGCCGCCAACATGCTAGTAACTTTCATCGCATGTTCAGCGGTTTTAAAAAAATAAGCGAAAATAGCACACGTCATGTATCCCGCGGAGAATTATGTAGGAAATATACGTTGCGAATAACTCATAATACTTGTACGATGCGAAGGAGTTAAATGTACATACACAACTAAGTTATAAAATGAATGGTGTGCATTACAAATATAAAGCTTTATAGGGTTTGAATAAGCGCAAACCAAAACTTGAATTAGTTTCACAAAAAATACGAATTCTGTTTGACCGCATTTTGTGAATGGTTTTTATTCAGTCATTGCCAGCCTTTTGGCATCGCTTTACCACAAAACGGGCCGAGTGACACATCGGGATGCCATAGAGGCGGCGAAAAAATTTGCGGTAGACCGCTCGCTAGATGGAGCGACTGGCTCTGAAGGCACGCTACTGTAATTTTACGAGGTACTGCACAAAAGGGTGACGAGACCGGATGGAGAGCTATCGCACTCGCACACGGCGCTAGATATGTTTGGATAGAGGAAATAGGGGAAGGAGGGGAGATATTTAGCCGAGAAATAGACGGCGTATGCGAGAGTTTAGGTAGAATTAACCGGGGAGGACGATAATGTGTTAATCGTGTATCATATACCATAGATCTATATCTAAAAACTTATTTAGTTAAGCAGAATCGATGCATTTTGAAAGTATAGCAAATACAACTTACCTACTTGTTCAATAATTTTATGTTTGAAGAAAATTTTGACTCGAAATATGTACAAAACATAAATAGACAAAGAAAGAAAAAACTTTTATCAATAACTGGTGATCACAGAGTATTGCATGTGGTAACTATAGCTTCGATAGTGGCGTTGCTTTCGGTAACCCTATATAGATGCAACCCGAAATGGAGTCTCAATCAGTTGCTTGGAATTTGGGTTACATATATGCAACTTTTATTAACATGCTAATTAAAGTAAATTTAGTATAAATAAAATCTGATACATTAAATCAGAGTGAGAGCAGAAACTGTATATTTTTTCTGTGCGTGATTAGCATTTGCGCTTCGTTTGGGGACTTTCAGTTCTTAATTACTTACTTTGCTCATTGTAAAACAATTGCAAAATCAGGCAGCTCTATATTATTAGTATTTGAGATTCATTTTTCTACTAAATTAATAAGAAAACGCATTTTATCGTCTTCATTAATTTATCGGTCTGTAAAAACTGTACAATGAATAAAATTATACAATTCTTTATTTTTTCTTTTCAATAACGTTTAAGAAGTGTTTCAAAGTTTCCAAATACCTCCCTTTAAAAAGTGCTTTTCAGTGCCAAACCCTTGTTTTATGTTTTTTAACTTTTTAACGACTAACTTTTTCTTTTCGTCGAGTTTCTTTTCAATCATCTTCCTACCGATAAAAAACTTTTTTACGTAAGTTTTTTATTTATAAAGGGCCTGGTAAATATTCTTTATTTGTATTGTCCTATTGTTAAAATAAAATAAAACAATAAATGTTCTGGAAACAACGATTTCATCATAATACAGGTTGTCCAGATGTTTGATATTAAGACGTTTATTGGACGAAATCAAAAATGTGCTTGATACCAGGATATCAATGAGTATATTGGACCCGTCCTAAGACTGCGATTAGAACTACTGGGGGACGTGCAGAAGCGTCTTCTTAGTCAACGATGAGCGTTTTGCGATCCCCAAGCCGCTTTCCAAGCGTGGGAAATAAGGTAACACCCCCCAATTAGGGGGAAGCCTTTGTTGGTCTTCTAGCTGATGATGATGAAGAATGAGGATGTTCATTCAAATATTCGTTATATCTGAATGACCATCCTCAATACTATCCGTAACCCGTGTAAGCTTGGGAATAAGCTATTGTTTCATATATGCAGTTGCGACTCCGTGAGTAGTTACGTCATAGTTGCATATATAATCAGCGATGTGAATGCATAACACTACAACTTGTTCAAGCGCGATATCATTTAAAACAAACAGTCGCTGCTTCAGCACGTCGTCGGGAGTTGACAACGCAATATTTGCGTCTCTTACTCAGACCGTAGATTACAATCTGGTATTGCTCTAGTTTGCTTAGTTGTTTCGTTTTTCGAGGTTGGTTTCGATTGTTTCTAGGACTTCTCTTATAATGACGGACTACTTCTACTGACGTTAACGGGTGCGTTTACCCTTTAAGCAATCTAGTTGCAGTTGTGGAACGTATTGCCTATCTATTAGACATGCTCCGTCTCTCGCTATTTTCAATGATCACGTTAAAAAAAATATCTTTCGCATTTCCTACCTCGTACCTAAAATAACAGTAGATATCATCTACTGTTATTTTTATACACATATATAATTATTTTATATGTATTTATTTTATGTAAATTCTATTTCTGTTATCTATTAGTACATTTTTGTTTTAGTTTTGTAATTATAGGAAAAATATAATATTTTGTGTAGGAAAAAAATATATACAATAATATATCACAATTGTTCTTCATGTAGTAAAGTTCTAATTTAATAAGCAACTTGATAACCTTTTTGTTTTATTTTTTTGTTATTATAAAAAATTTAATTATTATTAGTTTGTCTATAATGCTATTGGTTTATTAGAGTATAAGTATCACACAATCTCCACCATTGCACACCTTGTACCTTCACATTCACATTCACATTCTTCTACCTCTTCTATGAATCCTTTCCACCCTAATGTTGCCTGAAAGAGATCGCTTTCTGCAATAAGTCCGCCAATTGTTACACTATTTTTTTAAGCCCCTTTTTAAATGTATGTAAAATTTTGTGTGAACAATAAAGAGTTGATCTATCTGTCTAGTTTGGTTCTATGATATGTAACGGCGCTGACCATTGCTTATGCGAGCACTTTTTGTTATGGGATTCAATCATTAGGCTTATACTGTATCATATAGGGTCGCATTTAGCGCAGCAAAACTATGGCGGGTACGTATTAAGGTCGCGCGCCAAATATTAATTACAAGAGGAAAAAGCCAAGTAATCGAAAGTACAAATTAATTTATGTCGGTTCATTAAAGTAGTATACATAATTGTAATTAATTTTATAAACGTAATTGTGAGCAATGCACATATTTAGTATAGAATCGCATTTTTAAAGGTTATATTTTTATTCTATAGAGATAATTTATTGAAAACATAATTTTGGAATTTTGTTTCACTTCAGAATTCAGATCAACATATATTTTTTTCGTTGTCTTTATCTGTATAAATTAGGCTAAAATTTCGTTTAAGTTAGCCTTACTTGACTGTAATTAGCGTCATAAGGTTGCCTGGAAGAGATCGCTTTCAGCGTTACACTAGTTTTAAGCTTTTTCGTCCTAAGTATGTAAAATCTGGTGTGCACAATAAAGAGTTTATATGAATGAATGGATGAATATTATATTCTATTCGATAGAGATATCTCAACGAGCTTACAATTTTGACGGCTGGTCCTTTCAAACATTTCTTATACAAGGTGATACTGAAAAGTGTGGAAATATTGAAAGGCAACATTATGAACAACTTTTACTATGGGACAAACCCTGAAAACCCGAAGAGCTGTTCCAAACATTTTGTCGAAAGTATTTACATGTTTATAAATAAATAATAAATAAATATCTGGGACATTTTTGCACACACGGTCATCTGACCCCAAACTAAGCAAAGCTTGTAATATGGCTGCCAGAGACTGATATACGTACATATATATATTTTTTAAATACATACTTATATAGATATTAACACCCAGACATAGAACAAACACAAATGTTCATCACATGAATGTTTGTCCTAGATGGGAATCGAACCCACGCCCCCAAACACAGAAGGTAGGTTCACTACCGATTTTTTTTTCGCGGTTTTAGGATTGGTCTTATAGTAAAAGTTATTCATAATGATCAGTTTTTAATATTGCCACACTTAATACTTTCAGTGACCCCTTGGATAAGCCTCTGGAAACAAGTGTGTCCCAATAAGTTCTACTCTATTTATGAAACAATACTTGGTACACTCGCTCTCTGGTAACACTTCCACGGACTGCTTTTCTTTGTGCCTGTACCGTTTCCTTTTATTACGTGCTAACGTTAACGAGATCGCGTCCGGATATTATAATTAGGCTAATAACGAGTTCAGTTCATCCTACAATTTTTGTAATGAAAACTGGGGAATATATTTGAATTATAAAGTTATCGAAAAAGATTTTGTTGCATTTTTGAGACATTAAATTTTCTTATAAACTACTGATCATTAGAGTGCTACTATGAAAACTAACATGGTTTTGATACATTTTGTTTTAATAAAACGGGAATACTCACGTTAAATTGAGTCGGTTATTCTGACTATAGTTTCGATCACATTCGGTGACCTTTATCAAGGAAAGCTAAGCGAGACCTCACGCGCGCCACCTCGTCTTGCTTTGCAAGACGGGGTCGCGCGCGTGTGATTAAAATTTTATTGAAGTGCAATATCTGCTCCCATCAGTAAGCTAAATGACGCACACTTAAAAAAACATAGGGTTTTGATTCGAACGATCGGTTAAGGGGAGTCGGTTTGGGGGCTAAAGCCCCCTCCAAAACATGAGTTTTTTTGAACAGAAGTACATACGTAGATTAGCGATGCCCTTCGTAAAATAAAACTTAACCCGTGAAGTGACGCAATACTTGCAATTAAACTTTTTTGTCCAGAATCTGGTATTAACTGCTATTTACAGAGATTGCGGCTTCATAAAAAAGGTATTGGTACAAAATGAAAATAAGGAACACTGAGATTTTCGCTTCAACTGGTCAGTTAAATATATAATGACAACTAGCTAGTGTAGCTAGCTCAGTCATGTAACGGCTATTATAAGAAGGTCGTCTTTTTACTCGACTGCTCAAGAAGGAGGGTAATGTTTTTGGGGTCTATGTAAGTATGGTTGTGTGTTCCTTCCTATAAGACCTTCTGCAGCCTAAGCGGCTGGACCGATTTTGACAAGCAAGGCCCAAAGGTAGCTAGGTGTTCCATTCCTCTTTATGTCTAGAGTGTCAAAGGCTATATTTTACTGTAATAATAATAATATCGCTCACAAAAAAAGAAGTTGCACTTTTTCGTAGCACATTGTAGCAATGATAATACAAAAAGCAGATTTATATAGACTAGTAAGTACAAGACTAACATTTTTTTTGATTACAAATATATATATTTTTCTACAAATATTTCCCGGGCAGTTTTAGAATAGCCACCGACTGTTTGTTTTGATTATAAAACGTGTAATTTAGTGTCCTTTGGTACATTTTTCATCATGAAGCCTTTGAGCGTAAATTTCATATTTTCATTTTAAATATGCCTTTTTTACATCTTTTCAGTGTGTGGCTACATCATGCAGTCGGGTTTTTTTTAAATTTGTCTTTGGTCTGCAATAGAGAGAATTCTGTTTTATTATCTTTACTTATTTAGAATCGCAACAATTTTTTACTATTTCCATCTTTGAGATCGAAGGCAGTTGTAATTATTGAACCAGTACCGATCGGCAGCCGACGCGATTCCTAGGAAATGGGGGACGAGTTTAGCTAATGCGCAAAGTTAATAGTTTACCTGGAAAATGGATAATGGATTCCTGACATTGAGCGCTTCTTTATTAGCCAACACGGCCCGGTACCAACACCGACATCAGTGGACGCATAGTTCTATGAAATAATAATTTTCTGCACGCTTTCTTACTAGCCCAGCTAGGCATCCGATGTCATTTTCGGCGACGTCATGATGTCATGTGCAAGTAGCTTAATTCGCTCGCGCCACAACGGCTCTGTCTCTCTCTCTCCCATGCCCGTCGTATCGGGTCGGAGCGTATCGGTGTCGCTAAAATGGAGAATTTAGCTGCCGGTGTCGGGTCGTGTCGTGTCGGGTCGTCTGATGAAGAAACGCCCATTCCTGTTTCTTTTGAAACTTATTACATTTTTAACCGAATTCCAAAAAAAGTGGTTCTCAATTCGATTGAATATACTTTTTTTTTAACAAACCATAATAACTTCGAATGCTTTTATGAAGTACTTAGCAGAAACTATTTTAATTTAAGCCATATTTTACTGTTACGTAAACTAATTAATTTTAGGTAGGCCGTTTATTATTTTTGACTTAACTTAGGGGCGACTTTCATTAGGTAATTCTTGAATAATTTTGTTTTGTGTAATAACTAGGTCACAGGTACAATTTTCACTAGCCAGTTGTAATCCAATTAGTTTTAATAATTTTGTATAAACTTTGATGATGCTCCATGCCTATTTTGGCTCCGGTGACCATTTGCTGTGTCACTGATGTCTGGCTGATATGGTATATTTTTGCCGTAAATGTTCTGGAACGTTTGCTACACGAGTGTAGATCTAAACGTTACAGCACTGACATGTTAAGAAGTTGTAGAAAACTTATAAAACGTTAGTTAACGAAGGAAAAAATCGCTAAAAGTCGCTTTAAATATTTGTTATCTTATTCTATAAGCAGTATTTTAAATTAATATTCAGCTAATTGTTTTCTTCAAAAATGTTTAAATTATTCTTGAACAATGTATCATACAGCGGGAAGCGTGTATGTATCATTTTAATCAGTATTTTTTTTGTATGTCTAATATTCTTGATATTCTCTCTAAATATAAGTAAACAGAATACCAAAACGCGGTAGGTAGATATTGCATTTAGTAAAAGTTACTATAGCTACTTAGATAAGGTAACTTTATAAAAGAAGGTCGCGCATTAGTTTATTTACAACATTGTTGTATAAGAATTTAAAATTCTACAACCAAAACAGTAAATGCTACTTTAAGGATCAAGTTGTTCTCAAGAATCCCCGTAACTCGTGATAATTTTATGACTGTTACACACGAAAGTTCAAGCGGTTATATTACCTACGGCTAGTTAAAACACCATAGGTATAGACAGGTAGGTATTTACCTACTTTCATTGTTATTTGTATAGGTAAATATTCTTTTACTCCGCTTGACCCAAATTGTTTACTTTTTGTGAAGTTTTATCTCAAGCCCTAAATCATTCGGCATTGTGCGCCTACTTGGAAAAATTCCGCTAGTTTTAGGAATCCATTTATTGTAAAAAACGGAATTCTGGCGGTGAGAATTAATCGGTCATTTCCTCTTTCTGTCACCAGCTGCCTACATTTTAGTGACTTAATTTATGCTCAGCCGAGGTAAAATTTAAGACACGAATTAATTTGGCATATTTTTCACGTTTTTTCCCTTGAAATTATTTTGTAAGAATTGTCTTTTTCAAAAGTTTGAAGAAATTAAATACTTACTTAATAAGATAATCTAGTTTCATCATATATTTAAGAAAAATAATATATAGTTTTATTCATCAAACAGATTTGAGAGTTTTTTTATTATTATTATTATTTATAGGTAAAAAAAAAAAGGACGTGAAAGAGAGTGTATAAAAAATAAAAGATAAAAGAAGGCTGCGTATGGAACGCGTTTTTTTTGCGTCTTGAGTTGTAAATAAAATTAAATTTAAAAAAATTGCCTACATAGAAATTTGAATAAAAGAATTTGCAACACTGTGATGCACTGATCATTTCAGTAATAGAAGTAAATAACATATATATACTAGTTGCTTCAAGACAACGACGTTCGCACACTTCTTTCCTGCTTTCAACCTGCACTAAGACAATAGTTAAAGAATTTTCGTCTAACCCCACACTTGACCCGTTTTCCCATTCCCTGTCCTTAGCAAGGCAAGGGCCATAAACATAATTCTGTCACCATTATGGTTAACAAGGACAATTGACACAACGATTAATGCAATTTAGTCGCTGACGCCATTTTATACGCATATAATATGAATTATATGTGCTTCTCTATAGGTAGGCATATGTTACTCTTATTACCCAACTAAAATATGGAAAGGAAAACTGCCTAAAAAGGAAAGTAACTTTGAGTGTGAGTATGTATGCTCCTATATGCTAAACAGTTTGATCGATTTTAAAATGTGAGGTGTCGTTAGAATCGTCTCAAATTTTGAAGTTTAATAGGCTACAACACGGGCAACTAAATACCAGATATATAAATTGATCATTAAAATATCAACTCGTCCGCGAATCGTCCCTAGGACATCCTGCTTTTATAAGCAGGACTATAGGCTTTATTTTTATATATTGACTTATGTCAGGCGTTTTTTATTCAGAATACGTTTGCTTTTGACAACACCCTTCCACATGTTAAGCTAAGATGGAGCACGCTTTAAGGTACCCGTTTACTCTAGATGAAGACACCCATATTGTATTTTATGTGGAAAAAAATACTCCAGCAGTGACTTCAACATCTTCGCTCTGCGAATAAAAATATTGGAATCATAATCATCATCATCAGCCATAAGACATCCACTGCTGAACATAGGCCTCCCCCTTAGAGCGCCACACTGACCGACACCGTGCCACTTGCATCAAGCGGTTTCTCGCAACTTACACAATGGGAGGCCTGCCTACGATTCGTCGTCTGGTTCGTGGTCGCCGCTAAAGAACCTTTCTTCCCAATCATATTGGAATCGACGTTGCGTAAATAATAAAACCGAAAATAATAATAATAAAAAGTTGCTTTCGCCGCATACCTAAAACAGAAGAAACAACGTGACTACGTGGATATTCGCGACAAAAGTTTATCGTGTTTTGCAACGTCTTGCCATATTCACAAAGAAGCAAGATAAAAAAATCTCTGAACGCTTTCGTACAAATTCCGTGTTACTCACATTGAATGGGCTCGGATAAGAATGATAGATTGAAAAATAAACTGGAATCAATTCTTCGATTCAGCAAATACGAGTAAAGACTACAGTTTCAATATTTGTATTTCTCCTTACAATTCCTTTTGCGTATGTTGACTCTGGTTTTGGAGGAAGACTGTAAAATGAAAGTAAACGATGAATCATTCTTCATCTAGTACTTGTCTATAAAAAGCTGTAGGTTAAAATAACTATTTTCGATCTCTAGATTTCGAACTAAAAAAATATAATTAGATTTTGTTTTCAAATTCAGAATACG